>JACCHW010000057.1:0-1476013 GCA_018907185.1 Platyscapa corneri | reverse complement strand
TCCATGTGTAAAAAAAAATATGGAATTTTGAATAATTTAAAACACAAATTTAAAATCAACAATTAAAACTAAGGTTAATATTAAAATTTAAAATAATATCAATTAAGTAGATTTTGTATATGGATAATTGGTAGAAGAGAATAGTAATCCCGAAGATGAATTTTCAGAAAATAACTAATATAAGAGGATGGCGTACAAAAATACACATCTGTAAGAATGACTTACCAAAAGACATTTTAGAGATAATTGATCAAAGTTATTGATTGGAGGAGAATATTATACATGCTTCAATACTTAAACAACGCATATATATTCCAAGTCGTTTCATGCGCTTATTGGTACTACTCATTCTATATAAGAAAAGCTGTTTATAGTTAACTGTTTATTTTTGCGGTGAAAAATTTCGTTGCATTTTAAGCTTTAATAACACAATAGTTATATTATTATTAAAATCGTTTTTATGAAGAACTCTTGACGAATTGGTTCGTTACTTTTCTGCTATTAATTTATTAACTTTAAATTAAGGAGATCTAATTTTTTTAAATACTTGTGATGTCTAAACGAGATAAAAAATCTTCACTTTTTCACCGTTTAATTCATCTGCAACGTAAATGATTTTATAAAATTTTTTCATTAATTGACAAACTCAACCGGCTTGAGAAATAAAAATATTTTTTAAGACATTACTTCGATCAAATATTTGTAGGTACGTGTGTGCCAATTATTACAATTAATTGAATTAATAAATTTTTATTTAAAAATCAATCTAATTATTTTTAAAAATTTGCATAAAAAATATAAATTTATTTTTAACAATACCATTTGATTAAACCATAATTTTAAAGACCTGTACAAAAAATATCTAAATAAAATATCTAATTCGAATGAAATGAAATAGTTTTGTCACTTTATGTATTGATCACGAAATTATTAAGATATTCGAAACATATCTACAATAATTACAATATTACGTTGTATTTCAGGTATGTAACCTAACTTAAAATTACTTTAAAAAATATTTTGAAAACATCAGAATAATAATGTAACTCACTAAGATTAATAAAAAATAATAAATGCAGTATTATAAACTTTAACTTAGGTATAAATTAATCGTTATATTTTACTTTTTTTCATTATCGAATACTTTTGTAGAAATTGAAGTTAATGGAGAAACTCGTAAAATTAAGTGCCATTTGTAATTCACAATTCTATTATAACCTTTTGGACATTGTTAGTACTTTTTATAAATTTTATATTTTTCATAGAGTTTAATGCAACAATATATATGTTATATTTTTTTACTCAAAAATAAGACAATTTTAATTTGTAGAATTTAATTATTTGAATATTCATATTAATTTCTACAGGCTGAAATTAAACTTTAAAGTAAATTTGAAAATATATGAAAAACAATGCGAATAATATTTATAATAATAATATAAAAATAAAATAATATAAATAATACGAAAAAATAAAAACTCAAATTTTTTTCAAAGAAAATATTATGTAGAATAAAGCTATTATCTTACATTAATTTATTTAGATTACGGAAAAGATTTTACTTAAAATTTATCTTGGAAATGCAAGGTACAAATATGATTACAAATGATGATATCATCCTTGAAAGTAATCAGTATGCGCAGAGTGAATGATGAAAAGGATGCGTAAGATTATCTATAAAATTTTTATTTTATTAGGCAGAAAAGAAACTACACGTAAAATAATACAAATCCATACGAACCCAGGATGACTTTTTCAATTGAGATATATAATAATAATAACATAAATTTTTTAAATTTATATATTTTTATTTTTAATATAAAATGTTTGTTTCATAAAATGTCTAAGCGTTTACATCAAAAGGTTATTTATTAACATAACTATTATTAACTGATTTTAGTAGGCAGTGAGGTTTTTTTTGGTTACATGTAAATACTTAATATTTATTGAATTTTACAATTGATTTTTAAAAATGTTCAAAAATATAGTATAAATAAGTAAAAATTATATTATAATGATACTTATCGTTTACAAATATAAAGATTTTAGAAAGAATACACGAATCAATTTAATTAACTTAATTAATGTAGCAGAAGCGATTCTGCTGTTACAATATTATTAAAAATAATTATTAATGTGATTTTCAAATTATAAAATTAAATCGTAAACCGATTTATTACAAATTTTATTTCTTAACTTTCTTTTTCATTTAATTTTTTATACATTTCAGGTATAAAAAGATTTTTTGCGTGTGTATAAATAAATAAATAAATATATATATATATTATACTTGATAAAAATTAATCTAAGTGCATTCTTTTTTGTTAACTGTACACAAACATGTGATATTTTTGTAATTATTAAAGATATTACAATTAATAATTTTGTTAAGTTTGTGTGATGCAACATAACTTTTTTACAAAAAAGGGCCGTATCTAATATTTTAATTACTCATTGAATGAATCGCGCTTTATGTATTCAAAAAATTTACGAAAATTATTTCCTTTAAATAAAAAAAATGGTAGCTATGATCTTTTCGGACGATTAAATGGAAAACCTCGCGTAGATTACGTTTAAAGAAATCCAAAAACTGTATAGAAGTTAATAGTTGTATCTATTTTTTACAGTAAAAATGCTTGATACTCATTTGGGCGATAACTTAATAAATGAAATAAGTAAATCTTCATTGTCAATCCATATAACACGCCTATGGATTCTATTACTTTGCGCCATTGGATGGTTGATTATCAAGAATCATGTCCAACTATTTGACAACTTCTTTAGTAACCAGTGTCTGTTGCATAACCTCGGGGTTTCTAACCCAAAACAGAAACAGGGTTGCATTTAAAATCTATAAAGCAATATTTTACAGTTTTCACAAATATCAAAGAATTTTCAAAAACAAAATCCAACTATCTTTTATTTTTTTACAGTTTCTTCCAATAAAAAATAAAAAATCTAAATTGCGGAAGAACATGATATTACTTTTTTCTATTATATTAAAAAACATCAAATATATTTGATACAAATGACTTTCGGATCAAAATTAGCTTATAAATCTATTCAGTATTTTATTTTGTATTTGCACAATTACTAGGAAAATGGGAAAGGGTAGTTTTAAACCAATTCCATCTAAATATAACTTAAGTATTAAATATATATTTTTCAAATATTTTTTAAATATAGCTATAAATAATGAATAACGTTAACCTTATTTGATTTACATTCATATTTCATACGAACAGTTTTTTTATATTTTTTATACATGTTGACATTGTTTACAGCAAATGTTTCAAATACCAATATCTCGAATACTACATTTAAAAATTCAATGGTAAAAATAACATAATAATATTAAATTACGTTTAATTGTACTTTGGTATAATTCAATTAATGGCATTTTTTAAAAGAAAAAGTAGGCTCACCATTAATTGTTGACGCTCAACAGTTTATTAATTTAATAATAGTTTTATGTTTATATATTAAAAATTGAGGACTAGGTTATATTTTTGGACCTTCCATTTTATGTAATTGAATATTTATAATGCTATAAAGTGTACTATATTTAAAAGATATATATCAATAAAAAGGTGATAATATTATTTATTATCTAACTTTACACGTAACTTTATACATAGTAACGAATATTTATTAGAAATAGAGAATATTAAAAATCTTTTTTTAAATATTTATCTTGAAAAAAATTAACAAAGTAAAAAAATACTCCTATAAATATTATATTGTTGATTATACAGTAAGCTTTCACGTTGCATTAATAAATATTAATGTAAAGCATCTCAATGCCTTAATTTCAATTGATGCGTTCAAAAATTTAAATCAATTTAAACATTTATTATCCAAGTGATATTTATATAATGAAAAATTGTTATAACTATTTAATTTTACGTATTCAAAACTAGTTTTTTTTCGTATTTTGGATTAAGTAAATAAAATTTTTTATTAATAATAACGTCCACTGGAATTATTGATACACAAGAGCTGGCTTTTGGAACAGTTAGTATTTTTTCAAAACATCGAAACAGAATTTATATTATGATTTTATTGATTTATAATAGGTTTTTTCAGTCTCTTTATTTGTGAGCAATACAGATTTCACTGCCGTGATGACTTGAAGCCTTCGACTTTTTATCGGGATCCATAGCTATTGATATAAATGCTTCAGAAATGCGCTTATCGAGGCCAGTGTATGTGTGTTCAAGATTCGAAATCTGATCCTCACCTGTTGAAACCATCAGGGTCCTACTTTCCGAATACCTATCGTCTGGTAAGTTTGATTGCTGTTGTTGATTATTGACGTTGGAGTAGTGTTGGTGAGGTTCGTCGTTGCTATTCGATTGGCCTGACAAATGCTGCTGCTTCTGTTGCTTTCCTCTAATCTTTGACATAAATAACAAATCATACATTAAAACTTTTGTGATACTAAATTTTTAAGACATTTTCAATTTACGCTTTCTAACGTTATTTAAAAAAGAATTTATTATTTTTTTTTATAAAAATATACGTTTTTAAATGTTAAATTTATTAATGAAAAATAAGTGAGGTATCGTATATATTAAGCTAGACAAAGAAAAGAGATTTTGTACATTGTTATATTATTATATTGGTGTGGATAAAGGCAAGGTGATAGCGTCGACAATAGAAGTGATAAAGAGTTTGTGTTTTTTTTTTATAACTAAAGTGAGAATTAAATTTAAGTTGATCGTAATAAGATAATTTTAAAGAAAATTAAAATAAATTAAACGAAATCCAATTAAAACAATTGGAATATTTAAAGAATACTCATAAAATGACATAATAATTAAACATTTATTTCAGGTAAAGTTATGCAAATATCTATTGAGCAACTTTAAAAGTAATTAATTTAACTATTTAATTATTGAATTTAAATATTTAATTAAAGATAAAAGAAGAGAGAGGGGGGTTTTTAATTCAGATGGAAAAAAGATCGGAGATGATTCAGATTTTAGCTGCAGGAGCAAGCACAACGCTTTAATGTTAGTCTATACTATCAAACTTGAAGAGTAGAAGAGCTGGAGGAAATAAAGGTGTGAAATAAAGGAAATAAAGAACAGAGATGGACTACCACTCCCTGTCTGTGAAACTATATTTGTGCAAAGGGAGGAAACTGGAAAGAAAAGAAAGATAATATATGACATAGTTAAATGTAAACATAAGAAAGTACAATGAAAAATTGAAGAAATAAATAAAATAGAAAGTGGAAGGACCAGAAAAGAGTAATAAGGTAAGCAGTGGATGACCTGGAGAAATAATACATTCGGCTAATGAATGAGAAGGGGTGGTTTGAAAAATGTTGGAGGTGCAAATGCAAATTAAAGGAAAAATACCAGATATGGAAAACTGGAGTCAGGGAGAAAGATATCCCAGGGTATAATATTAGAGCAAGAAAAACGTAGGGCAGAATTTATTTGACAGGCTCGTAAGGGATGTTTGTTAAGCAAAGTTACGTTTATACGCAACATGTGTAAAAGATGTATATATTTAAAGTATGGCAGTGCACATATTGTTCAATAAACTATTAATATTCTTAATCAATATATATTTAAACTTTTTTTCATATATAATAAATATGTTTTTTTACTCTTTTTTTCTTTTTTACTCCTATATTTCTCCCTTTCCCTGCTTTTTTCTTTCCGATTTCAATATCTCATGCAGTGGTCAACGATCTATTAACAATATATTTAGATCTATCTTTCACCTTTTAAACATATATCATCTTTAATTTTATTTTTTATTTTATTTGCAATTTTTTCCCCTAAATTTTCTAATTTACTTCTACTGTATTTAAAATCTATTTTCGATCGTACGAGTCTTTTAATTAGTGAAATGCCATATTCTATCTGAATATTGAAATATAGTCGTGCATCAATAAATCAAGACTAAAGAAATACTTGATTGCTAATACAAAAAAATATAAAAAGAAATAATACTGAAAATAAAGGTAAAAAATGATATGATTAGAGAAATAAAACCTAACCTAAAGAATTTTCCATCGTGCCCTACCTTATTTAATATGTGAACGGTAGACTTATAAAACGTAATGAAAGGTTCCAGAACTTCAGGATTTATGTAAATAAATAAAAATATAAGATTTCTGAAGTATCAGGATGGCGTGATAATTACCGAAAAAATTGTGGTAGAACTTAAAAAACTGTAGCGATTATTTAGAAAATTTGTAGAAAAAAGTGTTTGCAGTTGAAGTCGACAAATCTAATAACATGGGATTCATAAAGCTGGGGGTAGAGTAGTAAATACTAAATGGAATGAAGTATATTTAGAATTAATAAAGCAAGTTACATTTTTAGGTTATATTTTAAGGAAAGTAATAAGGACGAGAGATGATAAGTATAAGCTTCTAGCATAGTATTAGCTTATCTACTGAATATCAAAAGGAAAAGATAAAATCGGGTAGGGAGATATGGGAGGAATTAGAGGAGATAAAAAAGTCCAGCAACAACAAAAGTGGTTAAATAGGTAAGAGATTTCAAGATGTGTTTCAGAGTTTAAGAACATCGTATAGAAAGTGATACAGAGTTTGGAGAAAATTCTGCATATGAATGAGGGCGGGAGAAAAAAGAAATATGGCATGAAGATGTTGAAGAGAATCACTAACAACAAAGAATAGCTCAAAAATGAGTACAGATCTTTCAAATTATGAAATACAGAATAAAAAAAAAAAAATATACCTTATAAGAGTTTAAATGTTCAGGTGAGAAATCGAGTAAATGGAAATATATTGAAGGAGAAAGGTAAGTCATATGCAGATAATACAAAATTCCTGGAGCAAACAGAGTAAGGAATAGAAGAGTAAATTATGGTAAAAGTAGTGTTTTCAGAGATAGAAGAAGAAAGAAAGGAAGTGTGTTACAATGTATAAAAGTATATTATAATCTTATCATGTATATATTACGATGAATATAATTATTCAATAAAGAAACCAACTAGTTAATATTGACTTTCTTTTAAGAATAAAATACGACAACCAATTGAAACCGATAAATTTTATAATGTTTTTCCCTAAATAATAAAAAAAACATCATGAGAGATAAGAAATGAGTGCTATGGTCAAACATAATGGTCAAACATAGGATTCTACGTATAATCCAGTGAAATGTTGATTATAATTTAAATGAAGTTAAATTGATTTTGTTATGCCCAATCAACTTATTTTCTATCTTTTAAGCGTTTCTCTCTAACTGAGATTCGCATTGTTCTTACCATCAATTCATATATAAACAAAGATAATAAGATACATAAGTAAAAAGTTAGTAACCTCTAACCTTGTATCGTAAACTTGTCTACGTATCTTTCTCACGTTGAATAATCTATCGTATATTTTATCTATACATGAATGTCTACGATTTCTGATGCACTCGATAACACTAGTAATTTGCAAATCTTTTTTAAATTTATAATGGATTTGGTAAGTTATGAATCTCCGTAGATTCTTGACGATTTTGTCTTATCAACTATTCGTAGATTTGCGTTTAACTTGTGCTGTTGAATCTCTTGTGAATTTGTAATCTGATTATTACCAATATAGCGTCTTCCTGATTAGTTTTTTTGTTATTAATATGTACTGTTGAAGTGTATTCAACAACTTTGGTTTTTATTCTTTCCATTAATGGGTCACTAAGTTGAATCTGTTGTATCAATTGCCTCACTCTGTAAATAGCTGGATTCTATTTCAGCGCTTCTTCGGTTACCATTATTTTTTGAACGTCTTCAATGTTTTTTAAACAATTTTTTAATTACAAGATTACGATCTCGAACAACCAATCCAATACACAATAAGAACTTTGCAATTTCTTTCCTCTCGATTAAAGTGAGAACCTCACAATATTTCGATTCATTTACTTGCAATATGCCGTGAGAAAATGTTTCTCTTTGATGTTTTTCTACGATTTCTTCCGACTTTTATTACAACTATTTCAACTAAATCATTCAATTTCACTGATATTTTTTGTTTCCTTATGGATCCTATGATCATTTATACCATTTATTTGACATAATTAGAAGTTATATATAATATTTTCTATTATTCTAAATTAAACATTTTTTATTTTGCTTAAAAATTCCTGAAGCACATATATAATTTTATGAAGTCATTATACGCATATTATGTATATTTAATTTAAAATTAAATTATGTTTGTTTTATTTTCCTAAATAATTTCATTGCATATTTGTGTATTGAATTTTTAGGTAAGGTATTGAAAAATCTATTTTTGCTTTAAAATTATAAATAATTTAAATTTTGTATAGTTTGCAGCCATTTATAATATATTCAATTCGAAGATACAAAATAAAAGTAATCTTTACATATAAACAAATTCACTTGTATTGATTTTATGAGAAATCGTCCCGTTAATATTAATAGTAAATTTTTATAAATATGAATTTATAATTATTCCAATTAGTTAAAATTAAAAATTTGTATACTTGCATTTTTTTATTTCATAATAAACAGTACTGCAATACCACAAATATCTATATTAACAGAAAAATTTTAAAATACATATAAAAAAACTGAAATAATGGTGATAATGAAGATAATTAATTAAAATAAAATCTTGCTATTAAATTAAAAATAATTTTAAAAACTAATTTATAAAAAAATTTATATGAAATAGAAAAGTATATATATAATTTTGAAACGAGAACATACTTTAATTATACATTTATTTCCTGTATTTTATAACTTGATTATTTTTTTATTTCAAATGAATTATTATAAAATATCAAATTTAAGCTTATATTAAAATTTTATTATAAATATGTCTATAGTTTTTTTAATAAGAAAAATAATTGGAAAACAAATTTTTTTATGTTTTATACATACCATGATATTTTTAGTTAATGTATAATAATTTTATATAGTTTTGAAATATGTAATATAAAACATTAGATATATTTGTGTGTAATTCGTGTAAACACCTACTAGTTTTAGAATTGATAATTTACATATATATCAATATAAAATAAATAAATAATATATATATATATATATAAATTAATTTATATAAGTTCTATTTATTTGAATATATTTATGAAAAAAAATTTATGAAAAGACATTTTAATTTATTTAAAATTATATACCCCATATTATACAAATATTAAATGAGAAAAAAATCTCTAAATTGACTCATATGAGACTTTTAACTACAAAAATTGCAGTTTAAAATTTTTAATTTTACGGACAAACTATCCCTAATCACTATAACTAATCACTTTTGTCCCTTGAAATATGAATCAAACTTTCATTCGAATTATCGTATACGTGAAGGAATAATAACAATTTTAATATTAGGAATAATAACAAAATAAAAAATCGACTAATCGCAGATTTATCTAGCGTTGCACATTTATACATACGTGTATTAATAGACAAATGTATCTAAATTATTACCTTACATTTTACGTTTTACGAAAGGCTTCGATAACAGATAAATTAGGAAGATCTCATAGTACGGCTTGAGAACTTAAAGCAGAGGGATATTGAAAGAGGGAGAGGAAGTGAGAGGTCTGGCAAGTATCTTAAACCAGAATCGGTGAATGCACGCTATGTCCCTGAACCGTACAGTAGAAAGAGTGTAGTGTAAAAGTTCGTGGTGGCGAGAGAGAAAGAGATATCGAGCATTAGATTTTCTTATTTCTACGGGGAGTTCTCCCTACCTCTTCTTGTATTTGTCGGCGCTCGACTTCAGCAGCTCGACGAACTTTACGCGTGGCGAAGTTAGTATACTGGAGACTGGGATCGCACGCGAATGACGTTCATTTGCTAAATTAATTAATTTTTTTTCCCTTATTATATTTTCTTTATTTATATTCATTCTTCGATACTTTTCAACGCCATTGTCAGGGGTTATAATTACTCGATAGAGTTATTAAAAAAATGTACCGTGCTTCCTAATTACATATAAATATACCGTGTTTATGGTATTTTTAGTTTTTTTTTACTTACTGCTGACTGAAAGATTCATATTATGTTCCTGAAACGCAGCAAGAACGTGAAGCCCTCGTAGCTGTAAAACGCAAGGAAGTAGACAGAACACTAACAATTTTACAATACGTGTATGGTGTTATAAAATCGTAACGGTCAACATGCATTTTATACCAATATAAATAATTGTACATCTTAAAAGGAATAATTTTATCAGAAGAGACCTGCATGAAACAATAGTTCGTAAGGTTTTACGCGTTCACTTGCAGCTTCACGCAAGCACCGTAAACAACATTGAGTTTTATTTAAATAAGTGATATCGACTCATGCAAAGTATAGAGTTATTATCGTCACCAACTGTGCAGTTATTAACAGAGAGAAAGACAGTAAAAGAATTGACACAGGATCTGGAACATTGCGAGTTCATGTTATTGCGTTTGCAGCCCTCGATGCTGTATAAATGACTCACGAATTCCTTCACGTTTGTCTCGCTCTTGGATAATCGAAAGGTTAGTTTTAGATTTTCTCAGTGATTTATGAGCTTATGAAAACTTAACCAATATTGTAGTTTTTTATTTTCTATTGCTGTATTGACAGATCAAAACAATTTGCTACCATTTTGAATAGAGATTATTGGCCTGTTAAGATTTGTACTATACCAACTTTATAAATTTTAACGCAATATTAATTATCTCGAGAAAAAACTTAAATTTTAATTAAAATAAACATAAAAAATAAAAAAAAAATATTAATATTATTATTAATACAATATATATTAAAAATTGAAACTCTTTTAAATTTTTAAATCGTTAGATTTTTAAAAATTTATTCATTAATATTTTCATATTTACAAATTGAATGGATGGAATGTTTGGATAATTATTGAATAAAAAAATTAAGTATGGCGATGCGGCTATCAAAAAATTAGCGATTGTACAATTATTAAAAATAAAATTTATTAGTATTAATAAATCATTTTTATGTGTATTCTTATTTCATAAAAATATTTTTATTATCTACTCAAAGATTTATTAATATTTTACTTGTGAATGAAATTAATAGCAATTTATATATGTATATATATATTTATTTATACACTACTTGCTTTAATAGATACTAAAAATTTATTTATTTAATTTTTAATTAAGATATAAATATTATCGTAATATATAAAAATTAAATTTTGTTCAAGAATTCTTAATATAAATAAGATATATAAGTAATACACAATTAAATTGTATCTGAATTTTATAATCCTTCAATTATTTTAATTTTAATTTTTTCTAAATTCACACCTATTATTTATTTACAATATTAATAATTTATTTTATAGATATTTATAATAAATATTTTAAAATATAGTTTTTTATATTTTGCATGCACATTATATCTCAATCATCATCTTATTATTATGGATGTAATGCGATATTTAATGGAAAGTCGAAAGCATGGCTAAAAAAATTATTGAGAACATTACTATATCACTAAATTATAGTCAAACTGTTTCAGTCAGTTTTAACCGATCATGAGAATAGTATATTAGATATATATTCGATATACAATATTATGTGTTGAGTTATAGTATATATTGAAAAGATATAATGCTGCAGTACAAGAGAAAAATCTTAAGCAAGCATTATATTTTAGAAAAAATTCTTATATCAATAATAACTATTGCATTTTATATTTATAAAAGATTTGTATAAGAGTAGTCTAAGAAGATATTAAAGATACCTATGGTACTATATAGTAAAATATGTTTTCGATTATTAATATAGGTAACTAAAAGTTAAAAATTAATGCCTAATCATTATGAAAGATCATTAAAGACATCAAATATATGATTGATAACTCGTTACATTCGATTCTAAACAGGACTGTATATTTATACTGCAATAGATAAAATTAATTTCGGAAAATTAATTTAGTCTGTGAAATTAATTTAGAAGTTGCAATTGCACTCAGGTAAGAATCAGATTGAGGAAGCGTCTGAAGGAAGAGTAAATCGTATTAGCTTATATTAAAAAGTACGTATTTTACATTCAAGTTAAAAAATTTGATTGCGCTTGGCAAAGAGTATATATATATATATATATATATATGTATAAAAATAAATTAAATGTTTTATAAACATTTTCTCGCTATATTTTTCAATTCATTAATACTATTTAAGGACAGCAGGTCTTATTCAGAGTTAAAGAAAAGATTTTCTATGTATGTGTAAAAAAGAATACTTCATAATCATTTATTTTCTGAGTTGAGTTGTTGTGTAACATTAGTCACAGCAAGTCACTATCATAAATTATTTATATATATTTTTGCAAAAACTTCATTCAATATTAGAAAAACCTTATATATAAAACTTAAAGCATATAAGTAAATAAATAATTCTAAATAAAAAATACTGAAGATTAATTAAAATTAATTCTAATTAAGTAATCATTTACACGTACATTTTAATTTGAGTAAACCATTAAGAGTTATTATACTTCTTACTGTTCCACTTTAAATCAAACACATTTTTTTAATATCTAGTTTTATTGTATCTATAAGACTTTATAAATTATATTAATTATAATATTAGTTACAATAATTTTAATAAAAAAAGTCTTACGATATCTAATTAAACTTTAATAAACTTTGTATTAGTTTAAATACAATTCATTTCGTGTATTTCCATTTTTTAATTTGTAAAGAAAAAATAAACTTTTTTAACTATAAATTGTTATATAACAAAAAAGTATTATAATGTATTATCATTGTATATAATATTATTTATAAAGAATAAATGTAATGATTAATTCATATGATAATTTAATTACATTAGCATTTTTTTCATTGTCTCTTCCGAAATTTGATGTCTAAAAAAAATTTGATGTCCAATAAATTAAAAATTATACATTATGAAGTAATTACATAAAGTGCAAAAAATATATAGAACGATCATATTTTCAAAGTCATGGGTGAAATTAAGAAAGTATCTTCCGTGCCAAAAGTAAACGTGACAGTCGTCATCGCGTAATAGATTCTACGAGACCTTTGCCGTCATTTTCGTATGTCGACATTCTATTTTTTTCCATTTTGTGAGAGTGATTCACGACTTTCATATGTTCTATTCTTCTGTACAAGTTCAACCCACTATATTATATCAAGTCAATAATTTTTCTCGCGTCCCTACAACATAAAAATAATAATAGCGCATGATCAATTCAATAAATTATGGTATTTAAAATCTACAGATTTTCAAATAAGTAATTCTTACAAAGTAAACAAATTATTAATGCGGAAAATTTAAACTAATATTCTTGAATTTCGTATCATGTTTAAATCTGTAAGAATCTTTAAATAGCAAAAAATCTGTTATTTGAAATTTTATTTTTTATTTTTATTTAATTTATATTGTTTATCAATTACTGCTGTCAATATTGTTCAATAACGTTATATTATTATAATAACGTTAATAGTTCTTAAATATTACACAAGTAATTATATTTCCTGAAATCTCAAATTTTATATATTTTTATATATATAATTTTATATTCATAGAAAATATATGAGTTTTTTTCTGAAATATGATTATCTTAAGTATGTGTGTAGTAAAATTTTTTATTAAGATTGTTTTTTATTTAATATTTGTTTATATAAAAAAAAAGAGTTTTTCTACAAGCACTTTGTATTTTAAAATTTTCGATTAACACATAAATTTTCAATGTTCTACAGAAATAGATATAAATAATTATTTATGTATATATTGTAATGCATTCCACTTGGGAAAAAAGCAATTAAGTTGTGAATATTAAATATAAATAATTGCTCTTATTAAATTTTTCCTATATAAGCTTTAATGCTTTTAAAAATACATATATAATATTTAATTTTACAATTTTATTATTAATTCTTTTTTAATAAACAAATTATTCTATATTGAAATATCGTCTTTAAAATTTAAGATAAACTATATCTTCTTTCATATATGTATGTGTGTTTTATTAATTCAATTTTATTTTATAATGAAATAATACTTTAAATTAGCTTTTATTTTCACTATATCTTTTCAAGTCCGAAGAATAAATTTTCTCTGTGATGAAATGTACATTTCAACATAAATAGAATGTGCATTATCTGCAAATTGTCCTAAATGTATTATAAGAGAGTTATATTCATGTTTTATAAACGTAATAAATTCTAAAAATTTATCAAAGGATTGTGATTCTAATATTATATAAATAATTATTTATATTATTTTTTAATATAAAATATAATTTTCTAAATATTTAATTATTATATATTATTTCAGCGAAAATTTTCTATCATTTCTATAAAAAATATAAAGGATTTTTTATGCAAACCAATTCTTAAATTTATGCTTTATTTTCAATTTGCTACAATGGTATAATTCTATAATGTAATGCATTATACTCCAGTAGTCATAAGTATTTATTTCGGAGTATTTTCTAAGTGTGTATGTAAATAAATAAAAATTTAATATAATGCAACTTTAAAATACGTAGAAAATTAATTTATAGTATGAAATTTATAAAGCAATAATATAAGAATTCATTATTGACGCATCTTTCAAAGTATATAATATTTTTAATTACACAAATTATACGAATATTATATTAAAGTTCTGATTAGTTTCAAAAAATATTGATTTGTAAGTTTTTAGTCAAGTAAAACATTTAAATAGCGTTAGTAAAATATTTATTATATTTAATATATATTTACTTTAAATACTTTTAACTACATAAATTTATTTAGGCATTTGTTATATTTATAGGTAATAAATTTATTTACATTTTTTTTGATTACTTATAAAAACAAGTGAAAGTTGAAATTTAATAATTTATATTTATCCTTTATATTAATTATATGTAATAACCGTCTTTTGAATAATCTTTGATTTGAATAATAATTTAAATAAAAATAATTTTATGAACTTAAGATTTAACATGAATTTCGTAAGTTATTAGAATATATACCTTTAATTATTTAAAAAAGCTGTATTTTTTATAATATATTTAAATAAAATATAGTGTATCATGCAAAATTTCTAAATTTTATTACTATTTAAAAAATTTGAAGTTTAATAGAACTCAATACTCGTTTTTTATAGAGTAAATGATAAAAAAAAGCTGAAACATAAAAAAATACTATATATGGTTATTTCGGAGAAAATATTAAATTAAAAAATGTCTAAAATTTAAATGAAATAATATGTAATTAGTTTCTTGATAATATGTACTATAATTGATTACTATGATGATTACATAAATTTTGTGTTTATGTCAAATATTATTTTGAAAATATTAGTAATGAAAAAATTTATAAAACAATGTTATTTCGGTAAGTTTTTGGTAAGCCTGATAATTAATAAATTATTATATTACTATTGCTATATTATATATTATATTATATTATCCATTTAGTAGCCTGTTAAGAATATGTTAACTACCATATAATTTAAATAGTAGTAGTAATAGTAGTAGTTGTCGTAGTATTAGTTAAAAGAGTTAAAGATCCACGTCGGCGATTGGCGCATTAGAACTTGCGGTATACCCCAAACGCGTCACCGTGTTTATCGACCGCCCTTACGCTCCATCTTCCCGGCTGATCCAGGGTTTCCTGCAAAGCCATGATCAATATAAGGCGTCAAAGACTATGTAAAAATAAAGAAAAGAAGCTTGTTAATAATTCCATGACATCACACCACCGTAATATCACAGTCAGATAAAGGCATGGTTTTTTTATTACTAAATCCTTCCTGTCCCCAGTTGGCGTCAGATTTTTCATTTCCGGCTACGTTACGTTATTTTGTACCACTGTGAATTAAATTTTAACACTTTTTCTTATATTTAATACTTTTTTAATATTTTTACTAAAAATACATAAAATAATACTATGTATAAAATATTTACGTTTAAAATTATGCTTCTGATATTGCATGATTTTGCAATTAATCTTCAGTAAATTTAACTTTCACGTGTAATTTTCACTTATTAATCATCTATCTGATTCTTGTTTTTTATTTCTTTGATGCTTTCAGTGTTTTTTAAGTTAAACAAATATTTTTTCTAGCTCTTTTTATACAATTTTTTCATTTACTTCCTTAATATGACTCATTGAATTTTTCTCTTGTTTACATCATTTACACATTTTTTCTTCTTCCGTCAACCAGTGTTTTTTCTCTCGTCTCTACCTCTACCTGTAACCCAAATCTAGCTCAACTCTTCATGCCTAGTCTTATTTCCACTTATTTTTTACATGTACACATTAATTCTTTCTTTTGTTATCTATTCCCTTTTATACTTTCTATAAGAATGTGCTTCAATTCCTTATTTAGATCTTTCTAAATTGCTTATTCATATGTGAAGCTATTATTCTATTTTTATTTTCTTTATCTCAATAGTTCTGTCATTGTAACATGTTTATTTTTAACTTGAATCTTCATAATGTACTTCATGTGCTCAATTAAACACTTCTTATATTTTATTTTTCCATGCTCTTCCAAATTTTCTTCCTGTCAATTTTATCGAAGGCCGCTTTTATATTCGCAAGGTACACAAACATCCTTTCTTTATCCCTTTTCAACTGTATATCTGCTGTGCGGTCTTCAAGACGTAGATCACCTCGATCATAAATCTTCCTCTTCTGAATTACAATTGCGTGTTCCCTTAATATTTATTTCATGCTAAAGTTTTGTAACCAATGTTTGTTAACGTCATACTCTGTTACTCTGTAGCTGCTTCTTTTTCTTTGTAAACCTTTTTATTCATAGATACCACGAACCCTTCAATTATTCAGTATCCCATTTCCATTTGTTATCTCTTTTAATATACCAATATCAATCTTCTCGAAATTATCCTCCCTCAATAAAACCTCTTGTCGTTAAAAATGACATCTTCCCCAGGGCTTTATTTTTATTTTATTTTCTCTACAACCTCCTAAATCTCTATTTTTGAAACCTCCATTCTCTTATACACTTTTTTCTTACGAGCTACGTTTCTTAGAACCTTCCTTTCATTTTCAATGATTCCTACTCTTTCTTTCCCTTATATCTTTTTAAAGTGATCTATTCATTATTCTTTCTTTTTTCAGAACCTTTCTCGATCTCTTTTCTTTCTTTTTTCACTATACTCCAAAATGCCTTTTCTGTCTTATCTTCCTCAATATTTCCTATTTCCTTCTCTATTTCCTTTCTGTTCTTGATTTTTATTGTCACCTTGTATTTCTTCTTCTTCTTACTATTCTTCCTTCTATTTTTCCTTCTCTATCAGACTCTCTAAATTTCTTAAACTTCTTCATTTCCTTTTTCTTACCTTTCCATTATTCACTATTCCACCATACTTTTCTTTTTTGTTGATTGTTTTTTCCTTACTACTTCGTTCATTTGCGTTTTTTTATATTTTTTTTCAATAAATCTTTGTCTTTTTACTCATCCTCTTGTTTCAAAATTATCGGTTGATGGTCCAACTCTACCCCGTCTATTATCTTTACCTCATCTAATATCTCCTCCGTCTCTAGATTGATTAATACATAATCTATCACTGACGCCCCCCTTTTACTAGATATGCATTTTACTAAATGTGTATTTGCCATTCTGCACTTCCTTCATTCCATTCGCTATATATAGACCACTTTACCAAATACTCTCGTTGGTTGTTTAGTATCTTATTTTGTGGTTTTTTTCTTACATTCTCCTTCTTCATCCAACCATCCTTTCAAATCCTTCATGCTTGCGTCAAAATCTCTATCGAGGATGAATATTCCATCTTTGTTTCTAAACATCCTGTCCTCTAATCTTTCATGGTTCTTTGTTATTTTGCATGCAAATTACTTCCATTTGGATCTGTTTTTTTATCTATCATTATCTTAGTAATTCAAAATTTTTTATTTTCATATTTCATCTTTTTTATTTTAACTTTTCTATATTTTTTATAGCCAAAATAATTGCCGCCTTTACCATTCCTTTTTATTAAATCTGTCTACCTTGTACATTAACATTAATAAATATGAAAATTAAATTAAAACTATAAAAAGTTAAATTTAATCTTTTGATAATTAAAATAATACAAATAAAAGAAACTTTGTTTTTCCTTAATAGTTGAATCAATCGTAATCGATCTGTAAACGATTCTTATCATGGATACACTAATTTATCCTGAATGTGTATTTTATTTACAATGTCAAGCAAGTTCAACTCGATATCATGTGTCTTGCATAGTTCAGCATTACTTATTGCTTGTTTTTGTTTTTTATTTTTCGATTTTCAACTATAATTTTTCAATTGTAAGACATCAATTACAAATATTTCCACGAAAAAGTGAGTTTATGCCTGATTGAAAAATTAAAAATTTAATTTTAATAAATATTTCATTTATTTTATTTCTACGTATGAAGATAAAAAAACATTTGAAGAAATTTGATACTTTAAGCTTAATATTTACAAATTTGTAATAATTTTATGGGCACCATTATCTTAAACTTTAAGTTTTTTATAATTAATTTATTATATATCATATATATTAATTTCGGGTACAAAGAAAAGAATTTTATTCTTTGCATAAATATTTTTATCAAGAATATTTATCAATTTATAATTTTATTTTTCCTAATTTTAATATTACTTTTATCGATGTAAGTTTTAAAATAAATTAATGCTTCGCTACGATTAAAGAGTCTAAATTAATTATTATTACTAATTTATTAATTAATTATTACTATAAATTTATAAATGCATTATTTTACAAATTTTTAACGTAATTTAAAAAATATATATTAATTTATAAATCAAGTAATTTTAATGTTATTTATATTTCTACTGTGCAAAATCTAATTTAAAATACAACAAAATAAAGTATTGAAATGATATATACTTTTTTCAAGGAAGAAAAGAAAGAAATATTTTTTGTGAAAAACATAATTTTAATATACATATAAATACAATAGTATTTAAATATTTTGTTATATGTTCTCTTTAAAAGAGGCTTATGTTTTAATATTATAAATTTGTTATGTTTGACTATTTATATGGATCCGTTAATGATTACCATCATCTCATTAACATAATTTATGAAATCAAAAATAATAATCTGAACAACGTGTACGTAAAATTTAAAAGAATTCAATGGAAAATTCTTATATTTTGTGTTTTTATTATTTTATTATATTATTTTTTTATTATATAATTTTTTAAAACACCTGTAAGATTTTGTATTATTCTAATTATTCAATTTTTTGAAAATATATAGTAAACGAAAATATGACTGGTTTTGATATGTTTATTTTCAAATTTAAAAAGATACTCAAACAATAGATGTAATTTACAAATATTGAATATCACGATATTATATATTACATATTATATACCCAGACTTTATGAATGGTAATTATGAGATTTTTTAATTTTTATTATGTTATTTTATTATGTTTTATTATGTATCATTTATATTTACATGAATGGAACTGATATATGGGGATATACAATGAACAAAAAAATTTAAAAGGTGAATGATAGTGCATATTATGAATAGTTTCTATAGATAAAAGCATTACTAATATACAATTATGTTGAAATCTAAAAAAATAGAATAAAAATATAAATGAATATATATATATAAAAGTAATAGAAATAAAAAATAAGAAAGAGAAAAAATTATAGAGCAAAATTAATAAAATTGATAAGTCTGGTAAAGTCTTGAATAGTCAACTGGAGAAAAATATCCGAATGAGGAAAAATGTTATCAGTGAAAATAAAGTCAATAAAATGAAGACAAAACAATATTAGATAAAAATTCTGAAAATATCAAAATATGAAAGATAAATTAAAAACAGAAAGAATGTAAAAAGGCAACATTAGAAATAAAGAAGAAAATAAATAGAAAAAATGAAAATCAAATTTATGATATCATATAAAATAAATTAATGTGGAAACATAGCAAAATGTTATTAAGCTAGAAGCAATGTAATAATTTTTTTTCTTTAAAAAATAATAATGATGATGATTGTTGAATTTTCCTTACTTATATTATATTAATAATATTTATATTATTTAATATCTTAGGAAAAAGATTTTTTTAATTAAGTAGCTTGTAATGCTTATAATTAGTGATGAATTATAATATAATAATTTATTTATTTACAATAATGTTGAATATAGATTTTTAAAATAATATATTTATTATATATATTATAAAACTTAATTTAACTTATATGTTTCAGAATCTGTCAGATAACGCCTACCGTTATCTAAAATGTCCTCCGAAAATACTGTTGATGACGTCGACTTAATTGACCTTGAAACTGGTGTAGCACCAACGTGTGTACCTCGAGTTAATATAATCGATGCTATTCTGCAGGATCAAGAACATCTTCTTGACGTTTGTCCACCTAAACTCGAACAGAAGCTATCTCTTACACGCAGAAATCACGATCATGTGTATGATGTCGGAGACAGCAATATCACTAGAAATGTTTTGGTTACCTTGGGTCATGATCAAGTGGTACCTGTCAGAAAAAGAATTGATGTCGTTTCATCAGATACTATTAAAAGACTAAAAGATATTACTAAGAATTTGGAACAAGTGATCGATATTCATACATCCGAAATTCTTGAAAATTCTAAAGATTTTACGTGTTCCGATTCGATTCAAAACAAGAATTCACAAGAAAATGATATTTCCTACGAGGCAAAAGAAATTAATAATGCATTCAACTTCTTGCTAGAGTTAAAAGATAATGAGGAACCGTCCGAATGTAGTAAAACCAGTGATAGCAAGAAAACTTCACGTGATTCAAAGTTAAATTATTCAAAATTTTTTACCAAAAAAAACACATCTTATTCTTTGGAACAAAAATGTTTCTTAGAAAATTTAAAAATAGAATGTCAAGAATGCAACAGTTTTGTATTTAATAATAAGGCTTTTGAATCTTTATCACCATCAAAAATAAAAGAAACTACTAAAAGACCGATTTCCTTGAATTTTGATTATGATGGGTTTCGAGTTGCACGGAATTCATTTAAACGATTACGCTCATTCACTTGCTCTACTGTAGGATTCAATGTCGATACTTGGCGAAAAAAATCTAAACATTTTTTGCATCGTAAATCATGGAACAAAGATTCATATATCTTTAAATCAAAACGCTATAGATATCGAGTAAACAGAAGGAAAATTAATATTGATAAAAAATTAAATAATCCAAACTTAAATAGAAGAAAAAATCTTATGTGTAAAAAACAATCTATTTCTGATATTGGGTAAGTATTAATAATTCAGTTAATAAATTTTTATGTTAAAATGTACAATTACAGAAAATTTAATAAGAATTATATTCTTAATAAACTTTATTATTCCATAATTCAGATAAAATAACAAATATTATCATAATCTAATAAAAAAATTTAATAAGACATTTTCAATAATATTTCCATAAAATATAACATACATTTGATTTAGAATTTCTAGATTTCACCACTTAAAATCGAAAAAATATAATTAACGACACTAATAATAATAAAACTAAATAACATAAGTAAAATTTTCTATTATATATTTTATTATTTCAAAATTAAATGAAAAAAAATTTTGTAAAAGCATTGTATAAACGTTCGTATAATATTTACCATAATCTAATTCATAATAACGCATAAAAACGTAAATTATATATATATATATATATAAATACTTACAAATTACAAATTTATTTCTTGCTAATAATCAACAATTTCCCTTTCGCCCTCAATCCCTTTAAATATATATGTATATATATTATCTGTTTAATTCTAAAGCTTTTCTTTTTAAACATTTAATTAAATATTTGAATACATTTTTTATACATTCTTCATTTTTTGAAATATAACTATATCATCTAAAATTGTTCTTATTTTTTATTATCTTATAAAGGTCTGAAAAAGTAATATTAAATAAAATAAAGCTAAAATCATCTTCACTACATCCTTGTGTACATCTCTTATTATTTTTCCTCTCCAATGAAATTATTATTTATTCTTATTTATTTTTTATCAAAATATAGTTCCTTATAAAATTTAACAAATAATTCCTTATTCCTCTCTTTTTCATATATCTATATGTTTATTCTCTACTTATTTTATCAGATACAAACTTTGAATCTGTAATAGATGTAATCATTATTTTCTTATTAATATTTAGTCGGCTATTGCAGTTTTTAAAACATAATATTCATCATTTCTTTAGTAAAACTAAATTGACTCTAAAATTATTTTATTTCCACGTGCTTAATTATTTTAATAAAAGCAATTTAATGGAAAATTCTTATATACATATGCTACAATTTCGGCGTGCAAACTTATAAATGATGAATTATTAAAACGCCTGTAAGATTTTGTATTATTATAATTATTCTATGTTTTAAAAATTTATATTAAACAAATAGTTCAATGGTTTAATACCTTTATTTTTAAATTAAATTTTCTAGCTATATTATTTATTTGCAGATTTTATACCTTTTACATTACTAAAACTAGTAATATATAATTATGAATCTGAGTATAACTTCAAATTATAACAGAACATATAATGAAGATACAATTAATTTTTTATTAACCATTTTTTACTATCCACCTTTCTGTTATAAATAAATCAGATTTTATTTAAATACTATTATTTAAATCATATTATAATTAATGTGTCAACATTTGTGCAAAGTTACCTACAAAAACGGTACACGTATTCGTTCTAATGAGACATTCATTAATTGTAAAGCGTATAAATTTCTATACTGAGGATTTTATCATTTTAAATAGTTTACTTATATAATAAACATGATTTCTGGCGAATAGTACATCAACAAGCAAGTATTAACTTTAGAACGAGTATTCGCGTTATATACAATATATTTTATTATTCTTTGAAATAGCTAGCTCAAACTTAGTGATTAATAATTCTCAATATCTCGAAATAAGAGCTTAGAGAGAAATAGGAAGTGAAAGAAAAAAAATTGAAATGCTATAATTTCTAATATACTTTACACGTTATAATTTAAAAAATATGTTTGAGATAAAAAATATACATTTAAAAATTTTTCTGACGGAGTTATTTAAATGAGAAAAATGACACTGAATTGTAATAAACATATTTAATAAATGGATTGAATGTGACACGATATATTGTGTTTAATTAATCTCGTGACAACTACATCAGTGAAATAAGAGAAATATGTGTGCCAAAAATCACATTGATTCTCCGCACCGAATGTAAAGCACAACAATATTGAGAAAGGGGATTTCAATATGACAATTAATAACCATTAATGTTATGCGATAAGTTGTTCTTGGAAATTTAGAAACTATCATTGCGAAATCTGCGTAAATCTCGGGATATAGAATTATTACAGCGCAAGTATATGACTTCATACTGCGAAAGAGCGATAATTGTGGTTATTTGACTTATGCATCCTTTTTAACGTTGGTCAATTTTGCATTTATTATTAATTATTATTAATTAATGTGTGAGGAAGTGGATTTTGAATTTATTTATTTATTTTATATTGCTTATAGTAAAATTAATAATAGTAACATATGTGATTTATTTTATCTTAAAATGCAATTCTATGTTTCACGTTTTCTTTACATAACATTGTACATTTTCCTATTCAACATTTATACTTATAAATAATAAATATAAAAATTGCAATACATTTATCAATTGTTTTCGTACAAATTTTTTAATACAAAAAATTTTGATATATTTAGTACTATTTTTCTGCTTCAAATATACTTTCTTGTTATGACTCGCGTCATTATATTGAAACATTTGCTTCTATTTCATGTATGTTTTAAAATAACGATGGTACAATTCTTAGATTTTTAGCAATTTTTAAAAAGCAATATATTACATCTTTACAATTAAACATTATTGAATTATAAATTCTAATTGGAATCTTTAAGTCAATAATTAGCTCCAGTTTTGTACTATATTCAGAATAATGAAACAAATTTTTTATATTGTAGCGTCGTATTAGTGGAATGTTATGATATAATGTAATCTGAACATCATTTATCATATTATCTATCGACTTATTATTACTTTTTATTGGCAAGCTATTGTAAATAATAAATATAAATATTGATAATAGTTTTTTTTAATTCCCCAATAAGTCGTATTTCTCGTATAAAATATTATTCATAATCTAATTTTGCTTAAATATTAACATTTTTTTAATTTGTTATTAAAATATGTTATTGTATAATAAGTCATCTCGATGTCATAGACAGCAGGTTGCCGCTAAAGTGCGAAGAGATGTATAAAAGTTTTACAGTGAAGAGAATGGATGAATAAAATGTGAAAAAATAGGTACAAAATGGGTGTTGGAAAAATAGAGTAAAGAGATTTACAGTGCAAAAATATGGTGACAAAAGATTTAAGTAAATGCAGAGACAAATAAATAGGTGAGATTAGATGGCGTCACTGACTGTAGACAGCAAAAATAACTATAGAAGCATGCGATATATACAATTTAGGAAGTCAAAAAATTAAAATTATCGGATAATTTTAAATATAACTAAGATAAATCAAAATTGAAAACTTGAAAGGTAAAATAGAGGAATGATAGCAGTCAAATGTAAACAGTTTAGTAAAAAGGATGGGAATCTGTGGTACAAGGATAATAAAATAGTAGAACAAATTGATAGTTGGATTTATAGTAAGAATAAGGAGTGGTTCTGTTGAGAAAGATGCGGGGATATAAAGAAATGTCGTAACAGAGAGAAAATGTAGCAAAGGTTAAAATCTGTTTGAAACTAGCAGAACTGGAAAAACGAAAATAATGATAAGGGAAAAAATCATTAATTCAGAAAAATAGATAGTATTAAGTAGTAGATATATAGAGAACTTTTTACTACACTATTGCTATAATGGACAACGATTATATCTAACTCAGATTCAATAATATGAATAGAATGGAGTAAATTGAATGACTTATACTAGAAAATCGTTCATTTTTAGTGATCTTACTACATTCACAAACCCTTTAAGAGTGTGCAAAAGTATTAAATAAGATGAAATAGAAAAAGAATCCTGGATAAGTCAAGTCAATCAATCAATCAATCACACTTAAAATATGGAAATATGGAGAAAAAAAAGTTTGATAGTCTATAATACAACGGAAATAAAATTGGAAGTAAGACAAGAAGTTGTTCTATGAAATTTCAGAAGTGCAAGTGTAAATGTAGGAATAAATTTATGAGGCTTTTTTTTACGTAGCTAATATAATATTAAAAGCATTCTGAAAGGGAGTATTATTAAGAACTATTAAGAATATTTAGTGATTACTTGAATTAAAAGCATAAAGAAAGAGAGTATTTAGTGATTACTTGGAAAGAAAATAATTGAAATTAAATGTGGATTAGACTAAAATAATGAAGTTTAGAAAGTAGGAGGAGGGAAAAAAAATATCAAATAATTATAAGAATATAAATTAAAAAAAAATAATAGTGATGAAATTCATATAAAATTTATAATCAAAAGAGGAAAAGAAATATGGTTTAAAAAAGATAGAAGATTTCAGAATAAAAAGGAAATTATTTCAATACTTTATAAAAAATACACCGCGTTATACGAACCCAAAATTTGCGGATGGAAAAGCTGCGATGTAATTAAAAATATACAGAAAATCTTTTTAAAATATAGTCTAAACTTAAGATATAATATCTAATTATATTATGATGATATAAACAAAAAGAAAAAGTAGCGATAAAAGGAGTAAGGAGTGGAGTCAGATTTGAAAATAAAGTAATATATAGCGAATACGTTGAAATATTTAAAAAAATATGTAAAATTAAAGATAGAAGAAGTAAGAGGTTTCGAAAACATTACAAATTAATGCAAAAACCAGAAAGAAAATTATAAATAAAAAAAATTAATTTTCAATCAAGCATTGAATGTTTGAGTTGTGTTTGGAGAAATTAGAGAATGGAGAAAAAACATGTGAGGAATTGAAGAAAATAAAAATAGACCAATAATAGTAATGATGGATAAATAACCTACAAAAATTAAAATATACGGGGAAATTCATACATGTTATTCTAGAAAATGTAAATGAAAAAGGATTGTTTATAAAAAAAGTGAAAGATAGAAGAAGATTCAAGGTGAAATAATTTTTAATGATTAAATTTTTATCTTGTCAATATTAAGGATGAGAAATATTTAATTTTATTATATAAAATATATTCAACAGAGATAGATACATTAATAATTTTTAAATGTAAAGTTAAGACTAAATTTATATATGTATATAATGTAAAATTATCTCTCAAAACTCTGTATGTAAAATAATATTTAAATGTTAAGCGAAAATCGTGAATATATAACTTTTATTTATAAATTAATATTTTATGTATTATAACAATGTATATATTGTTCAATAAACTAAGCAATCGATAATAAGTCATGAGCTAACTATAAAACTATAATT
The DNA here is from genome assembly GCA_018907185.1 of Platyscapa corneri. Lineage (NCBI taxonomy): Eukaryota > Metazoa > Arthropoda > Insecta > Hymenoptera > Agaonidae > Platyscapa > Platyscapa corneri. The sequence continues at coordinate 1,449,577 of JACCHW010000057.1, read as the reverse complement.
GTTTTAAAATACACGCAACCATTATTATTAAATGCATTAAAAAATACACTGAAAAGTAAAATTTAGGTTTCTAACTTAATGAAAAATACTATTTTTAAAAGTGATAAAATTAATTGATTATAAATATGATTTTTTAATCCCTTTAATCTATTCATTATTAATTTAGTATTTAAGATGATAAAAAATTTAATAAAAACTATTAAATCAGTGAGACAATTAACCGTTATCAAAAGAATGATAATATTTATTTAATTAAAAATGAATAATTGATTATAAATATATATTGATCATTATATTTTAGGGAGTAATATTTGACAAAAACAATAATTTTAGAAATTACTTAATGTAGTTATTCAATTAAATTTTTTTTATTATCTAAAATAATCAGATAATTTAATTAGCTCGTAAGAAATTAAAATGTATAATATTTTTAATTTTTAACGAGAAGAGAAAATATTCTAAGTTTTACAAACAATAATTTTATTCCAAAATGTTCCAAAGTTTTTTTTATCTTTATTACAACAAATACTGTTTGTAAATATATTTCTTTTCGAAATAAATTATATAATATTTATATTCAATGAAATAAGTGCAATTAAACCGTTGTTTTGAAATTTTTTAATATTTATGATTATATAAGTTTTCTGTATTATCTCTAGTTTTTGATAATATATAAAAATGAGAATGAATACAAATTATAAAATACAATTTTTAAAAATTATTATATTTTATATTAAAAAATAATTATAATTAACATTTTTAAAACGGATTTAGTAATCTTGTATGTTTAAAATTTCATCTCCAATTTTGTTAATATTTTGTACTATAAATGAATATTTTTAGTAAAATAAATATAAAAACATTTAATAACAAATTTAGAACTTTAGGAACTTCAGTAATCTATTAATTTTCTTCTGTAATGAACGATTATAGTTTATTTAAATAGAAAAATATAAAAAAGGAGAAGATTTATAGTTATTTTTTCTGTTTAACTACAAATCCGTTTCATTGGCGTAACTTGAATTACACCAATTTATGCATGTATCATACGACATTTATAGTATATTCTGGTAATCAAAGTTTTGTGACAGCCGAAATATTTTTAACTTATTTTAACAAACTTTGAACTACAAGAACTTTTTGTTCTTTTCTTCACAAGTATTCAGTAAAATTGAAAGTTGAAACCTTTCTTTTCAGATCGGAACGTTTTGTATGAAATTATTTTTGTATACATATCTATGAAATATAGTTTCAAGATGACTTTATTAATTTATATATTTTATTTTGTTCAAAATTTGAGATCGGTTACACAGTAGATTATTTATTTTAGACTTTCAACGTTGCCCTCGGCCTCAAACACTACCAGCCAAAGTAATATTTCATTAGTGTCAATATCCTCCTCATCTTCGTGTTCGGGGGTGGATTGGTCGTGGGTGGAAGAAATTGAGATCGACTGTTATAAGAAAGTGTCGCTACCGCTCCTTCCGCTTCCAAACGACATACCTACTACCCACCAACAGGAGGAAGACGAACTGCAGCGGCAACGGCGGTGCAGCTCCCCCACCGACTGGACAAAGCGCATGCGCGTCAAGCACCTGGCCAGCCTCACAAATAGTGACGCCAGTGTCGCGATGTCCGTCGCCGCGGTGGTGAAGATTATAACGCCTGTTGGTATAGATATTGCGCAAGATGTACCGCGAGTCGTCAACGTGCCCCAGCTGCAAGAGAGTAACAGTGTTGAAAGTAATAGACCGGGTGATTTAGTCGACGTCGCTAGGATCTCTGTCATAGAGAATTGTGAAAAGTGAGTATTGATACTTATTCTTCTTTTTTTATTACTTACAGTTGAAGATCATGTGTAAGATAAAATATTTTGCTCATATTATACACCAGAAAACTTATTCTTTTAAGTATTAGTAATATAAAATACAAGTGCTAATAAAATTCAAAGTGATTTTTAATGGTAATTTATAACTTGATATTTTCATTTGCTTTGATAAAATTCTTGGTTTTCTTTTAGTTAAACGGTTACGTTTTTGAAGTAACAATATTAATCAAGATAGTAATATAGATCTTTTTTAAATTTAACAATTACATTTTTAAAGTAATTACAATAATCTGGAAAGTAACTAATAATTTGAAATTTATTACTTTGATTCAAAATAAAATTCTTAATTATTATTATTTAGGATACCAAACTTAATAGATTCAATTTTCAAAATAATGATAATAATTTTGATAATCATATATGAATCATGTTTATGGAACAAAAGAATACAATTAAAAAAATGAATTCTTTGAGCTGACATTTTAAAAATCAAGTAAATCCATTTGTATATTTGTAAAAGTTGTCCCAAAATCTATTTTTTCAATCTTTCTCGATATATTTTCTCTTATTCTTATAAAGCAATTGATATAAACATTATAAGTATGATATATTATCAAAGCTAGTTGAAAATATGTGTAAATAATATAAAAATATAAGAAACTATAAATTCATTTACAGGTTTTATAATAAAAATATTTTAAATATTCACAAAAAAATTAAATTTTAAATGAAAATAGCAACTTGCATACAAATATAATGTTAGAGCATCATATATAGATATATATATTATATATTAATTGTTGTTCTATCTTAACAATTTATATTATACTTAATTTCGTATTATTTTTCTATAAATATAATTTATTATTTATACTTTAATATTTAATACTATAAACTTAATTTAAATTAGTGTATTAATATTAAAATATTTTTTATATCAACGCATGTTTTTAAATTCGTTGACAATTTTTAAGATTCTATTTATTAAAAATATATTTGTTTGTAAATTGAAATTTTTAATATTTTATATATCTATACAGAATTTTATACACAACTATTTTAATTTTTCTTTGATTTTTTCTTAACTTTGGTTTTTATTTAGTAAGCGTATTAAATTTATTGTGTAAAATAATACATGCACTAATAAATAAATACTAATATAAATAATAATAAATACTGTAGTTAATACACGTTGTATACAATATGCACAGAAAAATTAAATTAAAGTAATATAATAGTTATATTTATGATAAAAAAATTTAAATAAATAATAATATCTAATAAAGATAAATAAAAATAAAAAAAAGGTGTCTTACCAAAACTTGATAGTTCTACTCGATGAAACGTATAATTCATTTAAGTATATATAAATGTTTTTATAGTTTATCAATTATCTAAATATTTCTTTGTCTACAAAAATTGATATTCTTATTTTACTGTAAAAAATAATAATATATTTATGGATATTGGCTTGTTCCTTATTTTATTTTGCCAGTTGTAGTTTTCTATTTGTCATAGTACAGATAGTAAATATTGTATATTTTTTTACTAAAATACCATTCAATTTTACCGAGTGTAATAATTGAATAACAATTAAGATGACGTTTTCTTACTACTGCAATCAAAATAATTTTATTTTTTATTATAATTATTTATATTTTTATTTAAATTATCTATTTAATTAACTAAATTTTTTAATTTACCATCCTGAATGATTTATAATAAAGTATTCGAATATATTTATGAGAGTTAACCAAGTATACGTTAAAATATAAACTAGCATTTATTTGTATCTAAATTTTTTGTTAATATGAGATATTTCATTTAGTATCTATTTTCAATTTAATCATATTCAATGAAACTAATTTTATTCCTGAATTTTTTTATGAGTTATGAACTGGATTAAATTTATATTTTGCTATAAATATAAAAAAAATATCAATATTAACAATTTTAAATCTACCGCTTTATTATTATTATTATATATATATATATTACATATTTTCTATATTTAGCTATATATTAAAGTAGCTGATGAATATTTGAAAAGAAAACAAGCCGTCATAAACACTAAAACTTATCAATGGCATTTAAATCCGTTCTTAAGTTTTTATAGTTTATATTGCTTTTTGAATAGTTCAAAAATATATAAAATATTTGTTAATTAATTATTTGATAATACAGGCTAATAAGTTTTGTTGGCATAATCAATTTTATTTACATTTATATCCTCTGTAAATACATTAAAAAATTTTATATTTTTTATTCTTTCACAATACTTTCTAAAATTATAAAACAATTCTAAAAAAATGCTTATGCTTTGTGTATAAATAGCAAATTAATTATGCTAAACCAATGTTATCGAAAATTCAATAATATTTACAATACCTTAAGAAGTCTATTAAAAGTAATAACGAGTAATGCTAAGAGTAATTAATATATGCATTTGAAGAGATCGTTTTATTATTTCTAAATTATATTACTTCTTATTGTTAAGAACTAAAAATATAGCAGAGATGTGTATAAGTATATTTGTAGTCTATAAAATATGCAATTGGATATTATGTTTTGTTTATCTATAAAAACATTGATAGATAAAAATTTTGTAATTAAAGTTATTTTTAATATATTTGTTTTACTTGTAGGTACATCGTAATTTTATTATAAGATGAATATAATAATTTTATTTAAACAAATAAAAATAAAAATAACCATTTTTTTGTTATTTACAAATGATCCCCTTTTATTTTGATGATTCCTACACATTTATTTTTAAATTAAACGAAAACATTTACTATAAAAATAAATTAAATTTCTATTCTACCAATTGATGATGATAACCAATAATCAAACTATATTATATTTTTTTAAAATAATGTGAAATATATGAAAAGTATCCGCAATACATATGAGTATTTTAAAATGTGTAAAATTGAAAACATAAATGGTAATATTATATTTGCAAACACTAAATTTGAATAATGAATTATATCTTAAAAAATTGCAAAATAAATATTATGTTTTATAATATGATGCATTTAACTTTTATTTGTTTACTGAAGAAAATTATCACAAATAGAAATTATATAATTTAATCGTTATTTAATGAATTTTCATTCTTTCACCTATTTTATTATTTAATGATGTAAGTAAATCAAAAACAGCAGATTGTATTGTTTTGTAAGTTAAGCCAATTTTGATAAATTAATAGTTTAACGGTGAGTTTTGATTAAAAAATTAAAAAATAATGAATTAAATAAAATAAATAAAAAAACGTATTTATAAAATCATTAATTTATTTATGGTATTTACTTAAATTTTAAACGCTTTCTTTTTATATAAACTGTGAATTAAGACAAGTCTTACCAATATTTCATGTACTCTAAAAAATGAAAAATAATACATAATTGGTAATTTAGTCTTTATGTATAGTTCCAGCAATACCGGCACTTTACCATGGTTACGCGCCTCGATGCGGTGCCTCCGTCAATTCCGAGTGACAGAAAACTTCCCGAACGTTTTGACAAATATCTCAGCACCAAATTCATTACCAGATATCGCACTCATAGCGCCCGAAATTCTTGCTGCCCAGACAAACGATACAACAGGCAGCCTCTTGAGACCCTCCAGCGCTCCAGCTCCGGTCAGAAATGGTGGAGATGGTGTCGATTTCCCATCAGCACTAACGACAATGAACAATACGACGTCAACCATCACGACTGCAACGACAACTAGTAGCGCTCGACGCGGACGTAGGAATGCAGCAGGTAGATGTCAGCAAAGGCAGACGAGACAGTCAACAACAAGTTCTGCCGATTCCACTACTAGTACTACTGGTACTAGAGGAGGTTTGTCTAGTAACGCGAGCTCAACCTCTAGTGCACCAATCAGTCCACAGCATCAAGTTACTGCATTGAACTCTCCTAGAAGGCAAGTATACTATGTTTTACATAATATCTAGATTATTGTACGCTCAACACGATTAACTGGCTTTCAAAATGAAAACATTCATTAATATAAGGTATAAATAGTACTTTGTAACTATGATTCATAATAGAAGCAAATTGAAACCGTTATTGTGATGTTGCGAGGATATTTAGCACAAGTTTTTATATTTAATACGTGTTTATTTTCAATAAGTAATCTTAAATTTATTAGCACGGTTAAAGGGAAATAATTTTTTCTAAATAATAGTTAGTTTTATGTATTATATAGAAAAAATAGTATAAACTTAATAACTAATTCATGGTAAAAAAAAAATTGTTAATAACCGAAGCGCAATTTCGTGATTAGCGGATCTTTCATTTTTGCAATATAAAAAATAAATATGTATCTAAAATCAAGATAATTATTAAAAATTGTTAAAACAATATCCATATTTATTTCATTAAAATTCATCTAATTTAAAAAAATTCTATGCATAATACTTAAGAAGGTGACACACGAGGTTAATGTATTTTTTATTTGTTTTAATGAAATTAAATAATTTCAAGCATTAAATACTTTGTTGGTATTAATTTTCAGAATAATAGATATTATTAAACAATAATCGTTTTATTTTTAATTAAATTGTAAGTTTATTTATAAACAAACTAATTTTTAATTGCAACCCTTCTTTCTACCGTTTGCAATTTTATATTTTCTTACTAAAATTACAATTACATTTATAGATAGAAAACAAATTTAATATAACACAAACCAAAAGACTTATTACTTGAATTACTTTTAAGATAAGGATAAAATAAGCTTCTTAATTAATAGACTACATTATCATAGGCTATATGCAATAACTATCGTTTATAGTATATATGCATTTAATAATTTTTGGTGACCCTTGTTCCGGTATAGATCACAAACAGAAATCTGTAAAAAGACCGTGCATATAATTTAATTTTTAATTGTAACTGAAATATGCCCGCTGTCTAGAATGTCTCGTGTTAAATAAGCAAGCATTTTCTTCAGTGAAGGCGTTAGCAATAAAAGATTTAATTGGTCCTGCTTCAAGAAAAACTATATAGATAGTGCGGCTTAAGCTCACTTCTTTTCTCGCCAGTTTTCTTCGTTAATCATTACAAGATTACCACTTTTTATATCTTACAAAGCTTCTTTATACAATTGGCTATAAACGAAGATATGATTCAAAATTTCTTTGCCCTACTTTATGCAAAAATTGTCGATTAATTATTTTTATGTGTTGGCAAAGAAATAATTTATTTACGGAAGTATGTTAAAAATTACATTCTGGGATATTCATTAATGAATTTCAATAAAATAAATGAGGTAGAATGAGGAAGAAAATTTTCTAAAATCCAAGGTGAATATGGTTAAGGGATATCAATATAATATTGACTCGATCTATACAATAAAATTGTTACAGCCCAAGAATATAATCACCAACAGTATGGTGAAGGTAATGCTTCAAATATTTCAGCTTTTCATTATCTCCGAAACTGATAATGCTTATAGACGAACAGAAATTATAAACAGAAATTTCTTTGCATAGGATAGCTGAGCACATGAAAAAAGAAAGGGAGAAGAGTGTTCTTTTAGCATAGTGCTATTAAACAAAGAGCTAGCAGACATAAAATAAAAAATAATAAAAGTACAAGGTTCTCAACTAATAATAGAATATAAGAGAATCAGAACGATCATATATATATACAGATGGTATAGGGATTTTAGAAAAAAGTAAGAAGATTGTAAAAGATGTACTTAAACAGTTGCAAAAATACCTGAAAAGAAAAAGATTAGAAATAAACACAGAAAAGACAAAAATGATTCAGGAAAGCAAGTGAGAAGAAATACAAATACATAATTTCGATCGAATACATCTAAATTAGAAGCCACTAAAAGATATACATACATTCGATATATGATGAAAAAAAATTATAAACACGATGAATATATAAAGGACATTTCAAAGGAAACCAATAAGGTTATGGTGTGTTCGCTAAAAGGTATTTTAGAGAGAACTGGAAGAGATAGGTAAAAATTATTTGAAGGCTAGATAAAAGACGTAATAATATATCTCACGAAAATATGTATGTGAACAGAGAGGCAAATATGAAAAAGTAAAATATAAACAAACAGCAAAATAAAAACAAGATTTTTAAAAAATACCTGAAGCTTACGCGTTCGTCAAATAGGAAGATATGAAAAAGGAGAAGACTTTTGGGAAAACATAAAGAAGATTAAATTAAATTAATAGTTATGACAAAAAATTATTATTAATATTATTATTACTTATCTATGTGTTAGTATAATGAATTTATATTTTTGTTGTCCAAAAGAGTAATTCTCGTTCGATTATTTGTATTATCCCTATCTCCTTTTTTGAAATTTGGCACCAGTATCACCGTCATATTTCCTCACCTTTTAATTTTATTTACTATTCTGGCCATTCCCTTTACTATGGTTTTCCTTATATATCGGTTCATTTAATAAGTTATTTTATTCAATTCTAGGCTCCTTTTTAATTTAATTTATTATTATCTACTGTACCTCTTCTTTTATAAACATCCCTCTTCTATGTGTTTCTCCCCATGTATCTGCTTAAATGATCTTCTCCATTTTTACTTTTTAACCTCCATGTATTACTTTAAAGTATATCTTACATTTTTCTTCTTTCTCTATTTTTCTGCTTTATATCAACTAGCCTCCAGAATACTTTACCAGACTTATCCTTCTATAAAAAAAAACTATAAAAATATATAGGAAATACACCGAAAATATATTAAATGATTCCGAGGATAATAGAGATGCGCGAGAAGATATAATTATGTTACAAACAAAAAATAAAATAGAAATAAAAGCATTCAAGAGAGTGTTTACTAGAAAAATAAAATAAGAGATAAGAAAAATATACAATGGTGAAAGTCCTAGGAAAACGATAAGGAAGGCAAGAGAAGAAGAAGAAGAGAGTAGGTTGACAACAAATAAGATACGGGAGCTAGAATCTATAGAAGAAAAATAAAGTGCTGAAAAAAATTTGTAATGGTTGTATAGCTATTATAAGAAAATGTGAGAAATCCATTGTTAAGAAAGAGAATAATTCAAGTAACATTAACAGAGGCGAAATGCTCGTAAAAGTTCAATTTGATTGACAGGGAAAGAGAAATATTGATATCAGGGGCGTGAACAAGTATACTCTTTAATTATTGTTAATTTTCGTGGCGAAAATGAATCGTTTGTAAAACGTGAGGTAGACAGTGTTAAAATAACAAATACATAAACCTAATAACAACGCAACCTACCGAGCGACACGTATACACATAGTTGGACTTCTGTGCTACACTATGTCTGAATTTTTTTTCACGTAACAAGGTAAATGGCTAATACGCATATTTTGGATGCAATCACGTTTTCCTTATTTTAACAGTAGATAAGTCAGTAATGCCAAGAACTATTCTTGAATAATGAGATTAAAGTTGATGTTCCAAATTAGCAAAAAATAAGATAATCCTACAAAAAATTTAAATATAAAAACAAATACTTCTAAAGGTATATAATATATTTAATACTCCAGTATTAAATAAATACAAATAGGAAAATAAAAAAAAAATTAAATATTTTTAAACAATAATTATTTATATATGATATGAATTACAAGCATAAAATATTTTTCTTTAAAGATTATTGATTAGATGAGATAAAGTGTAAATAATAACTTTTTGCTCTAAAAACTTTATAGCTAAAGTTACAACATAAATGTCTCATTTATTGAATATTTGAAAAGATAAATAATAAAACGCACTAATACAGTTTTCATTTGTAATCTGTTATATTTAAGTTTGCATAACGATTTAATAATTAAAGAATAAAATGACAGTATTATATAATAAATACGTTTGTTCCACTAAGTATCAATAATGTAAGGGTAAAATCAATTTATATCGTAAAAGCTGCAAATCCTCAATTTATCACTTAATGATATAAATTTTTAAATAGTTATTATATTATTAAAAATTATAATATTATTACTATTAAACCAAAATAAAATATAGCTTAAATTTTAGAACATACGTTCAAAATTCATTTGAAGAAATATTATTATAAGCGTCGAATTATTTTATGTACAAAATTTGAAAATGTATATATTTCTGATTATTTATTTTATTTTATAAACATATATTGTTCTTTTTTTCGTTTATTACACTCGCTCACACAATCCATTGTCACAATTAGTATTTATTTTTCACATAATTTTTGAGAATACATTCATCAGGTTAATTTTATACCAATTTCTCTCAGTTATCTAATTTTATTGTATTTTATCTTAGTTCACGATATTTCTTCTTTCTTCTTTTATCTTCAATTCCTCCTATTCTTATTTTTCCTGTGTTTGTCTATTCGTCTTATTCGCATCTCTTTCTCGTTTCTTGTATATTGTATAGAATGTCCATATCTTTCTTCCTATTTTTCATGCAATTCCACCAGCTGACATTTTTATTTCCGGATATTTCACACTCCTCTATTATAAGCTTCGTCGTTTCCATAATTTTATTACATAATCTGAATTTTCTACTGTCTAACTCTTTCTAGTAGTTATTATTTCTTGATCCATTGCTCATTCTGAACCTCGGGAGGAATTTCATCCCTGGTCTTGTATTTTTTATCTGTTTTTTTCGTAGGTACTTGTTTTGATCAATTCCTTCAATAATCAGATTTTTTTGTTCTTTTCCGTATCTTGAGATATCTAACTTGTTGTTCCATTCTTGAAGATGTTGTTATATAAGTTATATCTCTTCTGTTTGCTTCCATATATTGCAGCCTTTCTCCGTTCTCTTTCTCCATAATGTATCCAACCACCCTATATTATTCCAAAATTTTATTCTTGTTACTCCTATCGTTTCTGTTCTTTTTTTATCCCTTTCTTTCTGCTCATCTCCACTTCAAACCTATCTCTCAGATTGATCTTTGGGCATTATTTTAATATATGGTCTTTGCTGCCTTTAGTAACTTCCTCTCATACTTTATCGCTCTTTTAGCCGCTTTGATATCTATGTTGTTTTCTTTATTTCTAAAATAGTCCGGTATTAAACTTACGACAGAGAATCATGAATAACTTATAGAGAAGAAATCAAATCAGAATATTGGGAAAATGTATGTATATAAGCTATATTTAGCGAAAAGAATTAAATTAATATATTGTGTAGATTATACATAATGTTTATTTAAGAAAATCTTACATTATGTCAATTTTTTATTAAAATCAACAGGATTGTCTATAAATTATAGAATTATGCATACACGTGTACGCGTATTCTATCACACTTAAACATATTTATTATACATAAACTGTTATGTTTGTGACTGAAAAGAATGTATGAAATGATAATTTATCAATAATCCATAAGTGAGAATCCTAGCAAAACCTCTAGGATAGTTTCCAATTTATGCAATTTACTCATGTGAATTGTGGAGGAATTCTGTATCAATTGCCAAGAAGTTATTTAAAGAGTCAACGTGGAGAATTTGTACATGGTGAACTCACAGGAAAAGATATTTTTAAACTTTGTTTTGAGATTGTGTTTTCATACATGTACATAAAAAATTTATTATTTATTTATTATATATTTATTATTAAATTTATTATTAAATTATTTATATTTAATATTAATTTTATTCACTATTAATAAACACTCTATAACATTAAAAAGAGAAGAGAAAAAATAGCTGAATTAATGTGGAGCAAGATGTAAGTAGCATCAATGTAAGTATAATATGTATATAAATTTTTTCAGTATAATATGCCTTAGTGTCCATAGCAAAATCGTATAATGGGCGGTAAGTCAAACAAAAAATAAGAAAAAATATAAAAAAAAAATAATAATAATAACCAGAAAAGGAATAATTAAGAGAATTTAAATTATAAATAGTATATTTTATTAACGATAAAATGTTTGTAAATCAGAGTTTTATATTTAAGTGTAATATAATTTACTGGTGAATTTAATAAAAAGATAATAAGGACATTTTTACATCAAAATGCAACGATTAAAATTTTTTAAAATAGAAATACTCATTAAGCAAATATTGTCATCTTCAAAATGTATTACATGAACTCAATCATTTTTTCCTCTATGTTTTTTAAAATTAATATTAAACTATTCGAAAGAGACGAAATCTTGTCTTTTCTCAAAAATTAAAAACTTTATGCATTAGAATCTTTTTCAAATTTATATGAATAAAATATATGGTCTTCTTATTGATGTTTTCTGCATCCCCCCCCCTCCCCAACATCCAGTTTTTATCTTCCTATGACATGTTATAATAGTTAAGCTACCATGGGAATTAGCTTCATTTTTTCTCTTATAAATGGGTACAAATTGTACAAATAGATGTAATTCTCTTATCTGTTGTACCTAGTTTCTGGAATACATTTCAAGTCATTCAACAAAAAATGTTTCTTAATAAAATAAATAATGAACAAACATGAAAAACAATAAACGGATAATGAAATAAGTGAATCTTATGAATTTATAATTACCGATGTAAATTTTTGACACACTACATTGGGCTTATTTAATTATTAATACTAATTAATAGTTATCTTTTATAATATTTTCAATATTAAATCATTTAATATATATATATATATCTATATATATATATATTCTGTTAACTTATTACTATTAATTCAGATATTATTATTTATTTACTAAACCAATTTTTTATTTTGCAAATTTTTGTATTAAAAACAATGAAAATTGATATAAAACAAGTTTAATTTTTTAAATTAAAAAATAATTTTTACAACGATAATAAAGCAAATTTTTTAAGTAGTCGTTGTAAATATATCTCTATTCATCTTATTACCTGCATGTTCGGTCATTATAAAATAGTTTATTACTAATGTAAAATATGAACCGACACGCCACCACACAAGGAGGTGGGATAAATTTTCTCCGATAATATGCATTGAAGAAAAATGTAGGCCACACATCGATTTACAACAGGAAAATATTCTTGATTGTTTTGTATCGTAACCGTTTGTTAAAAATGAATTATCTATCGTATCTATGGTCTATCCATGCATGGAAAATACCAATATGTTTTGCTTCATATACTAAAAATTTTATAATTTTGGTTGAGCTTATTGTTACAAATACAACAGCTACCTGAGAATTAATATTATAACGGTAAGAAAAGAAAAAAACACGCTCATTTCATCCATTATTCATTCGCATAGAATTTCGTTCATTATATTTTGTATATGTAGTAAAAATAATAATCTTACGTATAAAGTTTTTATTTATTTATTTGATACCAAAATGAGTTACGAATTTTGCTAACGCAAAGAAGTACATACAACAGCGTTTTCTATTATTTAGACAACCTAAAAAAGTTTTGTATCGAACGATGAACATGAAATGTACATGATTCGTAGGGCCTTACGCTGTACGTTATATATTTTTTAATTCATATTAAAATATAAACAACAAAGTGTCGGTTTCCTTTCCATATAATGTTTTTATATAAATAACAAATAAATAAAAAATTGTGATGATTTTCAAAAATGATGCGACCATAATTTAAGCAGTTAACTTCTCTCATACTTCGACTCTTGAATCTGAACCTACAATAAATCAGATCGAAAGGAAAAGAATAATTTTATTTTCCCCGCTTTATGATGAATAAAAAGTGAGATTTTCAAACTCACCCATTATATCTATATTGTAATAACACGCGTGATATTAAATTATTATGATCTTTTACCTCGTTACATTATTACATATATTATTTTTCAATTTTTTAAAGCTTTCTTCCTCTTTACACCTAATATTTAAGGTATATATACGTTTTATTTGCTGTTTATCTCTCTCTCTCTCTCTCTCTCTCTCTCTCTCTCTCTCCCTCTGAATAAATCTTTTTCAGCTTTTTGTTTTGGTTTCTGTATCACTGGACTCATCTAATACGTTCTATCATTTTCTTATCATTATTATACATTTGATACATCCTTTGTTTTATATCATACAATATTTATTCCATTTAGTTTTATTCATTGTTCAGTCTACTAATATCTTCATTTCATTTTTGTATTTTCTTTCCTTATTTCTTTAAACAATACAAATTTTATGTAATAATATATTATTATTATTATCATTATTATTATTTTATACTATTCAATTTATAAAAAAATCGAAACTTCACTAGAGGTAATTGGAAATATAAATATTTAAGTATTTAACTATAAAAGTGTATTTAGCATTACAAATGTATTACAAATTTCATGTATATTTTTTAACTTTTAAGTATATCTGATTTTTCTTTTTTGTAATATAAATATAACCACATTGAGATCTAGTATTTACTCGATCAAGATATCTTCTCACACCTTCATTTTTTTTCAATAATTCCTAAGATCAACGAAAAGTACTATTATTGAACCTATGGGATTATTTCTTAGTTAAGTCAATCAAAATTTTTACGAAAAATTCATATATTTCAAGTACTCAGAGCTTTTATAAGTGTATAAAAACGTTCGCTACCTTGTAAAATTGTCTATGAATTAAATTATCTATTTGAAGCCTTTATAGTCTGCTACACATTAATCGATATGGTTATATAGTAAATTCTTGAATATCTTTTGATATTTTTGTTATAAAAGACACACTTTTATTGTCCTAATAGTAATAATCTTATGTATCTTTAATTAATTGAAAAAATTTTTAAATTCGCGATAAATATATATATATATTTATAATATATTGATTTCAAATTATTTAAAATTTTCGAATACCTATAGTTAACTATATCTATATAAGCAGTTGTTGTCAGTATGGTTTTTAAGATTATTTTTTTGTAAAAGTATTCTAATGTTAGTAAAACTTAATATAATTTAGTTGCTTTGTGAGTAGAATGTAAAATTTGTGTGAAAAATCAAATAGTCGTAATATATTTTCCTGGAATCTTTATTGTATATTGTAGTTATGTTTACAATGGTAAGATTTGAGCTTTCATAAGTTTTTTTTTACATTTTATAATAATTATTTGAGGTTTTTATTAAGATTATAAACTTGAATCTAATTAATAATTAAATTATTATTTGATAAAATAGATATAGTATTGAAAAATTTCAAAGAGTATTGAAGACATTAATCCAAATATTATTTAAAATTATAATTCAATTTTGTAGATTAAATTTATATCTTTATAAAAATTCGAATATAAAAATATTAACAAAATTGTTATAAATATATTCTTAATATAATATTGTTCTAAAAATTTTTTTAAATTTAATAATAAGTATTTATCATTTATTATTTTAAAAATTCAATTCACTGAATAGAACATTTTTTTCACATGTAGAGATTGGTAGGTTCTCTGATAGTAATTAAATTTACATTTTCAGCTCTATAAATTTATAGTATAAATAATTCTCAAAATGATAAAATGTGCGAAGAGAAGTTGGGTCTCTAAATTTTAATTTTATTTCATAAAATAATGAATTATTTAAAAAAATATTATTCAATAGATTGGGATCTAAGTTAAAAATTTAATTGTATTAAATTAATTTACCACAAGCATTTATGCGTTAAAATGCATAGAGGGACATAGTTATAAAGTAGAAGAAATAAAAGAGAAATAAAGTCGAATATTCTTGCTAGGAGCCGAACAAAGAGAAGAACTCTGCCTCCTCCTTCTACCATGGCTCGTCCCACATTCTTTGAGTGACTGCGCGAGCGAGAGCCCGCGACTTTCGTGTACCGTTAAGCCAAGACTTTCTGAAATATCCTTCTCCTTGAGCAGAAAAACTCATACGTATCTGCGCATATATACTTCAGTACCAAATATGAAATATACTAATAATAATATTTTTACACTTTTGTTTGGAAAATTACAATTAATGTGAGTAGAGTTTATGTTTTATATGAAATATATAATGCAAGAATAAATATCTTTTTCAGAATTTAGTTATTCGTTTATTCTAGTAGAATTATATTTAATAAGTTTAAAATTATAACAATACAACCATTATTTCAATTCTCTTATTTATAACTGTTAATTTATATCTCATTTAGAATATACCATAATTTTTTGTATATTTACGCAAAATATATATTGACAGATCAGTGCGCATTAAATACTACATATGTTTAATGCATCATTTAAAATTATTTTAAATGTCTAATTTTCATTCGGATTCTTAGTATAAAAATCTTTGATTGGAATTATAGATTATACGATCGTTCAAAAAAAAAAAAGAAAATATTATTAATAAAAAGATTAAATCTAATAGCTTAATATAAATTCTGATATACAAAATTTCACATTTCTTATTAAATATTCAGAACTACAGTAGTTTAGTTTAAACTGTACATTTTATACTTGAATATACTTATTAAGATTTTTATGATTGAATCCTTTGTCATAAACGTAAATAATAATTTAAAATATATTGAAAAAAATTTATTTGTAAATTTTAAATAGGATTTTTTATCTTTGTATAGACTGGAATTGATAAAAAATATCAAAAGATATTCAAGAATTTACTATATAACCATATCGGTTATATGGTTATATAACAACTGCTTATATAGATATAGTTAACTATAGGTATTCGAAAATTTTAAATAATTTGAAATCAATATATTATAAATATATATATATATTTATCGCGAATTTAAAAATTTTTTCAATTAATTAAAGATACATAAGATTATTACTATTAGGACAATAAAAGTGTGTCTTTTATAACAAAAATATCAAAAGATATTCAAGAATTTACTATATAACCATATCGATTAATGTGTAGCAGACTATAAAGGCTTCAAATAGATAATTTAATTCATAGACAATTTTACAAGGTAGCGAACGTTTTTATACACTTATAAAAGCTCTGAGTACTTGAAATATATGAATTTTTCGTAAAAATTTTGATTGACTTAACTAAGAAATAATCCCATAGGTTCAATAATAGTACTTTTCGTTGATCTTAGGAATTATTGAAAAAAAATGAAGGTGTGAGAAGATATCTTGATCGAGTAAATACTAGATCTCAATGTGGTTATATTTATATTACAAAAAAGAAAAATCAGATATACTTAAAAGTTAAAAAATATACATGAAATTTGTAATACATTTGTAATGCTAAATACACTTTTATAGTTAAATACTTAAATATTTATATTTCCAATTACCTCTAGTGAAGTTTCGATTTTTTTATAAATTGAATAGTATAAAATAATAATAATGATAATAATAATAATATATTATTACATAAAATTTGTATTGTTTAAAGAAATAAGGAAAGAAAATACAAAAATGAAATGAAGATATTAGTAGACTGAACAATGAATAAAACTAAATGGAATAAATATTGTATGATATAAAACAAAGGATGTATCAAATGTATAATAATGATAAGAAAATGATAGAACGTATTAGATGAGTCCAGTGATACAGAAACCAAAACAAAAAGCTGAAAAAGATTTATTCAGAGGGAGAGAGAGAGAGAGAGAGAGAGAGAGAGAGAGAGAGATAAACAGCAAATAAAACGTATATATACCTTAAATATTAGGTGTAAAGAGGAAGAAAGCTTTAAAAAATTGAAAAATAATATATGTAATAATGTAACGAGGTAAAAGATCATAATAATTTAATATCACGCGTGTTATTACAATATAGATATAATGGGTGAGTTTGAAAATCTCACTTTTTATTCATCATAAAGCGGGGAAAATAAAATTATTCTTTTCCTTTCGATCTGATTTATTTTAGGTTCAGATTCAAGAGTCGAAGTAATGAGAGAAGTTAACTGCTAAATTATGGTCGCATCATTTTGAAAATCATCACAATTTTTTTATTTATTGTTATTTATATAAAAACATTATATGGAAAGGAAACCGACACTTTGTTGTTTATATTTTAATATGAATTAAAAAAATATATAAGCGTACCGCGTAAGGCCCTACGATCATGTACATTTCATGTTCATCGTTCGATACAAAACTTTTTTAGGTTGTCTAAATAATAGAAAACGCTGTTGTATGTACTTCTTTTGCTTTAGCAAAATTCGTAACTCATTTGGTATCAAATAATAAATAAAAACTTTATACGTAAGATATTATTTTTACTACATATACAAAATATAATGAACGAAATTCTATGCGAATGACATAATGGATGAAATGAGCGTGGTTTTTCTTTTTCTTAACCGTTATAATATTAATTCTCAGGGAGCTGTTGTATTTGTAACAATAAGCTCAACCCAAAATTATAAAATTTTTAGTATATGAAGCAAACATATTGGTATTTTTCCATGCATGGATAGACCATAGCTACGATAGATAATTCATTTTTAACAAACGGTTACGATACAAACAATCAAGAATATTTCCTGTTGTAAATCGATGTGTGGCCTACATTTTCTTCAATGCATATTATCGGAGAAAAATTTTATCCCACCTCCTTGTGTGGTGGCGGTGTCGTTCATATTTTACATTAGTAATAAACTATTTTATAATGACCGAACATGCAGGTAATAAGATGAATAGAGAATATTTACAACGACTACTTAAAAAAATTTGCGTTATTATCGTTGTAAAAAATTATTTTTTAATTTAAAAAATTAAACTTGTTTTATATCAATTTTCATTGTTTTTAATACAAAAATTTGCAAAATAAAAATTGGTTTAGTAAATAAATAATAATATCTGAATTAATAGTAATAAGTTAACAAATATATATATATATATATATATATATATATATATTAAATGATTTATATTGAAAATATTATAAAAGATAACTATTAATTAGTATTAATAATTAAATAAGCCCAATGTAGTGGTGTCAAAAATTTACATCGGTAATTATAAATTCATAAGATTCACTTATTTCATTATCCGTTTATTGTTTTTCCATGTTTGTTCATTATTATTTTATTAATGAAACATTTTTTGTTGAATGACTTGAAATGTATTCCAGAAACTAGGTACAACAGATAAGAGAATACATCTATTTGTACATTTGTAACCCATTTATAGAGAAAAAATGAAGCTAATTCCCATGGTAGCTTAACTATTATAACATGTCATAGGAAGATAAAACTGGATGTTGGGGAAGGGGGGGGGGGATGCAGAAAACATCAATAGAAGAACCATATATTTTATTCATATAAATTTGAAAAGATTCTAATGCATAAAGTTTGTAATTTTTTGAAGAAAAGACAAGATTTCGTCTCTTTCGATAGTTTGAATATTAATTTTAAAAAACATAGAGGAAAAAATGATTGAGTTCATGTAATACATTTTGAAGATGACAATATTTGCTTAATGAGTATTTCTATTTTAAAAAATTTTAATCGTTGCATTTTGATGTAAAAATGTCCTTATTATCTTTTTATTAAATTCACCAGTAAATTATATTACACTTAAATATAAAACTCTGATTTACAAACATTTTATCGTTAATAAAATATACTATTTATAATTTAAATTCTCTTAATTATTCCTTTTCTGGTTATTATTATTATTTTTTTTTTATATTTTTTCTTATTTTTTGTTTGACTTACCGCCCATTATACGATTTTGCTATGGACACTAAGGCATATTATACTGAAAAAATTTATATACATATTATACTTACATTGATGCTACTTACATCTTGCTCCACATTAATTCAGCTATTTTTTCTCTTCTCTTTTTAATGTTATAGAGTGTTTATTAATTAGTGAATAAATTAATATTAAATATAAATAATTTAATAATAAATTTAATAATAATATATAATAAATAAATAATAAATTTTTTTATGTACATGTATGAAAACACAATCTCAAACAAAGTTTAAACATATCTTTTCCTGTGAGTTCACCATGTCCAAATTCTCCACGTGGACTCTTTAAATAACTTCTTGGCAATTGATACAGAATTCCTCCACAATTCACATGAGTAAATTGCAATAACTTGGAAACTATCCTAGAGGTTTTGCTAGGATTCTCACTTATGGATTATTGATACATTATCATTTCATACCTTCTTTTCAGTCACAAACATAACAGTTTATGTATAATAAATATGTTTAAGTGTGATAGAATACGCGTACACGTGTATGCATAATTCTATAATTTATAGACAATCCTGTTGATTTTAATAAAAAATTGACATAATGTAAGATTTTCTTAAATAAACATTATGTATAATCTACACAATATATTAATTTAATTCTTTTCGCTAAATATAGCTTATATACATACATTTTCCCAATATTCTGATTTGATTTCTTCTCTATAAGTTATTCATGATTCTCTGTCGTAAGTTTAATACCGGACTATTTTAGAAATAAAGAAAAACAACATAGATATCAAAGCGGCTAAAAGAGCGATAAAGTATGAGAGGAAGTTACTAAAGGCAAGCAAAGACAATATATTAAAATAATGCCCAAAGATCAATCTGAGAGATAGGTTTGAAGTGGAGATGAGCAGAAAGAAAGGGATAAAAAAAGAACAGAAACGATAGGAGTAACAAGAATAAAATTTTGGAATAATATAGGGTGGTTGGATACATTATGGAGAAAGAGAACGGAGAAAGGCTGCAATATATGGAAGCAAACAGAAGAGATATAACTTATATAACAACATCTTCAAGAATGGAACAACAAGTTAGATATCTCAAGATACGGAAAAGAACAAAAAAATCTGATTATTGAAGGAATTGATCAAAACAAGTACCTACGAAAAAAACAGATAAAAAATACAAGACCAGGGATGAAATTCCTCCCGAGGTTCAGAATGAGCAATGGATCAAGAAATAATAACTACTAGAAAGAGTTAGACGTAGAAAATTCAGATTATGTAATAAAATTATGGAAACGACGAAGCTTATAATAAGGAGTGTGCAATATCCGGAAATAAAAATGTCAGCTGGTGGAATTGCATGAAAAATAGGAAGAAAGATATGGACATTCTATACAATATACAAGAAACGAGAAAGAGATGCGAATAAGACGAATAGACAAACAACAGGAAAAATCAGAATAGGAGGAATTGAAGATAAAAGAAGAAAGAAGAAATATCGTGAACTAAGATAAATACAATAAAATTAGATAACTGAGAGAATTGGTATAAACTTAAACCTGATGAATGTATTCTCAAAAAATTATGGTAAAAATAAATACTAATTGTGACAATGGATTGTGTGAGCGAGTGTAATAAACGAAAAAAAAGAACAATATAGTTTATAAAATAAATAAATAATCAGAAATATATACATTTTCAATTTTGTACATAAAATAATTCGACGCTTATAATAATATTTCTTCAAATGAATTTTGAACGTATGTTCTAAAATTTAAGATAATTTTTATTTTTGGTTTAATAGTAATAATATTATAATTTTATAATAATATAATAACTATTTAAAAATTTATATCATTAAGTGATAAATTTGAGGATTTGCAGCTTTTTACGATATAAATTGATTTTACCCTTACATTATTGATACTTAGTGGAAAAACGTTATTTATTATATAATACATGTCATTTATTCTTTAATTATTAAAATACGTTATGAAAAATAAAATATAAAAGATTACAAATGAAAAACTGTATTAGTGCGTTTTATTATTTATCTTTTAAATATTCAATAAATGAGACATTTATGTTGTAACTTTAGCTATAAAGTTTTTAGAGCAAAAAGTTATTATTTACACTTTATCTCATCTAATCAATAATCTTTAAAGAAAAATATTTTATGCTTGTAATTCATATCATATATAAATAATTATTGTTTAAAAATATTTAATTTTTTTTTTATTTTCTATTTGTATTATTTAATACTGGAGTATTAAATATATTATATACCTTTAGAAGTATTTGTTTTTATATTTAAATTTTTTGTAGGATTATCTTATTTTTTGCTAATTTGGAACATCAACTTTAATCTCATTATTCAAGAATAGTTCTTGGCATTACTGACTTATCTACTGTTAAAATAAGGAAAACGTGATTGCATCCAAAATATGCGTATTAGCCATTTACCTTGTTACGTGAAAAAAAATTCAGACATAGTGTAGCACAGAAGTCCAACTATGTGTATACGTGTCGCTCGGTAGGTTGCGTTGTTATTAGGTTTATGTATTTGTTATTTTAACACTGTATACCTCACGTTACAACGATAATTTTCGCACGAAAATTAACAATAATTAAAATGTATATATTGTTCAATGACAATGATATCAATATTATCTTTTTACCTGTAAATCAAATTTGAACTTTTCTACGAGCCATTTCTGCCTCTGTTAATGTTACTTGATTACTTCTATTTCTTACAAATTGATTTTCTCAAATTTTCTCTTTATAATAGCTATACAACAATTACAAATTTTTTCAGAACTTTATTTTTCTTCTATAGTATCATAGCTACAGTATCTTATTTGTTGTCAACTTACTCTCTTTTATTCTTAATTCTCTTGCCTTCTTTATTCGTTTTCCTATGAATTTCAATAATTGTATATTGTTCTTATCTCTTATTTTATTTTTCTATGTAAACACTCTCTTGACTGCTTTTATTTCTATTTTATTTTTTGTTTGTAACATAATTATATCTTCTAGCGCATCTCTATTTATCCTCGGAATCATTTAATATATTTTCGGTGTATTTCCTATATATTTTTATAGTTTTTTTTTATAGAAGGATAAGTCTGGTAAAGTATTCTGGAGGCTAGTTGATATAAAGCAGAAAAATAGAGAAAGAAGAAAAATGTAAGATATACTTTAAAGTAATACATGGAGGTTAAAAAGTAAAAATGGAGAAGATCATTTAAGCAGATACATGGGGAGAAACACATAGAAGAGGGATGTTTATAAAAGGAAGAGGTACAGTAGATAATAAATAAAATTAAATTAAAAAAGGAGCCTAGAATTGAATAAAATAACTTATTAAATGAACCGATATATAAGGAAAACCATAGTAAAGGGAATGGCCAGAATAGTAAATAAAATTAAAAGGTGAGGAAATATGACGGTGATACTGGTGCCAAATTTCAAAAAAGGAGATAGGGATAATACAAATAATCGAACGAGAATTACTCTTTTGGACAACAAAAATATAAATTCATTATACTAACACATAGATAAGTAATAATAATATTAATAATAATTTTTTGTCATAACTATTAATTTAATTTAATCTTCTTTATGTTTTCCCAAAAGTCTTCTCCTTTTTCATATCTTCCTATTTGACGAACGCGTAAGCTTCAGGTATTTTTTAAAAAATCTTGTTTTTATTTTGCTGTTTGTTTATATTTTACTTTTTTCATATTGCCTCTCTGTTCACATACATATTTTCGTGAGATATATTATTACGTCTTTTATCTAGCCTTCAAATAATTTTTACCTATCTCTTCCAGTTCTCTCTAAAATACCTTTTAGCGAACACACCATAACCTTATTGGTTTCCTTTGAAATGTCCTTTATATATTCATCGTGTTTATAATTTTTTTTCATCATATATCGAATGTATGTATATCTTTTAGTGGCTTCTAATTTAGATGTATTCGATCGAAATTATGTATTTGTATTTCTTCTCACTTGCTTTCCTGAATCATTTTTGTCTTTTCTGTGTTTATTTCTAATCTTTTTCTTTTCAGGTATTTTTGCAACTGTTTAAGTACATCTTTTACAATCTTCTTACTTTTTTCTAAAATCCCTATACCATCTGTATATATATATGATCGTTCTGATTCTCTTATATTCTATTATTAGTTGAGAACCTTGTACTTTTATTATTTTTTATTTTATGTCTGCTAGCTCTTTGTTTAATAGCACTATGCTAAAAGAACACTCTTCTCCCTTTCTTTTTTCATGTGCTCAGCTATCCTATGCAAAGAAATTTCTGTTTATAATTTCTGTTCGTCTATAAGCATTATCAGTTTCGGAGATAATGAAAAGCTGAAATATTTGAAGCATTACCTTCAATTTTATAAAATCATCATTTTCTACCAGTTTCTACTTTAACTTGTACTTTTTACGATCTTTAAAATTGTTTATTAATTGATATTCTCAAATATCTTTAATATCGCTTCTTGTATCATTCCGCGTGTTAGTATTTATTCTAATTTAAGAAAATAATATTTTCGCTTAATATGATCAGTAATCGATATTTATCATAAGAGACATAACTTCTTAAATAATTAAATATCGGAAAAAATATAGAAAAATATATACGATAAATAGCACAATTTATCAAAATCTTCACATGTCTCAAATATATCTTTCAAGATTCAATAAATAAACATTTGATAATTGATTAAACAAGAAATAATGCAAGATTTTTTATAGTACAAAAAATACTTGCAAACAAGAATAAAACAAGCTTACGCTCATGATAGATGCAGTGGTGCAATAATCACAGTTTGTCCTGTAGATTATTAGGAATATTGAAAAATAATATATATTTAAGAATTAAAAATTAATTTTCCCAAAACTACTTATTTCAATCAGCTATTCAAATACTTCATCAACTTTTTATTCGATTCTTTAAAATTTATACGTAATTTCCCAAAAAAATTTTACAGAAATTTTTTTGGTAATTAAAAAATGTTTCAATTAAAACCATTTTTAATTGTTAAATTTCTTGAAATTTGAATAGCAACACTATTTTTTTAAATGAATAAATACTTTTAGTTTATATATATATATAGATATATTTCGAAGTTTCACGACGATTTTATTAGAATGTGCCTGGCTAATCCTTTAAATTACTGGCCAATAAAAATATATTGTAACAATTTGCAAGACTTTTTAATCTATATTGATTTTCAAGAATTTCTTATTGTATATTGTTTATGTTTAGATATAAGTGAATATTTGGAAAATAAATAAGTGTACATATTCGAGGAAACAATACAATATTCAGGGTTTTTGACACGTTTAAGATCGTAGAGTATCCGGTTGAAACTCGTCATGTCATTATCGTGCGACAGACCTGCAGCTGCACCCACTAACGCATATACTATACTGTAGTCGCGTAAGAAGTTAACTCTTATAGCTTGACCGCAGGCAACTATTGTGTTTGTTCTTTATTGATTATTTGCCCAAATGGCTATATGTATACTCGTTGACGTAGGCAACACGACATCGCCATGTACATAAAACGGTAAAGTCGATTCATCACGGTGCTACATTTCGAAGAAGTGGGTATAGATCGATTCAATAAAGATATTTTTATTCGCGTTATTTATTTTTACAATTTGACTTTCTGAAATTACAAGTTCATAAAAATGAATTTTATTAAAAATATTGTTGAAGTATAAGTATAGATATATTATTTATAAATTAATAGGTACATTGATAAGAATAATAAATTAAATTATAAATTCATATTAAAAATCAGACTAATGATAAAAAAAATAGATATTAAAATTTGTAATTATAATTATGTAAATAAAATTGATTTATTAGAGAGACAGGGATATTTTAATTTATAACTTTGAAAATTTTAATGAAAAATGTAATTCGACCAAATAAGGATTTAGCCCTAAATAATGTTGAGTAATACTTATCTCCAACATTACTTAATTTATTATTTTTATTAAATTTTAAATATATTTATATATTTTTTTAATAAATAATTTTTAAATCTTTTAAAATAATTGAATAAACGCGTGTTATATAAATTAAAAATGTAAAAAACGCATATTATATTATTCATTTAATTGAATTTTTTAATCGAATATTTAATTAAAAATTATTCATGATAAATAATATTATAAATATATAAGCATATATCACCTTATATATTGAAGGATGAGTTATATAGAAGGATGAGTGACATCATAATTCCTATTTATTGAAAAAAAATCTTATAAACTGTTGATCGATTCTTTCTACATACATTAATCGATATGCCTTATACATCCATTTTTATTTAAACATAAAGATAATATTCAACTAGTCGATTTAAAAAAAAATAATATTAGTCAAATTTTATATTTATCTATTTCTTTTTACATTTGACATATAAAATCATATATTCAATTAAATGATGTAAACTAATGTTGATAAAGTTACTTAAATTTTTTCAATTAATAGGAATTATATTTAACATTTAATTATACATATATTTTTCTAAAATTATTTCATATAGTACATATATATTTATTATATTATATTTTTTATAACATAAATATTTTACGATTGAAATTTCTAATATATTCTTTTTTTAATAGCATAAAAATTTTAAAGAATTAATTAATATCATATATTGGACTAAAATTGCTCAAAGTAATTAATAAAAATAATTTAGTATTTTTTATCTATAAATATTAACGTCTTGTTATTTTGGCCAATATATTTATTTGCATAATAACAATAATATATAAGCTTTAAGCTACAATGAATTTTTTTATTCATTTGTAAGCCTTATTTTCTTATTTTTATAAATCCATAAATAAAAAAAAATTATGAGAAATGTATACAACTAGTCAATAAAAGTCTTATTATAATATAATAACTAACATTTTTGCTTTGTAATAACTTATATTAATGTATTTGAAATGAGTTGCATAAAATATTTAATTACAAAAACTCTGTTTATTTGTGCATATTCATTGCAAATAGTTACTGATATTCTACAATAAAATATTATATAAAGTCATATTTCTTTAAACATATACAACAATGTTTAATAAATAAATTTAATATTCTATTTTTGAATACTAAATATAATGTTTACTATATAAAAAATTTTTCGAACTTTGATAGCTTAAATTTGAATTTTCTTTTTTAAACCAAATAATATAAATAATTAAGTAATAAGCATTTTTTATTAACTCGTTGCTTTGACATAAAAATAAAAAACCAAAAAAATATATTTTTCAGGATTTGTTACTTTTAGTATTATATATTTTCATTATATTTAATTATTAATATTATTATACAAATAATACAATTCATTTCACTATATGTATTTTTAAATTCTTAACATTACATAGTAATTTAAATATTTCGTATTTTTATGTATTTTTCTATCCTCTTTTTTTATTTTTTTTCTGTAAAAGAGTTAATCACGTTTTATTTTTATACTTTTTTGTTCAACTCGTGTAAATTCTATAACATTACCTCCAATTTTTTTTCACTTTACATTTCAACTCCATCCAAATCATAACTTGCGTCCAATTATTTTTTTAACCTAACTTATAGTTTTTTGTGTAATAATATATATCATCATTTTCTTTACATATTTTAAACTTTAAATTCTTCATCACTTTTAAAAATCAATTTCCACTTAATTCGTTTTTATTTTTTTCAATATTTTGAGGACTATTTCATAATTTCACAAACCTTTTTTTCTTTTTCCATGATTTTCAATCTTGTACTTCCATTTTATGCTTATACGTATTATTAAACATACTTTCTTCTACAGTTATTATTCTTTTTTTTCTTCTATTTTTTTTTCATTTTTTATTTCTAATGTCTTATTTCAGAATATCATTATTTTCTGTCTAAATTAAAAAAATTAATACCTCATTTGCTTTTGTAATTTATAATTTATTTTTCTTTTGTGTCTAATATTATTACATTTCTCGGGAATATTTTTACATATTTTTTATTTATTTATTATTAGCCTAACTATATGTAATTCTAACACACTTATTCTTATTTTCTGTTTTCCTAATACATTTCAGATCCTTACATTTTATGTTTGAAAAAACTGTGAAATAAAAGTGAACTAAAACGGCATTCTTATCTTGCACATATATCACATGCTTCTTTAAATTCTTTTATCTTTTTTTGTAGTTCCAATATTCCTTTGTATATCGTATTACTATCTATATAATTTTTTTTTATCCTTATTCATATTCATATGCTTTCTTTTAATGCCTTTTTTTAAATTGCCATAATTACGTCACATTATTACTTTTATTTTACTTTTTATTTTTACTTTTTTTGTTGTATATTCTTTTAATTTTAACTACAAAGTATTTTTTATCCAATATTCCTGTATTCTTTGGACTTAATTCTTTTTTTATCTATTCCTTTTATTATATCAAATTTTTTCTAATCTTTTTAACTCTTTCTTACTTCACTAATTTTTGTTTTATTTTATTTTAATTTTTACTTCAATTTCTTTCAATTTTATTCCATAATCTTTTTTTATTTGTACCTGTTTATCTAAATTAATTTTTTTTTATTTTTTTCATTTTTTTTTTAAAATATCTATCTTATTTTCTATTTCATAATATTTCAGTTTTCTTTTTTCTGCATATTATTATCTAGTTATTTCTTAATTTATACATATACATTATTGCATTTTCACTAATTGTCATTATTTTACATTATTATTTTTTGTAAATTGTGTTGGGCGAAAAAACAAATTTTGTATCATTCTTATTATCATTTTCGTATCATTATTATTACTATTATCATTTAACAGATATGCTTTTTATTTCTGTACCATTTTTTCTAAAATAGATCGAGATAATCATTATTATATTTATACTTTTTTTTTATTACTTTTAAATTTTTCGCATATTTTGATTTTTATACTTTTTAGATTTACATATTTATATTTAATTGATATTCGTATAAATTCAGAAAAAAACTTTACTTAGACACACAAAAATCATATAATTTAACACTTAAAAAATTTAGCATTTTATTTGCACTTAACCTTACATACCATTGTTTCTTATACATCTACGTATTACATTTTACTATTAATATTGTCTGCATATAAAAATAAAAAGTTTAATATTTTTTTTACTATAATTAAAGTAGTTATATACAAATTAAGATTGTAATAGTTATTATATTAATATATATGAATACAAATAATGTATATTATCGATAAAAATATAATGAAGTATGTTTATCAGCATGATCCTTTATTACCTTATTTACATTTTTTCCTCCATGAATCAAGTATTTAAGAACTAAAAAGTAATTAATAATTATAGATTTTATATTTGTATTTATGTAAAAGACAATATTTTGTCTGAAACTAATTTTTTTACTACGAATTATATTTTTAAAATTGATATTTAATTTATAATAAATTATTGGTTGAAATCATACAATTCTCATTAACAGCTAATTTATTAAGTTACTAGAATTGCATTACTAAATAAATACATTATAAAATAAATTAAATATTAATTTATCTAACTAAACTATTATATTTGATGGTTATAAAAAAAAATCACGGTGTAACTATTAGCAACAAGACTATTATAAAAGTAAAAATAACAAAATTAATACACAATTAATTAATACATATGAAATAATTAAAATGTAATTTTCTAATTGTCTGATTTCAATCGAGAAATATGTTTTTTTATTCAATATATTTATTTAAACATTATTTTAATTTTTTTTCCTTTTTTTTCAGGTAAATAAAATTTTAATACCACTATTAATATAAGTTGACGAAGAACACACCTGGTAAGAAAAAATATATTTATTTCAATCAAAATTAATATCTAAACCAATGAAAATTGAAAAAAAGAATTATTTGTAATGTATCAAATTTCATTTATTTCAATAATAAATATTATATTTATTAGCAAAAATAAATATATATTAAATCGTATTTAACAATTTAGTTATATTATATATAATTATATTAATAATTATATTAATAAAATATTATATATAATTATATTAATAATTATATATAATATAATAATTATAATACTATTTTAACAATAATAAGATTATTTGCTTAGTTGTTGAATTGGTTGAATAACATTACAACATTTCAACACTAAAATATAATAGAACTTTTTAAAGCATTTATGTAAAATTTATGTTGTGAAAAAATGTGTTATTATATTTAAAATATTACATTCTAGCAATATACTTACAGATGTATTATATATTAGTATTTAAATTTGTAACCAATACTGCAAACAAAAGTTAAACATTCTTATTACACATTATATCATGACTTTGACCATCGACTATTACACGAAAAATTGATAGAATTCAAAATTATATTATAAATGAAACAATTACGTATTATTGTTTTAATAATAAAAGAAGCATTTATGTAATTAAAGTAAATTTATAAAATAACAAGAAAACCATTTGCTGAAAATTAAAATATTTTTAAATTGCATATTGAAATTTGCTCTTTCTTAATTTTTATTTCATAATTACGTATAAATTTTTACTCAGACGTTATAGGTTGTGCATAAAAAACATATATTAATTTTAAAAATGTATTTTTATATTATGTCTTTAATTTAATTCATTGTTATTGTTATTATTATTATTATTCTTGAAATTTTATTTAATTATCTTCCTTTTAAAAATAGTTTAAAATTATCTATTATCATTGAAAATTATTAATAGTGAATGTATATAATTATTCGGTTTAAAAAAAAGTTCTTTATTACTGTCATGCTTCTATGTTATTTTCCCAAGGTTACGAATTATTTTAATTTTGATAATTTATATTATCAATATTATCGTATAACAAAATTTTCTATTAAACCTACAGATAAAAAATAATTAAAAATGAAAATCCACGTATTCTCGAGAGTTTGCAAAAGTATTTTTAAAAAATTTGAAAGAATAATTACCGTTTTACCTTCTAATTGCGCTTATATATCATGTTCTCATTTCTATTATTCCAATCTTTTATTTCCAATTTCTTATAAATTGTTAATCTATTATAAATTGTGACTATATCTTTATATTAATTGCGATTTAAACCTTATTGACCTAATTCATTCAAGGAAAATGGGAACTTGTAACATACCTGAGTCACAAATATTTCCTAGACGATTTCATCTTATTGTAAAATTAAAATACCGCAGTAGCAAAGATCAACACCGCTAAGTTTCTTTTTATGGTTTTTCGATCCTAGTGTAGTTCCCAATTACAATTGTTCACAACGGCCTCCGCATAAAATATCGTGCGTGCGAACTGAAGAAAAAGCCTTTACAAGCTAACATAATACAGACCGAAAATTTCCATTGCTTTATTCATAATATATTCTGTTTTCCCTGACCGATGTTTTAATATACGTTCCTTATTCCTATGACCACATGTCTTACCTGGAGATCCGCACTCGCCCTGCCACCGGACGTTGCATTGGTTCTTTGTCAATGTGCATTTAGCGTATCAACTCGGTAGCACATCTGCACCTATGAGACATCACCCTCATGGCCCAGCTTTCTTATAAAAATTAATGTTTCTCATAAGAGCTCCAGATTTTAATTACCAACACTTGCATAACAAGAAGACGAACTGTATATCCACACCCACACTATATACAAGTCCGAGATGAGAAGAGAGAAAGAGAGACAGAGAAAAAAGTATCAGAAATATTCGCGCTTCTCGGAGAAAATAGTGATTAACTCACGGATGATCCGTGGAATGGTGTAGATGACTCGTGGACACATTATGGACAAGTCATAGCGGGACGCGATGTCTCAAATGTGTTACGAACGGATAGCAGCAGCATCCTCAAAACCCAGTAGCGAAGAAGAGACACAGAATAAAAAGTCGAGTGGAGTAGAGACCGAGAGAGAGGGAGAGAGAGAGAGAGACATCCAAAATAATAAAGAGAAGCTCCTATAAATGATCAAAGATAGAATGCTCGTATACACTTACATCGCCTTTATTTCTTGGTAAAATAAACATTTCCTCTTTGTAACTATAATAGCTACATTATTTTATTTTTCGTTTCGTCTTTTTAATATCGATAAAATGTTTTCGGTTACCAATATTTAACAACTTCCGGTAAAGAACTTCAAATAATAATTTATCGTTAAATTTGATTAAGTAAATCATTATTCTAAAAAACCTATATTCAGAAGCCAAAATAATAAAGAATCTTGTAGTATTATATTTTTCTAAAAAATTAATTACTTGTAATTTTTATAATCTAAATGATATTGAATTTTAACAACAATATTATAAGCTTATCAATAAAGTTATACATTATCATTTGCAATGAATAACGATTAACAAATTGCACAAATATTTGCCTAAGATAGAATAAAGATCGCAGTCGTAAGAAAAAAGTATTATAAAAAGACGTGCACAAAAGAATATTTAGATGAAATATATCACAATAATCATAAAGCATTGTTTTTCTTCGAACCTTTAACTCATATATTTCAGTAATACATTTTCAAGAGAGAATACTATAACTCAAAAACTAGTAAATTTAATATTTATTTATTTAATTTTTTGTACATTTTATAAATCTAAATTGTATTTTTCGCATATTCATATTACTTAGTGTTATATACTTTTAAACTTATATGTAAATGTATATTGTTTAACATAAAATTTTTTAAAGAAAATAATTTTAAAAAAGTAAATTTTATAATAGATGTTAATTAAATTACAATTTTGTAAAAATTAATAAATGCTTTTTTCAATGTTAAAAGTAAAACTAAATTAAAGTTTTGAAGTTTGAAACTTACATGCTTATGCTTGAATTATAAAATAACAATAAACCTAATGATTTTTCTTAGGAATGATGACTTAATGAAATTTTCTAATATATGTTATAAAAATATTCTAATAAAATAATAATTTCTAATTTATTTATAATGAATTTTGATAAAACTATGAATTAACTTTTCAATAAAGAATTAGTTGACTGAATATCTTAGCTTAAATGAAGGTGTTATAAATCCCCTGTAATAATATTGTTGATTTTAAAATAAATTATTTACTAATTTTTTTTACATAATTCTTATATAAGAAAGTTAATTTTCCTTTAGTTTCAAATAGCAAAACAATTTTAAACTTTTTTACGTTATATTTATAATCTAAATTAATTCTTCCCTTAAAATTTTTTTTTTAAAAAAATGTGAAATATAATTCTCCATATCTTTCACGATTATTTTTTTCATAAACCTTCATATATACATCTTATTTATTATATTTTTACTTTTATTTTATCTCATTTTATATTTTTTGTGCAGTATTTTATTTTATTATTATCAACTAAAGTAAAAACTTGAATTTTTCTTATCGTTTTACCAACTCGAACCCTTTTTCATGATTTGAATTGATGCTTCCGATTTTGCCTTTCTAATTCAATGTATTAATTAATATTTATTTCTATAATTGATTCAATATTTGTTATAAATATATAATATTTATTACAAGAAATGTACAATATAAACTTATTTTTTCTCATATATATTATTAGATTATTAATTTCAATTTAATTTTAGTATGAGGCTGTGCAGAAAACTTAAAATCATAGTAAGATAGTGTGCATTGGTTTGTCCTTCCCTTTTGTTAAACAAATCATAGAACTTATCGAATTTACAGACATAATTACTCAATTTTACATTCATGTGCTTTTCAATATATATTTGTAGGTTATAAAATTTTATAACTGTATTGATATATAAATTTTATTCATTCATTAATTAATCTTTTATAAATAAATTTGATTTACTAGTAAGATTTAAATTTATTTTTATAATGTACGAAAATATTAAAATATGATGTGTACTGTGTTTATATAGATATGATTTATTTAATAATTATTCATTTCTTCTAATAAAATATATTCAATATTTTATAATCATTTTTAGAACATGTTATCAATTTTTGTGTTGATGTTACTAAATTAGTACATAAAAATATATAATAAAAGATTGTGTTAAATGAATATTTTAAAGTTATGCAGTTTTTCTTCTATACTTTTTTAATATTAATAAGTTTTTTTTAAATATCCAAGAAACAATCAAATTTTGACTTTCCCATATACTAAATAGTTTAAGTTTACAAGTTAATATATATTATTGTATTTAAAAAAAGTAAATTCTAATTTAAACCAAATTATTATTTTGATATTTGCATCAAATAATTTCGAATATTTGTAGTTTTTTCTTCATGTTTTTATAAAAGCATGAAATAACTTATTGAAAATATTAAATATCTTAACATAAAGATAAATTTTTATTAAGAACTTTACGTGTTATCAAATTTAGCACAATAATATACGTAATATATTTATTTATTTGCAAGTTATTCTAAATTTTAACACATATCAAAATATATATTCTAATTTTTAGTTTGGCATTTTATCATTTATTACTGTAGAAAATGTCGTATGAATAAAAACTTCTATTTGCTTTATTCATACAAAGTAAATTATTGTACTGTATACAATGAAGGATTAAGTTATTTTATAAATCAAATTAATACTGTGTTTTAGTTTAAACAATTGAAGCAATCTGGTAGTCTATTATAAAAATGAAATAAAATAGTAATGAAAAATTTCTTGAAAACTTATTAAATACTAAAAATAATGTGTGTATAATGGATAGTTTAATGTTGTATTACATTCGGTAGATTTCAATTTTACGAATGAAATTGACTAATGTTGTGGAGAAATGGCGTTTATAAATGATACTATAAACTTTATTACATATTGTATGCCTAAAAATTCAAAAAAATATTTCAAGTAAAAATTTTGAAAACTTCATATTCAAGATTGAAAGTATGGTACGTTTATCATACATTATTTATCGATACGGCCATTTAAATTACTCCTCAAATCCTTAAAAATTAATAATATATAAAAAAAAATAATATCATACATAATTTGATTAAAATATTTGAGAGTTAATAAAAGAAATTCTTTTTTCTTATAATTATCTGATGTGTTTAACGATCAAGTGCTTAGACATAAAATTAGAAATTGTTTTTTAATTTATGAAAATCTCGTAAATTTTTGCGTTCAATTTTCATAAATATTTTATCAAACGAAAGAAATTATGTTGAATGTATTTAAATTTTCATTGTGTGCTTATAAACATATGCATAAGTGTACTTTGAGTAAAAAGAAGTTCTTAACATGTATTTATATTATTTAAAGATAAAAGTAAATATGAAAAAATTTATCACTTCATCAAGATTCCAAAAACAATTATTTCTTTAATATATTTTAATTTGATGTATATTTTCTAAAGAAAAAATAGTTTATTTTCTAGAATTTCCGTATATTTTAGACTGACGGTATTTTCAATAAATATCTACTTATTAATTAAAAAAATAAATGAAATAATCAACATATTATTAAATGAATAATTTCTAAACATTTAAATGACATGATAAACCATGTATATTGATAGATTTTATTCATTCATGCTTTCTACATAAATAAGTTATAATTTACACAGCTATAGTGATTCAATAAAAATTGAATGAATCATAAGAAGCAAATTATGCATTTAATTCACTTTAATTTTATTTAATTAATAAATTGAAATTAAGTTTGAATATAATATATCTTGAGATTAAAAAAAAAATTTTTTTTTATAATCAGCTATGAAGTTTATCTTGTTAACAACTATGAATTTACAATCATACCATGTTTTACAATTTTACCATTTCTGGATCACTTCTACCTTAAAGTGATGTTAAATTCTTATTTTTTACTATTTATTTTTTCCAAACTCTTTTTCTCTTTTATTTTTATTAGTTCTCTTTGCTTACTTCCCAAATTATTTCGATTCATTATTCGACTATTTATACAAAATGTTATCTATATTATTTACATACAAAAAAAAACTAAATACTAGATTTTTTACTATTAAGTACAAATATCTAAGCACATTCTTTGCATTAATTTATATAAGTATATCATTACAACGACTTTGTTTACGACTCATTTTTCTTCGCATTGTGAATTATTTCATCTATTGATTATTCAAAGTGACATCGAGGTAACCCTAAACAAAAGAAACTTGAATAGAAGAGAAATATTAATACACTAGCTATAGCTCTAATGTAACACTATCTTAAATTTTTATTGTATATCTCTTGATTTTATTCAATGTTAATAAGAGTAATACCATCTTTCTTATGCGCTATCTTAAGTAATTTATGAAACGTTCGAGATTTTCAAAGTTCTCTAAATTTCTCTAAAATCACAAATTACATTCTTTTGTAGAAAATATAATTTATTGAATTATTATTAAAATAGTGAAACGATTTTTTCCTAATTTTACTTTAATGCAGTAAACTTTAAATTTTTTGTTCGAGTATACTTGTTATTTACTATCATATTTATTCCAGTTTACCTCTATTATTATTGTTATTGTTGCTGCTGCTGCTGCTGTTATCCTGTTTATATTAAGAAAAAGAAATTTAAATTCTTTATTAATTTTTGCATATTTATTTATATAATGACGAGCAGATGAAATCTTTATATTCTTCTGCACCGCGGTTGAATAATTTCTTAGAATAGGGTCTAAAATCTCTCCTACAAGGGCACTAATTATCAACATAATATCAACGCAGATGTAAAACAGAAAGTGAAGAAGTATAAAAAAATAAATATACTTTGTAAGATAAAAAGAAAAGTTTTAGCAAGTAATTCAAATTTAGTTTATTAGGAGTATTATTATTAATTATTAACATATTAAGTGCACGCGCAAAGAAATTGCTAGCACAATTTTATTGAAGATAATTCCTGAACTATGCTCTTTTCCTGATGTGCTATGCAGTCATATTCTTATTAGCTGTCACAAACTAGTTGAGTTTTAGTTTTTAAATAAGGAAGTCGATCTTTCTAGGAACAGGCAATTCAAGAGACTAAGTAAGAATAGGTGAAGTCACCGTAAAATGCGACATTACTACCGTTATCATAGTAGTATCCCTCTTTTCACTTATGAAAGTCTCCCCCCTTCTTCTTATTTATCATGTGCTTTTTATCATCTCACAATCAAAAAAATATGTAAAACATAATAAAAACTATAACTTTGTTGTACAATATTAATTCCATAATTAAAACAATATATCATTAACGTACATCTCAAACAATGATCATCAAAAAATTTACGCTAATCCAAAAAAATAATGATCTTCAATAAAAGATTTTAATATTTTAACGGATAATTAATAGCTTTTTGGTAAATTAATAGTTTTTAGTTTAGTATTTTGTAATAATTAAAATCACGTGAATTATTTGAATAAAGAAAAGAAGAAATTATTGTTTTGTTTATTATGTATTAAACAGCTGGTACGTTTATTTTATTTACAATTATACTTATAAATAAAATTTTTTTTAAGTATATAATATTAAGTAATATTTGATTTTGCATATAAAGACCATATAATAACTAAAGTTATATAATTACTAAAACGTAAAATAAATAATACAATAACTATAATAACATAATAACTAAACTAAAATGTTGTAAAATTTTATTCCCGTTGTAGTTGTGTTTCTATACCAAAAAACAAGATAAAATACATCGTGGAAACAATTTTAAAACTTATAAAAAAAAATTTATAAAAATATTCAATTAAACATAGGTATACTTCATAGTAAATATATTCTAAGGGCGCATAAATATTTTAATAACCCTCTGTGTATTCCTGTATGTAAAATGTTTAAGTAATATACATCAAAGGGTAATTATAAAAATAAAATGATTTAATTGGAATTTTAATTTAGTTAGTTTTTATTAATTAAAACACTAACATAATTTTGAAGCCCTGGTCTCTTTAAGAAACTAAAAAAAAACTAAGATCTGAAAATTTTATCTTATTTATTATTCTGTCTATTCAACGACCACGATCGTCTACACCCTTCCCATTCTTGTTAAAACCCATCCTCTTCTATTATTCTTATGTATAAAATAACATATATATATATTTGTATACTCTAGGTAATGATTTTAATGCTCATACATAATTTAATTAAGCAGCTAGTCAATAAATTATACTAATTTCAAGTTTAGATTTATAAATTTTTAGAATTTGATTTCATTTCTAAATAAAAAACAAATGA
The DNA here is from genome assembly GCA_018907185.1 of Platyscapa corneri. Taxonomy (NCBI): domain Eukaryota; kingdom Metazoa; phylum Arthropoda; class Insecta; order Hymenoptera; family Agaonidae; genus Platyscapa; species Platyscapa corneri. The sequence continues at coordinate 1,412,020 of JACCHW010000057.1, read as the reverse complement.
TAATATTAAAGTATTTATAAGGTGTAATTGATGAAAATCAAATTTATGCAATTTTTAACATACCGTAGTATTAAACTATGTATTTGAAAACTTTTAAAAATAAAATTAATGTTATCAGGTGTAAAATTTATTGCGAATTGTATATCAGCAGTAACTCTGAGTTATTACTATTAATAAATCCTCAATTGCGGAAGTACTTGTCTTATAATTATAAATAATATTGTGCATAATAGTCATCACTATTACCTTCTTAAATTAAATTTTTATTGCATATAAACAGACATTATGAGAAAATTGTGATAATTTTTATTTTATTAATTTATGAAATAGCTTTTATGTAGTGAATATAATAAAATGTTTCACGTAAAAATTTTTTGTTTAATTGTAAGTCAAATAAAGAGATTTTAATTACAATATAATTAAAAGTCTAACTTTTTCTAATTATCTAACAGATGTATAATCTTCCTTGAGAATAAACGATATTTTTAATATAAATAAAATAATTCATAACTAAACAAGAAATATGTGAAAAAAGAGCATGCATATATATATATAAATTATAAGTATTAATAGTCTGAAAACAATCATTATTTAAATATCAAAATGATCAAAATTTAATGTTTCTTCAACAAGTTTATATAATATAAATCAAAAACAAATATATTAAGTAATTCAAATATAAATACGTATTTATATTTTACTTCGATACGCATTCAATACATTCGTGAAAATTTCTATATAATACATAATTTAAAGAATAAAATTATTTTTTGAGAATTATTACAAAATTATATTATGATATATAGAATTTTGAAAAATTTAGATATCACAAAAAGTTATTACATCTTTATAAAATTTATCACATTTATATACTAAAAGAAAACTAATAAAAATAAGCAAACATTATATTTATCCTATAATACTAATGTTTCTAAAATAGCATAATACTTAATAAATTTATTAAACAAAGAAATGAATTTATTAAATAGAAAAAAATAAATTGAAAGCTCTGTTAATTTCATAAAATAAAATAATTTGTATAATTGTCATTTGTGTGATAAATATATTTATAATAATTATAATAATTAACTATAAAATGTATTTATTTAGTAATTAACTTAATATATTGAATTATAATTAAAATTTATTTATATTATATATTATTTTTTATAGAAGTTAGATTTCATCCATTTCATAATCCAAAATTTTTTAAATTTCAAATTTATGTCCAATCATAATTTTTAGGAAAAGGAACATAATCGAAAACATCCACGAATAATGTAATATTATTACCAGTAGAAATCACTAGTTGATATTTTATTTATTTAAAAACTTGAAATTTATAAAACTCAAAAAATTTAACTAGATTTTAAAGTTATTTGATTACAGTTAAATTACACTTATTAAATTATTGCTTATCAACGATTGAACTTCTTATCATTAATGAAGAACTCTTTTTATATATATTAAATATTAATAAAATAAACTAGTTAAAACCAAATAAATGAATTAAAATCTTATGGGTGAATAAATTATTTTACATTATTTCATACAAAATTTTAACTTTATTCTATGAAATCTGAAATAATTAAACACTTGGAGAATTTTTTTCTTCTACTAAAAAGAAATGTAATGAATTGTTATTTTTTATTGATTAAAAAATAAAATAATAGAATAATTAAAATTAAAAGAATTTAAATTAACTTCATAGTACAGTTTAAAATATATTTAATAAAAAAAATAATTATTTCGAATATATTTTAAAAATTTTAAAGCTAATTTCTAAAAAATAATTTACTTTAAAAACAAATGAATTTTAAAAAGTCTAAACCAATATAAGAAATTCATTGTTTATATTTTTACTTTTTATTTGTGTACTAAAATAATTTGAGCTCATTGTTATATTCGAAGAAATTTTTTATAACAAAAAATATTAATAAAATCTACTAAGATCAAATGTATGCAGATATTTATATAAAAATAATATAGATTTTACAGTAATTTTAGAGAAATTGATAATAAGTTATTCAATACGTTAAACAATTATTAACATTATACAACTATTAACATTGAAAAATTCTGTATTTTAAATTTTTAAAAAATTTAATTATTTTCACATTTCTATATTAAAAAAAAAAGAGGCTTTGTAAAATTAAAAAATACAATATGAGTATTTTACTGTAAGAATCTATCTATTATATACAAAGAAGATAATACCAAAGATACACCAAAATATCCTAGCACAGGTACACGCGTCTCTTTGCGTTAATATACATAAACACCCGTCCTCACGTACCGAAGCAAATCACGTGGTTTCTGTACTGTTACGTACGCGTGCATAAACTATAGCGATGGCGATCCTCTTTTACCGTTGCCAAGGTCTGTGATATCGTAGCGTCAGCCTCGCTAGCGGTGAGTCGATCGACTCAGTCAGCCACGGCTGCCGGTGGACGTCGCGTTTGGAACTTACAAAATCTACTGTCCGCCCCTGATTATCTTATCGCACTGACCTAAGTTGAAATAACTTGTAAACTTTAAACTTGTCTTGAGCGACACTAGTGGTGCTCAAATTCTCGTGATTTTTTTTTTGTATTGAATTCATCTTCTTCTAAATTTATCGTATATCTAGACCAAAAGTTTTGGGGATAAATTGCGTACAGGTGGATTTCAATTAATTTCAAATTAACGAAACAACGCCTTCAAAAAGGAATGGATATCGTAATTGATTTAAATATACTATTTTACCGATATATAACATTCTCTATTTTGCTATTAAAATTTTATTGACATTAATTTAAACTTCAATAAAGTTCAATAACATTCTGTACTTTTACAATCAAAATCTAATTGTAATATAATATTATATTATAGAAAATAAATTCAAATGTATGTTTTGATTCTAACTGTATAATAAAAGTAAATTAATAATTGTCTGATCAATTTGTATTAAATTTTGTACATAGTTTCTACAACAAATAATTCTGAATTAGATCTTCAAAATCTTTTTTGTGTTTCATTTTTCATTTAATATCTTTGTACTAAATTCTAACATATTTTATGGAATGATAAGATTATACGAATAATACATTTTGCGGCGTATAAAATTAAATCATTATTATCGCTTAAAAGAAGAATTACGTGACTTCTGAACATATCAAAAATTATATATATTGCAAAAAATATTTATTTATATTATTTTTAATATTTACCAAATATATTTATATTCTAAATTTATAGAATATAATTTAATTAAATCAAAATTTTAACTTTAATTAATAATTTAATTTAAAACATAATTTTTATTTAAATCAATTATTGTATTATTGTATTATTGTATTTTATCAATATCTACTATAGTATTTTAAATGTTAGACACGATAATACATATAAATTTTGATATTTTAAACGTAATTTCAAAGAATTGTATACTAATGAACCAATATCATTTAATTTAAATTACTTTTGTTAAATAAACAATTCCAGTAGACATACCAAATAATTGAATTTCTTCAAAGTTATAAAGTAATTTCAAGAAAACAGATTGATTAAATGAACTTTACAACAAAAAAATGATTAGTTTTTTGAAACATGATATCCTTTTCGTAATTGTTCATATATCTTCCTATAAACAAAAAGGTTCTTTGTTTTGCGATTTATTCTAAAAGATTTAAAAACTTACAATAATTGTTCATCAGGTTAAATTATTCTTGGGTACATTAATTTAGAATAATTACAGTAAAATTAATGTACTTCTCATAATAAATACTTGAAATTTGATTAAAATTTTATTAAATTACTTGTACTTATTATTTTGGTTACAAAGGTAATTCTTTAAATTTTAATTTTCAACTGTGATATTTTCAATGAAATAATTTGTTATAACAGGTTAAATTAAAAATTATATTATTAAATAACAAAAATCGTTATTAAAATATTAATTCTTATTTTTAATAAATAATAAATATTATTTCCAAAAAACTATTAAATATTACACACTATATGTGTATATATATATATATATATATAATAAAAAAACCAAATTGAAATTAAATAGATTACTTGAAATTAGCACCTAAAAAAACTTTAGAATATTTTTTCTGATATATACTGGTTTATTACTTTTTTATGCTTGTTTATTTATTTACTTTTTATATAACAAAAAAAATTAGTAAGTGTAATCTTTGTTTTTTTACCGATTAAGTTTATATAAAAATTACAATAAACTTTATTTTAAAATATTGTGAATGTTTGTTATTGGAAAATTTTAAATAAATAGAAAGACTAATAGTATGTACAATTATTAAAAACAATAGTTTACTTTAAATACGACATATTTTAATTTATATGTTTCATTAAAACTTAATACATTTTTTTACAATAAATATTTATATCGTAATGTTATATTTATTATTAAGAAACTGTTAAAACTCTATTAGCGTAATAAATTGATATTAACAAATATTTTCATTGAAAGAGTGAAAAAACTTTTGTAAGATAATATCAAGATTTTTTTAATCAATATACTTTAGTGAATCTACATAAAGTTGAGATCGTGTTTTATTTATAGAAAAATGGTAATATAACTACAATTTTTATCAAGTATAAAAAAATTATATTTGTTTCAAATTTAATTTATGATCGTTATGTATTAACAATATAATTTCTTAAAAAATATATAAATTATAAATTGATAATTAAACAAAAGTTTTTACTAAATTTGTTTACTTAAGTTAAAATTGAACAAAAAATTTTATGTCCTTAATATTTATTTTCAATTAAATTATTTATCAATGCTATGTGAAGATTTTAATATAATGACTAATAAAAAATCATTATTTATTTATAAATATTTACAAAATATTATATCTTTTAAGGAAAGATATAATTGAAAAATATTTAAGAATTAAATGTAAGTGTGAACTATTTCAAAATTTTTATTAAATTAATGTATAATTAATGATTATAAATAAACGATTTAAATTTCATCACGTTTATGTATAACTTTAAATAGATGGCTACAATTCACCTAAGTTATCTACCGTTCAGTGAATCTTATAAAAAAATAAAAATATAAAATTGATATCACTTTGTTGGACAAATTAGCTTATGTGGATCAGTACTTCAATTAAATTGACAATTAAATATGAAATCGCTTCAATAATAAATTATGTTTGTAATTAGTTCATAATTATTTTTGAAATAAATGAAAAAAAATTTTTTTAATTTTGTTTTTGTTTAAACATTCAGTCACACGCACGCGCGCGCCGGCATAAAACATGTATTATTTTACGTATTATTATTACACATTTTATAACTACCTTTACATGCTATGTACCATATTAAGTAACGTTGATATTATAAAACACAGTTTAGACGTGTAATATATAAAACGTTAAATGTGATAAATAAGTAAAGAAGCAGTATGAATGTTAATTATGCATTTTGGTGTATTCATGAATTGATAATCGAATATATATTTTATTGTATCGATTAAAATAGATTCAGAAGGTATAGATATTACACTATTTTTAACATATATCTTAATTTTATTTTATCTATATATATATAATATTTATATAAAGGTTTTGATGTAAATAATCTGAAATATTTTAAAAATGTTAATACATATAAAACATTTAAGATACTAAAAACAACTAATGATTTTTTAAAATTATTATGTAAGATAAATATTATCTTTATTCTTTATCAAGATCTCGACTTGATCAGAAAATGACGATACATTTTTGTAATTTTCGTATGTTCTTTATCAAATTTTAATAAATACTAAAATTTAAATCAATATTAAATATGTATATTATAACTTTTAACCCATAATATTGTTTTATGAAATGTGTTAGAAAGATATCCATTCCTTATATAATTTAGATAAAATAAGGACCAATTTATATATATATATATATATATATATATATATAGATTGTAACATTTCTGGGGTATATCAAATAAATAATCATTAAAAAATGTTGCGCAATAACTCTTTCAGCTTAGTGTAAAGCGATTTTCTATTCTCAACTGTAATCACATCATATCATATGTGGCATTTAGTATTTAAACTTACTTTTCAATCATATCCTCATATGCAGACATGATATACAATATAAAAAATATATAATAAACAGTCATAATACGTTTCTCATTGCTATTGAATTTTAATATTCATCTATAAAAAATATATTCATGAAAAATTTATATATACAATTAAAATTAAAAAATTTATTGGTAGCTACATTCTAATAATTTAAACATATTTAAATTTAAACATTTACACATATTAATATTAAATACATTGTGGCATTATAATTTCGATACGTAACAAAATTTCTTTTCTTTATTAAATTTCTTTAAAACAATGAATAATAAGTGATATAATCGATATTCTTATACATTTATGCATTTTTTTACAATTTATTTGCAAGTTTTTAAATAACAATTAAGTCATTGTATTTGTAAATATTCTTAAATCAACGTGATGATTTTTAACATTTTTTTAAAAGATTTTGTATGAGATTTATATTTACATCAATGTACAACTTAAAATATTTACCACGTACAGTATTAGTTAAAGTCGGGAGGATTTTTTTGTGTTTTATCTTTTTATTGATGAATTTATACGTTACAAAAATGTCCGAATATAATGTTCCCTATGTTTTCCGCCGCATTTTAATCAATATAAATAGTTAATTTATCAATGAACAATTTAATTTTTTTAATAAGTTACATTTCTTGTAAAAATCGTCAATTTATTCGTCATACTTTTATTTATATTTAATCTAAGTATATTTTCATGTGTTTGTCAAAATAAAATCACCTACTAAAAAATAATATTTCGGTCCTTAAATATTAAAGAAAATGGTATTTTAAAAAAACTAATTACCTCCGTAAAATTCCGTTTTACAAATATTCTATAGTGGTCTAACTTTTAAAAATGTATCTTTAAAAATGTATCTTTAAACGTTGCTATCTTTACTTAAATATTGATATATAATCATAATATAATAATAATAACAGCATGTAGAAATTTTGTAATAAATTTTATATTATAATCATATTTGTTCTTTTGCGTAAAGTTTTATTTTTATTTTATTCAGATTTCGTTAATGAAATATTATTAATTATGAATATATAAGGAGTATGTGCATATCGTATATTTAGTGTACGAGTCTCGAGAAAGACCCTAGAAAGATAATTCACTTAATATGCATAATAATAAAAGTTTTAGTAAGAATAATAAGCATTTGTATGAAGTAAAAAATAGTACAGGAAAACTAAAAATAAAAAGTCTCATTGAACAAAGTAAAAGTTTAATCACAACTCTCATTCATTCCTTAGATTTAACCAGTAAATAATTTTACAAATATACAAAGATCGCGCTTTTGACTTTTTTATCGTTTCAATTTTCTTCAATTATTTTTGTAATCTTTACAATAATAATCTGTATATTTTTTGATTACTTAATATTGATTATCACCAATAATTAAAACTCTTTTTAAATATTTAAAAATGAAAAAAAATTTCTCGAAATATGAATATTAAGGAAACCATGTAATTTTTATAAATATTAAATTTTACTTGTCTTGATTCAGTCACTATTATAACTTTTAATTCAATCTAGGATCAAGAATGTAGCTTTATAAATTTATATGAGGTAATTATTGAGGTAATTATTCATAATTTGTGTTACAACTGCGGAAAAATGCGGCTGTAAAAATGAATCACGATTTGACCATTTGTCGGCAGTATTTCTACTACAGTCAAAGGAGACAACGCATTAGGTAAAATATATCATTTTATTATTTTATCATTACAAACTTATTTAAACTATATTTTATTATTTGAAAAAATTATACGAAAGAAAATATTTCTATTAGAATAATTTACACACGAGAAGAAATGTAACGATAATTTCACGATATTTTTTGTCTTGTTTATATAACCAGCACATTATCTTACATATACAAAATTATATAAAGTTAAATTAATTTACTGATAAATAAAATTGATATATTTGTTGTTGAGCTGCATTACTTAATTAACATTAATATTTGCTTTTTTAAGATTTGAATTAAATAAATTTATAATAATATCTTTAGTAATATCTCAATTAATTAAATCACTTATTGGGAAATATTTTACAATTTAAAATAAAATATTTAATTTAATTTTATTAATATTAATATATTAATATTTTAATTTAAAATATTGCATACAAATATCAGATCTATTCCAAAAAATATATAGTATTAAACTTTATATTCAAGTTTATTATTTCTGAGTTATTTATTTAAATAGTTGTAAACATTATTAATTAATTAAACTACAAATTCGCTTTCATTTTCAATGTGTATAATGTAACGTGATTTAGTATTTGGAATTTTTATTGTATTAAATTTATTTCTAAATTAATTAAAATATTACACATGTTAAATTTCCATTTTGCTTATAATTGAAAATCCAAATGAGTAATTAAAATCACTGAACTATTATAATTACTTGGACATTTATCACATTATAATTTTATAAATAAATATTTAACACTTTCAAGAATACAACTTTCAAACTCAATTATGTTTATATTTTCATGTCTATACTGTTCAAAATTAATATGATAAAAAAACAAAAATATTTTGTCTTAAATAAAATTATTAATGTAGTTATTGTTTATTTCAAGTATTATCTTATTTAAGAATTAATTAATATTTTCATTTATTAAATAATAATTTATTTATTTGATATAAATTTATTTTATGCAAGTTTAAATTTATCGTATATATAATATGTAAGCAAAAAATTTTACTGAAAATTTTTCCAAAAAAAAGTTACTTAAAAATGTTCATAATATTAATTTGTTAATATTTAATTTCTTATGTTACAGTATTTATAAAATTATTGATTATCAAATAATTATCTACAATTTTTAATTTAAAATATTATAAATAAATTTTCATGATTATTACTGTTGTTCGGGTTACTTGTATTCAGAATACAAGTGAATGTTACATAGTAAAAAAATTATGAAATTGTATATAGAGTCATGACAATTTTCAATAATTAACGCATAAATGTGAATTTATAATATAAATATATTTAAACAAATTTTAAGTATAAGTATAAAATTAATTTCTTTAAATTTTATGTTTAATAAAATTTATTTAATTTTATAATTTATCCTAAAAGATTTTTAATTTACCATAATCTACTTCAAATTAATAATAAATTTTTCTTTAATAAAAATATTTTTTCATAATATTGTAACAGAATGTAAATTACACATAGTGTATTAAAAATTTATAAATTTTTGAGATATGGAAAACATAAAATTGTATACTTAATATTAATTATGTATTTTATATTAATAGCTATATTACTGAAATTATATTGTAGGATTATTTGTATTTTAAATAATTAACACTACAATCAGATTTGTTTAAACATTATATAATATATTTCGTTCGATTATAAGTTACAACATTCGTTCAATGCTCGTGCATTGAGAGGCGAGAAAAGACTGACTAGTTTTTAAAGTGAAAAGATATATTGTTGTGTTTTTCTATTGTTTTATAGAAGAAGTATCGCCGGCTTGCTGTTTGAATCTATGATTTCTTTTCGGCTCATAGTCTAAACAGCGCCGCAGTCTTCCCGGTATTTCGCTCGACTTTTCGTCGACACATTTGCCCCTTTTCAGCGACAACGTTATTATTTTATACATTTATTGTTTTATAATTAAATTTTTTTTTTTTTTTTTTTAGTTTTATTTAAATCCGCCTTGCAATCAACCCGGAAACCGTACTTTTCTTCCTGCGCGTGTTTGAAAACCTTGTTGGATGGTTTCCGGCAGTGCTGATGGCGTACTTTCTATATTTCTATTTCGTTCTTGTCTTTTTATGTTGTCTTCTTCGGTAAGCATATGAGCCGGTTTCAGTCGGTCGATAGTTACTGATACCTTTTTATTGTTTTTCTCTATGATGAATGTTTCGTATTCTTTTCAATTACCCGAAAAAGTCCGTCATAGGAATTGTGAAACGGCTCTCGTGTTGCGTCGTGTCTTATTGTTGTTTACTTGATGCGAAAAATTCTCCTGGTAAGTGCATCGTTGTACCGTAAACTAGTTCTGCGGAAGATAAAAAAAATGATTGTAAGTCATCCTTATTTGCAGTTCGAATGCCCAGCAACACTAGAAGTAGTATTTCGGTCCAAGTGTACTATGGCATTTTATTGCAGCTTTCAGTTGACGGTGCAGGCGTTCTATGGTCCCGTTGGATTGAGGGTGATAGTCTGTCGTCCGAAGGTGTTTCGCACCTATTAGAAACATTAGCTCTTTAAATAAGTGCGACTCGAATTGCCTACCTTGATCTGTCGTAATTTTCGCTGACATGGCGAATGAAGCTATCCATCCGTCTAGCAATCCTCTCGCCACCATCTCGGTCGATGTATCCGGTAAAGTTATTACTTCAGACCAGCGTGTGAAACGGTTGATGCAGGTGAGGCAGTATCTGAAGTCGTACGATGGTGGAAGAGGTCCGATTAAGTCTATATGCGCGTGTTCGAACTTACCGCTTGGGTTTTTAAAACTTTCCAACGGCGATGACACGTGTCGGGTAATTTTTGCCCGTTGCCACAGTATACAAGCTCTTGCCCATTTCCGTGTGTCCTTTGCCATAGGTGGGCATACAAAGCGCTGGGATATAAGTTTCTGCGTCGCTCGGATCCCGGGATGTGCTAAGCCGTGTATTTTGATGAATACTTGTTTCCGTAGTGCTTTGGGCACAAACGGTCTTGTTATTGATATTTTTGTGTCACAGAAGATTTCGGTGTTTAGTTCAGGCCATTTTATTTTCTTAATTTGTAATGAGCAGCTGTTATTCTTTAGTAGTGTACTCAGTACTTCATCATCATTCTGTGCTGTTGCTAAATTTTCTAATCTATGGTCTATGTTGCTCCTTCTATGCGAGAGAGTGCATCAGCAACGGTGTTTTCGCTGCCTTTAATATGTTGATTATCTGTAATGAACCGGCCAATGAAAGGGAGATATCTGAACTGTCTTGGTGAGCTTTTTTCCAGATTTTCTTGAAATGCGTATGTGAGAGGCTTGTGGTCTGTGAAAATTGTTACGGTTCGGCCTTCGATAGCGTACCGAAATATTTTTACAGCTGCATACATAGCATATAGTTCTTTGTCATATGCGCTGTATTTTTTTTTTTTGTGCATTGTATAATGCCTTTGAGAAGAAGGCGAGTGGCTTCCGTTTGCCATTTTCCAGTTGCTGAAGAACAGCTCCCACAGCATAATTCGATGCATCGACGGCCAGTGATATTACTGCTCCATTTTTTGGGTGCGCAAGTAATGTAGCATTAGCGAAACCATTTTTCATTCCATCGAAGGCCGTCTCTGTCTCGTCTGTTCATTTAATTGCGTCGTTTTTTTTTTATATTCCCTTTTAGAAGTATGTTTATTTTGTGCTGCAGTTCTGCAGCATTCAACATAAAACGACGGTAGAAATTAAACATTCCTAGAAATCTGCGAAGGCCACTTATGGTCATTGGCTTTTTAAAGTTTCTTACCGCGTCGACTTTGTGGGGGAGCGGGCGCATGCCTTTTTCACTAACGCGCTAGCCTAAAAAATCTATTTCTTTTTGTCCGAATATGCACTTTCCTGAATTTATTATCACTCCTTATTCATTAAGCCGTTCGAATAACAAACGCAAGTGGTCGAGGTACTGCATTTCGTTTTCTGACGCGATTAAACAATCGTCCGCATATGGAAATACGAAACTTAAACTTCATGTTATTTCGTCGGAAAATTTTGAAATGTTTGTTCCGCGTTTTGCAGACCGAATGGACATCATGTGTATTCGAAAAGTCTGAAAGGAGTGATTACTGCTGTCTTTGGTATGTCTTCTTCCGCAACGGGGATTTGATAATACGCGCGGACAGATCGATTTTTAAGAATTTTGTTTTTCCGAATAAATTTTGTGCGAAGTCTTCTATGTGGCGCAAACTATTGCGTCGGTGTTAAAAAGTAAGAAATAGCATAATATTATTATAATAAAATATGGACAAAATTTTAGATTTAGGGAGATCGGAGAATGAAAAGAATAATTTAACAAAGAGGGAGAAGCGAAATAAATCTAAGGATAAAACTAGATAAGAGAAAAAACGAAAGTAAAGAATTAATAAAATATATTAGACTACGAGAAATATATAAAAATATAAAGATAGAAAAAGAAATACACGTCCAATCACAAAAATGGGATTTTCCGAGATTGAGTACGTGCTAGTGAATAAAAAGAGAGAACGAAAGGTAGAAATTGTAGACAGATATATAGAATCAATCACTGCAGGTGCAACTATTTGATGAAATACAAACCGATAGGAAAAAGAGAAAGAGAAAGACAAGGATTGTCTAAAAAGTGACGATAAAAGAAAGATACAGAAGAAAAATATATAAAGAAAAAATAAAAGAAGGTACCATAGAATTCTGGAATAATAAAAAAAGAAAATGGGGTATCCTGTAATAGAAAACAATGTCTTAGGTAGGATTTAAGAAGCGAAAAGTAATGGAATAATAAAAAATATCAGGAAAGAAAGTTAATAGAAGAAGATAGATAGAAATTTATAGAACGAAAAACATTAAGGAATGTTAAAAAGCCAAAAAGGCAAGGTATACGGGAGAAATTGAAGAAATGGTAAATACCAATATAAGAAAGATTTCTGAAAGTTAATTAATAAAAAGAGTAAAGCGAGAAAAAATATAAATAGCAAGACCGATAAAGAAAAATGAAGGAGACACTTTAAAAGAATATGGAGGGAGAAATGGAGTGAGGCAAAAGAAAAAAAGACAGAAGAACCATTGGACATACAAGAAGAGGAAATCATAATAGATGAAATTAAGTTAACAGCTCCAGAGGGAATAAAATATCTAATGAAATATAGAAATACGTAGAGAGGATGATGATAAAAGGGTTGACTAAAATATTAAGCAAAAATATGAAAAGAGGACGAATGATAAAGAAGTGGAAAAGCTGAATATTAGTTCCAAATTAAAAAAAAAAAGAAATAGGGAAGATACAAATAATTATTATATCGAATAATTATAATATTATTATATTTAAAATATTGTAGAAAAATTACGCTTTTGAATACGGTATCCAAAATGTATACAGTGGTTATAAAATTACAATTATAGAACATACGGAAGAAAATAAAAAATATAATAATAATTAATCTAATTTTAAAAGAAAACAGACACGATCGACTTAGTCTTTGTACTGAAAAAGGCAGTATATGGAATTAATATAAATAATTGTTTAATCTATAAACTTCCGTTTATACAGATTTTAAAGAAAAAATCGAAGAGACAATATTGAAGAGGTTGTAATTGAGGAAATTAACTAAAAAGATAAAAGAGGTAAGGTTATCCAATGCGCCAAGCATTTTTAATGCAACATTAGTATATATTTAAAAAGAATGGAATCAAAGAGCGCGATAATAACAAGAGAAATTATCTAAAGAAAGAAAAATGAAATTCTGGAAACGCGTGGAATCATTGCATTTTTAGTGAAAGATGAAACTCAAAGGAGAAAAAAGAATTTGAGGTAAACTTAAAAAAAAAACAAAGAAAGACCAGCAATTAAAATTACGGATAAGCAAACTAGAAAAATCAAGATTTATACTAGATGTAAAAGATTCAACACTAACAGGATTAAAGAACATTAATTGTATTTTTAAAAATGAAGCAAGAATAAACAAACGAGGATTCGTAAAAAGTAAAAATTTTGCAGTAGTCTAAAGACAGCAAAACAATTTTTAAAGAATTATAAATATACAGGAACTATAAGGAAAGATTAGATAAAGATTTAAATAAGGGAATGAAAGAAGATGGGTGAATTTTATGATTTATTTGGAAAACATAAAGATGTAAAAGTAAATACGAATGAAAAATAAGAATATACCAATAAGAAGGAGAAAGATAAAAAAGTTTCTAAAAAAAATATTACGAGGATAAGAAAGAATACCTAAAATGACCAAATTATGTATCAATAAGTTTTAAGTCAAGTAATTAATTCTATGTTTAAGTAAATAAGAAAATATTTATTTAAACCACTAGATTTAGGTAAATGTGTATTTTTTATATAAATTTATGTACGTATATATACATATAGTTCAATAAAACAACTAATTAGCTACTACAAATTTTTCAAAATAAAATACGCACTAAAAATAAATGGAATTTAAATTAGAATTGACTTATTTAAATTAATTACTTATTATTAATATATAGTTATTATAGGGCAATAATACTTACGTAAAGATTTAAATATTCATTATTTAAATACAATCATGTGTTGCTGTAAATTTCTACTTTATAAAATACTTTTAAGATTCTTCGCTATATTAAACTATGATTAACAAGAAATTGATACAGATAAATAATAAGTTTATTTGAAAAAGTGCAGTAAAAATATTAATTAATATAAATGCAAGTACAAAATTTCGCAATTTTATAAGGTCAGATATATTATCCAGATAAAATCGAATTCCCAATGTACGAGGTTGCTAATACGAAGTTTAAGTAGGCCGCCCTGTAGTTTCTATACTTAGTCAAGGTGTCAAACGTAACAATAGTTAGGGTATATTTTCACATATAATCATCAAATTTAAACACAATTATATTAAATCTTAAGTCATTATTAATAGACGAAATAAAAGGTAACAATAACCAAAAAATATACAATTTAAAATTATAAAATAAATGTAAAAAATGTAAAATATTTTGAAAAATGACTTATTAAGTTTGCAGAATGCAGTACTTTCACATGCTAATTTTAAAACATAGCAAAATATGTAATTGAATTAATGATCGAAAAAATAAATAATATAATTTAATTAATAATTAATTAAAATTTATTAGAAATTTTCCAGTTATTCCATGAATTTTGTTGTTGAAAATATTTAGATATGCATTGTAATCATTTTTGGGAGAAGAACGTATATAATATACAAGAAAAATTTATTTGAATAAAAAATTGAATCATTTATTACAAATTCGTTATACTTACACATTAAGAATAAATAATATAAATTAAATAAATATTACTAACAATATAATAATAACTATAAATATTAATATGTATTATTTTTATAATAAATATTATATAGTATATATTAAAACATTGTACAGTATTTTTAAATTAAATTATTTTTACTTTTTCTTAAGTTTATTAAATTCACCGAAGTGAAACATATGTTTAATTTGATATTAGTATTTAGTATTTAATATTTATTTAGCATTTGATATTAGAATTTAGTATTACAAATCCTACAATAAAAACTGTGTACAATATTATACTATATTACTATTATTATATACTTTAGATTATACTTAGTATAATCTAAAGTATAATTGGACGATTATGTTTTATTTACTTTTTAACAGAATTTACTAAACTTTTTAATAAGGTTTATTGAATAATTTTTATGAAAAAAATAATTCGACAATGGATACTTTATAATAGTATTAATTTATATTAAATAATTCAATATGTACCAAGCATATGCTTACAAAATTTTGTTCACGTAAAAAATAACCTAATAGTTTTCCTTTTAAATTTTATGTTTTTTATTTTCTTATAATCTTGAAAATTTATTAGATTACAAACGAAATTTAAATAAAAATTTTATAATTTAGATATACTCTTTTATCATTTAAAAATGTTCATTAGATTTAAATAATAAAATGATTTAATATTAATTTATTTTCTACCTACACTTCTAAAATGATTCTTTAAGTAAACTTATTTAACATTTCAATTTTTAAATGGGAATTTTGATTGTATCAAAAAAATTATAAGATTTTGAATAAAAAAAAGTACCTCAAGTTTATTTAAATAAAAGTTAGAAACACAATATATAATATTTCTTCATCATATTTTTTAAAAAGACTCGTACAAATGTATAAAAAAGGATATATTAATATATGCGTTACAAAAAGTCCGAATGTGCCACTATTGATATATTATTTATAATTTTAACATAATAATTACACACAATTCTGGTAATTAAATAGTATTGTATAAAGTGCACCGATATATTTCCTGTATTTTTTAAAACATTTAACTTTAAAGTATACATGCATACATATGTGTGCATTAGAATTTTTTATAGCATAAAATATGTACATATATTACAAGCTCACTTATAGTATGCTCTAATCGTCAACTTTTATCCTACATTGACCTTCAACTTCGCACGTAATAAATCATATGATTTCGATTTATTTACTAAAGGTGCTATATTCCAAAGAGTATAAACGTCTTACACTATTCGCGCATGCGTACTTAAATCTTGTAGTTTGAAAGCCGTTTGAGATTACTTATATATATATACATACCATGAGTGAGTAACCATTGATCATTTATCATCACCGATACATCGAATAAATAATTAACAAGGATTCCTTCACTGCACTCTAAGTAATAATTATAAATATATGGTAAATATTTGAATACGAAGGAATATTTAATTTTGTTTTTATACGTCAACAAGAAAAATTAATTTCGATTGAAATGACTTACATAAGTCCTGCAATTGTAATTATTTTTAATGACTTTATATATTTAACGATGTCTATAATTATAAAGATTTTATTAATTTAATAACAATTATTAAAATAATATCGTAATATTTACAAATATATATATATATATATTAATAAATTTAGTTTTTAGAGTAAAAAAGTCTATGATCAATGATTTTAAGAAGTATTAAATAGATATCTAATTTTCATTATTAAATGTGTTAACAAAAATTTGTATTTTCAACTTAGTTATTTTATTTTATAAACTATAAAAACATGAATAGTAATGTAAAATTTTTATTATAGAAAATTAAAATAGTAATAAAATTTATAATAATTAATTCGTATTTTTATAATAAAATTTAATTTTATACTTTGTTAAATGAACCCTAAATAGTATATATCTTGTGGTAAAATGAAGTAAATATAAATAAATTAAATAAAATTATAATTAAATTGAATAAATATTTAATAAATATTTCCTGAATTATATATTTTGTTCATTTGAAGTTGATTATAATTATAGCGATACTTTAAGATTCTTGTTTATACTTCGTACCTAGACTAACATTAAAAATGCTAAAATCTTCGATAAAAAGTTAGCTTCTCTGCATAAACCAGCAGGGAAGATGCTGAAATTCGATTAATCCAATTTGACAGTATTAGGATTTTTCTTTACAATCTATGCCTTTACTGCGTAATGCAACATTATTAATTATTATTTGAGTGATAGATGCTTACTTAATATTTCTAAGCCATACACTATTTTTCATCTTCAATTATTCACTGATATTTGGAAGGATGCTGTGTACTATTCGACAAATTCCGCAATATTTCAAACTTCGCGCATGTTTACACAGTTCATTCTCTGTTCATTTTCCTTGACTTTTTTATAATAAGTTTGTTTTCCTTTTGAATCTTCGTAAAGCTATTTCAGCCTTACCTATTTTTATTTAGGTAGAACTGATTATATAACTTTCTTTTTTCTTATGTAACGAGTCAAGTTCGGAATTTCACTATAACACTTCTACAATTATAATCTTTGTAAAATGTGTGCAGTGTTTTTCAAAAATTTCTCTCATAAAAAAGTGAAAACATTAGGTACATGTTTAAAAATGTATATGTGATCACATAAACAGGAAAATTACAGTTTTGCTTCAAATTTCAATCAAAATTTCACCCAATTAGTTTTTCTTGGTAAAAACCTGGTTTATACTGAACGATTTGAGATTCATTATTTTATTATTAGATAACTGCATCGATGTCTCCGTACCACTGCAGCTACTCCTATTTTTCTAGCATTTCTTTATTTCTAAATCCTTCATTAATCCAAAGACTACTTAATTTTTTATATTTAGTGTCAGATTTATCTGAGTAAGCAACTTAGATCTTACGCTAGCCGAGTAACGTACGTAGGACTAATATAATAAATTTTAACGTTAATTAGAATTTAAACGATTTCAGTCTCCGGAATTTCTATTAACCGATATTTATTTCTTCATTTTAACATCTGTCAGTTTAGTGATTTTAACATTTTTAACCAGGTTCTTAAATTGTTTTCCATATGTTGTACAATAAATTGCATCTAAAAGCTCTTACATAATCTAGTAATGTATAGATGCGAATTAAATATGTATTTTTTAAAATTTATATTTAAATTATATTTATATTTGCATTAAGTTTCTTAATTATTACATTAATCAGATTCAAAGATTACTCTTAGTGAACCATCGAAATATTTTCGTACGACTCTAGCTTCAACAAAAATAAATAAAATTCGTATTTTTTACAAAATTATTTTGACATTGAAGGAATATAAAAATAACTTGATAACCTATTGTCATTATAACTATTCCTGTACGAATAATGTCATATTATTAATAAAATCATTTTTTAATTTTTTTATTTTTTGTGCATACATAGATATTTCTTTAATATATGTGTGTGTATTTTCTGATTATGTTGATTATCAATAAATTTAAAAGATTTACATATACATATATAAGCTAGATAATTTTATAAAATTCATAAAATATAATTTAATAAAATTTATTAAATTAAATTTACAGATATTTCATTCTAAATTATGATTTTAGGTAGTAATAAATTATTGTTTATGATATGAAATGAAGAAGCTTAAAAATCTGATTATAAAAATACAAACATTTAGAAATTATTAATGTTATTTACAATATATATTGCATCATTATCATGTTTTATTTTCTTGTTGTAAATAATATTTGCAACTTTAAATTACTTTAAATCTTGTATGATTCGACAGATTTTAAAGTAAATTATTGTAGAAAAATTATTTAGAAAATATAATAAAAGGTAAAAACTAGATGTTATATAAAAAATCTTAACTAAATCTATTTTAAAAATTTCCAAATATTCTTGAAATAAAAGTTTTTATCGTGTATTAAAAAAATTATTAATTTTTAAGGAAAATGAATATTTTAATACAAAAACTAGTGCATATTGTTATTATTTAGAAATAACATATACTTATAAAAATAAAAATAATAATATATTTTTAGATACTTTTCACAAATAGATTTACACTGTATGCATTATTTTATTAATATTAAAATAATTGTTATTGATCGTTCACGAAATGGACGGAGGATTAATGGGTGAAGTGGGTTTAGATCTGATTGAAGTTAATGTACCTTATTTATAGTCCAGCACTATTTTTAACAAAGGAGTGGCTTGACGTATTCATACCCTTTTTCCTGTGCTTTTCTCGGCAGCGCTAAGGCGACGTTTACGCGCCGAAGATTTACGATATTTTTTTTTACGCGTGCCGAGTTTCCCGCGAAGCCTTTACATTTCTTCGTCGAATTGTTGCGCTCGTGTTTTCCAAAACTCTTCTAGATGTAGTTTTTTCCGTCGCATGGCTTCGCGGGAAATGCACTTGACCCAGTAGCATTTTGTCCAGCCATTCGATGAACAACAGAAAGATATATAAGTTTCATTAAACGCTTTACAATATATAAATCATAACCGATCGCATGTACCCCCTGCAAGTGAGATAAAAGTGGGACATTCTGTCGCCAACAATAATAATTAAAAATATAAGAAGTCTAATTAAATCATAAGGTAAAATACAATTCTTATTAATATCATTATTATGATAATAAAAAAACCAAAAAAATTAAAATATATGCTCATCTAATTGCAGTTTGTGAAGTTCATTTAAAGATAGAAATGGTTTTTTTTAACGTAATTTTGGAAAAAATTACGAATTTATAATATAATTCAATAAATTAAAATTGTTAATCTTTTTTTCTACTCTTTTATTTATTTGTCATATGTTTATTTACTATTCAACAAAAGTGTTGCACACTTAGAGAAGGAGTTACGAAAGAAGATCCAAATTTGGAAGGTAAGAATAAGATCCATCACAAACGTAGATAACATGATTATATTAGGGTAAAATGAAGACTTAAGAGGAATGTTAAAAATATTTAAAGATTACCTAAAAAAATGGATTGGAACTGAACCAAAGTTTAGTTTGATAAGATTTCTGATAAAACTCAAATAATGAAGTATAGAAAAGTGGGATTTTTTGGAGAGTATGGAAAGAAAAATTGTCCATATTTAATTGTTACATATTTAAAATAATAGAGAAAAATTTGTAATTAAAATGCAACTCTTCGATGCTTTAGTAAGAAATGTAATTATATATGCCGCAGAAATTTGAGGGTGGAAAAGTGACGAAGTGATAGAAAAGATAAAGAAGAGTTTCATAACATGGACTTTTAAATTGGACAGAAATACAACTTATATATAGAATACGCTGATCGAAAAAAAGAAACAGGATAGACATTAAAACTGCATGGACAGTAATTATATTTGAAAGCAAAATAATAAATAGTGAGCGCATGGAAATGATATAAGCGTGTGTAAAAACAAGAATAAAAGAAGATAGATTGTATGAAAATACTAGAGTAATAGAAAAAAGAGAAAAAGTAAATTACACAACAAAAAGAATAAGTTTCTGGTATATCGTAGAATATTCATGGTGCAGGTGGAGAGAGAAAGGGGAAATTTAGATATGTTGTGAGATGAGGTAGAGAAAATAAAAGTAGGACAGTAATTATAGGCAATTATGGAACAGTCTTTTAAAAGGAACCAAATATGCAGAGAAATGTAAACATATTATAAAAAAAGGCATGAAATAATGTGTGTGTATAAAAAATGGAATAAAAATTATAGCAAGATTTAGCAATGAGCCGAAAGGGAACAAACACTGGTGGATGAAAAAAGAAAAGTTCAGATTCTATAAAGAAGAGAAAGAACCGTTGACACACATCGTGGAAGAGTACAGTGAAATGGAATTCAAATCAAGTAACTAGAATAAATAATATAAAAATTGGTAGAAAAGATATGTGCAAATTAAATTAATTTGAATATTAAGTGTAAATTCATAGTGCAACAAGATAAGTGTAATATTGATTGTAAATATTATATATGTAGTAAAACTTATTTGATTATAGATGAATTGTTACTAAATGTTAAAAATAAGTAAAAAATAATAAATAAGCGAAGAGTAGAAACAATTTATATGCGTAAACTGTGAGCTCAAATTAGATATGTAAATGTTTATACGAAAACCAAACATATAAATCAATCTTGTGATGTATTATAAGAATTTCATGTAGTGTTCAATAAACTATTAATTCCTTTTTTTATTATCGGTTTAATACTCATTTTATTTCTTATAAATTAATTTTTATCTTTATTTTTCAAATTTCTATTTCTATTCATTCTTTTGATGTCGATAAAAATTTTTTCGGTTCTATTTCTCTGTAACAGACTCATTTTATTTCTTTAATTTGTTTTTATTTATTTTTTTCTAGTTATTTCACTTATCTTTAATTCCATTCGTTATAAATGTATTTTCTTCTAACTAATTTACCATTTGTGTTATATTCTTCATATTGCAATGTTTCATCAATTCTTCTTTTTGCCTTTCATTTATCCTTCTATCTGGTTATTAAAAATATTTATTATTCATTTTTTTACATACCATCGTTGGATATTTTTTTTATTCTTCCTCTTAAATTTATATTTTCTTTTATATTTCTTCTATTTTTTGTGTTTATTAGGAGGCAATTATTTCTTTCTTTTTTCTTTAAGTTTTTATTTTCCTTTTATAAATACTCTCCTATATATTTCTTTTTCTTTATTTAATATTTTTTACTCTGATGCTTTAAAAATGAATAACAGAATGTAGCATTCAAATATATGAAGACTCCACATGCTCCATAAGGATATTTTATTAGGTTAATCGACCTTACAACCGAAGTGAATTTACTGCAAAATAGTTGCTCTCGGTTTTAATAAATTGGTGATTCAAAAGACACTCCCCCTCAATAAATTTTCTATAGTTCTTATTCTACTTTTCAGATATGAGATGATCTTCTACGATGAAAACTTTATGTTTTGCAGTTAAACTATTATTCCAATATTTTCTTCATATTCATCCATAAATTCGGCGTTAGTTTTTTTTCTTTATTAAGAGAATGTCTTTATTGTATTTTCTTAATCTTTGTTTTAAAAGAAAAGTATTCATGCTCAAATCCTCGAATAAGAAATTGTACTATCTACCACATATTATTAAATAAAGTAAATTTTTAAAATAAACCATATATAAAAGTATCAAAACCAAGACCACCAGTTGAATATTACAAATATTGAATATAACAGATTCAATGCAGTTACTTGATAAAATGTAGTTACTTGATAAAAAGTTGAAGTATTAACATTTTTCCAAACACCCTAGACTTTTGAATTTTATTTGTAATTTCCTTAAAAATAGTAATTTTTATAATAAATCTAAAATTATTTACTAACTTAATTCAGCATATAGAATTAAAATATTGAAAAAACGTCAAAATTTTTCAGCAATAAAAAACAAATAATGAAAAGAGTCTAGTACCTTACAATTAATTTTTATATGTTATTACTTTAGAAAAAAAACTATATTTGGAGAGCCTGTACTGTTAACTTTAAAAGTGAATAAAATTATCTGATAAAGATGAAAAATAATAAAATTTCTTTTTAATTATCAGAATTGTTAAAAAAATTTTTGAATACTAATAAATTTTATTCATATCATAATTTAGCAATATATATAGATAACGATATTGCAATTTTATTAAGCAGAGAAATGTGTGGAGAAATAGGAAAAGTGCAAAATAAATACAGAATCAAGTATGAAAATAATATAATAGACAATAAAAACGCAGAAATTCTAAAAGAATGCATAACAATAAAGATAGAAGAAAGTCTTTGAGCAGAATAGAAGTAAAGAAAAAAGAGAAAAGAAGAACTATGAGGCGAAAAGAATACATTTTTGGAATAATATTGGATAGTCTAATCAATTCTAAAAAATAAAAATAGAAGTGTGGAAAATAAAATGGGGAGAATAGAAACAATAAAAACGGGGCAACATAAACAAATGAATTATTTTGAATTAATAAAGTAAAAGTTTCAAAATATTTAAAATAGATTAAACACATCATAATAGAAAATATACAAGAAAAAATGAATGAAAAAGAAAAAGACACGAAATAAAATTATTGACAAAATTTAGAATGGAAAATAAAACGAAAGACATCAAACATTCATTAACAGAAGATAAAAAATATCGTAAATCATGTAAAAAGAAAAAAGAATCAAGAAAACTCATTTTGAGGACTGCAATGTTCCGGTCTTCAAAGTAACCAAATGGAAGAGCATTATAAAAGGTTATAGGAAAATTATAACCTTACATGTAGAAAATAATTAACGTATAAAAATTTACAAAGTGTAAATAGCAATATATAAGTAACAGTGTTGTAACAATATTACTTGTTCATAAAATAGATCAATAATATAAATGTTAAGTAGAGAAATGAACTTCTTATATATTCGTTATTAAAATTATATTATTATAACATACTTTTACTTTCTATATTTCCATTCACCGACTCCATCGTCTTATTTTCTCATGCTAATTAAGTTTATGGAAACGAATATCGCGGCTCCGTACTGCATGTAGATAAGTAATACTACATATATCATTTATAGCTCTTCGAGTCATATACTTGAGAAATGCGCATATTGACTCTAGGATAAATACTCAAAAAAAATTTACAAATGTACGATGAAACGTAAACCTACGTTTTTACCTATGTTTTAATTTACGAGTAAACAGTTTTATTACAATTTGTGTGTGTGTGTGTGTGTGTGTGTGTGTATGCATGTATGCACAATCATTTGTAGCGATTTAAATATCGAAGTGTATCACATTTAATAAAGATTATATGTTATAGTTTTCTTCATTATAAAAATAATATGGGTATATTTTTATCGCACTATGAATAAAAATTGAGGAAAGATTAGTAAAATAATTATATTTAAATTATACAATATTATTTTATTAATTATACTTAAAATTTATTTGACTAAAATAAATTTCCCTTTACCTATAGATTGTGTAACAGGCAAATAGTTGAAGATAGAGAAAATGAAAGAGACGAAAATGATAATGAAGATGAAAATCCATTAGGAAGATGGCCTCACGCACTTAGTCCTGCCCTTGCATGCCTTGGATGTACTCTTGGGCTATTCAACATTAGTAGGTTCGCAATACTCAGCATTCAATTTGGAGGTGATTTTTTATTTTGTAAGAACTATTAATTTAAGGCTAGTATTAGAATTTAAATAAAATAATTTAGAGTAAAATAAGTAATTTTTTAAATAAATAACCAACTGGTAAAATATGTAATATGAAAGTAAAAAAATTGTACTTATTTTATTTTATAATTTAATTTTTCATAATTCACAATATTTTTATTAAAAATATAGCCCCTCTAAAATCTAAAAAAACTTTCAATAAGAAAAATATTTATAAAAATAATAAAATTAAAAAAATTATTCATTTACTTAGTTTTATTATAAATAATTAAAAGTCGATAATTAGTATTAATTAAAATAAAAATATGCCAATATAATGAAATTTACTTAATTTATGTATGCTAATATTATCATATTACAAAATGATAAAGTTAGAATTACGATAAGAGAATAAAATAAAAATGATAAAATTTGTTTTAAAATTAAATTTCTCTTGTCAATACTCTTTACAATATTGTTTTGTACAAAAATTGTACAAAATAAACCTATTAAGTATATAATAAGTCTACCATTTTTAATTACATTTATTCTATACAAGTATATTCACAAAATAATTATAAACTTATTCAATTAATAACATTATAATTCAAAATTTTAACATTTAAATTTAAATGTATTTATAATATATTTAACTTTTTTATTTCTCTTTTTAATTATTATCTATATCTAAAATGGATTATTGGCTTTGAATATTTTGAAACTTAAAGTTTTTAAATTAAAAATAAGTGAATAGATTATTAGTAATCATATTATCAGATAATTATACAAGCTCAACGTATATAATAACACTATATGTTAAAATATTTATTTATAAATTACAATAAGAGCTTACATTCTCATAATAATTGTTATGTGGTTATTGAATAATAAATAGCTTCAAAGCGTAAGAACTGTAGAGTTCTGAAAACTTTGATTATACGTGAATTGTAACAAAGAATGAGGAGTTAGAAAAAAGAGTTAAAAGTTAAAAATTAAAAAAAAGTTAAAAAAAAGTTAGATAAATGTTTTAGTTCTTGAGAATGAAAAATATTATGAAGATATAAAAAAAAAAGATAAATTATTAGTTGCAACGAGAAACATCCATCAACGCACAAATAGACAGAAGATGAAGATAACAAAGAAAAAGACAAAGAATTATATGAATACAAAGCTCTGTTTTACTTCAAGAGGATGCAATTCTTGAATAAATGGTTGGTTTTTATTCAATCTTGTAGTTTTTATTGTGATTACGATCGCATTAAATCCATCCTTTTCCATAAAATTAAATTTTACTTTATATTAGCACTTATGTAGACATATTAAGTTGAATTAATAGTAGAATAGAAGGTATCTCAGTGATATGAAACAATAGAAAAATCGACAAGATAGTGACTCTGATGTTAGATCGATGACTTAAGAATTTAATGCTACATTGAAATAAGTTTTTAATTATTATTATAACAAGAAGTAAAATACTATTTCGTTAGAACCCCTTGAGATGTAAAAATATTAAAATTGAGTAATTAAAGGCGACACTTTACACGATAGTGCATATTATAACTAAGAACACGTACTTTATCTTCACTATAGTCTCAATCATTAAAAAAACTTTTGAAATAAGAAATAATCAAACTCTCCATTTCTTGCATTCGGAAAAAGAAAAATACTAAATTAAGTTCGAAGAAACGACTATTTTACAAATCTTAAATCAATCCATTTACTCCTCTGACAAATGAAATTTACAAAGGAAAACTACGATGGGAAAAATTCTAGCAAATTTACTGGAATAAGTATAAAAACCCGGTCAAAGTTTTGAATAATAATAAGAACTTGCGATAACGTTTCAATATTGATAAGGATTTAAAAATCAAGCACACAAAGGAATAAATAGAAGTTTCTATGTAGTAACTATGAATGGTTTAGAATTTTAATGTTATTTGGAAGTAAACTTTGTACGAGTATATAAAGTTTTTCAGTTAAAAAGAATATTTGATAAAGTATTCTAAACAGGAGTTTAATTGAGAAAAATTTAAATGGCAATATACTAAATAAAATCAGTAATGAAATATCTAGATCTAAGAAATCTCAAATAAAAAAATGATATTGCTAGGAATGATGTCCTAGTCAACGAAATTTTTAACATAATTATCCGTAATTTTGGAATTGATAATTCGACCATCAAAGAAGAACATTAGAATAACCAAATCAATATAAAAAATATTTGAAAAAAAAATATCAATAAGCTCATCACTTATTCTGCAACAAGCTATATTCACTGGACGTTTTATTATTCAATTAAAACTCAGTAATATACGTAATAGAACAGTTTCATTTTAAGTAATCAATGTAAAATTTGAGCTTAAATTTCAAATTTAATAATTTAATAGGAAAATTTAGAACGATAGTACATGAGTAATAAATAAAGAAGTGTGTATAAGACAATAAGCTCATCAAGAAACAAGTTAACAACACAGTACAACAGTGAAAAGACAGTAAACGAAGTAAAACGTGATGCGTCTACATCGAAAACAAAGAGTTGTAAGATTGCAAGTTAAAAAATAGTTTTGCTGGTGAAAGCTTACAAGAAATGATGTAAAGACAGAAAATAAAAAAATTTTCTAGAAATTTTTTAGATCGACATAAAAATAATAAAGGAATGAAACAAACCAAAGGATAAACTACAGGAATCAATAGAAACATAGCTTTTTATACGACATAGAATGTAGTACAATTTTGTAAAAAATTTACAGCTTTATTGAATTTTGCATTTCTCGGAAGAGAAAATTAATAAATTATTAGGTTTCGTTAAATCGCGTTAAGTTGTTCCTTCTCTAATTTTTCGACTCGACTTACTTCTTACCTTGCCTCTTCTACGAACACATCAACTAGAAGTTTTCATACATTAAACTTAGTGACCGATAAACACCAATGTATTGCTGAAACAGTACATCTACACTAGCACAGAAATACGCGTGCAATACACGGAACACAAGTAAACGCAGTCCTTTCGTTATAACGGGATAGTTTAGAGCGTGAAGGTACAACACTTACACATTTCTGACGTTGTGAGAAGTCAAAAACACCGTTAAAAATAGTATGTTACGTAATTTATAAATCATTAAAATTATGTTGAAATGTTATTTAAAGTTAATATGCAGTGTTTTTCTCAAAAAAATTATTATTACAGGATTTTATTGTAGAAAACATAAATGTAGGTACATATTTTGTCTAATGATTTTTTTTTATCATTGAAATTAAAAAATATGCTTATATGTACAGAATTATTTAATATTAAATATTACAGGATGTATTTCATTCTGTTCTTGTGACGTAAAATTTATAAAATCATAAAAAATATTTTTTAATGAATATTATTAAGAATGAATTCGTCTAACAATTCTTAATTATTAATGAATTTGTTAAAAAAGAAATAAAAGCATAATAAATTTTATCATCAAGAAACATATTTTTTTTATTAAAATTTTGAAACTATTATTAATAAGATTCAAAAATTAGAAACGTTACAAAAAAAATCAAACTATATTTCGGATTGTTTGTCAAAAAAAACATATTTTTAAAAAGTTTTGAACGTTTTTTAAATTTAGATTATAATGCAAAATTAATAATATTGAGCATTTGAAAATTAATTTAACAGAATTATATACAAGAAATTTTTGCTTTTAAAAATTACAATAACAAAATTGATATTTTAACCTTAATTAATTTTATTAACTTCTTTAGTTTTAATGTTTCTTAGTTCGATTATAAAATTATAAAAAGATATTAATAATCTTTTTAAATTAAAAAATAAAAAGTTCTAATTTTGATAATAAATTTATGGTGCAAATAATAGATTTTAATAAATATATATTAAAATTTTCTATTGGTAATTGTTGGATACTTTATTATGGATAAATGTATAACGTACAATATTCAATGCATAACATATTGTCCTAGATGAAAGTATAATACGTTATTTTCAATTATTATATATTTGTCTACGCGCTTATTTCTGTAGAATAATTATGTTCTGTATAATAATAAGTTAAAAATAAATTACTCGAAAGTATATATCAATGAATCTTATTTATTTCATCTTTTTTATTTCAGCGAATTTTATCATACAATTCCTGATCCTCTCCTTAATCATAGGCATTCCTTTATTGACATTACAAGTATGTCTTGGTCAACGGCTCGCGGCCGGAGCTGTGGATATGTGGAAGATATCTCCACTCTTTCAAGGCGTTGGTATTGCTCTGCTTACTGTCCAAGCTTTTATTGGAATTTACAGTATTGTTGGAATCTCCTGGATGTTTGTCTATTTTAGGTAAAAATTATATGAATATACTTATCTTAATTCAAACAAAATTATGCTTCTACTAAAAAAATATAACTTAGATGAATATTTATTTCATAATTTATTACTCTTAATTTTTTATTTTTTAATATCAAATGTTAATTTTTATTACTGAAACTTATGTTTATTATTGTTTGATATACTGTTTCAAGATGGGGAAGATTGATTTAAGCTTACAATAATTTTTCATAAATCTTTGATATTATAAACTAAAATTAAAATATAAGTAAAAAATCTTTTGTAAATCAATAGACATTTTATATATAATATATATATATATATATATGAATAGTGAAAGAAAAACATTTTTTTAAGTTTCGTTTAGAATTTCTAATTTTTTAAATTTAAAGATTTTTTAACTACACATGTATTAAACAAATGTTTATAATGAAATAAGTACGAGATTAATATTATATTTTTATCTATGGATTTTTTCAATTTATAACGAACCTTTATTAGTGTTATTTTATTTTAAACATTTATTCATCTACTTTTATCCTTTAATTATAAAAAATTTCTTAATAATTTTATAGTATTGGTAATTTTTAAATTAAATATTAATTACTTATTTAATTTTACTATAAAAGACAAAAAGAGATATAAAATAATTATGAACTTATTTTTAAATAAGAGATAAAAGGGTAATTATTAAAATTAAAACTTATTTTTTATAAATATTCTACTTATTAATAAGAAGCACGTATTTTATATTTTTTATGGCATAATTAAGTTATGCAATAAAAAATTGAATATTTCATAACATCATATATATTGCATTACAGTGAAGAATGCATACTAATTAGTCTAAACATATTAAAATTATTGATATTGTTATGTACATGCTGGTGACTTGTTTAAATACTAGTTATAACATAAATAGCAATTTAAAAAAAAAACTGTATAGGCATTTAGAAATTCACTTAGAAGAAATATCAATCGCTAAAACAGAAGGTAGGGTTCAATTTTCCAATATTCGCCTGATGAAAATGTCAAATTTAAAATTAGTTTCATTATATATAAAATGAGTATTTTATTTAATAATTATATTATTAATTATAATAAATGAAAATATATTACATCAGTGTAATTGCCATAAATTTATTAATAGCGTTAGACTCCCGTAATTTATTCTTAGATTAAGTACGAAAGTTTTTAGAAAAAGACTGACGGATTCATTGTTTCAATTCCAACTTTGTTATACCTTAACTGTGTACACTCTCTCTCTCTCTCTCTCTCTCTCTCTCTCTCCCTCTCTCTTTTTAGAACATATCTAAAGACTTTTACAATCAGCTTTTCATCAATTAAATTGATAGAGTAAGAACTTTCCGACGGCTACTTGCTATTCATTTACGAATAGGGGTCCTAAATCTGCCAATTCATCATTTTTTAGTCATGCCTGTAAATATGAGGTCTAACAATAGAATATTTTGACTATTTTTAAATTGTATTAAAAATTAATTTTTTAAATTGATTCTTTAAAAATTATAAGTTAATAATTATTAATAAAAGTTATAATACATAAGTTTTAAAATAAATTAAAGTTACTATAATTTACTTTTAAAAAAGACAAAAAATGTTTCTTATTTTCAGAGATTCTTTTATAACGAAACAGGACAGGTATCGATGGGCGGAGCCGTTCGCACTTTATCGCGAAGATATAAAACCGACAAGCAGTAGTAATGGTGGACCAAATAACAACAACAATAACAACAACAACGCTACATCGTACAAATTACATGAAACTGTGCCTGATTATTTTAGTGGCACGGTACTACAGAGGCATCACCTCAACGAACCCGATCCTGGCGTGGTGACGCTCAAATTTCAAGTGGCCTTTAATCTCGCTGTCGTTTGGATGATCGTCTTTGTCTCGCTCAGTAAAGGTCATTTTAGTTTTATTCATCTTTCTCTTCTCGTCATTTCGACGTATACTATTTTTTAAATAATACCACTATTTTTAATTTAATTGTCTTAATAAACCGGAAAATCTTTAATATTTCGAAAATTTCCAGGTCTCCGGTCATACGGCAAAGTCGTGTACGTATTTTCTTTAGTACCAATATTCGGTACACTAGTTCTATGTACAAAACTCTTAGGACTAACACCACCCGGAACCATTCATCAACTATTCCCAGCAACTGTGTGGGCCGAATTCTTTCTTAATGGTCGTTCATGGATTACCGCCTCTTCTGAAGTTTTCCTTACCTGGGGCCTTCTCGGAGCCGCTGCAATGCAGGTACGTACTCTCTCTCTCTCTCTCTCTCTCTCTCTCTCTGTTTTATTAACTTGTATCTCATTTTTATCAAAAGCTCCCTTTCTCCCTTTATTCTGTTTTATTTAACTATAACTTTATCATCTTGTATATTAAAAATAATTGCTATCAATACAGATAAAATTATTGAATCAAAAGGCCTTTATTTTATAGTAAAACATATTTTTTGTATTTTATTAATTAAACATTATTTTACACAAAAACTTTTGTTTACATTAAAAAAAACTTTCACCATATATAATTTGATTTAAAAAATTGTTTCCCTTATGTTTCATCATAGTTTTAATAAAATAAATAGAAGAACTTTGTATTTTTTTTATAGATAGCCGCTCACAACAAGCATAAACATTTGCTTCAAAGAGATACGAGTCTCGTAGTTGTACTAACATTTGTGGTTCTTTTACTTGCTGCATTTCTCGCTAATACCTGCGTACAAATTCTAAAATATCATGGCTATGTGTATACAACAAGTTCATTTGGTAAGTGATTAAAAAGAGAGTTTAAATCAAATAAATTTACTATAACTAGAATAATTTATCTAATATTACATGTAAATATACAAACAAGTAGACAAAAGCAGATTACTATACAGGTGTGAATATTTTAATTCTCATATATATTATATTTATGTTTTAAGGCCAATAATAAATAAATAGAATTAATTAATTTGATCAATGCGATACTTAACGAAGTGTAGAAACATTTCTATAAATGAAAACTAGGTAACGAATTCATATTTAAAATTTTAAATTAATAGTCTTGTCACATCGACAGTCAGATTACAATTAGTTTCAAAATCGTTTTACCTATGGTTACATGAGGACTCAGCAGGAGAAAAAATATACAGTATATTACGAACAAACGTGAATACTGAATTGAATCTTGATACATTCCATAATTATTCGATAAATATAATATAAAAAATGAATGATTGAATAATTAATAAATTTACTACATTTATTCGCGTAACTATAGGTATTCAATAAATACGTAAATGTGGAGGATGATCTAAAAAACGGATAAGTTGACTTCTGTACTACTTTAAAACTATTTCATGGCAATTACAAAGTCTTTCTTGTTATGTAAAATCATCAATTTACGAAGATATTGTTTTTACGATGCAAACTTGTTTGATTTCTCGTGCTTATTCTCGATAATTGTATATCATCCGGTCGTTCAAATACGGATTACATTTATTTATAAATTGCATAAGCGTTTTGTGGTGATAAAAAATAATATCAAAATGCTCAATAATTATCTTCTCTGTCTTGTTCACCCATATTTTCAACGTTGGGAACCTGCGCTAATTTTCTTCTTCCCCATTCAAGACTACTGTCTAAATATTTTCACAAATTCATTCCTTCTACATATTTTCATACATAAATCGACTTACTAATAAACCTTTGTAATCATTTCGACATTATTATAATAAATAGTATTTCTTGATAACAAGTCATAGTTCCTTTTTCTACCAATACTTTCGGCGCCAAAATTAGAATAAATGTCGTTAAAAATTCCCCTGTTTCACTAATAGTTATCTAATAATTAGGTTAACAAATCTATTTACAAGATTTATAATTTTTACTATTTACAATTTATAGAAAACATTTCTATTTATAGTTTGAAAGCATATAAGAGCTGTCAATTTTTTATTTTTATTTATTTAATTATAAGTTACTGATAATAATAAAATATATTTAAGTAAATAATTATAAATCTTATGGTAAACAATAATAAGTACCGATTCATAGATTTCGGTTCAAAACATTTTTAACAAAATTATTAAAACAATTTCAATACAAAATATACTGGAACGAAAGAATAAGTATTGAATAATGTGAATATGATCCATATCAGCGATATATAAACTAGAAACAAGAAAACACAGCCATTAAATTTCCTGATCACAAATTTTAAATTCTATAATATTTATTTAAATTTTAAACAAGTATTATATTTTATTTATATCTAAGATACGTATTAAAAAATATTTTTATTTCGTGATAAAATTAATATTTATTGGTGTAACTTTATTACTATTATTATTTATTATTATTATTAAATTATATTAATTATAAAAATTCAAATAAATAAGAAAAACTAATATTATAAAATAAATTTTATTTTTCTTGTTATATGAATAAAAATAAATTATCTATATTTTATTAATTGTCATATTAAAATATTTTGCCAAAACAATTAAAATTTTTAAGACAAATTAATATTTAATTAAACACTAATTAACATATTATACTTGTTACAGAAAAATAATCAAAATTGATTTAATGCTTTTTTGTAAACCTGTTTTTGTAAATTTGTTTTTAATGAACATAAATACTAGTATAATATTTTAATTTATGTTTAATAGCAGTTATATATATTTACTTGTAATATAATAATAGTACTAATCTGTACATTTCTGGATTAATTAAAATGGAAAGAAAAGGGGAGTTCAAAATTTAGACATAAAAGGAATAATAGAAACATGAATACAGGAAAGGCAAGCAAATATTGTAAAAAAGAAAGAACAATGGGAGGTGTTATTCTAACAGTGAATAAACGTTAAGGAATAATAGTAAAAAAAAAGTGAGGAAATCAAAAAAATTAATTACAACAAAGATTATTATACAAGGGAGAGATCTAAACATACCGTTAATTCAAATGAAGAAGTGGAAAATGTTGGACGTAATGTGGGAAGAGAATAAAAGGAATTAAATACTAGTAGGAGTAGACCATTATGAGAAGACAGAGGAAGAAGGAGGGTGGATACACATACGAGGAAATGGAGAAACATCCAAAGATAAGGTTATAAATAAAGAAGAGGGAAAGTTATTAGAGTTGATTGCGGATAGAGAGTTATAAATTTTAAACTGGAAATGCGGAAAAGAAGACAGTGGGTATAAATTTAACTATAAAACTAGAGCATCGATTATGCAATAGTAAACGAGGCGAAAGAACGGAGAATAGAGAAAATCAAAATCATATAAAGGATAGAATTAGATCACCAACCAATATGAATAGAATTTTTAAAGGAATTGGAAGAAAACGAAGAAGTCGTCAGAAAATTGGAAACGATGTGAATAGAAAAAACGATTGTAAAATATAGAGAAAATTTAAAAGAAATAAGAAAAATTAATAGAGTAACCTGGACAAGACTGAAGAAAATGATGTAAAATACGATCAAAATAAAAGAAACGCCCATAAATGCTAATAAAAGAGAGACCGTAGACAACTAGTGTTGGCAGTACAAGAAAAAAGCGATGTAAGTTTATTATAGATAAAAAAATAAAAATAGAGAAGAGGGGACTATACATCGAATAAAAGAAAAATTATATATGTTTAACAAAACACAAAAGGAATCCAAAGAGAAAAAACAGGAAAAATATTTTGAAAAATAGTGAATAAAGTTATAAAGACAAGAGAACAACCAGATATAAACATTACAAACGAAGAATGATAGAATTACTTTTAAAAAAAATATATACATATATGTGTATTGAAAAGAAGGCGGAGGATGAGCAAAGTAAAGAGGAGGGTTTACAGAAATACTTAGAATAGAAAGAAAAAATGATAGAAGATGTAGAAATAGAAGGAGTAATTTAAACAGTGAGTAGAATGAAATGAAGAAAAAGTCCAGGAGAAGATGAAATAACAATTATAATGTGGAAGCATAGAGGTAGAGAAATTTCTGTATGCACGGTGAAAATGGTTTGATGAATGGAGTAAGAATACCGGAAAAGTGAAGAAGCGAGATTGTTGTACCAGTATTCAAAAAGGGTGATAAGAAAGATGCAAAAAACTACAAGGGTATAAACCTAATGAATACTGGTTTCAAAATATTTACAGAAATCTTAAAAATATAATAGAAGAACTGTTGGAGGAAAACTAAAAATAGATTTATAAAGATTTATAAAATGGAGCCTTAACCGAGACAAAAGTACATCTGGTGTTATAATGTTGGAAAGATATTACAAAAATTGAGATAAAAGCTGTAAGAAAAATACTTGAAAGAATATAGAAACACTATAATAGAAGGCATGAAAGTTAAAGAATATGTGACTGGTTGACATAATAATAAAAAGTTTGAAGAATGTGTAAAGAAAAGAAAGAAACAACAAGATACATAATAAAAGAGTCTAGTGCCATAGAATTCAAGTCAAGTAAACGGAAAAATAGCATGAAAGGGAATAAAAAAGATATGTTATGTATATAAGTTTTTGTATAGAATACACTGGAACACAGAGAAATAATAAGAAGATACACGAATTGAAAATGAAAATTATATGAAAGTTATATTTATTTGAACAGTAAATGTAAAATTCAAAGAACCATAACTTATCTGTAATATTAAGTGTAAATATTATATAAGTAAGAAAACTATATTTAATTGTCACCTAATATTAATAATAATTAAAAATTAATTTTAAGAGAGGAAGTATAAAAATTATATAAACCTAAAATGTAAGATATGATTAGACATGTAAAGGTTTATATGAAAAGAAATCGTATAAATTTTCAAATATATAAGCGAATCTCGTAATGCATTATAACATGTAATATATTGTTCAATAAACTCAATTAATCTTAAGCACTCTGTGCAAAACTGCTTTAACATCAGGAAATATTTTCTTTTATTCTAATCTATTGTATTGAATCTAATTATATTGAATAAAAAGAAAACAAATTTAATTGAAAAAGACAAAAATTCAAGAGAATGTGTAGAATGCTTCAGTCATCAAGTTTTTCGTATTTTTTAAATTGCTCCGCGACAAATTCATAATTTTCTTTCCGCACTTTTCGTGAAAAATCTTAGTTTTCTATTGGATAAAATTTGAATGAAAAGAACTTAAAAACAGAAAATTACATCCCTTGCGTGATAAATGATAGTAAATAAAAATTACAGAATAAAAATAAATTAGGTAAGAAAAATTAAATACAAGTCATAATTGCTCACTTTACTTACGATCCCTTTTTACTAGTATTGCTGCAAGAATGTGTACATATATATGTAGTGTGCATTTTCAAATCTCAAATATTCTGAATATAATAAGTCTTACAACCTCCTTTATTATTTTAATCAATCAGAAATCAACTAATTCTCAAACACACACATAGTTTCGATTTAAATTGAAATGGACTCTGTCCTACATACTTAATTTATATACACATTAACCGTTAACTCTAAGAAAATTTGAGTTTTTTCAAACGCCGAATCTCTAAATAAATATGTTCTTGCTAATACTAAAGCGTTACTCCCATTATTGTACTTTTATATCTACCACTAAACACTTGCCGTGGTGTACTATCAGGCCAGGAAGAGTGTAAGCACGACATCTTACGTTCGTTAGTTTTCTTCGAAAAACAATTTTAGCTCAAAACTTAACAAATGAATTGCATTGATTTTCTAAAAATATGTACTAAGCAATGAATATTTTTACAGCTATGTAAAATTCGTATCCAGGGATACTCGGTTTTTTACCTAAGAATATAATTTAATAAATTGACAATACGTCATTCGTGTTTTTAATAGAAACAATTAAACTTAAGATGAAGTGGTTGAGTGGATAAACAAACCGCTGTTATTTTATAGAAAGAATATCGGGATATTCATTCATGCGGCCTTATAACCAGCCTCCACCTGCCGGATACAGCAGTACACCTGAACGTTTCATGGCGCACGCTTCTTTCATAGTGGGCCAACGAACCATTCGATCCAGTTCCGAACTCAATTTTGAATCGGGCTACCAAGCACTGAGATTATCGACCGAGTTGGTTCCGGCTACCCTTGCTATCCTTGGCACGGAACAAGTTTCGCCATTCTGGGCTGTACTCTTTTACTTCATTCTTATTCTTTTTGGCATTGCCCAGCAGGTAAATTGCTACAGAATATTTTACTATTATCTAATACATATTATTTTGTTTGAAATGAAAAATTATAAATTGGAAAAAATTTTACGAGCTATAACTTAAAACAATAGTGCTGCTATAAATAAAAATATTTTTAAATTTACCTGTATATTCCTAGTGAAATAGATTACTGTATCAATTTGTTATATAGTCAATTCAACTTTTATAATATAAAAAATATATTTTGATATAGTCGATTCCACATTTGTAATACAAAAAATATGAATAATTTAAAAAATCTTTAAAATCATTTTATGGTGACTAAAACTCAAGACTTCATTTTATACAATAATTTTCATTGATTTTCATTGATTGAGATAATACATAAAAATTTTAATATGTTCAGAACTTTTATGCTTTAAGCCGTAGATTTGAGAAAATATTAATTTTTATCATTAATAAGGTCTTTTCTGATAATAACTGAAAATTTTATATCCATTTATATAGTTTCTTATCGTTGATGTTTATAATATCAATAATGAACATGAAATAAACTATATATTATTTTATTTACGTAAAATTTTCCAAATAGATCAATAAATATTAATTTGGAATCTATATAAACTATATATAATATGTATGTATATATGTATGAATATATGTAAATTATTATTAAATAAACAAAAATTTTGTCAACCATTTATGACGTAGTTATAATTTTGCAAGAAAATAAATACTACTTTATAGTTGTTAAAAAATTTTTTTTCTTTATATCTTAATTTCTTAGAAAAATAATAGGACGTTATTAATATGAAAATAGAATTATTAATTTGAAAAACTATTTGGTTTAAATCGTAAAAATAGTTTTACTATTTTACTGCCTATTTGTTTAACTAATATTATAAACAAGATATATATTTTAAATACTACGGAAAATTATTTGCCCAATTCATATGTACTATATGATATCAAAATAATAATTTTTAAATTAATTATTAAAAATTAATTAAGTTTTGATTTTGTTTTTTAATACATACTTAACAGTTAATGTAAATTTTGATGTAATAATTTGAATTATCTTGATTTAATATTAATAGTAATACAACAACTTATATTTAATATTAATTCTATATTTATATTATTTTATTTTCTGTAAAATATAGTAAAAATTTCATATTACAAGATTATACATTTGTATTTTCAGTTAGCAATCTGGCATTGTGTTATAACTGGTATAATGGCTATAAATACAAAAATGATGAAATTATGGGAAACAACTATTACCTTTTTCAGCTGTGCGTGCGCTTACATTTTAGGTCTTCCGATGGCAACTGAGGTAATTATTAAGCCTACAATATCTAATGACACGTGGATTCAAAGTAGTATAATATTTTAAATAAATAAAGCTATTATTTGGTAATTTAAAAGAATTTTATAATTAATATAATATTAAAATTACAATAAATCTTGTGTTGAAAGTTTTGAAATTATTCACAGAAATTTATAAATGAAATTAAGGAATTCAATAATTATATTTAATGAAATTTAATAACTGGAACATACTATTTTAAAGTATATTTTAAATTTATTAATCTTTATTTTTAGCTGCTCAATGCAAAAATATCTTTTCTCATGTACCATTTATTTTTCATTGAGTACACTTTGATAAGTGATTATTTTACACAATAATACAGCATTATAAAATACTATGTTAAAAAATTAACTCATTACTTTCTATTCATTGAATCATAACGACAGCATGAACATTCTCATATCTTGAAATCTTATAGAAATACATCTATTACCTTATCACTTGTCATCCCGATTAAAATCTTATCTTATGCCCTAGTGAAAATGTAATGACTCATATAATTATTTTAGAACACTGATTTATTCTACAAATAATAGCTTGACTCATTCTTCATAGCTTCTAATAAGATTAAAACTCAAGTAGTAAATATATTAAACTATTATATTATTAATATTATTATTATTATTTTTTTGTATTGTTTATTGAACAATATTTTACATTCGTATTATACCTTTGTGTTAAATTTGTACATTTCAACATAGATTTTTTTATACGTAT
Organism: Platyscapa corneri; assembly: GCA_018907185.1. NCBI lineage: Eukaryota > Metazoa > Arthropoda > Insecta > Hymenoptera > Agaonidae > Platyscapa > Platyscapa corneri. The sequence goes on along the minus strand of JACCHW010000057.1, from coordinate 1,373,196 downwards.
AAGCATTTAGAAATTTAATTAATATCAGCTTATAAATTATATATGTAGCATTTTGTACTTATTCTCTTATTATTTTAAAATTTTATTATTATTAACAATTGTTAATACATTTTGTCCTTAATATATATTTGCATTTAATACTACAAAATTATTATTACTAATCAACCTTACATTTGAATTGTTTCACTTTAATTTTATAAATTTTTTTTTTATTCGTTTTTACATTTTTACTGTTTATATGTATTAGACTTACACAAATTATTTACTTTCAACTTTTGTCTTGCTTCTCCTCTCTTTTCTAATGCAATTTATAAAGGAAACTTATATCCTTTCTGCTCCCTTCATCCAATTTTCTTAATTATTTACTCTGATTTCCATTTCCCTATATTCCTCACAGATGTTTCTTAACATTTCTTTCTTTTCTTCACAAAATCTACACTTTCTTTCCTCTTACTACATCAAGTGTTTGTTTGCTCGATTCTTATTTCCCATCCTAAAATTTTCATGACAATTCTTCTTTTTCTTCCACTTTTTTTTCTTAAATACGTTCTTTATTTTTATACTTTTTAATATTGTATGTTTAAATTCTTCTGTATACTTTAATTTTTCGATATGACTAATCCAAATTTTTATCTGCTGTCTTACTTTTATACCGATTACATCTTCATACTACGTATCCGCGTCTTCAAATTTCTCCTACAAAACCATTCTAAACCTTGCAAAAAAACTTTTTTTTTTCAACATAATTTTTTTCTCTTTTATTCTAAAATCAAAAATTATTAAGCTTTTTAATGTCTTAGAGTGAAAAACATTCTTAGAGTAAATAAACATTAACGTATACAATAATAATATTTAGAGTTTAATGCATAGGTAATTTTATTTTTCTTTCAATTTTCGAAAAGTATCAATACATTTCATTATAACTAAAATTGATTAAACTAAAGTTTTTATAATATAAAATTAAAATATGCATAGTAATAGTTAATTGAAATCTTTTAAAAAATGAATATAAAATTACAAAAACAGTAAAAATTAATTATATATTTTTATCAAAAAATAAAATAAAATATCAGTTAAATATGTATGAAAATTTTATTGTATTCAATGTTTATTTTTACAATAAAGACATTCTCCCGGTCGTTTCAATGCAGAATTAAAAATTTATCTCAAAGTCGAGTTCAAATGCACTAAAAATAAATAAAGTTTTTAATAAAAACTATGTATTATTACACATGTGATAAATAAATAATTAATTTCTTTAACGATTAAAGTAAAATATTAAAAGTATAAAATTATTTGTATAAAATTAAAATTAAATATTCTTGTTCGATGTGCGAGTTCAAAAGCATTAGTTTGTTCATAAGTAACTCTTAAAAATATAAACTAATTAATTTTTGAAAATAATTATAGTTGGGTATATACGTGGTATACTATCTGGATTACACCATTGGTGGTGCTTGGTGGATTATGGTGCTTTACCTAGTCCAAGTAGGAGCCGTATTTGCGGTTCGTGGCAGGCCACACACCGGAGAAGCGGTCGTAGCCGAATTATTTCCGCCAACTGGAAGATGCTTAAAATACTGGGCTGGTCCTCTACTTTCCTTTACGTGGAACGTCGTTTTACCCATTACACTTATGGTTTGTTTTACCCTTTAAGGGATACACATTTAATATAACTATTTTATTAATTGTAAAAAAATACTTAAAATTTAAACTGTGAAAAATTTTTTAAATTTGAATTTTAAACAAGTATTTTATTATTTATTTATTTTATTTATTTTATTTATTTTATTTATTTTATTTATTTTACCTTTTTAAATCTTATTCGGCGCCACTACAGTTGCATATAAAAAAGTAAAATAAAATTAGTAACTTGATCGATATTTTAACAAATTAATTACTAAAAGATATTCGTAATGAATAAGTAGTTAATAACATTTCGAATTTTATAAATTAATTATCTAAAAAAGATAGAACGTATAAAAAATATATTCAGTTTTAATACGTTTTTCATTATTGAAAAACGATTTTTGTAAATAAAGCATTTCCGTAATTTCACATCTGAAAATATTTTCTAAATTTACTTATAAAATAATTAAGCTAATTTATACATCCTTTAAACAAAAAATAATATATAAATTAATTAAACGTAATTACTTATATTGATAGCTAATGTGAATAATTACCATATGCTAGAATATATTATTCTTACGTAATAAGATTATCTAACAATAATATATACATTATGTATAAAATTGATTTTTTATTATAGGTACTTAGCATTACAATATTTAAAAATACTGGATATCGAGAATTGTATACATATCGCAGGACTAATAAGGACTACTGGGCTGTTTGGACTAAGCAACTTGGGGCTTCAATACAACTAATACCGATTCTCATAATTCCAGTAGTTGCAATCATACAAACCTGTCGATATTTAAACAGTGGACCACCTGATATATTTGATGTGAGTGTTGTGACGATCAAATTAATAATAAATTTTTAATAACACAATTTTTGTATTTAAGAGTAGTGTTTTTCAATAATACTAATATTCCTTATGTTTGAAAGTAACTAAAATTTAAACAATACTAATCAAGACCTTTTTATTACGTTAAATATTAGAACGATCAGGTGGAGGTGAATGTAAATCACTGCAATCAGTGTAACGGAGTAAGTGTTTTTATACATGAAATTACTTAATTTCAAAGTAGTTAATCACAAAACTTTATACTTTTTAACGCCGATAGCTTTTAGTTTCACATATAGCTTTTTTTATCGCTTTTTATATCACCAGAAATTAAAAATGACAACGAATAATTTTTTAAACCAATTTAATTTTTTAATGCAACTAATATTATAGTTTAAAATGAGTATAATAATAAGTAAATAAAATAATTTGAATCAATTCATAATTTATCATATCATCATTGAAATTCATATTAATATATTTTAATTATAACATAAGGTTTCAATTTTTATCGTTAATAAATATATAATTGAATATTTATTAAATTTTGTAAATATTATTATTTATTTATTTTTATTTTTTTTTTATTATTTTTATTTATTTTGTAATTAATTAATAAAATAAGCAATATAAAATTATTATCTGCCAATAAAATATTATGAATTAAAGTTTTGAACATATGTTTTTTCTTTTGTAAAAAAAAACATGTTCTTAAAGTATTATACATATTATAAATATATTTAGATATTGTTAAAAATGTTGAAATAATAAATCTAAAACATAAGTTATATTTTTTAATTTTGTTAGAAACTAAAATGATATGTACTAAAAATATGATCTACAATTTCGATCAAATCTTTATCCAATTTCAAAAAATAATTTATAGAAATAAAATAACAAAATAAACCCACCTCTTTTAATAACCTTTTTTACGCACTATCGTTAAAATATAACCTTGATATTAGTAATACAATATTAGAAATCTTTATTTATTTAAAAAATTCTCGTAAGTTTCAAAACAATATTTTTTAAAGTTTATTTCATTAAATTGAATGAAATTTAGAAAATATTTTTATATAATGGTCACTTTTGTTGTATTAGTCATAAAATCTTATGCTATCTCTAATAAAGAAAACTACTAATGCTATATTATTTTTCAAACTTAATTATCCATAATTTTATAAAATTACGGACGACATTTACTACAGTATTGTATATCGTTATTGTTAATCGTTTTCTTAGCTCGCGCAAAACGACTTGAGTTTTCTAGAAAATATTTAATTTATCGTAGTACGAAAAATTAATAAAACAATAGAGTGAGTAATATTTTACAATTTCGATTAAAGAGTCACTACGCGCCAGTATAGTCAAAAAGATAAAGCTACCCTAGCGAAACTCATACAACAAATGAGGCTTCATTACTGCACCTAAATAATTCAACTAGACGTATCGAACAAAACACTTTACTTAATCATAATTTTAATTGGGACGTAATGAACGCATTGTAGCCATTTTGACCTATTTCAGAGAATACAGTTGCTCTACCGACCATCCATGGATTTGGACGAACCGCGCAACATGCAAACCCGAACCAGTGGCACGGGTACGACCAATCTGAATGGCAATAGCCTTATGTCCAGTACGACAGAACTACCATTCGAGGATCCACCACCCAAATACACGCCACCGCCTAGTTACACCACGGCAACGGGTGCTCGTATTGCCAAGATGCTTCGTCAAAGTTTCCGCCGCAGCGTGCGCAGAATTGCCAACGTTCTTGGTGAGGGTGGAAGTGCTACCGTTGCTAGGCACAGGCCAATTCTTCATCGGCAACAGCAACAGCAACAACAACCGCCTCCCCCCGACTATGCAGCCGTACTCGTTGAAATGAACCAAAGAGTGACATCTCGCGACATTGCCGTACAAATTACCGAGGTTCGTTTCACTCCCAACTTTTCTATGTTAATCGCAAAAACTAATGACTAATGTAATGATTTTATGAATCGAGAATGTTATTAATAAATTGCTATCGATTCAACAATAATACAAATTTGACCTTTTATAACTTTAACATTGATTGCACACATAAATGAAAGTTGAATAACCAGAAGTTACTAATGAATAAACTGTAACTGTAATAAAAATTGTTATTTCTTTTCCAATAAACTTTAATCTTATATAAATTTTATGCGTAAAATAATTTTAATTCAATTAATTCATTTAACAATAAATTCTTGGATCAGCCTCTTATATTTTGTCACGTATACGAATTTAAGTGTCGGTTTTGATTTCTGGTACCCGCTCTTTAAACATATTATTTTAAATTTTTAATTATTACCAGACTTATTTGAAAATTTTTCAAACTATTTTTATTTCAGCACGATAATGACTGTAGGTTTATTCTAAATTGATTAAATATCTCTTTTATTATTTTATTTCTAATTTTAAATGTAAAAGCTGATCATTTTCTTTTACGACAAAAAATAGTTTCCAATTAACACAATTTCAAATACTAAAGATATTACATAAGAAACAAAATTTTAGTATTTTTGACGTAGTAATTTGTTTTTATAACTTTTTTATTGTCCCGAAAAATTTATAATATATATATAATTAAATAACAGTCTTGTCAATCGATAAATCTCATTAACTCCCCTTAAGTAATTTTTATCATCTATTTTAAACTTATTTTAGTGACTTATTATGATAAAACATTTGTAATATAAGGATATTTTTATGAGTGAAAAGTTCCAAATTCTATATCAATAGTTACATTCTTTTTAAATTTATCGATTAGCTATTATAAATCTGGAATTGGAATTAATCCATTACTATTCCTAAATATTATTGTTCAACATAAATAAAAACAGTTATTGAAAATTATTTTTTACATACATAAACTTCGAATTAAAATAAATACATTATTAATTTGTAAAGAATTAAAAAACCAAAATATATTTAATAAGAATATATAAATTTACAATTTTCTAAAATTGTATGAAAAATAAAAATAATTTTAAATTAAAAAAGTCGTGACGAATAATTTACATTTTAATTTAACGTATTTAAAATTTAAACTTTTTTCTAAATGAATGCTATCTAAAATATAATAAACGAATCGTTAAATATTGTACTCGTAGCTGTAATTTAGTCTCACTATTTAAAATAGAACAGTAAATTCTAAGGAAACTTATAAAAAGCCAAGTCAATTTAGAAGCACGTATGAATAAAAAAATTCTACTTTTAAATTTGATTGGAATAAACAGCGTTGAAACAAAAATTTTCTGCAAATCTTTTCCAATACAAACGTGAAATATATTTTACAGCCCTTTTAACCAGAAACAACTTTTAATTAAAACAGTATTAAATAATCTTAAAATCGGTACCTGCCCAATAGACCCGACCAAATACAACTGCCCAGCCGAACTTGACAAATCGACAGCTAGGGCGAGCAAGGACGATCGACCGGACCACTGGACGACGCGAGTCTATGCCCATGGTTCGCGCCCACCACACGTTGGACCGCAGGCCTTGTTGTAACAGAACCGGTGGAGGTACTTCAACGCTCACAGCAGCTGAAGTGGCGAACCTTTTGCGCAGCAGCATTCGCCGTGATAGTGTACGCAACCAACAACGGGAGACGAGTCACGCGATCGCTGGAGAGCTCCAACAGAGCGATCCCTCACTCGAGAATCTAGTGGAGGCTGCGGCACCCATTGGTCAAGACTCGCTACTCATGCATGGTATTAATCGAGTGCTCGTTCCCGCAACTCTCAATAAGACTGTCCATGAGATGGAAAGCTCCGTTTCTGTGATATAAACTGGCTTTTAACTTGTTTCGCACTCCTTTTGTTCTGTTTCTCATTTTCGTTCTTACCTTTCTTATATTTATTAATTGCACTAAAATTTTCCTTCGGTTTTATACATTATTTTAAAAGTATGTAATTTTTCGCTCTTTTGCTAAGAAGAAAATATCCCACTTTGGTTTATAACTAATATATTGAATGACTTATGTATCGCGATACTTCAATTATGCACAAAGTATAGTTTACTGTAAGAATATTAGATTTCACTTGTCAAAACAGTTTGTATACCATAAGTGTGTTAAAAACTTACAACTGAGTGCTGAATTTCTAGTACGAAATAACAATCTAGGTTTTAAATTTACGGATTTAATTTTATGAATAAAAATCCCTTTAATTTTACAAACTTATATTATATTCGTACAATATGAAATAAAGTGAATCATATCATATAGAGTGAAAAAAAAGAAATGTAATTGGAATAACTGATCTGATCAATTCTGAGTTATGCGCAAGGAGTGTATGCAAAACTTATACCTATTACAATCCCTATGTATTCTTCAACTTTTTATAATAACATTGAAAATTTAAAGCTCGATACTGTACTGATTGCTTTTTCAATATTTTACATTGTCAATTTTATAATAATAAGGTAGCACTTACAAAGAACTTATTACAATAATAAATATATTTAATATTATTTAGAAATTATCAAAATTTCGAATGTAACTTTATATATTTAATTTATTAAATTTATATAATTCAGAAATATTTCGAACAGGTGTTGGACTTAAATATTTGAAAAATTTTATTCAACGAATTTTTCTTCGATATCTATATAATTCATAATATAAATATTACGCGTGAGTTTGGAATAAAATTATGCAGTTACTTTTTTTTAATTTGTTACATAATTTATAAAGTCAAAATATTTCGTTGAATACATTATTGCTATTATTATGATATAAATATTTCTTATTCATTTTTTATAAATTTTTTATTTTAAAGTTTTCTGAGATTTTCCATCAATATAATAAAAGTTATAATTTTAGCTAAATTTGGATAATTTTTATTTGTTTATGAGATTAATTATATATTGATATACAAGAATAAAAAGTATAGAAAATTTATAATTACGATTATAATTTAATACTTATGGTTTTGCTTCTTTTATTTGAATTAGTTTAGAATACTAAGCAAATTAATGAAATTAATATATTTTAACAATCTATCAATTCTATTAATCAATACTATACTTATGTAAGAAAACTATTACCTATTTTCTATTAAATTAAAAAATAATTTTCTATAAAATATTAATTTGTATTTGATAAAAAGTTAAATTTAATAATATATTTACAAAAATTTAATATGCAAGAGTACAAATAATCGGCTTAGATTTTTAAAGACTAGGATTATTTATAAAAATTTTTTTAAAGGTTATTTGTTTTTCAAAATACACCGAAAGTGTTATCAAACATTTTATATTTTAAATCTACTGATCTAGTTTAAAATTTTAAGAAAATTACAGGCAAAAGAATTCCTATTTATTAAAAATAACAAATAATAATTTTTAAAATACTATACATTCTTCATTAAAAATAATTTTTATTCCGAAGTTTGAATTAATATATTTGACGCCGTTTTAAATATTACTAGTAAAATAGATAATATTATATATATTTATTTTTTATGCATAAAACTTTGTCATAAATATAGATGCATATAACAATAAGAGCTAAATGGTCTTTTATATTAATGAATAATCGTATATTTTCTTCAGAATATCATAATTTAGACGTCTAGAAAGCAATCAAAGTATCGACTTTAAAATAAAAATGTATATTCTATTTCTCATGATGTTTAAAGTAGTTTTTAGTTTTAATTCGGAGAGATGTACTTCTGTTGCAAGACTTTAATTTTTATAATATTATCTTAAGAGCGTAACCATTACTATTATGATATTAAGATATTTTATTGTTAATACTGCATTTCTTTGAAAACAGATGCTAGTGCAATAATAAATCAAACGGTTGGTTTTAATTTATAAATATATTTTCAATTTGAATATTCAGTTATGTAACTTACAAAAATTGGAAAATCAATTGTGGATGACTCAGAAGATGAAAAACACTTATGAACATTTTTGTAAATAAATAATGCACTGACTTTTATAATTTTGACAAATATCTTGCCAGCGATAACACAAATTTACTAAGTATTGAGATAAGTCACAACATAACATTTTAATAGACTAATTTTAATCACTTAAAGTTTTTGACACAGAAAGATTTTGAATTCATTTTGATAAAGCTTGTAGGTAAATTCAAACCTAATAATTTAAATTTGTAAACCAGTAAACCGACCAGTTCCATTACCAAAATTATGTAATTTTATTTTTACTTTTAATATAACTTTAATCTGATTATTGCATAGATACTAATAACTGCATCAGCAATATTTAATAAAAATAGACATATGTAATAAAGATTGTATTTGTTAACAAGAGTCAATACTTAACTTTTAACGATAGCACTAGATATACTAGTTTTATTTTTAAAATGTTTGATGAAGATTCTAGTCTTCCCATCTCTTTTAATGTATTTTATAAAGTATCAAAAGAAGTTTTATCACTTTGCTAAAGTGATATTCTAATAATATGATTATTTTAATTGCAACTGACTACATTGCGTGCATTCAATAAATGAATTTATAAATATGAAATAGTTACCTTTCATCGGAACATGATTAATTTAATCCAAAAATTAATATTCGCTAACCAATATTAAATGCAAAATTAATTCGTCAATTATTGAAACATTGAAATTAAAATTTATTTTAATTCATTTTGTCAAATAAACAAAAGTAATATGCTAAAATAAAATTAAGTATGATCTACATGCTAATACCTTGTAAAAAAGATATACATTTTTCACGTTTACCTAACTCTATTGTGACCTTGCACTCATAATTTGATTTAAAATATTTAAAACTTACTATTTACGTTCTTCTAAGCATAAATAAAAAGTATGTAGGTCAACATATGTTTTACTTTAATTAGATTAAAATTATTTCTATTTATTAAGAACATATTTTTATTGGATTTCTGAATTACTATACTAAAATGATAGTTTTTTTAAAAGTAATAATACAATATTTGAACTTTTAAATTAATTAATTTATTTAACTATATATAAAATTTCTATTTGTATAAATTATATTTTTTTTATAACTAAATAAAAGGCCTTAAATTTTTAATTATTTATAATTTAAGTGTTTGTCGCTTAAGTTTATATAAACAATAATTCTACTAAATTAATTTAATATTAATTAATTTATTATATTTTAAAATATAACTATAATAACCGTATAATTTTAAAACTACAAATTATTGTTATTTAAATTTCACGACAAATTTAGCTAATTACTTATCAATACCTATGCAGCAATAAACTAACAAATTTAATAAAGTACATAATTAATTTATTGAAATTTATAAATATATAAATAATTATTATTTGTGATTCTTAACGTTAGCACATTAACTTGTATTGATATATTAATGTAACTTATTATCTACAGACTTTAAACATTTTGATTATATTTCTTTTGTCATCTAATATTTTTTTATAGAAAAATAGACTTCTGATATTCTCATTCCAGAGTTGATTTTCACATCTTAAAATAAGTGTTATGATTGTATTGGATACAATTATATTTATTCCTTACTAAAGACAATATATATTTGTATTTTATTTTATTGTATTTTATATTTCTACCATTTAATGTATTTAAACTGTTATCATAATGAGTGAATACTAAAAAGTTCAATTGATGATTGTAATCTGTATAAAAGTTGTCAAGGAATCAAAAGTATTAATCATAAGTTATAAAAATAATGAAAGTAAATAGAATTTTTTAATGCAGAAAAAATAACAAATTTTACTAAAAATATCTTTAATAATTTATACAACATTTATGTATAATGAATATAAATAAAATGATTAATGTACTATATTTCGAATTATGATATTATACATGTAGCTTTGTATCTGTACATTTTTTAATAACTAGAAAGGTAAAGAAATGTCTAATGAACACATGTCCAATCACATAAATTTTATACGTTTATTGAACGAGTATGCAATTTTAATTGTAGTTTTATATTGCGATCGTCTTTTTTCATTGCTCCTAGAAACTGTGCCAGCGATTTCATGTAATATAAAAGCTTTTTAATAGATTGACACCTGTGAAATGTAAATATGTTTAGTATTCTTAATGTTAAATATAAGAGTAGATATATAAGTTACCCATACCTAGATTTAATCAGCACTTATTTTATTTATATTTATAAATGTCACTATTTTTTTAATTAAAAAATGTTTAGTCTGATTAATGTCTAATTTTATAAAAGCAAACAGCTGATAAATTATTTATAAGTTTACGCATAAGTTTTCTTGAATTCCGCATAAATACGCCTTTTTGTAAAATAAAACTTAAATATATTTTTAACAATAGTTGTAAAATAAGACGCTATATTTATTAATTTACAGTTATGTATTATCATTAATGAACATTTAATGTATAATAATAACATTTATTTTCGTTTTCTTGAATTCGTGAATATTTTTCGTGTTTGATTTTATTATATTTACAATAAAATGTAAAATTTATAACTATTAGTGTCACTGAAGCTTCTAACAACGTTTGTATAGTTTGATAAAGTAACTTATGTATACAATGTAAAAAAGTTAAATTATTATAACACTTTGATTGTGAAAGTCAATTGATATTAACCATAGAACCATAATAAAATTTTTATGTTCTTTTATATACTTCAGAATTCTTATTCATTCCTAAAACTAATAGTAAATAATAAAAAAATATTTTTAAGCAATATAAATTTAATCGATAATATATAAAAAATTTTCAATAATTATTGAATATAGTAATATATAATATAGTCATTAGTATTACTATAAAAATATGAAAGTAATTTAATTTATTATATAATTATATTAAAATTTTAAATATTTGAAATTTTATAATACATGTTAATGTTAAACATAACGATCTTAATTACGTAAAAAATAAATATTTTAAATTTTAAATAAATCAATATTTTAACAAATAATTGAAAATAAAATTGAAACAAATTAGAAAAAAATAAAATGAAACTCCAGAACTCCGAATCCAACACGCTGTCGTCGCTAAATTTGAAATCGGTCTGATAAGGTGTAGAAAAAATTTGACGACTCTGCTCCAGCATTACAAAACCAAGAAAAATGAATTTTTTGGTACATCTTAAAGCGACCATATTTCTGACTCCTAAGGGTACTTTTAAATTTTAAGTTAAAATAAAGACATATAAACATATTTATTATATGAATAATTTTATAGCTAAAGATACGTATAATTTTTATTATTCTACGTTAAAATCAATAATGTAACCTTTATTCTTGAAGGTGAAACACAAATTTACCAATAAATAAACTATTTTTTCGATTTATTTTATTAAATATTTATTATAGATTTGTAATTTTTCTTATCCAGTTTGTTTCCAGAGGAAAAATATTTTTTTTATAAGACTGAACTTTTTTTAAATAAATTTTAAATAAGTTTGCATCCTATATTCGTTCTATCAAAATATCTTTTTCTAAAAAATCTCACGCTTCGCCGTCATTTCATTTTCAACCAATGGATATAAGTTACAGGTAGTAATGCAATTTGAATTTTATCTGAGTGTATAGAATTATTTATTCAAATTTATTCATTCCAAAAATTACTTTACTTTTTTCAAATGTACGTAAAATATGCTTAAGAAATTTTGTATATTTGCATCTTTTTCGGAAAATTCTTTAATTATCATTTGATGATTATTTCACTCATGTAAAAATGACAGAGTGCTATTCTCTATTGCATTTTTGTAAGTGAAAAGCTACACTCATTATAAATTAATATTTCTATACGTATCATACATGTATTCATTGAATATAATATATTTGGAATTGTGAAACGAGAGAGAGAGAAAGAGAGAGTACTATTATAATTAGAAATAGAAGGTGTAGAAAACGTATACTAGTTTATATAGAGCGGTATCGTACTGAGTTTTTCGGATGAATCTTGTTATAGCAAATATGGCGGGCGGGGGGGAATAATTCTCTTCCTAAATACGAAGGAATTCGAAATGAACAACGTAAAATACGGAACTAAAAGATATACAATAAGAAAAATTTACGCAAGAATAAAACAGATTGTTATTATTCATGTAATTTACTTCTTATTACTTTATTTATTATTTATTGATTCCCCCTTTTTACTTTCGTAATCCTTGGGATTTCATATTTAGCATAGTCATAAACTATATTTTTTCACATTAAAAATTTATGTAATTTTCGCTATTTTTCTCCCTACACTTACACTTTATAATATACATAATTATTATTTCGCTAATATTGAAAAGCGCTAATTTATAATACCAAATATACATACTTAATACATTTAAATAATAGAAATAAAAAACTTCATCTTTATATAGTTGTATAGTTGGCTTGTTATTTCTCGAATTATTTAGCAATATTATAAATTTACTGCTAGTAATAATAGACAATGAAATATTATCTTAAATTTAATTTTCTGACTATGTATAAATTAAATAATCGAATTCTGTGAACTTATAAATTACAAATATAGCGTTAATTTAATTTAAGAATATTATTATTATTAAGTTAATTTAAGAAATTGTATTGCATTTTTAGATATTGTGTTATATACATTTTGTTAACAGCAATAATGATAATGAATAATAATAAGAACTTACGAATTTTTATCTTTTTTAATAGTATTTTTATGATTTTAACAGTAATATAATTAATAGTAGAATTTATAGTCAAAAGAACAGTATTTATAGTAAAAGATCGTATAAATAATTTTAATTTAATATAAATAGGACGCAATGTATATATTTTCGTCTACGAACAATATATTTTACTTGACTTCACTTTAATTTTTATATTATTTTCCGCTTCTATAAAACTGATTATGTATCTATAATAATATGTGATAATTTGTTCACATTCTAATTATAAAATAGCTTTATTTAGCTATGTTTGTTATTTGCTAACTTTTTGCTATTATCCTGCCTAGATTGAGGTAGATGTTAAGGACCTTTGGTGAATTGATGTAGTTGTAATAAAAAAATACAAAGTTCTGTTGAATGATGCCTTTATTTAATGTTCGCTATAAATCACTTAAAAAATATGAAGGATAGAAAATATAATGAAAAATATAATCACTTGATAAATATAAATTTAAAAAGTATTAAATATTGTGTCAGGATATCGTAAATCTACTGAACTATATGTATAATATCTGAATTGATTTTATAATAAAAATCCACGTGTTAATAAGTTTTAAATTACCGATTAAACTACACTATTATATATTTAAGTAGAAATTGAGTTTTGTTGCTCAAGAAATATTTGTAAAAATTGATGGAGCGCGGCAACCACATGGTGCAGAGAGTATAGTCCTTTTCAAAATATCTAAATATACTGTGAATGTCACAAATATTAATTTAATTGTATTTAGTTGATATAAAAATGGGGATATTTGAGGATAAGTATGATTTTTAATTTAAGTTCATATGAGATTGAGAAAATAAATCTAGATTTTATTTAACGAGACAAAAAATAGCACGCGCTAACATTTAACAGTATTTGAGCAAGAGAGAAGTTCGTTACATAATATTGATATATGCGCATACTCATACGCATGTTCAGTCAATCTTGTCGCCGATGTATCGATTGATAATCGATCGATGCGCTGCAATAAGCACAAAGGTCAACTGTAATTAGAAACCATAGATCTATGGTAGCTGTTAAGTTCTTGTTGAAAATAGGCAGCTTGAGTTGCCTTTATCCAAACAGTTATTGATTTTTCCAAGATCTTCTGATTTATCTGAACAGGTGTAAAAGAGTCATGATCTCTCCGTAAACGTGCGAGAAACCCGACGCAAAGAACTGTAATTCTTAATAACTCACTGAGTTAAGTATTTACAAATGATAACTCAATAATAGATTGGTTTGATTGCATTTGTTATCAAAATAACACCAGAGCAAGTTTCTCGCATGCTTTGCTCATCTCCAATCATTGGTTGAGTTGTCCATGATTCATGTGACAGTATCCATAGTAGTTCTATCCACTATAATGATTGATCTTAGAGTTGATCTGCACTTATGCCTCTAGATACATAATTAGCTGGATCGGACGAGCCAAGAGTGTATCTCCATTAGGAGTCTGATATCGGGTCTTGGATGAGGGCAGCTCTGTTTTTGACAAAGTCCTTCCAGCATCAAGGGTGAAACTTGATCCGTATAAGCGTTACATAAGAATCCGTCCACGTGTGACTTGTCCTTATATCAATTTTTAAATGGTTTTGACATATTTTACGAGTCTTGAGAGTAGCAGCGCTGCACAAAGTTCCAATCTCGGGATTATTAGTCGTTTTCGTAGTGCTACCTTTGTGTTTGAACAGATGTGTGTGATTGTGGTCCCACTTGAGTTTTTGACGGCCATATATATTGCTGCAAAAATAGCGAGTCTGGACGCAGCAGAGAAACCATGAAATTCTGATGTTGAGCTACTCGTCGTTTCGAACCAACGAGGGACTAAGATTTTGTTCAAGTTCATGAATTTCAATCTATTGCTAATCCATCTAGAAGAGAACTGGAATGGCAGAATTTCGAAAGCATAGATCGATGTGTGATAACATGATTCACTGACAATACTGCAAGATGGTATCTCTAGTCATAATTTAAGAAATCTAGAACAATAACAGTGTAAAGAAAATAATTATCCTTTGAAAAAGTTCTAAATAATTTTATAAAAATTAAGAAACACAATTATATAATTACTATATATATTAGATTCATAAATATATATACATTCTATTAATTGTAATTAAATTAAAATATAACAATAAAAATGTATATTTAAATATTAAACAAATATAAAAATTTATGAATATAAATAATTTAAAAAAATAGATTTAATCAAATGGAAGATAAAAAAAATATTTTTTTATTATCACAAATACATTTTTTAATGTTTTCATATAATAATAATAATGATAATGATAACGACGATGATGATATTGATGACGATAATGATAACGATGGTGACGATGATAATGATAATAATAAAGATAATAATAATAGTAATGTATACAATTTCTAGTGTTAAGTATGAAGATGGTTAATCACTTATTCGCGTGAGATTCAGAACAACGGATTTATCAAGAGTTTGATGAGGAATTAAAAAATAATGATGCAATTATATTTGAATGTTGATTTAGTATATGAGATTGATAGGACTTTTCCCCTTTATTATTAGAAAAACATTACTAAAAAAAGTCATTTTCATCAAACAATAATTACTCATTGTAACTATTAAGAATAAACAAAATTGTGTTTACGATGTTTAAAAATAAAAGCTTTATACATAATATTTAAAATATATTATAATACATTTAAAAAAAAAATTATATTAAAAACGTGATACAAAAGATTCTTAGCAAAGATTATCTTTATGCAGTCACTTGTACAGTAGAAAAAAAAAGAATGTAGAATAAAAAGGAGCGATAAAAATAATAAACAGAATAAAATTGAAAAATTAATGTTTTTTATTAATTTATTAAAATAACGATTAAATTTATATTGCAAATTAAATTATTAAGTAATATTCAGGTTCCAATTCTGTGTAAGATTTATTATAAAAAATAAATTTAATAAAAAATTATATTTAAAAAATTCGTATTGAAATACCGAAATAGGTTTGATTATTGTCAATTGTTACATTTGATAATAAAGCTTTTACTATTTATTTTTATTATCAAAAAATTAGATGCTATTTTACAATTTTTTATTTTTAGCATTACTTTACTATTCATACTTTCAAGCCCAGGATTAAAAGTTTTGCTTAATTATTCATATTATGACGTTGAACATGAAATATCTCTAAATTTTTAATATACTATTTTCACCAGTTTTGCATGGAGTTTTTGGATGTTTAATAAATGGTTGATGGTAATAATAGTTACCTTACTTGAATATACTTTTTTATACAAAACATCGATTTCTATATAAAAAAAAAATTAAATTCATATTATAGTCAATACTTCTATACATCAATAAAAAAACTATTTGACAATTAAAAAAAAAAAATATATATATATATAATAAATTTTGACACACAATTCAAACAATAAACAAATAAATAATTTAATTATTTATTCATTCAAATTATTGTCAACATCTTTATTTTCTTATTTATTTAACTATTGCTTTATAATATATTTTAGTAATTAATGACAAAAACTTCATTGATAATGATAATAACAATAATTTTTTCATCAATTATATTCAAAACTTATATTAATATATATACATATGGAGGTTATATGATTAAACAATATTTTTTAATAGATGATCAATAATTTTTAAAATTAATTTTTAAGAATGGCGTTTTCAAATATAATATTAATATTAATTACGTGATAATAAAAATAAAATATTTTATAGTATCATAATCATATTATATCAAATATTATTAATTAAAAATAAATATACCTAATATTATAGTATGATATATCTAATAATACCTAATTAAATAATTAATAATTAAAAATTGTTGATTTTCAAAATTTTATTTTAAATCTTTAATATTTTTTCCTTTAATAATAAAATATTTGAAACATATTGGAATTCAATATGAATTTTTAAAAACATAAAAAATTTGATAGCAAATTAATTCGATATTTTAAATATAATTTATACACTTTTGCAGCATCTAAAGCAACTAGACAAATAAATGTCATCAAGAACAAAGAAAAATAGCGTGATAAAAACAACAACAACTAAAAAGGATAGCAGAACAACAACGACAGAAACAATAAAAAAAGAATATAAACGTGAAAGAGAAAAGGAACAAGAAAAAAGTATTGAACTTGAAGAATACAAAAAAGTAAAAATTGGGAACATACAAAATGCAAATATAAATATACGAAGATATAAAGAAAAAAAAGTACCCATTACAATTATTAAAGAAAAAAAGAAAGTATAATTTAAAAAAGAAAAAAACAACATAAGGAAAAAATATATAAAGAAATTGAATAAAAACATGCTTTTTATATAATTTATAATCGTACACATATTTTTAGAGCCAATAGTCAAAAATTGAAATTTATTATTTAACTTCTACAATGCTGGTCTTTTATACAAAATTAAATAAAATTTCTTGGTACTTTACCAAAGATTAATATGAAATTGATTAAAAACACACTACATATTAACATTTTATTTTAAAAATAAAGTATTTTTATTAAAAATATGAAATTAGATTTAATTAAAAATATAATTTCAAAAATTTTTTTATAAAATCTTATTTAGCCTCATCTAAAAGATTTAAAATTGAGTTATAGTTCAAAGAAAATTCATTATAAAAAAGGGAAATAATAGTAATAGTAATACTACGTTTATTTATAAAATGAACCTAAAAGACAATATAAAATTTTTTTAAGTTTATCTTCTAAACTAAATTAAAAACACTGTTTTTACATAAAAATGTACATGCCTACACGCATACATATCGATGTACGGCTTATTCTATGTACTTATGCTTATTTTAATCTGAACTCTCGTGGTCAACATACAACTTATGTAATCTTACATACACATTTAACGCAGGTCTCAGTTTTCTATTATATAATGAATGTTTTAATGTTGTTTTTAAATCATAATATTTTATGCTCTACTCACAATATTGGCATGTTCATTTTTTCACAATTTGCGAATCGAATTAGAAATTTTTAATTTTTTAAAATGGTGAGATATTTAAATAATTATCAAACTATTAGTAAACAATTAGTAAAATTATTAATATTTTGACTTAATCAAATCTTAGCTATTTTTTAACATTTTCATAAGATATCACATCTACATAAAATATAAAGCTTTTTTAGAAACAATTTACTTGCATTAACTAAAATAAGTTATAACTTGAATCAATAATACTTGTCCATTGTAAAGTAGACAGCAAAAAAAAGAATAGTAAGGTACAGTAAAGAATTGAAAAGAATAATAGACATAAGGAAGCAAGAAAAGTAAAAAAGTGAAAGAATCTAAGAAAGAAAAAAACTTAGTCGTTAATTCTAGCTCGAAAAATTGTAAGATTGATGGAGACATGAACAGATGAAAAGAAGATGAAAGAATAGAAGAGTTAAAAAACGAACAGATATAAGAGATAATAGATGGCATGAAAGTAAGAAAGAGCCCAGGAGAAGCTAAAATAATAAATGAAAGGAGAGATACGAAGGAAAAACTGTGGTTAAACAAAATAATAATAAATGAAATTGTGGGGGAAAAGCTGGAAAAGTCTAGAGAAGAATAGAAGGGAAGTCTAGCGTAAGATAGTGATGCAAATTTTTAAAAAAGGAGACATGTTAAATACGAATAATTTTAGAGATATTATGTTTATAGAACAGACTGTATACAAAACTAATGAATAACAAATTAGTAGAAATTAAAAGGAATAAAATATATAATAAGATATTTATATATACGAGATATTTATATGTAATGAGATATATAATATAATTTAATTTTAAAGTTGTACACTTGATGTAATTTACTTAATTGCTGACAGGAATAGATGAACAGTTAAAAAAAGAAAAGCGAAAAATATTAATTTGTTTGCATACATAAAAGCAGCATTCAACAAGATAGAAAGATCATGAAAAACCGGTAATAAAAAAATAAATTATTAGATGCATGAGACAAATTTATAGATTCAATTGTAAAAATTAAAATAGAAGGTGAGATAATTGAAGAAATGTAAAAAATAGAAAAGATATATGGTTGTTAGTTGAGTTCAATATTTTTTCCAAAATTGTTATTTTACATAGCATTATCAGACGTAAAAAATAAACTAAAAAAATCCAGAATATAATAATGATGATTATGATGATGATGATGATGATAATAATAAATAATTGACTAAAAAATAAATATATGAAAAAATTTGAAAAGTTTATATAAAAGTTTTTATAAATTTTTAACAAAAAATAAAAAAATAATTTTTTTATGTGAAAATTCATTAAAAAGTTATTGAAGATTATGTAAAATAAAATTTATTTTTAAAATATGTTTGACAATTTTTCAATGTTTTCTTTTTTCATATGTTGAAAACACAAATATCATGTAGTTTTCCTAGAAAACATTACCATTTAAAGGTAGCTTTGATAATTACAAATATATAATCCTATATACTATCTATATCAAATTTAATGTGTACATATCATACATAATACGTGTAATATATTATTATATATTATTAACATTATTACATATTACATGTTTAAAATTATTGTTGTTGTTGTTACAATATCCAATCCTATTAAGAAGCTAGAAATAAATTAAAAATAATCTTTTTTTTTGTATTTAAAATTAGTAAATTTCAATAACTTAATGCATGTATTTATAATTATTTACAACAATCAATATTGATAAAAAGTGTCTTAAAATCTGATGTTTTTTTAAATCCTTGCAAAGTACAAATGTTTATGATAGCTGGCAAATTCAAAAAACAATGATTAATGATACCGTAAATTACGTTCAAATTCTTGTATTAATGACGTCAAATCTACATCAGAAATGATTACTGAATTTTTTTTTAAATTTAAAGATTAATCTAAATCGAATAGTTTTCATGTAACTATGATAAAATAGAATAGCCTATTTTTATTTCGGTACATTCAAATAATATTATGAACAGTTTATTTTTAGTAAAATTTATTGAACAGTATTAGAAATTTTAGGTAAGTTCCTATTAAAGAATCTTTTAAAGGTACTATATTGTTTATCTCTTTTTATTTCATTTAAGAATGTGGATCGACGGGCGTGGATACAGAGGCTGTTTCACAAACACTGGCCAGTAAAAGTGACGAAGAAGTTAAACAGACAGATTACATCAAATAAAGATAAACGTTGCTATAGCTATTATCGAAAGAGACCTATGAATCATGATAACATGTATTTGAAGATATTCGTAAACTTTATAACCTCGCGTCATCATGCAATGTCACAAAGACTCTTGAACTTATTTAATAATACGAACACAAACTTGCAATTTTATTTTTATTAAATATTGTATCATTGTGAAATTATATCAAATTAAAATAAAATGACTGAAGTATATAACTTGGGTCTTGATGCTGTCACATGTCATGTTTGGAACCAAGGACATACCGAAATTGCATTATGCCCCAATAACAACGAAGTTTATGTTTATAAACAAGATGCAGCAAGTTGGAAACTTTCGGAAATTTTACAAGAACATGATCAAAGAATCATGGGGATTGATTGGGCACCAAAAACAAATCGTATTGTAACTTGTGCTGCTGATAAAACTGCATATGTTTGGACACAGAATTCAGAAGGGAAATGGATACCATCATGGGTACTATTAAGAACTAACAGAGCAGCCACTTGTGTTAAGTGGTCACCAAATGAAGATAAACTAGCTGTTGGATCTGGTGACCGAGTTATTTCTGTGTGTTATTTTGCTTCAGAAAATAATTGGTGGGTGTCTAAACATATAAAAAAACCTTTACGATCTACTGTGACTGCCATCGATTGGCATCCTGATAATAAAGTTTTAGCAGCTGGATCAACTGATTACAAAATAAGAGTTTTCAGTGCATATGTACGAGATATTGATAACATGAATAATAATGAAAGTTCTTGGGGAAACAGTACAATTCTTGGAACACTTTTTGCTGAATTTTTCAGTTCACGAAATGGAGGTGGATGGGTTCACGATGTGGCTTTTAGTCCATGTGGTACTAAACTTTGTTGGGTTGGTCATAGCTCATCAATTTGTGTTGCTGATTCTTTAAAAGGAAACATTGTTAATCGACTATTCACAGAATATTTACCATTTCTTCGATGTGTTTGGCTTGATTGTAATTATATTATTACTGCTGGTCATGACTGTATGCCAATGGTCTATAAAATAGATGATTCTGGTAAACTTAGTTTTGCAACTAAACTTGATAATACTCAAAAAAAAGAAGCTGCTGGTCTAACAGCAATGAGAAAATTTCAATCACTTGATAGACAAGCAAGAACAGAAATTAATGATAGTGCCGTTGATAGTATACATCAAAACACAATTACTTCCATACGTAAGATATCCAAATCAAGATTCAGTACAAGCAGTCTTGATGGTCTTTTAGTTGTATGGGATATTAAAACTCCTGAAATAATGCTGAATTCATTAAGGCTTACTTAAATCTTTTGACTATAATATATATAAAAATTATGTCATGATAGAATTATTTCATTATTACATAAATTAAAGTAAATAAATAAACTTATAAAATTTGTTGCGTACATTTTTCATTTTATCTTTAATTTATCAAGGAAACATTGTTTTCTATCATTGACAGTAACAACTACATTTATAATATTGAAATATAACAAACTGTTTTACAAATTTTAATGTGTATTATTTATATAACCTGTATTTTATTTAAGAAAAAAAAAATTAAATAAATTAAAAATATTTTGATAAATTATCTAATGTAACAAATGATAAATATAAGAACAAAATATAAAACAAGAAAGAATATTTAAAAATCTTAGATAAAGATTTACACATTATAATTACTGATCTAAAGCTTTTCAAAAGTAAAATTTTTAATTTATAAATTTAATAAGAATTATTACTTTAATTCAATCTTTTAATTATTAACTTACTTTTCTTTGAATAAAAACTTTAAGTAGTCAGTTAAATAATCGTATAGAATTTAATTTAATCAAGTGCAGTCTTTACATATATATAGTTATAACTACTTAAAAAATAAAAAATAAAATCTAATTATATTAAATTTTTTTGTAATCATTTAATGATTAAGGTATAAAATGAATATTATTATTGGAATAATCATAATTAATGAATAAAAAATAAAGTTTTGATATAAGTAAAGCTATATTTTATTTCGTGTAAAACAGTAATTTTTTAAATAATTTTTAGAGTAATTATTTACAACTAAGCTTAATTTGAAGTAAAAATGCTTCCCAAGTATTTTTACTACTCTTTTAAGTGAAAAATAAAAATATTGAATAAAAATACTTTAAATCATATTTACTTAATTTATTTGGTATTTAAAAGTTCAATTATTATTTTCAACTTGTTTTAAAGTATATAGTTTATGATTTAGTATATAATTAATGGAAATAGTAGTTTTATTTTTAAATCAGAAAAAATTTGTAATTAAAATATAAAAGATGCACAGAGTAAGATGACGGAATAAAGTAAAACAGGCGGCGATTTATAATTTTTATTTTCGAGTGATTCGAATAAAAATAAACCAATGATAACATATATTTTTACGTAGTATTAAAATCCTTAAATATTAAATAAAATGCTGTACGAAAACAATTTTTGTCTTCAATTTTCTTAATAGATTGAAAATAAAACAGAAAAGCTGGCTCAAAAAGATAAATTCAATAATATTTTATAATTAATTGTATATACTATGTAGTATTTATATTAAGATTTATAAATTTTTTTTTAATATTTTATTTGATAATAAATCATTATGAACTTATAAAAATTGAATATTGAAGATTTAATAAAACATTTCATTTAAGTGAATATATTATTTTTTCATTAATCATTTTTACAGCAATTTGTAGATTAAGATGATTACCATGAATAAGTAAACGACAATTAGACATTTTTCATGTTGTATTTTTTTGTTGGTGGAAATCTGTGCTGTGTATTCTAAATATTGTTTTTTATATTTTGCATCGAATAATTTCAAATAATCAAACGTAATTTCTCCATTAGACCATAAATTCGTTCATCTAACATTTTTAAAATTTTTCGAATATATTAATTTTATATCTTAATTATCTAATGATTTTTCGAATATAT
Source organism: Platyscapa corneri (assembly GCA_018907185.1). NCBI lineage: Eukaryota > Metazoa > Arthropoda > Insecta > Hymenoptera > Agaonidae > Platyscapa > Platyscapa corneri. Next base: position 1,349,922 of record JACCHW010000057.1, on the reverse strand, counting down.
TAATTTTATATCTTAATTATCTAATGATTTTTCGAATATATTAATTTTATATCTTAATTATCTAATGATTTTTCGAATATATTAATTTTATATCTTAATTATCTAATGATTTAACAAAATTTATTTAAAAATAAAAAAATTTAATATATTTTTACAAAAAAAAAAAGTTTAAATGAAATTAAAAAAATTGTACATTGCATATAAACAAAATACGTTAATTTAACTTTAATTTTTTTTTATTCAGTTAACTAGTTTTTATAAATTTATTTTTTGAAGTAACTATAACAACTATATATAAAAATAATGTGCATAATTAAATTATATTCTACACAGTTATTGAATCGACTGAATAAAGCTAAAGAAAATTAAGTTTATTTACACTGAATTAGATTACAATACATTTCATTTTAATTTGATTATATTATACATATTTTTTATTTACTGTCTACAAATTATTATATTTTTGATGTTTATATCAGATTTTGCTTCAGTTTTTAAGAATATATTATCATAATGCATTTTGATTGAATTAAAATTTAGATTTTGATTTGTTAAAAGAAAATTGGTTCATATTTTACTTTCAAAACAGGTATTGAAATAAGTATTCGAAATTCAAAAATATAATATCGATATATTAAAAAAAAACAAATAAATTGAATAATAAAATGATCTAAAAATATTGTAAATACTTAATGTTTTTAGTCCAATTCGATATAATCAGAAAATAAATATAAATAAATAAATAAAAATAAAAAATTCACAGTTGAATAAATAAATTTTACAAAACCTAACGTTTTTGATTAATTAACTAATGAATATACAATAAAAAAAGTATTTTAATACTTTATTTTATAAATATTTTTATATTTTTAATTCATTAAGACTTTTAAAAACATATATTTTTACATTTATTAAAATTTTTTAATTTGATGTAATAATATAAAATAATAAGTCAATATTCTTACAATATTATAAAATAACTGATTATCATTTATTAATATGTATTAAAGCGATTACAATTTTTTTATTTAATTTTTCGTAGTCATCAATTAATATTATCTTTAATAATGATGATTGTATTTTGTTATACACTAAATATTTATATTAAAATTAATATATCATTAAATTCATTTCAGGATTGGGAATCTATAATCATGTCCTTTATTTATTATTAAAAAAGTACTTTAATGCTAATTACTATACAATTAATTACTATACAATGTGTATACGTGTATACACACATTAGTACTACAGTTAGTACTATTTTAATATTCAATAAAACATAAAATTGTACATTTCCAATTTCAAACTACGTTTATTGATATATTAATTTTCAGTTTTATTATTTATTTTGAAAATAATTAATTCTAAATTTTTAAAAGCATATTTTTTTATCCAAAAATTTATATATAGTATGATTTTAATTCAGCGAATGCTATTATAAGTGATTAATTAACTAATCTAATTAAAAGTCCATGCAATTATAAAATTTAATAGAAATCAATAATACAAGTCTAAATATTAATAATTTATTTTTTAATTCTTCAACTTTGTAAATTCTACAATTTTTATGTATTAAAAAACATTTCATTATATATTATTATATTAAATTTTTTTATTATATTTTAATGTAATGTAATTTAATATAATGTATAAACACAATAAATATATGCACAAACTATGTATACAATTTGTATTTAGTAGATTTTTAAAAGAATATAATCATAAATCTCATTTAATAATTTTTGCTTTTTACATAATAATTTAATTATAAAAATTTGAAAAAATAAATACTGAGTCTATTAAAATTTAAAACTATTCAGTCTTAAATGTCTACAGTTTTACATAAAACATAGATTATGTAAATTAATATATTACTAAATATTTACTAATTAGTTTGTTTTTAAAACTATATTTTGATATATTACTTCAGAAAAATTTTAAATAAATTAGATGTTCTATATATTTCAAATTTGATATTAAAATATACTTTGGTTTTGAAATGAAAAAAAATGTGATTTATTTGTACAGTTATAAAGTGGATATTTCCATTATTTTCCATAATTTGTTTTTTAATACTATATTTACATTTCAAGTAAACATTTATAAAATTAGTTTATAATTAATTGGAATATTTTCTTAATTAATATAGGGTTATAATTTAAATAAATTTTTTTACTTTTAAAATTAAAAAAAAAAGGTTACTAATAACTGCTTTTACTTATTTTATCTAAACATTTTAATTCATGTTTATAATTACAGTCATTTTATAAAATCAAACTTATTTAATATCTTTAAATAATTTAAAATTTATAAGAGGAAGTATATATAATAATAATTCATTCATTTGAAAAAAATATTTTTATTCAATTATTTATACACGTTTACTCCTCTTTACTTCCTTGACTTGCAGACCTATAAAAAAATCTCTTGTTATTTACAATACAGAAAAAGGTCAATTTTATAGTGTATTATATTGTATTAATTTATATTACCTGGAGGAAGTGATTGTTTCAACTTTTCAGCTTTTTCTTTATCAGTAATAACTAAAGTGTATAAAAATCTAGAGCAACGCACTTTAAATTTTACATTAAATGCATTCTCCTTTATTTTGACAGCTAAAAAATTTATTAATTGTTGTTAAGATAATAATTAAATTAATATTTATTTGTTCATTAAAAATTTAAAGCAAGATTTTATTTTATTTCTTATCAACGAAAAAACATTGAAAAAATATTACTGAAATTATTAATTCTTTAAAAAATTTTAAATAAAAATAATATTTTACAAAATATAAAGATAAAACATTAACATAAAGATCAATATTAAATAAATATAGAAATTAAATTTTGTAAAATTACTTTTTTAAGTTATTCCACCAAATTGAAAAGTAATTTTATTTTTACTATTTTCAAAATTTGTATCAAACACATATGATAAAATAATGTTTATAATTTTATTAATTTTATTAACTATTATTTTTTTCTCGTAGAGATTAGGCACTCATTATAACGTTATATCATTATACAAGAAATAAATTTTATAAAATTATCTTTGTTTGTAGTCAATTGCGATTAAAACCATTAGACTATTAAAATAGTTTGTGTATTATTTTACATATTAAGTTAAATTACTAGTATTATTATTAAAATTTTGTTAAATTATTGAAATACTATTATTATTGATGCCAAAAAATTATATAAAAACGTTATTATAACATCAGTAATATGTACAAAAAAATATGTTAATATAACATTAGTAATATGTATAAAAAAATAAGTTTAATATAAGTAATATAAATAAATAATATTGTAGAATAACCTACACCGATAAATTTTTCACAGAATTAAGTAATGTTATTAAAAAAGAAAGTCATTTGATTATTATAATTAAAACTAGTTTTTAAATAACTTATTGCCAAAATTTGTATATAGGTTAATAAATTTATAAACCAATGTGATAAAAATTATATTAACTTATTTTTTAAATATTGTGATATAATTTAATATTGAATATATTCTATAAAATTTTTTATTACAGTATAATTAAAACTGACGCTAATTTTAATACTTACATTTTGCATCTTTTCTGCGAGCCTTTAAAAGGAACTCCTTAATTTCTTTAATTTCTCTTGGCTATGAATGCAATAATATTGTATTAATAAAAATAAATAAAATTACTTAATAATACTTATGTATTCAAAATAAACTATTATTCTAAAGTCTGTCATTTTATTCATACATTAATTTGATACATTTGAATAAAATTGAAGATTTTATTACTTCATATGTATCATTATAAAAATCACTCAAAATAAATAGAAAGATCACATAAAATCTATATCAAACTGTTAAAAAAACTAATTAAATAAGAATTTCAAGTTACCATTTCGTTTTTGAAACTTGGTACAGAGGTTAACCTGAAAAACAAGGGAAAATATAATTTTTTTAGAAATTTTACAAGAAAATGTAACAGTTATAAATATTAGATAAAATTTTTGAAATTATTGATAACATTCAATTTATAATAAATCCTGAGATTACACGGATATAAATAGAATAAATAAAAATTTTCAACGTACGTGTACCTCGCAACTACAATAAATCTATAAGAAAGAACGCCACCTATAATAAAATATTCCCAGTGTCAACATTAAAATATCACATGTTAGAGACGATCCAGATATGATTATGGTCTGAAACTCATAAAATAAAATATTAATATAAAATGTTTAAAAATACAATTTAAAAAATCTGGATAATAGCAGATTACTGAATAAAACTAATAAATGAAATAAATATTCATGTTTAAATATTAATTTAACTTTGTCTAAAATTTGTAACTGTACAAATTTTACAGTACAGGTTGTCTATATGAAAGTGTAAAGAAAATGAATCTTTTTTTTCTTTCTTCTTTTCGTTGACTTGGTGTTAATATAATATTTAATAATTTAATAATTTCTTGAGGTCAAATAAAATATAAACAATATTTTTAGTTCGATATTTTAACAGATTTACAGGTCGTGTAAAATATGATATATTATTTTATATTAACAAATTCGGTAATTTTTATATTAATTATTTTGTTTATTTTGAAGAATTGGGTCCTTTTTATTTGCACTATAATAATTTTTAATTCAAAATATAGATATACAATTAATGACGAAAAATTATCACAATAATATAATATTAATTTCAATAATAATCTCCAATATGACAAAAAATACTTGTATTTATAAATTCTGATACAACAATACTTTTATTGTTATTATCGTTGTTGTTTTTATACATAGGTGTATAATGTGCCATTTATGTTGCATTTTTAAATATTTTTAATTTTATAAAGACGTGCACAACTATCAATAAAATCAAATACCGACTTAAACAAATTAAAATAATTAAAAGCATGTTTTCTTATTCTAAATGAAAAAACGATAAATAACCACTCAATGATATATATGTTGTATATATTTAGTTTGTAGTTAAATTAGTCACTAAAATCACTACAAGAATTTCAATAAATGAAGATGTATGCACTTGAAAACTATGACAATATAATGAAACATTAAATCTCCAAAGTATACAACAATAGCTTAGGTCAATAAAGTAAGCCATTGAAGAATATTTGACCGATTTTTTGAATATGACAATATGTATAAATGACAGTACAAAACAGTGTGTCATAAATAAAGGATATAACTATGTAAAAGCGACCACAAGTACATAAGAGTCCATTTGACCGTATTTTCTAAATACCGTGTGCTTTTAGCCCCTTTCTTAGAGAATTCCTTAGAAGATTCATTACGTATGAAAATACAATAATAGGAGTAATACCCTACAAAAGATTTTTAAGTAATTGGTAGTTCTTCATAAAATAACTTGATAGTACAAATAGAAATGCATGGAAGTATGATTATAATGATTCTTAAAAACGAACTGTCCCGATATATGTTGTGAGATAGAATATATCAATAATGGCTGTTAATTAGAAATTGTTCAAAACTATATTTACTATTACATAGTATCCAATGTGATAATATATTACACTGTATAAGAGATAAGACATTTATTATTGGCTTCATAAGTTTACAGATAAACCGAAAAATAGATATCTAAAATGATTAACCATCCGAGTTTTGGATATCTCATTAATTAGCAAAAATATTTCTTATCTTGTATTAATGAACTATAACTAAGTAGGTTGTGATTAGATCAAAAAGACTTTATCTCAACTACAATGAGACAAATTTTTGTAGTGCAGAGGTTTCAAGTCTAATTCATAGTTCACGATACTCACATAATTCATTAAGTTTTAAGTGTAAAAAACTTAAAGAAAAGTTTCACGAATGCAAAAAATTTTAGTTGTCTAGATCAAATCAATTGCCTAAAAGTCAGTTATAAATTGGTTAGCATCACCTGTTCTAATAATCGCAAAACCAATGAAAGAGTTTGTAGATTAATTTTAATAATTGACAAGAATTTTTATCAAAATGAACAAAATATTGTCACAGTACCTCAAAAGAAGAAAAAAAATAAAACAGTCATATCAGCCAAGCCTCAATAAAATGTAGGCTCTTATTCGAGAAAATCAACCAGCGCGAACAATAAAAAAACATTCAAAAAGCACTACTACAAATAAAATAAAAACTATATCGGGAGGAAACTAATGGAATTACATTAAATTATTATACTCCGAACGTGAATTTGTTGAATATTTGAAAGCTAAATTTACGAATGAACATGAAAAGAGGTTTATAAAAATTATAAAAACATCACATAAACATAATATAAATAGTATTCAAAGTAAGACATTTTTCTCATTTTTTTAAAAATTGGTATCAAATGAAAGTGCATATGTTTAATTATAGCAGCTAAAAGGCAAAACCTAAGTAAAACTCGACGTTTACCGATCAACCAAGTGAATCGATCTCAACACCATGAGTAAGGAAAGTTTCAGCCCATTGATGCGGAGATAACTATAACACTCTGGTGGGGATATCGAAGTCAATGGGATAAAAGGAGGACTACCGGGACCTCCAGTAGAACTTGAACCCTTCCACTGGGGATTGCTCCGGAGACATCTTATTAATTCCTCTTCTCTCTCCTTCTTTACACCATCCTTATTAGGGTATAACTGAAACCGAGAATCGTGGGTTCGGTTCAGGTCTGACCACCTCCTGTACGCCATTATCAGTGTAATAGGATTCGAAAATTTTAGACTCGAATCCAAATATATCTCCCCTCTCTCTTTCTCTCCTCTCACCTTCGTTATCTTGTTGACGTGACTTCTACAATTTAAATTCACGCGCATCAAAGTTACATTTTGCGACTAATTATCATTAAGAAGTATTTCACTATAAATAAATGAGTGAAATTGAAAATTTGATGAAACAACTACATAAGCTCATAAAAGTCATCACATACATATCTAGAATGAAAAAACCAAGAATACACTAAAATTTTACGGTATACGTAGATGAACAGTAAAAGATGATCACAGATGACGATACAAAATAATATTATGTTATTTTTCCTAGAGAAATTTGAGATGACATTAATAAAGTTATTAATTAATTAAACTTTACTTCAAATAATATATACATAATAAAATCAAGAAATAAAATGTAATCAGTCTTACATCGATTCAGTAAAATTTTTGCTTCTACACTTATACTTTTTAAAAATAAGCAAAAATAAGTAAATAATGATATTATTAAATTATTTTTCTTTAGAAGCTAAAGTTTGACAAGTAGAGAAAATAAATTCTTAATTAAAGAATATGATAACACTAATAATCTGAGGATTCTGATTCTAAAATTTTCAAAGAGATTAAGAGAGATAGAAGGGAAGAAAAGTAAAGATAAATAATAATAAATAAATAAATAATAAATAATAATAAATAAATAAATAAATAATATAAATAAATAAATAATAATAAATAATAATAATAAATAATAATAAATAATAATAAATAAATAATAATAAATAATAATAAGTAAATAAATAATAAATAATAATAAATAAATAATAATAAATAATAGATAAAAGCTAAAGTATGCAACAATGAAAATAGTCCAAGGAATCTATATGTACAGGACATTAACAACGATATTTAAATATCTATTTGAATAGTTATTCCAATGGTTATTCTATTAATAAAAAAGATCTGTAAATTAGATCAAAAGATTTAGGGACGTTCCAGTGCCCGGATAGCCAGATTGAGTTGTGATGAAATAAAAGTGAGGAGGTTGAAGATCAGGAGTTTAAAGTAATAGTTGCGTCTCTCAAAATTAATATTCAATTATATTTGAGTAAAACGTTTATACCAAGGTATATAGAAAAATACAGTAATATATCATATACTATAACAATCACAGTCAATGGCAGGATAAGTAAGGAAATGCTTTCTAAATAAGATTGCTGTAGGTTGTAATGATGTAGATGGTGGCCTTAAATGTTCATAATTAAATATAATAGGAGTTTTTCTTATTAAATTTAATGGAAAATTCTCTATAGACAAATAGAATCTTATCAAGAATAGGTAATATGTGGGAACTCCTATTAGTTTCTTATCGAATATTATGTCTAGGTTTTTCTAAGTTGATAGGTACTCACAATCTAGAGTTACTCCTAAACATTGGATTTTCACTTCAGTTTCTCAAGAAAGCCTAAAGAATAGGTAATATGTGGGAACTCCTATTAGTTTCTTATCGAATATTATGTCTAGGTTTTTCTAAGTTGATAGGTACTCACAATCTAGAGTTACTCCTAAACATTGGATTTTCACTTCAGTTTCTCAAGAAAGCCATTTACATAAAGTTTTTTCGTAGGTTTTTTTTTATTAATCGTATACATCTAGATCTTCATTTCTTTGGAGTTTACTAACAACTCTAGCCTTAAGTTTGTCATATGTAGAAAATTCTACATGAACCCACTTGTAACACTGATATCATCTCTCCTCGTTAGTGAAGATGTTCTGTATATGTATAGTAGGTGAATCCGGTTTTATTGAGTAGGATTTATAGTGCATCTAATAGAAGTAAATAATGAAAAATTTATCCTAAAGCATAGATGTGTTACTATTAAACTTATTAAATAACTTTTATATTATTATTATATTATTATTAAAAAACTTATTAAAAAACCTTTGAGAGCGTAACGTTCAGAAGGCGTAAATGCAGCTCTACGCGCATGTGCAACTCTGATGTGGAAACAAATCTTGACAAATTTTGTATCCAATAAAAAGTGATGCTCACTCTGCATTTAGAAGCTGTATATACTTAGAAGCTCTATTCATAATAATAAGTCAAATAAAAAACAAAAAATAATATGAAATAAAAATACATAAAAACTGAAAAAATGTTGTTAGAATAAATTAAAAATAAAATTAATAATATTTAATTTAGTGATCTCCTTATATTCAATAACAAATTAAGATATAAAAATAATTTACTTTTTAATGATATTGATTTATTTATACTATTATGTAAATGAATTAAATTTTTTAAAATTTCATTAATTATTACAGATGTTACAAACATATATACAATGGTCTCAGACAAAATTAATTACACAAAATTCATTATAAATTTTTATTGAATCAAATAATCATAAAAAGAAGTTATAAAATAATTATTTTTAATAACTGAAAAGCAAATTGTATACAGTTATCGAAGATTTTGAGTAGGTAGCTCTAATTATTGACTAACTAATGCATTCAATTAGTTTACTATATCAATGCGAATTATGTATAAATATATAATAAATGTTGTAATAAAAAATAATATTAATAAATAGTAAATAGTATAAAAAATAAATATATTTTATTATCTATACATAACAAAGATTCATAAAAAAAAGAATTCAAGTTTATTATTTTATATAACATTTTATTATTAGCCATGGAATATTATTAATATTATTAATCAATTTTTATGGCTAATTTTTTTTTATTTTATGTTTTTGTGTAGTGGAGGAAAACGTTTTATCGACAATGTGAGGGACTCTTTCAAACTACCCTGTAAACGTACTTCGTCAGGCTAACCCACCCATCGACTACGATCCACAGTAATTTATATGGTTTGCAGCTAGTCGGACACCATAAAGAGGACTCTTCTTCGCCTGGCCTCGATCCATCCCACCATTAATCCTAAGGAATACTTCAGGGTGGGAACAGTGTTTTGTCTCACGAGTATTCTTCTTCTGCTTTCCTTTTTTATTATTTGGGATCGACCTTATATATTATTTATTTATTATTATTTATTATTATTTGCAATTCACGATAATCAAATCTTTCATAAAATTATTGACAAATCATGTACTTTTATTATTAAAAAATAATATAGTTTCATAATTAAACATAAAATTTTTAAACAATAATTACATAAAACATAAATATTAAATACAAAAATTTATATTTGAACAGATTTTTTGTATCAAATAAAAATAAATTAAAAAAATAACGTTAAAAAAAAAAATAATGAATTAAATTATGAAACAAATCTATTAAGCAAAACTAAAAGAAAATTATGAATAACTTATAATATTTCATCAATTTTATATGTGTTAATTAGTAAACACACGAATTTGAACATTCAAATTCAAATTACGTCAATCTATTTTATGAGATTTATTTTAGTCTAAAACTATTGAAATTTAGTATTCTCATTATTAAAAACTATTTATGAATTTCGTATCTGTGTTATACATGTATCAATGATAATACGAATAACAAAGAAATATATAATCTCAAAAGCGCTCATGAGGCTAAAACCAACAAAAAGACCTAGTAAACCTCCAAATGATGCTGAAATACATATTACTTTTAAATATTGAAAAAATGTTTTTCTTTTAAATGTATAAAAATATTTCATACCAAATAAATTTTTCCAATTATAATATACATCTCGACGATATTGTGTTGAAACAAAGTCAACATAGAAAACATTGACCACACTAAAATTTTTAACTTCTTTTGTTTTTCTGTAAAAATATGATAGTAATTATAATAGTTTTTAACATTAAATATTTGCTAATTTCAAGTATTCATAATAATTAAACAATATAATAAATTTAAAATAATACATTGATTAGTTCTTTTTTTATTATTTATGTCTGGTTTGTGCCTGATAAGTATTCTCAGATTACATTATATACAGGGAACCTTCATTTGGATACAAAATACAAAATGATTGTAGCCTTTGTAACCACTTAACCGTTTTGATTAAATCTATAAAAGTTCATTTAATTACATATGATAAATATTTTCTCATATTACGTGCTGATTTTTTCGTAAAGTCCCATCAAAATAACAAAAATTATTATTAAATAATTGTTGTGTTGTTTAGAACCTTTTTAATTTGTCTTATTAATTTTTATTTTTTTTTTTTTTTATTACAATACTTAGATTTTCCCTTATAGTATATTTGATATTTTGATTTTTCGATTTAAACTATTCTAGCTTTTGTTTTTTGTCGTAATATGTACTTGAATTTAAAAAATTTTTTTCATTAAACTTCATTTTTTGCTTCTAATCACGATTTTCCTACAGTTCATTAATTCTTAATTATTAAATTATATTTTGATTTTCTATATATATAAATTTTTATTTCAAACAATGCGATGTCACCAATTTTACAGAGTAAGTAGAAATTTTCCGGTATTAATGGATCATGGATGGAAATATTAAAGAATGTTTCTAAAGACGTTATTGCTCAAACAGAAAAAATTAAATTTAATAATTTGGTTTATAAAGATTTAATAAACTTAAACGCAATTTTAGGAAAAGATATATTTTTTAATATATATTATATAATATATATCTTGTAACATATTTTTATTGCATACTTAAAAATATAACCTTTACTATCGCAGACTTTTTACGCGAACTAAATTAAAAATAGTACATTTTCTAGCGATTAGATGCGTTTGATAACTTTAATCATAAAGCTGTATTCTTGGTGCACTCATTCCGTCAATATTTTATAAATACTCAATCAAAGAAGGAACCTTGTTGTTGTGGATGCATACAATATAGCCCGTTTCGTTGACAAAAACACTTTACTGATTTTTCTTGCGTTTTAAAATTTTTTATTATTTTATTTTCTTTGTCGCTATTAATTAATTTTATCTTTCTGCAGCAACCATTTTCAACATCACAGCATTATAGATTGAAATTCCTATATTATATTTTCAAATTTTTTCTTAACATCATATTCTATTCTTTATCAAATGTAGATTTTGTCATTTCAAACAAGAGCTTTGATTTTGATCGAAATCAAGTACCTCCTTTTCCTTTTAATTTTAAACTTATAAGAATTTTTATCGTTTTTTAATATAATTCCTACAACTTCTGTAATATTTGAATTTTCTGGTACGAATTCATGCACATGTAATTATATGTCTCGAAATTGCATATCATCCTCTTTTGACCATAAATTTATGTTTGTTGTCCTTATTATTTTCACTGAATCTGTATTCTAAAAATTGTGAATTGCACAACTGTTTCTATTTTGTTTCGTTTCTATTTAAATCTTGTCTTTTTCTTTCATCCCACTATTTCCTTAACTTAATTATTTTTATTTTTTCTGCATTTAGTTTTAAATACTTTTTTGGGTAGTTTGTGAATATTCTTAAGACTCGTTTAATTCTCAGTCGCTCTTTGTCAAAATTACTGTATCGTCTGCTCATGTTAATGGTTTAATCTTCCTTTTTCGATTTTTATGTCTAATATTCTGAATTTTATCAATTAATTTTTCAGGTTTAACGATTAAATAATGTAAAACGTATGAAATAACCTTGCCTCTTTTCTCTGTCTGCTTACATTTCCGTAATTGTCCTACCTTCTATTTTGATTTTTATTCTGGGATCTAAAATCTCCCTCATGTAGTCAAATAAATATTATTTCATTTTTGTTTTTTCATGCTCTTCAAATCTTATCTCTTTATATCTTGTCAAATACCGCTTTTATGTCTTTAAACAAATGAATATTTTTTCTTTTTCGTTTTTAACCGTTCATTTTGTGTTACCTTGTGTGTTGCTTTCTATGCTCTTTTCTGTATTTTGTTGTTGAATGTTAAATTTCTAGTTTTTAAATCCTTTTCCAATTGAAATTTTACAAAACGTAGCACTAAATGTGTTACAAACTTCCATTACTTCATTACATGTAGCAGTATGTGCACTTCGGAAATTATACATTTTTCTCTGTATTGTTGATGCATTATAATTTTCATAATTTGTTAACGATTTGCACATATGGAATACTTATTGACATAAACTTTTGTAATTAAGAAAGTTTAATAATTCATTAATTCATTTTTAATTCATTTTTTTTAGTATAACCTTTTTTAAGATTCAAAACCAATCATTAATGAATTTTTATTATTTTTTTAATTAAATGTGCAGAATTACTTCGTGATTAAAATTTATTATTATCTCTTAAATACTTTTTCTATATACATCTATATAACAATCACATTTTATATTCCACTAAAAAAAGATACTTTCGGAAAAATATTTATTTCATTTCTACGAAAGTTTCATTTGATAAATTCTGTTTTATTTTATAACGTAAAAAATCATTTAAGTTATATTTGCAAATGGTGACTGATTCCATGTATCAAAAATGATTCGATATGTGTTCTTATAATAAATTATAAATCTTATCAAAATTATAATTAACTATTATAAAATATGTAATGTCTTACTAAACTTACATAATAATTTTATCTTCGTAAAACTGTTCTTTATCTAAAATACCCTCAGAACTATCAACTGGATATCGATAAAGTGAGCAATCGAACAAACAACCACATGGTTTATTTGGTATACGAACATGTGCATTGGATAAATCTGTGTTATTTATTATAAGACTTGGCCAAGATGAATCATATAAAACTATAAAAATTATCATTATTACAAATGCTGTAGATAAATATAAAGAAAATCTGCATGTAAAAAGTGTTTTTTTAAACATACATTTAATTTTCTTTAAGCATGAAATGTCTTTTAGATTACATTCTCTGGAGCCTGTAAAATATTTATATTTTAATATATAATTTTTTATAAATTAAAAATTACATTTAAAATATTATAGTGTTTAATTTAAAAACAGTCATTTTTATAAATTTTTCAACTTCACGAATTACAAAGTTTTAAATATATAACTATTTATTTAAATTTAAATGTTTATTTAAATTTAATAATTCTCAAACCAGACTTGGAAATTACTTGAATTATTTCAGTACTTTATTAGCCTATTCTTAAATTAAATAAAGTTACTAAATAAATAGTAATTAAACATTAGCTTTTTTATTGTATGAATAATTATTAATTTTTAGATATTTTGATGAATTAAAAGGAAATATACGGATGACTAATTAAATAAATAAATGTATAATATAGTTAATAATATTATTAATTGATATAACTTCACTAATGCTTATTTATAAAACGTTACAAAACTTCATAGATTAAATATATTTTGTTGTTCTTAAAATATTTTCAAATCAAAAATTCATTGTTATATATTTTTTTTTAACTACCATTATTATGAAGTTAATATAAAATTATAACATTATTTTATTATTCTAATGTATATGCAGAACCAAATAACGAATACTTTAAAATGCAAGGATTTTAATTTTACTCTTTGTCAATATTAAAAACTTCTTAATCATTAAAGATTATTTCTTAGTTGTTCATTTTGTTAATTTATCTTTTTTTTTTTTAATTTAGCATAAAATAAAATTTACAACTATAAAAAATACTATTCAAACTTACCATTTTGTGGGTTAAAATAAGGGTAACATCCACAAGTATTCATAATAATTCTCATCCGACATTGATTTAAACAATTCACGTACGAGTAGTTTTTCCAAATAAAATTTTTTGATAATATTTGTAATTTCTTTGGCAATTTTTCATCTTTAAATATACATTGTCGAGCGCTAAAGGGTAAATCTTTAACTCCTGATGTGGAATACACTTCTTGTGGTGCTACAGCAAGAAATGCTTGTACGCCTAATCCAATTAATTTGTATTCCGTACTGCGATCCGGATAATTATATGAATAATGCAAAATTACCTAAAATAAATAATTTTTATTTATAAAACAATGAAATATTATTCATATAAATTTTTTAATTAATTTTAATTCTTCAGAATTTCAAAATAAAGATACATCTATAATTTATCTGAATTATTTACGTTTATATTAACGTAAATAATTGTATAATAAATTTATAATTCTAATTCATACACACATGCATACAAAATCATCATTCGTACATAAATACACACAGCCTAATATGTAGATCAAATCAGATAAAATATCAACCGAACACAAAAATATATATTTAAAGGGAACTTTTGAAAAATAGTTAATTCTATAAAATTACTTTAACGCCATAAGAACCATATAAACTAGCATAATAATCTTCTGGATCGGCATCTATTAAAACTGTCAAACCTGTTTGATGACCACAAGCATTCAATCTCTTAGGTTCACTGAAAAGAATCAATTATATGATAAATAATACAATAAAATAAATTATAGCATTTTTATAAAATTAGAAATTATTTTACTAACATTTTAATATCTTGTTCATCTTCAAAATTTAAATAATTGAAACTACAACAAATACCATCACGCGCAAAGCTCTCAAAAAAGATTTCATGACAAGGTGTAAAACTTCCTTTCCATTTACAGCTGTGGAACAGACTGGAACAATCCTGTTTTATCTGTTCAAAATTAATTATTTGGAATTAATTATTTATACAATTTTATAAAATTATGATTTAATACTCTCTACAAATAAAATTTTCAATCAAATTTTATTTCAAATTTCTAATTTAAATAAAAAATTATTTATTTATGTATTTATTTAAATTCTTTAAAACATAATTACATTAATATTTTAATTTAAATATATCTTTATACTACGCATGTAAACTCTACTGTATACAATTTTAATATTATCTCCTCGAATAATGATGAATAAACAATTTTCAAAGTCATGTACAAACATAATTTTACGTAGTATAAATTTTTTTATTATTTAAGAACGTTTTAATTCTTTGTATAGAGAACTTAAAAATAATATTTTTAATGAATGTTATTATAAATAAAATAAACGTAATATTCTCATGATTATTAAAATCATATTTTTTAATAAAACTTCTTACATATTTTTTCTGTTATGTTCTTTAAAATTATAATTTTAAAACTCAAAAAAATTTTTTAAAAAGTATCAGAATTAAATTAAAATTAAAAATTAGTATAAATAGTAAACGTGTGTAAATTTAAAACTGAATCGCAGTGCCTTAGTTGTCACAAGAATTCATAAATATAATAAAAATTAAAGTGATATATACAGAAATGAATAGAGAATATCTAAGCCGTAAAGTAAAAAAATGATATTCAAATTAA
Source organism: Platyscapa corneri (assembly GCA_018907185.1). Lineage (NCBI taxonomy): Eukaryota > Metazoa > Arthropoda > Insecta > Hymenoptera > Agaonidae > Platyscapa > Platyscapa corneri. The sequence goes on along the minus strand of JACCHW010000057.1, from coordinate 1,333,995 downwards.
AGTTCTTTAAAACTTATAGTCATCAAAGATTAAATAATTAAACGAGTGAGGCTCGTCAAATCAAGTACTGCTGCGATCAACTATTTCAACGTTATCTTTTGATTCCTAACATTTGAATATAATATTTAAATAAATCAATTATACATGTGCACGTGTATTTAATTTACAATATAATTTAATAAAACTATAATTTTTATACATTATTTTTGGTAAACATTGATATAACACATGTACTAATTTTTCGTAGTAAATTAAACTTACAAATGTGAAATATCCTACTTTTAATTTTATACTAAAATTTAAATATGGTACATTTTATTATCAGCGTATAATAAATTGAATATTATTTTAATAACTAATATGATATGTGCAAATTTTGCGATGGAATTTTTGAGCCAACTACACGATATATTCATTCATGTATTGCATATAACGCATGAAACACTCAGGATTCGACCATTCGTCTACTGAGCGGTAACCTTGAAAAATGAGTCCGCGTTTGCCGCACTCTTCCGCTATGTAGCAACTCTTTACACCCTCGTTACTCGCGTGTGACGAAGAGGGGATTCGCACTTCAACTACTCAACCATAAGTCGACGGTCTGTAAATTCCTCCATATGAGAGAGAGAGAGAGAGAGAGAGAATCTCTACAGTTCATGTATCGACTGAAGAAAACTCTAAACAAGCGTATCATCGATACTATATTGGTAATATATTAGAAGCACAACTGAAAAAATATTGTTTACAATATATCTCTCTACGCTGCACTTATACCTTAACCGTATAGCATATAATACAGTCTCGCATAGCTTGGAACCAGCCCATACTTTCTTTACGAACTGATTATAAATAATACCTCACCCACCCTTAAATTCCTGTTTCCTCCGTTTCTTCCACATACTCAAATACACATAGTTACTTCTTACATTTTTTTCCATCGACATTTTTTTGAAACAATATCCCTTTTGCTTAAAACGATGAAGGCCTTTTCGTCTTTTTTATGGACCCCACGAAATTGTTTGCTTTTAATAATATTGTCATTTGTACACAATCTTATTTTGTCAACAAGTTTATATGATTCTTTATACATATGTGTGTACATATTATGTATGTACATATACAATATTATAAGGTACCGTGAATAGATTTTATATAATCTTAAATATGTATATATATATGAAAATAATAATAATTGAAAAGACAATAACTATTTTTGAATATTAAATGTAGATATAAGTAAATGTCATTGAGTGAATCAGATATTTTTAAATAAATTTATAAGCTGCGGTCTGTATACTAATATGATGGTATACATTATAATAATACATACGATGAAATCTAATCAATAAAAAATAGCTCTATATCACAAAACAAAATTTCAATAAATTTAATAAAATTAATTTAATAAATGCGTCAAATTCTAATGAATAAATCTAATAAATAAATCTTGAAGAACAATCACAAAACATCATTCACTTTGCATCCCTAATATAATTTACATATACAGGGTCAGGTAAAGATGTCACATAGAGAAAGAGTGAAAAGTTCTATTATTACATATTATTCTATATTTCAATTTTTACGCAGACACATATGTATATTAGTAAAATATACGCACATATAATATGTATATAATTTAAAATAAGTAAAGAATTTTCATTTTTATTTTATTATTTTCGCGATTATTCAAGTATCTACGTTTTAAATATTTATAGTTGTACTGAAATTCAAAATTTAGATTTATGATGCACATGTATATTTATATATAATATAATATAATATAACATAAATAAACTTAAGTTTGTCGAATCAAAGATAGTTTAAATCACCATATTAGCTATTTAATATTATTATTATTCTAACTTTGTTTCTAAAATTTTTTATAATTCATAAAACACATTATTGAATTAGCTAATTTTCAGATACAAAATTTAATGATGCAATACTTAGATTATAATTACCATGCTCATAACGTCAGAAATTGAATAATTGTTAGCATCTAAAATATCTTGAAGGAGTGTGAGATTAGCGGTTATATCCTCTTCAAATATACCAGGATCCAACAATTCAATGAGCAGTTTCATTTGTTTAAAAATAAATTCTCGTGATAAATCATGAGCTATTGTACTATACGTGTTTCATATTATTTATTAATATCTTAAATAGAATTGATCATTGGAAAAAGGCTCAATAAAATTTTTTTTAATTCTAAGAAATCTTAATATTTTCTAAATATAAATATGCAAAATAAATTAATTATGGGTGAAATAATTCATTTCTATTGTGTATGTGAGTAGTATTTCAATAATATTGTTTTTGAAAACTTACTTTTTTTAAATTGTAATACAGAGCTGAAATAAATAAACATAAAAAATGCAATATTATAAAAACCCCCATATGTAAATTTTTAACAGATGTTAATATATAAAACGTGTAAATCACTCGACTTTTTTCCTTGTGCAATACAAACTTTTATAAGCTACTACATACCTTAATACACTAGTGAATTATTTAACAATTCAAAAACAGATTGATCTGTACTTTTTTAACTGTTATAAATAAAATAAATCATATAAAATTATAAACAGTCATTTTTAGTTGCCAAATAAATTTTTATAACAAATAGTAAAATCAAGAATTCATTAGAACCTAAAATTATTTTTTAGTAATTGAAATATTTTTTTTCTAAAATTTCATATAGTAACTAAAATCTCAAAACGACAAAAATATAAAATATAAATTAATATCAACTATAAAATAATTTAAATAAATTAAAAATTAATAAAACAAAATAAAAACATAAAAATCTCTTTATGTTTGTCTTTAAAAATTTGTGATAAACTAGTATCCAAATAAAAAATTTAAATAAATTTAATAAACTTATTATTTTATATTTGTAAATATTAAAAATATTATTACTTTTTGTTATAAATATTGCTCAATTTTTATTTTTTAGAAATCAATGAAAAAATGAATCTTAAAACTTAGAACATAGTAATTAGTTTCACTGTAATCATATCTAAGTATTTAAAATTAAAATTTTCCTGAAAAACAGTCTAGTGATTTTATGCATCATATAAATAATCGTAACGTTCATATTAAATTTATTTGAATAAATATCATTCGTTTATTTCATTAAATAAAAGAATTTCATGTAATGCCAATGAAGAAATTATTTTATTTTAATTTGATGTATTATAAATAATAATAAATATAAATAATAAACTAAAATAGATACTGTCGTAATTTATATATATCAACATTTCTTTGAACCTTTTTCGCATGTAATAACATTATACACAATAGTAGATAAAAAATATTCACAGATTTTGAACGAAATCTCGTGCTTTTCTAGACGAAATTTGATTGTTGTTACAAAATGTTACCGCAGGAAAAGGATAGTTCCAAATACCATAATGCATCGTTGCAATTACAGTTAACGTTGAATGCGCCGAATTGTATTCCCAAGCCATTTGCAGGAACCCCAAAGAACAGCATAAAGACAATATGACTATTATTCCCCATATTATTCTATAGCACAAATTTACAATTAACCTATTTCTTATATTATGATATATATACACAAATATACTTTTACAACTACATATTATCAACATGTAAAAATATTTTGTTATAAGTCAGCATAATTGTCTAAGTATTTTGTTTTTATTTTTATTACCATCATTATGGATTATGCATAGTATCTCAGATTATTGTTTTCACATTATTTTTTAATCGAAAAGATAGCAATTATTTGTAATTAAAAAATACAAAATAGTTTTTTTTAGTATAAACTTTACTAATAAAAATATATTTAATAGTTCATATTTCGAGTTAAATTTAGTTTACACTTTTTCTAAACAACAAAATTTTTAAATTAAATTTTAAATATTAAGTAAAGATTCTTACACACATACCTTTCCGGCGTGGGTCTATGACTTTGTACAATATATTTATAACCATGCAAACCAGTTGCCAAACAAAAGTCTACTGTTTGAGTTTTCATAATATTTATCCAATTTTTGCTTTTTTTCTTTTTTTGAATTATTACTGACTTTTTTATTACCCGCATATTTACAAATTTCTCAAATTTACCTAATATTTCCGAAAATTGTTGTCTATCTAGAAAAGTTACATTCAAATATTTAATATATATAAGATAAAATAATAATTATCCTACAATTAAATTTTCTAAATACTTAAACTTCCTAAAATTAAATTCTTTACAATAAACTGTGATAGAATGAAAATTTTTTATGATATAACAAATAATTAAAAATCGTAAATGTTTTAAAATATTTTTGTAAAATGTATGCACTCATATAATGAAAAATAATATTTAGCATTTTATATACTTTTAGATCAATAATTAAGCAAAAAATATTAAAATTATTATTTAGAAATATGTTTGATAACTCCCATAACACTTTTAATGAATCTACGATTCATCTACTTTTAAAAAAAGTGATTTGATGGACATAAATTTTTTATCCAATATTATATTTACTTCAGTACAACATAAATACATAGAAGGATTTTTTTATTTTACAATTGAGCAATTGTTGCGTGTGTATGTTTGATGTTAAAATATTCATTCTGTACTTCTAATATGATTGATTTCCTATTTACATATTTACCTGCACGTTGTAAGTATTTATTTTGATTGAAATCTAAAAATAATTACGTGATATAACGAATTTATTATAAATATACTGGAAAAAACTCATGCCTTCTGTGTGTTGATTTCAGAATATTATAGTACAATAAATAACTAAACAGTTTGATTACTTTTATAGACAGGTGTATAACTTATTAACAAAATTTATGTTAAGTTACACATTACATATATTACATAAATAATATTTATATCTTATTTTTTTTTTATTATTCCTTTATCTTACGTCAATATATTCAAAATCAAAATTACTAACCATACTATTGAATCAACTTTATATGTAAAAAAGTACAATATATGATTATATAAAAATAAACTATTCAGTATCATTTTATTAATACTCTAATAATTTCGTCGTATAAGCCTAAAAAATCTAAAATATCAATAAAATTTACAATTTATTTAAATCACAAAAAGTATTTACGTGCTATTAGTTATTACGAATTCGTTATTTAATTAAACATCTCTGAAAAATCTGTTTTTTATAGGAAATGACATTTAAAATTATGTAATCAATTTAATAAATACAAAAATTAATTATAAATTTTATATTAAATTTTTTTATTTTTAATTATTTGTTTAAAATGAGATTACATTAAAACACACTTTCATTTATTTAACTACAATTCTGAGTTTCTTATAAGAAAATGAATATTTAAAAAAAAAAAAATGAAAAATATTAATAAAAATAACAAATTAAATGGTTAACAAATTCTTTTTGACTAAAATAAGTATATAAAGTTTTCTATTTATTATTTAAATACATTTCAAATGATTTTTAGCAAAGATTGTGAAAACCTATTTGAGTATGACGCGTGTAAAGTTATAAGTAACGTTTAATTTAAATAAATAGTATTTATAATATTTGGATATATATTGGATATATATAAATATCTCGATAAAATAACGACTAATAATTTACAATATCTATTGTAAGTAAATAAAAAATTACAAAAAATATCGTATTGATTCTAGACAGCAAATGTGATTCAGGCTTTTATTGATTAGGTATAGTAAAAAAAATTGCCTAGATTATGCTGTAGTTGAGTTTGTATTTTCTCCAAGCAGTTCAATTTTTTTTTTTTTAAATATAATTTAAAAGAAAATCTATAAACCAATTCCTCAAGTTAATTATAAGTAATATTTTCTATTTATCAATTGAAAATTTTTTTAATAGTAACTGGTTTTAAATACGCTAAATTTTGCAACAAAAAAGTTTAAAAATGAATTTGAAAAAAAATATTTAAGATAATAAATGAAATTGTATTTTAAAGCTCATACAAATTCAACTATTCAAGCTATATAGAATTCTTTAAATTTATCTTTAAAACAGTCATACACTCTTGAAGACAAAATATTTTCTCTTTTTGGTCATCTTCTGTACATATCTATCATATGCTGGTTTTGACATCGTAATCTTCGAAGTCAACTTAAATTGCAACTGAAGATCTGGTGCTTAGAATTTTGTCCTTATTTGATAATGTTAAAAATGCTTAATAACGTTATATTACACAGTAATTTTTTTACTAAAAAACTATAAAATAAAAAAAATAACACAATAGTTGATAATCATGTTTTATTATTTGCTTTTACGGGCTAATTAAATCAGTGTAAATCAACATGTGGAAAATTATTATGATTCAAGTTTTTATTCATTCAATTAAAATGATAGTTCTACAATGATAAATCTGAGTTTTATCACTTCAGAAAATGATTTGCTATTTTAATACATTAAATATATTCTAAAAATAAACATTTTTAAATAGTCTTTTATAAAATGTTTTACTGTTACTATTTTTGTGAATTTTAAATATTTCTTTTTAGATTTTTCTTCTTATTTTAATGTCAAATATAAGATTAAAAAATTTTACATTTATGTGCTAAAGTAGATACTCAACTTCAAGTATTTTCTTCTGATTATTAAATAATTTCAATAATTAAACTTAGCTTTATTCTTGTAATAAAGAAATTACAAATTTTGTTGCAGGTATCACAAAAAAATTGATTTTTTGTTTGTATGCTTTCCTGCCTAATGGTTGGTTTGTTTATTTTAACTAAATACAATAATAATCACTCGATAATTTAATATTCTCTTAAGACCAGTAGAGATAGAGGGTCAGTTAGGTTGCTTATTTTTTCCTGATGAAAATTTTAGACTTTCGAGAGACTTTAATATTCATAGTGCGTGTTTAATTAAAAAATCTTTTGTATTCGTGCAACATTGTATTTTACGCGTTGTAGCGGATTCCAGAAACTCGCTCACGTCCTCGATCTATATTCTCTATGAATGTACTATGTAGTCATTATTTTTTTAGTCATCAATTAGAAGATTCTTCTTAAATTGCAACTCTAAACATTAATAATACGAACTTTGTCCTGTGAAAGTAGCAATGCAACATTATATCTATCTTCGAAGTACATCAAATTATGATATCTGTAATGTTACTTATGATTAATAATATCACTTTATAATGGATGCGATAATTTACAACATGTATAGATAAGATTCCACGTCAAAATGGCTCATCAGCACAATACATCTGTATATAAATGTACATCACGGATGTACAAAAATAGAAAACAACGCTTAATATCGAAATATTTTGCAAAAAAAAATTATTTTTTAAAAAATAAAAAACTTTTTCAATGTTTATCTCCTTCAGACGCTCAAATTCTACGAATTCATAGTGTATGGTACAATTTTTAAAATATATATTAAACTAATTTTAAAAAATAAGGAAACGCTGATAAATGATAGTTTGATCAAACAAATAAGCAGACGACTACTTTTATGGCCTAACTCACTTTAGTAATCAAATAAAATTCCATCAACTAGAAAAAGAATAATCTCACTTGATATCCATTGTCTTTTTTCTGTGTAGAAAATAATATCTTCTAAGATAAAATTTAGATCTTTTAAAAATATTTATAATATGATCTATTATATTTTGCCTTCCGGAAGAATTATAAATAAGAAAGACAAATTGATGTACATCAAAAGTGCAAGTTGTAGATTATGTATTATATGTATTATTATTTTTAATTATTAATTATTTTTTAATTATTATTATAGATTATGTATAGATCAGTAAATAATGAAATTGAAAGAGAGAAAAGATGGAGATGTTGAACAGTGTGTAATCTGACCATCAATCTTTACTAATAGAAATTTACACGGAAATAAGCAATGAGCAAAATAAAAATAAAGAAAAAGAAGAAAGTAATTTAAACAAAAGAAAAAGTAGAGACTTATGAAGAAAAAAAGAAAAGGAGATAATAGAGTCGTGAGAAGATATGAAAAAAAGAATAAAGAGTACAGTAATGAAGGAATACAAGAAGCAACGAATGGTAAGGATCAACAATGCTCGTATGCGAATATAAAGCTAATAAATAAATATAAACAGTAAATAGAGACGAAGAAATAAAAAGGGAAAACAGGAATACGTAGAAGAAAAAAGAAGAACAATGGAATGTTAAAAAGCAAAAGAAAGAATAATTGTAAAAAAAGAAATTAAACTAAAAAAGCTTTATGTAAAAAAGCTTATTAACAATTAAAGGAAGAACATAGAAAGGATAAATAGCATGATAAAAAAAGAAAAATAGAAAAAACATGTAGAAAGATATAGAGAGCGAGAGATAAATCGATAGAGAGGGACCAGAGGAGGTAATAGAAATGATAGAGAAAGACGTACAAGAGATATGTATAAAATGAAATTAAAGAACTAATCTGAGACAGGATGAAATATCACATGAGATATAGAAGTATGGAAAGAAGATATTGATAAAGAGAATATTTAAAATAATAAACATAATACTGACAGGTGAAAAAATGACAAAAATTCAGGAGTAAAAAAATACAATAGTAATGCCAATTTTTAAAAAAGCGAAGATGAAAAACACAAAAATTATGGAATGATTACTCTTTTAATTATATGAAAGAAAAGATAAAATATAATGACACCTAATTCTGCTTTAGAAAGCAAAGAACACCGTGTTCAAAGCGAACTAACTATAAGCTGAAAACGATAATAGATCAACGACTAAAGAAAAGAAGGGAGAAATATATGTGTGCTTAACATAGACAAAAGTGAATTCGATAAAATTACAAAAATAATAACTGAAATAGGAGAGATATAGAAGAGAAACTGAAAAAATTCAGAAACTCAAACATAAAAATAAGGAAAAAGAAGATTAGATTTATACTATTATATTTTGCCAATACAATGCTAGTCTAGTACCTTTCTTTCTCCGGAAATCATAAAAATTACAAACTCTAAGTTTATTATCAAACATTAACTGTAGCTCTTATCTATCTACAGGAAAATTCTTTTTTCCTTATGTTCTGAGTCAACAAACCTCCTTCCATTGTAATAAATACAACGAAATTAGACTATAATCTATAAATATCGATTGCTGAGCACCTTAAATAATCATTATTCTCTCATTTTATTATTAAATATTTATAAATATTATTATATTGTGGTAATAACTATTACTATAAAAGAATATAATTAATTGTAAAATTAACAATAGCTATTTACGAATAATAGATATTAATATAAATATTATTAGATAATTAATAATTTTCATCTAAAATGTAATTAACATGCCAGTTTCGAAAAAGTAAAGTAAGAAACAAGTCTCAACTAACATTAGAGAGTAGCTGCGTCCAAAGCTGACTGATTGAATATTTTCAAAAATGTCAAACCTGAAGAGGAAAATATTTCAATGCTTAATCATTTACAGTGCCTTTTTTCTTTTCTTTTAGAAGTTGGACTTTTTTTTAAATACGCAGCTCTATCATCACCATACAGATTGATCAGGCATTCTCGAGATGATTTACGCTAGGTACATTGCTATATTTACTTATTTGTTATGTTTAGTTGCATTCTTACTATGACAACACAAACTATCATACGGAATGATGAGAGAAATTGTTAGTTGAGTAATACGATGCAACCAGTAAGTTATTATATGATGAAGCTTTTAAGCGTTTTCTCTTTCTCTTTCTCTCTCTCTCTCTCTCTCTCTCGCTGTCTGTCTGCTTTTCATTTTAATTCATTGTATTTTTTGCCTATATCTTATGCCTTCCATCTTACGAATATGTTTGCGCAACGTTTCTTATGCTAAATAACACTCTAACTTCCTTTTCTCTTACGCTACTTTACGGATTAAACTGCGGATGAAATAGCTAACATTGCACTTTATGTCATGTGAAATGTAAAAAGATTAAAACGGAAGACTTTCTATTTCGTCAACGTTAGTATCATAAAGAAAGAAAGTACAGATATGCTCCGGATTAATATTGTTACTTGAACAAGAGAAAACGCACAGCTCTATTGCTGAGGATAGTGAATTAAAATTTATCACTGCGAATATCGATTTTAAATATAAAATAATCGTTCTCTACTGAATATGAAGCTTGTTAATCATCAGATGAGACAAAAGCTGCAAATATATTTAAAGTAGCTTATGTACTAGAAAAATATTTTTCTACCAAGGGCTGTTTATCGATTCTATAACAATAAGTAATATTTCTTATGATTATTTATTTTACTTATAAATATCGTAAGTATACGCATACGCAAATATGTATGTAAATATAAACTTGTTTATATTAATATAATAATTGTTTTATTTTATAAATATACTTGTGAAAAAATGTATACAATTAATTACGAAACTTTTAAGAGAAAATACTCAAATTATAATTACGTATGTGTCAACCGAGATACACCTCCATAAAAGAGGATTGTCTCGCTATCTTCCGATAATCGAAAAAAACATAGTTGAAAAGAAAAACTATGTATACATTCTGAGTAAAAATTCCTTTATACTCGGTAAATATATTAAGAAATTCAAGGTATTGTATTCGTGTACCATGTAGTTGATTGACGTTTTCTTCGACAGTAATTAATCTGATACTTATACAGGATTACTAGCTATCGATATACATCCGACAATAATAAAGTTATATCGCAACTATAGTTCAAAAATAGACAGCAAAATCGATTCAACTAGAACATTCATGCAATTTAATAAATGCAATTAAACAGCTTATAAAATAAATTTAAACGAATGATCTAAGCAGATATGTATCGTGAACATTGTTAACCGAATGAAAAAACTGAACCACATAAAAAAAGCTAAATATAAACATTGACCTTCGAATGAAGTGAACTAATTGATAAATTAATTCACAGACATCATAGCAGCTATGGAGACAGTTACCGTTGACGCCACTTTGCCCTGGTAACAATTGAAACCTTCAGGCTACCTTATAGTAACGTACATTAATACTATGCGCATGCGCATAAAATCTTTGAAACATATTTTATTATTATTATATTATTATTTCACTATTATATACATTAATATTGTTTTAATATCGTTAGGATAATTTTTATTATCATATTTCGTCAAATAATAATGTATTTATCATTATACCTAATACAGAGTGTAACTATATCATGCTGCTATTTTTATTAATTATAATATATTGTCTTTATGACCATCTATTACTTTAATGCTATTTACTACTAGTCGTGTTATTCAATTTTAATACTATTATTAAGTTTAAAAGTCCTCGACAAATACTTGGCCCTTATGTCGACTTTACGCATTACCCTAAGAAAATTGAAACATTATATATATAGTACAGGTTCATATTTTGATTGCTTTCGTATAAGGTGTATATTATCAACGTTGTCGTTATATAGTTGATGTACAGAAACCGGTGGTTTTTATTTTATCAGCGTTGACTAATACTATATTCTAATATAAGTAAAATTACAAAATTAAAATTACTATATATTAATAATTTAGTCATTAATTTAAAGAAAACGAAGTATACAACAGCTTGTTAAAGAAGATTATTAACATTGTAAAGCAAACAATTGTATAACAGTGCAGTGAGAGAAACAACTAGCTGTCAGAAAGCAGATTAAACAGAAGTATAGGTTAATAGAGAATTTACTACAATGGAGAGCCCGCTGCCACATATAATGGAAAGTATCGATGATATGGGTGGTAAGCCAAAGGATAAACTTGTCGGTATTCTCGATCGGATCGAGATGCACGTTGAGCAATTACGTAAAGATGCGCTCAGGATCGAAGAAGAAAAGGATACTTTATTGACAACTCTAGATACCCTGCGTAATAACGACGTAGTAATCAACCTTGAGGATAGTATGTTATACCATTTCTTACGACATCTTCAAAGAAATAGGTTTTTCAATTCTAATTTATCTATTTCTTATTGTATATTTATTTAATTTAATTATTTTTTCAACTATAGATTAATTCTGTAAAAATTGACAATTCCATCATTCATTATTTTAAATCACAACCAAGTATCAGCTTTGTATTCTAAATATTATAAAAAAATTAACTTATCTCAATTATATTTTTTTCTTAAATGTTGCATTCAAAATATAATTCACTCTTTGAAATTGTAGAAGTTCATTTCTTATCTCAATCATATTAAATACTTTAAAGCTTCATTTTAAATATAGTTCATTAAATTTTAATGATATGCAAAATCCATTAAATTAATAATAATAAAACTGTACATATCTCTGATAAATGGGCTATTATTAAATTGATCGATCTTGGATTTAAAACGATTTTTTTTACATTTACAGGGATATTATTCGATAATTCAATTATTGTTGACATCAGACATCTGAACTCAACAAATAATTTTAGAAGTATTAGCATAATCTTTCTTTTATTATCTACATAAAGTACCTACACGATAAATAAATTATTGTTTTATATTAACCTTTTTCATACTTTTGTGAATCTTCCATTTTATAACTTCTTTTGAGATGTATGATGTGATGAATTATTTTACATAACTATACTAAAATTTGATTTTTTATAAAGTATTTAAATTTTTGTGATAATTAACATTCTTTAGAATTCGTATTGATCAAAAAACATACAAATAAAAATCTATCGGACTAGTGGTATCAATAAAAATATTGATACATTGAAAATTAAGTAGCTTAAAAACTAATTAATATTAAATAATTTTTTTATCATTATTATATATATTTAAATCATTATTATATGATATTCATACTTATTTCAAATTTAAAAAATATATTGTTTCAAATTTTATATTTATCATCTATAACAAAAAATTAACCTATTTTGATGATATTGATTTTTAATTATATGACTACATGTAATTTTATAGCTTTCAGTTGTGCAATATATATACTGGCAACAGTAATATAGTGAATACATAAAAAGGAATTATTAATAATATTTGCATTTTAATTAATAATAATTAGAAATTATTCGGTATATATTTGAATATTAAATTTGAATATAAAATATTTTTTTTTTTTTTTTTTTTGTAAACAATGTCAAATGCCAATTGTGAGAAATTACAATTTTGAAATTATATAATTAAAATTTACTTTTAAGTTTTTAACAAAGATAATTTTAAATATTATTTATTTGTTCAGAACTAATATTATAAAATATCTTTTATTTTACATTAAACGTTTTTTAATTAACATGATTATAATAACATGACATTAAATTTATGTAACTTTATTCAGATGCAAGAAATAAGTTTACAACAAATATTTAAATAATTGTGTATTTAAAAAATTAACAATAGAATATAATTCGATATTTCCACAAAAAAATTTAAATAAAAAGATAAGCTATTATATTAACGATTAATTATTGTAATATTTTAAATTAATAAAAAAATTTCAAAATATTTAAATATGTTCAATATTTGCTATTAAATAGGAAACCAAATTTCACCCAGATATAATAATTATATATTATAGATATATTTTTTTATATTAACTTTGTATAATATATCTTAATTGTATATAATATATGTTATTGATAAACAATGAACTAATAATAAAAATCAAAACTCTTATTTTATTATATTTTCATTGTGGAAACAACAATTATTATTTATTAATATAGGAAATTTTTCAAAAATGTAAAATTAAATTACCTTTGATAGATTCTACATTAATGATAATAGTTGTTAGATTGAAATTACATCAATAAATTCTGTAATATCTATATTATATTGTTTTATTGTATTTAAATAATAAAAATTTAAATATTAAAGTAATTTCTTTTGTTTAATTTTATATATGTAATTATTTCATAATATTTACATATAGTTTATTTTTTCTAGCTGATAGAGATGATGTATTAAGATACGCGGAAAGATTATCTAAAAGATGCTTAACTGTAGATGTTCTTGTTAAAGTGCAACGTGATGATATTCAACAAGATGCTCTGCATCAGGTAATTATTATTTTCACTTTTAGTAAATTTAATATAAATTTATAATTATATTTATTTATATGTATATCTGATATAATATAAAATAAGAATTTTAATTTAATATGTTTCAAAGTAATTAAATAAATTCTTAAAATTGGTTTGGTTATTTACGTATATTCATTATATAATCATAATTTTTATAATATACAGGTAAATGGACTCATTGATAGTTTAGTTATTGGATTACGTAATGATCCCAGTGGAACGCGACTGCGATGTGCTTCCTTTATGAATGCTTGTTCATCTCAAGCTAGTGGACACTCTGATAAAACTTTTGAAACAGCTATCTTAGGATGTACACTTGATGATCAAAAACGAATTAAAAAAAGATTACAAGGATTGTTAGATTACATAGACAAAGTACACACTATTACGTTGGAGTAGAAAATAAGTTTGAGAAGAAGACTTAACTTGTATACACTTTGGATGAACATTCACACCTTGTTCAAGCTTTAACATAAATACTAAAAGAACATTATTTCAAGGTAAAATGTTGATAGAACTTGAACGAAACAGTTTAAAACATGTTGGTTACTAAGTTTTTTATTTTAACAGTACTTGTATTCAGTACCTTTAGGAAATGTTTATTTAATATTTTATTTTAAATATAACGCGTAATTAAAATAAATTTATACACATTTTTAAATAAAACAAGTACACTCTATATTTTCAAAATATAAATTATTATTTCAAATTATTAATAATTAAAATTATTAATGTTATACATTGTATCTAAAAGAATTGTTGAATGCAAGTTCTAATGAAATAAAAAGCTTTATTGTTATTTCGAAAGATAGAACCTCAATAAGTTCTACAATAAGTTCTATAAGTTTCACAAAAATTCCTATAAAGTGCATCTCTGAACTGTTGCTGATAAGGTAATAACGTTTTATTTGGAAAAAATGATCAGATAACTATTAAAACATTAATTTAAATGTTCAATTATATTTCATTCATCAAAATTTAACAATTAACATTGTAATTGAATTATTTAATTTAAAGAATTTTTAAATATAATAATAAGAAATATTAATTACTTTCCAAGTTGGTAATTACCTTAAAATTGTAAATTTTTTAAATTATTGAATGTATACTTTGAATATTACAATTGTATTTCAAAGATAAAAATAATATATAAACAATGTATTCGTTAATATTTTCTTATGTATTGAAAAAAAGATTAACTGTTCTTAAATTTGATTGTTTGTCACATTTTTAGTTAAATATTATAAAAAATTTATGGATTATTTGTAACTAAATTGAATGTGAATAATTATTGAATATTTGATTTGATTGAAACCAACTTGAATATAGAAAATTTTATTTTGAATAATAGCATTTTTATAAGGCTGCTGGTCAGTTCTATTTATAAATTCAGTCTATTCATATTAGTTCAAAGCCTGTTGTTTATTAGCTTGTTATTAAAATTCGTATAAAATTTCTAATTTTTAACTATGTAACATCGTAAAGTGATACACAGTAATTTAAAAGTATGTACATTTTCTAATAAACATATAAACAGCAACTTTAATATGAGTAAAAATACCGAACATTTTTCGTGAATTTTAAATCATTTAAACTATTTGGAATTTAATTAATACATATAGTAGTTTTATTTTATAATCTAATAAGTATAACTACTTTAAATAAAATTTATCTTTATAAAATGTAATTCTTGTAACAAAATTTGAAAATATTAACATAAAATAAAATCATAATTTATTTTTATTTATATTTACTGATTAACAAAAACATTCCTGAGTTGGGCAATAAATTCATAAACCAATATTTACAATCATTATAAAATAATGAATACAATTAGGAAATAAAACTTATTGCCCAATTTTTAAATATAATTGTATTAACATTTAAATCTATATACAAAATTACAAAACAGTAGTTTTACATATTTGGAAAGCAATTGGTAAATGCTCGTTTTTAAAACTTGTATAATCATATATAATCATAAAGTAAAAATTACACCAATTGAATATTTATTTCGAATTTTGTAAATAGATTCAGCTTGTGTTTAGATTTTATAGTTATTTAGTTATTTTTTCTTTTCATTGTACATTATATTGTGATGAAAATAATGTTTAAGACTCGATCAAATGTACTGTGCCATAATTAATGCAATCTTTCAAATTGTAGAGATATTTATAGATAATATTTAATTATAATCTGTATTTTTAATAGAATAACAAGTTATAATTATGAATCTATTTACTCGATATAATTGGCTTATGATTGATTATAATTGGTACAAATGTATAAAAAATGATCGAGAGGTTCAATAAATACATGTAAAACAAGATAATTTTCATTTTTTTTACTTTATTAATACTAATAATAAATTTTATTTCAATCATTGTGAAAATTTCTATTTTTATTTTAACATTGAAAAATAATTATTGAGATTTAAAATCATTTGTTAATAGATAATATGAAATAATAAATAATAATTCAAGTAGGAATGTGAAACTAAATTCTAAATACTAAAACTATCATTTTAACTGTTGCTGTTGTTTTTAATACTATAAACTCTGTGTTATAAAATAAATTCTAATTTTTTAAAATACGTAAAATTATTTATTTTTATATTTACCTAAAGTAACTAAATTAAGAAAATAACAAGAAAACAAAATATATATAATATGTGAAATTATAAAAAAATTCATAATTTTTCAATTCTTAACTAAGAAAAAATAAAAAAATATACAAGGTATATTCTAGATAAATATATCATATACTTTGTACTGTACAACATAATATAATTAATTAATATTAAAATAAAAATTTTTATTGTATGAATTCTTTTGTTTTTTTATGTAAGACGATTTTTATACTACGTGTACTCACATGTGCTTATAAAGAAAATTAAATACATAAATATAAATTGAATTGATTTCGCATTGTAATAAGAAAATTTTTGTATTCGTTGCATGAAAATAAATTAAAAATAAATAATTATAAAATAAACAGAAAAGCGAGCCATAAAAAAACTTTTATTAGAAATCAAATATTTAAAAATGATTTTACAGTGACCAATTTATTTAATTAATTATTGAGTTAGCATTATTGAACATAAAATACTTAGACAAACCATTCACATTCGTATAAAACATTATTAAACATTAAGTCCATTAATTATACAAATAATGAGTACCTATTCGCATCAAAATAATAAAAAAGTAATCTTGAAGAACAAATTTTTTTTTGTTCATCATATTAAAAAATATTTACATATTTACATGTTTTTTTAAATATCTTTGTAAACGTTTTCATCAATTTTTTTCTAAAATTAATTAAAAACTTTATTTAAATAAGAAACTTGTAAATTAGCGTAAAAAATGTTTTTTAAATTGCATATTTAAGATATTATTTCTTGTTTCATTTATTATTTTATTTCAATTTAACTAACATTTAAAAAATTATAAGACTATATAATATAATTTAAGAAACTATAAAAACGAGACTATTGGTTAATGTATAATATTAACAAATTAGATTATTCATACAAAACAAATTTTAAACAAAAACATTTACAAGTTGTGCATATGTAATTCTGTTATGAATAAATGAGAAATGATCGCAAAGTTGAAGAAATGTTGACACTTGATTACGCTATAGTAATCGGCAGGCGTTTTTCACAAAATTTCTTTTTTTATGGTGTCGCATCTTGCCTGTTGCTCTTAAAATAATTGTTCCATTACGACCCACACCGGAACCATTTGGACTAAAGGCACCTGAAAAAAATATTGCTAAGTCATTAAGTTTTTATGCACATATAAAATTATTGATAATATATGAAGTTATAAAGAATACAAGTGAATTCTTTTTAAATGCACAATAACTTGTGCGTGGTTTTCTTCAAAGTGCAGTTTAATTAATACATTATTAATAAATATTCAAATAAAAAATCATTAGACTTTTTATATTTTGAATCAAATATGAGTTAACTAAATAAAAAAAAAATAATGAAATTAAATTAAAAATTTAATGTTACTAGGACATTTTTAAAGATATCGAAATACGTTTTGTATATTTAATTCGATTTCTTCTCTTTCGACCCACTCCTCAATTTAAGCTTTTTTTGTATTTGCGCCTACATTGTTTGCAGATATTTAATTTATAAACTTTTATTCTAACTAGATTAATAAATATATCTACTAAATGACCTCTAATTTCAGAATCGTTCAGTAATACTCCATATTTTTCGTTGATCTAATTTTCATTAACTAAATTCAATATATTGTAACATTCTCTTGGTTAATTGAATCTCGTGGAATATTTTGCAAAACTAACGTACATATAATTAATACACAATCGATAACCACTTATGTATGTTTGAAAGTACACTTATTATATTTTTTCAATAGGCAGTAATAATGAAACCCTCGTATTTGACTATTTATATTAGATATTAGTGGATTATTTACATTATTAAAGTAAAATTCTTTAATTGTTATTAAATATTTGATATATTAAAGAATAATTAAAAATGCGATGAACAAAAAGCTGTATAAAACAACAATAAAAATATAAAACTAATATAACAGTATAACTTTTTAAGGGAAAGTTTAAATAATTTTTTTAAAAAATTTAACCTTATCTAAAACCAAATTTAACAATAAATCAATCTTAAAGATAACTTAAATATAATTAAAATGTGTTCTTATATTTTATACGAATTAAGTTTTAGAGTGCTAAAAATGAAGTACTTTGCAATCTGTGGAATAAAAAAGATAAATAGCAAGGAATTATAAAATTTTACCTTCGTTAAATAAAAAAACTCTGTATATTAGCACATATTCTACAATTTATTGAACAACTCAAAATAAAATTTTCAAACATAAAAAAAGAAAAAGAAAAATTTATTTGTATAACGTCGATTAGAAAATGAAAAAGTAACCGTTTTTTATAAAACGAAATAAAAATTAAAAAAATGATATTAAAATAAACTTAAAAAGGTGTGAACAAACACCTAAAATATATGATGCCAAATATGAGAAAAAGCCATTCTTTTTTAATAAAGTAATTAACTTTGGAGATTCTAAGAGTTTTTTAAGACGTAATGATTAAATTGAATAGAAAAAATTAATCTAAAGTTGAAAATAAAAAAATTTTTAATTTATAATTACTAAATAACCACATTGAAATTGTATTTAATTTTACATTTAAATGAATATTACATGGACTAAACACTTGTTGAAATGTTACATTAAACTTTTCCTTGATTATTTAACTATTAAGATTTTGCACGTATAATATTTCTATTTTTTCAAATTCTATGAATTAACAATAATTAAAATGAAGTATTATCATTTAATTTTTTAACTTCAGAATAATATTCGTATACCTGGGTTAAATAAATGAGTGAATTTTTAATAAATATTCAGAATTTTCAGCTCTGTTTGCGTCGATACTTACTTATAACTGAAGGCGATCGTGGCCCAGTAGAATAGAGTCTGAAATCATCCTCCTCCTCGAATCGGCGCATTTCGTATACACATCGCGCAGCCAGATGTCGGAAGACACTCATCACACCAACGTCCTCCTTCACAGAAGTTCGCAGAAGCTTGCAGCCTAAAGCCCGACCGAGCCTTTCGGCCTCGTCACTATAAAACCTCCCCGTAATTAGTCCAGAGCTTCATACACCAATCGCATTATTTATTAGTTATTTAGCTATTATTATATTAGTCACTTACTTATTTTTTACTATATATGCTTAAAAAGTTATTTTAACGAGTTTTACACTACGACAAAAGTTTAAAATTCAGCCAAATAAACATTCGAGTTAAATTCATTGATTCAGTAACTTCAATTTTTTTACATATATTTTAATTAAAGATAATCAATACAAATGGTGTTTAAATAATTGTATTTAATCTATAACTACATGCAATTCATAATATCAAATTGAATTTTAATTATCTAAGAAACTATACTATTTACCAGTAATAGTATTTATTCAAATATTAATTAATATAACTCGCTAAAACACTTATTAATATTTAAATATTCATCGATCAAACTCGTTTTTATCGTTTTCAAACATTAATTGAAAAAAATTTGATAAAAAATTGTTTTACTTACGGATCAATAACGCACTGATCAACCAAGTCCATCTTGTTCTGAACCAAAACTGTTGGAATTTCCCCACATTCATTTTCTACCTGTAATATAAAAAACATTACAAAATTTTTTAATTCAATATTGAACGTTTAATTATAATTTTTTTGTATTTCCCCTTCCTTTTGTACCTATATTAGATACTTAACGTATACAACTAAACTGCCTTTAATTTATGTTTTTTTCATATAATTTTTCAACGAGTTGTTCGTCTTCGCATCGTTCTAAGCTTGTATAATCTTTTGCAATCACCCTTATTCTCCATGTATTTCTTACATCCACTTCTATCTCCAGCCTCTTTTTTGGGACCTACTTCGCATTTATCATCGTCGTTTTCTTACCTATTTGTACTTTAACATTACATTTTTATCTATTTTTCTTACCTTTGCTTCCACTATTCATTTCAACTCTTTTTTCTTTCCTTTCTCTTTCCTTTCTTTCTTTATGATTTTTCTTCACATTCTTCTTCGGCTTTCCGTTTTCTCCCATTAGTTTCCTTATTTTTTCTTCTCCGCCCCTTACCCTTGTTTCTGATTTCGCAAAACTGCCTTCTGTCTATTCTTTTATTTCTGTATAACTTTGAAATGAAAATCTAATATCAAAATTCATCATAGTTTGAATAAGCATTAACTAAGTTTATGATATTTTTATAATTATATTATTGAACTTTTTTCTAAAATAATTAGTAATTTTTAAAAAATCTACAGGGATACGTAGCTAAAGGAGATTTATTTAGTTTCAAAAATAATTTAAAAGTTCACTCTTATTCTTTAAAAAAGTTTCTTTATCTGTTTCGTCATTGTTTCACCAAAGATAAATGTTAAAAGTAACAATAAATAAAAATGTCTCGTCCCTTGACTTACACATACTCATATGCGCACACGACTTTCTAAAAAACAATTCCCTATTCAAACGTCTGGTACTGCCTGTACACGCCTGTACACAGATATAGAGAATAAGTCTTTCTTAAAGTTAGTAAATCGTTTGCTAGAATATTAAATAAATACTTCACTAACATTTAGTAACGGATCTCTTGATAGTGAAAACTAAATACTTATATTTATATTTAAAGAAACGTGGAAATCGTTATTTCGGTAATATTAATTTTAATCTGATTAGAAACTCAAAAAATCTATACTAATCTCATTAAATTAAGTATATTATTTTCTTATATACTTATAATAATGAAAATAAAGAAGAAGAAAGAAAAATATATGGAATGGAGTTATTGGCAAGATTTAGAAGTGAGGAATGAAACTTAAAATGATACTAATAAAAGAAGAAAGAATATGCAAATTGTGTAACGAACAAAAAATGTAGAAAGTGGATCGTCCGTGGAGGGATGCAATATCACGGGCCTATAAAAATTAAGTGAAAGAATATTATGAATATTATGGGTGAGAAAAAAGATATAAACCTATTGTTTAAGATTCATTGGAACAGAGAGAAAAGAAAGTAACAGAGTGAAGAGAAACATCGAAATAAGGCGAAGACAGCACAAAAAAAAATAAATAAATAAATAAATAAATAATGTATAATAAAGTGTAAAAGTACGAATTATTAAGTAATATGAATATGGGTAAAATGTAATTTAAATTAAATTAATGAAATTTAAAAAATTTACAGAAATGTAAATAACAATGTATAAATTGTTCGTATACAGATAATAATAATAATAGTGTAATATTTCTTAAATTTCAAATGCACCTTAATGTTGAAGAATAATTTTTCACTTAATTAATGCGAAATTGTAGAAAAATAGAACTACATTTCTAACATAAATTATGACTTTCAATATTTTATAAATCATAAAATTAATAATTTTATTTAAATGTACATTCTTTTTTTTATTTAAAAATATTTTTGTTTTTTTAATTTTGATAACAATTTAAATAACATACAAAACTTAAAATATAAAATAACAAATCGTATTTGATGAACTCTCTATATTCTATATAAACATCATCTATATATAAAATTTTCGTTATAACTTTAATTAGATATGTCTAAAAACATCTTGTATAAATATTTTGCAATAATTAAAACTATCTATTAATGCACTATATTCTATTATTTTCATTTAGATGTTTTACTTTTTTATCTTTGTAAATTTGAAATTATAAATTGTAAATAAACCATTAGAATAATTGTACAGGCAAATATTTTAAAAAATAAAATAATATTTTCATATAATAAACATATTTTTGAAGATTATATTTTAACCTAAAATATCGATAATTTTATCTCATTATTTATTAATAAAATTCTTGTTAGCTTCGTATTTTTTATTTTAACCTATGATCGTTAAATTACGGTCTTTCTAAAATATTGCAACAACAGAACAATCAAAGATGTAGAAACTACATATAGTCAACATGTAAGAATTCATAAAAATTAATGCAATAAACTCGATTTCACCGCTGAACTTAAAATCTAACTCTAAACAAACGGGATAATTAGTCTTCGAAGACACTTAAAACTTGGCGCTTTAAAAAAATGCTCGTATTTCATATTATCGAGGCATTTATTTTAATATCCACCATCTGTACCGAGTTTTTTAGCAGATGCTAATACATGGAACATTTAATAATTAAATACTTAAATGCACTACTTGAAAAAAGTATGATGAACCGCACTTATGTGGCTATCCAAAGAAACATTTTTCATTACAATAAAGAAATGGTCTTAAAATGTAAATACTTCTGTCTCGCTCAACCGCGTACATATTTTTTGTTCGTACAAAGTTTACATAGTATCAGTAGAATAGTTTAGAACAATAATTCAATGACACATCGTGTGACCTCGAAATATACATCGTTGCTAAGGAAACAAAATGAAGAAAATAACTAAAAAGAAAGCCGGTATTTAATCGTGAATGAATTGCGCGCCCGAATGGATCATTTCCTTCTTGTTTTCGCTTGAAAACGGAACGAGCGTGCGAATGTCCTCGTATATAATAACTTTTTCTATTTCTGTTTCTTACTCTCTCTAACTCTTGGTAGACAAAGTTTAATGGGCCTTTGTTGAATCGTTATTGCCTTTATTCATTTTTTTATCATGATACTATATTTTAAATATAACTATTTAGACTACAAACAGTATTCAGATACATAAATGAAAGTAAACTTTGCTTTTCCGTATTTATTTTACTTATTTGTTTTCAATATGTAGCTTTAAACGATTACTTTTTTTAAGGTTAAATTTATTTTTATTATTAATTTTCTTCAGTCGCACTAGATTTATTATCATTATTATTTTTATACAAGTAGTACTTATTTTTAAATAATTAATTAATTATTAATTAGAAATGTTTTTCTTCAAAGTTATTAAGTAAATAAATATTAAGGTGTTACATTGATTTATGACACTAGTTATACATTAAAAGTCTATATAACTAAAATGTTACTATAATTTTACAAAATTTAACAGTTATTAAATAAAAATAAGTTAAGTGAGAATAAATAGGACGTAGAAACATGAAAATAGTAGAATAGATGAAAATAGCGAATTTTCGATCTTCGGAGAATCAAAAAATTTTTTTAACTTAAAACATCCAAATCTAACTTAATTGAAATTATGTTCGCTCCATTGGTCTTCATAAAACTAATTTTGTTTCTCAACTTCAAATTAATTAAGTCATCAAAATAGATTTTATAGAAAAATACTTTTTTCTAAATTATTTTTGTACAGTCAACTTTCAAATATGAAAAATATTGTACATTGACCAATTGTTAATGATACAAATATGAAATTATTAATTTTTTAAGTATTTTATTTAACTTAAAAAGTTAGCGGCATTTTCATAGTAATTTGAATTAATACTTTTGTTCAGCTTAATTTAATACTGTTATTTAATACTATTATATAGAATATGATTACGAAAATAAATTATTTTTGCACAATATGCCTATATATAATAATCAACAATTAGTATATATTAATTAATAAATTATAAATCAGTAAAAGAATTATATGATTTTATTTATCAATGTGCAGTAAATATATATATATATATATATATACATATTTAACAATTTTTTACTTTGCATAATTTATAATAATTAAAAATAATATTTTTCAAAACAATTCTTCTTTGTAATAAAATTGATAAAATAATATTCTAACTTCTTTTATTTATGATAAATATCCTTGTGATTTTATTAAATATAAATATATTAATTTATTTTTAAAATATATATGTATTTTGAAGTTTGAAAAATTTGAAAGTTTTTCTTACAGTATTTTTTCATCAATATTTCTGTATATAATACCTCAATTGAGCGATGTATTAAAAATTTACTTTAATTACTTTGCGCTTCTTTTCTCAATTCTTTAATTTGAAGTAAAATCAACGATAAAACTAAAAATAATAATAAAGTTTGTTCAATGCACTAGCTGTTTGATACTTTAGTCATTCAAAGCAACATTAATAGAAAAATATCAAGAACACTGCATATTTACAATCAAAATCATATAATTGAAATTTATTCAATTTAAAATGACATTATTTATTGTAGCTTTTTGTAACAATAATTGATTTTACTGTAATTTTAATGCGATATTTTATTGTAAAAGACACTACAAACCTTTAATTTCCAAGATCTAATGGCATCAAACGAATCTTTGTCGGTTGCCGAGAATGCTAATACACATGCGTGGGCTCCACGATAGTAAGCCGCAGTGATAGCATCAAACTCTTCTTGTCCAGCAGTATCCCACAACATCAATCGAACTTCTTCGCCATCAATACTGAAAAGGAAAAATTAAAGAGAAAAAAGTTGTTATAAATGATCTAGAACTGTCTACAGATGTTTTTTATCAACAAAATGTATTTAATGCAATAAGACTTAAACAAATTTTTTTAAATTAAATTCCAAGATAAATTAATGTAAAACTAAGAATACTGAATTTAACTTTTTCTTATTTAAATTTTTTATTGCAGATAACATTTATTTATAATATAATTAAATTTATAATTACTTCATTTATGTTAAAATATTAATTATTATATTAACATATTCTATTAAATATTATTGAAAAAAAGTATATATATATAACTTTTAAAAAATATGATATTAATGCATCTTGTATTTTATAAGATCTTATACCTTATACTCGTAAAATAGGTGTCAACAAAAATATAGGAAACAAAGTCTTCATTTTAAATATCTAATTTACTGCACTGGTACTAACCAAAATAATAATCTTAACTTTTCACTTTGGTATTAATTTTTACTAATAAGTTTTTTTAAATAACGCCCCTCTAGTTTTGTTTCTAGACTTAAAAAATTTTTACATATATCTTTTATATACTTCCATTCTATTAAAATGAATTTATCCTTATGTTTAATAAGCAATCACAATCTTATATCAACGTACTAATATACGTACTTACAATGCTTTTCTGACATTAAATAGAAATGAAATAATACACTTGAATATAATTAGTTTCTAGTTCTTCCACAAAACAACCCACTTATTACGGTGTTAATAAGTATATTTACTCAGCATTTCTAACACAACACTTTACCACGTGTACATTGATAATTTATGTGTATTCCTCTAAATATCAATTCATTACAAAACCTTACAATTGAAATTCCACGAGAAAAATCAGTAAAACTTCGTATCAATACTTATTACACGATATTTTAGAATATCAAGAACATTATTTTTTAAAGTTTTTTTAAACCAAAAATCATTAATCAAAAGTAACTTAAATTTTCATAATATTTATCAATTTATAATAATTTAAAATATAGTAATAAAATATAAATGAATATTTGTCAATAAATACCATAAGCAAAAAGTTACGTTTTTATAAAATAACTGCTTTTAAAACATTTTTATCAATCATTATGTTAGTTTAAAATTGTAACTCGATTAGCTTCTTATTTTACGTAAAACTTGAAATTAATTTATTATATATATTTTAACAAAAATATAAATTAAGTTTTCTATATAATATTATTCATTGCTTAAGTAGGTATTTATCATGTGATATTTTAAATTTATTAAGGGAATATATGTACCTTTCAATGCAGGTTTATTTATATTATATATTTTATTCAATATAGCTGTAGGTATACGGTATTATTCGAATAGAATAAAATATTCGAGCATAGATTAAAAAAAATGATGTATTAAAATAATTATTTATTCACAATTTCATTATCCTTGCGTAATTTCTTCAAAATTACATTAAATATGTAAGTTAAATACGCTATGATCATTGAATTCGAAATAAATCTTGATATTATCAGACTCTTGATGATACATTTCAATACATCGAGAACATAGCCTTCTTTCAGAAGATAAGATCGTCAGCTATGACTTTTTTCGCATCAATAGTTTCATGTCTACTTTGCTAATCTGTATTTATATCTGGAAGCTGGACCTAAACCAGGCAGAATCCAAGTTTATTTTCTTCTCCGATAGAACGCATGACTTCCATTAAGAATCTCTTAGAACAGCTCTATTAAATATGGAAGGAACATTTTTAACATACGATACAACCACTATATTACTGGCACTACAAATGCTATTGGTCTTTGACCTGCTTGTCTCTTGCGGTAAATAAGATCATCTCCCTCATCATCGAACTAAGAGAGTTTCGCACTATCATATATGGTATAACCATCTATACCTCTCCCATCTAAAGCTCTACTTTCTCGTACACTATACGCCTGACTATACGCCTCGTACACGAAGATCTTGATCAAATTTTAACGTGCCTCCTGATTTGTTCAAAACTCCTAGATTCTCAAAAAAATCAATCTTGTCCTGATCAATGATAGCACAACTAGTTTTGCCTCCAGGTTTCGGACAACAATATAGAATCATCCGAATCTTAGCATCAAATACTTATCCTTGATCAAAATTAACGCGTACTACAGAGTTCGTAATGATAATTCGTCCTACCACCTACCATGATCTATCTTCCCTATCTTTGTAATCTCTTGTAGCCGGTGATACACCTTTCAAACCCCTTCTTTTCACTCTTCTCCATTTTTATCCACTACTTCCACATTTTTCAGGTTTATTGTTACATAAAAAGTGTTTTTTGAAAAGGGTTCGTAACAATAGAAATTGAATCAAATGATTTTGACACTTTTTGCATGAAAAGAAATCGGGTAATATAATAAAAGTATCAAGTAAATCTTATATGCAAAAAAACTGTAAAAAATATACAATTATAATAATTCTTAATTAGTTATAATTATAATTCTCATAGAAATATTTTATTTAAAAATAAGTCGGTATATTATTTTATATTCTTTTAAATTACATTTTTATCACAAAGTAAAAAATAGTCAATCAGAATATGCAAAGAGTATTTATTTTTATTTTTAAAATGTTGATATTTCAGATTGAAGGATATAGAATCATTAGCATACTGCCAAAAAATAATAACTTCATTTTTCTTTATAGACTTATAAATAAAACTAAAATATGTATTGATAAAGCTAAAAAATTCTTGACAATAGCTATTATATTACTCACAATAAATAAAGGTAATTATTAGATCATTAAGCTAGTAAATACTCCTAGAATGAGAAAATAATACTGATATCGATATAAAAGGCTGCTCAGTAATTTCTTCTGCAATAATTTCTGCATACTATCTTTCTGTATTGAAATAATAAAACTGTAATAAATACACATATCAAGCTGGGTATTCTCTTCAGCCCAATGATGAATAAAATAATCGTATGAATTTGAAAACGAACAACACTTTAAACATAATTAATACATTCCTTGAACTTTGGAAGTACAATTACTAGAAATTTAATTAACTGTAATGCGTGAACTAATGTAATTCGCAATTTTTGAACTCGAAAAAATAGTTTGTAAGAGAATCCAAGTAACCAAGACTAAAATTTTCTTGCACAATCCACAGCTCTCGTATTAAATGATACTTGTGATTAAAATATAATTTTTGTCTGCACATAATAATGCCAGGCCTTAAAATGAAGTATAATAAAAATAATAAAAGTAAATAAAACCTCACAACTGCTTTCTTTTTATCTTTTACAAAACAAATAAGGAGCAAAAAAATATCTGATAAAGTTATAAGGTACAGATAGTTGTAACGCTCAAGACTGTTACGCATAAAATATATTAATACAATGTAAATTAATTATAAATACAATTTTTAATATAATTTATTATTTTTATTGTAATTTTTAATTTAATAAACCAAAAAAATGTGTATTAAAAAACAAATAATATGTATAATATAATATCGTACATAAAAAAAAATTTTTTTAACGTTTATTTTCAATTGATGATACATGAACTAATAACAAAATATACCTTTTTTGAAACGTTTTCCCATTATGTAGCCTTCAATTATTCACATAGAACAGAAATTCTTTTATTGTTTTTAATAATATTGCCTGAAGAAAAGCGTAGGATATTTTAAAAATAATTTTATTGTGGGAATGGCATGCGTTCGAATGAAAAATAAAACAGGTTTTTCATTAATCGAAAATCATTTACACTTTTCTCTTCGTAATTATTATAAAGATTTATATAAATTTCAATTGTTCAAAACTTCTATTACTTAATGTACAAATATACATAAACAATATTATGATAAATAAATTATAGTAATAGTTAAGTTTTTTCCTTATATTTAAATAATAAGTAAAATTAATTTGTTTTAAATACGAAATATTATTCAAATATTATTATTTTATTTTGATACATATTGATAATGTTTTTAAATATTATAAATATTAAGCTAAATATATAACTATAAAAAATAATTTAAAAAATGTCTATCTTATAGTTCTTATTTTTTTCATAAATTTATTAAATTATTATCAACAAGTTTTATAAAATATTTATTTAAAATCATAAAAATTAAATAATAGATAAGAATAGAATTAAAGCAAGAATTATATGATTACTTTTATTTTTCATATTATATAATTACCATATGACCATAAAATCTAATTATATTTTAAATATATGATAAAATTAAAAAAAGTAGTACTTTTATAGACACAATATATTATTAATTTTTTCGTTTGACTTATAATTTTTATTGTCGTTTACTATTAAGATAGATTTTACTGATTAATGAAACTTAACATTAAATAAATACAGTATTTGTTACTAAATCATCTGAACAAATGTAAAGGTACAAATAACAAGTAATTACTTTTATTTTCAAACAAGACTAACAATATTTTAAAGTCTAATTAATGACCCATAATAATTTGAAGTATAATTTTTATACTTCAAATTATTGTATACAATTTTTTTAATTTACTTCGCAAATGTACAAATGACATTTGTATAAAAAGAGTAAAAAAAGAGAGGAAATTTATAAATGCATAAAAACAAAGATGAAAAGGTATTTCATCAACTGCAAAGGAAATTTACAGAGAATTTAAATTAAAAGTAAAAATCAACAATAAGATAATTAGGAAAATGAGAACAAGATGATGAACTATCAGGTCAGACAATGATGTTCAATGAGCTGAACGTTATTTAATATAATGATGGAAGAATTAAAAAATCCAAAATCCATAATATGAAAACAATAGAAATAACAGCAAAGGAGAGAGAGGAAACTATGGACAAAAACAATAAATTACAAGTAAAGTATAGAATGATCGAGTTATTATAAGATGAATATATTTTAATACACATTTAATACACATTAAATGCAATTAATTAAATAAATTTTTAAGTAAATTAATACTAATGTTTAGTGATGTATTTTATAACGTAGTTTCTTTCAAACAATTTAAGATTATACTCGGAACCTCTATTTTTTCCCACGCTAACAGCATAATAAGCTTTTGTGTTTTGTGTGAATTTTCCGGTACTGTTTTAATTAACGTCATATTTATTCAAATTAGACATAATAAAATAATATAACTTTTTTTAAATCTTTTATGGCTTCAAAAGATTTGCTTTTTATCAGGAAATAATGAACATTTATATTATTATTCGTTAACTTTATTTTGTCAAAGAATATGTATATACAGTCTTCTATAAAAGATGAAGAAAAAAACAGTATGTAGTACACGTATCTCGTTACATATATATCTAATATATATATATATTAAAAAATATGATTAAAAAAAATTCATAATTAAACACTGAATTAAACAATCAAAATTATTATTTTCATAATTTTTAATTTTTAATAGAAAAATTAACTAGCACTCGTATCACATTATAATTTTAATATTTATTATTTTTTTTATTAAATAATTGTATTTTGAAACATAATACAAATAGCGTATAAATTAACAATTAACAGTTTAAACGTAATTTTTAATCGTTTAAAACTGTCAGTAAATATATTAATCGAGTGCACTATATTCATCTTGTAAATATACAACAGTAGACTATGCAATAAATTATAAATGCTGTAAACGTTAGGATTTAAATTTAACTTTAAATTGACTCTGTCCAGAAACATTGTAAATGTATTAGAAGATGATACTACAATAAGAACGAAAAGATTGACTTATTATAATTTATAATTATGCCAAGAGTCTTATGATTTTAACTAAAAATGGAAGAGCATATAGGAGAAAATAACATATATTTATACATAAATTATGCACTTTTTTCGTACAACTTAATTTTTAAATGAGAGAGGGGATTTTAAATGTGACGACGGGCGGAGAGGAGGGATAAACAAGAAAGGAAAAATGAAGATAATTTCAAAGAACAAGAAAATGAATGAATAGGATGTACAGTTACTGAAATAATTAAAAGAAAGGGGATTAATAATAATGAATAATAAAGTTGGTAGGAAGTATCAAAATTACATTTATATTGGGAAAAATGGATCATCAATTATAGATTACTTACTTGCAAACAATGTGGAGTAAAGAGGACAAAGTATATGTAAAATAGTAGACAAGGTGCATTCAGATCATCCATCAATACTTCTAAACTATGGGAAGCTAAAAAGGGAAAGGAACAAAGCAAAAAAGAAAAGTGGATTGATTGAACAGAAGAAAAAGTAAAAAAATACGAAGAAAAGCTAAAAAATGAGGTGATAAAGAAAATTAAAAAATAAAGGGTGATTGAGAAAATCAAGAATTGGAAGAAGTCTAATAGAGAAAATATGGGGATAGAATACATTGATAAAGAACAAGGAGAAAAAGGAAATAAAGAAGGATTTAGGAGAGATACAAAAACATAAAGCAGGAAAGACATTTTGGAGGCTAGTAAATAAAGGGGAAAAAGACGAAGATGGTGGAAAAAAGATAAATAGGGAAGAGCGGGTAGAAATTACTGGGAATAAGGAGGAGGTTATAAGAGAGGTAGCTGATAGGGAAAACATGTATGGGAGAAATGAGGTTTCAGAAATAGAGATTTAGGAAGTTATACAAAAATTAAAATACAAATAAAGCTCTGGGGAAGATGGTATCCCTAACGACAAGTGGTTTTACGGAGGGAGAATGGTTGTGAGACGGGTGGCAAGTTTACGAAAAAGATATTAAATGGAATGGAGATGCTATACATAAAAAAGGCAATAAAAGATAATAAGATAAAAAACAACTACAGAGGCATAACGTTAATAAATACCAGTTACAAGATCTATTCGGAAATTATAAAAAAAAAGAACAGAAGACCACGTGGAAGATAATAAAAAATACGGACATGCAGCTCCAGAAAAAAAGTACAATCCAGGGGATCTACGTCTTGAAGACCACGGTAGGTGCACAATACAAACAAAAGCAGAAACATTCGTGTGTTGTTTGGACGAAGAAAAAGGAAAAAAATTTGAAAAAATGGGAAAATCAAATATAGGGGAGTGTTTAATAAAATGCGTAAAGGATATGTATAAAGACTCAGGAAGCGAGGTAAAAATAGACGATACAATAATGACATAATTAGGAGTTGAATAGAGTATTGAGAAGGGATACTCTATGAACACGACCTTATTCAATAATTAATTTAAATAAAATCACTGTATTTATTCAAACTTTTACTTGCATCCGTGATACCATTTTAAATATAATTTATTGCGATAAGTGATGAAATGAATTTTTTTTTAATATTTACATAATATAATTTATAAAATACAATTAACAGAGAAAATTTTAAGTATTTGTAAGCAATCCTCAATTAATGAATTGTATAAACCCTTACCTTATTCACTCATTCAATAAGATTTATAATAAAAAATTTACGATTTTTTCTCTATAATAATCCTATAATAATTCTGGATTAAAATTATATTCATTAGAATTTTTATTATTTTTGAGTACCTTTTTTTATTCAATTTTAAAATATATTCTATTTTTTAAGTTTTCTTTAGAAGTATTTAAAGATTACCAAAACATGTTTTTAATAAACTTACTCGATCTCTCGTTCAAGAAAATCGACACCAATAGTCTTTTTGTAGTCCCGAGTATAGGTACCCTTGCAGAATCTCTGAATCATGGAGGACTTGCCAACAGCACCATTTCCAACTATCACCACCTAAAAATAAATAAATAAGAGCAATTTTTTATTATTATATTAGCAATACAAAAATCAGATTTGTTATAGATATAGACAATTACATGTTATCGAATAAGTAATAATATTATTTGTCACAAAAGTATGATGTTCAAAATATGTGGTTTAACGCTAAAAATGTAGTTTTTAAATTATTCTAATTATAACAAATATAATTTAAAAAATTTTTAATGAATAATATTAAAATTTAGTAACATTACGTAATATTAGAAAAATAATTAAATAAATTGTTATCGTATTATCCAAGACAATATTATATAATATAATAATATCGGTAGTCGAGAAATACAAAAAGTTATTATTAAGTTATTGTTTGTACATTTATGGAGAAAATGAGAAAATCTAAAAAGTTATTTTTGTCATATTATTTCAGAGAAAATTTACTTTAAGAAAATGTGTAATTCACTAATTAAACTATTTTATTTATTAAAATTTTTTAATAATAATTAGTAATAGTTAATAATAAAATAGTATTTGTTATCAAGGAACTCTCAGTAAAAAGTTACCCCAAGTATAATTGGGTATTCAAAGAGACTAATACTGTTATATGAAAATCATTATGTGAAACCAAAAAATTATTAAAATGACGAAAATTTCGTAAAATAATGTACAACTCATTCCGTAAAATTAAACCGTAAAATCCGACGCAATATAATTTCTGATTTATTTTCCCCTAAATCTTTGATAGGTTTATTATCTATCTTTTCTACTAGCAATCCACCGCGAATGTGCAGATTTTTTGTATAGAGACCATAATATCATACGGTAAAAAATGTGACACCAATGCACGTATCGATACTAATTAAATTAACTAAAAAATATAACTTATTAATAAAAGTTGAAAAATCCTACTTGTTATTTTAGTTTTCGTTGCATTTAAAAATAAAAATTTTTTACTATTTTTAATAAGTGAATTATATTTTATAATACATGGTTAAATAATCTGTCAAATTTTATTTAACATTAGTTTCAGACAAGCATTAATAAATTTTTATATTTTAAGAATACTAGCATTTAATCTTTTTATATGCAACTTTTTCTTCAGCAATAAATCTAGTCTAACATTCTAGAAAATATAATTTTTTTTTTAAATAAATTACATGTATTATTCTGATTTTCTTCATTTAAACCATAAACTATAAACAAATTTTTGCACAAAAAAATATTTAATTCTTTTAACTTTTATGTTGCAATGGTTAAACGGGAAATTAATATATGCTTTTTACATATATTTTTTATAGATTTTTTTTTATTGCGATAAATGTGATTAACATCACTTTTTTGTCAATTATCATTTTTTAATTTAATATATTTATTATATTATGAATTTATTAAAACAATTTTATTTTAAAAAATTAGAAAAGAAAAAAATTTGCAGTAAATACAAAATTTATTAAATTCAAAATTTTTGAGATTCTTACAGCTTCTACATTCAAATATTAAGAAATCTATAAATAACTCTTCTATACAAGTTAGAATGTTGCTAAAATCTTGTTAATTCTATATTTAATAAACTGTAAAAATAATATAATATTTACTTTTAATTTTTGTTATACCGATGCAACAAAATCATAAATAATTTTATTTTAATAATTACCAAGCTACTCATATCTTGGAAGAAGAATAAAACAACTGATAAAGAAAATTAAAAACGTTAAAAGATTTATAATTAGAATTACAAATTATTTTTTGAAATGAAATAGTCTAACAAATAGTAGATATTTTTCCGAGAAGTCTTTTTAGCGTTTACTCATGCGTATGTAAAGTTTCAACGATGTTTTGACTGTTTAGATCAAATTTTCTTTATTTAATCACTTGCAATTATTTTCCACAGTATGGTTACGATTTTACACGGCGCGTATCAAGAACAGAGGACGCGCGAGACAACATTTCTTGATTAAATGCCATAACGGGCGCGAAGGGCTCGGAAATATGTAATTTATTACGCTTAAGAAAAATAGGGTCAAACCTCCTGAATTTTCGCTGAAAACCCGCCGCCATACGTATAAAGAGAAAAAACAATGTACTGTACATTTAAACAATATAAATACATATATATATATAAATTTTTATTAGAACGATTTTTATGCGAAATAAGAGCAAACAACTTTGAGATACCTAATAATATTTCTACGAATTAATACAAAATCATTGTCTTACGCAATATTAAAAATGCACCTAATGAAGCTGTAAATGTTACAATCATTTTAAAGCTATGAAAAGACCAAGCAAATATCGAATTTGTGTTTAATAAATTAAAAAAAAAAAATATAAATTAATTTCTAGTGCATAATAATTATTGGTTCTTTGAAATTTCAATCCAATTTTGGAAACAAATTTTTATTGTATTGACTCTTTATTGAGATTTTAGTTTCAGATAAAATATATTCAATTTTTAATTTAAAAATGATGAACACAAACTGAAATATAATAAACTAATTTCATGGATTTATGAAAATTTAAAAAATATGCGATTAAAGTTATTTCTAAAATGTTTTTTAAAAAATATTAAACCGGAACAAGAATCTTGAGATGAATTGTAGAAGTAAATTAAAACTTATGTAGTTTAGTTTAACGATCAAAAACATTTTTTCCCATATTTTTATAATAAAATTTTAAAAAATAAAACGGAACTGCCAAATATTGTAAGGTATTATTAATTACTAAGAATAAATTCATAAAAGTTGAATGAAATTTCCTAAGTTACAACCTTCTCCAAAGTATAAATATATTAACAAAAAAGTTACTAACATCAATATACATTATTACTATTTTATTTTATCTTACATTATCAAAGAATAATATCAGATATTATTTAAAACACAATACAGTGGCGGGTCACGCAGCACAACAGAACTAAATCACGCGTCGAGCGACGATTATCAAATAAAAACCGGGTTTTCATGAAATTAGATAATGCGAAAAAACGTTCAACGGTTGATGCATTACAAAAGCCGACGACACTCGAGTACAACGAAGCAGAAGATACTTCTCGGCCCCGACATACTATTTCTCACAGACTGTTGACGCAGCACCCGAGTAAAAGTTTTCTTGTAAGGAAGCTTATTTTGTTCAAGAACAATTGGGTACACATTTTCTTTATCGCTCAATAAACGCTATCGAGCCTTCATCAGAATTTTTAAATAAACATCAATTGAAACAAAAAACGAATGCACCCTTATGTAATGTAATAACGTCGAAAGGTGTTTTAGATTATAAACTTTTTACTTCTTATATTTAACAGTTCTTAAAAAATAATTTTTCAAAGTCAATAATTAAATTTTTATACAAAAGCTAATAGAAACAAGAATTGATTCATTGAACCAATTTTAAATTTTAAATATTCTTAAAACTAATAATATCATTTAATAAGGTACTATGTAATACAATATAAATAATAAAAAATGCTATAGTGACGTAGAAATGAGATTGATTTTATAGATACGTTTCTTTCCCGTGATTATGAATTGAAGAATAAATTATTCGTTCATCTTTTAAATAATTGCAATCCTGCCTATTTGGAACTTGCTTTTCTTTTTAAATATGCTATAAGGGTGAACACGTAATTTTTTATAAGTTTCGTATAGAATAATCTTTAATTATAAATGAATAACATTTTTATACCTTTGTTGAAATTTTGATTTTAACGCAAATTTCTTTATCTCGCAAATAAAACAAAATAATATTATAATACATTATTAAAATAAAAGAAATCGAGTGCAATATCTCTTTTCTCGTACACATTACTAATTTCATACATAATTTTTATATCACGCATCATTTAAATAATCGAATGTATTGTAACAACCTTACCATATATATCAGAAGTATTTTATTGTATGATATTTTATTTACTGTCGGTAAATTATGATCTTCTCTCTATCTGAGCATGTATATATTAATTTATTCATCCTTTACAGTAGAATAGATCAAGGTCATTATACTTGTACGATGATACATTTTCCAAAAATATTTTCTATTTGAAAATATTAATATATTTTATGAAAATGTTACTAATACATTAAATTACATTTATGATAAAAATTAATAATTAAAATGCATTAATATTACATACTTGAGATATTCATAAACTACATAAATGCAAATATTTTCCTTCAAAACACAGTTTATAAAGTCGTCGTCATATTTAATCAAACAGTGACTAAATATTTTATTTTATTCTATTGCAAAGGGTGCGTGTGTACATATGCTATATATACATAAAAGTTATATAAAATATCTTATAAAATTTTTCAAAATCTTGAAAAATTCACGTTAAATCTTTTCACTCGTGACATACAAAATTAGTATAAAAAATTAGTTTTTTATTACTTCTATATATACTTTGAGAACATAAAAATATATATATTTACTTATTTCTAAAGATTTTTCGTTTATACTAATTTTAACGATATTAGTAATTTTTTATTTTATAGAGATAGCGTGCGATAAAATACAAAAAACTAAATTTTATCTATTAATTATAAACTAAATACCAACCAAAATAAATTCAGTCATTAAGGTACATTTTCACGGTGTACTAAAGTTATGTTTAACTATTACTATTTGAAGGTTTCACCGTAAGTGTCACTGAAGGATTACTTCACAACACAAATATTATTATTAAAAAAGTATCCTGATATCAGTAATTTTTAATTATTCAAAGAATTCAAGTGCAGCCGCTTAGAAGTTTTCGTGATTTTTCTTTGCGATTGCGTATGATAACATGCTGACAATTTTAGTATAGCGAGCATATAGCAACAAGTTTTACCGGCAGAATGGCTCGAGTTCGGTGAGCTACTGAAAAGGGCAAACATTGAACAGAAGCCGAAACTTTCTTCGTACATACCAAATAAGCGAGAATTAACAAAACCACTAAGCGCAGATGCGCTCAACCTCTTTTTACCACTAAATGCCAATATAACTCTCTCCTTTCGCTTAAATTGTAGAGTTAAAAGAAGATTATTTCTTAGCGTGGTTTTTAAACTCTTCTTCTTGTAGTCAAGG
Source organism: Platyscapa corneri (assembly GCA_018907185.1). Lineage (NCBI taxonomy): Eukaryota > Metazoa > Arthropoda > Insecta > Hymenoptera > Agaonidae > Platyscapa > Platyscapa corneri. Next base: position 1,296,344 of record JACCHW010000057.1, on the reverse strand, counting down.
TTCGATGTGTTTAAGTCTTTCGCTGAGAACTAATGACAGACAGCAGTTTGGCGAAGGTATAATTAATTTAGTAGGTATGTGCAACCTATACTTCCATGCAGCCACGGAATATCTTACACATTTGTTTCTCTGATAGATCAAAATAACGAGTTTAGGTGACACGTGTACAGTAGTTTCTCCGTTGGTATACGCGCGACTCTGGTTAACCGGTTACAGTTACGTGTAACAGCAATTTATTGAAGCCACGAGTATCTATCGTATGCATGTGTTCCACCTCACAAAAACTCAAAGTCTGTAGTTGTCTTGACTTGTTATAAGAAGTTTCGATGGTTCTTTCGACGATTCCTTTCCTCTTTATTCTAATCCTTTTTTCGTTCGTTGTTTCTAATTCACTTTAATCAATCTCAAATGTCCGAATAAGGACTTGCAAATAAGAGGCCCCGTCGACCTTAATACATATATTAAATATAAGTATTACATGTAAAGCAACTAAAACATATAAATTTCTAATAATATTTATTTTATTGTTATACGTATTTACAATTTAACATATTTTTATAGACAAAACTTTTCTTTTAAGTTAGAAACTAAGATAAAATAACATTGTTTGAGTTTTTTTTTGAAATTTTTTCTAAAAAAGCTTAAGTTTATTGTTTTGTCAAAATATTATTATAAAATACTTTTAATGAAATTCAATATACGTTATAATTTTGAAATATTTGATATGTTCAGATAGATTATTAAATATATATGCACAATTAATTATATTATATTTTTTTCGAACTTTTCATTAAATGTAGATACTGTTATAATAATTTTTAAAATTAATTGAGAAATTATGTTTTAGCCTGTTATGATACTCAGAGTACTTATTTGAAATAATTTAAGAATAAACACACTAACGGTTTTAAATTTAAAATATAAACAAATTTCTGAATAATTAATACGCTTAATTTTAATATTTATTTTACTACCGAAGATTCGAACAGAAACTTTTTGCTTTTTGTTAAAATTTTTACTGTTTCCTTCTCATATATTAATTAATGCTATATCGAAGAAATATATAAACTTTGTTAAGATTTCAAAATATACTCCGGACTTAAATTTAAAATAAAAAAGAAAAGATTCATTTGGAATGTTTTTCTATTTTAATATAAACGTACTTTTACAATATATTCTATTAAACTAAAATATTTCTAAATGATAAAAGAAAAAGAAAAATTTTCTTAATATTAAAAGAATTATTAAATACTAAAAAAACTTTAACTTGATTCTCGCACTATCGTATGCATAAAATATCATGTACTATATTTATATTCTATGACATATAATTATGTTATTAATAATCTTAAGACCTAATTCTATTTTAAATATACTAGATTTTTTTTAATTCTTCTTTGTAGAATACTAGTTTTTAAATAAATAGAGCAGTGAATAGATAAAATAAAAAAAAACTTGTAGTAACTAATTTAATTTTTACTTGTGATTCAAAGGCAATTAATTTATTAATAATTATTATATTATACTACTTATAAACATTATATTTGTGTTAACAAGTCACAAGAAGAAAATGGAAACATAGAAACTCAAATTTTATAATTATAATTTAATTACAGCTTTTTTTCTCAACATAGTTAACATAATTCATATCACAACTCATTTTTGTGAATAATGTAATGCAGATTATTATTAAAATAATGCTTATGTTTCAGTTTATGTCTATTTATTTGAGATTTCCTCTCGTAAACAACTATATGAAATAAGCCTAATGCGCCACGTACGATTCACAAATTTAATTTTTTGAATAATTTTTATGCGCGTGTCTTATTTAAATAGCAAAACAAAAACAAAAAAATTCGTTACTAGTACAACCTTTTACTCAACGAAATTACTAAATATTTACGCACCTCTCACAGACAATTCGTAGGAATAAAAGACCATACAGTTTTTAAGTTCATGCTGGAGCAATTCAATAGATTTCAATAGGAGTGTGTAACGATCAATAGCTGTTCAATTCAATTTTAATTATACGATTTAAAATTTTCTTAGTATTCGTTAAAATAGAAAATCCATTAAAATATATGGCGAGCATAGACTGCACAATTATTACAACGCGTCTTAAGCATACAGTGTGTCTTAACACTGTGCATATTTTGTACCATCGTTCCCAATTATACCCAATATGTACAAGAATTTATGAATATACATGATGGATTTTTAAAGAGTGAGAATGAGAGGAGAATGGTAAAAAAATTACTTCGATGATAACGATATAGATTTTTCATTGTCATTCAACTTTTAATTGTTTACAGTAATTGCTTTAATTTAATCATTTATTTCCAGTCTTATGGTTTCCGATTAATAAATCATATACTTCTTAATGTCTTTGTTAATAAAAGAAATTGTATTAATATAAGTTTGTGGTTTAAAAAGCCTAAAAAATATTTGAAAAACTAAGCAAAAATACACTTAAAATACTTAACGCGAGCTACAATAAAATGAATAAAAAACGAATTCCTATTAATCACGTATTATTGATCACAATAATACTACTTAAATTCTTATATTTACGTTAAATTAATGAAACTGTGCGGACTATCATTTGGTATAAAGTATTGAACAATGAATTTTATTTTGCAATCGATTTTCTGATCAAAAGTTCTTTCAAAAACTTAATGTGTATCATATAAATAACTCGCTAAAAATAATAATAATAATAAATATACTACTCAGTATTCTTGAAATTATAATAAAAATCAAATAAAATTAATAATTACGTTGTTTAGCTATTTCATTTGAATTTTTGTTGTTTTTATGAATTAAAAATATGCACTTTAATTTTGTATGTTTATTATCATGTTATCACGTATTTCATTCACGCACGTTCGTCTATAATTTGTTAATTTATGATTAATTTTAAATGCACTCAAAATCATAATTTTATTTAAAATTCATTCAACTTTTTTCAATAATTCAATAATTTTAATATTCATATTATTAAATATTTCACGAGTCATAAATTGTATTGAATTTTCGGTAAATCCAAACAAAAAATTAAAATGTAAAGACTTCATGGGGTATTTTTATTTACCACAATTACTTAGAAATAACATTATTTATCGATTCATTACCTTAAACGAAAAACGAGCCTATCATTAAATGCTACTTGTAAAATTTTCCAATTATATTATATTAAAATATTATATCGATATGATTTCATTTTGAGTGGAATTAATATTCGATTAACTTGAAATATAATCTATTTCTCTAAAATAAAAATATAGAAAAGATCTATATTAATTATCATTTAATGTTTTTAATCATTGTGTTTATGATTTTACACGTTAATATTGTACGTTACATCTCTGAATTCTCTCACTTTCTCTCTCTGTCTCTATTATTCCACGCCTTTTTTCATTTCTCGCATCTCTTTCCACCTCTGTATCTCTTTTTCAGCTTCAAACTTTAGTAACTTTACTTCCATGAACTTTACTTTACTTTACTTCCTTAAACTATATTTGATAGATGAAATGGATTTCCTCGATTGAATTGTTGCAAAAATTTAAATTATTCAAAAAACAATTATACAGTTGCTGATAATAAACATATTCTTCGCGCAAACAGATATTTCAGAAAGTGAAAAATCCAGAAATTATGTTTCCTAAAAAAATTTCAAGTAAAAATAGAAGCCAAGTGAATGGAATGAAAAAGGGTAAGCGAAGTTGTAGAGAATCGTTAAATATGTGACATCAGTTGAAGAGGTGGCGATCCTGGAGAAGAAGGAAGAGATAGCAAGAACAGAGAAGGAAATAAGAAAAAAGAAGCAGAGGCAAGCAGCTGTACTCGTGGCTTGGGTATTTGGCTGGCGCACGAATAGTCACATTATATCTATACATGCTTATAAAAGTATAATATGGGAGAGAAGCCATATAATAGCAGTACCCAGTGAAATTAACGCACGCATACCTTTAGTTGTGTATGCTATGAGAGAAATAGACACGGCAGGGGGCATATAAAGAAGAATCGGGCTTGTGTCTTCCATATATACATCCCGTTAAACGCGATGCACAGGCTACAACCAAGATTATGCGATTCCACTGTAGCGATGCACCTGTACACTTATTTCACCTACCTGGTATTGTTCGTTCCTCTTATTCACATCCTTACCCACCTCTTAAATGCGTTATAGAGCCTTTAAGAACTATTTAAGTCCACATTGTTTTATGAAGTTTCTCTACTTAAAATTTTTCACCTTCTTTATTAACTTCATTCCGCGTTTTTTTCAATTTACATACTTTTTGTTTCGCACGACGACAATAACGGAATAAAAATTTTACATTTATAATGCTTATTTTAAATTATTTCGTACGTGTACTTTCAACAATCAACTTATTTACCTTAAATAAAGAGTGTTCAATTCTCTTTCGTTGTTAATTGCTGGTAAAAATTAAAAACTATAAATTTTCTAACACATCTTGCTGCGCCCGAAAAACTGATCGGTGATGTTACATTTTATTTAAATAATCAAAAATATATATAAGATGTATAAGAAAAATAGGAGGTGGAGAAATTAACTAAAAAATTAATGGCAGCTTCGAGAATATTTAGAATATTAATATTCTAATAGCCCATTTCACAAACCTAGTACGAAGATAAAATTGTTGAGATCAAATACGTACAAAATTATTGTTTCTTTAACTTTTTTGCAGTCTGTTAATTGCTATGTTAATGGTTGTTGAATAGATATTCTTTTATATCATATTGAATAGAGGAGGTGAAGAAAGAATAAAATAGTTGGAGAAAGAAGAAAGAAGAAAATGGCTTAAATATAATTCTTAAGCTGTCTAGAATATTGCTATAAAAAAAGTATCTAAGAATGTATTTATTATAAATAACAATGTGAAGATTTTTCGCAAATAAATAATAATAATAGTGCAAAACAAATCTGTCGTTACATTATTTTATAATAAATTTTTCTGTTACTCGTTTTATATAGTTATAAATGCCAATGTATAAGTTATTTATATGCTAAATAGAAAACATAGAATTAATGTTAAAGACAATATCACTCTTAGCTTACGCAAAATTTCTAGCTGGTTAAAAAAATTCTTTGTAAGCGTGATTATTGATCCTAGTGTACAACATCTCTATTTTTAATGCTCTTGTTTACTGCAAGTTTTTCAAATAATAGATTTAATATTATTTTTATTAAGCTATCTCTTAAATAGGCACCTAATTAAGGCACTACTATTGATTAATTATTATATATTATTTTAAAAAATTAAAATAAGTCTATAAATAACTTTGATTTAACAGATCAACACACGTTTGCTTGAATTTTAAAATATTTATCACACAAATGACAGGATGTGTTAGATAAAAAAATTTATCAATGTTGTGCTGTTCGATGTAGCATATTTTTGTTTAAAAAAATTATAAGTTCAAGCTTCATTTATTTGTACATTTGTTAAACGCTCTTTATTTTATTCATATTATATAACAAGAAAATGCAAAAATTCTGTTTAAATATTATCAGAACTTAACGTATTTGACTTTGTGAATTACTTGCGATCGAGATGTAACAGATGGGCCTAACAGTGTCGGCTAACAAGTGATGTTACCGTATTGCGAGAAAAAAATAAAATTATAAAAGGAAAAGGGTAAGTTCGAATGCTCAATTGACAGTCAAAGTTTTGGATTTCATAGGGGCCCGGAAGGGCAGAAATAATATTTCCCTTTCAAGGCTGAATTCTGCTTACGCACCAGCGCAACCAGCGCACACATGAACGACAAATGTGCGAAGAGAGTCGACGCAAATGCAAGGACGCATGGCTATAGGAGGGCCTCAACCTTAGCCTCGTAGCCACTCGTCGGAGAATAAACCTCTTTCGACTCGTTCGCAGCTTGACTTTCATACCGCGGCTCAACTACACGCATTTCCTTTCTACGCTCTTTCCTCAATTCCTAAGGAACTATTGAACACATGCGCATTGCGCGCCAACTCGCGTCGACACTTTTTTATCATACTAGAGATGAATTTTCTTCTATACTTTCTCTACCCGCTTGTTCGTCAGGGCTCCAAACGGCTACCGATCATTTCAATGCTTGTTCACGCCGGGAAAAGATGCGGCAAGATTAAGAATCGAGCATCTTACCACGCATTCCAATAAAAAAATGAATGCGTATGTTTCTACCATTGGAAACGACTCGCGTTACGCCTGTAAGCCTTTCCATTAACGTTGTGGAATCTTTAAAAAAAAATGTTTCATCATCCTACAATTGATCGGCGTTTTTGGAACAATATTTGGTGTCCGTAAGATGATAATAGTAAACTAATAGCATGGAGATATGACTTAAAACAATGTAGAACACGATCTCAGCGACAACCTTGCCTTTGAAACCTTTAAAATACTTAATACAAGAAAAATTATTTTCCGTTATTATTTTACTTTATTTCAAAAATAAATTCTTCATATTAATACTCTGCATTTAATACTTTTTTACTAGTGATCTGAGTAAGTAAAAGAATTTGATATCTCATTATTATACTTTTAAAATAGGATCCTTGGGAAAATGTTCATAAAATTAATTTTAACGAAGTTTTTATGAAAAACGAGAAAGCAGTATTTTTTACAATTTTAAACCTCGCACGGATATTTGTAGAAATATATTTTTACAAATTCAAATACTGTACTTTCTTCTTCTTTTATTCTTATTTATATTAGAGACATAAATATATACGTTTCAATAACTTACAAATCATATTAAAATATAAATTGAATTTTCATTTTTTAAATATCTTTCATATTTATATACATATGTATAATTAATCCTTCATCGGTAAAAATTCAGGATTAAAATTTTTAATTAATGTTCACGAGATAAAAAATATTATTTATCAAAAATATATCACGGATTATTATTTAAAAAAAAAGAACAAAATATTGTTATTGAATTTTCAATTCAATTCACAATAGAAATAAAATATTAAATTTGTTGGTGTTTAATAAATTTGCAAACATTTTCATTTGATACATAAATCATGTGCTGTATGACGGTGATGCATCTTGTTACGCGATGACGAGACCTTATCTGATCTAAAATCCGTGGATCATCGATGGATCGATTATAGTGGAAAAATAAAAACTGCGAATTTATAAAAAATCGAGGAGCAATATCTTGGGGTCTCTGAAAAAAGTTTTAAGACAACTCTTCGAGTCAATACCTCGAGATTCTTTTCGATTCTTTACATACGTCATTTTTAAGTTCAAGAATTCTCCTACCTGATACGGAATAATAAACCTACTTTTTGTCAATCTTATGCGTTTTCATATCGTCAACTGATCCCTCAGCTTATAACTACTAATTTAGTACAATTTTCAAATTTACTGTCATTGCTATGGGTCATTAATATATTATGTATTAATAATCATACATTGTAAATATATATATATATATATATATATATAATAAATACTTTCAAATTATCTTTCATTAAATAATATCATTGTTTTACTTATGTATATATTGATATTTAATAGATATAATTTATTATATTAATTTTTTAATTCCATGTTATGAAATTTCCGATTAAAATAGTTTATAAATTTTTAAGAAGTAATTATTGGCATTGAAAGATTTTATCCCTTTCCTAAAAAAAATGGAATCTTAACAGAAAAGGGCAAGCACGAGTTCATCTCATTCATATTTATTAAAGTTCTAAAATTTTCCAACTATTTTCGGTCTACTAAAATATTATTTATTTGATTGCAAGTAAACTTTTTTGTTAAAATCGCAATTACTTCGTTAGATATTACGTAAGAGAAAAATGAAACAAACGTAAAAAACGTAAATAAAATTTAAAAAAGTAAAAAATTCATTTTCAAGAAAATGGTTTTGATTTAAAAAAAGGTCACACAAGTCAATTAGAAAATAAAATGATCAAAATTTTGGTAAAAATCGTTGAAATGTAAGCGGCAATATTTAATTAACCATAATTATGGACGTGAATGAAAATTATCAATTTCTGGATTAAGAGTTGTTGTCTAGAAGTGCCGGCTAATCAAATAGAATCGGCCCAGACCTAAACATAAATAGAGAGAAAAAAAAGAAAGGTTACGAGACTCACTTTGAGCGATATCTCAAGTTCTTCCTCCCGCATTCTGAAAGCCTTATAATGAGCATAATATTCAACTGCTATTTCCGACGTTTGTGCTTGTGTACAGCGGTTTCGCGCTCATGTGCTGCTAACACGTCATTCGGAAAAACGATAAGCAAGACGATGAAATAAAATATGTAACAGCCGCAGCAACAAGAGCAGCATCAGCGGCAGTAGCACCAACAACAACAACAACAACAACAACAACAACAACAACAACAAACAACAACAGCAGCAGCAGCAGCAGCAGCCACAACAACAACAGCAACAACGACGAAGACGACAACAATAACAATAATAACGCGGCGAAACAAAAATCAGCTTATCCTTAAAAGCAACACCGCACTCCCGCCCGACGAAGAAGACGTAAAGGACTCTTTTTTAAAAACTTGTGCACCGCTAGCCTTAACAGGGAAGCCACGGCGTTTTGCCGACGTTCGATCAAACTTTGCGAAGCCACGACGAGAGGACGAGGCTGAAGGGAACACAAGGTTGTAACCGTAAAAACACAAACCGTAGCGCGCGTCGTGTGTATGACTACTGCCGCAAGTGGCGCGAATCACCGTCGCCGACCTTCCCAGTTCCGACGACGGCGGCGACACAGCCAGTCGAACACCTGTGTTCGACCCTTTTTTCCCTCTCCTGCCGCTCCCCTCCGACCGGCGCTCCGCGGCTTACATGCCTGAGACTTGCTTGACCCCTCCCATCTTTACGAAAACTGGGGCGGCACAAAATTGGCTGGTTAAAAACTGCTTCCTACAGGATGCATTCGCCGGAGAGGCAAAGAGCGTCGTTGTTTAACGAAACCAGAGAAAAGGATTGACGCGCGTCGAGCAATTTGCGATTTGGAAATCGTTAACCGGTGTGTGTGTGTGTGATTATCTTTCTCTGAATACTCCGTCTGAAAGTTACATTCTTCCGAGTGGATGGTTAAAATATTACAATGGGAGGCGAGCGATGCCCCGCTTGAATTGATAATATCGTTGTTCGATAAAATCAACCTTTATCGTTACGCACAAACATTTTCGTTTTAACGCTTTGAGTTTTCACGGTATAAACTTATCGCAATATCAACTAATATTACGGTACAGCCTTCCCTTAGCAGTATCATATGCACAGACGTTAAAAAAGGACCTTTTATAAAACGCCATTCGTATTATTGTTCTTCATAAGCCATAGGAATTAATAGTTAATGACTGACGTATAATAAAAATTATTTTTTATCGTATGCACTTATTTCTCTTGTTAATACTGGTATGCGTAAAATCAACTTGTTTCAACAACTTTTCGCAATAATTTTTAGTTTCTTAATTCTGAACAAATTACACTCATCGATATGTTGTGGGAGATCCTTGATTGTTTAAACGCTCCAGGATTTTGGTTACCACCGATTATCGGTTAACTTTTATTTATTAATTATATTTTCGACTATTCCAATCATAGATAAAATAATTCGACAATAAACAATTAAATGTGCAATAATAATACCTTTTTTTATTTTAATTTGTGCATTAGGTGGATTATAAAATAAAACTATAATTATATGCTTTCAATTTTTACAAATTTTACTAATTTATCCCAATTTAAAAATTTTCAAAACACTCATTTTAATAAAATATATATAATTTCATACATTTTAAAATATCAATTAATCGCTAATAAGGGGAAAATTATGATTTATTTCTTGTAAAACATCGATTTTTTAAAAACTATACTATCATGAATTCCAATAAAAATTATAAGTTATTTCCTCAAATTAATAATTTGTCACTTGTTACTTTTAATTATAATATATATTTTTCTAAATATGCATAAAGTTTTTAAAAAAAGTCGAATTTTTTAGTAATTCGTAAAATATAATGTTACTTACTTGAATTTTTAAATCTCTATTCCGATATAATCATGCAACTTAGTTATAGAAAAGAAAATATTTTGCCAATATTTCTAAAGATCTATAAATAGAAAAACTTAAAATTTTTAACATGTTAATACATATTAAAACCATAAAATAATGAGAAATTGTAAACAAAAGGAGTTATATCAAATCTTTGAAATAAAAATAATGATATTGCGAAACAAATTATTTGTCTGTAAAAGATTTCGTTGAAACACTATTTAAAATACGAATCATACTAATATCATAGTAGACTCAATAAAAAAAAATCTGAAACGATATTTCTATATGATTTTTAATTTTATTTTATTTTATCGATTTTTAAATTTCTTAATCAACTAACAAATTTAATTTATCATTAATTAATTTTTAATAATTTTTTAAAAGTATTGTTAACTAATACAAAAATACCGGTTCAAATTTTTTAATCTGATTTATAAAAAAACAAATACACGTCAATTCCAAGAATTAATATGATAGATACATAAGTAAAAAATAAAACTTTCTAAATACCCTTACTTATAGACTTTACTAATTTTACTATACAGTTTGAAAATCCTCGATTTCTCGATAGTATATTCTCATGAGTTTCTATATTATTATACGGAGAAAATGTATATTATATATATTCTTATTAATATCTTATATATAATTGTGTTATCAAAATATGATCGTTATTTTTGGACAAAAATTTACATAATACTATTGTTATATTTTAAACTTATTTCTATTGTTATATTGTAAACTGTTATATCTGTGATATATTATTATTAATTCTCAGACATACATTTAGATAACTTTTCATAATAACGTAAAGCAATTAACCAATTTCTAAGTTTTCACTTACATAATAGGATACTTGCTGCGAATTCATTATATTGTATTTCGAACAATTAAATATAATGTTTTAATAAATTGTTATTATTATTTCATAGATTAATCTTATGTCAAACGTTGCCTAGATTTATATGCGTGCGTGCGTGCGTGCGTGCGTGTGTGTGTGTGTGTGTGTGTGTACAAATATATAAATTTACATTTTTATTCTTAATATATTTTAAAAACCAAATATTCTTTTAATGGAGTAAAATTCAGATACTGTATTGATTTATCCAATAATTCTCTTAATAATTTGGAAGCAAAAACTAATACTATAATTCCGACCCGTTTAGCTTGCGTTTATTTTTCTTATCTCACAGAGACCTTATACACTTACACACTACCTTATTACCTTATACATTTAATTTATTATTAATGCCTTTTACATTTACCTTATACACTTCTTTCTACTCATCTCTAATCCTACACGTGTATCTAATATTCACATATATCCCCACCATCTTTTTTACTCTTTTTACTCATTTTTCCTCGTCAACTTCTACCTTTAGTATTATTTTTTTAACTCTTTTATTTCTTTCTTTTACTTTTACTATCCAACTCCTTTTATTTTATTTCTTTCCTTCTTTCTGTCCTATTTATTATCATCTTGTTTTTTCCAACATAATAACTCTTCTCAATTCCTCTATTTCTTCTTTTTTTAATTTTCCTTCTTGTGTTTTATTACTTCTCTATATTTTTTCATTTTTTGTATGTATGTTTTTCTATCCCCTTTTCTATTTTTGACCTTTCCTTTTCTATATACTTTTATCGCTTTTTCTTCTATTTCTAATACTCTTCACGTCACCACGTCTCTCTTTTATGTACTTTTTTGTATTTTTCCTTTATTATGATCGCATTTTTCACTTTATTTTTAAATTTACCTCGTGATTTTAATCTATTAATGTTTATCAGTTTCTCTTTATGTTCTTGTATTGCTTTTACGGACTATATTTTTCTCATTTTTAATTTTAACTTGTACTTCTTTCTCTTTGATATTTTTCATTGAATCAATAAGTACTGGTTAGTGATCAAACCCCATTATTTCTATGATTTTCATCCTCTGAATTATTTCTAATACCTACTCGTTCTTTGTTGCTTAATCTACTGCAGATGTTCCAGCTTCGAAATTAAATAGATATCCGCTATCTTCTTTTTCCATATTCCATTTCAAACATACAATCCTTTCTCCTCAATCCACTCTAATAGTTTTATTCTTAGATATTTTTCCTACCTTTTCCCATAGATCTACTTACCCTTCTTCTTACACTGTTCTCAAATAAAGTTTTCTTCTATTAGTATTTAATTCACGTTTCTACCCATATTACGTTAAAAATTTCCCAGTTCTTCTTTATAGTCTTCCGTATATAAACTGCAACTATATTTAAGTCTCTCCCTTGTATACTAATCTTTCCTGTAATGAATTTTTCCCATTTTCCCTCCATATCTTTTACTATTATTTCTTTACATTTATTCAGTGCTAAAACTACACCTCCGCTATTCTTTCGTTTTACACTCTTTACCTAATTTACCGACAGGTCGTAGTTTTTTATCTTTCTTTAATTATATTTACTTGTCTGTTCTTTATCCATATTTCAGTTATTCCTATTATGTCTAAATTTTGAATGATGTCTTACCCTTTTCTTTAGATCAGCCACATTCCAAAAAAAATCTATTTTCATTTTCCTACTTTTTATGGCTTTATTTTTTATTGCTTTCTCTCTGTATTATTTTTCTCTTTTCTTTTCACTTTACATCCAAGTTATTTCTTCACTGATTATTTTGTTTCTCTATTAAACCAATTTCCTACTTCTTCCCTTAATACGTTCCATTTATTCACCACTTCCCTTTTGCTTTCTCTTTCCAAATAAATTAAGTCTTTGTTTCTATATATATTTTCCCTTTCAAAAGTTTTTTCCTCACCATGGTTAGATTCACATTATCTTCGATCTTCGTCTTCTATGGATATTCCCCACCAACTTACACTTCTTACCGTTTCATTTACTTTCCAAATTTTCTTTGTACTTACAGACACCTCCGACATTGTTTCAACCCACTTATTCGTTTTATTGATATTATTTATATTCTCCTTTTCTATACCTGTTATGGTTAGTTTTTTTCTTTTTCTATATTTCATTCTCTTGCGTTATTAAATCAATCTATCTGCACTTATATTCGTCGTTATTATTTTCCTATCTAAGCATACTGGTCCTAGTCATTTCTATGTTTTTTACTATTCTTTTGTATTTTCTTACAGTTGCATTTCTAGTTCTACTATTCTATTTTTCTTATTCTTGATGTCGTTTTTATATTTCTTCTCTAGCTCTTTTATACTACTCCGAACTTTTTTTAAGCTCTTCGATATTCTCTTTCATCATTCTAAACATCTCATCTTACTTTTCCCGGACTATTATTCTTATTATCACCAGTTTCGCTTCAATTTCTATGACGATCCTCCCCTAATTTTTTGTGTATTAATTTATTTTCCTTTTCGTTCCTTTCTCTAAATTATTTTTCTTTTTTCCCAAATGCACGTTAATTTTTCTTCTTTCGGCCACTTTGCTCATTTTTTGTATACTTTAATATACAATTTTTTTTATTTTACGCTCTATCTTATAAATGTCATTTTTGCACCCTGTGTCGCACTGTTTTATCGCATTTTTTCCGCATGTGTGCACGTTGCCACTGAACTACACTTTTAGACCCTCTACTTTTTGCATTTTTCTCTCTTTTATTTAATTTTACTGTTAATCGTCTTTCTTCTATCGCATTCTTTATAACTTTCTCCCTTTATCCATTCACTTTTTTTAGTTTACTCTTTTCTTAATTCTTCTCTGTTTCATCACTGAAAGCCGGGTTAAAGTTTTACATCGAAAAAGATTTGATTGAAAGAGAACCCTTATTCCTGGGGAAATAGGAGGAAATTATAGAATAAATCCCGAATGAGTGTAGAAATATTAGAAAAAAAGATGACATATGAAAGTAAAGTTTACTGTGATTATGACAGAGATCGAAAAAATTTAACATACCGAAAAACTTAAGAGATGATTTCAGAAATAATACATATAGCAGATAGGAAGGAGGGGACTCGGTTATAAAAAATATGCAAATAAAAACAGACAGACAAAAACGTAGAATGAAAAAGAAACTCAAAAAAAGGAGAAGAGAAAAGGCAGAACAAGGAAACAACAGCAAAAAGAACAGAAAAGACAAAAATTGTAAAAAGCTAAGTATAGTATTTTAAAATGTGATTGGTTTAGTCAAAACAGACAACGATAGAAAATTATAATTGATGATAAAGTAAGTAAATTGACAGAAGTGGATTAAAGAAAAAAAGAGGAAAAACGATAATAAAAAAAAGTCAGTATGAGGTACTGGTGAATAATGCGTGGTACGAAAATGAAAATGCTGAAGAAGATTTATTCTTGATAATAAAAGAAAATATGTACATGAAGATAAGAAAAATGAAGGAAACGGAGGAATTTATAGGGTACACCAGTGATCATAAGAACAAACGGGTTGGTATCAAAGTAGTCTACATCCAGAAGAAGAAAAGGAAAAATTGTAGAAAATGGATGCAATTTTGAAAAATAATAGAATGGAAAGGCCTTAATTTTAGAAAACGATGGGATTATTAAATGTATGAAATTGGGGCGGTGAATTCACGTATGTCAACAAAAAAGGTTGCAAATATAGATTAAGTGTTAGTATATGAATAAAGTGAGATATAGGTAGAATGAACAGAGTAAAATCTGACCATCAATTTGTACGGATAAAGATGCAGGAGTGAGGAACGAAGAAACTAAGTTAAAGAAGAAGAAGAAAAAGAGGGTGGTCTCTATAAAAGAAAAAGTGAAATGATACGTGGAAAAAATAAAAGAAGCAGTTGATATAGAGTCACTCTTTAAAGGCAAAATCTAAGGATAGAAGAGGTGCAAGAAAAACGATATAAAAAAAAAGGTGTGGAAAAAATACATAAATCAAACATTTAACATGAAAAAAACACCAAATCATATTTCGATGTGAAAAACTAAAAAAAAAAAAAAGAAAACGAACCTAAGAAAGTAATTAGGTTTGAAAAAAAAATTAAGAAATAATGCGAACATAGAAATCTTCAAAAACTTCATATAAATGAGGGTATAAAAAGGAAACGTCAAATGAATTTATTAAAGAAATTTAGAATGGATAATGAAACGAAAAACAAAACAGTAGGCACTGGTAAATAAAAAGGCAAGAATTTTTTAATTATGCAATACATAAAAAAATCAAAAAGAACACGATACAAAAATAGAATATCACGGAATTCAACACAATGAAGTAGAAGAATACTAGGCGGATATAAATTCGCCCCGGTGAACAGAAGAGAAAACAGAAGCTCAGCACGCATCGCGTCCCCTCAGAATGTGTCATGACAAAACATAAAAGTCAACCTGCGTCGTTGTAAATTTATACCCCTACCTTCCATCCTTTTGACAGTCTCCCGGAGATGTGCTTGTCAGTACTTTAATTTCTTTTATCTCATATATCTTTTAATAAAATTCACTAATCTTCTTTTAATATTTTTCTACATATTTTCACTCTTGTCCTTTTCTGTTAATTATTTTCAATATATAATGTTTTAATATTTAATTTTATTAATAATTAATAATTTACTATCATTTATTAATATAAACGAATTAAACATATAAATAAAGCACATAATTTCAAATAAAATTTATAAAAGCTAAATAATTTAAATTATAAACTGATGTATTATAAAATTATAGCTTTTTACATTTACAAGATCCTATTTATTAACTGTATCAAGTAATTAAAGTTATACAGTGTTGATGAAACTAGTAAAATTTCCATTTATTTTTCTATACCGTATATATAATTGAAAATATTCATTTCAGATTATTCATACTTATCTTTAACTAAATATGAATCAATAAAAATATACTTAATGCATAAAAAAAAAAACAATAAAACAAATGTTTGAGTATCTATTCTTCTCACATTTTTGTATTTATCATTAAGATATAACTATTATCTTTGTTTTAATTTATTTTTTAAAACTAAATTTTCATCATATGAAATTGTACTTTAATATTTAATAAGTTCTGAATGACAAATATTACGTAAATTTATTAAGTAAAATAGACACTAAATTTAATTTAAATACTCTTAAAATAATACAGTATTGATGAAAACGCGGTCACGTTTATGGAAGGAAAGAAAGTGGTTCATTAGTTCTTCGTGACCCTAAATAAGCGTAGTGATGTGATAAGTCTATTCACGCTACCAACAGGGAAGTAAGGAGAGGACGGCTAATGAAGGGAAGGTAATCCATATTAATTTGGACCGAATATTGGCGGCGACGTCGGCTTCAGAAGGGATCAGCGGTGACATCGTTATCTTGTGTGACTGATCCTCGATATTAATGTTCCCTGAGTATGAATTGGGTTCCCCTCTCCTCTTTATAAAACTAAACTCGTTCTTTTCCATCTTCCGGCCGACCTTATATGCGCCCAGAAGTCCCGTTACCGTTATGGTTTCCGCTGAAAAGCGGAGCCGGTTTTTCAACAAGAAATCCTGGCTCGGTAATCAGCCGACGCTTTTGGTTTTCCCAAATTCATTTTAATGAATCTTGCTGCATTTGCCGATCCTGGGACCGCCTTCCCCTAATTTATGCAGGTCTAATCATTTAAGTTTTGTTACATGACAGATTGGTGTACATGTCAAAGTTTTACCAAAAAACGACCGGATGGGTCATTTTGTTTTTTTTGTTTTTTTGTCGAATATTCTGCTATACTCCTCTTGTGATCGCTAGCACCTTTCATTAGCCTTGTACAGACGAGTCAACATCCATCAATCGTTATTGAGCGCCAACTATTTGTTGGACGTGTGTTAATCAAATAATAATTTTTTACAATAACTTCAATAATTTTACTAATTTTGCGAATAAATGACGCAAAAATTATTTATTTTTTTGTTTTCATATACTATTAACACTACATAAAAATTAATATATAATTTAAAAATCACATGTTTTAGATTAATAATATATTTTTATCCATCAGACTCGGATAGTGTAAAAATTTCCATTTTTTTTAAAAGGAGTATTCAACCTCTATATTTGTATCATGTAAAGAATTCTATATATAATAATAAAGTATATTTATTTGCTTTCTTTATTCATTGTATACAATGATTAAATTTTAATTAATATTTGATTATCGAATAACCTGAACTGAGATAACATTTTATGTTTTGTGAAAATAATATTTATTTTAACGCTAATATTTTTCTAATAATAAGTTATTTGTTTATTTTAAACCAACAAAGTTCAATTATTGAATTTTTAGTCAATATAAATGTTACATTAAAATAATATATGAACAGTCTAATTACTCTTAACAATTTAATAAAAAAAAATTAATTTTGTAATACATAATAATCATTATTCAATTATATCTTAAAATAAGATGAAAATAATTCATAACGAAATTTAATAAAATGCCAATATATCGTACGATTTAAATGAAAATTACTACTTGTAGGGTATTTATCAGTAAATTGACATTTAATTCGTCCGATTAAACGAACCACTTGCAAAAATATGGTCCCTGAAACCTACAAATGTCTCTTCTCTTTTGTTTTATTATTTCTTTCATTTAATGTCTCTTATTCTGACTTTGATTTAGTTTCTCTCCAAAAACAAAGAAAAACTACAAAATAATCTAGTTAACATTTAAAGTTCAATGTTATTTCATATTTTTTATCTTGGCATGATTTGCTTTGATATAATCTCATTTAATTATACATAATGTCACAAAACATAATTTTAACTGAATAAAATGATTATTAAAAAATTAATCAGAAATTAGTTTATAATTTCTTTTTTACTCAATTTTGCATAAAACACAGTATCAAATTTTTATATAAGTATAAATTACAGATAAAACTATCGATATAAAGTACATTAAAATACGACGTCTTTTTCGACATATTATTTTTCTCCTTACCATATTGTATAATATTTATACATTATAATTATGCAGCATGAAAACATAAAATAAAATAAAAAATAAAAATGATCGGAATCGTGTTGTGTAATGAATCTACTCTTTCTTACGATCATACATTCAGAAAACTTCAGCTGTCATTAACACATCACAAATTTTATATGATTAAAATAAAGAAGACCCTCGCAAGGACTTTCCTATTAACATCATTAATGACTATTTTTCTCTTACAATTTTTTAATACTTAAATATTTAAGATTTATAAATATATCAATAAAATCTTATTTTTTTAAGGAATGGCAATTAAAACCTTTTAAGCAGAGCAAATTTTTGTTCTAAATTTTATGCAAGTCCATCAATATTGAAATATTATTTCTATTTATATTTGCAAATATTTATAGCGAATCATTAAATATTATGAAACATTTCTTTAGCACCATACATACATGTACAGGACTGCTCAAAATTTTTTACAATTTCATTTTATAAATTTATAAAGTAATCGATTTAAAAAATCAAAATATGAAATAGTACATTATTTAATAAATGTTCCTCTATGTAATAAAAAAGACATTAAAACAGGCCATACCCTTAAAATAAGACAAGGTGAAAAGCACAAAGTAGCTTCGAAAACAGTGAGTAACAAGTATCTAGTGTATACACCACATAAACGTTATTACAGCTACGAATAAAGAATTACGATTGCGCTTCCTGAAATAGATTACAGGATGAACTATAACGAACAAAGTTTAGCAATTTTATTATATTTTTGCTGTTATAGAATAATAAATGTAATATCAATTAATAAATGTACAATTTCTGTGACAAATTGACAAACGTAGATTTATTAAGTATAGATCGAATACCTAAATATAAGAAATAAAAAACAACTTCTGGAAGGATATTTTTTTAAAGTTAAAAAGCTAAAAAGGAATAATAATCACTAATTATTTTTAACTATATTGATTTTCTTTCATGGTATAAATAAATTACTACATAAAAAAAAAATTATTTTCAAAAACATTTGGATGTGATTAAATTTCTACCTTTCTAGTTGCACAATTTTATTAAAAATTGTTTCAATTTAAAAATGTCTTTATAATTAATTTGTAATAAACTTTAAAATTTAAAATATAATCTTAAATTAAGTTTCTGGTACTTTTAATAAATTGTATAAAATTTGGTTTGAAATAAGATACGATTCTACGATCTATTCATAATTATTTCACATTTTCTTACGTAAATACATAGTTATAACTATTATTTAACTACGCTTAATAAATAAAAAATAATTGTATTAAATGCTTACTGTATTTATAAAAAAAAAAATCTGTTTCTCTTAGTTACGGCAATAAAAAAGGTAGACTACAAATTTTTTTATAATTCATTAAAAATAAATTGAATGCTTCATCTAGACTTGATATTTTTTTATTTACAAACAGCAAAGTGACTGTTGGAGTAAAGCAACAGTTTACCGAGAGCAAAACTATTATAAATAATTATTAAGAAAATTTTAAAGATAAGATGATAAGATTTCAAAATTTAAATTCAAAATTCAAAATTTTGGTGATACCTATGTTTGGGTTATGTTTAAATTGTTTTTAAATATGCATTATCAATTAATCTTAACAAATCCCAATTAGTGTGATTGAAATTAAAAATTAAATGTTTATAAAAAATTGATTAAATTAAAGTAAATAATTATTATTGCATTGTAAATCACTATTTATTGTAAATGATAAAAATTAAAGAAAAATATATAATAGATTATATAATGGTGTATATGATAATTTTTAAGTGTTCTTTTTTCTGTGATAGTTTGCTCATGGTATCTGTGTAAATACAGATTTCTATCCTGTAATAATAGAAAGACGGTTAAATATTCCTATTATAATTATTTATTATGTATTCTATGATTAAATACTTAGGTCACTTTTACTTTTTACTAAATTACTACGTATCAATATTTGCAATTGCAGATCGAGAAATACCTGATACTTTACTTTTTTCATAATCTTGTATATGGCAGCCAGAATGTGATAATAAACAAACGAAAAATAACATTATATTAAAAGTTAGATTAATAAAAATTAAAAAAATATTAAAATTAAGTTAGCCATATGGTCTACTATTACTATTATTTGCAATAATCGGTAGCTCCATACTTATAGATCTCATGGTATTCTTTCTTTTTAAATATATCACAAACTTAGTGGTACCAAAATAAAATAAAGTGAAAGTAATGATTAAAATACCGATTCTCTATAGATCTTTCAATTCATTGTATATTATCTTAAAAAACGTGCATATGGTCCATTCAAGCGCATCAATGCTTGTTGTTTCAATCTCCTTGACTTTTTCTTAGACATAAAAATTTTTTCCCAGTAATTACACGATGCGCCGTTCAATATTGCGAAATTTCGCACTGGCTATTACTCAGTAAGCCGATGCTTCTTTATACTCGGAGCCCTCCATGGTGAAAAAATCTTCAAGTTTCCATTGGAGGGTCTCAAAAGTAGGCCTCTTCATGGGGTCTTTATTCCAACATTCAAGCATGATGTCATAAAGGGGAGGCGGACAACCTGGTGGGCAGGGCATGCGGTAGCCATGATCAACTTGGTGCAGAACCTCAGCATTTGTCATTCCTGGGGAAAAAATACGTTAAATTTTTTTTTGAAATAGATGTAATAGAAATTTTGCTCCTATAATACACACGGCTGCCTAAAAAGAAATTAATGAATAAACGCGGAATTTGATAGAAAGCTTCTTACCAGGGTAAGGAATTCGACCATAAGTTACAAGCTCTGTGAGGAGAATTCCAAAGGACCAGACGTCGGATTTAATACTGAACTTGCTGTAATTGGCAGCTTCCGGGGCTGTCCACTTGATGGGGAAGCGTGCACCAATCCGGGCCTCGTATTCGTCCTCTTTAATAAGCCGAGCTAGACCGAAATCGGCGATTTTCACCACGTTACCATCCGCCACTAGAACGTTGCGGGCAGCTAAGTCTCTATGAATGTAGTTCTGCGACTCAAGATATGCCATGCCAGCCGCTATTTGCGCCGACATGTCAATCAACTGCTGAAGCTTGAGGCCCCTTCCTTTCCCTGAAAATAAAAAACTCTTGTTATTCTATGCGTTAAGCTACTCTTCTATATCATTCACATCGACTCCTGCAATCAAAATAAGCTTTTTCCAGGTATACTCGTATTTAAATCAAATTAAGCGTTCCAAATATCATTAATTAACGTGTGATTTTTACTGCAATTTTACTGCGCAAAACCCATACTATGACAAGTTTGAACGAATACGATGGAGCCTGGCATAACAACACATGTACGTGGGTCAAGCGTGTCAATGAAACCGGGTCAACGCTCTCTCGACAAGCCACCTTATACTTAAGGTACAAGATAACAATATGAATTTAGCAGCCGTTACAGTATCGACGTAATAATTGAAGAGGTCTTAGATCTACAATCTAATTTGAGGGAGCAAACTTTATAATTTAGGATACTGCTCCAATAATAAATATCTCCCTGAGCGTGAACGATGCATTATTTGTTCTTTATACTTCGTACTACTCTCTCCAAATTGAAACTCGAATAATAAAAATTTGCACAACGATAGGAAAAATAATTTCAAATTTAAGTCACATCTTCGAAATTCTGGATAATCATTAAAAGAGCGTCAACAATCAACAGCTAAAAAATAACAAAATCTTAATTTGTTATTTTTTAATCTTTGACTATCTAATAAAAATAAAATTTAATAAATGTAAATAAATTTATTTGTATAAAAATTGATACAACATATCATAAAAGAAAAATTGCCTTTTCATTTTTAATTTAAGGATGCGTTCACCCGTATGGAATTGTATGAATTTAATTATCTTGCAGTAAACTTAATACATTCCGTACTTAATAAATACAGAATTCTGTGAATACGATTTTACTTCTCTCGTGTACAACTTTATATTTAATTTTATTGACAATTTTTTTTTATTTCAATATGATATAAACAATTTAGAAGTTTATCGCAATGAACAAGCTTCTCGTCACACAGAAAGAATTTTCCAATAAATCTTCTAATAATATTATAATGGAATAATGGAAAACCTTCTAATAATGGAAAGATCGTTCGTTTAAAAAATACATACCTTGCAAGAACTCTAATAAACTTCCATTTCTCATGAGTTCTGTAATAATGTAAATTGGCTCCTCCATTGTACAGACAGCGTAAAGCTGAATGAGTTTGGCGTGTCTAAGTTTCTTCATAATCTGTGCCTCGGCGAGGAAATCCTTGGGATCCATCGTTCCGGGCTTAAGCGTCTTAATTGCTACAAGCGTTGTATTGTTCCAAAGACCTTCCCAAACCTCACCAAACTGGCCCTGACCAAGCTTCCGCACAAATTTAAGAGACGATCTATCGATCTCCCATTGATCACGAGTGCGATGGCTAAGTCCTTCGGTCACAGGCTTCTCCACCTGTAACATACAAATGGCACAAAATAAAAGTATACAAAACGGTTAAGTTAGTTCCTTTCAATCGCATTACAAATTCTACCCTATTGATATAAATTTTTTAGCTGCACTATATCATCGACTTTTCATTCAACATCATTAAATTTCTTATTTTAGATACTTAAACTATTGCATAATACTTCTTGAACTAGTTTTCTTAAGAATTACAAAGTCAACTATTGTCAATGTTTAATCTAAAAATGTTTAAGTTCAAATAGTATATATTTATATTTATTTTGAAAAATTTCACGAGAACAAAAATTGAAATAAAATATTGTGCTCTAAAGATTTCCTCATTGAATTTTTAGTTTTTTCAGTATCAATGTCTTATATTTTTAGAATATAAAAGAGTATTTCTTTTTTACGATAGTAATAAAAATAGATTCAAATATACCACAATGAAAACTATGATAACTCTTTCAGCTTATTTACAAATATTCGCTTATAATACACATAATATATTATACATAAATAAGTAAGAGATTGTCATAAATATCATAAATGAGTTATCAGTTATGCCATAAAAAGGTGTACGCATATAACTATATAATATATATTATAAATAATATTATATATAAACTCTCTATACTCAAATTTATAGAGAAATAAGCAAATACCATGTTAAAGAAAGTATAGAGTATATATCTACTATTGCAGATAGATAATTTACGGAAGACTTTAGTACGAAGATAAAAATATCTTATGTGCTGATAGAAATTATGTTACTGTATAGAATCGAAATAAATATATTTTAACTAGACAATAGAATACTTTAATTTTTAATTTCGTATCAACTTTCGCTAATTTTCTTTTACAGAAAATTTAATTAATTGATTTACTTTACGAAACTATTTGATTTGAATCAGTCATATCATAAGATGCATTCCGTATTTATGATAAAGAATGATAAATTTTAAATTTGAAAACTCATCATACTACGTATAATATTCATTTTAGGCTGAAATTGAGAGATGAAACTAAGAAAATTGTTAAGGATTTTTAAAAAGTTCTTGCAGAGGAATGGGTTGGAGCTGAACACAAAAAAAAACTAAAATTATTGACAAGAAGAGTTAAAAAGGGTAAATAAGTTTAAATTTTTAGAACACGCGCTTAGAGAGAACAATAAAGCGAAAGAATACTAAGGAAGAAATACAAAACTGCTAATGAAAGAACGGATATGATATGGTCTAGGAAGTGATTGAAGTTTAACAAGGAGTAGAACTCCTCAAACTGTTCCACAGGCTCCTAGAAAGTATGTTACTTTAAAAATGGTGGAAATTTGAAAATACATAAATTAGTCACTAAGTATTGATAGGAACATCCCAAAACATATGATCATGATGAAAAACAACAGACAAGTTACAAGTATAACGGCAGCTAAAAGAGCAATCGTATTCGAATGCAAAATTAGAGATAGTCACAAGATAGACCTACTAAAGGAACCTACTACAAGGACCAACAAAGAGTAGATTATATATATATGTATATTCTAGGGTATACCGTAGAAGGCAGGAACACTTGGAAACAAAGGTGTGTTGAACATAAAATTTTGGAAAAGCGTGTAACGATCGAACTGGTATTAAGAGAAACATTTGAAGGCTAGGAGGTGTAGACAGAGTACAAAAGAATGAAAAAACGATGAACGCGACAAACCTTTAAAAATCTAGGAAAAACTGAAGATGTGCACTCAAGGCACAAAAAGTTCATTTTGAAGGTTTTTAAGATTTGTGATGCGTGTATGGAAATGAAAGTACGAATAGAGTAAAAAAGGCCCTGAAAATTTTGGCGAGGTTTAGATTGGGGATCGAAAGTGAAAGTGCATTGGTTGTCGGTGGAGAAGAAAATGAAGATTCTGCAAAAGCGTACCTTAATAAGATAAGATACATGTAGATAAAAGAGCGTGTGGCAAAACAGTAAGAAAGTGTAAGTGACAATTGGAAAAGATCAGTACCTGTATCGTTAAGATTAGAGATATAAGAAAATGTGCTAAATGTGTAAATAACTCTAAGCCTAGTGTTAAGTCAAATATATCTTCATACCCATAAAGCAACATGTATAAATTATGAAAACATATAAAGTATGCTAATATTTATATTGTTTAATATAGTATGCAAAAACAGTAGACCATTGAATTACAGAAATTTTTTACGTAAAAGTTTCTGTTGTTTTTATGATAAACTAAAAAAACATATTATCATATCGTGTTACTTAACGATTATTATTAACTTCTTAAAAATAATATAATGTAAAATCATGTCTTAAATAGTTGTAAAAATTCTCTTATCTTTACAAATATTTTATTTTACAATTAAAGGTTTACTTATGAAATTTGCGAAACTTGTAATTACGAATAATTATATATTATAATACGCTATATTATAATATTTAAATATTTATTCATAGAAGATATTTTTATTCTGAAATAAATTTTGAATAGTTTTCTACAAAGATTGTACAAGCTGTAAAGGTTGTATAAAAAACTGTAAACATTTAATGTTTTAAAATTGCCACGTGATGGAATTATTTCAATAGTTTCCAATGTATATTACTCTGTATGACTATTGTATTATACTTTTAGCTATTTAATATTAAACTAAATATAATAATATATAATATATAATACTATAATAATAACTAAAATATAAATTAATGGATTATCAACAACTTTTTATTTAAAAATTTAGATGAATAATATATTTGTTTGTATATTTAACATTTATTAATTAAACATGATCTAAAATGCGTTTTTGCACTAAAAAAATAAATACTATTACTTACATTTCTAAAGTAATTAAGTTTATAATACTAAATTATAATACTAAATTTTAGGCAAAATATATAGTTTCAAAAGTTTTCAACACATGTATACAATTTTCAAAATTTTTAGATTATGTAATATAAATTCATTTTAAACGTAATTTCCTTAAACAATGCTTGGGCTCCAAATACTGAAGCCATTTCTTAGTTTTAGCCCCATGACCTTTTATGTATCATGACTTCTATGGATTCTGCTATTTTAATTATAAATTAAAATCAGGTTTATTACTGATCGTTTCTCTTACAATAAATACATAAAAATAATTTTTAAAAGTAGAATTTTTTATTAATTATTTACTAAAATACTCGTATTTAAATTACTTAATGTAAACGAATTATAGTACTATAATTCAATAAAACCGGGTACGAAGAACTTTGATGTATATTCAAATGGAATAAGTCATTTAATAGTATCATGAAACATTATTTTATGTGAAACTTTCACGTACAAATTTAATTTAATCTCCAACACAGATAAAAAAAAATTGAAATTGTTTTTATAATTCTTAAACAATTTTTAATCATTTGCTATAATTTTAAATATTTTTTATAGTAATATATAATATAATGTATAATGATGTAAATATATCGACAAAATAAGATCGATTAAATTAAATTGGAATAACTTATTGAATAAAAAATCAATAATCTCAGAGAAAAATTTATATTGGACAGATATTTTATGATAGGCAATATCTATAAATTTATATTTGATTATTTATAAAAAATAAGTAATATTTATTTCACAAACTTTTCTATTTATAAAGCTAAAAAGCTATTCAAATAGTCAATTAACTTTTAAATATTTAATATTTTTTATTATATTGGTAACTACATATATTCAAACTTAAGTGAATAAAATTTAAATTCCATTTATGAAAATGTAATTACATAGATAAAATTAAAAATTATAACGAATCATCTAATTAATAATTGGAATTATTTTCAAAAAAATGTATTAATTTACATTTAAATATTAAAGACATAGACCTAAATATATAAATTGTATGGATTCATAAGTATATAGAAGTGCAGTTTTAAATATATGTGCGTATGTATATATATATATATATATACACACGCATATACATACGGTTTTACATTGGTATTAAAAAATAGTAAAATATTTTCAATTTTTAGATTTCAAATATTGATCAAATCTGTCATTGTAGTAAAAACTTTTTCAATAAATATTAAATATCATAAAAAATTTCTTTAATCTTTAAAAAGTTTACAATAAAATGTACTATACGTACATTATTTTTGGCGAATCTGTAAAAAATGTGTAAATATCATATTTTTAATAAAAAGTCGAGATTGAAGACTTTTGAATTAAAACCATCGAATTATTAAATTGATAAGATATAATATGCTTTTAGTTATTCATGATTTTTCCAACTAAAAAGCTAATTGATGTATACATACATTTTACTGTGTAAATGTAAGTATTTCTTTCTTTTTTTCTTTCTTTCTGAATTTAAAATAAATTTAAACCGTTGTTGTATAAACTTTACTTTTATTTTATAATATAAAAAATTTAAACCTAATATTTAAATAAAAAATTCTTTTTGAATAGCTTTATTTAAGAATCATAATTCGTTTAAAATTATAAAATTATATGAGATAAAGGGCTCAATATTTACTTTAAGGGACATAATAAAACCAACATTACCAATGAAATTAAAAATTATTAATAAAAAGTTTAATACTATGTTTTAAATAATAAGAGATAATTTACTGGTCTTAAAGTTAATTCAACATAAAATAAATTAATAGATCAAGTAACACCAAAGATGCGAAAAAATTCTCCAAGTTTGCGAAAAATAAGAATTGAAAGAAATATATTTGAAAACACAAGAAATAAAGTTAAAAATGAAAGAGAAAATTCTGGAACAAAAAAGATAAAATGATAACAAAATAAAAATATACAGTAGAATTAAAACAAATAATCTTATAAAGATTTTAGAAAAATTTACATATGAAAAGAAAGGATATTTAAGAAAAAAGAAGTGAAATAATAGTGGGATATAGAATGCGTAGTTAAACGAAAAAGAATATACTTTACGAAATATATAGCATATAATATACTAAAAATAATAATATATACAAGATTCATTGGAACGGAGAGACAGAGAGAAAGAAAAAAAAACGTAGAAACACAATTGTAGAATTGAAGAAGAAAAAATAGAATTAAATGCTAAAAAATGTATGTAATTTATTATAGCAATATTTATTAAAATATAATTAAACTACCACTGCAAGAAATATAGTTTTCTTTTTGATAAATAAAAAATCTAAAAATATTGAAATCCTTAATTTTTTTAATACGTTGAATATATCGTACGACAAAGTATACTATTCCCAATAAAAAATGTTTATCAAATTTATAATAAAATACAAAAGTTAATTATGAAAAAAATTTTAAGTAAAACATTTTACAATAACTATTTTAAAGTTTATTATAAGCAATTACCACAATACAGTAAATATTTTACATTAATTTTTTATGAAATCAAAAATTAGATATAAAATTCAATAAAATCCCCCGATGCGTTTCATCAAAATAAGAAAATAAGAAATTATCGTTTATTTATCACATAATATAGCATAAATAAAAAAATTTTGTTTCATGCCGTAAACCTTAACTTTATTTAAACAACAATAAACTTTAAGTGAAAAAAATTAATAATTATAAATATTACTAATTTTTAAATGATTCAATTTCGTATGTCTTACCTGTACACAAGGCTTGCATAAATTAACGCACAGACCATCTGCTTGCTTGCTATAATATTCGACCAGATCTTGAAGATTCCTGAAAGTTGTTCGCCTTGCAATAAAGAAACCACCCTCGTCCAACTGACGAATCCTATAGTGTTTAACCGTGTCACCATCGCGAACTAAAACAAAAATATTAGTACTAACTATGAACTTTCTCCTTTTATATATGAATTTTGTGATAGCATTATATTTTATAAATGATGCATATAAAATAATATTTTTATTTAAAAAATAAACTTATAAAATACTTTCTATATTATTATATTGAAAAATTAGATTTCAACATATTTATATTTATTATTTATTTATACATTGCTACTTTCGTTTATTCATTATTATAAAATTCTTTATAATAATAAAATACTTTGTAAAATACTTTAAACACTCGATGCAACTTTCATAGAACCTCACATATATTAATTACTAAAAAAATTAGTAATAAATTTAATTTGTCAAATCTGATCTTTAGATATATTTTTTATACTTTTATAGTTGGTTTTTAAATAATAAGTCGGTTACTATTTTATTTTTAATATTCTTTTCATTGCAACAATTAAAATAAATTATTCTTTAACAAGCAATATAACATAACGTTATATAAAATACAAATCATAGTATATGCATGATACGTACGTGTTCTATGTATGTGTATATTATAATAATAAATAATATATAGTAATATAATTAAAAAATGAATAAAATAAAAGAAAATATAAACAAATTTGAAAGTTAATTAACAGCAACTAATTAAAAATATTATTAAACTGGTTTGTTGTTCAATTGTTTAATATGATGTACACTACTACAAAAGTATTTTTCAAATAAAAATTGTTAAATGAATATATTTACCCCGTATTATATTTTTTATATATAAATACTATTTTTTAATGTTTTTTATTGTACAGAATAACATTAACGTAGAATTCAAATAATTAAAAATACTAAACGAAATTTATTTTAATTCAAAAAATAAATTTATATACTTTTTCGTTCTGCAGGCTGCTCATCGAGGTACATTACACGATTTATTTTTTCTAATTAATATAACTTCTAAAAATATGTTTGATTTATTTCTAGATTCATTTAATATAAATACTTTTGTACAATAAATAATAAATTAAAGAAATAAAAAATAAACATAATAAATATTAAATAGTGATTGTGAAATAACTTATACCTGAAAGTGAATAATCGTTCTGTCTGCTTTCTGAATCTCGAATCAAGAAGGCTCCATGATCGTTATCTGGCAGCAAAAGTTTCTTTTCAGCTTCGATTCGCTTTATTTTTTTGAAATACCACCTGAAAACAAAGAATAACTGCATATATCGCTTGGGGAAGTACCTAAATATTATAAATTTAATTTTATCCTAATACCATTTTTACTATAATTAAAATATATAAAATGAATAATGTAAATATTTATGTACATAAACTTTATATTTTTCATTTTTGTTTTCACAACAATTGATTTAAAAAAAAAATGAAGCAATCGAATAAAAAACATTATTATACAAATATTTTATTTTTATTTTTATTTCAAAAACCAGTTGTAACTATGACAAAATAGTTCATTAAATTAGAAAATTCATTTTGTACTCTATGCACTTTAATTACAAATTTTTTTTTCAATCTTAACAATTGGAATATATTTTTTATATATTTTAATTATATTCTATGAAAAATATCTTAAATATTTAAAATACATAAAAAATAATATGAATTTTTTATCGTTGATTAACAAATAAATAATTAAATTTGTTAATAAAATCTAAAATTTTACAAGATTTCGTAATAATATTTATAATTTATATTCCACAAATTCTGAATTGTATAAACACTACAAAGTGAAAGATGATACGAGGACAAGATGAGAGAACTAATAATGGTGTAAGAAGAAAAAACAGAATGATGTGAGACAAGGTCCCTCTCAGTATTATTTAACAATAACTCTTTCAGACATAAAAGCAAGATTTTCTAAAGTACTAAAAGTTGGAATATGCATACAAGAAAGACATGAGAACAATTGCATATGTAGATAATATAGTTATGTTATTAATTTACAAAAAATATACGTCTTTAGGATAATTATTTAAATAAAATAATTAAAATGATCGCATAGATTTTAAAAAATAAAAAACAACTAACATGATAATTGACAGAGAATAGAACGAGTGAAAATTTTTTTACAGAAGATTAAAAGAAAAGGATAAAAATTTATGAAGTCTAATAGAAATAATAATACTATATGATGCAGAGATTTTGAAATGGAAATAATATGAAGAAATAAGATAAATACAAAAAATATATATTAAATGAATGTTGTGGTTAGTAAGTAGTCTAAAGTTTATGAACTATGGAATAATATTGGAACAAAGAAGACAAATTGTAAATTAAAAAATTAAAAATTTATGACATTTTTTATTTAATAAAAAAACAGAGAAAATAATGATACACTAAAAAAATTAATAAAAATAAAAATTAAGAAAGCACAAAAAAATACAGAAAATTGTAAAAATAAAAATAGAAACATGTAACAAGATGAATAAAATTTTGAAAAAATATTGAATGACTGCACAGATACTGAGGAAAAAAATGGAAATACAAAAGAACTTTTTGGAAGAAGTCAGCAATATTCAAATAGATCAACATATAAGAATGACAAGAAAGTTTTAAAAAAGTTGAAATAGTCAAGTGAAATAAAAAGAATAATGATGAAAGGAGTAAAAAAGAAAAAATATTTGTATATAAAAATTTAAAAGAAGAAAATAAAAAAGGATAAAAAATATTAGCTGAATTCAGAATTATAAACAAAACAAGAAGAAAAATAGAAAAATTTTTGGGAAGTAACGAAGAAACTACATTTAGTATCTATGGAAAAAAAATTAACAAAGATACATATCATAGAATAAATTAAAGAAACAGAAGTTAAAAAAATTGATATTAGATAAATAAAAAAATATAAAATATATGTACAGCATTTATTGGAATAAAAGAATAAAGATTAATGAACAAAAAAATTAAAAGTCATGTGTGGGTACAAAAGATATGAAATATATTTAAAAACTGAAATACTTGAGTATTAATCTTTAAAAATGTAAATAAATAAATATTATAACAATGTTTTATCAATGAAATAATTTTGTTATTAGAGCATAAAGTATATTATAAAATTGATTTAAATATTCAATTGTTAACAATTCATAATTGTTGTGATATTTATTTACTAATTAAATTTTTAGAATGTGAATATATAAAATAAAAAATTAGTTTTCTTCAAAATATGTCATTAATATTTAATTTTATCAATTAATAGTATTTTATGTTATGTCATAAATTAAATCCAACAATGACATTCATATAATGTTCATGGATTAACACATTTAAATATCATTTTCAAAAAAATTTTAAAACAAACTTGTATGAACTTTATTAACATTAAACCACTTGCTCAAAATCAATTTCTATTAATATATGTAACACAAGCAGAAACTTATTTACATAAAATATTTTTCTTAAATTTTTGTTGATTTGAATTATTTAATTGTTTATTATATATGAAAAATAAAATATTACTTACGGTTCAGCTTCAATGGATTTTAATTTGGCAACATAATTACTAGGAATGTATCCTTCTTGTCTAGTCCTTTTACTTCTGGCAAGCCACCAGTCACCCTGTGTATCATTAAGGATTTCCAAGTGCTCCCCCTTCCTAAAACTAAGATCTTCGTCCGTTCTGGCGTCGTATTCGTACAAAGCAATAAAAATCTTAGCTGATGGCACATCTGTGTCAGGTATTTGTGGCATTGGTCTAATAGGATCTGGTGGCGGAGTTGGAACTGGGCTCACCTGAGAAGCCACTGCCTCTATACTGGGATTGCATATTCTGTCTGGCTTCTCCTTCTCTACACTAGTCTGACATCTAAAGCAGTTTCCCATTTTTGATGACTACTGTTTAAATCAAACCACTCCTCTATATTTTAAAACTTGCACTGTATCGCAATTTTTTTTTGGTACATTGCTTTATCGCTTTATTCCCAAAGAATCACCATTTATTAATTTCAAAATGCACTGTATAAAAAATTATGCATTCATCATAATTTAATTTTGATTTTCATTTAAGGAGAAATAATAATAAATTCTGCATGGCGTTGAAAACTAATTGTATTCAAACATAAATCAAGAGTGGAAAAATCTTTTACTGATTTTTTAGATCAATAAAAGCACCTGAAATAGATTATTATACAATTAATATATAATTATATGCATTCAATAGTACAAAAATATTGTAAAAATAGTAAATCTATTTCTATAAATTTCTACTTATAAAAATGACATTTTGTTGAAATCAATATATTAATATATTTAATAATACTTAATTTTAATATCACTTATAAATTTTATTTTAATTAATTTCACAAAATTAAAAAGACTAAATAATTGTATTATTATTCAACATTTAATGTATATCATACTTATATATAAATTGATTAAAATTTTGTATGTTAATAATTGATTTCGAAATTCTAATTTATCATAAAACATATTTTATGTTTACTTGTAGAAACGTATATCTCTACTAATAAAAATTAAATTTTACATAATTAAAAATAATTTGAAGAACACATTAATAATAATTAATTATAATAAAAGTTTATTAAAAACTTATACATATTAGCAAACAAAATAGTTTTTATTATTTCCTTTAAATAACAATTTCTTAAGAACAACTAAGTACCAGAAAGTATTTATAATTTTGATACAAATTTATAATGATAATAAATAACAAAAATTTTTTAAAATAACGTTCTAGTTATTTAAATAAATTGATTGAACATAATAACAAAAAAGTGAACAAGTAAAGGAAAAAGAAACAAGAGGATAACCTACAAATGCAATGTACGAAAAGTATTTTAAAAGAAAGTAAAGTAGAGTAATAACCACGACCGTCTCATTTTAAATTATAAATATTAGTCAAAAACTTTAGATGATTCAACAATTATATGAGCCTATAATACCAATGTAAGCTATTGTTCAATAAAATTAACTAACCAGCTAACGAACAATTATACGAGCTAAAAGTGAAAAGAAATAGGAATAAATAGTGAGTGAACAAAATTAAAGCCCTACAACATAAACAAAAGTACAATACCGCTGTATGAACAATAAGCGGAATGTCACCTTCTTCCTCTTTATATCATTTTAGCTGTATTCGTAATAATAAACAAATTTATTTATAATATAAAATAGAAGTATAAAATAAAATACAAATGCAATTTAAAACTGACTTTTTATATTATATTTAATCATGTTACAATTTATAAATTGTAATTTCTCTACGTTTATATGTAATTCACATTTTATTATTAACGAAAAATAAAACAAAAATGAAGTCAATGAAATTACCAATGTAAAATTTATTAAATAATCAAAACTGCTTAATTAAAGGAAAATAAATATTTATACGATATTTAATTTATTTTAAAATAATTATTAATTAAAAGGTTTTTAAAAAATCAAGACAATCTATATTTATAAGTACATAGAAATTGAGATTTTTAATTAAAGTATTTTCAAAAAGTATGATCAAGCATTCAAGTTCAAACATTAGTCTGATTTGTATATCGACTGATTATAATAATTTTAAATCGGATTTTTTAATTTAAATTTTATTTTTAAAATAAATATATTTTTGCATATGAATAGATAACATTATTTGATATTTTACAAATTGAATTGATAAAATAGATTCAGATTTTTTATTTTCAAATATACATTACTTTCACTTTCACTATATCTCTCATTCTATCCTTTACATCCCTCCCCAAAATCTTTTACCATTATTCCACCTTTCACTTTCTCCTGGTAGGATATAATCATAAAGATATTGATCACGTGTTTGTTCCTACTCGATTTAATTCTCTCTCTCTTTTTCTAAATATATATGTACATGTGTGTATGTTTACAATATTAATTTTATTTCATTCATTCATTAATCCTCTGTCACATTTATAGTTATAATTATTTAATACTCATAAAATTTACTAATCAATCTTTAATCGCGTTTAAACATTATTTTTTACATTTATTTCTTATGCGATCATTATATATCAGTGTTCTACGCATTGATAAAATATCTTTCATTAAATTTTATATAACCTCTGCGTTTCTTTATTAATAGAATTTTTTGTACACAATGATTCGTCTTTTTTCATTTCTGAAAATGAATGTTAAAGTAAATTTTTAAGATTTTTCATTGTAATTTCATAATTATTTTTTAGTTATTTTATTTAGCTATATAAGAAAAAATCTCTGTTGACATATTGGAGAATTACTGGTGTTAAATCATCTTTAGTTCTTTTGTAATTTTCTGCTATTGTTATTTATTAAAAAAATCTACCCTGAGTTTGTTATAAAAGTTATATTTAAAAATTGATATTTGAAACATTTTGTTTTAAACAAAATATTATTTTTATCGAAACAATTGTTATATTTTTATAATTTTTTTATTTTATGAAAATTTTTTTAACGGTAAACAAACGGATAATCATGAATTGATTGAACATTATTATTGATATTTTAAACGAATCGATATTAAAAATTTATGAATATATGTTGTTTGTGCAATGTATATTATATTATTATATCACAGTATAAACATACCTAAAGTGTCAAGGAGATGTGTAAATAACAGTTTAAGTGTTTTGCATTATCAATTAAAAACATTGCGGCATAACTTATTAGCTAAAATTATAAAATAACGAATTATGGATCTTTTACGTGAATTTAGGCATTCATCGTTCACGATATTATTCACAATGCGATATTTCTCAGATAATAGTACAACCGATCATTCATGAAGTCGAGGAGAACATGTGCACAACCCATAGAAGGATTAAGCTGCAAATAATTGTTTTTGTTTTCTTGACAACAGACTACGCCCAGTAGTTGAATAAGAGTCCCCGAATACTGGCATAGTTGCATAGTAACCGTAGCCGCAGATCACTTTGTAAATAGTACTTACCTACATTTATATTTTAACTGTACCCTATATTTCGAGGTAAAATCTTAAGAATTATTACTTCCATGTTCGTATTTTTCTACCCACTGCAACTGTCTCTTTAGAGTCATATTTTCCGATCACCTCGATAATATTATCGTAACGCATTCTTATACAATAATCAAACTTGTTTGAATTAAGAACAATTGATATCAAGGATAGTTAAAGTCAGTTATATAAAAAATCTATAACTGATAGTTTTCATCGTCATTGATAAATTTTACTTTTTACTCTTGTTTGATTTTCATATTACTTATTATTTAACATTAGAGTCAACTTCTAAAATCTATAATAACCGCGTTTTAAACTTTCAAAGTTGATAAATTGTAAAAATTAATAGACTGGACTTTTGTTGCATTAATCTTAATTAGTAACAATTTATAAAAGAGTAGTTATAGGTTAGAAACTTAAAATCGTAAAGAAGTGTTTGAAAACTTTATATAGAATAACAGTATTTTTTCCGATGCTGGCAAGTATAAAATAAGGTAAGACTGCGTGTCTACAATATTTGCTTACCTTATTATTATTATCGCATTTCTAATAATCTTTCGTTCGATTCGCTAATGACATTGTGTAACGAGATGTATGAGCCATCGCAGCCTTGCCATAAATTAAAAATTCCGATGTCACAAAAAACGGAAGCATTTTTGAGAGCGTGCTATTGTTTCAGCTTTGTTTCACAAACACGCAACACACGCGTTCACGCAACACGAGCACACGTTAAAACCCACACAAGCTCAGAGTACTTTCTACCGTATCGAAAGCTAAATGAAAAAAGAGGACCCATGACATCTCGTTTAATGTTCGTATACGTTTATTATTCTCTGAACTTGTGCCGACGCCGAGTCTTCTTTCTCTTTTTTTGCTTCACGTATTCTGTTTGTTTAACATGCCCGCGTGCATCGTGTGACCATAAATACACGTATCAACGAGAAACGCTCACCTGCTTAGTCCGCCTAGACTTCCAGACGGACTCCGCACTGCTGCACCGCGTTGAAATAAAGGAATAAAGGGAGTCCGAGAAGCGAGTGAGGAAAAGAAAAATAAAGATTAAGAGAAGAAAAACTCAGATGCGTCGCACTATATTCACAGAATTTCCATGCAAACTAGAAGAGACTGACTTTCTAGGGGTGGTACGTGAGCTAAGGAGAATGCGAGGAATAACACAGGCATGTAGCAGCACCGGCAGCAAGGAGTAGCTGCGAGACCTTCGCCATTGCGTGCGTGCCCGACGATCCTCGCGAAGCAACCGTAACAGCGCTGCCTGTCTACAAAAGTTCCACTTGAGCCAGTCACTCTGAATACGCCCTATCTACGCCATCCTTCTCCCTCTACACACGTCCACTGCTCGCTTACCCACACAAAAGCAAGTTGCCTCGCATCCGTGCAACGAAACTGCCTGTACCACGATTTTTCTTTATGATGCTGGCGTCGCGTAGACATCGTGCGGTATCTATCCACAGGAATGAAAGAACCCAACACCTACCCTCGCTTACCACTCTCACTACTGCATACGTAAAACTAGATCGACATTAAATACGGAATAATGTCTCCTGAACTAACTACTATGAATATGATAGTTTCAAAATCAAAATTCTCTCGGAAAAAGTCGCACGTCACATCCATACGTGTGAAATTTTATAGCTTATACGTTTATAAATATACTATTTTTAACGTCATCTTACCGAAACATGCAAAAGTGTTCATTTTAATTTCAGCATTATTATTCTAAACGTTCAACTACTTGTTATAAATTTTTTTTATTGTGTATTTAGTAAATAATATCATAGGTTAGTTTTAAGATAACTACTTCAATATTTGGAAAATACCCTCGTATTTGTTTTTATGCGTAAGGCTCTAAAATTCTCAACGGCGAATGTCTCTATTGCAACGAATGTCAATTATTAAACATTAAAAATATATAGCATATATTATTTAAACACATGACGTTTTAGAAAAGTTATTTAACAACGAAGAAAAACCTGTATATTATCGATTCAAAATTTACCAATTAATTTTATTAATAATAATTATAATTCATTCTTTTTGTACGTGCACGTTTGTTTGATAAACGCGTATCTGTACTGTGTTTATAATAAACATTTTTAAATGTTCTAACAATTACTTACACACTACGTAAATTAATTCAGAAAACATTATCGTTTGATAATTTAAACGTATTCTAGAATCCATTACTGAGAACAATTCGTGTTTTTTTCTAATACATGTAACAAATCCTTTCTATTTAAAACTATATGTTTTTAATATTATGAATCAGAAAATCCTAAATCTGAAAATATTTTTAAAGAACGGACTATTTTTTAAATAATCCTCTAACTTATAATAATTTTGGACTAGTAAAACAAATATCTCAGAACTCTATAAACTAAATATGACGAAATCACTTTAACTTTCAAACATTAGTTAAGTTTAGTTTTGTAACAATATGCAAAAAAAAAATTTAATTTACCAATTATTTAAAACATAAAAGCATATAATTAAGTTGTTTAATTTATACTTATTCATTATTTCGATCATTATAGTTTTTTGTTAATAATAATAATAATAAAAAGAAAGTATTCAATTAATCCATTTGAAAGAAGTTAAAATCTCATGCATCACTTTTTTCATGAAACTAATTGTAATGATAAACTTTAATAAAACTTAATCATACAATTATATATTAAGATAAAAAATCTTATATAAATTTTGAAACTGAAAAGTTTTGTTTTTTTTTAATTGAAAATTAGTGACATATTAACGCATATGAAATATTATTAAATTATTATTTTATTTAATTATTTTTTGGTTCAACTTTATAAGTTTTTTTTCAAGTTGCTTAACAATAAATTCAATATAAAATATAAATTAATTTTAAAAATAAATTTTTAAGAAAATTTTCTTTTTCAATTAAATAATTTATTGCCACGATATATGATGAAAGGTGAAATGGAAGATTTGTGATTAATAATAATAAATTAACAATTTTCTTTACATTATATTTTAATCTATTAATGTTTTAATCGAAAATAAATCTAGTAGAAGATATACGTTCGTTTAAAAGTACGGATTCAAACGTCTATGATTTTATATAAATGATAGAATAGTATTCTAAAATATAAAGTTACAAGACTAGACCAAAGTCTTGAAAAGGTTTAATTATCAATTATTATCTCTCCGATATAAATTTTATCCCATACTTTTCTAGAAATTCCAAAAAAGT
This sequence comes from Platyscapa corneri, assembly GCA_018907185.1. NCBI lineage: Eukaryota > Metazoa > Arthropoda > Insecta > Hymenoptera > Agaonidae > Platyscapa > Platyscapa corneri. The sequence continues at coordinate 1,258,014 of JACCHW010000057.1, read as the reverse complement.
AAAACCAAACAGGGTTAATTACATTCTATAAATAATATAAAATATAAATGACAAATAAAAAACTAAATATAACATTAGCCAAATTTCGTATTTAATATTTTTTAATATTACAATGATACTAATTAAATATTTAATTAAAGTTTCTTATAATTTATCAATGATAATTCATGATATTGGAAATTGTTTTTTTTGCAAGTTTAATTTCATAGACAGTTTTCGACTCTTCTTTTAATATCAACGGAGAATTTAGTAATTTATACTGTATATTAAAATCAAAAAAAGTTACGCGACAAATGTAATAAAGGATTATTATTTTTAAAATTAATTTTAAAAATGTTATTGATATAGTTAAATTGCAACAATCATAGTATCTGGTTATAAATATTGGAAATGTGAAATATGCCATTTATATGACATTATATATTCTTTTATTTAATATTATATATTTATTAATTTTACTCTGCTCATGTCACTTGCTTAGCTCTTCTACTTAAAGTTGCCTGTCCAGGTACTTAGCCTGGAAATAGAAACAATTAAACTCTGTTTATTGGGAAGACAGTAAGCATCGTGAAAACCTTCCAAAAATCTTTTGTAGTCTTATATTTCTCAAATAATTATTCTATTATTTAAAAAAAAGTAACATATGGAATCCATTATTGAACAATCGATAATAGATGTATACCTTTTACTCCTTTTTAAACCTTTCAAAATAAAATTAATGATAAGAACAAATAATCATCTATTCATTTATTTAATCAAATAGTCTACCATTTTTAATAATATCAAGTCATCAAAAATTTTCAATAAATAATACGAACAAAATTTATTTTAATTACATTTTAACGTATTTATTCGAAGTATATTCTAGTTATCGGCAGTTTTTTACGAATTGCAGAAAAAAATTTCATTTTTGCATTCTTTTAATTAAACCAATAATAGATTTATTCATAACTTATTACTAATGACTGTAATTGAGTAAAATAAAAAAAATTTGTAAAAGTATTAGTATATATATAATTGGGGGAAAAAATAATTAAAAAACTTAGAATATGAGTTTTTTTAAATAACATAAAATCACATATTTAGGATACAGATAGGATTAATAAAAACGACAGAGAAAACGCCAAATTTATGACCAAAGAAGCGAATAACTTATTAGGAAAACTACGGAATACAGCAAAAAGATGGTTTAAGGAGCACTACAATAGAAAGGTTTAATTAATTGATACGATCATAGGAAACATGTTACTCTATGGAGTCAAAATCTCAGAATGGAAGAGTTGCAAAATAACAGAAAAGGTATAGAAAAAAACAACATAAAATAAATTTTAAATCTAAAAAAGAACGCGGCGGATGACATTTTAATAGAAACGAAAAGAAACCGAATAGAAATAAAGGCAACTAAAGAAATAATCGAGTTTGAAAACAAAATAATAAACAGTAAATCGGTGGAAATCTTCAAAGAGTACATAAAATTAAGGATTGAGGAAAGACAAGATTTTGAAGAAAGTAGAACAAAAAGTGGGTAAAAAGTATGGGTTAAAAAGATAAACTTTTGACTTAATATTGGATGATCAAGTTTTTGCGGAGGATAAAAATTATGCAAACAAAAAATGTGTATATCAAAAGAAAGATAAAGAAAAAGAACGTATGAAATGAAGTTCTTAGCGGGATTTAGAATAGGTCACGAAACGAAAAATAAGAAATACTCGTTAACAGAAAAATAAAGAATATCTAGATTGTGCAATAAACAAAAACAATAAAGACAAAAAAACACTTTGTGGAGAAGTGCAATGTCACGGAATTCAAAACAATTAACTGGAAGAAAATTATGATAAGGAAATAAGAAATACATAAATATGTTAAAAAGATTCATTAAAACAATATAAAAAACAGGGAAGTTACAGAGAGACATCATAGTAAGGCAATAACAGGAGTCAATAAGAAAAGAAAAAAAAAGTAAATCAAGGATGTGTGGATAAATGTAAAAGTACATAATATTAAATAATACAAATACGTCTAAAATGAAATTTGGATTTAAGAAATGTACAGTAACGTAAATAACATTCTCATTACATTTAATATTTTAGATTAAAATACGAAAGAAGAAAAATTAATATAAAAAAGAATTTATTTTTAATACGTTATCGTAAATGTTTTCAATAGCTTTAAAAAACAATATTTTTTTAAAGTATTAATTTGTATGTCTGTATTATAACCGACTTTATTATTTAACATGATATAATATAATATAATATAATATAATAATTTAAATGTAGGAGTAATCAAAATGAATTCATTTAAATATAAATAAAGCTATATCTTATCATCAAATAATTATCTACACTATAAATGTTAAATTCAATCTTAATATTATGTATTTTTATATTATGGAATTGGCTAAAATTAAATTAAAATTATGATTAAAATATTTTAATATATATTTTTTCCACTTTAAATCATATAAATAATTATATCTATGATTTATATATTATAATATTAATTATATAATAAATTTATAATATAAACTTATATGAATTTATATATTCTTTTATTACTAAATTTAATACGAATAACCAATTTAAAATAAAATAAGGAATACATTGATATTAAAGTCTCAAATAACTAGTATTTTTACGTTAATGAATAATCTAATTTAATTATGAAACAGAAGTTTTCTAAACTAAAAGTAATTACATTATATTTATTGAAATTGTTTTTTTTTTTATCAATAAACTGAGTTATTTAAAAAATTTTATTTAATAAACTTTTTAAAATATCAAACATAATAATACATCTTTTTACCATTTATAAATGTATATACATTTAAGCAACTTAAAAAATAAATATATATATACAACTATTTCAAATTTATTTTCAACAATTCCCAAATATATTCTTGCATTAGTTATACTAATTGTGCAAAATTAAAAACTTTTTACTAGAATTACTTATTTTTTTTAAATTTATTCTTTAAAATTATTTACTTCTACAAGAATAAAATTATATTTATGTATAAATAATAAATTTTATGACGTAAATACTAAGTATCTTTTATAAAAACTGTGAGACCTGTAATCCAAACTAATAAAATCGGTAACATCAACAATCAATAATTTTTCGTGATATAATATCATTTTTAAAGTTTGAAAATGTAGAATTAAATATTGCACAATAATTATTATAACGATTATTTTTGAAATATTTAAAAATAAACTAATTTATTGAATAATTTTTACTTTAATATTTTTTTAATACATATACATATAATATTATAAGTATTAAGGATACTTATCAAGCTTTTATTTTTTATAAATTGAAGTGTTGTCTTAAAAATAGTTGCTTTTTTACAATAAAATTGATAAAGCGAATTTAGTAACTCTAAGGATATAATTCTGTAAAGCATTTCGGCTCAAAAGTTTGAATAATAGAATAGAATAGCTCCAGACTATGTAATAAGTATATGTACACATGTAAATTTCGAGATAAAGATACTATACTAAGTTTAGATATTTTTTTAAAATAAGTTTAATCCTACCGGTTTTTAATTGGTAGGCATAGTTATAAGGAAACGTAATCCACGATTATTCTTATTAGCATACATATGCTCTTTGTATACACATACGTTACTGAAAGCCAAGAGGTGAGTTTCACTTACAAGTAGAGGTGGAACAACCCAAGTGTAAAAGTGCCAAGGGAAAAACGAGTCATTCTTCTCGCAGTTTAACACTTCAAAGCTTTATTCACAATTTTTTTTTATTTTCGTATCTAAGCCTTAGATTTAAATAATAGAATTTTATTATTTAATGAATTTTTATATGTAAAATTTTTTTTAATACAATGTTACTCTTAAAAGAAACATACAACAATAAATAAAAAATAAGAAAAATCATTATGCTTAAAGATATTTAATACTTATATAATTTATTTTATTAAATTTGTTTTATTTAATTTAATTGTACAATATAATAAATCTATACAACTTTTGACACTTTTAAAAGTAAAATATTTATTCTATCATTAGAAAAGTTGTTGAGTATATTGACAGGAAAAAGTAAAAATCTTTTTCTATTAATGTTAAAATATTAATTATTAACATTTATTTTTTTTTGCTTTACTGAAAATTTTGTATATGCTTTTTAAACGTTGAAGAATTTTTTTAAAACTAATTAAAGTAATACCCATATCTAAAAAATTAATACTATTGTAATATAATTAAAAATTATTAATAAATAGCTTCACATGAGATCAAAATTATTTGTGTGTAGTTTATTTAGTACAATGACTGTGTTGTAAACAGTAAGATTTAATTCACGCGTACATTATTTACGAGGTAATAGTAAAAGAATTATTTTGATCGTTTCATAATTACTCAACCGATTAAATTATTTCAATATTAATAATTCTTAATGACACATACTATAAATAACTAAATATTGAAAAATAATATTATATTATTTCGTACCAATATCATGAGAATCGTGAATTTCTTCTTATTTCAACTTACGTTTTTTTATTAGTGATTGTATTATAAACTTCCACATATTTCATATGTACTTTTTTTGTTAAGCTGTAGTAAATTAATGCAATACCTTTACTTTCATTTAGAATACATTATAAATTTGTAGAAAACGTATTATTATATAAAACATCAATATAGGGATGAAAAAAATAATGCTTTAAAAAAATAAACCGAATCACATTTTGACGTTAAAAGTTAAAAAAAATGTTAGAATAAAGAGTAATTAAGTTTAAAAACAAAGTAATATATAACAAAGAATTGGGAATGCTTAAAATATGTATAAAAACAAAAATAGAAGATAAAATTTGAAATAAATATAATGAACATGAACAAAATAAAATTACAGGGTAAAAAGAATAAATTTTTTATTGGATATTGAATGGTCAAGTCTTCTGGAGAGCATTTCGAAAACAATAAAAGCATCAAAGTAACCCGGTAACAGCAAGTCTGAATAAAAAAATTGACAACTTCAAAATATACAGAAGAAATCAAACACATCATAGAAATTATGCAAGCAAAAAATGGATACATGAAAAGAAAGATGGAGAAAAAGAAAACGAGGAATGAATCCATTAGTAAGATTTACAATGACCAACAAGATTTAAAAAGAGCCAATAAACGTTGGTTGATAAGAAAAGAATGAATATATATATTGTGCAATAAAGACAATGAAACTCATTTTACAAGAGTACAATATTATAGCGGTGAATGCAGGCAAAGAAGGGAATGTTATAAAAGAAGAAAAGAAAGATATAAATATATTATACAAGAAACGTTAGAACTGATATAAAAAAAAAATTAGAAATGAAAGGTATTAAAATACTATTAGTTGTAAAGAAGAAAATAAATAATATTAATAAATTCCAGATTTATAAGTACGATAAGTATGAGATAAAAATTTTTAAAATATGATATAAATTAATTATATCTCATCAAATAGAATAATAAAGTATGTTGTAAATGTATTATAATATTTAAATGTTTTAAATTATATAAATTTTTAAAAAATAATGGAAATAACTTTAAACATTATTTATTATTTCCTTATTCCACGAATTAAGTCAAATGTTTTACTAAACATGGCATTCTAAATAACATCGAGTTATCTAGTATCATCTCAAAACTAACACATATTGTAGCTTATTTATTACTTACTTTATTAAAAAATATTCATATTATTATAACTTTAAAGTTAAATGTTAATTATTTAATATTCGCATGACAAATCAAAATAATTAGAATTTATAATTTGTAAATATTTTAAACAAGAATTCTTACAAAGTAACACCAAAGTACAAATATTAATAACAAATAAAATATAATTATTTATTTTACAGAAAAATTTTATTTAATTATTAACGTTTTAACTTTAATTTATTAAAATCTTAAGTTTTTGATTGATCATTAAATAATAGAGTTTTTTAATATTTTTATATAAAGATTTGGTTATTTCCAAATGACAGAAATTAGAAATTTTTTGTGATTACTTTTTATTTTTTTATTTTTAAATAAATTAGAAATTACAAACGAAAAACAATGTATTAACATAAAATAAACCAGCTTTTGCTTTCGAATTCTTTTTATTTATACGTACTCCTCGAGTCAATAATTGGCGTCATACATATCTGAGAATAAATAAAATCATATAGATCATAATTTTTATTTATGTATTAAAAAATTTCTTAAATAATTATAAGAAATAGAATACTGTGAAACTTAAAGTTTATGAAAAATTTCTTTAGATAATACATAAATAAATAAAACATAATAATTCATAATTCTTGATCATTTTACTTTATTTAACAATATTTAAATATTATACTGACTAAAACTTTACAGTAAACTCAATCTACGTAAGTCTTATTTTATAACACATTTCACAAACATGATAATAGGAAAAATATGGAATGTTGCAGAAAAGTGGTTCAAAGAAAATATCAAAGTGAAAACGAAAATATTCAACAATTTGTTAGATAACATCTCGTAATATGGCACAGAAGTATGGAAATGGGAGGTTTATGAAGAAATAGAAATGGTACAAACAAAATTTATAAAATGGATACTGAATTGGGAAAACACTCTTAAATATATGATGTTCGAAACAAAGAAAAATATAATACAGGTAAAGGCAGCATAGAAAATTATTAAGTTGGAAAATAAATTAAGAAAAAAAGAAAACGCGAGAATACGTAAGAAGGAAAACTATTAAAAAAAAAACAATAAAAATAAGGACAAAATGAAAGGGAAATTACAAGGTAAAAAAGATAAACTTTTAGTATAATATTGATTGATCAAGTTAGTTTTAAATAGAAAAAATAGAAAGAAGGCGAATAATATGGAAAAATAGAATCAAAAAATTATCCCAGTAACAGCAATTGTACATAAATTATCTAAAAATTTCAAAATTTGCAAAGAAATTTAAACATATTATAGCAGAAAATGTAAAAAAAAAAAATATATATGCATGAAAAGAAAAGATTTAAAAGAAGAAGTGAAATGAAGCGAGATATAGAATGAATAATGAAACGAGAGAGAACCAATAATGGTGGTTAGATAAAAATAAAAGGAAATGAAACACATTTAATAAAAATACAATAGTACAAGTATCAATACAAACAATTATAAGAGAATAATGAAAAAAGAGACATGATATGCTAAATATATTATTCAACGTTTATTATATCCGACAGGTAGAGAGAGAGAGAGAGAGAGAGAGAGAGAGAGAGAGAGAGAGAGAGAGAGGAGAGAGAGAGAGAGAAGCATAACAAAGAAAGCAATGCATGATAAAAAAGAAATATTAGGTATGAAGTAAAAAAAATTTAAATAAACGCTATTCAAATATTGATTACATACACAAATTATACATACATTATATAAAATAATGTAATGTAATAGTATTGAAAATTTAGTTATGTTGGAAGGAATATATAAATTTTAAACAATTTATAAATTCTTCCTAAATAAATAATAATAATTATTAAAAAACACTACATAATTTTTTAGGTAAATTAAATAATATTTGAATAATTATCATGAATATTCATTTTTTTTATCTACTAAATTTACTTTTTGATTTTACATTCCATATGTATATTGTTTTATAATACAATTTGATCTTTAATTTTATTTATAACTGTAACTTTTTGTTAAAATGAAAGAGAATCTTTATTACCTATTGTTTAAAATTCAAATTATGCAAGTTTATATTCCAACTATTATATTTATATCTTTTCCTATAAATTAGGTTTTAGATCCGTAATTTTACGTCTAAAAATATTTTTTTTTAATACAATTATTATAAGGATTAAGCCATATCACACTTATAATTTTTTCATATATATTTATTTAAAAACCAAAAATAAAATTTAAATGAAAAAAAGTGTTTTTTTATTGATATTTTACCTAAAACATTTACTTTTCAAATAATTATAAATACATTTTTAAAGTGTTGTGATTGATATATCAAAATAAAATACAAAATTGTTATCTTTACAATATTCTAAACCTACAATCTTAGATAATATTTTCATAGTCTTTTTTCATTTTCATAGATAATATTTCATCATCTCGTTCAAGTGTTGTTATGAATAAATCATGTTTAATTTTAACAAGTAAGTATAAACCGTGCAGAACTTTTCGCTTTCCTTATGTTTAAATTTAAAATAGTTTAACCTAAAACTTTTAATTATTATTGATATATTCTCAAAATGATAAATTTTATTTACATTAGATGTACGTTAAATAATTCACATAATTTATTACAATATTTTTTTCACAATTAGTTATTTTTAATATTAAAATACTAGAAAATTCATAGACCAACAACTGTTCATGGGAAAATTACCATGTATACTTGAAATCATTCCATATTTAAGAAATGTGTATACATGCAAGAAACTTTCACAAATTGATATTATTTCAATTTAAAACAAAATTAATTCTACTTAAAAATAATAAGAAAGTATTTCCATATTATTCACAGATCATATTCATTGGCTAATTCTTTTTAAATTTAATATTGCAATTAACATGTACATGTTATTTTAAACTATCTAAATAATAATTCTTCTGATAAAGATTAATAAAAGTATATAAAGAATATATTTTTATAATATAATTATATATTAAAATCTTTAAAAAAAAAACCAAATTTCAAATATTAAAAAATCTAGAAAACTATATTGTTTTTAAATATTATAATAAGTACTCGTTTATTTATTTAAATAATAAATTCCAAATATTCTTTAAATGCTAATCTTTATAATAGTAAAATTCAGAATGTATTGAGTTTCTTTACAAAATAGATTTTGGAACCAGTGGATGTTAACAAAATTAGCTACAAGCAGTACTCAATCACTCTTATCATACTCAAATTCTGCCTCACACTTATCTTACAAAAGTGCATAAGCAAGTCAATCAGATTTCTTATTTAACTCTAATGTATATGCATACACTTTTCGCTTTTCTACTTTTATGTTCACAAGTAATCAAAGTTCCTGAAAAATAATATATAAACACCTTCAAAACTAAATAAAAATACTTATACGCACATTTTGAGGTTAGAAACATGCCTTTCCAAAGTATCGATAGTATATCTTCATAATGCTTTCTCATTCGTGCTTTGTAGCAAAAGCACTTTAACGGGCACACCTTGCACAAGTTTGCACTTTAATTCGTTTTCTTCTTTATACAAACAATAAAACAGATTACTTTGTTTTTGAGGAGAAAATATAGTGGAATAAATCGGAGCTACCTACAATGCACCGTAACCCTACGACTGATTAAATCAACACTAATTCCACACATTATCTAAAGTAAAATAATATTTTACAATGAATACGATATTCTTACAACGTACGTAAATGATAACTCGTTAATTTAATGATCGGTTCACCTATTAATCGTTTCTTTTTGTATATAAATTAAAAAAAGATAGGGGGACTACTAGTAAGTCCCATCGATGGATACCGTATATTTTAAGGGAATAAAGAAAAGAATCCGGCAACAGCTTCTATCTTTCTATCTGTCTCTTTCTCTCTCTATTTCAATCAACACAGATCTATCTCCATCTTTCTGTTTCTCTCCTTCATAATCTCTTGTAAACTCGCCTTTACATAGAACGTAGGTTCATGTATACGTACTTTTCTAATGTCGACTGTTTTTTTACTCTTTTATGTTAAATATGTAATTGAAACATAATTACAATATTGTCATATTTATCGAATTCATATAAATTTATATACGGAATTTAATTTTAATAATTTTCAATTTTATTTGTTCTTTTGAAAATCGGTTATTTTCATTTATAATTATAAAGCTTTTATGTAGATAAAAATTTGTTGTATTTTAAAAAGTTATTATAGTTTGTTATTGGTATTACGTTTGATATTAAATAATAAATATTATTATTTATTAAAAATAAATATTAAACTTATAAACTTAATACATAAATATATATAATAAAATTATATATGGTAAAAGTAGAAGTATGTAAGTAGAGAAAATTGAATGAATGTTTGCATGAATGAATGATTGCTCTTTTCAAAAGAAAAGAACATAATTGCAAGTGATAATTCGTTGAATAAAGGAAATACTACTCTAGCCACCTTCACTGCAATAGATATTGATAGCATCTGTTTCGAATTCATGGAATGAAATTATTAGCGAAATTTAGAATGAATAATAAAACGAAATAGCAAGCACTGATGAATAAGAAAGGCAAAAATATTTTAATTATGTAACACATAAAAAAAAACTAGAAAGCACACAATAGAGGAGTACAATATGACGGAATTCAATACAGTCAAGTAGAAAAATATTATAAAGATAATATATAAAGATAACGATAAAAAATATTATAAAAATATGTAAACATATTTAATAATAAATCTATTGAACACGATTCACTGAAACATTTAATAAAACAGCATAACAGAAGTGAAGAAAAAGAAGAGAAAATAAATAAATGATATGTGGATAAGTGTAAAAGTACAGAATATTAAATAATACAAATATGTATATAATGTAATTTAGTTTTTTTATGAATGATTCATAAACATTAATATACCATGCTCTACAAAACTTTCGGAATACTGGTAAACAAATAGCATGTATACCTTTGTTTAATAGTTATACATGGATAATTAATTGAGTATCGTGTATTTAATTATAAAAAAATTTTCTTATAAAAAAATTAAATATAGTTATTGATTTAAATTTTTATTTTGTTATCAATTTGTTATAAAAATTTACAGGCAAAACAATTACATCAATTTTTTACTTAGTCCGCATTAGATACGCAAACACTCTGACACAGTTATAAAGTGTAAAAGAATCAAAAATATGATTCGTTATACTTAATTTTTTATGTGCATTTTTTTCGAAGCCATAAATAAACGGTTAAAATATTTGAATGATTTAAAAAATTATAAAAACTAATAATTAAATGCATTTTGCTTCTATTTATTACGCTAATTTATCGCAAATTGAATCTAGCACAATTTATACAATATTTCTTAAGATTAAAGAAAAAATTACTTTTAATAAATTTAAAAAAAAAAACAACAACATACGTATATATTAAATCATTTAAAAAATGAATATAAATAAATATGTAAGAAAGGATTATTTATAGCCAAAACGATACACTTTGCATAACGTCCCTATTATTTCTTTAAAACTTATAAAAAAAAAAATTTGTCAAACTCATTAATAAAATTAATGACTATTATCTATTTTGTAGTATTGATAGTTAATAAAAATCGTGTATATGAATCTGTTAGATACTCTAAAATAATATTCCTGATAATTTTACCAACTTAAATCTATTTATTAGGAATTTCGGTATTTATTAGAGAACAAGTCTCGCTAAGAAAAACGTATAGGTGCATTTTCCAACATAAAAACATTATTTATCAATTGGGAGAAAAGAGTGCTAAGAGCTGAGGCCGAAAAATAAATTAGCAGTGATAGAAATAGAAAGTTTAATGATAAACAATTATCAGAAGAATAAGAAGATGGTTAAAATTTGAATACAAAGAAAAAATATATATATACACATTGTAAAAGAAAATTTAAAGAGATCACAAAAAGGAGAGTTCTATAAAAATTTAAGCATCAAAATATGGGTGGGCGAAAAAGTCATAAGAAAATTCAAAACGAAGAGAGAAGTCAGTCAGTGTTACTCACTGAGTCTTACGCTGTTCAACATAAGTTTGGTAGACCTTGAAAAAAAGTTGAAAAAGTGAGGGCATCAGGTATTAGGATGGACAGCAAGGAGATAAGATCAATTTCGTACACGGATAATTTTGCGATAATAGCCAAATTCGAAGAGGAACTGAGGAAGCCACTAAAATTCTTAGGAGGTTTTTAGAGAGTAAAGGACTAGAGTTCACCTCTGAAAAAACAAAAATCATGTGCTACAGAAGAAAACGCGGAAAAAGGAAGAAGCTGTAGATACACTTGTAAGGAGCCTCCATAGAAAAGGTCAATAAACACGCTAAAATTCAAACTCACCAAAAACAGCAAGAAGTAGAAAAGACGAAGGAGCTAGCAAGAAAATCAAACATGGTATTGGGAACACTGGGTCATGGCAGAGAGTTACTTTAAGGGAAACTTTAAGTTAGAACTCAAACTGTTTGATGACTTGATCGAAGAAATTCTAATGTACGATTCAAAAATCTGGGGATGGGAGAGACGCAAAGAAAATACTTCAAATAGGCTTTAGGTATAGATAAGAACACCCCCCAAGGACATGTTTTTGCTGAAGCTAAAAAGAGATAACCGAAGTATAAAAACGACGAACAGACTGATAGGCTTTGAGAAGAAAATCCGGAACTGTGATAATATGAAGCTGCTTAAAGAGTGCCAAAAAATGAATTTACAGAAAAGAAAGGATATGTATCACACTAAAGAGAAATCGAGAAAGGAAAAAGAGGATTATGGGAAGAGAAGGAAAAACATTTGGAAAACTATAGGTTGATCGCAGTACTGCTGAGAGAAAAAATCGAATGACAAGATTTAGGATGAAGTAAAACACACAATGAAAGATCAACACACATAAAAATGGTTAGGAAATATAGAGAAATCAACTCACACAACAGAAGCGAAAGAATTAATCAAAGATCTGAAAAGGGTAAAGAGCATTTGTTAAGTAGAGGAAGGGATAAGAGGCAAATAAGGTGTGAAAATCCTAGCAAGATTCAGGATGGGTAATGAAGCAAGAGGGAGCACCCATTGGTTGACGTACAAGGAAAAAAATGTAGGTTATATAAGGAAAAACCAGAATCATTATATACATTCTAATATATTATAGGATTAGAGGAGAATTCAAAAGATACTGGAAGAACATTACAAAAGGGGAAAAGAAGAATATTTACGAACTGTAAAAAATCATTTGGAAGAGAGAAAGATACAAAGCTAAGAACGGGAACCATAAGCAGAATAGTATGCAAGAAAGTTAAGATGTAAACTGTCAATTGTATTCACGTAAATTGTAAGGGCGTCAAATTTGGTACTTTGTTAAGTATCCTCATATTTTTATAAGTGTTGACGTAACAATGAACTAGCTGTTTATGTAATGAGAAATTAGAATTACTCTAACAAATCATGGATAAATATCGGGAAACAAATATGTACATTATGCGAGGAAAAAGAAGAGAAACACATAATGGAAGAGTGCAAGGTATTAGGAATAAATACATGTAATTGGGAAGAATTTTTCAAAGGTAATGAAAAAGATATAAGCCGACTTTGTAAAATCTAATGGCCGAGAAAGAAAGCAATCCAAGATAAGTTCAAGAAAAATTAGATTTAACGAAGTAAAAACTATTAATTTATGAATGAAAGTGTGATAAAATTAATAAGTAAAGTTTTAAAAGAAGTTTTAAAAATAAAAATATATAAGCGTAAATTGTAATACATTATAACAAGTATTTTTTTCAATAAAATAATAAATAAAAAAAATAAAAATAAAGTACCAGTTTATGTAACATTTACTAAAACTTCTCGACAAATTTAGATGTAACTAACCAAAGCTTACTATAATATAGCTTCGTACAACTCGCAATTATTCATTGCAAATATCTAGTTGTTAAGGTAATAGTAAGGTGACTAGATGTTAAGGTCATGAAGTTTAAGAATGTTTTTTATATAATATATGTTGTTCAATAAAAATATATACCTATTTACGTATTGTTTATTTTTTTAATTTAATGTACAATATTTGTAAAATTGATAACACATGATATGTGATAATAAATGATGAACTATTAATTATTAATATATTTATGTTGATTATATATCAAAATGTAAAAAATACAAATTATATATTAAAATAAAATAAAATTATTTATTAAGTTGTAATCAAGTATATTTTTATATACAAAGTAATTCCGTAAAAACATATAGTCATAAAAATATAAATTTAAAAAAAATATAAATTTAATAAAAATTTAATTATTTATAACTATAGAATTATAATTTGTTGTTTTTTTAACTTGAAACTAACTTTGCACACAGAATATAAATTTTTAATGTAAAGCGATGTAAATCAAAATCAAAATGTTTTTTATATATTATTTATATATATAGAATATATACACCTATAAATTAAAAGAAAACTTTTTAATTTTAAAGTTTTACTCATAAAAATAATAACACAATAATAATGGTCAGTATCATATTATAATTTAAGTACAAATAATTAATTGCATATTGGAAATAATTTTTTTTTCATTTTTATTTTTTTTAAACTAATTAATAATAATATTTTATTTTATTCAAATGAAATAAAATATACATAATCATTAGTATTTTAAATAACAGCATTATCATTAATTATTTGATGACATTTAGTCATCGTATAATTATTAGCAGTAACTGTAAGCGTAATTATAACTTTTTACATTGATATATGGGTATGTGCAACGGTGCACGCACATGCACGTGCATGTATGTAACTACATATCACAAGTATTTCAAAACGGGGAAAACTGTACAATCAATTTATGAATAAAAATTATATTTCATACAACATGAATAACGAGCACTTTCACAAAAAATAACTTTTTATCTTAATTTTATCACATTTATATATCAACTTCGTTTATGTCATTTCTTCATTTTTATAAATTCAGTCTCACAATTTATTCAATATTTAAAATATTAATTTATCTTCTAATTTAATTGTATACAATAATTTCTTATTACAATGTATATAAAAATAAAGATATTTATATTGATATTTATATATCGTGTGACTGTAATTGATTATTTGATGAAATATTACTTGCATCAAAGACAATTGTGTCATCATCATCATCTTCATCTAATGGTAATGGCCTCATCTCAACATCTTGTCTATGTGCAAGAACACCATATTTTCTAACCATTTGAGCTTGCGTTTTATTTAACCTATGTAATATAATGTTTTATTTATGCTTTTACATATAACATTTCATTTAAGTAAATAAATTTACCTAAAGCTCCGAAACATCAAGTATGCCATAACAAGTACACTTAGGCCAATAATAACAGAAATACCTCTTAAAAATGCTCCAGAATTCAAAGATGATACATGTATCCCATTGGTGATCTATAGAAAATTATTTTAACCATTAAAAGTTTATAAGCCATTATATACGTTCTTCGTATATTTCAAAAAATAAAAAACACTCAAAATATATATACAAGATTTTTAACATTATAATAATATTAATTAATATTAATATTAATATTATAACAATGTAATATATTGTTCAATAAAATAACTATTATAATGTTAATTTAAGTTGGACGATAATTTTTCAATAAATTTATATTTATAAATTATTATTTTTATATTTATAAAATTTAATTATCAAAATTTATCATTAAAAACTTGTAATTTAAAATATATATAATAATATAATACATTCAAAAATTTAACAGTTAACTTCACAAAAAATATATCTTAAAATAAATATTTTTTTATTTATTATTAAATTAAAAAATGTTGATTCAACAATTAAAATAATATATAAAGCATATTTATAATATTTATAATATATTTATTAATCTATTTATAATACTTTATTATACTATATAATATAATTATAAAATCATTTATAACAATTATGATTCTAATTTTAACAAAATAATAAACTTTTATTTGTTTAATTGTATATTTTTTTTAAATCTTATTTAAAATTATTGATATAAACATATATTTTGTAATTTAAATTTTTTAAATTTCATACTTGGATTGTAGATGTTACAGGCGAATAAGTCGTACTTGATCTCAAAAATGTTTTCGAGGTTATGTTAACCTCTTCTTTTTTTGAATTATTAACAGCAACATTGTATACAGTGTCTTGTATATGAGGCTCATTTAATTTATTTTTCGGTAGCATCGATATCGTTTCATCAATTTTTTTATTATCAGTTTTACTTTTAAATAGCACAACTTCCACGGGTTGTCGATTTTCTCTAAAACTTCCATCACAAGTTGTTATTTGTGAAAAAATAAAATTCAAAAAAAGTACAAAAAAGTTAATTCTCTGAATTTTTAAGAACTTCATCTTATTTTATGCATTAAATTACTTTAATTTAATAATTATTTTTATTTTGTTTTATTCGAACCATCTTGAAAAATATTGTTTTTCTTCATGCCTATCTCATTTAAAGGTAGTTCTACAATATTTGACTTTGTTTGTGTTTTCTTTCACACAGTAAGTTACTTCGTTCGTTTAATCCAGATTTACTTGTGCACTGGATTTTAAATGATTATAAATAGGTAGTTTTAATATTTCTGTAAAGGACATCTACGTAAAAAGGCGAATAGAATACAAAAAATTATATTTTTAAGCTAATTATATAAATTTACCTTATATATAATTTTACTCTACTATTTAAATTAATAATATACTACTCTACTATTTAAATACTATTTCAATTCGTAAACGATTACAAAAGTTGTTACAACTTAAATTTTTAGCAAATTTCATAAATTCATTAAAAGATGATTAATAGTTATACTTGCATAAGAAACAAAGACGAAAATATTTAATTGTTGTTCAAAAATGGCATTTCAACCATGATAACATCTCATTATTAAATGAAATATTGAAAGTGATTTATTGAAATATTTTTTTACATATGTATTTTTTATTTTTGACAAGTATAATCTAATATTACTGTTGTGATCCTCATTAACAATCATAAAAAAAATGTTATCAATTAATGTATTAATTAACTTAATAGATTCTACAAAATTTTAAAATATTTATATAAAATATGATAAATTTATCTCAACATCAATTTTTTGAAATATATTGAAATCATTTATAAATAGTTCTTTTTTCATAACTTTTATTGGTGTTAATGATAGTTAATGTTATTTTATTATCAGTATTTTAAAAGTCTATGTATATTGCACCAATATCAATATTTTAATATATAAAATATTTTAAACTATTTTATTTGTGTATATACTTTATTCATTTTAAATGATAAAATTAACATAATTTTACTAATAAGAATGTTGTATAATAAATATATATAATAATATATAGAGAGATTAACAATTCAATTCAATAATTTTATTTTTATTATAAGCTAATTACATAATTTTTTAAATATAATTTTTATATTAAATTATAGAAACGATTATATTTATTCATTCAATTACTATTAAGTATATTATAAAATTTTTATTGCTTACCCAATAATTCATTTTTCAAATATATTTGTTTTGTATTATATTATATACCATTAATATATCAATTGATGAATAACAAATATTGTTGCTTTATATTAATACAATAATCTTTAGCTATAAATACATTTAATCCCTCTGAAATATAACATTAATGCTATAACATTTTCGAAGAAAATAATATTCTGGTTTATTTGTGATTGTGCTTATATAATAGAATAAGAAAGAAAGAAAGAGAAAAATCAAAAGAAAACCTCACAAGAGGAAAAGGAAGTAAGAAAGCAAAATTAATTAAATGTGTGCGGATGAGCATTGAGGCCTTGAGTACACGTGAGATAAATAACGGAGAGAATGTTACGCGGTAATATTGTTAATAGTTTGGGGTAAAAAGCGTCGAATAGTTTTATGTTAGTGTCATATAAATTATATGCAAATTATACAAAGTATGTTAATAGACCAATTATATAGTAAAACAAACCTTCAGCCTTTTACACATAACTTCCTACATTTAATATAATATTATCAATTATATAAAAAGAAATAATGCTTGTAAATATAATTATAATATAAATATAAGAAATTATCTTAAATTAATATATTTTGGTATGCTGTGACATAATAGTAGTTCTATTTTCCTCAAAAAAAAACTGAAAATCAATTTTGATTATTGACGGTATGAATAACGATTATCATTTGTAGATAGTGTGTCAAACAGATATTTAACAAACATTTTTTTCTTAAAAAATGAACGAAAGTTTATTAAATATTCTTTTTCAAACGTAATAAAGCCATTTCACAATATTTTTAATTCTTATTCTTAACAAATCTATATTATTTGCATTATACAAACATTTTTGATTAATACATTCAAATATCTAGAGAATAAATTTAAATAAAATAATCACATGGCTAAAAGAACAAATATGGTAATGAGAAAAGTATAAAGTATAGAGAAAATTTAGTTTAAAAAAAAATATTAGAATAAAATGAAAAATATTTTAATATAAAATTTAATATGGTAAAAAGTTTTGAAAAAAATTTTGAAAAAATAAAAAAGTACAATGAATGTATATAAAATGAATATTTAATTTAGTTATAAACACTCCTAAATAAATAATTTTATTGGCAAAAAAGGAATGGAGGATAGTAAAGAGGTACAAATCAAATTTGAAATGAATAACCGGTAAAAAGAAAAAATGTTTCAATTTAAAAATAAGAATAGAAGAACGAAGTTATTTATGAAAGCAATAGAAATAAATTCAAGAGAAAAAGGAAAACTAAGATACTAAAAGAATATATTTTTAAAAATGCATTAAATGTTCAAAAGCTATGTTTTATATCTAAATACTAATAATAATTTTTATAATATTTTTCTTCTCTTGAATTTTTAACAATGTACATTAATTTAAATGTTAATTTAAATATACAAAATGAACACCTTAAAACATCTTTTCGTTTTCTTGGATTAATGTATTCTCTATTTTATTATACTTCTTTAATATTTGATGTTTCTTCCTTATTATTACATGTTCTATATTTTTCAGACACTTAGTATCATATGATTAAATCTAGATTTTTCCTTTTTCAATTTTCATTTTTAAACATTTTTTTAGTATCTTACACACGGTTTCTTATGTTATTTTTAAACCTTATTGTTCATTTGTAGCGTGATTTTTGTTTTCTCTTCTCGTTTGTTACATCATATAATACAGTTCGATATTTTCAAATCTATTCCTAGTATTTAATTTATATATTTTCTTTACTTTTTGTATCTTCTCATAAGCTTTTTACCTATGTATTTCAGCGTAACAAAAATACACATTTTTTATTAATGCATCAAATACTAAAAATTTTTTTTACATTTTCTTTAAATGTTTTTCCTAATATCACATTCCCCCCCCCCATGATGTATATTTTATATTTTTTTTAACTTTTTACAATAAGTATGTAATTGTATTTACTATTTCTAATATCCTTTTATTCCAAGTAAATTTCATTTTTTTATTCTTTCCTCTCTTTTTCTAATTAAATATTTTTAAACTAATTATTTGTATTTAATCGACTTTTCATTTATTGTTTAACTGCAGTTTTTAATATGTAAATTTTTATACTATCCCTGTTTTTGCTGAATCCAATATTTGTCACATTTTTTTACTTTCTTCTCTATAATTTTCTATCTTCTTTTTAATTACTTTTGCCAATATTTTTTACCTCCTTCATTAATATTTATTTACCAATATTCTTGTGTCTGACTGGTTCCTTTTCTACGCATTGTTAAAACTATTTTATATTTTCATTCTTTAGGTATTTTTCGATTTCTTAAAATGTTAATATCTTCTTCATTATTATTGCTATTTTTTCTATATTTCTTATTTTTATAATAAAATCTTATATTGATACAAGTCTTCATAAAGTTTTTTAATGCGCATGCGCACTGTAATAAATATCCCATGAGTTTCTTGTATCAAAGCCATGTGTTTTCATTAAAACAATTTTATAAAAATATTTCAATTATTATTTGAACAAAAATGTCATTTTTTATTCGAAGTAAAGGCGATAATAAAAATTTAAAACGAAAGGTAATTTTAATTAGTTTATTTAAATAATTATAAATTTTATAGTGTTGTAATACATGTATAGGTTAAAGTAAACTGTGCTTTTATCATGTAATGTTTAAATTTATTGATTTATAAAATTTAATACTATTTTAATTTTTTTATTTCGTAACAATTCATTGCAAATAAAAAAAATATTGCAAATTTGTTATCAGGTAACAAACTTTGTACAAATATTTAAAACATATACATAGAAATTTTTAATGAAATTTAAGTTATTCTTTTAAAATATTGATTTCTATATTTTATCATGACAGATAAATGGATTAAATCATAAAGATTTTAAAAGCCAAGGAACAAAAGAAAAGAAAAAAACATTAAAAAGACATAATGATAATGAAAGTATTGCTAGTACAGATGAAGAAATTGCCGAAGAAAGGTTTAGTGAAATTTTTATACATTTATTTTTTATTAATTATTTTATTAAATTCAATATTTTATTTTTAATACAATTATTCTAGGGAAAACAAAAATTTTAATGGTTATTCAGAAGAAGAAGAAGAAGAAGAAGAGACAGCTCAAGAAAAACGTCTTAGGTTAGCTAAAAAATATTTAGAAGAAATAGAAGAACAAGGTACAAGAACAAATATAACTTAAATTTATAATGTTGTAAATTAGACGAACAATATCCGTATTTATACATAGAAATAATCAAAATTATGATCATATAATTTTAAATATTAACACATTTGTAAATTTTAGAAAAAGATAGAATAGAATTCGAAGAAGGTGCTGTAGCAAAAAGGTTGAAAGAAGACTATCTAGAAGAAAAAGGTCGTTTACGGAAACTAGTTGCCAGTACCTATACAGGATATGATAAACCACATATTCTTCAATGTAAGGATCATAAAGATTCTGTTACATGTATGTGTCTTTCTCATAATGGGCAATTCCTATTTTCTGGATCAAAAGATGGTAGCTTAGTAAAATGTAAGATCAAGACATTTTATTAAATATATTATAAAAAAATTTATTAAATTACATATATTTATTAATGAAAGGGTCATTAATTGATAGACAAAAATTAAATTCGATAAAGGGTAAAAGAAAAAATCAAGCGGGAATGAAATGTATACGTTGTATAGCAGTTAGCACAGATAATAAATTTTTGGTCAGTACGAATAATGTTTTTAATAGTTTTAATTTTTAAATATTCACACCATAGTGACGTTTTAATTGCAATTTTTCCCAGGTTGTTGGATCCGATGAATCAAAAAATATCAAAGTCTTTTCAGCAACAAATTTAGAACTTATAAAAAACTTACAGGGCCATAGAGATGTAATTTCAGGTTTAGTATTCAGATTAAATACACATACTTTGTACTCTGCATCCATGGATCGATGTGTGAAAGTGTGGAATTTAGATGATATGACCTATGTTGAGTCTCTTTTTGGACATCAAAGTGGTGTAACATCAATTGATGCTTTATCGCGTGAAAGAGCAATTACTACTGGTGGATTTGATGGAACAGTGAGGATATGGAAGATTGTTGAAGAATCACACTTAATTTTTAATGGGCATGGTGGTAGTATTGATGCTGTAAAATTGATTAATGAAGAAAACTTTTTAACTTGTGGGGATGATGGACAACTATGTGTTTGGGGTTGTTTAAAAAAAAAACCCTTGTGTAGTATACCTGAAGCCCATGGAAAAAATGTAAATAATCATCTACCAAACTGGATATCTAGTATTGGTACACTGATAAACACGGATTTAGTTGCTTCAGGTTTGTTTATAATTAATAATTTATAATAAACACATTGATTAGTTTATAATTAATAGTGAATACAAGAATAAATTTTCTTTTGTTATATAAAAATAAAAATTAATAATATAGTATAATATTTTTCTGCTAAAAAATTTTACAAGACTTTAAAACTAAATTTTATGGACTTTAGTTTTTAAATAAAAAATATAATATTAAACAGCATATTTAAAAATTTAGCATCTGTTTCAGGTTCTAAAAATGGTGTTATAAGATTATGGAAGTGTGGAGAATCATTTAGAAACTTACAACCTATGTTTGATATAAACATAAATGGATTTATAAATTCACTTATTTTTACACCTGATGGGAAGCATCTTATAGCTGGAATTGGACAAGAACATAAATTAGGAAGATGGTGGCGAATTCCAGAAGCTAAAAATAGTATAGCTATTATACCACTTATTCAAAATTAATTAAATACATTATTAATTATTAATCGTGTAAAAATGAAATTTACTGAATGTTTTAAAACCAGAAACAACATTAAATATTCTACCAACAAATGTTCAATGTTAAAATACTTATTTTTTATAAAACTTTTTTACTAAAGTTTTAGTTTTTAATAAAAAATAAAATATTCTTTTAAGATAATACCTATTTTATATATATTTCTAACTTATTTAAAAAAAAATGATAATATTTTTTTTACTTAATCCATAAAATAATCTTTCAAATACTTACTAACAAAATTATGAATTTATATATAACTACATCACCACTTATTATTGGATGTATTCTACAGTGATGTTCATTCAAATTTTGTTATTGTTTGTGTTTCTTTTATAAATAGAACAGTAAACACTTTATTATGATTGTATTTAAGTTAAATTATATGTTTCTGTTGCCATAATTGTCAAATTTTCTATATTTCCTTCATTTTCTCTGTTACCTCTATAAATCTTTTCAAATTTTTCTTATATCCCTTAATCTTTCTTATCCGCATTATCATTTGTAGACTTTTACTTTTTTTATTTCATTGTTTGTCCCTTACTGACATTTCTTTTCCTTTTATTTTTTTTTCTACTTTACCATGAAAGATAACATTTTTCAAAAGAAACAAAATATATAGAATTAAAAGAAATATAGGTAGAGAAAAAAGTATAAAGGCGTCTGTGAAATAAATAAAAAATATTAGTTATCAGGTAGTTTATATGCAAAGAAAAAAGGTATTTACATGACGAAAAAAAAAATAAAGGAAGTATTAATTTACTGTACAATTCTATATACTATTAGACAAGTAGTGAGTTATCAAAAATAAATGGAATTTTATATAATTTTTCATAGTACAATTTAAAAAAATAAAAATATGTTTGCAATATTACTAAAAATAAACCTTTAACATTTTTTTCATTGAAATGATTTGTAAAAATAAACCTTTTATATACAATAAAAATTTTGATTTATTAATAAGAAGTTTTTTTATAATTTATTTTTAAAATGCTAAAAAGTTTTATTCAGCATATAATAATTTTATTTGTTCTTAAAGCTAACAATATTATAAATAAATACATAAATTATTTTTATAAAAATTACCTACTATTTTATTTAATCGTATTAGGTACATTTTATAATTTATTAATTTTAAAATAGGGAATAGTTAAAAAAATTAATACATTATTTATTGATAACCAACACGATAATGGTAATTTTAAATACTTTGATATATGTTCTTTTGATGTGGTTCTGAAACTTTTCTTTAATCTGTTTTCCGTTTTACAGTTTATACTCAGAAATAAATAAAATACACTGCAAACTAAGTGTAACGGAGAAAGAAGATTAGGTCCAAAAAGTTCAAAGGCAGTAATAAAAAAATGTATTCCAAATACTAATCATTAAACTAGCCAAACGTTAGTAAAAATGAAAAAGTTAATAGAGAAATATTTAATAGAATTACGTATAGGGAATCTGAGGAAAGTGAAATGTTTTTCATATGTAAGATCCGTATAGCAAATGAAATCAATTTTTGGTGCGATTATTAATAAAGTCAATATAGCACCTATAGGAAAAGTGGAAATTAACTAATATTAGCAAAATCATAGAAATTAATAAAATTTAAAAGATAAAGCAAAATATTTGAAGTAAAATATTAAAGGAATACTAAATATGATGAGAAAAAATATCTCCTCTCCTAGCGAGAGGAGAAAGAAAACATAAAAAGATGGAATAGAATGCCAATAAAGATATGGAGATTAGTAACTGAAAACAAATTTTACACATTAATACAATGTCTAAAACATAATACAAAAAAGATGTTTACGAGTTTTATGAAAGCGATAAAGAAAAGATAAATGAGAAAAATGAAATGAAGAAATATAAAAAGAAAATTAAAGTGCATCTGTTTATAATCACGACTATTACTTTTTGTTGTTTTTTATTTATTATTTATTATATATAAACTTCTTTTCTGTTCTCTTTTCTTCATTGACATAATTACTTGAATAGCATAGTTAATTGAATAGTAATTTATTTTTTTACCTTTACTACTACTCCTACGCTCTCTATTCCTCATATCACAATTGCGTATTACCTTGCTCCAAACTTCCAATTTGTAAGTGAATTCCACCTTACCTTCTGCACTCTTCCCCTTTAATATATAGAGTCTCCTTGTATCTCTTATTTTTAGATCTTTTCACTTTTGTATCGATATTAATATCACTTATCTTGTATTTCTCTCTAATTTTCTCGTAATGCAGCATTGAACAACACATGAAATTTTTTTAATTTCTCTTAAACAAATCGCATCTTGTTTTTCTCAATCTAGCTGTCAGTCAGGCCTATTATAACGAAGTAAAAGATTAATTCCCATGCCAGTGTTATCATTCTTCTCATTTAAAATGTTCCAAATACAATTTTCACTTCTGACATTTTCAGTAAGCTTGTTTCATTCTAAGCATTCAGGTTATCTTAGTTAGATGTATCTGAAAATTCCTCTTTAAAAAAATTCATCTTTCTTTCTTTCACTCTTACCACATACATTTTTCTTCAACTACCTTATTAAACGCTAATCTCACAACATTCCGTTTCTACTTTAAATCAAAGAATTTCTTCCAAACTACTTCCTATTGCATTTTTCCTTGAATACAGTTTATTTTTCTATTCTTATAGTAATCTCTTTTAACACGCTCTTCTTATGAACATTTCTTGATTGGTTGAATAATAACACTTCTTCCTGTTTCTTTTACCCTTTTTTCACAAAATTCAAATCCTTTTGTTCTTTATCACGTTAGAAGAAACAATACCTTTTATTGTTTTCCCCTTTCCATTTTTATAATTTGTGATCCTTTCTCTTTCATGGAATTCTTTTTTCTATTGGACGAAAATTAAAAATGACCTCCTGAAATATGACTGAATTAGAGAAAATTGTATCAAGGTAGTTTATTCTAGATCAATAAGTGATATCATTAATAGAGATGTAAAAAAAGAAAAGAAAATAAACAGGATAAAAGATAAACTAAGAGATTATAAAGTAATAATAAACAATACGAGCAAAGAAAGTAAATGAGGAAAAATTGCAAAAAGAGTCCTTTTGGTAATGAAAAAAATATAATTAAAAAGCACAAAGATATAGAGGCATAGAGACGGAAAAATTTATAATAACATCTGTGATAATGAATAAAAAACAATATTGAGATAGTGTACAAGCAAAAAAAAAGATCACCATATAGAAAAGAAATAAAGGGAAAACCATATTTTTTTAGAGAGAATTTACAATTTCTCTATCGAATCAAAATTTTAATAAGGGAAGAGGGAAGATGGATCAACAAAGAAAAAAGAGAGGGAAGGTTAAGGATAAAAAACTTAAGAACGAAGGGGTAAATCTAATAAATTCTATAGAATAAAAAGAGGTATATTAAACGATAAGAATACAGGATTTAACTATATCAATAAAAAAGGTGCATTAATAAACAATTATGTGTTAGAAAAGAGAAGAATTAGAGAAACAAAGAAAACGAGAAAGGTAAATGACAGAAGATAAAATAAAAACCTGGAATGAACTAAAGAGGATAAATAATGCCGTAATATAAAAAGTATGAAGGAAAAAATATGGTAGCAAGATTTATAATGAGTAATGAAAGGGGAAAAAATTAAGCGTTAGTTCATAAAAGAGAAAAGAACATAAATTAGGCAATAAATAAAAAAAAAAAACCAAGAAAGTACATTATGGATGAGTGCAATGTCACAGGATTCAATACAGTCAATGGGAAGATTATTATAGAAGTTAATGAGAAAGCTATAAATATATCATTCGTTGGAGTATTAGAGAAAACAGTGAAGTAAACGAAGGCATGATAGTAAAGCTACAATTGGAGCGAAAAAGTAACAATAACTAAATAAATGATGTTGGATTGGATAAGTGTAAAAGTACACAATATTAAATAATACAAATATATCTAAAATGTAATTTTAATTTTTAAAAATGTATAAAAATATAAATAACGTTGTATCAATTATTCGTAATTAAATATATATATATATATTTCTAAATTAAATGTAAATTAAATATTAAAAAATAAATAAGTAAATATGTATATATAGCATGCTCTACAAAACAAAGAGAAACAATGAAGAAGTAAATGTATAATGTACGTGTACACGGGTTAATTAGATAACAGAAGAGCAAAGAAAAAAAAGAAAAAAGAAGAAAAAAGAAGAAAAAAGAAGAAAAAAGAAGAAAAAAAGAAAAAAGAATATGATAATAACAGGCTAAAGTATTTAAGGAGAAAATATCCAATGAAATATCCAAGAGGAAGTGAAGAAATGTATAGAAAAACGATGACAGTGGCGTAAGTGTAAAAAAAGTTTTGGCAAGGATGAGAAGATGAATGAAATTGGTAAGAAATAATATTAAAAAATGAGAAAACGAAAATGATAACAGCAAGGGAGAGATTTTTAAACGTACATACATGTTTGTAAGTATATATAGAAAGAGACATACATAGAAAGAGATTACGGAAAGAATACAAAAAAGGTAGTAAGAAAGATACGAAGAACTACAAGGGAACAACTTTAATGGATATCGGTTATAAAATATCGCAGAAGTATCAAAAAAAAAAAAAAAAAAATAAAAGATTTTAAGGAAAAAAAACAAAATGTATAGCGACATCTAATTTGAATTGAATTGAATTCATGAGAAAAGAGAGGTGTGATTGAAGCGATATATGTATTGAAATATACCATTCGTGCACATCTGAACAACGAAAAGAAAGATATTCCTATATTATACTGATTTAAAGAGCTAACAAAGTTCAAGAAGCTCAGAAATTTGGAAGGCAAGAATCTGAAAGTAAAAGATCTATTACATACGCAGATGCCATGATAATTATAGAATAGCAAAAAAGTGGAAAAAAATAAAAAGAAAGGCTAAGAATATTTAGTGATTATTTGAGAAAAGAGGATTGGAAAATATATACAAGAAATTCATATGATGGAGCTTTAAATTAGATATGAATATACCTAGTGTTTAAATGCTCAAAACAAATTAAAACAGGATAAAAGCTATAAGAAGCACTATTAGATATAAAAGCAAAATAACTAGTGAAAATATGGAAATAATTAAAATAAAGATGGAAAAAGGAAGAGAGTAAGAAAACAGTAGATAAAAAAACAAAAAGAATTTTTGGCAAGGTATGAAATGGTGGTAATCGAGAGAGAATTAAATTCATTGTGGGATGAGGTAGAGAAAATAAGTCTTCCAGTGGTAGAAAAAAAAAGCAAAAATTTAACGAATGGAAAAAGAATTAGAGACAGTATACTTTAAGATATGTGTGTGTGTGTGTAATAAAACTTACAAAATATATATCGATATATATAATTGCTTTAATTTTATAATTTAATAAATTAGCTTTTTATTGTACATGCAGTGCCAAAACTTATAATTAAAATGACGGTATACCAATAATTGTCAATAATATGCTATTAATATGCTATTAATTTCATCACAGAAAATCGAAAATATATTAAATACTATGGTTAATTTTATTCTTATAAAAGTAATAACAGAAATGTTGATATAAATTTTTTGATGAATAAATATTTAAAGCGCAATAGAATTTTTTAAATATATTCAACTAAGGTCAAATTACACTTAAGCTATAAGGGTCAACATATTTATGTAAGACCTCTTAAAAATAATTTAAATATTAGTAATATACATTTTAAAATAAATCACTAAAAACAGCTGGGAAGCGGGAGAAATAAATTTAGAATACGAAAAAGCATTGGAGAAGAAGGAAAAACGAGAGCCAAGAGCAGTTACCACTCCTACACCATTACGTGACGGAACACGATTTTCCATTGGATATCATAAGATTACTCTGAGTACGGGAATGGATTAGTGTCTTGATCCCGGGAAGCTGTAAAACGAAATTATGACTGGAGAATATATAAATATTGTAAATGATAATAGGAGAGACTAAAAATTGTTATTGCATTGTGCTATCTTATTTTTTTTTTATTTCTTTTTTCACTGCATTCCCTGGTTTCCACAAAACATACATTTTTTAATTTTATAATTCATGAGTTAAAAAGTATCTATGAGATACATACTCAAAAATATATTTTTCTATTTGCATCTAAAACATATTTATTATATAGAACTAATTCTCGGTTTTAATTTTACAAAACGTTATTTATACACATATAAAAATTTATCTTTATTTATACTTTTATATCTTTAGCCGAAAAAATAATGAATGATGAATAAAACTTGTCTTAACTTAAAAATGTTGAAATACATATCTATTACTTTTTTTAAGCAAAGAGATCTATGAATATTTCACGAAATTGTTAATTGCATAAAACTTTTAAATTTCTTAATTTCTAAATAAACTTTTTACTTTTATCACATTTATGCATTTAGTTTTTGTAATACGCAATTAAAAGAATTATAAACGTATATGAATAAAATAATAAATTATATTTTATTGTTATAGTATTATATAGATAAAGTTCCAAAAGACAGCTTTAAAATATTAGAATGTTTCGTTTTTCAAATAAGTTTTTACATATACCCTTTCATTTTTAATTACATTTTAATTACACTTTGTTACACTTCATTACACTTTAAAAAATTTTTTTTAATTCAAATACCTTCATTGTTTATAATTGTGTATTCTTCTTTTTAATTGTGAGTCTACGATTTATTTTCTTTCATTCTATGAAAAATTATATATGTAAAAGATGATTAAAACTTAGAACGTAATTTCAATATTAAAATTAATATACTTTTTTTATTGTAGCATAATAATAATAATAATAATAATATAATAATAATAATAATAATAATAATAAACCAACCAGGTAATAATAAATTAAAAATAAAATTCTAAAATATGAGGTTTTAAAATAAAACGATATTTAAATATATTTATAATAATATAATAAATGTAAACATAATTTTTAATTCTGTTTTTTTTTTATTTTCTTTCACTCGCACATTTTTACATTCTCATCACACTAACTTCTACGTGTTTTAGAAAATTATCAAATTTTTACAGTCGTCTTGTATGTATAAGAGTACATAAATTTTTTTCATCAAACTATTTCATCATTTCTTTTTAACAAAAATATAAACAAGTTTTTATATTATTAATGTATAAAAGCTGATTGTAAGCATTTCGGAAAAAACAATTTTTTCATTACCACAAAACAAATATGTTATGCGAGTTTTTCTCTTCAATTTCTTCTTCGCTTTAGATTTCATCGTTCAAAGAATTGTTTTATAAAATTATGTTCAGAATAAAGAAAATTCGACACAAATAAATTGTTGACGTTGCTCAGCTCAGATCCTTAAAATACTTTGGATTTTTCTACTAAATGTAAACTCTTCACATTGCAGGTAAGAACACCTGCACGTAATAATCACTTATGAAGGTGGATTGCACTAAAAATTTGTTGCCGTTATTTTAGAGAGTCGCGGGTTATTTGTAAAATTTTGTGTGATAATTCTTTTATATAAGATTAGCTGTAATTTTTTTTATAGTATATGTCGTTTTTCCTGTTTTTTATTTAATGTACCATTTGTTTAAACGCTATTTCACTACGATGGGGTACTCTTATGATATCTACGCTACTTTGTGATTCATTTAATGCATTGTATGAAGAACGAGGTACTGCAATGCGCTTATGCGAGCGCACGCAATCTATTTTAGAAGTCCCTGCTTACACAGAACTGTCACGCAAGATCCACCGTTCGATTTTTCCCCTCTAAGCTTCTTTGTACTGTTGCGATTGACTGACGAATCGCAAAGTCGATTGGTATTCGGTTTTTTATTTGTGTTTATTGTTTACGCGTTCAACTAAATGCTCCGGACAGAACTTTCAAGTTTATATTTTGTTTGGCAAAGCTTTCGCTTACGTCGTGCAGTTACCTTTATAGAAATTCAAAAACAGCGAAAAATGGCCTTTCATCTGATCGAGAAGTGCAGTAACTTTTGGTAGACTATCGGTCACATCCATTTTTTATGCGAGAAAGTAATAATGATAATAATAATAATAATAATAATAATAGTAATAATGATATAAAGGACAGTTACAATGTAGAAAATAGAGAAGAGTTTCGGTATTACATAACTCGGCTACCATGTTCAACAATTGGCAGATGGTATTATAAAAAGTATGTACAAAGAACATTAGGAGCTACGACGAGCATAACGATATCCGATAAAAAATCGACTTTGCATTGCACAATAAGCTCGTGCAAAAAGTATTAGGCTGACTTTGCAGGTGGTGGATCCGACGCCTAGGATTTCTTAGATCACGAACGATGTATAATCCCATGTCGGTATAAAAGGAAGAAACACTAACGAACGGACGTGGGTCACAAAATAATATTCTTATATATCATAGTGTGAAATTCATGTTCTAGCTAAATGTGATTTTTTTGCTGTTTAAAACGCTCTTCGTTAATTAGCATCCGCTTTACAGATAGTACTCGTAATTAATTAATAACTGTATCCCTACCTTTGTTCATCTTTTCTACTTAAATTGATATCATATCTCTTAAATCCAATACTCCACCCATAATCCATGGCTTTAAAAATCTTAGACAACAACGTACATTCACATTTATAATAAATCGTCATTGGAAACCTACTTGTAACTATTATGTATTTCGTCGCTTTTCTTTTACTTTATTCTGATTTATCCTTCATTGATCAATCCATTTCCTGTTCTCTTTTCTTTATCGCATATTGTTATGTTATTTACAAATTTTCGACAATTTGTCAGACATTAAACATCTGTTCCTTCAATTATATGTATTTAAATTATATATAGATATATACCCACTTTAATGGCAACGTACATACATATATATATAATGTAAATACGTTTTATATACGTATACATGCACATGTACATTACTAATCGACGAATAACATTTCGTCGTTTTGCTTTGTAAAGTGTTGTGAGTCTCCAAAAATGTCTCTCACTCTCTCTCTCTCTCTCTCTCTCTCTCTCTCTCTCTCTCTCTCTCTCTCTCCCTATCTCCCTTTCTCTCCCTCGCTTTTTCGAAATATATTCAATATATTCAATTTCAATACCAATTTCTGATTCAGATAGATCAGACGTGGATTTCTTAAATTATATTTCAAATTTCTTTAAATTCTTTGGATAAAATTTTGTATTTATTTAAGTTTAATAGGAATTTTTTACAATCAACTATTAATGTAATGCATGCTCTAATTCGTATTATCGCATAACAATTTTTTCTTCATCCGTGCACAGTATATTATTATTGACGTTAAGAATTATAACAATAACATTACCAAACCGATTTCTTAATTTATCGAGTATACTTAATAACTAATTTTATATAAAATTCTTTTTAAATAATAATAAATTAAAGTAAACTTATCTATTTTTAGTTTAAATTAATTTTAAAGCATAAACATTTAAAAAATTTTAATAAATATATTTAGACTTTTCCACGCCTGTTCTAAATGTACTATACACATTACATTAAACAGTCGAAGACTTGACAAACTGCTGTGCACAATTAAAAATTGATAAAGAGCGGCATTTTAGACACCTAAAATTCAGCTGATAAAGTAAGAAAAATGATTCTTTAATTCATTTTTTATCAAAAAATAAATAATTTAAATATTATAATTTCTATCATTAATTGTGAAATTGTTTCGTTTAAAAGCAATATACTTAAGTATTGCTGTAAACCATATTATAATTAAAAGTTAGCGATTTATATAAAATTTTTATAAAAATTAACATAAAAATTTATATAATTTAATATATCTTGTACAATCATAAAAAAATTTTAAATTACTTTTTACTTCGATTATAAATCAAAATTCGTTTTCCTTGTTGAATGTATGAGAGTTCAAGAGTTTGTAAAAAATAAATAAAATATATAATCAGGATAAAAAAATGTGAAAAATTAACAGTGCTAATTAATAAGCGTTTTTATTTAACGAAATATATTGAAAATAAAATTACAGGCTTAATCTGAACTTCGAATAGACATTGATGTACACAAGCTATGATTTTATCACGTATTTCTGTTAACGTTTTTATTTTACTTCCATAAAATTACAATCTCAAAATTTTCCTTCTAAAACTCAATTGAATCTCTTAAATTCAATGAACACAGAAACTGTAATTCGTAATAAATGCTAAAATCGTACAAGCGCGACACAAGCGTAATATAATAGAAGAAAAACCTGGTAAGACTTTAAACGTAGTTTTCTCTGCATTTTCAGATTGATTAGAAAAAAACTTAGATTCTCTTATATATTTATGCTTAAAATTTTCCAAGTTACTAGAAATCACGTAAAATACTCACGGACACTTCAGAATTATATTTTCATACCTGTTTTATAAATCACGGTTCCTAGAAAACATTTGTGAAATAATGCTGTATTTTTTTCCTTTCTTTATTTATTTTTCGAAACTTAATTTTTTCCGGAATCAGATGATATGCACGAGCATTGACTATGAGCCAGTCGAATTCATACATATGATAATTTTCCTTTAACATTCTTAATCTTTATCATGGATCCTTTAAAGACATTATGAATTAGCTTTTAAACAATTTCTTTGAACAAATCGAATATGAAACAATTAAACTGTCAATGCCATTAGCTGTAGAATAGTTATGTTTTATCGAATAGATAAACATCTGAAATAGTTAATAATTACTCGGTATTTGTTAATATTATATTATTGATTCATTTCATAAAGCACAAACGTATTGATATTTTGCACAAAAAAAAAAAATACAGAATACATTAAATTTGAAATTACTCAGTGTTTTAAATTTTTTTTTCAATTTTTTTTCTATGAAATTAAGACTAGTTCCGATCTGTCTACTCCGGATCAATCAGATTGGATTCATCAAACGATAATATAGATTTTATGAATGAGGAATCGAGGCTTACGGTACATCGAACACGTTGATAATAATATTATATTGGTGTCTTTCAATAATTGTGAAGGAACTTCATTCTTTTAAAAATTTTTTTCTAACCGCTAATAAAAATTTATACTTAATTTCTGCGTCAACGTCATCGCGAAACAGTAATTGGCTTATAAACGTTTTAAGGAATAAAATTGGAAAATAAGGAATCATTTTATTTATGCTGGATGTACTTATAAAATAATAATGGATAAAGTAAAATAAAAACAACTAAAAATAATTTTTAAATAAGAATTTTATGTGTTTGCGTGTGTTTTCTGTGTGTGCTTTGTGTGCGTGTGCGTGTGTACATGCCCACACCCACACGAATAGACAAACCCATAGACGCGCCCACACACAATGATACATATTTTACAATTTTTATGTACACATATAAAAATTATTTTCTAATAATCATATAAGGTTAAAATAATTTTTATACATCCTAGATAAAAATCGTAAAAGAATCGCTCAAATTTTAATTAGCGCAGACAGTCAATCTCCGTCAATTCGTAACCTCCAACGATTGAACATAAAAAATCTCATCGACATTACAGTGCCGTATAGACATGATCTTAAAAAAATCTACTCTTACAACTTGATATGCGTGAGGATGATTAAAAAAAAAACGACAAAAAATACGTAGTCAACAGATGAAACAGTCATACTCGAAGTACACGCACTTGCTTGCTGTCAGCGTTCGAGACAATTGCTTGAATCTATGCGAGTATATTGCTCGTTCAATTTTTGCTTTATAAATTGCGTAATAAATAAAATTTATAATTAAAAAAATAGAGTTAGGGATGGGCTCTAGAAAAATTGGATTAAACGAACGGTGTAAAATCGTGCATCGGCGAATGGATGAAATGCCTCGTCGATTTTTCAAGTAGTATAACAACAAAATGGAAAAGCACTTATCTTGGACGTACCCCTCCATTTCGTAATTATTCACTATTTAATTTTATATTTTACTAATAATAATAATAATAATAATAATAATAATAATAGAATATCGAATGAATATTCATAGTATCTTAATATTAATAGATAATAAATATAATACAAATCTATAGATAGGAGTCCCGGTATAATACAGTTATAATACAATAGTTCGGTTATACATTCTTGCTCGTGCCATTCGCATTGTCATGCCTACTCTCGCACTTTCGTCTCTTCTATCTAGAGTTTATCACACATCCTTATCCTCGCATTCTCAATCGCGAGGATATCTATACACTCGCGCACACACGTTACTCTATATAACTATCGTCGATAGTCGCTTATTAATGCTCACGAAATAAACATTAAAACTAAAACAAAGTTTCAAATAAAGAACAATGTTGTGAAATTGGCAGTCACATTGAGTTTGTAATACATTCGTAGTATTCAAAATTACATGCTTTAGTTTGGACTTGTTCTTTTTTCTTATTTTTTTCTTTTTTTTTACTTTTTTCATCGCCTATAATTAAAAGCGCTCGTGACAACTATTCTTTGTAGTTTAAGTTACAATGTGAACACGACCCGACAAAGGCGGCACTTTTTCATTTACTTTGTTTACTTGCTTGCAGGAGATTCGTGAGTATCCCGCGTATTATGTACGAAGAACGCTTTTCATCATTAGGCCTTCCCTTAAGATTGCTTATACAATGCTTGTTATGAATTACGTAGCTAACTCTTAATATTCTTTGTTATTTATTTACACAGAGGCGTGCTAACTTTTTTATGCATTGCGCCCGAGACACACACACACACACTCGGGCGCGCCGTCACGATGCCCCGAGTTTTATTATTTTCCATGGAATGATGCAATTTTATCTTTATTTAGGCCAACTAAATCGCTCTTTTTCTTGGTAAAATTAAATTTCATTCGTTCATCTTTAAATCGCCGTAAATAAAAAAGAAAAAAAGATCGACTATAATTTAAATAATTATATTTTTACATTAAAAATAGTACAAATACACTTTAAAAAGGAAAAAAAACCAAAATAACAGTGTTGGATGAGACGACAACGTTGGATAAAGCGATTCGATTGCTATACATTCGGTGTTCGCGTATGTTTCGAAACTCGCCCACAGGACCAACGAGGGAACTATAGCGTATTATTTTTTGAGATGTCGTTGACTGATTTATGTATATAAAATGATCGCATACCATTCGCTTTATCGCTCGAATCATTCTCCTCCTCTTTCATCAATCTTCACTCTTTCTCAAGCTATTCTCTATATTTATATATCCTAATTGCGTGGCCCGATCTTGGCGCACTGCTTTCGAATGTGATTCACTTTCTTGTACACGCATCGGTATTTTAGTGACCGCATCAACAGACGAGCACACGACACAACACACACACACACACACACACACCACACACACACCGAGCAGTGCGCAAGAGTAAAGAGGCACGTTGTTTACTTAATAAATCATTTTTTTGTATTTTCGTCGAGCGGCTCATAATTTTTCAAGCTCGAGGATATTTTTCTGTTTTTCGAATAGCACGCTAACCTAGCACTCGAAATAAATACCTATAGAATTACTGTACTAATTAATGAATGACAACCAAGATACGACTACTGTCTCTTCCTTTAAACTCATAATAGTGATAGTAGTGGGCGTACTGTGGTAGTGCCTATTAATATAGTGTTCTTCATTTCTTGTTAAAAGTTAATATGGCTTGCCACTTTTCTCTCTCTCTCTCTCTCTCTCTCACTCTCACTCTCACTCTCTTTCAGTCTCTCTTTTAATAATTCTCTATCTTCGTTTCTTGTTGCGTTCTCCCTTTCTCACACATGCTCGCTCTATTCTCATTGTTTCGTTTTTCATCATTTTCATCGTTAAAAGTGTGTGGCCGTAATAACAACACGTCAATTCTCTCTTCGGACACGAGACCAAATTTCTCTCCGCTCCGACCGAATCACGCACACCTGCACATTTAGTCGAAAAACTGTTTTGCTTACTCGCGTTCTTGTACAAGTGCGCAAGCACACACATAAATATATGCATACATAAAAATTTACACACACACATTTGTTTACAAATGTTTGTTTATGTGTGCGAACGTGCGTATGCCTTTACAAATACCAAGTCTTCGGGTGTTTGGAAACAGAACCGGCGTTTCAACGGAAATTAATTGCAAACGTAGGATTATAATCACAGAAGAAGGGGTTTGTTTATTTTGTTGTTAATTTGTTCATTGACGAAATCCGATTCAACGATCCGTGACTCGTGAGTTGCTTCACCGCAGCAAATGTGGTATAAGCACGCCACAAAGCAGCGCCAGCATACATGCAAGCTTCTGCTCTTGAGACAGAACTCCCAGCATCAATGAACTTGCTCCGTTGTACGTCAACTCCTCGTTCTTCACTACTTCGTTAGGATGGTCCGAATACTCTTCTGAAAAATATCAAATTCACTCGTTATTCTCAGTTACGCCCACCCTGGGCTAATCTACCTACTTTTCATCACTCGCTAATGAGAAATACTACAATTTTACGACTAGTATTTGCGAATGATGTTTAATAATAATAGGATAATAATTACAAGTGTCGCGATCGAGAAATTAAAAAAGCTTATACTTTTTTTAATAAGCTGCGAGGAGCATCGCTTCCTCGAATTAATACTAATGGTGCCGCTTCGTTGACGAAGTTTGAAACGAGCCGTGAAAAGACGATCTTATCCATTATTTTTACGTAATCTATTTTACGTAAGACGTTGATTGTTCCAACGTTTAACAGCGCAAATACATTTGAGACGCGACGAGTTAGCGGACGTTAGTCGGTTGCTATTATCGTGTCGTCGACGATCCTGCGAAACTGAAAGGAAAGACGCGACAAAAAGCGAAAGCGAAAACAGAGCCCAATACCTCGAGTGCTTTAAGAGATAGAAGTGGTGGACTGGTGATGACAGTCAACAGCAACGATGCAACCTCGACGCGAGTCGTTATACAGAAAAGCGAGCAAACCGCGAATATTCTTATTCACTTTGCACGAGTGTAAAAACAACGCGTTTCGGGGCCAAAAAACCGAGAGATGATTGAGCAACTGGGCACGAATTCCTTCTTAATACGAAAGACGAGGACGCAACTTTTGATTATTCGCCAAACGCGATTTACAGGAAAAACACAACTCCAAGGTTTGGAGTCACTTCACCCTCCCTCCCCTCGAGGCAGCCAAAGAACAGTTATCGAGAAAGCCAAGAGCAAAGAACGAACGTCGGGCTTCTGCTTTCTCCTGCATATTAACTGTTCCTTGGCGCGAGACTCTGGGCTCGCGAGAGAACGGATGGGCGTTGTTATCTTAAAAACCCTTGGTGTTACTCTCGATGCAAAACTTACGAGACGAATGCGCCGCCAATGCGAGTCAATTTTCACGTCGAATTACGCGGCGGTGACGACAACAAACACGAGCTCGACAGATTTTTGCTAATGGAAACGGGGCCAGGAGTCTCCTCTGGACTCGGAACGGCCAACTAAGCCCCTTCTTCGCGCGCTGCCTGCGTGCGAATCAGTCCAACTACGCAACGGCCTGATGCGTGCGACGATTCAAAAAATTGCCTCCCTCTGCTGAGCTCTACGAGTCACGATTTACCGTTAAAAATGCCGACGAGAGAATTCTTATTATGCAAACTACGAGAAAAACTCGCACAGGCGAAGCTTTTCCAACTTTTTCCACTAACCGTCACCCCCGCCCACTCTATTTTACTATACACGGCGATTGTGTTTGACGGGGATATCAAAGGGTATCACGCGCGCCCAATTTCATTCTAATGCCTTATTTTTTCTTCGTGCAACTGACACTAAACAATACTCGAGCAATTTTTCGTGCTCTCTACTTTCGCGGTTGTCTTTCAAGCTAACAAAATAATTTTTATTCTCGAGCTCGTTTCTTGACTCACTTCTGATGGCTTGTCTAAAGTTTCGCATAAACTAGGGCAGCTGATGCAATTACCGAGAAGTCCCTTGGAAAGTTTCAAATATACGGAGGAACGTCGTAATAGAAGGCACCAAAGAACAAATAACGTAGATACGCGGAAAGAGAGAAAGAAAGAAGATTCGGAAACCAACACTGTTTGTCCGAATGGGGCGAACTGCGCAGAATCGGGGAAGAAACTGCGAGTCGCGCCAACGAAAAGTGCAGTGCCCTAGAATATTGCGAAGCAAATGGGAAAATAATATGAAAGGGGCAGAAGGGCTGTGAGCTTAATGTACGAAATGCACTGGAAGAGTGAGAGAGAGATTAGTAAACTTTGTTTATTTGTAAGAAAATTGCTACCGAAACGCTGAATACGAGAAAATGTTAAATTTTAAGCGAAAATAGTACGAAAGCTGTACAGCCGATTATTGCGCAAAAATCAAACGAGCTAACGATATTTTAACGTACCATAGCAATGTAACGTGTTGTTCGATAAACTAACTAAACTAAAGTGTCAAATTGTCAATGTTCGGATTAAAATCGGCACATAAATACTTATACGCTTAGTTACATCTTCACTTTTATATTTTTCTTTATCGTTAATGTATTTATCGCTCATTTTTTGTCCGTTAAAATTGAATTCGCACCGATCGCAAGCATTAAAGTAGATTAAAAAAACAAATTCGTTCCCCCGTACATACATTTAATGATTTAACAGTTCGATCGAGAAGCAAAGGGCGTGCACTTGTAGAAATTCCATTCGAAAAGTCTATTAAAATCTTACACGAGCGATGCGATGTCGTTCTCTCGCGAACCAAACGATCGCGTATACGTAATAAAAGCGCTCGCAGCACCGGACCTTTACTACTTTTGTTTCGAAAAACAAATATACGATAATAATGACTACACGGCCTTTTCAATCTGTACCCTAATTTTTTTGCTCGCTTTTTCGCACTCACTTTTCACCTCTCGAGGGTCACTCCAACAATGAAGCGCGAGGAAAATAAAACATTAGGTACGAGCGAAGGCGACAGCCGACAGACAGAGGAGTCAATTTCGATTGACACGCGTAGAGCGACTTATTGAAAAAATAGCAAACTAAGCGTGCGCGCGCGCGCGCTCGTAAACATTATTATTTATCGCGAGTTGCTCGAGACTGTGTGCAAGTGAATCCAGGGGAAAGTTACTCGTAATTATTTGGGAAACGGAAATTAAAGCACGAACGGCGTTATTAACGCCCGCGTCCTTTAGCTCGATTTGCAACGGCTCGTACGTGAACCGATGCAAAGAAGAATTATGTCTTCAGCGGCTCTTGTACGCGTCTGCTCGTTTGCCTCGATTAAGATGAAAATAGCTTTTGCGCGCTCTTTCTTCTTCTTCTCGGCAAAAAATTGTTATCTAGCAATAGCCGCCGGTTTTAACGATATAATTTCATAAATTATCGCTCGAATTTGTTTTTATCGCGACAATAAAACCTGGGCGTGTATCTTCAGCGCAGATCAAAATCATCGCGTACATCGGATTTCGAATGAATAATTTATCCTGAAACTGGTTAACAACTGCAAATTCTTGAAACTTGGAGCGACGAACCAAAGTTTTGGTACGCGCGCGCGCAACGACATTTTCGCGTCTTAATAATAATCGATCGAAAGTTCTCCTCCCTTCAGTTTGGGCCCAATCGCCCGTATGTTCCGCACAGGTGTTAAATAGGATTTGGAAAATTACGAGTCGCGTCGCGTCGCTCAATTTAAAATTGCGACGCTAAAACGAGATGAAAGATTTAACGCCTGGCGCGGATTAACTTGGTTGCGTAACATTCAAACGCTCTCGTGAATCACCAAGTGCGCGTCTCCTTTTCCATAAGCGCTCGCGAGTGAGTGCGTCGTCACTATCTTTTTAGCTTCTAATTCGAATAAGCGGAGGAGAGTGAAATCGGCTGAGAACCGCCAGCAAGAGGTTCGTAAGCGCAACTCCCGAAGAGTTCGATCCTGGCACGCAGACAAGAAGATCGAAATAAGGAAAATACGTACTGTTCTTTTTCTTCTGCGTGATGGAGGTCTTGGGCGACTGGGAGGCCGGCGAGCCCTGGTAGATCGGCGGTTGAGGCTGCTGATGCGGGTAGTTGGGGAACACGGGCTGCTGGGGCACGTGCGAGAGCGTGGGCGAGGCCGCCTGGTCCGTGGGCTGATGCTGGCCGTGTTCGTGCCCGTGGTGCCCGTTGCTCGGGTAAAACCGATCTCCGCTTTTGTAGATAGACGGAGGTAAGTCGCCGGGGATGCCGCCGTGGTTGCCGTTCGAGACGGCCGTGCTGGTCGAACTGCTGCTGCTGCTCACTGTGCTGCTGGTCACCGCGAGTGCTGTCAGTGCAAACAGAAGGGGTTTTCGAATCAGTGCGCCTGTTTCGGGCAAAACACTCGCCGCTGATCGCGAACGATCCGCGCCCGAGCCTCGCGTTCAGAGGCTCTTCCGTTTGCCCAGACTGCTCGCCCATTTTCATTCTTAATTTATTTTCAAGCTGCTCGACCGACAGATTTCGCAGGATCTGTTAATGACGAGGAAGCCGATTGCGCGTGAAAAACTCGTCTTTCCTCCCAGCAGTGCTGGATCAAAAGCATTTGCTCCCGAGAGAGAGAGAGGGGGGGGACGAAGTGTCGGGCGATTTCGTCGAATAAAAACCGCGCGAGTCGCGCCAACCGAACCATCCTATCGGATTCTTGTTAAAGATAATAATAGGAGGGGGAGGGGCGTCTCGAATCGAATTCAGTTACGTTAGTGCCGAGTCACGTCGAAGGCAGATGAAAAGAGATACGAAATGATAAAAGAAAAAAAATTAATTTGGCTAATGGAAGGAAGAAGACGCAGGTGCTGGCAGAAGGCGAACCGTGCGATACGAGAGAAAACGGAGAGGTGGACGGAGAAAATAGAGCCGGGGGGGGGGTGCAGTTGGTTTCAAAAGGGGTCGTTCGCTGTGTGCTATACGAGTTGCGTTCATAATACACATTAAGAAAGTAAACCATTCGAATATTTGATCGATGAAATGTTAATAGAACGAATTGCTCCCCTCCTCTTTTATTTATCGTGTGTCAGCACGTAGTTGCCTTACTGGAACGGGCATTAAATTTTGTGTACTAAAGTTTTTAGAGAAAGAAATCGCTTGGCTATCGCGTTCGGTGAGATAATAAAGTTAACAGTATTAGAAAAATTTACAGTATCATAATTATGAGCTTAGTCACTTTTGTTTCTCGTTTTCAATACACTACCTTTTAACGATAATGTTTCACGCGTAAAAAGTGACTTGGCTCCATAACTTAACTTTCAATCTGCACGCGTAAAACATTAGCCGAGCAAGAATGAAATAAATGTGTCGTCATACTTCTCACCCCTTATTTTCCCCTCGAATATATTTACCAGAATTGCT
Organism: Platyscapa corneri; assembly: GCA_018907185.1. Lineage (NCBI taxonomy): Eukaryota > Metazoa > Arthropoda > Insecta > Hymenoptera > Agaonidae > Platyscapa > Platyscapa corneri. The sequence goes on along the minus strand of JACCHW010000057.1, from coordinate 1,216,678 downwards.
TTAAAATAATGAGCATTTGTATCGCTGAGATTGAGTAGGAAAAGGAGGCAGCTTACAGTTATTGCGCGATGAGGCTGGGTAGGAGGACAAGTCGCCCTCGCTGTTGCAGCAGACTTTGAACACGACCTTCATGTTGTGAGTAGTGCAGCGGCCGCCGATGCGCCTGTGCAAGTCGTCTTTGGACGAGGTGCTAATGAAGTAGTAATCCCGACCCGGGTGGAACTCTAAACCGCCAGGCTGAGGCGTGAACGGCCTGAACGTTATGGTGAAGTACATCGTCCTGAAAGGCTTGTCACAAATCGCTATGACTCGCGGACTCGGATTCGTTATCCGACACGTCTCATACTCCTCCTTCGATACCTGCGTCAAAAATAAACACAATTCGTTAAGGTGCATCGCTTTGAATGTTTCAGAAGTCGATAAGACTGTCGCCGATGATACCGACTTTGTTCGAGTGTGCGGTACGCCGTGGTGCTCAACTCGCACCTTTATACCTTGTTATCCCTCGAAAATTCACGTATAAATCCACACCTCGGCGGGATTATCGCTGATCACCGAACACGCCCTGTACGTGGCAAGCGAGCAGCGTTTCGGTCTTTCTTCCCGACACTACTGTACTAACTGCCCCGTTCAATCGGTTGAAATTATCAACCTTCTATACTTAAACTTCTATATTTAGACTTGGGAGCTTATGCCTCGAATATTGGCCAGATTTGGGTAAAATGACTAGACCGTGTCAACGGTCGACTGTATAAACTATTAGCCTCCCTTATGCGATAAACGGATTTTACCCAATACTGTTGCTATCGATAATTATTATAACGACTGTGTACGCGATTTAGACTTAACGACGAATAGTTCACTCCTTTCAAATAGCACCAAGAACGTTTATTATCGAATAATCTTTACCGTATTATGAAATCTCGTTTCTGTCACGTGCGAGGCTACTTTTATTGCAACCCTGCGAGGAATAACGAACAGCTTATGCGCAATTGAAATACCGCTGTGAAAAATTCAAGTAATCAGAGGCTGCAGCTTCCATTTTATAGCTTTAAAAATAAAAAAAGAATGTAAAAAGGAAATATCGGTTAGTATTAACGATATAATAGAAATGAAGGTAAATCGAGGTAAAGCTCTTTAACTCGCTCGATCGACGGAATAAAATAATTGTTCTAAAATTGCGAGCGATTAACGAAGAAAGGGATTTTTATAAAAAAAAAAATGCATACAATAAGTCGGCTATTTTCTAAAAATAATTCACTTGGCCGGGAAAAGAGAATCGTGAAGCAAATAATAAGCTGGCGTCGTTGCGAGAGAGAGGGAGCCAAGAAAATTCTCAAAGAAACGTCACATTCCAAAGGACAAAACAATCAGCCGTGTACCAGCAGCGATGAACAATTCGCGTCGTCAGCTTCAAAATAATTCCGAGAGGGGGAAGAGGAGCCTCGGCAAAACCATGACGTTGACGCGACATGTGTTTTTAAACACTACACACGCTTTGTTCAAGTGAAAAATCTAATTTATAGGCTAGCACGAAAACAACTGTCTAAACAGTCTAGTTCTTTTTTCGTCCGTCCGGCCGAGACCCGTTATGGAGACGGAGACGGAGACCAAGACAGAGTCTAACCAGCCAAGATGTTATGCTGTGCGCGGTATTGTGCGCATCATAAGGAGCACGTGAATTAAAAAACGAGCCAACGTTTCAACTTTGAATTTCTTTCATTAATTTTCCTTAAATTCGTCGGCACGCCTTTAGAGAAAAGCATAAAAATAACGAGCCATTAAGACTGAGCGTGCCTTTAAGGTGCTTTATCTACTGAGGATATATACTATAAATAGGTTACTTTTTTACGAAAAAAGCTGATCTGGAATATTATATCCGCATCGGCCCTGTCTATTTTTATAGGGAACAAAGTTGTCTGCGAGTAAGAGATTGATCGATTCGCCATACTTGTTTGAGTAAATACAGGGGCTTGGGCCTTTCATGCGTATATTTTCTACTTTCGATAGTCAAATATCATAAAACTAAACGAGTTAAGCAGCTGCTAACTTTTGTTTTCTCAATCTATTCTTAATGCATCTCTTCATATGGATTATGCCTTTCCCGTTCAAAGCTTTTGTTCCATATATTTTCAATATTTCTCACAAGACGGAATCCTCCTTATTATTAGCTGATTATTTGAGTAAATGTGTTGTTCAATATTCAAGTTGCTGTATTGATTTAGGAAGTGGCAATTTCATCGCGACTTATTTTTTAGCCACCATTTTGTGGATCGTCAATAAATAATTGTGATAAAATATTATTCTGCTGTATCAAAGGTTCAACAAATAGAGTTGCGAGGAAAGCATTTCGACTTTTCCTCAACCGCACGCGTAATCTTTCCCCGTAAATCATGTACGAAGTTTAAATAAATTTAATGATACAAAGTCCGATAACTGTAACTATATTTCTGTGCATTGATTAATTTTGACAGCCGGCAGTATCTCAAAGTAGTTTTTTCTTTTAGTTCATAGGTTTTCGCAAAAAATCCGTCATTGTACTTACATTGTAAATAATATACTTCTCTGCTTCGTCATCGTACGTGCCCGGTTGATAGACCGGACAAATTATGTTCACTTGGTCGTACTCGAACGCCGCGTTGTTCTTGTTCACGTCTATTATATGATCCGTATTGTCTATTCGAAATCTGAAATGAAAAAAGGTTTTGGTTAGGTGGGCCGTACACAAGACTACGTCGGCAGATAATCCAAAATTAATTTTTATCAATTAACTCTTTCTTTTTCGAATTTAATTAAAAATTTATAATTACAATTGGGCATTAAATTTTCTAAAAGTAACTAGGCTTAAAAAATAAGTTTTATTTCACAATTGATGCGACGCTTACAAACGTTATACACCGACGATTTACGTAGAAAATTATTGTCAAAGACAGCAAACGGAGTATTAGACTTTATCGAGCCTTTCGAAAGTTTATTTGAAAGAAGATTTCAAAATTAAGATTAAACTATTTGACGCTCTTGCAAATAATGTTTTTCTGCATGGTAGAAGTTTGCGGGTAGAAAGAGAGTGAGGAGAGTGAAAGAAAACTTTAAATGGTGCTAGCCTTGATAAAAACACTCCATTCAGTGTTTTGATGTTAGAAGCCAAAATAAGCAGGATTGAAATTGAAGCGGCAAAAATATTGATTAGATTTGAAAATAAAATTACAAATGGCGATGGAAAAATGAAAGAATGCGAAAAAGCGAGGATAGAGGATGGAAGGACACTAGGAAGCGACACAGTGAAAGGCCAGAGAGAAAAAAATTATCTTACAGAAAGAATTTGTTTCTGGCAAAACAACTTGGCTCGGTCTTGAATTAGGCGGAAAAATTAGATATGTTGTCGGATGTGGTAAGAAATGTAAAAATACGTCAGCAGATGCAATTGTGGATTATTAGCCGTATCGAAAAATTCAAATATGTTGAGAAATTTGGACGTGTAACGTGGAATGTATATGTGAAAATGGTGGGATAAAAGGAAGATTTGATGTGGAAATTTTTGGATGGGAACTGAAAATGGAGCAACATTGGATGTCGAAAGACGAAAAAGTAATAAAATATAATATGAAAAAAAAGAAAGAATCGTCAAGATGCATCGTGGAAGAGCATAGAAAAATAGAAACTAGGCAAGCATCTGGAAAAACTGCACGAAAGAGAGCAAAAAAGATACAACCCTTCTGTGCAAAATACATTAAAAGAAGAGAGAAAAAAGCAAGAAGAAGATAAATGATTGAAGTAAAAAATATGTACTAGCCTTATATACTTAAAAAATTAGAATTTAAAAGAGAAATAAAAATAAAGCCAAAATGCAACGAGTCAAGTGTAAGTTTAAATGGTTAAATTAGGTGAAAATCGATATTTAACGATAAAAATTATCACCAAATGTTAATAATAAGAGAAACAGTACTAACTTTTATAAGCATAGTTCGCAAGTTGACATTAATTAAATGCGTAAGTGTTTATACGCGAGGAAAATATAAATATTGAAGTGCACAAATTTCGCGTTTAATGTATAATAACTCAATGTAAGATATCGTTCAATATATATATATATATATATATATATATATATATATAAAAATGTTAGACATAATAATATAAATAATAATTAAATTGCAAAAATTGTGGGTGGAAGACTAGATTGTATAGTTTTTGGCGGTAAGTCTAATGTATCAAAAGTGAAATACCTTTATTATTAATACTGTATGAAAGAAACGACAATGAAGAAAATAAGCAAATGTCGAAAAAAAATTTGCGCGCGTGCGAAAGGAGTATAAATGCGTGTCATTAATTACAATATTATTTGGAGAACAAAGCAATAAAGGAAGAGAATCTCGAAGGAGCGGCGCCAGCGAAACAAAAAACCTAAATAAAAGCTATAGCCAAGGATCAAGCTTGAATTCCATCAGGTTTCAATCCAGATACAGCAGCAGTAGCAGTAGCAAGGAGCGCCTGTGTAGCGTCTTGTTGGATGAAAAAAAACAGCAATTTTTTTTCTCAAAAGCTTTCACAACGTATTAACATAGAGTGAAGAAGCAGGGAAGAAGAGAGAAAGACGAAAAGGGAAGGAGGAAGACAAGAGTGTCAGTGAGGAGCTTCTGCCCTAACGTGCGTGCAGAATAACATGGAAATACTGCTGTAGATTGCAGCCGCAGTGTTCACAGGAGTGGGTGCAACGAGAGATCGACCAAAAACGAACGTGCAAAAACAACTTGCTTTTTCTTCTTTTGTTGCGCTGCTCGTTCTTCGGTCTGAAACGGGGATGGCGTTGCGGCCGTACCAGAGGTGAAGGTGCAGCCGCGATAATGTGAAGGTAAAAAATATCGAAAAATAGTGCGCATTTATAGAACGTGTGCGTGCCATCGTCGCTCGATGGCATGTGGTGTGCGTTCTTAAATGTCACGGGTCGATACGAAGCTCCGACGATCGCTGCTTCGCGGAAAAGGAAAAGTGCGCGGATTGTGGAGAGAAGAGTAATAACCAATGAGACGCGTCATAGAAGAGCTCGGCGAAGTGGAACTTGAGACGAGCAGATGGGATTGTAGAAAAAAGTGATACACGGGAAGAGAGAGGAGGGGCGGGGGCATAGAAAGAAGATAGACGATCGAGGTAGAAGGTGCGCGCGAGTAATTTATCGGAGCAGTACTTTGCACGTGATAAAACTCTATTTGTAAGGACATGGCTAGGAAAACGTTAAATATGACAATAGTGGTACAATTTAAACGAAAGCAGTACGAGCGTAAGTGAATATTGTAACGTGCCGTGACAATGCAATGTATTGTTCAATAAGCAAACTAACTGCAAAGCTCTAATATAACGATAAAATTCGTATGCACAAGCAATAAGATTTTAAATATAATACGCACACCATAAATTGCCTTACAGCGTTATAAAGTTTCTCTGCGTTATTTTTTACATAATGCGTCTGCACAATAGCGCATATTTTACGGATGAAAAAACGACGCAAATAATTTAGTTGAAAATTATATAAAAATTGAGTTAGACTTGGAGCTTCGAGAAGTACAAATTAACTGCTATTAATCGTAATCTCGAATTATATTTATAGCTACTGGACAATAGTAGAGAAGACACGATAAAACGAGAACTGCATCTTACTCGATTACTCGTAATAATTCATAGCTAATATTTACAATCGACGAGAAATAAAAAGGGAGAGAAACAACGTTTACAAGGACAGACGCGTGGAATGGACTAGAAAAAAGAGAGAAGCAAAAGAAATACAGAAAGAAGTCAGGAATAGCAAATAAAAAGCGACGAGAAATGAATAAGGTTCATGGTCAAAAAAGATAAAAGGAGAGGGAGAGGGAGAGGAAGAGAGAGAAGGGAGAAAACGGTTCAAGTTTGGTTTCTACAACCGGTTTCATTACTTCAGCTCCCCTCTATTGGTGCACAACGCACACGCACACTTGCGCATCTACGCACGTTAACCTACAAGGAAGAGGACGTAATAACTCACGAGAGAGAAGGCCGAAGATCTCTTTTCTTCACATTCATCATGCGCCCTATATGTTTCGAAGCGTGGACGAAGGAACAGCGCGTCACAACTATAGACCAATTTTACGTTCCAAGACGACCTCTTGTCTCCTCCTATACAGCATACAATTTCGGTTATTCTTTCTATAAAGCCGCTTCTCCTTCCTTGCCTTCTTCAACTCGCCACAATTCTCCGCCTGCTCCTTCCCATGGTATGCTCCTATACGTGCTTCTCGCTCTCTCTCGCAAACCTGACGAATACACGGGCGCAAGCGAGCAAAAATCAACTTTCGTGCCGAATATTCGATCGTAGCTGTTGAATATCCTTTCCAATCGCTGTGTTTTCTAATTTTTCTTTTAGATTCTATTGTGTCTAACCGTCTCTCGACGTTTGCGCTCTGATTACTTTTACGAACGATACTCGGCCAGAGCAGTGGATTGAAATTTTCCAACTGCCGTGCTTTAGGATTTGAAAATTGATTTGTTCTCGAATTATCAAAGCATCGCGATTCTCGCTTAATTGAAATTGATAATTGTATATAGTTTACAATTATATCAGCGTTTGAATTGTTCGAAAACAAAGAAATATCTATAAAATTAGGGGCTTTTACGGGCAGCAGAACCAGCGACTATCTTTAAAATAGCCACGACTCAATTTTCGCTCGGAGTCCATCCTGTAATTACTGAACAATGCAAATGCAGCACGAGGCAAGTGGAGTGAGCGATGGCATCTTTGCGAGCCTCCAAGCGACTCTAAAACCCCTGAACCACGTGTGTCGTGTCCAGGCTGAGTAGCAAAAAGGACGGCTTCGCATAATCTTTGGAAAGTGGGCCAGGACTTTGCCAAAATCTTTTGTTCCAGCTATGGAAATGACCGTAAGAAATAGAGGAAATAAAGCGTGGGTGTTAAAAGCACGAATTCATATTTCAGTTAGAGAGAGAGAGAGAGAGAGAGAGAGAGAGAGAGAGAGAGAGAGAGAATGGCGAGCACGCGCATTGACGATCTCATAAGTGGGCGTGTTCAAACTCGAGAAATTGGAAGGTGGGCTGATCCCGGGAAAATTAACATTTGGCGGTAGTATTCGCTCTTTCATGCACACGTCCCCGCCACTTTAGGTGGCTGCTCGACCTCGCCCACGCCAAGCCCTGGCAGCGCCGCATCCGTAAACAACCCTATGTGCCACCTATGCGTCTGTGTTATTTTCACATCGTGCCTTTTTCATTTTTTATCTTCCTTCAATGCCCAGTGCCTTGCATTGTGCTCTAATACATATATTTTGTCCAATAATTAGGCTAGAGCTCCTTTCATTCCCTATGCTATGATTTTGTACAAAAAATGCGGGTATGCTGACGATATTTTTATTATTTTTGACAAGCTTCTGCCGCATTCGACAATTTTTTTGCTTCATATCTCTCAAGCTGTTAAAACAGTCCGAATATGTAAACACGTAAGAGCTTCGTTAACACTTTAAACATGCCAAGTTTAGCGAATTCGCTAATTCGCAATACGAAAAGGCAATTTAATTCGTGTTTTTGTTTTGTAAAATAAGCCACAGCATTGTGCGAAATAAAAATACCGACGGAAATATTTGCATGATATTAATAGCTTACAAAATTTCAATCCTAACATTCGGTAAACAAACTTACGCATGATGTAACCACTATTTGCACTTACACATTTACGAAAATTTCACGAACGTAAATAAATAATCAGATTTAGCTAAATATAAGAAGTGAAAGTATCTTTATGATTAAACTGCTTATACAAGCTGATATTAACAGAATAATAAATGAAAAATCGTGATTTAATCCGTTTCGGGATATTTTAAGTTCTGCTCTTTACGTTTTCAATGCATCTATTCTATTTCTTTAGCTATTTCATCGTTGGTTTTATGAAAGGAGAGAGAGAGAGAGAGAGAGAGAGAGAGAGGAGAGAGAGAGAGAGAGAGAGAGAGAGCGAAAGGTTGCACAATTTTGGAGAACGAATCGAAAACGACGGCTAAAGTGAGATAAACAGTTTTTCCTGAAATTGGATCGAGCAATGGTCCCACACATTTAGAAATTGTGCTACCAATGCTGTCTTAAGCCATGACTGGGCGAATTTTTATTAGTATTCGTAGCTTCATATTTTCTAAACAGGGTGAATTCTATTTTTCCTTTTTAAATTTCTTCCCTATACTTGCAACTCCGCCACGATCTCATTTCTCCACGTTTTCATTCACGCGAACACCTGCAAACCTTTTTTAACATATAATTTAACTGCTGCGTAAACACCGGCTTACCGAGTATTACGTTTGAATAATTAGCCACCAATGAGTCGTTTAAAAATACAAGATAGTTAGCTAAACGAGACAAAAAAAACTATGTGTCTTGCGAGTACGTGGCAGGAGAAATTAGAAAACTTTGTACGAAATGTTTCGTGTAAAGAAATAGAAATCGAGGCAAGCACCTGGAAAAAGTGCACGAAAGAAAGTAAAAAAAATATCTCTCCTATATAAAGTACAGAGAGGAGAGAGAGAGAGAGAGAGAGAGAGAGAGAAGGAAACGAAAATGAATCAAAAACTCGTTGCTATTAAAATATCGCGCGTCGATCGACGAAACAAAGAGTTTCCAACAAAATTGGTTTGTTGTTTCGTTGATTTTTTCGATCATTTAAGGCGCAAAATCGATTCCAGTTTTCTGTACTTGTATGCGTGTGCACTTATACAAGAGACTCCTCGTTTAAGCGCATATGTATTACATTACTCGGACAGCAGTGGCAACAAAAGCTCGTAAAAAGCTTTTTTTTAACGATTCTTACGCAACGGTATTGAAATTCTAATTACTCGTTCAATCGGTAAATAAAGTATTGAAATAAGAACATCCAGATGCACCAGACGCTAAAAATTCGAGAAGGTTGAAGAAAAGAAAAAATTGAAATCACACAATATGGGCCAACGTGTACCAAATATACCCAATGAGAAACAGGAAAGATGAAAAATGAGATTTGATATAGGATAAGCAAAAATAATAATAACATGAGTGAACAAAATTTAAATTAATTATAAATAAAAATAATAAAGATAGTAGTTGAAAATAAAAAAATACCCGAATGGTATAAAAGATGAATTGTATTGTAGCAATTACTTTGTAATTTAATTAAATTCATTAAGTTGTACATTGTAAGTTACAATTTTAACGGTGTATTTAAATTTATAATATTCCTTGCGAAATTAAATTTTCTTAGATAAATTAACTAAATTCTCCGATAATTTTCATTTATAAATTGGTATTTGTTACGATAGTTCGTACAATTAATTTAGTCCTAGTTTTCGAAACAATAAGATGGGAAAAAATGCAAGTAAAATAACTAGTAACGGTTACTTGAAAGAAAGGCAAAAAAGCATAAAAATTACGAAACAAGTGCTCCGACAACTTCCTTAGTTGTGTGTGTATAAATTCGATTCCTAAGAATTCGGTCTCATTCGGAATGATTCTCTGTATGTCTACTGGTCATTATCAAGTTTTCTTCGAAGAGATAGCAAAGTCGATATTTTGGAACGAAGGAAAGAGTGGAGGAAAGAAGGAAAGAAGAGAGAGAGTGAAGATGTGCTGAAAAATCGATGCTCTGCCAAACGTATGGGATTGAGGAAGAGAGAAGGTGAAAAAAGAACGTCGGAGGGAAAGGGGTTAAATAAACACATGTACAGTTGGATTAGGGAGACGAGACACGACAAAGTAATTTCTAGGTTGTGTAAATTATTAAGGAAATCATATCGCCATGTGAATATATAAGACATTTTGTCGAGTAACGTTGCACGTGGACGTTTTTTTCTACGAATTTCCAACCCGGCTCTCATAATTCCTTCGAACTACTTTATAATAATTGTTTTGCGATATAAATGCAGAAAGTGCACCTAATATTCATTATTTTAATTTTTACCTCGAGGAAATGACTAGCTACAGTAGTTAAATTAAATATTAGCAAATTGTAAGCAATTAATTAATAATTATATATGTGTATAATATCGTTGTTATGAAGATAAAAAAACTTTAAATGTTCATTTAACAATTGCAAAAATGAAAAACTGAATTATAATAGCAAACTATCGTATAGCGATAAAGACAATAACGTAAATATACGTCATAGTTGACTACGCATCTCTTTTCATAAAAGCAGGTAGTCAAATATTCCAAGAGAGATTTGCCGACATAATCGAGTAATTTTGCAAAAGTACCTCACTGCGAATAAAATAAAGCAAAAAATGTAAAAAGAGAGCCTTCGATCCAAAAATCGATTTTGGAGTTTCACGCAGCGGCTACCCATTGGAATCCTTTAAGCTTTTTGAGTTGAGGCAGAGGGAAAGAAAAAGTAGGATCTGTTCTATTCCTGGTAAAGACTAAGCAAATTCGCATTCGCCACGGACTTGACGAAATCACACCCTAACGCGAGACTAATACCAAGACGACCCACGAAAAGAGAAGAGCCTCGCTCGGAAAAAGGTGCAAACTCGATAGGCACAATTGAACATTCAATGTGACCGGCGTTCCGTTAACAATGGGACTTTAAGTTCTCCGAAAAATACTTTGCGACCTTCAGCAACGGTGATAAAAAAAAAAAAAAAAAAAAAAAAAAATCAAATTAAAAAAGAAGGAAAAGAAAGTAAACGCAGAGCCGAAGGTGCGCGGTACGGTAATCCGATTAACAAAACGAAAAGTTCATCTTCCTTCGTGTCAAGTGAGTGTGAACCTACGGATCGAAGCTGTAAGATAGAAAACTCCTTTGTCGACTATTCTATTTCTATGTTCTCTTTTCTATTTTCTCTGCGCCTCTCTCGACTTCGTCGTCTCCATGGTTGACTTTAGCCGCCAAAAGAGAATCGTGTATTGTTAAAAACAAAAGGAGTGCGTCTAGAAATAGGAGAAATGTTTGCTTTGTGAGCCACTGCGGAGAAGCTGTATCTCCTCTCCCCCCCCCTCTCTCTCGTGAGCGTAAGACAATGCATTCACAATTTTTCGCTCGTAGCAGATAATGGTCGACCGGAAAAGAAAAATTGCACTTAAACGAAAAAAAAATCTAGATAAAAAAAAGTCGAAGAGGCGCTGCGATGCGAATGATGCTTTCGAATAATTTTAATTTCACGTAATTGCGATTACAACTATTATTACATTTCAGTTTACTTTAATACTGAAAAAATGATCTTTAACGCGTATAAAGTAATGCAATTAACGAGTCATTCGCTAGACTCGAAGTGTGTGTTTATCTTTAAATAAAATTGCTTTTGCCCTTATCTATGACTCGCGTAAATTCTACAACTACTGGTACGAAAAGAGACAATGTTTCGATTTTTAGCAGGAAAATTTTGTAAGATACGTTTAATAGTTTTTTTACACGAGTAAATGCCCCTAAAAGAGTGGGAATAGAAGAAAGAGCATTTGGATAACGCAAGAGGGAAAAGCGCACGGAAATATTTACAAGACGAAGGCACTTGAAAAGCAAAGACATTATGGCAAAAATATCAAAGTCGCGCCACGCATCAAAGACGGAAAGCTTTCACAAAGCAAACACGGCAAAATGAGAAAGAGAGGATTTATGCAAGGGAGCGAGTGCGACGCGCGCACACCTAAATTGTCTCGCGGTTGTTGGCAATTATAAAAAACAGCAGCGCAGTCGCAATTCTGGGCTCGTTTAGGGGACGGAAAAGTTCACCCTTGAATGCCCTTCTATTCAATAACGTAAAACCTCGTATATTCCCGAGAACGTCTTGCGCGAGCTTAAATAAAAGAAAGTACGAATCTATGGCTCTTTGATATTATTTGCCCGCGTTCTGCCTCTTTCTTGTTCAAGAGCTCCCAGGCTCGTGTGGATTAAGAATGCGGTGTGTGATTCTTGCGATAGAATCGCGAGTGTAAAATATTTTCGTGCCACAAAGCGTTTTTAGCTTTTTAAAGTTCAGTTGCTCTTTAATTCTATTCGCAGCTCTTTTAATGAAATTATTGGTGGGCGCGTAGCATCGACTTTGCTTACGCACGTAGATTCTAGTCTGCGCAATCGTCGACAATATTGCTTAAATTTCTTACAAAAAAAAAAAAAAAAAGCGGCGAGCCACGTCCGAGGCAAATGCTTTCATTCTACGGGTTTGAAAAAATGCGTGATACGCGTCGAGGACGAGACGTCGCGTTCGACGACGCGAGTCACTATTATTTATACCAACACCGATCAAGATCGCCTAAGTGCGCAGCGCGTGTAATGCAATCGAGGAACCGAGGCATCATACTACGGGACTGCGTATAAACGATGTTTATGGCAGTGCGAATGAATAATCGCAGAAAAAATTCGAGCGCAAATAAAATTCGTTCCGAGAAGTCCGCGCTCGAGTACGAGCCAGCGAAGAGTAACGAATAGCCCGTAAACACCGACACGTACCGAGTTTGCATTCTGAAAATCGGTTTCTCGCGTTCGCATCCTCGGCGTTCGAGGGCACGAAAAGCGTCAAGTGCGGAGAGCCTAGGAGCGGATTTAACGCCCCTGAAGAATCGCCAATGTTTCCACCTGCCCCCCGCAACAATCACGGCTAGTTAAGACCGATCGCGCTTGGATTGCTTCCCTCGGCTGTTCGACTTTTCCCCCAAAATCGAGCTCAATGGGCCGCGTAAGAGGAACGGAGATAAAGGCGTCACCGCGGAACGCAACTTTTCCTCTCGGCTTCTGCTGTCTGTCGACTGCAGCGAAACCATCAGCGGCCAACTCGCGCGCCTGTGGAAAAGTAAAAGTTCCTCGAGAAAAAGAACGCGGGTGCGAGTCCAAGAGGAGAATGGCCTTCCTCTCGATTGGCGGCGGTGGCCCTTTAGACGGGGATTCGAGAAAAAAGCATAGGTGCACGTGTACTTGTGCTACGTAATGAATTATTAATCATCGTGTGCGAGATCATTTAAGAAGAAGGAACGTTAAGTCATGCGAGTCGGAGCGTTTTTCTAAAAAGCACGAGAAAAAGCACGAGACGCGTGCGTTCGCTCGCTTCAAAATTCCAAAGAATGCTTACTCTTAAAACAATACTGTTATGGTTTTACGTTTATGACGCTCGTGAAAGACTAATATAAAATAATGCCTAGTCTGCGCAGTACCTCTTATTTAATTGGCTATTTTTAAACGGAGAATTTTGAAAAACTTAGAAAGTCGGCTGAAGGAGGAGATCACGACGGAACTAGGAAGACGGCAAACGCCGGGGACGGGAAACAAAAGAGACGGAGAAGTCTCGCGAAAAATAGAGATACAAAGGAAAAGACGACGAGGGGGGGGGGTTAGAAGGAGAAAAAGGGACAACGCAAAGAAGCAACGAGCGATGTAATACGAGAAACAGTTATGCGAAGTTACGATGAACGGTCGCATCATCCTGATTGGCTGGGCGGCCCTTTTTCAACTTTCTCGAGTTCGCAAACGTGAAAGCTGCTTTGGTAATACAACGACGACATCGTCCCAGGCGTTATTATTAGTTCGCCTTAGAATATTTACCGTATTTCGATAGCTCGTGCACTTCTCGTGCCAATGTGCGCCTTTACAGGATCTATGCGTGCGCGTATCTTGCGTTCTTTCGGCTATCGCGCCTCGTTCGTTTGCGCGCAATTGTCGCGAGTCGCGCGACGTCTGTATTCGAAGAGAATGCGCTCGTACGTTGACGTTTTTTTTTAAAGCTTTTACGCGTCAGTTATATTGTTTGCTCCCTTAAAGAGTCCGCGAACAAGCTAATCGCGAAAAGCTCGATGAACTTTACACCGGACCACGAATTTCAAAGGTCAAAACAATGCAATACCTTAAGCCATTTTCCGTCGTTAAAGCTAATGTTATTTAGTAATATCGAAGGTGTTCACCTTTGACGAGTAAAGCGCGATAATTGGAGGTTTCGCAAGCAAGCATTATTTTTGCACCTGCGGCGGCGAGTTTTGAGCTGAAACGATTTCGCGAGCGAAATAAGAATTTTATTAAAAATTGAGCGATCCCACGCTCTCTCGATCGATATTCGCGCCAAAATAATCCCAAGCCAGGTACAAGCATAAAGATGCTAAATAATTCTCGAGAGCATTTAAGGTTTTGACCAAGTCGAAGAACAGCGAAAAACGAATAAAATCATCCGAATGCGAACAAGACGTCTGAACAAGAGACGAAGGGAGTGGGAGAAAAATCTCGAGAAAGAGCCCAAGAGCCTATAAAACTGTGGGCAGCCGTTGGGTGGACGGATGATATTACGAGCGAAATTCAGCTCTCGAGCGGCAAGTGATCGTACGTAACGAGAATCCCTGACCACCACCGCGTGACGGCGAATTACGCATATTCGAAGGCTCGGTTTTCATTGCGAGGCGCGGCTTACGGATTGCGTCCGTGGTAGCGATGACCTTCCGTCACCAGCATCCTATTAAAAGCTCGAACGCAGCCCCCCCCCCGTCCAGGCGCTTCTCTTCGGTCTCGTTGTCACATTGACCCTTTTGTTTCATTTTTTGTTTGTTTGCCGCCTCGCAGTTCACAAGGCGGAGATCGCGCCACTGCGCCAAAGTAGATGGTTGCCAAGTGTCAAGAACGAGGATACCACTGAGTAGTAGTAAGATCAAAAGACTCGCTACAACAAACAGTCGGCGGCTCCGACCCTCTCTCTCTCTCTCTTTTCCCTCTACTTTTACAGCACACATGTTCGAATCTCACTCATTCCGACGCGGCTAATTTATCAGCCACGCGTTGTGTCGGACTCGTCAAAGGCTTCCTCCTCCTCTCCTCCTCCTCCTCCTCCTCCTCGCTCGCTCTCTCCGTTTGAATGTATAAATCAGGACAGGTAATTTTACCGATACTTCATTGTTGAGCTTTATCTCGCCAACGTATTCGTCTTTCCTACCATCGCGATCTTTACTTCGCAAATGCAGCACGATTAGTATTTTCGATCGAGCCACCGTCACTGATGTAATGCCAGAAAAACCCAACACACCCTTCACTGCGCTTGTAATTTGTCAGCGCTAAATCTCTGATCGCAGATCTTACAATAATTGCTATTGCACGTGTTCTAAAGTGCAGCTAAGTTAAGCGTCACTTTTTCTTTAATCAAAATTTAACTATCTTTTTACGATTTATATACGATACGCTTGCGCGACCGTCGAGGAAATAAGCGACTTCGTTAAAACAATAAGTACTAGAAGATCGCGTGATATTGCAATTATTGGGGACTCGCAGTTGTAGCCATTTATTTTGCACTCGAAGAGGTACTTGGAGCGGAAAAGCGCATCGTCGAATAAAAGTAAAAATACGAGAATATTAAGAGACGGGAGAGTATCGAGAAGCGATGAATCTCGTTCGAATGCATTTTTTAGAGCGCGAACTGTCGCTATCTAAGATCATATCGCGATCCCAGATAAGATTCGGCTTATAAAATTCATCCACCAGCTGCCACCTGTACGCCCGACGCAAAAATCACAAAGTGTGTACCTGCGGCATATCCCCGGGGCCGCTGCTGCAGTTGACTTGTATACACCCACGTACATGCGCACAGCTTCAAAAATGAGCACAAAAGAACACGGACACTTGTAATGAGAAGATACGCGCGCGAGAGACGGAGAGCCGTCGAGCGGAGCACTTGACGAAAAAATGTAAACGAAAAAAAAAAACAAGTTGTGCGAAAAAGTGAACAAGACGGGAAGGAGCGAGAGATTAATAAACTGTGTATGACATTGAGTTCTACGGAACAGCGATGGTAGAGCTTTTGCGCTATGGACGATGCACACGTTTACACATCTACGACCATACAACAACATACCGTGTGATTTTTCTTAACCTTTTTACAGTTATTTGCACCGGCCCACGCAATTAACTCTTCTATTCTTTTACCGTGACTTTTTTATTGCAATTGGAACAAGATAATGCCAATTGTATCTCGTCAAAGAAATACAAGACTTTCTGCACGAAGAATGCAGTTTCGCGAGTTTATATTTACGCTTTTACATTTGCAAAAGTATTCTTCGCACAAATTATAACGAATATTTGTTAGATATCGATCATTGGCCCTCTATCGGTACTTTCTATCAGAAAAATCTGTCTCATCAGCGTTCCATAATTCAAGAACTGAGAAAACATCGACAAAACGTGGCTGCGAAAAAGCTGCAGTACGAGCTTCTCTTCTAGTGCGTATAGAACGTCGAATAAAAAATAAAAAAATGTTTTTAATTATTGGCTTTAGAGCTCTACGAGTATTTGTTTGTTTTAAGAACAGCGAAGCAACGAGAAGCGTTATTTGTAATATTATTTTTTCAGGGTCAGCTTGAAAATGCACGAGCTTGGGCGAAAAACTCTTTTCTTAAACAGAAAAGAGGAGAGAATAAGCGCGAAAAAGACAAAATTAACCAGTTGGTGCGAACGATTTTGCTATTTTAATAGCGAGCTCTAAAATAAAGGCTAAACAACGAACGAAGGCTTATCTCTCGTGCGTTAAAAATGAGCCCGTTGCTGGAAGCATTATTATTTTTCAGTTTCGCTGAAAAACAAAAATTCGAAAATAGCAAAATAAACTTGTACGTTTAACCAAGAAGATAAAGTGCTGCATCTGATCGCGTGGCGCGAGGAAAGAATGAGAATGAGCTGAGCCCTCGAGGTTAGAGAATTATTCGAGTAACGTGTGACCGAACCTTTTCAATCTATTCGTCGCAACTCCGCAACTTGGACAGTTTTTCTTCTAAAACGAGCCTCGCTTGTTCGCATGCAAATTGCAGAAAAAGGGCAAAATTAGCCAGAACGAGTTGTGCCACCTTGATAACTTTGCCCGTTAATTACTAAAAGCGTTTTCTCAATTGTCGAAAATGCGCTAAAGCGAGCGAACAAACTAGCATCGTTTATACATCCCCTGTAATTAATGATTACGCCGACGCTAGAGCAAGAGCTGATTGATTTTATTGTTAAATATTTACGTGCTCCTTTACTTTCTCTTTTTCTCCTCGCCAACTGGTTATATCGCCGGTAGCCATTAAAATTCTGGCGCAACGAGGAGAATTCATAGAAATTTAAGAGCTTATTAATTAAGTGCAGTTTAATTTTACGCAACGATCTTTGAAGGAGTATTTTTTTGCGACCTTTAATACGTGTCTAACTGAATATTCCGAAAACCGGCTAAAAACTGTGAATAATTCATCTTAACGAGGAATTATTTATCTATAATCACTGTAAGCGGTTATTTAATGATTTACTTGTACATCGTTTCACTCGCTACAAGCAGTGAAATATTTTAATTTTACTACCACACTAATCGACTCAAAACACGCAAAAAGGCCATTTATAAATTAGGGGCTAAATTCAAATTCAACAAAGGAGTTTAAACGTTTGTTTAATAATTCTATAGCAGTTGATGATTCAACGATATTGGAAAAAATTTAACTCCGGCAGCCGTACATTTATATTCGATGCCGTGGATATTTTTTAAGATAATGTAAAATAATAAGAAACGGGTATTTTTTATTCCCAATTATATACTCGAGTTATAAATAATAAAAGCTTATAAAAGTCAGAAACGATGGAGCAAGTATTTAGTTATTTGTTGGAAAAACAATAGCTTTTACGTAGACACAGGACATTTATTCTGAAAAACATCAATTTACTCGTAAGCCGAATAAGATTAATAGATTGATCGCAACTATACGATACTTGTTTAAGGCCAACTGATTCACGGTCTTTTAAAAGTTTCAGTTGTTCAAGTTTAAACAATTCGTGCAAAAAATTTATTTTTTAAAAACATTGGCTATTGCTTTAAAGCTTATAAAAATAATAATTTAATCGCGCTAACAGCTAATGAGCTACTCGAGCACTACAAACAATATTTTGCTCTTGCTCGTAAATTTGTCCTTGACCAACCCGAATGAACCCAACGAGTCTCGTTTATCACAGCTGTTCGGCAATATATTTACCAATAAATACTCCCATCTTTTTCGATATTTCAAAAACATAAGTATAGTCAGCGTTAAAAAAGGCCACAGCTGTGTATGATCGACAATTTTAATAGTTCAAGTATGGTGTTTATCCACTTTCGAGTCTCGATCCAAGCACCGCCACAACTTTTGTTATTATTTTATGCTTCTACTTAAGGCTCGCTTCGATAAAACTTTAAATGGTAATCTTTATAAATTGGTTGATTACCTCTTGAGCCAAAGCAAGAAGTACTAAGTTGTGCTAAAACAATTTCAATACTGGTTTCCTTTTACCTCTACTGGCCCTAACTTGTGGTAATTCTCATTCGTAGAGATTTTTAATGTAATGCACCGACCGATGTATAACTTTTACAGGATTAATTAAATTTTTACGACGCTATTTGCTAATTCGCCGTACAGTGTCAAATTAGCTAACGATCTATCCTTCAGATTGACATCCTTTTTGTTCGTATTTTTTTATGTGTAAAAAAAACATTCTGATTTCTCGAATTATTAGCCAGTTTTGAAATTCAAAATGGTCTTCAAACTATTGCTTCTGCCGATATTTATACAAAACATAAACTTTGTTATCGATCGTGCCGGGCATCATAAAATTCATTTAAAATTACAAGAAATTTTCAATTTATCACACTGGACAAATTACCTATGTTTGCAAATTATAAATTGAAAAAGATATGGAGATTATAATTTTTTGCAGAAGTCAAGAAACTAGGCGGTGCGTGTAGCATACACGTCAAATTTAATTATAAACATACGACTGTTTATATCACAGTGCTTCCCACCCCCTCTCCGAGGATAAATCCGCGCGATCGCGAAAAGTAGTTGCAAATCATCGTTTGTTATCGATCGATCCTCACCAGAAACACGAGATCCAAAAATAGACAAATACATATTTGAAGAGAGACCGCGACTGATGATAAATCATCCCCGTTAACGTATGCCATATAATATAATACCCGGGGTGTAGGGGAGTCAGAAGCAGCTCCGTATGTAACTGACGAAGCTGACCCGGGCATGTCTTTGTGTCGCACTGCCTCTCGGATGCATCGAGAGACTCGCGGTGCGACGCAGATAGACTTTCGCGTTCGGGCGGCGACGGACCGACTCCTCGGACATCCGTGGCAGTCGTGTTAATACCCGGAGACAGTTTCCTTGTTTAAGGGCATTGCCGTAGGTTCGGGTCAGTGTGTGTCATGAAGCCAGGGAAACAGTTCCTGTTGCAAACCGTCATGACACGGAGCCGCCGCTCTTCGCGTGTCGTCCTCGTCGTCGTCGAGACGTAGCGGAATTACGAGCTCGCGTGACTGTCTGGACGGGGGAAAAGATCCCGGTCAGGACACGGGTAAAGAGACGCCTCGAGACACATGTCATTTGTCGGCGTACCCCCGATAAATTCGTGTCGATAGACTTTAACGGCACTCGCCTCGGCTCTTTTTTCCTGGCGTTTTCCTCCGGCAAATCACCGCAGCCTAACCCGCTCTGCAATTTTACTCGCCTCTTCGCCTCTTCCGCCTCTTTCCGCCTCTTTCCGCCTCTTTCCGCCTCTTTTCCCAATATCGAGTCAACCAAATTTTACATATCTCGAGGCTCCGCGTCCGTTATTCTAATACCCCGAATTCCTATCTAAACTCCTTTAACGTACACGCGTAACTTTTCCTCCTTTTCACTTTTACGAGCCGGATGTTTGCAAACGTCCCTTAAAAACCAATAGTCGTCGCATAATCTAATCTAATAAACAAAAGCCTAAGGTTTGCAATTTGAAAAAGGGCTGACAACAGACGACCTAAGCCAAACAACGCGTTGCTTTTATCCGTTTATAGATAATTGCTCCCAGATACGGTTCGATAATTTATCCGATCCGTTCGAGTCAATGCATCTGCGTAATCATCGACGAATTAACTCGAGGCTCCACGCGTCCAAGTCGTTAAAGAACTGTTTCATCGTTTCAAGTGTTGCAATGGCCGACGATCGAGTCCAGGCCCGATCAAATAGACAACTACTTATTCTTTCTCCTCTCATCTTTGTTCACGTCAAACAATGCCTCGTGTTTCGGTTTGAGTTTCGTAGTTCGTAAAGCTTGTTTCGGCAAAAGGATAAAGAAGAGCCTAAACAAGAGGCCATTTGAGTTATTTATTAAAGAGGACCTAAGCAACCGAGCAAACAAGCCGAGCCTGAGTCTTTGTTCATTTTCTTCTCCTCCAGCTTTTTCCAGTGTTCGTAGCACATTGTTGTACGTGGGACGAAACGAGCCAGTAGTTGTACCAGTAGTGGTGACGCCGGAGAGACGAAAAATAGAAAATGCTCGCAAGAATTTCTGAAATCCTTGTTTGGTGCCTCTTTCTCTCATTACCGCGAGAAAATTTGAACTGGGCAAACGGCTTGCCACCAGCGTACGGGGACCACACGAGTACTGCTTCGGGCCCGGACCCATTTCCTCTATTTCTATGCAGCGTTCCAAGCCCTAATGGGGAATCTTGTTTCGAAGGGCGTCGAGTGTGTGCGTGCGTGGCTGTGAGAAAGGGAGGGCGAGAGCGCTAGTTAATTTCGTAGTTCGAGTATAGACAAATGGAATTCATCGGATGTACGGATATACACGTACGTAGTAGGCGTACATTTGCCGCTGCTTTATTTTTGCCCCGTGGTTTTCGCTCGGGCGAAACTCCTTTTTTGCTACTTCGCGCTCAAATATTTACACGCCTTATACCTGCATATAAAGCTTAGCTCCGAAGGCTCTTCTCTCTAAAATAAAATGCCTCCTGCGGCATTGTGAGCCTCTGCTTTTCAGTATCGTCCTTTTTCCTGCTGCTCTTTGACTTTTCCTAGTAGAACACATACACGACTTTTTAAAAATCGCTCCGAGTGTCGCGCGACGCTCTTTAATAAAGATGACGAGACACTTGGAAAACTGCGCCAGAACAAGCTCATCGTCACGCTCTTTAAGAAAAGCTTCTTGGGTGCCAGGGTTCGGTCTCTCCGAGAAACGCGACTCAGAATAGGCATTCAAGAGCGACGCTTTTCAATCTATACATATGCTGTCGTTAACAATGGATATTGTTGGAAAAAAGAACGGCGCGAGTTACCGAGATCGATGTGTACGTGTCTGTTGTGCGCGTGTGCGCTTGTGCGCCTCAACTGTTTCGAGGCTCTCACTTTCGAGTGGCATTTTCGAGTTTCGAGAAATAAATCTTTTATATTTCTCCGCGGGTCTTCTCTGCGTTTTAAAAATTTTAAGAAACCGATACGCTCCTCGCCCGAGAATCATTCGGTTATTGACGAACGATTTTTTTAAATGTGGGAAAGTAGTACTGCTTTTGCTTCTTAAATAGTTAATGCCTTCGATTGTGTTGCTTTCCGAGAATCAATAAATAATGCAACAATTTAAATATTGAAAAGTAAGCGATTGAAAAATGGCCGAACCAAAATTGCGAGGGTAAAACTCAGTATTAAGCTTTGAAGATTCCGACTTTATCAAGATAGCAGCGTGTCCTTTAAAAATGTATAACGAAATTTTCAAATAAATATAAAAAATTAATTTGGCCTTTCGAAATTGCTTCATTCGCAAAAAATGTCAAAACTTTTGAGAAACTTCGAAACAGAGACCAAATATGCGATAAAAAATCTTCAATCTGCATTTTTATTGCCATTTACCCGCTTACATTTCTTATTTGCTTATTGGATATTTCGCATTCTGTCGACTCTTTAAACGTGCCACTTGATCGCATTGATATAAATCTATAATACTTAAAAATACCATCGAAAAATGCGTTAAATACACATTATCTAATTAACAACTTGGAATCAACTCAAGTTTAAGGTGAATTTTATAAACTTATATTTATAAAAAAATATCATTTATAAACGGAACAGCGGACGCGCGATTAAAGCGGTAAAAATTTATTTAACCGTGGAGTTGAATTTTCGTAATGTGAAAACGTTAATTGAACACGAAACGGAATCTACCACGTATTCGCTCCATGTCCCTCTTTTCCAAGTCATCGAAACGTTCGATGAATTGACGATAATACATTCACGAATCTTACATACACTCCAACCCACATTTTAAACATTTTTAAACGTATTTACACGCTCGTACAGATGAACGTAAAAAAGAAAGAGAGCTGGAATATTTCGGTGACTTCATTCATCGACATCGAGGCTCTGCTCCCTATCATTGGGTTCGTGCTCGTGTAGTACCATCCCCCCCCCATCCCGAAGAGCCCCTCCTTGTGCCGATCGCGCGACAGGATATGTATTCGTGGCGTAGGGCGGCGTGGGGGGGGGGAGGCAGGAGAGCAATACCAGCATCGGGCTATAATTCTCTCATCGGCCTTGTGCAGTTACATTTCGAGAAGTGCTAGTGACGCCATCGGAAAAAGCTAACGACGGACGCATGTGTAGGATGCACGAATAGCCTGTAGGTGGATATTAGCCTGAGAGAGAGAAAAAATCTGTCGTTAAAAAATCTAAACATTTTTCGACAATAGCCCTTGGGCGCGGGACCGAGGAATCGGAGAAGGGCATATCCCCGCAGTTATGGATGTCCGAAGACGCACCTCGCAGCATTAATCTTTCCGAGTTCGAAAATTCAAAGAATCCATTCTCTCTTTGGAAATCAAGGCGGCCCGATTTCGCTTTCTATTCCCTCGACGCTCCTCTCTCTCCCTCGGTCTTCATTTTTTCCTTTTTCTTGCTTCTTTTTTGCGAGCTCTCCCTCAACACTTCCTTCCATCCCTCTCTCTCTCTCTCTCTCTCTCTCTCTCTTTTGTCGATCTCTCGCGGAGCGCAACCCATACGCATGTTTCTTTTTCAAACTATATATGTTCGTTCCACAGTTCATGCCAAGCGTGTTAAATGCCTCGCAGCCATCCTCCTCTCCTTCGCTATTCCTATCTCTTTCATTTACGGACTTCCATTCAGACGCGAGGATGCACCTTTGGAGTAGCCGACGCCAGGTATAAAACTCGAGGTTGGCCTCGGCTACGACGCTGCAGGAGAGGAAACGAAAAACTCTATTCTGATCTTAAAAATTAAATTATTCGTTTTGGATTTTGAATCGAAACTTTTGTTCCATTAATGTGAAATTTCTTTGCGCATTGAAATAAGCGCGCGCGCGCGCGCCCACCGTTGATTAATGGCACACCGCGCACGCGCTCTATTTTTAAAAATATTTCTCGGATTCGAAAAATAACGTGCAACGAATCCTTAATAAATAACGAGCACTGGCGACTGCAGAGATGGCGGCTTGATAATTCTTAATAACGTCTCTCGCTGAACGCACTCGATCGATTTCGTTTATTGCTGGAAAATAATACATCGTTCCTTACGAATGAAATCAATTTTTGATATTACTTATCAGCTTTCCATCGATAACGACGTGAAGGCAGGACTCGAGCGGCTGTTTAAAGTTAAAAGGCTTATAATTACAAATTGGTTTCTTTTTCACTCTCTTTTTAAATTCTAAAATCGATCTCGTGCCTTGCTTCGAATGCTATTTTATACGCTGTCATTGTTCGATACGCAACATTTCCAAAGCTGCGTATAAAATCTCTCGGAATGAATTCGCGCTGGATCGACGTATAGTGCGTGCATATATTACAGCTTTGATTTTTCAATCGTGAAGCTTGTAAAAACGTCGCTGTGCTATTCCGTAGCTCGGGCTCTTGCAATTCTCTGCAAATAATAGCTATTAACCATTGCAAGTGTACTTTCTTGTCTTCTGCTATTTGTAACGTTGTTACTTTTAAGCGCAATATAATATGTGCAATTTGAAATTTAAAACTTGACGAAAAACGAACGAACGAACGAATACAAATTATCCGTGAATTAGAGATCAAACTTGTCAAAACAGCTCAACGCGGCGACTTTAATACTCGAATCGCTTATTCCGTTTCTTATTTCCATATCTGCTCGTCCTCTTCCTAAATGTTTAATCTCTCTATTTCGATGATAGCAATTCCGAACGATGTACTTCTCTCTTGTCCAAAAGCTACGCGTTCCCCTCCGCCCGCTCCTCTTTGTCCGCTGCTTTTTTCACTCTCTCTCTCTCTCTCTCTCTCTCTCCTTGTCATTCTTTCTCTAAAATGACTGGACACTTACGTAGGATCGAGGAGAAGGAGAATATGTAAAAAAGACTTGGTGAGGTGTGCATTAACGACTCGAGTTATGGATCGCACTTTTTTCGAGCGTCACAACCAACAGCTTATCATCGCGTCAAACCGTCGCTGGGATATTAACTCTCAACGACTTTTTCCTGCGGTGCCTTTTTTTATAATCCACTTAATTAAATGTCTGCGCTTGAAAGCATTATATAACATAATATAAATCGCATAATGCACTATTATTGAAAATGCATTAATATGCACCAGGCGATTTTTCAACGCCAACGTTCTAAGAAATAAAAAGTATGTCGGAAATAAAGTTTAATTCAAAAATAAATTAAACGGTATTGATTAAAAATTAGTGGAATCGAGCGTTTGAAGCGCAGCCTAATGTTAATTCTTTTAAGCAGCCGCACAAATGTCACACGTATAAAAAAGGACATCAGTTCGTTCTGCGAAATTCGATTAAAACATCATGTTTTGGCAAAGCGCGATCATCGCAAACGCATTAAGCCCTCAACGATGTTCAGCCCAGATAAATCCAACATATTTTTTTCAAAGTGCGAGCATTGAGAGCTGTCTCTCTCTCTCTCTCTCTCTCTCTCTCTCTCGCATGCGCGCAACTAATGAAGCGTTATTAAAGTCAGGTCCCGTGAATTTACGGCGCACCACATCAGATTTATACTCGCAGGATCCCATGAAAAGCGTTTATCACTTGTTCACGCTCGAGCGAAGGAAGAGAAAAAATTCGCGCTTGAAGTTTCCTTCTCCTCGGTCTTCGAGCCACCTTTTTACCGCTTTATAGTAGTTTTTCATCGGGCTCGTGTCATCGCGCGTGTGCGTGCCGATTCAAGAGTAAAAAGAAAATTCAGCGACTGCGGTGCGAATTTACACACTCGGATGCAATAATACGTAATAACACGTTCGGAGCTTTCACACTGTTCGGGGAGAGGGTAGCAGATAAAGGATGATAGAGGATGCCATAAGATTCCCAGCTCTCGTGGCAGATTTTGACAACTCATGACCCTTCGAGAGAAGGAAATTGTGAAGCGAGATCGTGTGCGTTTCTAGTTCATAATTCGTAGTGCCATTGTGTACATGTACCTACCGAGTCGACGTGTACGTGTGTAATTATATTGAACGCCTGCAGCTGCCTGCCACTTTTTTTACCCGGTGATGCATCTGTCTTTCTTTCCCACCCTGTCCCTTCCCCCTCCCTTCCTTCCTTTCTTTTCATTAATACCACGAGCGTACGAAGCACTTGTGGAACTGCCTTGTCATTTCGACACGAAACGTTACCTGTAAGAGCTCCAAAATCTATATGGTCTCTCGCCGACTGTACGAGGCCGTATTTCGAAATCCACTGATAAGCAACCCAAGCCTTCGCGCACATTTCTTTTCATCTCCCGGCAAATCAAGAGTTTAGAACCGAATCAAAGACACCCGCACATCCGGCGCTGTTTATTCGTTCCGAATTAAGCGCCTGCCCTCTCTCTCTTCCTTTTAATTTTTCGAACATAAAGAAGAGCAATAACTGAGAAGGGAAAATGATCAAAGTCGCCTTTCCTTTACATTTGAAAAACACGCTGTGCAGATTATCGTATAATCTAGATTACACATGTATTATCTATGGGGTATATTCGTTGGATTCAGCCAGAATATCACATGTTTCTTTTATTTTATTTAATCAGAACTCAAACTATTAAAAATGTTTGCTTATAATGAAAAAAAGGCAAGATAATTTATATTGCAACATTTTAAAAATATTTCAACTTTTTACTCAACACTCTGTAGTTGCGCGTGTGTTAAGCATTTACGCGAACGAAAGAGATTTAACACAATTTCACGTTAAAGTTTGAACAAGCTATATAAATTCAGATTTTCCTTATTTTCGTTTAAAAAATTACGCCACTTTTCAAGTATCACCTTCGCCTTAAAGAAATATTTCTTCGTTGTCGTTAAAAGAAATAATTACTTAATTTAGTAAGTTTTGATTTTAGAAAGTTAAGGCTAAACAAACGAAGATCGTGTAAATATATGAGTAAATAAGAGCCGAAAGACTCGATTAAAATTTAATATTGTATACCGCCGAACCAGATTAACCAATAACCTTGTATCTTTTTGAAAGGCAGTCGGAAAAGAGAGTTTGTCAAAACTGAAAGCAATCACTAAACAGCCCAAGGATACAAGGATTATCGATTCGGGCCACAGGGGAGGAGAAGACACTACACTATACTAGAAAAAGCTACAGAGAGTCAAGCGGAGAGCACACAGTCGCACACGCGCGCACGCACAAAACAGTCGCCGTGAATCCAAAGATTTGCGGTGCGCCGGTCAGACGCGCGCGGAAGCAGGAAGGAAGAGCGAATTGTTGACGTTGGCGAGGCACATTTTACACATATTTCGGGACCGCGTTGCGCAAGTGTTGACACTCGCGCGCGCGCGCGCACACACACGACGAGAGAACGGTCAGGCGCACGGAACAATACCGAACAAAATACGCGAGACGGATGCGGGAGCTGACGAAAGGCTGACGCTTTTCCTCGTAGCTTCGGAACGGCGTTGCAGGGCCCGGGCCCGATTCGATTATTTTAATCTATTCGTGGCTTCGTCGGAGCAGATCGACTCCTGATGATACTCGCCGAAGGCGCAACTGCGTAATTCATTCCGTAGACTCGCGACGAAGTAAATCAAGGCCAATCAAGTGGTTTCGAGCACTCGCGCAAGGATGTGTCTTGACTCGTGAGAACGCTACTTCGGGAACGCGCCGTTTGGGCTTTATACGGGCGGCAAGGGTTCGCCTCCTTTCCATTCTTCGTCCGCGTCCTTTTGTGAAGATACACATCGGCGATGCTGATGACTTGGAAAAATTATGAATAGCCAAGCTCTTATTTCTTGGAATTTGCATGCGGACTCGCGGCCCTTCCGAAGAGCCCTTGAGAACCTTTAAGCCGGCGAAAAGGTAAACGCTCTCGATGCTATTATTCCCGTGGAAATTCATCGTCGCGCCCGTGTTTCGATTCCGCGTGAAAATAAACGACAACTGCTGAATTTTACAATGCAACCGAGCAATTTTTCAAAAGATAGCTACCTGCTAAAGTTTAAAAATAGTTTCGCGACAAATTTAGCCAGGAACGTTGGAATTTCTTTCGCACTCGCCTTATTCGGTGCGTAGGATTTTTTATATGTCATTCTCTAATAACAATTATCGAGCTATTAGAGACTAAGGCAGTTGGTGAGAGAGAGAGAGAGAGAGAGAGAGAGAAGAAGCGCGTGAAAGAGCAAGAGAGGAAACTAGCCGCGGTGCATTTTTTCTCGACGAATCACATTCCTGGTCGCTCGCTCTCAAACACGTGACTCCGAGAGCGGAAACACAATAAACGGAGCTAGAAAGACACGATTTCTCGTTTTTTGGGATATCGCCTGAGTTTAGCGTGTAGCCGCCGCGCGAGGCTTAAAATTACCGCGAATCGTCAATCAGATACTACGGGGATCCCGCAAATCTGCAGCTCGGAACGCGTTGCAGCCGACAATTTGTCGACATTACGAAAGCGTCTCAGATTTTACAAGCATATAATATAACGCCCCGTTCCTCCGCTTTCGTGCTGCAGAAGCGGTGTATACATCATCTCCGGGGGCTTTCCCCTTTTCCGTTTTTTCACTCGCGATTTATCGCGTGCACGCGCAGGTGTGCATGCATGTGTCAAGGAAAAGCGCTTTCCTTATTTACATACATTTGAGCCAGGAGCCGAACGAACGGTGATACGGTGATCGCCGGCTTCCGCTATAGAAGCCAGATGAACGGGTTTTACCCTGGTAATCCCAGTATTCAGCGTAATACGCTTGATGCGTTAATATGTTCAGAGAGAGAGAGAGAGAGAGAGCGTTTTGGGTTGTAGCATTCGTGACGCATTAGCGGCTTTAACTACGACGTATTTCTGACGCGTGCAATAAAAAACGATGCTATCGGTATTTCGCACTCGAGACATTTTATACGCGGGGCTCAGCTGCACACGTGCGTATCGCCCCCCAAAACTCGACTCTCGAACAAAGTCTCGAATGAGATATTACGGGATTATATTCAAATCTGACCCTTGTATACTATTCCCTTAATTTTTTCCAATTATACGCATCGTCTTTTTCAGGACTGTTGGTTCGAAAACGCTACTCCAAGATTTCAACCAACCGCTTTTCTGTTTTACTTAACTTTGCGAAAATTAAACGTGAAGTTTAGAGAAAACGAACGTCTGCTTCGCTACAGGTAATAACGTGTTTCGTCGTGGGCGCAGCTACGAGGCCGACGATGCCGACGCGGCTTACAGTTTGAGTTTGATAAAATTGTTTATTTACTTATCTGCCGACCGAGGCGCAAATCTGGGCATTTTTCAATTTGTCGCTTAAGGCGCAACTGCAAATAACCGGTCATGCGCATCAGATACGCCTCGCGCTTCATTATCCTGAGTTTAAGCCGCATTATTTTCCGCAACCGCGTATCCCCTAAAAAATTCTAGCTAAAATCTCACGTAACAATCGCGAGCAGCATTCACACGCGTACAAGCATGAGCGGATTAACAACGCCACAAGATGCCGTTGTTTAGTGTCTGCGGGTTTACCTACGTGCGACGAATATTCTCGGACGTTTCTTCCCGAGTATAGGTTGTGTGCTTTTGTATCGCGCGTACAAGCGAATCGTGACGGAAACACACGTAGGCTACGCTGCTATATACCCGTGTAGCGGTGCTTAGAAAGCGATTTATTTCATCTTCCCCTCTTTCGTCTACCACTCAACCATCCGTTCGCCTCCGTAAAGACCTCGGGCTGACACATTTCATTCGTTCGAGATGGATAGATAAATGGGTAGATGGGTAGATGGCTAGATAGGGAGAAAGTTGGTTACTGTCGCTGACACCCTGCCGTCGATCCGATCTAACGATTAATTTAATTATCGGATCGATCGCTCGATCAGGCCAACGCACGAGCTTTTGATTTAAAGGCATTAGCTTGCAATCGAGTCCGATAAGTGCATTAACGAGACTTTTTGCGAGGTACTTTATTATTCGGCGTAACAACTTTTATTCGCTTCCTAGCATTTGCCAAAAACTTGCTTAGATGATAGTTCACTCGCTACTAACAATGTAGCTGATTTATATCGCGTGTTAAATAAACGACGCAAACAGGAAAAAGATAAAGAGAGAGAGAGAGAGAGAGAGTCCTGCACGCTCTAGAGAACATTAGCCTTTGCGTTGAGGCGATAACATGTCCGAAGAGCAGTGCGCGAAAGAATTGCAAAGAATTGCGAGAACCAGAGATTACAATCTTTTACGGGTACGTCCACCTGGGCTGTGTGTAACGATAAAGGCTATCGCCGTTAACCTCGGTTGAGGAAAAGCCTCGTTTCCTCGTAATTCGCTCGTAAAGTCTCGGGGGAAAATCATCTCGATTCGGCATCGCACTTCAATCGTAATTAATGTTTTTTACGGAATATGGGATAAGGAATTCCTTGCATCCTTTCGCTGTAGGTGCTGCTGCTGCTGCTGCTGCTGCTGCTGCTGCTGCTGCCTGGATTCCACGAAGCTCTGCTCTGCCATGCGCTTAATGATGTTTTTGTTCCTTCCACGCTGGACACGTGTATTCGTGCATCGCTCGCATGTATTAAATGTAGGACTCGCTTCATTTCTTATGCCGAATCTCTCTCGCAGCTGTCGTATTAGCCTCGTCAGTCGTCTGATTTATTTTCAAGAGACAGAGGGGCAGGGGGCGACTTTTAGGACATATATCATATCTAGAACGAACGAGCCGTCGACTGATCTCCCGTACTTACACATTTATCCATTTATTTTGCAACTGACGGGCTTTTGATACATTAATTGTTACAGTTGTTACTCGGCTCAAGTCGGTATTGAGCCCGACGATTTAATGCATCGAGGTGTTGGAGTTTGATCAACGTACAACTCACAAAAAGCACGTCGTGAAAAAACATAATTCATAAATGCCTACATTTCGTTTTTTTCTCTTTATTTTCAATCTTTTTAACCGAGCTTACGGAAAACGCGTTGCTGGTGACAGCAGTGGAAAAGAATTAGGAGTAATAAAAAGGGCTAAAAAAGGGCAAAGCAAAACAACGGAGAAAATAGTGCTGTAAACTAAAGTAAAGTTAAGCGTGGCGATGTGACGAATGTCTTAAGAAAATGAAGAGGGAGGTGAGGAAAAGCCCCAACCGACTAATGGAGGTAATGAAAAGATATAGATGGAAGATGAGAGCACCAAAGAGAAAAAATGGACGATAAAAATAATGGCAAGACAATAAATACGAAAGATAAATAGAATGAAAGAAAAGAAGAAAAGTTGAAACGAATGGTTGAAATGAAGGAACGACAAAAGGAAAACGTGAAATATTGAAGGAGCAAAAGTAGGAGAAACAATGGCGAAAATATGTTAGAAAAGAGGCTGAGAGTAGAAGTCAGTATAAGATGTAGAAGTAGGTGGAAAACAAGAGAAAGTAGATGAGAAATAGAGATGTTGACAAAATGCTACAAAAACAAACTAGACTACAGAGATTGAATCTTTTCATAAGAAAGACCTACGATTTATACATGGAGAAACATAAGAGAAAAGCAAAAGAAATTTAAAAACACGAGAGAACCACGAGAAGGAAGAAAAAAATTTATAGAAAAAAAATACAAAAATTGGTTTCAGAGATAGAATAAAGAGTAGAGAGGGCGAAAATGGAATAACGGGTGTATAGGACGAATTATCAAAACCATAGAGAGCAAGAAGAAGATTAATAAGACAAAGAGGTAAAAATGGTAGAAACTAGTCGAAAGAAAAAAAGAGTTACAGAGAACTTTAGCCTAAGAAAAAAGGAAAAAACTAAAATTAGCATCTGGAACGAATGCTCAAAGCTAATCTATTCTAGATCAGGAAGTGATAGAATTTGCAGAAACGTAAATTGAAGAGAAGAACATAAAAAGATAGAACAAAACTTTAGCTCATACGTAGTTTTAGTAAGTAGGCAGAGGAGGGAAAATAAAAGTGAAAGGGCGAAAGGGGGAGTGTACACAACGATAAAAAACTGTCATAATAATAAAAGAGATGAGGATCGAGATCGAGGAATTCATAAGTGCGTCTGCATTAATAAACGAGAAATAGTACAATATTGTGGTAGTTAATATACAACAGATAAAGAAGGAAAATAAAGCGGGTGCTGTGTGGGGAAAAAAGAAGAAGGTCATAGTTTAGGAAGAGATGGGAATAGTCAATAAAGAGGGAGAAGAGGAAAGAAAGTCAAAGACAAAACAATCAATGGAAAGGACAAAGAATTAATCAACGGGATGTAGGATAAAAGGATGGTTATATTGAAAGAAATGGTGGAAGGGAATTTATATATAACGCAGACAACATATCTATAATATTGTCTATATTTAGTATAAACAAAAAATAAACATCAGTAATAGATTATGTGTTAGTGGATCAAGAGAGAGAACAAGCTCAGAAGGACTAATTTAGAAAAACCTTACGGGGACTAGTTAATAAAGGGATAAAGAACAAAGAAAAAGTGGATAGTAGGATTGGCAAAGAAGAATAGAGGAGATAAATTGAAGAAATATACGAGGAAATCGAATGAGAGAGAAAGAGTTACATGATAATATATAATAAATATAAATATAAATAAAATAAATATTGAAATGTTGAAGTGCGGAGGAAAATTATAATGAAGTATTGGGATAATGATACCTATTTTTGAAAGAGATTAGAAAAAACAATTAATTACAGACGAAATACTCTTTTGGATGTGGATACAAATTTCACCGAAAATGTAAAAAATAGAATAGAAAAACGAGTGGAAGTAAATAAAATATACGATACACGGTTTAGCTTTAAAAGAAAAAAAGGCACAGTCAATGTTAATCTATGCACTGAAATGACAATAAACGTATAGCTGAAGAAAGAGAAATGATAAATTATCGTTTGCTTCGATGACAGCGGCGTTTGATAAATTCGGAAAAGAGGAAATTTGGAAGAACGTAAAAAATCGTAAATGAAAAAGTACTTTATTGACTGTGCCAAGGAAATTTACAGATTGCAAAGCAAAAATTAAAATAGAAGAAAAACGTTATTGTGCTAAATTATTAAGATAAATTGTAGAAATTAAAACCGAGAAAGAAGTGAAGCAAAGTTCACGAATGAGCCCAAGACTACTTAATATGGTATTAACAGATCTGGAAAAGAAATTTAAAGAATCTAGCACTCAAGCACAAAAATAGAATAGGGATCACTTAAGTCCCTAATGTACGTAGACGATCAGTAATTACGGCAAAGAACTTGGGGGAATTAAGTGAAATTTTAAGAATATACAGAAAAGACCTAGAAAGACTGTACATGTAATTAAAGCCGAAAAAGCTGAAGTATAAAGTTTAGGAAAGCTGGGAGAAGAGAGAAAAAATTAAAATCAGCTGAAAAGGTAACGAACTAAAAACAGTTACAAATTTATGACCAAAAAAGCGAATAACGTATTAGGAAAAGTATGGAATAGAGCTGAAAGATGGTTTAAGGAGCACTGCAATACAAAGGTTTAATTAATTGATGCGGTCGTAAAAAACGCGTACCTTTACGCAACCGAAATCTGGGAGTAGAAAGGCTACAATTGCGAATATTATACAAAGAAGTTTTGATATCGGACCGTAACAAAGCCGCTTTATTTACAATTATACGTATACAGCCGATCGTATGTTAGCGTTGAACTATAAGACGTTATCATCGCTACACTTGAATTTGAAATTTAAAGCCGCTTCTCGTGCTTTTCATATCGTGTAGAAGTCTAGAGTTCTTGTCCACTGATATCTATCTTTTTGACGTATCGATAAAGAGTTTCAGGGTTGGCTTAAGAAATCTCTGATGAATCAGAGATCGAAGCTGTTCGCGAAGGCACATCGTTCCAATATTTATATCGTCGCAACTTGGCGTATAAAAGCGAGTCGTCCCTCTCGGTTATCTCGAAATATCACAATACACAACACAGGAGAAACGGAAAAAAACAAGAGCTTTCTTTGAGCCAAATTCTCAGAAACGCTCGTGTGTCGTTCGCTCTAAGAAAGCCTTTCTTCCTTTAAACAGCGACGGTTCGAGCCGCGTGTGACCGACACATGCCGCGAGCTCGCGGTATCTTCGACTCGCGCTTATCTTCTTTCTAGTGTTTTACAGTGCTCTCACGGTGTTCGGGGGAAACGACGTTAGTCACGTACTTTCCCGGGAAACGAGGAGGCGACAAATTAGAGACCGAGGAAGACACCAAAAGTGTCCGGAAGCTCGGCAGAGCTTCGGAGCTCTCGGACTCGACACTGGTATCTTTATTGTTGGGGCTTAATTTTGAACATCGCTTTTAATACGGATAAAATCTCCTGCACTGGGGAGATTGCACGTTGGATGATCTAATATAGACTGTTTTTTATGGCAATTAGCCAGCAGGTCGATTCCCCATAGTTGGAACAAAGACTCTGCCGGACATCCGCCTAATTTTCTAATGATTGGAAGAAAGAATTGCAAATCATACACGACGTCATAACTTTAACTCGACCTCATCCTTTGGGAGAGTCATGTTATTGCCACGAAAAACGCCGTTCCAATCCAATAACACCGAGCAATTAATGTGATTTCAATTATCTCACTCTAATAATTCACCATTAATATTTTTGCAACCTGGCGAACACCAATGTATCGATTATAAATCTGAATTTGTCAAGTGCGATCTTCTGCTGAACTGGAGAAGCCGGAGTACTGATCTTTTCATTGCTAGTATATACATAAAGCGAAAGAAAGTCATCGGCATTTTTACCAAATTTTTATTAAGAAGGTGCGAATGAAAAAGGAAGATTAAAAAATATTCCGAGAGGAAGAATGGGAAAAGAGTCGAAATGAAGCAGTAGCTAAAAAGAAGCGATGACGGACAGAACTGTCGACGCTGTTCTTGCGCTTAGCCCATCGTCTTCATCGACACCCTAGTAGTGTAATCGTGTGCCGCTTCTACTGTCGGTTCAGCCCACTATGGCCATGGTTGTCCAGATTATGGGCTTCCTGACTTTGAAGAACCTGGTAATGCACCAGTAAGAAAGATGGAGAGACCTTAACACGAGTCGAGTATAATAGAAGAAAAAACGATAGACAGGTAGTAGCAGGTGGATGCAATGGAATATGTGCGGAATATGTTCCGAGGACGAGAACAATTGGGAGGACTCAGTCTTGTTAAAAATCTCTGTTATTCAAACTTGTTACATCTCGTAAAACAATAGAAAATTACTGGAGTTGTCGAAATGGGTCGCTGACGGCAAATGCTTCATATTTAACCCGGCAAATTATGTTACTCGCTCGCTATTTTTTACTTTTCACAATAGAGAAAAGACATCCAAATCAATTATTTAATAAATTTTATAACTGTATACGAATGCAAAATATGCACCCGGGCCTACGGTTATTATCAAAAATCGTCAGAAAAGATATGTAGCGTGCGCAGTCATTTTATTCTAAATTTTATTCTAAAAAAATGTACAAAACATATTCTAACGCATGCATAATAAGTATAAGATAGAGTCGCGATGTATTCAAATCTTCTACGTGATCGTATCCTACGAACTTCTCCAAGTTTACTCAGCACTGTTAATTAATCACTGATTTATAAACGTTATCAACGAAAGAACATCCAGTAGAATTGGTGCAAATGGTCACTTGGAAATATCGTAATAGAAGGCACGAAAGAACAAATAACGTAGATACGCGGAAAGAGAGAAAGAAAGAAGATTCGGAAACCAACACTGTTTGTCCGAATGGGGCGAACTGCGCAGAATCGGGGAAGAAACTGCGAGTCGCGCCAACGAAAAGTGCAGTGCCCTAGAATATTGCGAAGCAAATGGGAAAATAATATGAAAGGGGGCAGAAGGGATTTGAGCTTAATGTTCGAAATACACGGGAAGAGAGAGGGGCGGGGGCATAGAAAGAAGATAGACGATCGAGGTAGAAGGTGCGCGCGAGTAATTTATCGGAGCAGTACTTTGCACGTGATAAAACTCTATTTGTAAGGACATGGCTAGGAAAACGTTAAATATGACAATAGTGGTACAATTTAAACGAAAGCAGTACGAGCGTAAGTGAATATTGTAACGTGCCGTGACAATGCAATGTATTGTTCAATAAGCAAACTAACGATAAATAGAAAAAATACACACGTAGTTTATATTATTAGAATTGCTACGGAAATAGAAAGAAACATTGAGAGGAATGAATCGCTTAAGACGGTCGGTAAGAAGCGAAGTTTTTCAAAAAAGATACAGAACAAGTACGTAACGTCTCTCGGGCGGCGTTCATCGCTAATGCGCAGTTCATGCCATTATTGCGTATCATTCGCAATTTAACAAAAAAAAATACGCGATCGATACTAGTGCATAATCAATCAGGTGGTTAGTCCAAAAGTGGCCTAGAATAGAAAATAGATCTTTAACGAGTCCGCAAGGGGAAAAGCCTCTTTCTAACTTTTCATTTGCACTGTACAATAGCGCAGATTGTACCGCGGCTGCATCTTGCACTTGCTAGGAACGGCTATCGCGATTCTCTACGGGTCGCCGCCACAGCGACGCCTGGAAACGTCGGGCAGCGCATCCAGGTTGCATCAGCGAAAACTTACAAGATATTAATGGTTCCGATCTTTGGCCATTCCACGAGAACATTTCTTGAGAATGATTCTTTCTTTGGCGATGAGCTGCGAAAAATCCAGTGGGAACTCTGGCAGTCGAGGGCTAATGGCACAAGAGCGCAATTCCAGGAAAAGTCGGTTGCCAGCCAGCATTTCGATGCAGATTTCGCTGTAGCTATTGTCGGGGCGGGTGGGGGAGCAAGATAGGAAGAAGGGGGTGCACGACACTTCTTTATGGTTTTTCGCCGAAGCGACTCACTTGCGCGCGGATATTAAAGTGTTCTTCGTCACTTTTTTTCCGCGTGAGTTACGGTCATCCTTTTATGCGCATATTTATTGGAATAATACAGGAGAAGAATTTTTCCTTTTCTTTAAAGTCAGTATCCTCGCGCTGTGCATTTCTTTAAAGGGCGGACGCGTTGCATCGCTTGGAGCGAATCGTTATCAACGAATCGAAAAACAAAAAAATAACCAAAGTGCAAAATGTAATGTATGAAAGGCGTCACTCGGACTTCAAAGGCACTCGTGAAATACTCCTTTAGTTGTTGGCATTTGTAAAAGAAAACGGATAGAAAATTACGAGAATAAATCATCGCTCCATCGCTTGCATTGGCAAATAAATTAACCATTCCACACACACTTGGAAACGCTGACTTTTGTTATTTCTTTAAACAGAAATGAGGAAGAAGACTTAAACTTCTGGAAAAATGCAATTATTAAAAACTGGTATAAAGCTAACGTCGTCGTAAACTCAGTCCAGTTGTAAGAACCTTTTACGTTCCGCACAATAATACGCGTGTATTTTAAGCAACAAAGAATTAATTCAACGGTTAAGTTGTCAAATCGTGCACGGAAGTAATGAGCTTAATTATTCATACTGACACACGTTAAATACTAGGTACTCGCCGATTGATAATTACCATCTGCGCTTGATTGCACCATCGTCGAGTCCCTTTCAGACCAGATATATTAGAAAATGCTTTCTAGCACGCGTGATACATATATATACAGAGAGAGAGAGAGAGAGAGAGAGAGAGAGAGAGAGAGAGAGAGAGAGAAGCAAAAGAGATAACGTGGAGGTGAAAGAAAAGCAATCAAGAAGGCATTCAACGAATTTATGCGAATAAATATCGACCATCCGTACCATGTAAACTCGAACACATAATAGTGCAACATAGTTTACAGTCGTGGTCAATCATTATTTCGCCACACAATGTTAAAGCACATGTGCGAACAAAGCATATGCTTTTAACATGCGCCGAACGACGTCGAGGAGTGTGGCCTGCAAATTTTTCTCCTGACAACGGAACGCAAACTTTAATGTTACCTTTATTTTGCTCGTCTGCAATATTAAAAAACAGTAATTGAACTACTTGCACATCGTATTTGTAATAATTCGAACGATCAAATATTATCCGCCCGTACAACAACTGCATCTCTCTACATTATAGCGCTAGAATAGAAAATTTTCAATATTTTCTTTCACATTCGTAAGAGTTTCATAAAGTATGGATAAACAGTCGTTAGTGTGCTACCTGGACCGCCATTAATGATAAAAGGCCGAAATTTAGAAAATTGTCGTCGACAAATATTTCGAACATTGCGAACGATCGGACGTTCTCCGTTCGAAAATGCACGAATTCGCGTGTCCGAGTGCCGGAGTCGCGTAGGATATTTCCTTGGTGCTACGGTGCTGCCACGCGGTCATCAGGGCAACCACTGGTGCAAGTATAATAAGCGAATACTGTACAACGGTTATCGCAAAACCTTGAACACTCGAGTAGTCGTGCCACGCCGGCAAACGTGTAGCTTTCGCAAGATGCCAAGAGATGGCACCGTCTACCCGAGCCGAACCTCGACCGCCGTCCCATGCACTTGTGTGTGAAAGCTTAAGTAATGTAGATTTATGTACGTGTAATTAATTCGTCGCTATATCTCGCCATCGTCAGTTTGCCTTCCATTCATTGTGTACTTGCTAATCAATCTACTTTACGCGATACAGACAAGATATTCCAGGCATAATTAACGCAAGAGTGGCCGGCCGCTTCTTTTATCGTTTACAATAACAACAATAAATAAATGAAGAAAGCAGCCGGCGTTCGTTCGGCAGACTCGAAAAATACAAATCATTCCAAGGAATTTAATCAAGCTCGCCGACTAATTATTATGAATAAAGAGAGAGAGAGAGAGAGAGAGCGCCAAGGTATACGCTATTTATCGCTTTCTGCGCAAAACACCTGAAATGTAGAAATGTAATTTTGAAAACGTGTAATAATGGAATTGTGTAATAAATGGAAGACGCAGAAAATTGCAGGATTACGAGATGGTGGAGATGATAAAGACGCGGCCAGATAATGACGAAAAAACGAATTAAAAAAGAGCAAAGGCGTGGAGAGGTAAGATGGAGTGACGTCGCGCTAGAAGAAAGGGAAGAACGCGCAATTCGTATGACGTGCCGAGGTACGTGTAACGGGGACAGGGACGGGTTTTCTATAAGTACACGCGCGCACATTTACGAGGTGCTGTGGCCACTGCAAGGGATGGGAATATTCCGCTCATTACTGGATAATGGGTTATTTCGATCCTTCTCGAATTACCGAGTCGACAATGAGGGATTCGGGTCGAGCATCAGGCTCTTTAAACACTGCTTTGGGTAAGCGTGAATATGAAAAAAGAAGGAAGAAAAAAATAAGAGAGAGAGAGAGAGAGAGAGAGGCGAAACACTATAGAGAGCTAACGACGAGTGGCGAGGAGGAGGCCAAGAAAATAAAAAGAGATACGTGGAGAAAAATGAAA
This sequence comes from Platyscapa corneri, assembly GCA_018907185.1. NCBI lineage: Eukaryota > Metazoa > Arthropoda > Insecta > Hymenoptera > Agaonidae > Platyscapa > Platyscapa corneri. The sequence continues at coordinate 1,178,143 of JACCHW010000057.1, read as the reverse complement.
GAGGGTTGGTTGGTTGGTTGGTTGGTGCGTTTTGCTCGGTGGCTGAAACTCGAATGGAGACGAATGGGAACGCAAATTTCGAGGACTCTCCCAACCTTTCTCCCTCGCTCTCCCCTTTCTCTCCTCTCGCGACGGAGGCGAGATTGGGTCCAAGTACCCGGAGATGTAATCGCTTTGACGGTCGCTCGGGTGTGCATGCATGCCAAGTCCCACGCATCGGTGGTGCCAAGCCCAGCGAGCCGTAAATCGCCATCGCAAAAGGAAGATCCCGAAAACAGGATTCGTTACTACAGGTGTGACTCCGGCGGAAATCTTGCGCCGCCGATTCCTGGTGAATTACTCCGCGTGTCTCCTCGCCGACGACGGAGCGCCCCCCATTTGCCTCGACCAGGTCGACGCACACTACTCTCTCTCTCTTTCTGCTTGATTACGACGATTTCGGGCAAAACGGCGAGTTCAATTTATTAGCCCACGATGACGTTTTAATAATAAACGGCCGAGTGCCGTTGTTTTGTCAAACTTGTTAACGGGAAGCGGCGAGAGCATTTCCCATCTCACCCAATGGGATTACCCCTCGTGCTCGCCAAAAGGATAAAAGAGAAATTCGCCCCCGGACACCTTGAGATCCCTCGAGTTCGTCGTCTCGGTCGGATTTTGTTGTTGTTGTTGTTGCTGTTGCTTATAATCAGAGATTGCGCTTATCGCCGTCGAGCCGCTCCTTTACGAGCAATCCTCGCAGTCGCAAAATCAGCCGAAGCACGAATCAGCGCGGATTTCATCCTTTTACGAGTCGCGGCTCGAATTAGCCGAACACACCTATCGCGAGATTAGCTAAAAGTGCGCTAAACGCGTGCGATCGCCTTCGGAGCTGAGGATTAAACGAACGAGTGGAAGTGCACGTGGAGGCGGAAATCGCCGATTTAACAGTTGAAGAAAACCCGATGAGAGTGTATTTAAAGACGCAACGTAATTCCCCGAGTGCATTACTGCGCGCGACTGCGAGAGAGAAACCATTTCGTGTTTTTCTTAGATTACTTCACCAGGAAACAGCACCGCGTTAGCGTTGCGTCGATCGTTATTTCTGTGCACAACGCGCGCGCGCGCGCACTCGCACCAAGTATTTCGCGTGAGCGACAAACCTTGCACCTCGGTGCTGTGCAACCAGCTAATGCTCGCTCGCCCCCCCCTCCCCCGCAGACCATTTTCATAACGTTCCGTTGCTTTTAGGGTCAGAGTTTTTCATATATTTTTGTAAGGCGTTGGTGCGTTGCCGTTTGAACGCGAGCGGACGAATCGCTTTTGTCCCTTTTCCTCGCTGCTCTTCGTGTCGGACAAGACGCGTCGTCGTTATCGGCAAACGAAAACTTGCCTCGGCGAATTCCTCTTGTTTCCAATTTCAATCGCAAACTAAGTGCCTCGATTACCAACTCAACGCGTAACGGCGTCAGGTTCACCAATGGCCCTCTCTCTCTCTCCTATGCACTATCGTTCTTCCAGGATCGCGTGAGCAGCTCGCGACAAACGCGGATGACTCCCCTTCTCTTCCTACCCTACCTCCGAGGATGGCACTTCCGGCACTCTGGAAACTACATAAGTGGCCCGTGCAAGCAACCTGTTTTCGAGCCCACGAATTCATCGACAGTCCGTCATTACTCTGACTCAAAACGGCGGCGACTCCTGCAACGGCCGTCACGAGTTGCGGCCGCAGCCGCCACCGCCGCGACGCTCGAGCGAATAATGAACCTACGTATATGGGAAGCGTGAGAACTAGAGTCTTTTTTGTTTAAGACTATTACACGGTGAAACCATACCGAGCTTTGTGAAAACTTTGAGAAAAAACAAAACTAGGGAATCGAGCCCCGAGCTGTTGTCGCCCGCGCACTTGGATGGGGTTCAACTTTTACAAAACAACATCCTACCCATTCTTTCTACTGCTTTTTATTACATTTTACGGACAAAGCTGATTATTATTCAAAATTGGCAAATTCTACGCCAACATTCGTTGGAACTTTCAGGTTCGAGTGACGCTGCAGCAGCCTCATGACGAAACTTTGACGGTATTGACAAGAGCTGAAAATAGGATCAAGGGGAAGCAAAAAACCTAGTGTCCTTATTTACGATTTTCTTTTTCCAGAAAATTCGAAAAGCAAAACTAGCGAAAGGGACTTATTTTTATTGGAGCAGCGAGCGCAATCGTGTTTTCAGTCGCGCCCGTACAATGTGGCTTATGAGAAAGCAGTGCCAGTGTAAAAAATATTATTAAAAGAGAAACGCGAGATGTGCGTTTTGCTCATTCTTACAAAGTCTGCCATTAACAAGCACGTAATTTGTATTTAAAAAATAGTTTAAATTGCAGCTCGTTCTGTGAAAGAGAAGGCACAACAACGGATAATTGTTTAATTACATCCAGGTGAAATCTAAATAAATGTGTCAGCTCTAATTGCTGGAACGAAAATGATGTGTAGTTCGGTTGTAGGCGCTTTAACGTGCGTTAACTCGTAGGCATACGATTACGCGCAAGGATTCGTAAAAACAACTTTTGAAATCTTCCGCGATTTACTTTGATAAAGTACAGCTCTGGTTTCATTTATCGAATCCATAGATGTTTGTTTTTCGAAAAAGTCAAACTCACCCTCGGATCGAAAAGCCTTGGTTTCAATAGCAACTGCAGAACTTTGCGATAACTCCTAACACTTTACACTCGTTTCAATTGAAGAAAAACTAGAAAACTATTAAATTTGTAACAAACTTGAAATCGAGGTAATACTTGCTCTTGGTAGAAGAGGACAGCAGCATCGGACGTGAATAGTTTGCAAAAATCTATATTTCGCTAAATTGTCCTTTGTTCTGCGGTTTGCGTTGCGCGAACAAATATACGGTCGTATTTTGCAAGTGATTGCTTCTCCTCCGATTAATTATCGCGCGTCCAGAGTTTCGGGCACGGAAAAAATCGCCAATCGAGAAGCATAACGAAGACCTTTTTTTACCCCGACATTACTGCTGCGTCACAAACGCCACGCTCTTGAAAAACGAGCAACTTTATTTAAAGCCGAGATAAGTTATAGCTCCTAAGATACTCGACTCGATTCGCTCCTAATCTGAAAAATAGGAAAGCGACAAACAGAATTTTCGCTCGATCCTCTGGGAGCTGGGAGAACTTTTTTGCACCGTTTCCTCTCATCGGCTCGAGCATAGGAGCACACGAGGAGGAGGTCCGTTATTTCCGCGGATCGATTAATAAATTCTTGACGCACGATTTCATTGTCTACGGCGCCGCTGCTCTTTTTCTCTTCCAGTTCGGAGAGCGTTTTTCGTTATTACCGGCGACGAGTGGAGCTCGTCGATCGGCGCCACTTCCCCCGAAAACGCGAACCGAACCTTCCGCCAATTAGCCGGAAGTGCTCGATCCACACGGCCGCTTCAGCCATTATTTATTATTTAATTTCGCGATCCGGGCGTGCGCGACGAGGACGGAGGCAGAGTCTCGTGGCGCGTCACGTGTCACCGAGACGGCGATAGATCAACAAGACGGAGATTACGTGATTAGACTGCGCCGATGTTCCGCAGAGGTCGGTCAACGACCTTGCCCAATCTTTGGCCGCTTCTACGAGCGTTTACGAGTCGCAACGCGAGCCGCTCCTCCAAAAAATGAAGAATAGCGGGGGAGGGCGAGGGGTTGTCGCGACGTCCGCGACACTTGCCAAATTCGCGTAACCGTCCTTTCCCTTCCCGCGATCGCATTTGCTGCACAGGAATTTGTTAAATTCGTTGGCTTTCAACTGCTGCCGTTCGCGGCAATCACCCGAATTATTACTGCTGCTGCTGCTGCTGCTGCTGTTGTTGTTGTTGTTATTGTTGTTGTGAAAACTGCCCTCTTTCGGCATCGAATTCCGAGCACAACAATACCTATTTATGATAAGTGAAATTTTTACTAAAAAGCGTTGCCTTTACTCTTTCTAGTGAAAAATAATTTTACGATAAAAGGATTTTTGCAACGCAAACGGAGCTCGCTAAAGACACCCATTTTGAAAACAACTAAGTTGCAAATTAGAGAATTTGCGAAGAGTCAAGCTTTCCCTCTCCTTATTGGAATTGGACTTTATAACGTTTTCGGGAAAACCCATTTCCTTCGCGCACAATATTTTGAAATGTGTATAATTTATTCCTAATGTGTTGAAGTTTTTACTATAATCGTTTTCTCCTTCGTATGTAGAAAGTAGATTCGTTAAATATATAATTTAAATTGTAATAGAAGCGCTTCGTTGCTTTCGCAGCCAACTCAACTAAAACGAACTCTTGATAGTTTGAACTTTTATTTACAAGGGTACGACACGTTTTATCAATCTTTTTTTAAATAAATTATAAAAATACTCCTCGATATACGCGATTTAACCAATTTGCAAAATACAAAAAATATTCAGTTATGAATATAATAAATGAAACGTTATTGTGTTGTGCTCATTGCGCTTTATAGGGATTACGATTAAGTAACATTGTTGGAATTTGACAAATTATATTTTGGTTATTCTCACAGCTCGGTGGTTGACTAACTACTGTTCAAAATCAAACGGAAATAAACGAGCGACACAACGTGCACAACTCATATTTTCCTTACACACTTTTTTCTATAAAATTCTTTAAAGAATTTTTTAGCGGAACAAATTATCACTGCTATAATACGGCTGGTGGTGCAATTAAGTTCGTCCGATCGGGAAGGTGAAAAAAATTGCACGAGTGCGAAGGAGCCAATTCGAAAAACACGCGTGTTTCGGCAATGGACAGCGGCAACAACACTCGTACATCTACGAGCATGTTTCTTCGCTGAACATTAAGAATAAGGAAATAATTCAGCGAAAAAAGGAAGAGAAGGAAGAAGTTGGCGGCCTAACGGATAATTTTTCGGGCGCGAATTTACGAGTCGCAAATCACAGCTTTTTGACGCGTGTCGAGATAGAAGAGAAAGAAGAAGCCGCTGTTGCCGAAAATACGAAAGATGCGGGACGCTGCGAAAGGGCCTTAGCTCGTGAAAAGCGAGTAAAAAGGGTCTCGGGTTTCATCGGCGGGCAGGCAAGCGACCGCCTGGCAACCGACGGCGGCGGCGACGGTGGCGACGACGCGGCCTCCTCGAGTGAGATACCATGATCGACTTGAACTCTGGTTACCTCTCGCGTATGATCGATGACCGCGACACCAAACCGGGAGATATAAAACCGGGAGGGGGAGAGAAAGTTCAATCCGTGTTAAAGTCGTCTCATCCTAGCATCGAAGTCACCTATGGCCAGCCGCTATTCTCTCGAGCTGCTGCTGCTGCTGCTGCGCCAGCCTAAGAATGCAATCCTTTTTCCAGCCTTTATTTTTACCGATTCTTTTATTCCCGAACAACGCGCTTTTTCTCTAATCTCCTCTCTCCTTCGCTCGCTTTTACTGCAAGTCTGCCCGTTAGCTTTTCTAATTACTTTTTTAAAATAACGGAACGATTTTACAGTTATCGGCGTTTGCCATTGTTGCAGCGAGACCAACCCCGATTTTTTATTTATCTTTACCCCGGAGTCGTGCCGCGGCTCTCGACCGTCAAGGGAAGCTTACTCGATCGATAAAAGTCCTATAAATATTTCAACTTTCCGCAAAGATCAAACGGCGTCAACGACATTTGCGAAACTGTTAAACGGGAGAGAGAGAGAGAGAGAGAGAGAGAGAGATGTCCGGCTACGAGCTTGCGCACTCGCGAGGCGCGAGTCATTAGTGAAAATTGCAGAAGAAGCTGCTTCTGCGCTTTCCCTTCCCCGTAATTCGTTTTGACAAAATAAGCGCGCGCTACACTTCTTAAATATCGTATTGCTTCGCCTAAGTTTTTCGTCGAAATTTCGAGAAATCCGAAGCTCAATTAGGGCGTACCGATATTCGTGAGACAACCGTTACTCTGTCCTCGTAAAAATAATAAAAAGCCGGCAGAAAAGAATGAAGCAGTCGCCTTATCTCGAAGGAAAATTATTCGCGAGAGCAAATTGCTCCTGCGAGACACTGTTCCAAGAACTCCCTGGCAATCGTTAAAACGTAAAACTTTTAAAGGCGACGCGGTAAAGTTACTCCTCCTCCTCCTCCTCCTCCTCTCGTCGGAGGCCTGCATTTTCAATTTTCAATTTTCAATTTTCAATTTTCCCATGTTTGTGCCACTGTTCTTAAAAACGCAGGCAGCCTTCCTCGGGTATTTGTAAATATCGAACCGGAGTCGCTCCGTTCCCCAACATCTTCTAGTCCATTTCTCACGGAGCCACGAACGCTCCCCCGTGTGCAAGAGTCGGGCATTAAACCAGCCATAGAACCAGTCGACGAACCTTTAAAACAGCAAACTAAGTGCAACTTTTCAGTTAAATTTACGGATGTAGAAGGAATTAACCGTTAATTTCTCGACGACTTGATTTTCTCATTCTCTCTGGCTGTCACATTTTCTCTCTCTCTCTCTCTCTCTCTCTCTCTCTCTCGCTTATTCGTGAATTTATTTAAAACTTTGTATTGCTTGCTCGACTGCCTCTAATCCCTTTCTTTGCATTTTCTCGAGCAGCTTCCTTGATTTTTGGGAAACGCAAGATTTTACAAATGCAAGATGTATCTTTTTTCATTGGTCGAAGGCGCGGATAAAGAAATCCAGGCGTATGCTGTTCGATTGCTTTCTTCCTTCTCTTTCCTTTTCTGCCCTTCTGCCACGTTTTAGATTAATCTAGGGCCGATTTCCAATAACCCACAAGAAAGAATAAAGACAGATAGATAGAGAAGGAGAGAGCGATGGGGCAGTTTTGGCGAAAAACCGCGCAAAAACAAATTGAATTTTAATCCTTATTACTCGTCACGGGCACTTGTGTTCTATTTACGAGCATGTTTTGGATTCCTTCTCGCTTTAAAATTATAAATTAGATTAGCAATAACGTCATATCACGGAAAGAGAAACTCGCTTAATTAACTGCACGTTTCGTAGCTGCGGGTAAAGCTGTCGCCAAGTGGTCGATGTAGAAACAGAGTAAATTTGATGTCCAATTGAGCGACGGCAGTAAACGTAAGATTCGGAAAACGCCGGGGAATTGCGGAGTTGGCGTCGAAACTTGTTATTTAGATCGGCGCACCGAGTTTGACTCCTAACGAGCGGAGCGAAAAAATTGGCGTGCATTTTTGTTTCTGCTGTTTTTGGAGGAGCCACGAGCGAAGCCGCCGAGAGCCGTGGAAATTGTGCCCGTGAAAAATCGATTAGTTGGAAATTAATGGGTTAGCGCTAGTCGGCCTCGTCCAGAGCTTCACAGATCGGCTCGAGTCGACACGCACGCCAATCATATCCTAGTTGCCCAAGCGCGAATAAAACTGCAGTCCCACGTGGATCGAAAAGCCTCTTCCTCGGTGGTGGTGGTGATGGTGGTGGTGTTGTGCTGCGCGTAACGACAAAGAAGAAATAGGAGGTGCGCCGCCGAGTGCGGCTCGCTAAAGCCGCCGTCGTCCCTCCGCTCCCGAGGCCACGGATAAGCGGAAAAACGACCAGAGAGAACGAGGATTTTTCTTCGATTATGTTCCCTCCTCCCATCTGGAGTCTCATGAGAGTTTGCCTCGTTAGAAGTTAGTTGCCTCGAAAAATATTTGCCCGCCGCTTTGCTTGCCTATTGTCCCAGGAATTTCGTCGACGTTTATAGCCAAGTATTTCCAGATAAAGAAAGCGCGACTGCGACTGCAACTGCGACTGTGCAATCGGTTGACAGGCTCAATAATATTGAGACCTGGGGAGAAGCTCGAATAATCGCTCCACCCTCTTTTGCTCTCATTTGTGCCAACGGACTTTTTCCACGAGAAGATGCCCCCGCGCGCTAAAAGTCTCTGGCGACAACTGCAACGCGAAAATGTATCGCTGTTTCTCGTTCGGCGCTTCCTCGACCGATTCGGAGAGAGAGAGAGAGAGAGAGAGAGAGAGAGAGAGAGAGAGAGAGAGAGAGATAATTTTTTTCTCGCGATCGTCGGAGCTGCGTGCAAAATTTTCGCACCTCGTGCTCGGTTTCGGCTACAAATCTCTTTCCGCTAGAGTCACTAGCTCTAGCCATTGCGAACCGAAGCTAAGAATTTTAAGGACGAAACTGAACTTTTGTCGGTGGTCTTGCTTTTGGCGCACTGCTTTTCCAACAGAATGTTCACGCCCAATATTTAAGAATCACAATGGCCATTATTCTTTCCTATCTCGCTCGACTTTTTCAATATTCTCTTAACGATTGCCCTTCGCGTCAACACTGATCTACCAATTTCTTGTTTGTAGATACCAACGCGAAGCTAACGCGACCTCGTGCACAATTAATTCATCGGTCAGGAATACGTGTAATATTGACGATTGCTGAAAATATTTCCCACAAATATTGAAATCACTTTTATGTATATACCGACGCAAGCCCCGCTAATTCGCTTCGTTTTACTTCCGAGCATTTAGGTGCGCTCTTTAATCTCGAAGGCGAGCGAGAAAATGTATATTAATCGTCAAAAATTGCGAAAAGCTAGTAAAAATAGTAACGTTTAAGACACCGCCAGGCGCGGCCACGTATTTAATGCTTTACCAAACTAAACGTTTCCATTAGTATTTAATATTTTCTTATTCTCACTGTACGAGAGCCAAATGCACGTTGATAAAATACTTTGTGTGTTTTTGTCGATTTTCCAAGTCGATGGAAACGCAAGAAAAGTTCACTAGTTAATGCTTCAAGATTTCTATCGATCCAACTTTTTAGGAATGTTAAGGATTTACCGAGAAATCCAGTCGAGCGTTCGAGGAGAGATGAGCAGAGCGCGGACACGTAGTCGTCGAATTGCGAGTATCCGTCGAAGCGGAAAGTCCGAGAAACGGCAGAATTGAAATAGCACTCGTGCAAGTCGGATGCAGCATTTGACGGGCGGACGGCAAAGGACAAGGAGGAGAAAAAAGGACTAGAAAAGCCAGCGAGAGATTTGCAACTACTTGACCGTTGCAGTTATCGATTTTCGAAAAGGCGACTCGCTGATTTAATGGCCAGTCGCTCACTCGGTAAGAGAAGCGCGTGTGCCGTCGGCGGCCGAAACCCCGAACTTAGCGGACTAAATTTTGCACTTACATTGAGTTCGTCGTGTTCCAGTACATGCTGATAGTCTTGGCGCAGTTGCTCACGGTCGAGAGCAGCACCGTTTGGAGGCACACGAGGAACACGAGGGTGACAATGGACGTGGACACCATGGTAGCTCCAGTCCTCGGCTACGGAAGCCGTCGTCCTCCTCAGCTTTGTCGGGCCCGCCTCCAGCTCCGTCTTCCAGCACCTGGCACCACTACTTTTGACACACAGCCACATCCACGACACCGCGCGACGATTAGAGAACGGCGAGCGCGAATCTACGAGCCGCTGCTTTCCGTCGCAGTTCTCGTGATTCTCATCCTCGTAGCCGCGCTTCTTGGTTCCCTACCTCTCCGCGCACTCCAATCCACGAATCTTCGAGCTTGGACGAAAAACTCGCGCCCGAGCACCTCTCACTCGTTTTTCCTACTTTCTCTATCCGACGACGACGACGACGACGACGACGACGTTCCCCGCGTTGTTTGTCACACTCAGCTTCTTCGCATTTCACGCCCGCTCGAACAACAGAAACAGGATACAACAACAACAACAGATTCACGTATCGTCACGACGCACTCGCGCAGCTCGATTCACAGGAGGACAGCTTTTGGCCCATCAGAGCCTCGTCGCAGGACTCCAATCCCGATGTCCGTCCGAAACCTGCTGAGAGACCCGGAGAGAAAGAGAGAGAGAGAGCGAGAGAGCGGTTGCTCCGTTTGGTTGCTGATCCTCTCCTTTCTCCGACTCGGCGTCCGACGGACTGCTAAGATCTGACCTTCCACTTAAAACTCCTCGGACGCTCTTCCGGAGCTCGTTCTTCCGCCTCCGCCGCCGCCTCCACCTCCTCCTCCACCACCTCCACCAGGGGGCCCTTCAACACCTCGGGACCGTAGCGCCACGGAGGTGCAGACTCGCGCTGCAACTGCAACTCCTCGGTCCGCTTCGTTCGGCCGTCATGACAAACATCCTCTGGGGCTGTTTTGGTCCGGGTGACACACCCGTCGCTAAGTCAAGCCAATTACGAGTCACTCTGCCTCCGAGTATCGCTGGCTGCGTCGGTGTCTCCGCAAACAAAAGCAATAAGACCACGATTACATGCGCACTCAACGCACTCTATTTAGCTTGGAACCACAGACGCGTCTGTCCGTGCAAGAGGGCGACTGAACGCTTTGCGCTTGAGCACTGCGCCGGCGAGTGACGGCGCCGCCGACACGACGCCGGAAACGGCCGAGGATGCCCGAGTCTGGTCGGCCCCCTGCCCCTCGGGGTCTGTGCGCTCCGCGATCGAAGACAGGCGCTGGGTTCGTTGAGCTGTAGCGACGGGATGAACGTTCAGTTGCCGAGCGACGACGCCTCGATGTGGATCGGGGCTCGCGCTCGTCATTTGTCGTCGCGCTGCAGCTCGCGATTCCTGCGTGCGATAGAGGAGGGGGGGGGCACGTGTGTTCTATTCTTCGAGCACATGCACGAGTTACTCCGTTCATCCGAGAGCTTATTGATTATATTTGCCCCATGCCAAGCCAATAACATTGCAAAATGTCGTTTGCGCCTGCAACCTTCGCGCGTCTGCAAAAATTCGACTTTTGCGCACATTTATCATTTCTTGGATTTACACCTAAACTCCTTTGCTAATTGCTCGTCGAATCAACAAAGCCATTTCTACGATCCTTGCGTTTATTTTCCAGGATGCCATGATTACAAGCCAGGAGTATACGAATAAAATTCCCTTCTCGCCATTCTGTACCTCCATTTCCAGCACTAATTTTACACTCTATGCTTTTTTCAATCTTCCTCTCCCAACGAATTCTTCTCTTCTTTTTTTGCGCCATAATCGCGGCATTAATATTAATGCCATTGCGTAATACGGAGTTTTATTATTTACGAGGCAGGACAAAAATAGGAGAGGTGAAAATCGATAAAATTATGTGGTTGATTGCAATTTCATAGCAATACTTCCTCCTCGCCTCGCCTCGCCTCGCCTCGCCTCTCGCAAATCTCTCTAATCTGATGATTTAAGTTGAAACTTGATTAGAGAAGGCAAATGATGTCTCGTGGGTATCGACTAATACTTTTCTGCTAAAAGTATCCAGCGCGAAATACGAGAAAAGTTTGCATCTGCAATTTCATTAGACGTCACTTTTTCGATGACTTTTAATTAATCCGAAACTTAATTATAAAATAGAAATTCTTGAAACATTCAAACTTGTCTCGAGAAAACAGATAATTTACAAACTTATAAAATATAATTCGATAAATTACCGATTTTTTTTATGACAATTGCGCGTTGATTGTCGTATGTTAAGTTTGAGTTTAGAACATACTTTTCGCATTGCAGACATCTATATCTTGTTTTATGTACATTTTTTTCTTTTCCTTTCATGCGTCGCTACAATGTACATATTTTATTTTTGTCTCCATGGAAAAAATTCAGTATTTATGGCAGTTTCCTTGCGCTAACGCAAGTTCAAAGACTGCATAGTGGTATCTCATCGCTAAAAGACAGATGGACAGACAGAAAAGCAAAAAAGAGATGGAAAAATTTAAAAGAAAACATAATTTTATATTTTGTTTGTAGTTTTTTATTTCTGTTCCTAAAACAATTATCGACCTCAAAGCTTTACTTTTTCCATAAGAATACCAATTTTTTTAAATTAAAAAATTTCAACTTTGTAATAAAATCTTTTTAAATTTAAAAGAATGCTGGACTCTCTAACATAGTACTAATGAATACTAATGAATATTTAAGCAATATTCTGCATTTTTGTACAATTGTGCGTATGTTAAAATTTTAACATTTGTATTATATAAGCAATTTTATTATTAAGTTTATTAAATTTGATTATTAACAAATATTGGTTAATTAATAATAATAATAATAATAATAATAATATAATAATTCGATAGCAAAAATTTATCGTGATAGTTATACGTAGCATTACTCAAACATTTTTTGTATAAACATTTTAAAAAAATTTTAAATAGAATTATTTCTAATTAATTTAACTTAATTTTAAAAAACTGGTAATAATACAATATAAATTTGATTAAATAATGAAAATTAAGGTAAATACACGTGATATGTTAAAGTGAAATTCAAGATTTTTTTACGTTTAATACATATATACATATATATAAGGTTTTAAAATACACGTTATTCCCTTGTTAATTATAGTATTTAAATTTGTTTAAAAAATTGTTCCAAACAGAAATGATTTTTTTAATTTAGTCAACATTTCAATGATAACGAAAAAATTTACTGAAATTCGTAAGTTCAGAAGTTTATTAATAATTTCTTTAAACATAGAACAAGAAAGTGAGTGAAGGATACAAAGCCAAGTAACATGGAAAAACTACGTCCTAAACATACAAAGTCGGACACGAGTCAATTTTCGCGTTGAAAGTTCCGAGAATCGAAATACATACGTTCGGATTTATAAACGATGAAAGTGGAATCGTAGAGTATCCAACCGATAACCGGGAAATCATAGCTCGTGTTCCGCCAGAGAGAGAGAGAGAGAGAGAGAGAAATTGAAAGGGTAGGTAGTCTGATCGTCTGGAAGCGTTGGCCAAAGGGGCACATTAATCTTGACTTTGCCTAACATCTCGGGGTTGGAGTAGCCCTGAGTGCTGCTTCCCTCTCATCTTCGCTTTTTGTGCTTTCAGATTCTTCGATTCTACTGTTCTGTTCTCTCTCTCTCTCTCTATTCCCTTTTCGAATTCGACTAGAAGAAATCAAGGGGTGCGAAAAGCAAGGAAAGTTTGTAGACACGTTTGTTTTTTTCGGAGACGAAATTTTTTCTAGCTGACGATAGAAGAGACAAAAAAGTCCACTGTTTTTGACAGGAGATGAGGTATTGTCATCGTCGCTCGAATAAAAGCACAAAAAGTAATCATTTAGTGATGGGGAAAAAATGTCTAGAATAATAAACGCGAGTTCTATATGAGATGTGATAAATCGAGCGATAACTTTGTATAAGAATGTTTAACAAAAGTGAAGGATGATGATAGGTAAAACGAATACAAAGTTAATGGATGACTTGCAACTAAACGAAAAAATGTAATACATTGCTAGTGACACCCGGTTATTTCGTAGCTTTTTAGTTTTACTTCAATTTTCCTTCATCCTCACTTATGCGTATCGCTTAACTATTGTTAAATAGATATAATTTTTATGATTCGTCGTACATTTGGGACTAACTGTGATAAGAGGTAAATGCACCGTTTACTTCTACGGTAAACAAGAAATCAAGAAATTTGAGGCGAAAGAAGCAAAAGCAGCAATTTTTTGATCATCTAATAAAAATATTCCAAGAAAGTGGCGCCCCCGAGCGAGCAGATCTACTCATTTTTACCTGTACCGGGCATCACTCCCCAAATCTATCCTTGTGTTCGAAACGAAGAACGGGTCGAACCCTCGGATGCTCGTGTCAACCATTAATCTCATAAAATATTCCCTATTCTCCTTTCTTATTGTTGACGGTAGAAGAAACAGTCGCTGAATTTATTAACCTTTATTTAAGTTTTTTAATGATTAGATGGTCGAACAAAATTTTTCTTTTTCTTTCAATTTCTTCATTAAAAACGGTGACGAGGAAAATTTTTTAATAAACCAACAGTCCCAGTGTATTTACCGATAAACGTTGTACCGATGTCTGACGAACGTCATAAATTGTTCGTTTTTATCGACAGACGCATCTTCAACTGGCGCTTTTCGTAAATTACAAGCGTTTTTATATTAATTGTTGTCGTTTTTTTTTTATTTATCATTTCTTTTTTATATAAATATAACGATGTCCGATGTCTGTGCTAATATTCAGTGCAATCATAGAATGTACGTATCGTATGTTTAATACTTTTAAGCTTTACCGTACTTTCGCATTTCATCAGTTTAATTAAACGCACGTGACAACCTAAAAATAATCCAACTCATTTGTTAAGGAAGACTTTCGACGGAAGCATTTCCTAATGTATTTAATCGAGTCTGAAGCGATACTTGGTAACTCACGCGTCACATCCGGAAAACAACTGGATCGTGTAATTTAATCTCCGTTTAGGACTTAACACTGTTGTAGGCACACAAGAATCTTTAAAAATTCAGAAGCTCGGACGTATCATCTTTTCTTCTCCTCTTAACTTCTCTTATTCTACTGCGCCTTCCCCGCTCTTTCTCCTTTGCGTAATATTTATTCCATTTCTGAAAAAACACATCGAGGGTATAAGAGTCTTGGCACAACTTTTCGTCTCTTTCTCACTCACTTACTCTCTTTGCTTTTCTCTTAGCCGTTCGAATTTAGCTCGTAAAGACCTATTTTTATTTCCGAAAGCGACGTAAAGCTCGAAACGGAGAGAGAATCTCGGCGGCATTAAGCGATCTCGGGTCGCGGAGTGTTCCCGAGACCATAATCCTTCGGCCCTTTATTGCTCTTTACTCGTAGAGAGTGAAAGAGACACACCGAGCGGCATAAAAGAGACACCGAGAAACTATTATAGGAAGAAATGAAATGTAACAAAAACAGTAATATATGGCCACTTAAGAAAGTTTTTTATCTGAAATCTTGTAAATTAAATTTTGCGCACTATCTACGGAAATTTTACGTTCTTAAATTCCGAAGATTTTTTAACAACGCTTGATTATTCAGTAATCAATTGAACGTGCAATTTAGTGTGCGAGAAGCGGGTGGGGGTGGGTCTAAAGGATTACAAGCCGTCTCGTAACGATACCGCAATGGTCTGCAACAATCGGCATCCGACAAATGTTCAACGAGCCTGCAACTGCGTACGCGCCGTTACCAATCCACAATAAACAAAGTCGAGAAGAAACAGGTGGCAGATATTAAATCGTAAAAACTTGTTACATAACCTTACTGGTAAACGAATGTTTTCCAGCTTTTAAGGAAGTTGGAGTATTATCGACACAAGTTTAAAAGCCACTTATACGAAGTAGGCGACGCGAGTGCACTTGTTCAGAAATTGAGCGCGATCGATAAAACGTTTCCTAAAAACGCGAAAGTCCCGGAAAAGAGGCGTTGGAGACTGGGAAGGGACGGGTTAAAACGAAAACAAAGATTAATCCGCCGATAAAAGAAGCGAAAGAGTTAATACCGAGGGAGCAGTGCCAGAGATATATAGAGAAGAGCCTATTAAAAAGACGCAGCGGCGAGAATCGGAAAGCTTAGCAGATCTTAAGGTGCGCTCACCCACAAAGCAGTTTTAATAAAGTCGAGTCACGCTCCGTACGTACGACCGCGCAGATCTTTAAATTGTCCTCAACACACGTCCTCACGCGATCTACCGTACGCCGGACTCCGGGTCGGCTGTTGGGCTCACCTCTACATGCCTTCACGCTCATTTCCTTGCTTTTGGGAATGTCGGCTCAGCTTTTCCACGCGTCTTCGAATTGTTCTCCGCGATTGACGATGCGACTGTTTTCCATATCCGGCCTCGCGCGCTCTTATTGTCTGCCTTTCGTAAAGGCCAAGAAGGAGCTTTGGTGCGCTTACAATTATCGAAAACGTGAGGAGAACGCGGAGCGAGCCGGTGTGAGTTATCACTCCCAAGACATCCTCCATCTTTTGTTAAAGAACCGTTAAGGTCGAGTCAAGAATCCACCGGCCGATTTATTGCGTGTTCTATCTATTCTTGCTTGTTAGACGACATTGTATCGAGCCTAAGTTTTGTAGCACTTTGCATGTTAACCTTTTCGACATCTCGTTACAGCACAATTATTACCATAGGCCGCTGACTCGAGCTCTTATTACGGCGGCAACTAGCGTTTCTTTTCCCTCTCCTTCTTTCTTTTTTCCGTTTAGGTAAATAACGCAACAATATACACGAGCTTATTGTGACTTTACAACTTGGCCAACTACTCACGGCTCTTGGACTTTCCGAGAATACCTTGCAGAACCAACTCGTGTCTTAAGCTTCCTCACTTTCTAACAATAACAAAGAGTACGGCCGTTTTCAACGAGTCACTGTTTCGCCTTCATTACAGATTGGCGGCCCTGCGCGCGCACTTGCAACAATGGCCGGTATAATTTATAAGCGGATAATTTCGTACTTCAAGGTGATACATCGTTAAAAATACAACCAGTTCCGATGTGGTACAACACGTCACGAGTATCATTCATCTAGTAACATAAATACAACTCGAAGAAGCGTAAACGCGCGTGTAATAAACACGAAAATTTCAAGCAACGACAAAACTTGCTAATCCTATAAGCGCGTTGGAATAAGAATGGAAGAAAGGAAAAAATAAGAAAGGAGAAATAGCGGAAAGCTGCGCAGCTAAAAGCATCTAATCCAGTCGCGTCCCCGTCCCGCACGCACACAGACAAAATTCCAGGCATTCGCAAAATATAAGGCATTGGGTAAATGTGGCGTCCCTTTGCACATTTTCCATCTTCGGCTGGGCGACAAAAAGATCTTTAGCACAAACAAGGTGAACGACTGCGCCAAGGGGCGCCATGCACTCGAAAAGCAACGGGCCAAAGAAAAGCGAGTCTGGAGAAAATCTCGTGTAAACAAGGAGGGCCTGTGCCAGAAGCGGCTCCTTCCCTCGACTCCATTATAGCGCGTCGCGGCGGACAGTTCTTCAAAAGGGCCTCCGTTGAGTGTCTGACCGCGTGACAGGTGCTCGTGGAACCTAAACAGTGTGCACACCGGCGGTACGACGTCTACAACTCGGCTTTGTTTGCTCAGCCTAAAACAACGTGGCCAACGAGATGATCCACGAGTGGGAGCAGGAGCGCTTTAATGGACGGATTATTGCGCCTCCGCCGCAATTCTTTATCGAAACTCGACGGCAACAAACACTCGCGAGCCAAGGACACGACTAGGGCTCAAAATTTTTTAAGCCGATCCGAACTTGCGAACCTTAATGCTAAGTAAACAGGAGAGCCTTTCCGAAGCGTTGATAAATCGACATCGAGATAAGGGACTGCGATGCTCCTCCTCGATTTCCGTCTCTTGGCTTCCGGTTCTTTTTAGCGGCTGACACGTCTAGCAAATTGACACTTTTTGCCCTTCCTCGAACTTAGGGCTCTGATCGATACAAGAGTGATATTATGTTTAGCTCGCTTCGCTGTACTTCAACTCTCTGTTTGAATTGCGTAGCTTTTTCTTGCCAAAAGCGATTCATTATTGTTTCTTATAAGTAAAGCTTAGAGAAGAAATTGAGAAGTATGAAATAAAAATATGTCGAGGCGGAAAACGCGACGAAAGTATTGCACTCAGCGATCGAATATTTTTAAAGAAAACACTTTATATTATTATACGATAGCTGTTCGGAGTAACTTTTATATTAGATACTTTGTCTCTCGGATTCAACTTTTGTCTTTTAAATTATAAGCTATATAAAAATGTCAATAAGACAAATAGGTTAAGGTAAAAATGATCAAACTTGTGAATTTGCCTCTACACGTTTGTTTTTGCATACTTGAAACAGCGCAAAACTTTCTTTTCGAGTAGTAATTTTAATTATGTTTGTGATAAGAAAAATATATTGTGTCGTTCAATAACATAATAACGATTAAATTTCAAATACAAGCTAAGCTTAAACAGTCATCTTTATAAAAAAATATGTATCGTATCAAAAGTTTGTAACCAAATGTGTGATGCAATATTAACTACAAATGTCCGTCTTAAGTGAAAAACGTTAAAATAACAAATTTGCTGATAAAATGTATAAATATTATAAGACTCCAATTTTGTATGTTACGTTTAACGCAACGATAAAGTATTTCTCAATTAACGGATAAAAAAACGCAAATGCTCACGTCAAGATGTTACGAATAGTTAAGTAATGTGCGTTCAAGTAAGAAGAATGCATAATTAAATACGGTAATAAATCAACAATGTAGTGTCGGGCAATAACTACTACTCTATTAAGATTCAATGTTAAATTTAAGATATAAGGACCATGTTAAACTATTTTATATGTAAATGATATAAAAGTGCATAGATTTTGATGTCAAAATGAGAATAGATATTTAAGGATTATACGTAAGACTTGGATATAAGACAAATGTAAATATAATGCAATGATTCGTGACAATTGTAATATGGTTCCATAAACTACTGTAAGATACTATGCTAGTAATTTTAATGATTACATTTTATAATTTTTCAAACGTGTTTTTGAGATGACGAGAATGTAAATTAGGCAAAAGAGCTTGCAAATAATACTAGATGATTATAGTAGCTCCAGTTATCATAAAATTTCGAGAATAAAATTCTTCGAAAGTTAGCGAATTCGCATACTCCAATTTACAAGGGGGAAATTGTTCGAAACTTATGCAGTGGATATAGAGCATTATTACTATTACGCTATGAATAATTAATTAAAAAGTATTTGTGTAAATTTCTACTGTTCGAATAAAGTGTTATCTAAAATTTTTGAAGTTAAATTTTTCATTTTTGAAAAATACAGAGATTCGTATTATTTACTTAATTTCATTACACAATGCTCGAGTCTTTTTAATAATTTAGGCAACTTTAATGACACTATTTAAGCTGAAATCTAAATAGGTGAGTTTTGTTGAGTAAAATATGAAAATTTTTGTCGAATGCGTTAAGCGTGTACTTACTCCACGATAAGATCGTTCAAAATATCTCAATCTCGTGCGCTCGTATTATTCCACGAATGATATATAAATTGAGCAGATCCCTTTGAAAATCAACAGACTGCCGCCCCCGAATACAAAAGGTCGAGAAAACATAAGAGGAAATATACGCGGTTAGAAACTTCAATAAGTTGATTGTTGAAAGGGGATAAGTTTATTTTTAACTAAAATACGTTAAAGCTTACCAGGGTCTTATCCTTTGTATCAGGTGTCTATTTCAAATCATAATACAATGTATTAAAAAGTTGAAGCAATTAAATTATTATTTTCAAGGATGCAAAAAATACCTTGAATTCTCGAAGGAAAGCGTACGGAACACTTTGTTTCAACATTAATGATACATCTAAGACGAAAATTCACAAGAAAATAGAAAGAGAAACAAAAGGTTTATTCGTTCCGAGACTGTTTATACTTTGCAGGGTGGGAAGACAACGCGCGCGCACACAGAGAAGTAGGTAGACTAGTGTGCACCAAAGGGCACGTGTTGGCAGTGTTTGCACGCACACGCTCGCACGCACGCATAGTTAACTCCCCGATAGTGTGAATAATTTTTCCAAAGTTCCACTAATTTATCATCGCAGCTCATAATTCGACACCTTGACTGTTCATATGTTGCACACGCGCGCTCAGCATCTCGTGCATCTGGTGTCAAACGGAAGTCGTAGACGCGGTCAAGGACTAACCTATCAATGTAGGGGGGAGGGGGGAGCGCATCGAGTCTTGCCAGCCAATATCCGGAGCAGACGCGAACGCCGTAGATCATCGCCCTAAAGTTGCTTTTCGCCGCTACGTGACGATCGGTTGTTTATCATACAAAATGGTCGCGGGCGCGCGCGTAATACGCAAAAGAGACACACACCTCGCGCGTCGGCCGTTCGGCGTTCCGCGTTCCTCTTGTGTTGTTGTTGTACCCCGCCTCTGCGACTTCTGCCAGCGACAGGCACTGCCGAGCCAATTTTTTCTCCCTTCTTCATTCCGCTTTTTCCGTTCCGACTCGTTTATACATTTTCGTTCCAGCCATATCTTTTAAAATTTATTGTTAGCCAGTGTTTTTTGTCGTTATTATCTTCTTCGGGTACAATTAATTTTTTTAACCAATTGGAAATTAATCACGCGATTTGTATATCGTAGAAGATTTGCGAGATAAGCAGTGCTATTTACTAATTTGGCGAGTAATAAAATTTTAACGAATCGAATTTGAAAGCGTTTAAGGTAATTTAGGAGATTGGATTTTTTTGTTCGAACAACTATTCTTCGCAAATTATATTTCAAAGTGTCGCGCTTGCTACTGCGAACAATTGATAACGATCAATCGTTAATGTTTCTTAAAGTTTGGTTCAACGTGTGATTTTCAGTTACAATAATGCTACAACGACCCTCTTACAGCTCGTAATAAAATTTGCACAAAAAGGGAACTAACGTGCGTTTTAAAATCATTTGGCAACGAGCAAGTTATAAAACTTGCTTCCACAAAATCATAAACGCTTAATACATCTTATATCCAAACATTGAAGATCGTCGGTTTTACGGACATTTTTATTCAACGCAATAGTTCTTCGTTTTCGATTCGAACAGTCGTGCCAACATTAGCTGCGATACGACCCGCAAGGGCTTGTTTTGTGCCTTTGCGTAGCTCGCACTTGTGACTCGTTCTAGAAGACGAAATGATGTCTAACGCGGATGCCTGCGTTGCCTATTAACTATATTAGTTTCTTTCGTTTCCACGGCGCGAATCGTCGAACGAACAATAGAAGCCGGGAGCAAGGAATTTCTATGCTACTCTCGCGGCTTTATTACAATTTTCGCAATTATTTACAAAGATTTTTTTACGTTAGTTATTTTGCTTTTGACTCGGCGAATCTAAAAAAGCACGTTTCTATTTATGTCAGACTCGAACTTTTATCCTAGAATTCAGGATCGATTCGAGTTGTTCTTAACGCGTTTTTATTCATACGCTCGCACGTATAAATAACTCGGAGGCATAAAGAATAAATTTAAATCGCAACCTTTCGTAGAAAACAGCTGATATAACGTCGTACCGTTTTATCGAAACATAAAATTGCGCGCTTACATTAGCTTTTCATAGTAGCACTTCCTGACTTTTCGATGAATTAGTATCGAACAAGCAGTAAAGTACGCAGGGGGATAATTTTAAGCCAGAGCTACTAAATTTGTACTTTTATCGTAAAATTGATTTCAAAATCGGGGAGATAATTTAAAAAATTAAATTAAACCCGAGCCACAACTGGACGTTAAAACGAAATACGTTATATTTCCGATATCGCGCGGGACACAAAGCAAATTTAAATTTATGATTCGAGCACATTCATGGTCTGAATTTTAATCAAAAGCTTTTCTATCCATAGTTGCTTATTTTTCTCTGCTCTCCGAAAGAAGGAGCCGTCGGATAATAAGGACCCTAGAAGCTCGCGTTTCTTTTCATTAATGATACTTCCAGCATCGAGTTCTCCATTTTTCTCCTCTCCTTTTCTCGTTCACTCGGCTCCTCGTCCTCCATCTTTTCGTTACATTAGGCGCTCGACCACGCGTACAACTAGCACTTTCGGAGCAGTCGCATGCACATTTCAAAGGTGTTGGTCGATTATATCTCATTGTTCGCCGGTGTTCGACGTTAACGATAACAACGACGCTGACAGCACGCGAGGCTCGGATCTCCCCGGTATTAAGTCCCCGCCGCGGAGACAATAGGCGATAAGAGCGAGTTCTTTTCTAGCATTGTTTTGCTCGCGCAGCCTCGGGACGGCCGGAGCTCTGCGCTGCTTCTGTCTCTGTCTGTGCTCGTGCGCCCAGCGGAGTAAAGAAGTCAGACGAAAAAGCGAAAATACGAAAAAACGCGCGGCCCTGAGGAGAGGTTAGAAACTCGACTGCTGCCTCGCACTAACGAAAAACTATAATTACGAGCACACTTAAAGCAATTGAGCTTTACGCGTGTGCACGCGCCCCAACTTTTTGTCAAACATTTACACAAAAGATGATCGCGAGACTTCCTCCCTTGAAGCGGGAGGACGCCCGAGAAGGAATCTCCAGCACCAAATTCAATATTTCAATGGAACGATGCCGATCATCGGCCCTTTCGCTGCTTTTCAGGATTAACGCGTTTTAATAACAATCGTCCGAGAGCGAGACAGACAAGTTTAGCCGATTGGGCTGCTTTTAAAGCAGCCGCCAGGGACAACGATATTAGTATTTCGAGTTGACAAAAAGCGGGCAATCGATCGAGGTAATACTCGATCGCAATAAATAGAGTCAGAGGTTGGAAAAAATTAATTAAAAGGAGAAACAAGTCGGTTAGGATGGCGGAGGGGCAAATCGAAAAATAAATTGACCGCGATTACATAAAGTAGTTAGGCGAGAGGCAAAAAAGAGTGCGCCGAGTTGAATGTGTAGCGAAAACATAGGCGAGGAGCAAAAAAGCATCGGCTGGGAAAAAAACATACATATACACGATAAGAGAATGAATGACGAAGCAGAAAGAGAGAAAGTGGATGAAGTCTGAGAAGAGTGAGGCTCGGGCGCGGTGTGTGCGTGCGCGTGTGCGTGTGCGTGCCATAAGCCCCGTTGAGCGCAGGGTTCGATGTTTTAAAAAGAAAGAGGAAGATTCGAAGCGGCGATACGCGATATGTTTGGGAGGGAGGAAAAGCCCCGTAGAGCCGGTCGTCCCTTCCTCGAGAAATCCGAGCATTGTGTTTTTGGACCCACGCCACGCTCTCCGCTCCTCCTCGTATTGATTTGTGTGCGTGCCAAGGCCTCGCAGCGAAGGCCGGAGCTCCTCGCTCATTATGTTATGGGACGAGAAATCACTTTTATTGAACGCGCGCAGCACCGGCGCGTCCGAGCCGAGCAGCAACTTTAAAAGCCGGAAATTTATACCTCCTTACGAACAAATGTTCTTCTACCTCAAAACTAATTTAAACGACTGTGGGTGAAGGAGCCGGCGGCAGAGACAACTTCTTTCTTTCGACGGACTCTTTCAGAAATCCGTCCTTTTCGGAAATTGCTAGAGCGCGAGCCGAACAAAACGCGCGCACAATGGCCACTCGACTGGAAATTTATATTCGGCAACAATTAGAAGCGAGCGTCGACTCTCGCTTTAAAATTTATTCGTATTTTTGGCTGGTTGTCGACGCGCGATCGACTCCTGCTACAGAGTTCTCTTTATGACACTGCTGCCGATGATACAGCAACGTCACGATATTCCATTACAACTAAGTGTCGTGATGCTGATCAGCATAAATCAATAAATTACCGCTCGTGATTTCATTTATACGCTCGCGTTCGTTGACGCTGTTATTTAGTCAAGCTTTTAGTCAAGTACGTCAAACGTAACAGATACAATATCGGACTCGCCGATGCCTCTTTCGATACGCAACCGGAGGATGAAATATTCGCTAAACAACGTTTAACCAGCATTTTCCTCCTCTCTCTCTCGTTGTCGAAAATTTTATTTCGTCTATTACGAGAAGCCGCTTATTGATTGAGAAAACAAAAAGCAAACATCGAAAAAAAACAAATCAATATTTATGAATGCAAAAACCAAGAAGGAGAGTTGGATTTTCTGTCAGGGATACAACATGACAGAACGTAAATCTGATATGGAATAGCGTGATCGAGAGACGTATAAGCAGCAGCGCCGAGAGCATTAGTGGGGAAGCCTTGAGCCCGGCATTTTGTGTCTTTTCAGGTACCCACTGGAGCCTCACTCGAAGCATTTCTATGAATTGATGGTGCCAGGCTCATAATACCCTTGTAAATACACACACGAACCGCATAATTCTGCGTACGACATTGGCCCGAGCAGCGGCAAAATAACACCAAAAAAGAGAAGCGGAGGACTCGTGCTCGTCTCTCGCTTTGTGCGAGCTAAGCGAGTCAGCAGAGCACCAGCCTTTCTTTTCATTTTCAGCTCGCGCGCTTTTCTCGTTCTTGGACTTTTCCGCACTCTTCTAGTCTCCCTCAAACTTGGCCCGCCTCCTTTTAATACCAGCTCCTGGCATCCCAAATATTTGGGAGTTCTTGCTCGTACTTAACATCTACTCGTTCCCATTTATCTAATAAGCTTTTGTAAATTCGACGTCAACGCGATACGCGATTTCGCTTGATAAGATTCGAGATACGATGTTTGTCGAAGCCAAGCGCGAGTATTCTTCTAAACGTACAAATTGAGTCGAGCGCACGTCCAGGATCTCGTACCAACTTACTGGGAAACTGAAAAATGTACGTAAAAGTGGATGCGAGTCGTTGCTTTCCATTTGTATAACCTAATTTCATAACCAAGACACTATATTTATAATTGCACATATGGTTTTGAGTACGGCTGAGACAAAGTCTAGCGAGATTACTTATGCAAATTTATGTTCGCCTCTGCAATCTCAGCTGCTGCACAAAATAACAGTACCGTCCGGGCTACTTTGTTGTCGTAAAATTGTTCGGAAAAATACATACTGCTAGATAAATCAGAGCAGCTCGAGCCTCGAATCGCGAGGGGGGATATAAAGTGCATTTTTGAAACGAACGTTTCACCGTTAGTATCCTCTCTAATTTGAAAATGTGTTATAGCAAAAGGAGAAAAGCATTAATTGCGGATTATCCGCGCGTCCATTGACTGTCAACTTTAATGAGATGTTTATTCGCGTTGCATTTATAATTGCAATAATCACGGTTTGATATTGGAAAGTAATGTAAAACGCAGAGTGCGGATTATGCAATCGATCTGTCCGGCACATCGGATCCGAGGATCGTCGGAATTTTCGCATTGAATAATAAATTGGAGAACGTTGTGCAAGCGCAGATTGGTTTTATTCAAAAGCATCGCGCAATTATGATCGGGAGAGAGAAGCTTGAAATACTTCCCGAGCATCTTTCACGAAAACAATAAAAAGCGCTTAAGGGTGTCAGGTTTGAAAGGCCGTTCCACATTCAGAGACGTCGTTGTTCTTCATTAATCTATTCGGCTATTTGGAAGCTCTTTTTCTCCTTGCATTTTACATTCATGAATTCCATCCTACAATGTCGGGCAGTCATCCTTCCTTTTTCAGCATTGGCTCGTTGAATCGACAAGCAGTATTTTTTCAGCGCGACGCGACCCAAATTCATCTTTTTCAATCATTTTCACTCGAAGCTCCTGCGTCTCTCGAATATGTATATTTCTCGTTTCTCATCGCTCCGGCCCGATACTCCATACCCGATCTCCCCCCCCCCTGCCCGCGCCCAGAGTTCCCACAGGATAAGAGAGTTGCACAATGGCAAATGGTGTTCTATTACTCCAGATGGGGCAGCTCCTCTTATCCCTCGGTCTTTGTCCAGGTCTAGCCACGAAAGCAGAGCCCAGGAATGCAGGCGTGAAATCGCTCCAACAGCCGCGAGTAACAGCTCCGACGCGTTCGGGAACGCGCGCGCCGGTGCTCGGACTCGACCTGCTAATTCATCACGTTCGTCTAATAATCCTCTTCGGTCGACGGCGCGGCTCAGCCTCCAAGTGGTTCTTCTCCGAGAAGCTGCGCGCGCATCCCAGCCTACTCGCCGCGGTCTACAGTCCTGCGCGTGATCGATACTGTTTGCCTTTCTTCTCGCGTTTTTCCTCTCAAATTTGCATTGTCTCTGCTTGATTTATCCGCCTCGACAATATTGACCTTGTCGAAATTGCGTGGCAAAACTTGACGTCAGCTGACATTGTTGTTGTCGGAACGAGACGCGTTGCGCACCAATGGGGGGCCATTCGCCGACCACCGACGCTTCCATCGCCTAATTTTATTAATTTTATTAATTTTATTATCGCGGCTCAACGAACATGGAATTCTTGGTGCCACTTTTTTTTATCTAATCGCAGCCTGACGTCTACAATTGTTCCGGCTCCTAATGCGTATTTGTGTCCTCTCCCCTCCCCTCCCCCCCCCACCGCCACTGGCTTGTCTTAATATGCCCTTTAATTTCCTGATCGAATTAACGATTAGATAGAGTGAGCCGTTCCGAGCAGCTATTTTTTCATTAGTCCTACGTCGTGGCTTGTCCCTAACATGCTAATTGCAACTGAGAATCGTGTGTCGTACATTAATGGACTTGATAAAATTCCCCAAGTATGCTTTATTAGTTTTTGCAGGAAAACCAACTCTGCCACTTGCGATAACTCGAGCAAATCGATCGACGCTGCTCTTATGAAAATTTAAAACCCCGTACTTTTTTGAGAAAATAAATTTAGATTAAAAATTTTTTAATTTAAAATAACGATGAGTTCGAGAGAGTAAGTCTAGTTGTAAACAAATATTACTAAAACTGAAAATATATTTTTTAAACTTGCGATCAATCCAAACGAAGAAAAGTGCAAATAAAAGAATGTTATTTAATAATAAGCTTGAACATCGACCTCCTGTTTCTCATTATTCAAAAGTATATTTTTTATGTTTTAATTTTTATTCAGTACTGAATTTTATTTTTTTTTTTGTTTTGTTTTGTATATATGCAATTAAAAAGAAACAGCTTAATTCGGTTTATAGTCTCTAAACAGTTTAAATATGATAAAATTTTAAGTAATTAGTCGTATATGTGTACTTTGTAGATCATGATAAATAGTCGAATCCGATGTGAAAATTATTTAAAGTTTGATTTGCTCTGTCATATTTTTTCCGATCAACCATAGATTTATGTCATAAATCAATATATTAATCAAAATAATAATCGAGAGCTTTGTATTTGGCGAGTGGAAGGAATTTTATTTAAAAACTTAATTGTTAAGTAATAAATTGCTAATAAATCAACTTGATATTTCTTTTAAACAGAGTTGCTAAACTCTTTTGAATGTCATACAATAGCAATGCATTATCAGAAAATAACGCACTAGAAACATTTACACATTCTGAATGATTTATTAATGCACGTAGTAACAGGATGACTTTGCGAATAAAATGTTCAATGACCACGAGAAACCACAAAAGCTGCCTGTCCCCGTTTGTTTTTTACGAATTCCGAATAACATCAGGATGGATTTTTTCTAACTCCGAATTAAGATACGATTCGCTATTATCCGCTTTATTGCAACTACACAATTAAAATTTTTTGCTCGATCGCACGAATGGAATGGGCTCGTAAAAAGATTCCAACTATAATGAAATTTCGTAATTTCACTCGATATCGTACACGTGTGAGTAATGCGTCTATCCAGTTACACCAAGAGCTGCTGCTCGCATTACGAATTCGATTTTATTTTTTGAGAAAGACCGAGAATATGCAACAATCCGAGTCAATGTTTGTCCGGTCGAATTCCCTGTCACACAACCTGACAGCTGACACTTTTTTCAGAGATCCGCTTCAAGGATATCAAGCCGGTCGCACGGTTGCGTGACGCATGTCCTGGGTTTTCCAGAAATAAGCACATAAGGAATCCGACGATCGCTGAATGAAACGCCGCGCTCGATGGCAAAGAAGTCGATCGAGCGCGCGTCACACTCTGGAGGTTATTAGGACACAGTTCTCGCGCTTTAACGACGGATAGGCAGACGCGCGCCACGTCCTGAGCGATCAGCGAAAATCCTTTGCGGGTGTGTTTGCGCGCACCAAGAGAGAGAGAGAGAGCGACTGGATTTGACGAGATGTTTTTTTTCAATCCAGAAAGCTATTTTTGGCGCGACACTCCGCCGCCGAGTGGCAGTTGTTTTATTTAGCAGTGGGGAAAAAGCGAGCGTCGCGTTCGCGGCAAACGATGAGGGACTTGGTGAAATTTACCGAAAAAGGGAAACGGCATATCGTTATGGGCGCTCGCTGCTATGCATCCAGAAACATTTTTACATTATGCTCGTTCTTATCATAAATCAGGATGGAATATTCCGTTCGTACGCCTGCATTGTTTCCTCCTTCGTGCGCAGACGCGCGCGCCATAATTCCGACGGAGATTGGCGGGATGCGCGCGAATCGTGTTTTGGTTGCACCTTGCAAGCGCTCTAGTGCGACCATCAAAATCAAAGACTTTCGAAAAACTAACTTTAATGAAACTGCAACGGAGAGTCCGTTGGTACGCAAGCCAATCAAATCCGAAAGCCACACTTTTTCTATAACTTTTCGCTCGATTCTTTACAGCAGCCACGTTATAAACTAAACGGGAATTTTTATGAAAAGTATCCGCTAAAATTCCTAATTGTACCGTAAATTCGAACTGGAAACAGTGACGAGTCTACGCGTGAAGTGGTGGCTCTTCGAAAATACTTAATACTCAACTTCTGATGTTGTAACTGTATTAACATATCACATTATCTGCCTCGAGCTATCCTAAGGCCGATTGAGATAATCAAAAATAAAAGCCATTATCGCGATGAGTAGCTTAGCCTATTATTTAAGTCTTTGCGGAAAACATTGCTGACGAAAATTGCGAAAATAGTGCTTTGGCCGACAGTTGGGATATTTAATTTTTTGCAATTTTCTTTCCTAATTTTCGATCACACCTCCAACTTAAAAATTTTATCGTCTGCTTTTAATTTTAATCTTTAGGCTCGAGTCGATTAAAAATTCTTTTGTGATACTACCAGCTAAAAAACATCGTTGTTCTGGCATCCGCACATGCTCCCAGTCAGCTGTGAACTTGAAATTGTATTTTTTCGAATGAGCCGTGACTTTCCAATTTTACGATTCGGCTTTATCACAGATCTATTCAGAACTCATAAACACTTTCGATAACTAACCAATGCACAGCTCGATGTATTTTAATGCAGGAATAAATTAAATATTCTCGCTTTTGATTAATTAACGCTGCCAATAAGATGTTATTCAAAAGATTGAAATGAGGTCAGAAAGAAGACTAATACGTTGTGATATATTTTATAGAAGCGAAATACTTTGTTTATCGATCGATCGACGTTTTGCATAAATTACAATGGCAAAAACTCCTCAGAATCTGGATTCTTGCGAATGACATTTTGCATTAGGCCGAGATAAAATAATAGTGACGCGATTCTCAGAGTCACGTAATCCGTTTGCAAAACTAATAACGCTCACGCGGCCAGCCAATAAATTAACTCGACGATTAAAATACTTACAGGCGTAATATTCCACAAGCAAGTATTTTAAATCACTAATTAGTTTAAATTAAACCGAAAGTCGTCCAAGAACTGTCCGCAGCTTTTTAGCGGCTGTAATCTAGGAACGACTCAATTCTGTGCGCGAGTCCGCAGAAATTGCTCGACATCTACAGTCATTAAACTTATTTACACGCTCGCCGTGCGTATTACGGACACGCGGAATTCCTCGAGCGAGTGTCATAATCGGAATCCGCAATCTGCGCTCGATGCTAATGTCGCCGCGCCACCGTTACGTGATAAATCAATGGCGGCAGATCTAGCGGGCAACAGCTTTCGTTGAAACGCGTGTAAGCGCAAGAATAATGAGCTTAAACCTGCGGCAGGAGGGGAGAGGAAGCGAAACTTACAATGTTTAACGAAGGAGCTTCAAAGGAGGACTAGCGTCTGTCCAAGCTTTGACGAGTAAACCTTGTCAAATACAAGTCGTAATTGCTTATCGATCAGCTATCAACTTTGTTCGCGTGTTCTTTGTTGTTGTGAAAATCACAATAATAATAATAATATACGCGTTAAAAGGAAAACGTGGGGATTTTCAATCGAAATCTCACGCTGCGCGAGAATGAAGTAACCGCACTTTTATTTTCAGCGACAATTTGTCGCTTTGTCTAGGATCAAAAAGTAAACGTTCACGCTGATAAAAAGCCGGGGCGGACATTAGCTGCCGAGCTAATCTGCATTCATTCGAGCATAATCGAAGGGAAGAGCGGGCGGGGGGGGTGGTGCTTTATAAAAAGCACCTTCAAAGAAAGAACTAATTCGAGAGCTAGAGAGATGAAATACCTCGATCATTATGAGAACTCGGGCCAGCCACACTTGAAAAGTAAAAGGTACTCCCCCGCGCTCGGCGCAGATAAATCAGACAGAGACAGTCGCAGGTACGGCAGCAGCAACCGCAGTAATTTCGCGCGCAAAAAGGTGGATTGTGCGCTCGCGTAACGTCCCTATCATCCATTGGAGGATTCGAGCTAACGTTCCCAGCTGACAGATACACCATTTTCATTCGTTGTCGCGTTACACGTGTCACGTGGCACGTGGATCCGCTGCTGTTTCAATATTAGTACTCGGGGACTATTGCCGAGCACGCGAACGCGAACTCGAGCAAGTCTACAACAAAGTACTCGCCAGTCTTCGCGTGGGAGTCAATGAAAAAGGAAGTGTCTGGTTTCGGCAAGGACAGCACACTTTTCAGAACACGTTCAGCTGTTGATTTATGTCGCGCATTTTAGTTGTTTTCCGCAGATGTATAATTTTTACCGATCGACATGCTTCTAGCCGGAAGATAACTAATTGCTCGTTCAGCAACCGAACTGGCAACTAAATACCACTGATTTATTTCGTCATCACTCAGTTACCACGTCTCAATATTTCTAACAATAAGAACAATAGACGATGCTTTTCCCGTCGAAATACAGTTGTCGAGCATGATTTCACATTATTTAGCGTGTTCCCTTCAACACTTTCTCTCGAAAGATTCGTTACGCAAAAAGTCTGGACGGCTTCGACATTGTTTAGGAATTTACGAATTCGAATAAGAATCCGCTTAATTCGAATCAGTTGGCTCGCATCTAGATTTGCAGATAAAAATGTACTTGGCCTCGGGCTCGCACGCGGTCCTACAACACCGCGCAACACAAGACGTACACTACTAGAATCATAGGACAAATTTGTAGAAGCAAGAGTATGCCAGCGAATGGCTTAATCGAAGACAGACTTTTTCCAGATTAACATTTGCCTATCTCAACAGGTTTTACTTTTCGAGGAAATGACGTGATTAAAAAGTAAATCGATCGATCGGATAAGGCGCTTAGCGACGCCGACGAAGGATCTCCGGGATCACGCGACTACGAAGTAATAGAATATCCGCACTCGGTTCACCAGAATGTCCAGCTGTGGGCAGTCGAAAAAAGACGGAGAACGGGGCAGGGGGGAATCGAGCGCTAGTGTTCAAGTTGGCTCCAACTGGACAAGAGCGCTCGTTGCAAAAAGTGGTAAAAGCTGAAAAAGTTGAAAAAGTTGAAAAAGTGCTGTATTCGGGCGAGGAAACGGCGGATCGATCATTCATCGAATCGATGTTGGGAATAGCGAGGGGAGCGGCGCATTCCCGGGCACCTCCGACTACCTGAGCCCGGGGCTTAATTAGCCGACCGGGATCCCGTGCCGCTGGCTTTTTCACGCATGCAGATTCCGTGCGGTCCGGGTCTCGCGCTAATCGCCGATCGGTCCCCCCGCCGCTCGATATCGGTAATGCCGGGATTTATTGGTCGGCGGCGAAAAGGGCCCCTCGCCCCCGTTCCAGATTCTCGCGGTCACGGTTCCCGAGCTCTGCTATGACTCGCAGTGGTCACTCGAGGATAGCCGAAGGGCGTGGGCGAGGCCACCGAGGACAGACGCATCGACTCCCGGCTTCCTTTCCAATGCTCCTTTTTACCAGAAACTACATTCGCTTGCCCGCGCGGCCGCCTTCTTCTTGGCATTGTAATTCATTTTTAATTGCGCGTTCGCGAGCTACAAGGGACAGCAGCAATGCCGCCGGAGCCGCGCGGCCATCGTGATAAGCTCCGTTTTTGCCGCGCATCCCCTTTCTCGCTCGCTGACGTATTTTCCGGGCTCGGGGCAGCTCTCGGCTAAATTACGGCCAGTCCTCGCCGAAGGAGACCTTTCCAGTTGTTCCTAGAAGTTGATTGGCTTTTTGCAATTTCAATAGCTACTGTTGGCGGCCTCGGCAGCTTCCGCGAAATTCGGTTACAATGCGCGCAGAACTCGTTACGAGCTACGCCCGAGCTCGTTTCAGGATTTCGCCAGCCGGCCCGTGCAACTCCAGCGCCGCCGCCGAGCAGTCAACTTTACACTCTTGGAATGCCGCGAGCGCGCACTTACGTAATGCACCGCAGTCCTGACGGGAGTGAATATGGATTAGCAACGAGCTGCCGAAGCCCAGGCACAACCCAAACCGGTGATCGCGTCCATTTTCTTCCCTCGTTTTTCCACCTACGGCTCCGCAATCACTGCCTTCATTCGATTTAATTTTTTTAAAGCAACGCCTCTAACGAACGGGCGCGGCTGCAAACTCTGCTCAACTTCGCTTGCGTTCAAAAACTCACTCGCTCACACTTGGCGCTTATCTCGAAGATGCTGCAATTGCGGACAAATGCAAAAAACACGGCAAGCGATTTGCTCGACAAAGTTGCCGCTTGCAAATAGCGTTTCCCGCCACGAGCCTTTCTTCTCGTTCTTATCGTTGCGAGTAATTGGGGAGCGCAAACTAGCGCAGCGATAAACATAATTATGTCGTTGATTTGTAGTATAAAAGCACGCGTCTGCGGCCTCAGCGAATAAAATATTTTTACAACTCCGAGTCTCCGAGCGGGTTCGGCATCGATTTTCAAACAGTGCTCGAGTTCGTGTAGTTGTTTACGGTACATCCCAGTATTTTCGCGCGTTCCCGAAATTTCGCGCAAGACTGCAAAACACAGGACGAAATAGGAGGCGACGTGGAATTGCTCGAGTTCAATAATATTTATAAAAAACGGATAGAGCGAGTGGCTGGAGGATTCGTTTTCGCGTCGCGTGAAAAGAATCCAATGCTGCGCCTTGGCGATCGCTAAAAGTGTTTGCTAGTAGCGCGTAAACTCACGCGTGATTTGCATCCGACCTCGACAGGGACGTTCGAGCGCAACGCAACCGCGTGTCGCGCGAATCAACGATTGAAGCGACAAATGACGCGGTCTTGCACGTCAATTAATAAATTACGTCGTCGAGTGATTCGCCGCCGCGCTTAGGGACTTGGTCGGCGGCATTCGGGCGCTCGAAGCCTCTAGTCGCTGGATTCTTGGCCGCCTTCTACAAACTTTCGCGCGAACCGGGATAACTTCGAATTAGCAAAGTCCATTATTTACTCGGCGATTGTTTATTCTAGCGGCGGTGGCTTTCCTCCTCTTTTCCGATATTATAGCTGCGCGGACGAATTCTGATCGGTTCTTTAACGCGCATCCCCTGCTTTAATTTCGTCTATTGTTATAAACAACCTTTCTTGCTCTCATTGCTGAAAGTCAATTTAACTCGAGAGCTATTTAAAATTTGATTACTTTCCCTGAAATTTTAAAGGGTTGGAAAAGTGGAGCGAATTTTCAATTATAAAGTGTAATTTGGATGACAAAGAAACTGCTCCGATTAACATAAAGTTTAGAATAATTTGCTTTTTTCTATTCTCTCGATGCCTTATTATACGAAGCGCGTACAAAATGTTAATCTGTAAACTGGCGTTTTTAGAACGTCCAACCGGAGACTCGCATTTCTTAATAACAGCTAAGTTTTTCATCTTGAGCATTTCTCAGAGATTATTAATAAACGAATAGAACTTTATTTGAATTTGGGAAAAATATCGTTAATTAGAAGAAAAAAAGGTAACGGTAAATGAGTTGCAGCCTTACAATTATTGCAGAAATGAAATTATAATCGGAAAGCCTCGGTAATTGGAAACAAATCAAAGTTGTCGTAGCTGTAATGGTATCAATAACTTCAGTGGGACTAAGAATATCACAATTTATGCACGTCATGGATTGCAGTTATGTATCTACTCGAAGAGAAAGTAAAGTCACATTTATGGTAAGTAAATGCAGCGCATTACACACCCACATACGAAACCGATAGGTTAGGTTTGCGTTATTTTTGCGTTATTTCGTTTGCGTCTCGTTTTCATTTTCGTTTCGAAACAACAGTGACACGAGCAGCGTCGACAACAAGAATCCCGAAAGAGTGCAAAGCAATCCAAAAAAAGCACAATGAGCAAGTTTTTCTGTGTTTCTTTTCCAGATTCCTCTTTTCTTAATCAAAGGCGGCACGCGATTTAGCACTGCGATTCAAGAACGACTGCAAAAAGCTTCGTTTCTCTTGCTCTTTGCGATGCTTTTTCCTCTCTCTCTCTCTCTCTCTCTCTCTCTCTCTCTCTCTCTCTCTGTCATACGGCACCGTAGCCGCTGTGAATCTCAGCTGTGATGTATATATACAGAGAGAGAGATATCGAGAGAGAACGATTGTGAAAAATGTCAGACCAAAAGCAAAGACATTCATGAACAGCAAAGTAGCGAACAAGGAAAAAAGATAGAGCCAACGGGACAACCAGAGCTCACAGATGGAAACGATGAGTGAAAGAAGGCGAAAATAGTGACGTAAATAAAAGTTAACTAATAAACATTAGGTTATCTCGTATACACGCATATTGAATGTAGAGCTAAAGGTTCTGATGCTTATCGCATATTTATATAGTTGAAAGTGCGTCTACGGAAAACTTGGTTTGCGTTTATGATTCATATTTAAAAATTCTAGTTTAATAGTGCGTCAAGCGATGATGTTGCAACATTATGTAGAAATAAAGGCGAGGAAACTGAACAAGCATAATAAATAATTTGATTACACAAAAATACGCGCGCACACGATTATTCAAAGCCAGCGAGAGAGAAAAGACTGAAGAAAAGTGAAATAGACGCTTATCTTTTGATGATGACAAATGTAAAAAGATGTGTCATAAAAATATTAGTTATTAGTACCCCTTTGTTTAAATGGCAGCTGTTATTTGTAGTTTTTAAAGATTCGTTATTTTCTAACGGCTGAATTTAATCGAAAATTTTCATTTTCCCTTTATGTTTAAGTATTTACCAATATATAACTTAAAATCTCCTCTAATCCAGTTTATGAATAGATGCTTGGGTACAATTACAATTATCGCTTTGATAAACGATTAATAATAAAGTTAAAGTATTCATAGAAAAGTAAGATTCACATTCAATTTGACTCCTTAATCTTCGGTATTAATTATATTCCAATTAAGATTTAATATAATATTTTATTCGAACAAGCTTTAATAAAATTCTTGTACAGTAAAAGCCAGAATTGAAAAATGAGATTAATATAAACGCTTCTTATTTACTTGAGAAGCGTAAACGTTGTAAAGAGGTCTTGTATTCTAATTTCATTAGTGGATCATCTTCACTTTTTCAAGTCCTCGCAAATAAAGCGGTTTAGCCGTTTTTATCATTTCATTGCATTTTTAAGTGGACATTTATCGATGAATTCTAACGACTTATCCAAGAAAATTAATCCGCATTTAACCTATTCACATTATTTAATAATATTTAAATAATGCCACAAATAAATATCGGAGATCAGTTCTACGTTAAAATTTAAGCTTTATAATTTCAACGAATGTTTTGGACAAGGAACGATTAAATTATAACGAACGCTCGAACGTAAAAGTTTATATTCAACGTGATTTTGATAGAGCAATCTACACGTGTGTGTGTGTGTGTGTACTGTTTTATCATTCATAAATTGCTCTTTATTCAGTTATTTATAATTTTATTAATTTTATTACTCACGGATGCAGATATATAATATATATGCCGTCGATCGATAAAGTTATTCGTTAAAGTTCATATTTTATTTCTATCTTGCGTTGTTAAGGGTATTGCAGTTTTAGTACAGAATAAATATTTTTAGCAACATTTGCTGTGAGATGACTTTTAACAATTAGTCGTATATCGTAAAACAGGCAAACAGAATTTCGAATGCATATTTTCTCCTCGAGCTGCTTAGTTATCGGAAAACATTATTGTACCGCACTTATAACGCAGAATGTACATTTTTTTCCAGGAGTAAGGTTGAAAGGCTTACCAAAAGAATTCCGTATAAGGTAATTCGAGTAAAACAAACTAGCTACTATTTCAATTGAATTCGCAGTCGATGCATTTGAGGAGTTTAAAAAAATGTCGAACAAAAGTTGAGTCGAATGCCAGCCCGCAAGATTTATCGAGAAGAAAAGTGTAATTAATGTTACAGGCGTGTATTGGTCTCTCGCTCGTTACACAGCGCAGCTTCGGCTGCACACTTTAAGGCCGGGTAAACGTGTCTTCGGTACCTGCGAACGAGCAAAGCCCGTTGTCTCAAAAATGCTGCTAAGGTAAAGCCAGCCATCGGCTTTTCGGCTTTTCTAACGCGGCTGATTATTCGTCGGTTCGGAAGGTCGGGGACGAGTTCACACGCGGAACTGCGCCGGACGAGGAGAACCGGACGCAAGAGGCAGAAACCGACGGAAAGGTCCTTTGTGAAGGCGCGGGGTGGCGCTGGCGGCTATTGTCTCCCACAAGAGCCAGACGGCGTATCGCTCGATCGCACATATGCGCGCGCGCGCGCACGCGTGTCGAGGCCAGGCCACCCTATTGCAAGTGTCAATGAGTGCGCGACTCGCGCTATAACTGCGGAAAGACGTCGCGCGTTGCAGCAGCGCCTCGCTCTCCCCCTCCGCTGCGGGCGTCTTTGGCCGCGTGTGCTCGAGTGTGCGTGCGGTCGCTTACGCGCACTGCGAGCCCGCGGATATAACACGCGCAGTGCGTGTGTCATAATTTAAGTGGCGCATGTACGCGCGTTCGAGGACAGCGACGATTGCGATAGAATCGGGGGCTCCTCTTGATACTCGTGCAGCTGCCGCTGTCGAGCCAATGCGCAAGCGCCCGCTACAAGCTCCGCTCGTGTACATGCACTCCGTGTGTTTTAGCGAGTGCACGCGGCGAGGAGGGAGGGGCGGCAGATGAACACAAGAGCGTATCGTGCCGGAGGAGCGCCTCCGAATTTTTCTCTCCTCTCCCGTTCGCTTTCTAGTCCCCGTCTCGCAGAACACTCCTCCGCTGCTCCGAATTTTTCTTTCCGATTGAGGGATCGTGGACGTCGTGTGTGCATTTTACTGCGCGAAAAGAATCGAAAAGAATCGGCTCTCGACAGGCAGAAGGCAGAAAGCTGCGATTAATTCCCAAACAGTCGCTCGTTCTTTTTCCCGCCCACGGGAGATTATCTCGCTTATGCCGTGCAGTTGCGCAATCCGTACGTTTCGCACGATGAAATTTCTAAACCTCGGCCCGAGAAAAAATCAGCCGAAGAAATTGGCCAGTCATTTTATAAGAATACGCCACGTGTATGAATTGTAGTCGCGTAAAAATGGAACGAACTTTGTTTTAACGTACAGCTTCGCCGATTCAATGTGAAAGTCAACCTTTTTCTTTTGTTAGAGACCAAACGCCGGATTCGAAAGGCATTTATTTTAATAGGGACGAAATTCTCTCTCGAATCGGAATATAAATATTTCACTTTTTTGCAAATCGTTAAACTTTTCCGACCTTATCTTTACAACTATCTATTGGTAAAATATTGCCTTCAAATTTCTATGCTAATGTTTAGATTTTTATCTTCGATTTCAAAAACTGTTGAATCACACCGGAAAAATCTTAAAGTGTTTTTTTAGTTTTTCGAAAGTGTTCGGGGACGAAAACCAGGTCTGAAATAAAATTGACTCACCGCTAGCCGAACAACTGGCAACTGGCGGCTACAACGAAAAAAGCTGTAAAGATGTAAAAATCGACTCTCGATGACGGAGAATTTGTTAAAAATTTCGCGAGAGCGAATTTCAGCGGCTCCAAGGACACGTTCCTTCCTTTACAGACATTCTAAAGCGACCAATGTTTTTGGAAACCACCAAATTCCGGCATTACGTTATTTTTGTTTTACGAAGCTGCGATAAGAATATGGGCGGGTGGAAAAACGTTCGTTTAAAAAACAACGACAAAGCCAAAAGAAGGTTGGAGGTTAGGTTTGTGGGTAGAGTTGTGAAAATGATACCGAGATTGATAGAAAGGACCGAGCGCTAACGACGACAGTGTAAAAAGAACAAAGCCACATCGGACGAGTAGAATAAATATTTGTGTAGTCGAAACTGGCCTTCGAAAGTGAAGAGGCGTCAACAACACGGGAACAACAGTCTCGAACCGAAGAAAAGCCCCCGTTTTCGAGCGGCGCAACTCGACGCGCGAGTAGTTTTCTGTACTTTATTCCGGAGGTTATCCCCGCGACCAACAAAGCCGCGCGGCATTCCCGCGTCGTTCTCACTCGATTAATGAACTGTGTTCACGGTAATGGGAATAGAAAACGGCGAGAGGAGGAGAGTATCGAATAAATAGAGAAGGATGACTAGCGCAAGAGGTGCGCGCGCGCGCGTGTCTGTGAGCGAGCGGGAAGGGAACGGAGAAGTTGCGCACGACGGCGTTAGCCGAGTTTTCGCTTGGCCGCTGCCACCACGAGGAGAAAGTTGCGTCAGGACCGCCTGAATCCTCCTGCCTATCGACAGTCG
The DNA here is from genome assembly GCA_018907185.1 of Platyscapa corneri. Taxonomy (NCBI): domain Eukaryota; kingdom Metazoa; phylum Arthropoda; class Insecta; order Hymenoptera; family Agaonidae; genus Platyscapa; species Platyscapa corneri. The sequence goes on along the minus strand of JACCHW010000057.1, from coordinate 1,140,168 downwards.
GTCCTTTTCCTACGCGGTCCGGCGGCACACAGAGTCACGACATCTGACTACACAACAATGATAATTCTTAATATTTGAAACTCGCTCTCTCTCCCTCTCTCGCGGTAAAAGTTAAGACCTCTTTTCAGTGCCGCGCATGTTGCATCTTATCCCTCATCTTTTTACCTCCGGATAATGCGAAGCGTTTCTTTTCCCGAGGGTTGTCCTCGTCCCCTTTCTACTTCCACCGCTCCACGACTCTCTTGCATTCGTCGATGAAAAATGCAGCACAAAAGCCGTTTTCGCATTAAATCGATTGTGTTGATTTAATAAGAGTTTTATTAATCAAGAGCTACGTACGCTGCTTTATAGTGTTCGAGTGTCTAGATGCAGTCCTGTTATTTATTGCGTTCTAAGAGACCAGCGCGGCCATAAATCATAAAATAAATGCATGCACGCTCGAGTACAATAAATAACCACACTTTGCAATATTTGCTCACGTCTTTCTTTTTACTTTTGTTACATGTTTATTAGAAAGTTTTTGCAATCGCGGCCAACGAGCAGCCGACATTAGATGAATTATTAGATAAGACCGCGATCGCAGCCTAATGAATTCGGCAACTAATTAGACGAAAAATATTCCCCGGCAATATGGCGACTGTTACGAAACGCACACACGTTCGTAAGTGCTTTTTATTCGTGTCCTTCGAAACTTGAAACTTTCGCAAATTGTTGTAACGTAAATGGCTATTAGAAACACCTCGCGCTTCGCGTAAACATTTTTGCACAAGTTTTTACACAAGTTAACGAATTATTAAAAGTTAAGATCGTACAGTTTTATAATCGCGCACAGTTTTGACTGTACGGCGAAAAAATATCAATTTTTGCGACTTTTTTTTTTACACTTTATTCAGATCACGTCGTTCGTTTCATTTTACCTATATATAATTCACGTTATTTTTTTTCACTTTTATATGATAGATAGTTAATTAATGACCGAAATCTAATTATGCACATTTAATTTATTATAAATGATATTTAAAAGCTCAAGCATTGATTAACATGCAATCCTGGCTTCGATCAATCAATTTAGGGGCAAAAAATTAAAGTGTGCGCAATTAAGATAAAATAATCAGTGTTCGAGATTCATATATACTAATATGTCCGAGTTGTTGATTAGATTACCATTTTAAACGTTAGTGTATATTCGTTACATAATTCATGCTATATTTATAACTTTCTTTAAAATAAATATTCAAGTGCTCGGAATGAAACGTTTTAGATTATATTTTTAAAAAGTTATATTATTTAAATTATGAACCACTGTTATTGTAATTGATTAAGATTGATTTTGATTAAAATAATAACTAATTGTTACATTCTAATACTGCTTTATCTTGAATTATAATATTGCCTCTGTTATTATGTATCTTTAAAAAATATTAATAACGATCCAAATAAACTGTACATTTTTCATATATAATAAAATGAAAATGTACAAGCCGTTTCATTTTCAAAATATAAATAAACATTATTTTAGTTCCCGATGAACGAAATATAATAAAATGTAATCAATTAGTGTAATTGTTTATATAAAAATATGCAATCCGATAGCGCAACTGAATTGAATGTTTTAGATAACTAAATCTGAAAGCATATAATGTATAACAGAGTATTCGTGCAACCAAGCGCTCGTGCTCTCTCTCTCTCTCTCTCTCCCTCCCTCCCTCTATATATATATATATAATAAGACGTGTACATCAAATAATCTTCAAGTATTTAAGAAAACATTTTTCACATTTGACGCGTTGCATAATATACTTGTTTTAAACGCGAATGACTGTAAATAATAATACTATTTTTTGTTAACAAACATATACATCCTACAGTAATAAAAAATTAATAATAATACCAGAATATTGTATGCCAAATGTGACGGAGGAAGACTCTACTTGTTTAAATCCTCATTTATTCTCAAAGATCAATTGCCCGTGAATATCGGAACATCGCAATCATAATAACAGTAAACGAGGTCAAAGTTTGTGTCTTGTAGTGCTATCATTTGTATTTACAGTTTAGAAGGCTGGCAACGGAAATTCTCGTAATAAAAAACGGCGAATGAATGTTTTTCCGAACGAGAAGATAAAAAGACGAGACACTGTAAAAGCAGAAAATTTTTGTAAAATCAACATTCGTTTTATTCAGAGCTATAAAGCGAAAACGAGAACAAATGCACGTAGTGTTTCGAGGTAGACGGGAAAAGCTTAAATCGGTTAATAACAAAGTAGATTTACTATCCGATAATCGTAACAATTATTCAATAGCAAATCAATCCGCTCGTTTTTAAACGTTTCGACGCGTTGAAGACGTAAAAGGAAAGGAGCAAGGCAATGTACAGTTGCAGATGAATTTTTGCTTCGAGTTGTTCTCCAACAACAACGTTGTTACGTTGAAAATCAATAGCGTGCGCGTACGTAGTCGCGTAATAGCGAGCGAGTGAATTCGGACGGACGTGTATTGGAGAATCTATAGAATTTGCAGCGTTACAACAGTGAATCAAGAATTTTGCGTAACAGCTTCCGCATTGCGAAAACACGTCGGGCAAAGCTTGCGCGAGTTTGTCATTGATAAAATCAAAGTTTGATTCGAGCTAAACGAATTTTACTTTATCGGATTGCGCAGCAGAATCAAATGTTGTAGACAACTAAATTCGCAGGCTTCGATCGCAATAACGAGCGTCAAAGAACGCACATCCGAGCATTTGTGCATCCGAGCGGTTAACTTCTTCTTTTGCCCGCCAAGTCTTTGCCCTGGCGTCGAGCGCCTGATCTCGCCTGAGCGAGTCCGACCTCTGCTGACTCGCTTAGACATTAGTCGCAATTAGTTCCTCGATGAATTTCATCCGAGCGAAAAACACTCGGCGCACTAGTTCAAACAGCACGCAGCTACATTCGCAACCGTATTCGCTCGGTAATGGGTTTTCGGTGCCTGTGCGCTGGGCTCGTCTCTAAGCTCGGCTCTTCTATTGCAGCTACGCCTCGAATCGCCGAAGAGAGGAGCGGGCGTTCAGAAATACGCGCGTGCGCACGCGCGCTAATCGACAACGAGGATAATCCAAGGATACGGAAATTAATCTTTGCGCGCAATTAATGCTCGCGCGAAGCGAAATTCAAGGAATAAAGGGCACGCGATCGATTTTCGCTGGGCAGTAAAACGCGCCGGCGAAGGCTTCGAGCCGCGGAAAGCGTCCCAAGGATCGATTTAAGGACGTGAATGGTCTGCCATCCGCAGCGAAAAAAGTAACACCGAGACGCGTACGATTACGCCGATTATGCGCAAACGAGTGCGAGACGCGTTGAAACGCAACATTGGGTTCGGCGAGTTGGACCAGTTGGCGTCTCGCGATGACCAACAGCAACAGTAGCCGTCCCCCCGATGCATTTATCAAACATTCGAGCGTCCCGATCTAGCGCCACCGATGCAGACGGGGAGTCGTCTCCGTGTACTCCGTGGGGCCCCGTACGACTGTGCCCGCGGTTCGGGTCCGCAGCGATGGTTTCGGTCACGCGATCCCCGATGCTCGAATCGCTGCCGAAGCCATTTAATCCTCGACGATTGTTCAATTCGACGAATTGCACGCACAGACCTTTTGCTTATTTTCCCTAGAGCCCATCTTCGTTCGCCGCGTCATCGCACGATCTCGCCCAGCTCTTAGGATCTGCGTTCGTCGCGGATAGAGAAGCCAGCAGCCGAGTCGAGGACTGGCCGGACGAAACGCGAAATCTGAAATGCGATGCCAGTGCGGAGCTTCTTCTTTCGGCAGCAATTTCTAATCGCGAATTTCGGAAGAAATTGCTCTCCGGGCATTTGCAGTCGATACCCTCCACTTTATCCGTTTGTCTTTTCTCTTAAGAATTTCAATTTATCTCGCTTGTGCTCCATTTGTGCTCCTCGGCGAGTCGATCCTGCACCGCCACCTTTATTTACATAACGACACTCGGCGGCGGTTTACGCAGAGCGAATTTCGCAAGCGAATAAATCGCGGACGTCGTCGACTCGGAGCGAAAACTCTTGGAAGTACGCGTAGGAAATTTCGAATCGCGCTAGGAAGAGCGAGTTAAAAAAGTATTTTTTCGATTGCAATTTTTATAGCCCGAGGACACGCGGCTTCTTCGCTTCTTCGTTTGAGATACTTGTGGCGCTTGTGCAACGCAGCTTTGCATCGCTTAACTTAATTTTCTGCTCCGCGAATAAACGCTGGGGTCGGTTACGATAACGGCAACTTTCATCGTCGAATCGATAAAGCCGAGTTTAATATCGTTTTCGAGGTTTTAGCAGTATCGCGAATCTCTGGCGCCCGCGACTCTTGCCGCTTCGAAGCTGCTGCTGCTGCCGACGTTCCTCGACGCTCCGAAATCCCGTCGTTCTGCTCGCGGACGGTGCGCGTCGAAGGTGCCTCGGTTGCTCCGGTTAAGCGAGGAGAGCGTTAAAGCGGCGCTCGGCAACAGCCATTTTGCGAGCTCGCGAGAAGCCCCGAGCAGCACCGGAAGCTCCGCGCGGGAGGAAGCAGCAGGAACGCGTCGTCCTTGGAGGGCGAGCTCGGGACTCCGGGGCGTCGCGGCGACGAGTCGCGTGCGAGCTGCGATACGCCGCCAGAGTTTGTTGATTCATCTTGAGAGGAGAACTCGTGCGCCCTCGCAGCGACGAAAGTAGGTGCAAATTGATTTTCTTCGGCGTTTAGAATTTGTGCGCGCGCACAGTCGCCACGAGCTCGACTGCGCATTAATTTGCGCGAAAGTCTGCGCCGTCGAGTTGTGCGAATATTGCACCGGCCCCCGTGACTCCCGGCTATTTTTATTAAACTTTTAAACGCCAATATTGTCCCGACCGCCGGATTTCGCTCTCGCTGCATTTTTCCCCGGCGCTTATTAAGCAAATATTACGTTTTAATGTTTAAACATTGGCCGCTGGTAATTCCTGCCTTTTTACAAACACGCGAATATTCCCACCGGGGCCGAGGAAATATAATAATATGATTTAGACGTGCCGCCCATAAACGCGTATATGAAATATGATAATTCTTTGAAATGTAGTCACGCGTTTATGGACGCTCGATAAAAATACAATTGCGAATAAAATTATATGAAAAAATGCCAAAGCCCTTCCAAGCCTCGAACTTTAAATTCAGGATAGACTTTGTACAACGCAGACTGTAATATTTTATTTTATTCGCGTCGTAAATTCAGTTCCGATGGCAACTTAAATCTTTTATCCTCGTCAAAACATCGCGGATAATCTGCTCCGCTCCGTCTTGGAATTATCGCGCTTTTCCGCGAATGTGACTGCTTTTTAATCTTTTAAATAGATCGAATAATTAAATTGCTCGCGCTTAGAATTGTTCGTAACGGCGGCGAAACAAATTAAACTAGATCCCGGCTTTTTTCGCGCAGCCACGTTTGATTTGCGCAATAATTTTTATTCCACGACCGTCTCGTTTTCAAATTTGCAGGGGCCAAAGATTTACGCCGACGAATCTCACCCGAAGCGAAAATTTATGTCATCGACTGGAAATTAGCGAAGTGTCAAGACAATGAATGGAAAATGGCAACGACGATTAATCAATTAAACAATAATGCATTTGAATTTATTTCTGGTATTCGAAGAGGCATTTATAAATCTCGAGCTAATAAAGCATCGTAACACTCTCAGCCGGAATGCTTCATCAACGCTTCCCTGGTATCTAATAGTGCCATAAATGCGTGATAAACGATCCGATGCATGTTTCTGATCGATTAATTAATCGATTAATTAATCTTCTTTATCGAGTTGCGCCGAAATGAGAAATTTTCGAGCAACGTAAAACGGCATCGCGTGGCTAAATTTTTACCTTCGAGCAGCGAAGACAAAGAGCGAGCAATTAACGAAGACGCACAGCTCGTACGCAGTGATCGTCGGCCTGCGTTTCTCGCGCTAATTTTAAGCTGCCGCTGTAAAAGGTGGAAGTTGCGCCCGGTGCTAATTCGCGGAGGCACAACCTAGCGACGAACTTGGCTGCGAAAGCAAAAGAGATTAGCCGATTCACGCAGCCGCGCAGTTGCGCCGTAAGAGCAGCGGCTCCGAGCGAACGCGACGGCCGGCGGCGACAAGAGAAGCCAACGCGAGCGACGAAAACAGATAAGAGGCCGGAAGAGATAAACGCAGAGAGCCGCCGCTGGAAAACGCGACTAATGCGCGACTAATGCGCGAGTAGCAGATGCGACGGATGCCTCGACTGCTAATCGCGCGCAGATGCGTAGTAAGCTGAAGACGCGAGCCCTTTTTGCAAACTGTCGACGGGTGATCGTCAAATTTCGCGCAGCTCCGAGCCTCTTCCACAACAATGGAACAAAGCTCGTCGTCGTCGTCGCCACTGCGGAAAATTATTTTAGGCCGCGGCGAGTGACTTCGCCTCGCTGACTCCAGTGGCTTGCAGGCGTTTACGTCCTGTACTGTGATTCACAGACACGATGTCCGATGCAATTTCATAAACAAAACGCCGAGTGATTAAATCCGCGCGCGTTTACACGCGAGCCATTCGAGGACATCGATAGACGAGCGCTACTGCAAAACGGCATTTCTGCAGCTTTAATTCAATTAGGAGGCGCGCGAGATTCGTCCCGTTTCCCCTCCACGGTCCTGAAATTGGTGCAATACGGACGTTCGAAGCCGATCGTCTCTGCACAAATCGGGCAATCAATGACTTTCTACTCGGCTGGATCGCCGGTTTCCACGAAACAGCAGCGACAAGCGCAAAGTCCGCGACGACATTTTAAATGCTAAACTTGGGCCACATTCTTAAGGACGCGCGACCCTTTTAAACGACAGTTACGATATTTGAAATGCAACGCAATAATGCACGCGTGCAGCCGCGGCGATGCGCTCCTCAACGTAACGATTGCGTCCCTCGCGCAGCTTAATGGCGAATCGCTTGCGATCGCGCGATACAAATATCGTCCCGGCTGTGCGTTCAATTTTCGAACGAAGCCAAAGTCATTAGAGGAGAAAGTGGCTGTGGTTGAAGGGACGATAAGCAAAGGAAAGTGGAAGCAAAAGAGAGAACGAGGCGCAGCCAGGGAGTTTGATCGAGAAGAGCGTGCGACGAAGGAAGTGGCGGCAGAAGAAGAAGAAGATCGAGTTGCAAATTAAAGATAATGGCGCGCGTAGCCGCGTTTCTTTTCCGCAGAGGTTCTGCTGCCCAAACGGACGCAGCTCTAATCAGGGCAGCTCTGGGGCCAGTGGCGCTAGGCCCCGGGACCCGTCGGCGCTTGTTTTTCGCACGCGACGCCTCCTCCCCGCCGAGTGCGAGCGACAAACGATTTAATTGCACGGCGGCGCAGCGCGTCTCGCGCCTTCCGCGCGGCGATCGTTTAATTATAGCCCGGACCGGCACAATAGACGAGCTGCGTAAAGGCGTATTATTTGGCCGCGTGTGCAACGCTTACACTGCTGCAGTGCTCGTGTGCGTGCCCCCCCCCCTCGATGCTCCTCTTCTTTTTCGCCTCGCAGCCGGCCGCCAGTCGTGGCCCGCGCTAATAATAGCGAATTATTTCGTTATTTGTCCTCTCACTCGACAATAGAACTACTCCTCTCGCCAGCTTCTTTGCAGTTTCGAAAGTTTTCCGAGAGAAAGAAGGCGCCGTTCCATTCCGCATTCAGAGCTGGTATGCATAATTTATCTGTTTATATCGCGACTATTTTAACTGCCTCCAGACGCTCCTATTATTCTCAGTACTCGTTTCAATTTCGGACTAAAGCACCGAGTGAATCTGCCCTATTTTCGCTATATTATGAAATTTCGTATAAGCGATGTAGCGACTAACAACTCAAATTTAATAAAACGACACCAGCAGTATTAGGCTCATCGCTTACAACACTTGGAGCTTTAAAAACTCCTGGAACGCGACAACATTTCCAAACGTTTTATTCTCAAATTTCCCAAATTTAAGCAATGCCGTATTTATGTAATTGCCTTAGCTTTATTTAACAACGACATTTTTTCATATTAATCATATTTGTATAGTAAATTTATTTTCTTCCTTTCTCGTCCAATAATAATTTCGCAAAAATTTTAAATATTTGCTCTTTCCTTACTCTTTCTTTGAATTCGTTCTTGCGTTAGTCCACTTTTCTAACATGTGTTTTATTATTGTCTCTCTGTGCTCTTGCACCATCTCAAAATCGCCTCTATCTCACTTAACCAATGTGTTTTCGCCATTACTTCGTTTCCTATTTTCTACACATGCGAAAACGTACGTGCACATTATTTTCTTGTAAATTTACTCGTATTATATGTTTTATTTATACTATTTTTATCCAACTTTCGCTTCTCTATATTTTGGCTCCGTATAAAAAACAAATATTTTAACGATCATCAAATATTTCAATACGTTCCATCCTCTTCTGCCACTATAATTGCCCTTTCAGCCGTAAACTCCGCTTCTCGCCTTTTTATTTCCTTCAAATTCCCCCCCCCCCGCCCCACCCCAATGCGTCTATTCGTCAGCTGTTCAACTTTCGTCTGAGAGCCAAACTTTTCCGCATTTTATCATCAGCGTTCCCTCCACATCCCATTGTTTCCGAGCAATTTCTAAATAATTCTTGTAATCGTTCGTTCCTCCCCCGCTTTTGCCGCCAGTGTTTCCGTATTATCTGGACGCGCCGCTCGTCTTATTGTTTACCTTATCTTTATTCCTAAAAGCCCCGCCTTTCTCGCATCAATCATCGCCGAGTTTGTCGAACTCGTCCAATTATTTCGCTTCTGACTTTTACCTTCGTTTCTGCCTGGCTCCGCAAAAATTAGCCGTTATTATTGTTTTTCGCAAATGTATCCTCTTTCCTCGCGCTCTTATCCGTTTAAATTTTAGCTTTTCCCGCGCATCTTCGTCAATTTTATTCGACATTCTTAAAATTCCTCGTTCCACCCCGAGATTCCTTTTTCCCATTACTATTGCGCGCATTTGCCGCTGGGGCTTATTTTATCTCCTTTTCTATTTGATCACGTTTACACGTTGTCTAATTCATCCTATTTATTCATTCTTTGTTTCGATTCGCTTTCTCTCTCTTTCTTATATAACAACTTATCATCACCTTGTTATCTTTTATTTTTCCTTCTGTCTTATTTATGTTTTCCCCTGTAATCAAATTTTTAGTAATCCTGTTATGACAGTCTTGAGCAAATACTCCCATCTTATTAGTTCCATTATCTCCAATTTAACCACATTTCAAAATCTCATCTTAATTTTCTCCTTTTCTTTATTTTCCTCGACTGGTTAGCTTCTTTTTTATATTCCAAACACGTCCTTTCCTCTTCGTCGAAACGACTTTTTTCGCGTTACTGCAAACGTCTTATTTTCTGCTCTATAAATTTGTGGTTTCGTTTCCTTTTCTATTCAATTCCATACATTTGATTATTACGATTTCCCTACCGAAGTTCGCTTTGAAAGTTGTTACCTCTTCTCGTGCTCGTCCGTTCAATTCCCAACGAGACAACGCCACGGAAAAGTTGAAGTGCACGGAGAAAATAAGAAGACTCGTCGAATTTCTGTAAATCCGAGTGTAGTTCGTTAATCATTGGGCGGCGCCTGTTGCCAGCAGACCCAGCAAACGCAAGCCGAGTGTCCCCTAATTTCCATATTTCCAGGAAAGTCATCTGGAGTTGCTGCAATTGTGCAGTAGTCGAAGGAGGTGCCAAAAGCTACAAGTGAGTGCGAATTCTCGTTGCGATCGGTCCAATCATCCTCCGATTGGCTTCTGCAAAAATCGCGCAGATCGGGAGAAACGGAAGAGGCAGAGCAGCAGAAGCTAAAGAGAGAAATGGACATGTGTGACAGAGAGAGAGAGAGAGAGAGAGAGATGAACCGTTGAGCCTGCGGGGCTCATTCTCACGCTTTCGACTCGGGCGCGCATTCAGTGACTCGTGGAGTGCCGTGATATATAATTGCGCTTTAAGACTCCTTTCCGGCTTGGAGCCTCTTGCGCTCTAATCTTGGATAATGGACAATCGCGAAGTGACGGCCGCGGAGACGAGTTGGCCCGCGGGTCCAGGCGGGAGTCACAGACGTATATTTTGACGACTCGGAATGGACGGCTATTGACTGGGCCTCGGGCCTTTGCGCGCGCCTGTGTGCGTGCGTGTCTCTCTCGCTCTCTCCCTCGTCAAAGGGAATTTCAGCGCTCCCTTCGCGTCGGCCAGAAAGCCTCGAATTCCCTCCGGTTTCTTCGCGTTCGTTCTCTTTTGCAGACTGCAGCTCGCATCTCGAGGTTGGCTGCTCCGAGTTAGTTTGTTAAATATCGGGATTAGCGCCGACAGGCCGCTCCTGATTTCGCCTCTGTTATTTAGCGGGTCCGAAGAGGCGCAAGCTCGTGCTATTAGCGTTTCGTTTCGTTAGCCGAGGCGAGCAGCGGCACTTAAGGGGGGCCCGGGCGAGACGGAGACAGACAGCCAACGGGGCCCGAACATCGACCAGTCATTTAAATCGCGGCGCGGCAATCTTCCGCATCGCCATCCTCCGCGCCGATTTCTCCAATTGCTCTCGGGCTCGCGGCGAACGTCGCCGAAAGTGATGAAGCTGCGGTGTCACGTGGCCGCGCGACGCTCCCAGTTGCACCCGAGTTGGAGCGGTGGGTGGCGAACGCACGTGTGCTCCTTAATAATCTAACGCACGGACTCCACGCGCTCTTTTCTCGGAATCCTCGATGGCGTTTCGGAATTTCGTCGCTAATAAGGATCCGTACACGTGTACGTGCCGCCGCCGCCGCAGCCGCTCAGAATCCGAATTCTGGCTTTTTACAGCCTTGGCCTTCTTTTTGCCTCCTCCTCCTCCTCTGCGCTACGTAGGTTTCCGCTAATTCGCTTGCACTCTTCGTGTGTTGCCGCTGCAGTGCCGCTCTCGAAATTACTATTGTCGGCCCGATCTTCCAAATTTTAACCTTTTCCGAAATTACAAGCTTTTGTCCTCCTGGTCAATTATTGCATTAGGCGAGTTTCTGCTTTCGTCATTATATTCGCTCTCTCACGAGCGTTCGCCTTTATTCCTCTTTTCGAGCGCGGATACTTACCCCCCCGCCACCGTCGCCGCCGCGCCGCTGAAATATTTGCCTGCTGCTCGTTTTCCAACTTTCCGCCGTCTCCGCTCTATCGAGACGGCGAAAATTGCATTTCCGCCAAATCAAATCATAGTTAGCGATCGCTCGAGTCTGCTCCTTGTTTATCTTTCCCATTGGTCGTCGCGCGCTCTTCGAGCTGATCTTCCCTCGCGAAGCCAGAGGTGCAAAAGTTAAATATGTATATCGACGATTTTTCATTTCCGACGATTGCGAGGCAGCGCGTTGGTGCGCTTCGACACAAGGCGCGATTTTGTTTACCAAAAAAAAAGCTCGGCACTGACGAAAGGCCCGAAAGCAGCGCGCGACGCGAACCAACGGTAACGATCGAATCAAAGTAGACGAGTTTTGGAATTCCGCGATGATAACGAGCGGCTTGGGGATTGACGCCTCGTCTCGGGGGTTCTTGCGCGGATTAATAGACTGACGTCTGTCACCGATGGCAGAAACGGCTTCGAGCGCGTCGCCAAACTACTTTCGAGCAGCTCGGCTTAACCGCGCGAGACGCCGACGGCAGCACAGGTTCGGGCGCACTTTCCCCGAAACGGACCTAGGGAGCTTCGACGAGATAAAACTGCGCTCGCGTCTCCAGGACAGAAACGTGGAGGAGCGTTTTTTCAGGCGCGCGCTGCTCGATTTATTTATTTGTGGAAACTATGACTGACTCGCGAGTGCAGCAGCTGATACGCGAGACACGACGCCTTGTTTCTTGCAGTGTGGGAGTCGACGAATTATTATATTATCCGGGCTGATCCACGCACCGAGTTTCGGCCCATTTTCTACTATTTGTCAGCCTTAATCCAAAATCCGGTTCCACCTCCTGCGCAGCTGGAAAATTCGCTTGGAAAAACCGCTTGGCGATAGCCGTACTTTCTATTGTAGAAAGTCGGACAATTCTCATCATGACGTCTTAATTTTCTTCCGCGACTCTCGTGCTTTTTGTTCGCGCGCTAGCACATTTTGCGTCACTTTTCCTTCCCTCGAGCTTCGACTAAATACATCCGCCGCCGACCAATCGAGTTTCGAATGCAACTTTTTTTTATCTATTTGCTCACCGCATTACTCGAGGCTGTTTGTTTCTCAGAGAGAAAAACGAGCCAACATTGGAGAATTTGTTCGTGTATTATTTCCACGATAAGCAACTTATTTGAAAATCGAGTTTCTATTAATATTTATAAATTTTTATGACTCGTGTTTTATAATGCATTACGTATAATTACACGTATGCATATTTATTTATTTGGTACATTCTTTACATGTTTGAACAAGCCTTTTTTGACTGTTTCGTTGATATAAGATAAATTATTCGATATACTATTCAAATATTTCTTAACGAAAGCAACGAGTTAAAATAAAGAATATTTGATAATATTTGACGAAGTACTAATATCCTTTGGTAAAATACGAGAGTAAATTGGAATACTAAGCAATATTGGTTATTCGCTGGGGTGTATTGGAAATTATAGGTCAAGTATGAGATCGATGCTAGACCCAACTTTACGTCAGCATCCATTTTTTCAGTCATCCGAATCAAGTATGTGACTCACTCACCTTACAATATAATTTCTTATATTGATTTCTGTAAATTTCTCTTCGAATACAATAGTTTTAATGGTCTCAGAAAATCTCTGAGAATTGGGCTGAGCGTCGTTTTTAATACTTTTATGCGCTATCAACGTCGTCCACCCCATATTTCCTTATTTTTTTAAATCACATTATTATAAAACTTTTTGGCAAATCCAGCAATATGTATAACAACAATGTGATATATTTTTAATCGAATTACACGATTTTGTTTGGATTCTATACATTTTCCACGTACTTGATCCTAGATTTAATTTATGATTTCTTCGTAAAATGTTGTACAGTATCCGATTATTGCACACATTTAAAATTGTAAATTAAACGAAAACTTTGACAGAAAAATTGCTGAATCAAGTATTAAAATAAGAACAAGCCTTTTCAGTCGAGTAAACTGAAGATTAACAAAAATTGTGAGACCGAAACGAGTCTTTAAGAACGAGCTGCAAATGAAAATGTCTGCATTGTACGGACATCAGCTTTATAAATGGCATTTAATTACAAGCTTCTAAGGACCGAATATTTTTGCGAATACAATTTATAAAAACATTAGGAGTATAAAAGTATAAAGAATGTTTGAGAAATGATAAAAAGATTATAAGAAGTTTTGTTTGTTTTCGTTAAGTTAAATAGTACGTTAAGTATAAAGTTGTGATATGAAATATCAACGACCAACGCGTAAAATGTGCAGGAATGCAACTAATAATGTGCGAATCGTTCACAATTAAAATAAGTAAGTAGTCCGAGTTTGCGTACGGGGCGAAGGTTCCTCTTTCTCACGCAGACAGAATTTTAATTTGCAACGATGTCGCGATAATTACGCGATTGCGTTCTTCGGACGCACGCGAGTGTCATCTCGAGCAAAGACCGTAAAACTTTTTAACCATTTTTCGACTTGATATTTAAAGGCGAAAATTCGGTCATATCCGTTGAATCGGCCCAGTGCGCGTCGGTCTTGGTTCGTTTTCGCGAGTTTTTGCTCGCAGGAGAGAAGAAGACCGAGCGGGAGGAAGGGCTTTTCGCGAGTCGATTAGCAGCTTTCGTTAATAGCGCATAGAAGAAAGGGTCCGGAACGCAATGGCTTAGCTAAAAACTCGTCCGGGCGAAAGACGCGAGCGAGCGCCCGAGGAATAAAAAGCAGTCGAACGTGCAAATATTCGCGCGTAGACGCGATCCCTGAATCGCCTACGGAGTCGTGCACGCACACGCGCGCGTTACCCTCGCGTCGCTCTCGGCTGTCGTCGCGGCAACAATGCCAGCGCCCGAACGAAAGCCGGCGAAACGAATCTATTCGAGTTTCGCGGCCCCGTACCTCCATGGGCTTGGCCGCCGAGGAGCCGCGGCGTTACTTTATCAGGTCGCGGCGGCGATTGCGTAATCAGCCGTCGCCGTCGCCGCCGACAGAGAAAAAGGACCTTTTCGCCACTTCTGCGCGCCCGAGCCTTTTCCGTATCTGTTCACGTAACGCGGAACGTCGACGCTGACGGGGCGCGAACGGGCGATCAATCCTGGCGGGGAAATTGCTTTCATCGGCCGGCCGCTCCGGCGAAAGAAAGCCGCGAGACACGACGCGCGGCGCTCAAAAGTCAGCCGAGAAATTGACCGCGCGTTTCACCACGAGCAGCAGGATTCCGCTCCGCCTCGCTGAGTCGCTCCTTCTCGGCAAATAATTTCACGGCAAAGCGACCGAAGCGCTTATCGAGGAATAGGCCGATAAGAGTTGTCGCGCTCGCGATACGCGGGCTCCGATTTCTCCAGCCGCGCCGCCGCGACCAAAACTCCCCGAGACATCATCGATCGATCGATCGAGCCCCGACTGTGTATGTATCTCCGACGACGAGCTGTTGTGCCGATGATTTTGATTTGCTCGCGAGGACAAAAAGTCGACTCCTCCGGTCGGTGCCTCCCCAGCCTCGGGAGCGAGCGCCAAACCCGTCGTCTAATTATCTCGGGCTTTGTGTCGCAAATCCTCGCTCGCTAAATACGGCGCGTCGATGATTCGCGTTAGCGGCCACTGGCGGCGGCGTCTGAAAGAAGAAAAAAGAAAATTCAGGAGCAGCAGAGGCGCTGGGCAATTTTGAAACCGGACGCCATTACACTTAAGCCTCGGCTCCTCGTCGCTCTAATTCTCTTTTTCTCCATCGACAAAGACGTTAATTATTTTCGAATCGTTTCATCGGGCCTTTTACGCGTATATCTAATAATGCATCGAGGACAAATCCATCAAAGTTGCAGCGGCCCGAGGCAATAAATACCGCGCGTAAGGTGATTTACGCGCGCGACAATGCAGTTCTCGGGCTCCGATTAAGGCGATTCGTCCGCAGTCGTAACTAATTTATCGATCAGCCGTCCGTTCGCACCCGGAGAATGTACGCGACGGATTCGCGGATCGAGCGCGGCTTTACGCAGCGCTCGGCCTAGATCTTCCACCCGGGACTTTTTCCGCTTCGTTCCGCTTCGTTTTTTGCCCCCCCCCCCTCCCCAACTGTTTTGCTCTAGAATCCATTACAATGGATTCTCAAGCGGTGACAAAAGTAACTAGCGCTGTTGCGAAACACATCTCGCGTCGTCGTTACTGAAACGCGAGCGACGAACGCGCGGCAAATTCGCGAACGGCGTCGCTCGAGCGAACCGCGATTCGCAGCGCCCGATATTTAACGATCTTTCCGCGACGGAAAGGAATCCGCTGTTGAAAGACGGGCCCAAACGAGGCGTAAACAGGACGCGTCTCGTCCGAAAGAGCGGCCCAACCAACGCGCAAGGGGGGGGGGACACTGTGGAACAAAATTCCGATGCTTTTCCGAATGATCCCGTAGCGCGCTTATTAATGGCGAATTCGAACGAGACGCCGATTGCCGAGCAGATTATCGTTTTCGAGCAAAAAGCTGAAAGCGCGCGCCTCGCCGGTGTTGGACACGAGCGCGTTCGCACCTCGGCACCAGCTCCGTGACGATCGCGTGCAGCGGGACTCGCGCTATTGCCCCGCTAATTAGTACGAGCTGCCGCGTCTATCGCGAATCGCGTTCGCTTTCTTTCCCAGAAACGGTCTCGTTAAAAAAGTGCCCGCGAGGGACGAGGCGTCGGCGGATACACTTGTCGCGTCCTCGGGCTTAAATTATTCGCACTCCTTCGCTATTCGACGAGCAACTTCGTCGGCTGTACTTAACGGCTCGGAAGCGTTCGCGGCTCCACGGAATTTAATCGGTTATGGCGTCCTTAGCGTTTATTAATAATGCGACGGGAGCTAACAGTAAAGCGATTTTATTACCTCGAGCTCGGCACTGCACGTTCCGAAGAAGATATTAAATACGAGGAATAAATCGCGGGCCAAGTTAATCCCCCGAACGGGTACATAATGCGTGTCCCAGTGTTATTGCTGCGCGGGGACGTCGGGGCCGAGGTTCTTTACGAGTTCCGGCACATTAACCGATCCTCGCGCAACCCATTGTCCTTGTTTTTTCCAGATAGCGTCCGTCTCCTCGTGGAGCTCCTCGGTGCGCCGGAGCCTTGGCATAGTTGCTCGGGCTGCCCGAGAACGAGCTAAATTGGAATTTAATACGGAACAGTTCGATTCGCGAGCCGAGCAGCAACGTCTGGCTACAAGCTTGAAATCGCGAGCTGCGCCTGCGCGCCGGGAAATTTTAATCGCGCATCCGTCGGGGAAAAGTATTTGCGGTCCGTCACAGGCCGCAGCGAGCGCTTGTGCGTTTAATCCTTTGAAATGTAACTTGTAAAATTCACCGACGGGGCTTGTGTTGGTTACGAATGCGGCGCGTAATGGAGCAGCGGCGCATTATGCAGATGCTATATTTTCTTCTTAAATTTCAAAAGGACCCAGCCGGGCGACGGGAAACAAAGGCGAAAAAGCGAGCGACCGCCGCCGCCGCAGGAACGCGAGAAAAAAGAGGCAGGAGACGAAAACCGAAAACAAGCGGCGCGCGATCTTGCGGCGGCGATTCGCAATAAAATCATCCCCCCCATTGAAGTGTTCGCGCCCGCCGAAATCCGCTTCCATTCTTCCGTATGGAAATTTCTCGCGGCGCGCGATATAAAACAAATAAACAAGCTTTGTATCGTTCGAGCGGCCCAGGCAGGACTTTTGTTTCGCTGACGCAACTAATTTTGCTCTCGCGGACCGTCGCCCGGATTTTTGGGCTCCCTCAAAGACGCGGCGGTGTGCGTGCGTGCGTGCGTGCGTGCGTGTGCGGAAATTGGAGAGAGAGGCGACGGCGGTAGCTCGTTGTCACTTACACGATCGCGCGCCATCCTCGAACAAGACGCTCCTCGTCGCAACACTCCGCTGCGGATTCCTCTCGGCTCTTCGCTCCGAGTTGGCCCCCCCCCGCCGCCGAATTCGACTCGTTTGTTCCTTCTCTCGTTTCGCCTATCTGCCTCTCTCTTTTCTTTCTTTAGCATGCGCCCGATTTCTTTCTCCGCTCTCGTGCGGAGGGATGGCATGTGTAGGAAGTGAAACGAAGGCAAGGGACTGCTACCTGCCAGGGCCGCGCGCGCATACGTATAGAGCGGGAGCTGTTGTTCCTAACACGTGTTTGCGCGATCCACCGCCTTCCCGCCGCTCCCCTCCTCCTCCCAGCGGCGCTGCTCGCGTATTTGTGTCCAACTGGAGTCACAAAGACTGGACGAGGCTGCGCTTCGCGAGGACTGGAACGAGGCGAGGATGTATCGGCACCGATGACAGTTCGTCTCGCTTCTTTTTCTTCCTTCTCTCTCTCTCTCTCTCTCCTCTTTAGTCGCGTCTCTTCTTCCTTTTGCGATTCTTCGTCCTCGCTTTCTTTTGACTTTTCCTCTTGCTTTTCTGCCCCCCCCCACCCTCTCTCTCTCTCTCTGCTCGCTCGTTTCTTCTCTACATTTTTTCCTTCTATCAATCTTCGTTCTACCGCTGCGCCAGTCCCCGCTTGACATTCTCGTATATTCATTTGCTACGTGGGTGAATACCGACGTATTTTATAAAATTTTTTCCCCTACGAGCCTTATATTTATCTACTCGCGGCAATTTTTATCAGCTACAACCTGGACGACATTCTTCGTCATCCGCTTCAATTTTTTACACCTCCGTTATTTGAGCGGAGCCTGATTTCGCTCGCGCATCCCTCCCTTCTACCGATCGCGTATTGAAATTATTATTTTACCGGAGCGACTATTCCTGGAATGCGCGAGTCAAGCGAGGGAGAGACGCGGCCAGCGATTAAAATTGCTGGGCCTTGGGGGTGTCGGCGTTGAGCGCGCGGAGTCTACGAAACGAAACCAGAGGAGACGCGTCGCGAGTTAATTCCGCGTTGCTGCTGACCCGCTCCTCGGCTATTGTAAGCCGATCGCATTCCAGGAATTCAGACCGCAGCCGATCGTCGTGGGCCTCAATCGGGAGAATCCCCTTTAGCGCTTGCGGGCCCGTCTTCCCCCTCCCTCCTGCGCCACTCGCCCGGTACGAACGAAACCGCGCATTTCTGTTGCTGAACGGCTTCGAGCTTATTGCTTAATTGGTGCGCTTGTTTTGTCACGGAACGACTCGCCGCCGCCTCTCTCGGCTAAAATGGGCCGCGATGCTGCGCAAGCTTCCTCTTTCCTCGCTTCCCTCTCTCTCTCTCGTCCAGTCGTTGGCGCTATCATCGGACTCTAGTTAGTCATCTTCGCCTCTGCGAGCTCGACGTATTTTTTATTACGCCAAAACTGCTAAGGGCCAGCGAACGATTCGCTTATCTCGCGTAGTTTATAAAGCGATAATGTATCGGCTGGCCGACACCAGACGCCCGACGCTGTGTTTGGAATTTTGACAGAACGCAGCCGCGTTTATCGTTCGAACGCGCGCACTTGTCATATATCAGCTCCACTATTTGGCATAAGCATCGAGCTCGAGTGCTCGCAAAGAGCGAATGCTTATTCGCATTGTTGTCGAAGTCTGCAAATCTTTTGCGCCGCGCCAAGCCCTCCTTAAAAAATGGCATCGTATAATCGAGTGGAAGCCAACCGGACCTATAATCTTCCAAATAACTCTATGTTTGAAGGTATTTCTTAGAGGTCGAACGGAGAAATCTCGTATCGCGAGTGGAAGCGTAAAATGATATTTTCAATCAGTTCCCCGTCATCGCGAAGGAATTTATTTGTTCTACGAATCCTTTGCGTAATAAATAATTTCTTTGTTAGTCGCTCGGACAAAGCAATGGCGGCTTCATCTCGCTTTAGTAATCCGATCCAGTTCCAAATGCTCCGAATACTCGTAATGCAGTATATGGTGTTATTCTCCGTTATACTCCGAAAAGTAGTTTCTTCACGCGGACGTCCTGCTGAGGCGTTGAAGTCTTTGTTTGCTCGGGATGTATCCGCAGCTTCCTGCTTTTTCGATTACCTCACTCGACCGAACTATCGCAGTCTCTTTAACGCGATCATTCTTATTATTTCCTAACAAAACGATCTTCTAATTCGTGACGCGCCTTACCTTTCCCTAATTTATTCGATGCCAGCTATATTTTCTCGTGCAACTTAACTTCTCTGATTCCCTTAAAATTACTACTCGACTTCGCATGCTCTTACGATCGCCTAAGCATCGATAATTTTTAAAGGGTTTTACGAGTCTATTTTTATGCCTCGATACTTGTCGATTCTTCTCGCCGTAATTATTGTTTATTTAGGGACAGTTTATGCAGCGAGTCCAACTTAATTATACTTTGCAGCGTTATTGCTATAATTATTTTACATAACCTCGTGCAGCTTCGTTAATGTTGATATATTTAACCTTCCTCTTACGTTGTATTCTTTCTCGTTCTTGGTCTTTTCGGCTGTAGCGTGGCACGTTTCTGGTACATGTTTCGTTGACTATAACGCGCAAACTACCTATTCTGTCTTTCTCTATCTATGTTATAAAATTTCTGATAATATTTGTTTTTTTTGTTCCTAAAATTGTTCTTGTTCAGTTTTTATTCCTTTATCTCCTCTCGTATTATTATTTCTCTTCAAACTTCTCTTGACAGTTGCAGTTTGATCTTACGATACTTTACTATGAATTTATACTTTTTCTTCCGCATGTTCCTCTTTCGTTCTCCACTTTATTTCTATTGCTTTGATAAAAACTTCCCTTTTCTATTCCTGTTTGTACCTACTTTATATTACGAAAATTCCCATGTCTTCGCCGTGGATTACTTACAAAATCAATTGCTCCTTTTTCTGCCTTTATTTCTGTTTTATACCTTTTTTATCCAATACCATTGTGCACTCAGAAGTGTTATCTAAATTAAATATTTATGTACTTTCGTCGTACTTGTTCTATTTTTCCATAACTATCCCATCTCTAATTTATGCTCTATATTTACATATGTACGTTTTCTGCTAAATCGTCGAATATTTTTATATTTATTTTAACATCTTTTTTAATCCTACTTTTTTTTATACTTTACACTTTTTCCACTACCGTAGATCATCAAATATTTCAATACGTTCCATCCTCTTCTGCCACTATAATTGCCCTTTCAGCCGTAAACTCCGCTTCTCGCCTTTTTATTTCCTTCAAATTCCCCCCCCCCCCGCCCCCCCAAATGCGTCGATTCGTCAGCTGTTTCAACTTTCGTCTGAGAGCCAAACTTTTCCGCATTTTATCATCAGCGTTCCCTCCACATCCCATTGTTTCCGAGCAATTTCTAAATAATTCTTGTAATCGTTCGTTCCTCCCCCGCTTTTGCCGCCAGTGTTTCCGTATTATCTGGACGCGCCGCTCGTCTTATTGTTTACCTTATCTTTATTCCTAAAAGCCCCGCCTTTCTCGCATCAATCATCGCCGAGTTTGTCGAACTCGTCCAATTATTTCGCTTCTGACTTTTACCTTCGTTTCTGCCTGGCTCCGCAAAAATTAGCCGTTATTATTGTTTTTCGCAAATGTATCCTCTTTCCTCGCGCTCTTATCGGTTTAAATTTTAGCTTTTCCCGCGCATCTTCGTCAATTTTATTCGACATTCTTAAAATTCCTCGTTCCACCCCGAGATTCCTTTTTCCCATTACTATTGCGCGCATTTGCCGCTGGGGCTTATTTTATCTCCTTTTCTATTTGATCACGTTTACACGTTGTCTAATTCATTCATTTTTCTTGTCATTGCTAATGAACTTTATAAAATCTGATGTTTTTTTTTTTTAAAAAAATTGAAAAATAGGATTGTTGCTATAAAACCAATAAGCTACTTTCAAGTTTTTATTTTTGTAAGATTTATTCGAAATAATTACTGTATTATTTTTTAAAAACATTACGTAAAATATCGTGATTGTACTATTTGTATTTTAGAATGATATTCGGGATTAATTTTTTTTTACGTAGTTCGTTTTAATTGTGATATGTTAAAAGGTATTTTTATTAATAGACAACGAAAAATGCAAAGATAAATAATATTTAAACTTGAATTTTTTGAATTTTCCAAAGAAATATGTATATCAAAAGAAAATTTTTAATAAATAATTAAAGTAAAATTCGAATCATAACTCGATATTAATTATTATTCAAATATTTTATTTTTAAAGTCAATATATTATTATTTTCTTGAAAATCTGAAAATTTGATAACTCAAGATTTTTCAAAATTGTGATAATTTTCTTTTAATAAATGTTTCTTCGTATTATCGAATTAACTTGCTTATTGCTAATACATGTTTTGCAATAATAATAATACAATTGTTTTTGTTTCTTTTATGTAAACAAAAATTATTTGAAATATTAAAAGAACAAATTTGTGTACAAATTTTTAAATTCATTACTAATTAAATTTGTAAAAAATAATAACGAATCATTATAATTAAAGTTTGACGTATATACAGATTTTTTAATTTTAATTATAAATAATTCATACACTGTTATTTATATTTGTGTAAAATTTTAAAATTAAAATTAAATTTTAAACGTTGATTGATATTTCTTAACACCACATTACTTTACACCTAATTTTTCTTTATTATTTTTCTTCTCACTTCTTCACTCGGGTTATTGCCTTCCTTTCATCCCTCACTTTTATTTTGTTGCTCTCTCTCTCTCTCTCTCTCTCTCTCCCTCTCCTCTCTTTGTTTCATTGAATCATCTATATTAGAATTTATCGTTAATCTACTTTTATAATCTTAAAAAAAGAACAAAATTCAAAAGTTTAAAAAAATATATTTAAAATATACTACTAAAAGCTCCCCGTTTAATTATTTGTTTTATATATAAAGATATTTTTTTGAAGTATCAATTTTAAACAGTAATTTTTTTAAAGATTTCAACCAAGTTTAAAATATATTCTCAAGATATTAATATTCCAATAATACATGGTTGATGAAAATTACCTTTTCTTTGAAACTAATAAGTTTATTCGGCGAATTAGTTGGTTGTCACTCGAAGGCACACAGGACAAACTTTTTTTTAAAAAATTCGTAAAAATATATTTTGCTTCAATTTTCTGGCTCGAGGATGTTGTGCAGGACGAAGTAAACGAGAAATGTCCGTCATCTGCGAAGCGCAGGATCGCGCTTTTGCAATTTTAAAACGCACTTTGGAAAAATGAGTTATTATTCGAATAAAGTGGGTCTGCATTCCGCGCCGCTCCTCGCCTGAAAAATGGAACGCGCCGAATAACGCGGACAGTGCAGTCGATGCACTTTCACGATTCGCAGGCATCGTCCCGCGTATAATTATCCATTCGCTTTTGTCAAATAGGCGCATCCACTCGGCGTTAGTTGCATCGGCAGCCAATATAAGGATGAAAATGATATAAATGAAAATGCGCGCGAATCAAAGAGAAGCACGGCGAGCTCCATTGTGCCAAAGGCGCTTGCACTCAGACGCGCGCGAGCACAGGGTCCGAATAATAAGAGAGAGCCCTCGAGTACTCGCGAAGGTGTGCGCGTACGTCCGACTCCTTTTCCGCCGTAACGCGCAACTTCTTTTCACCGCTGCACAGGATGCGGACGCGGACGACACGCACGGGGAGAAAGGTTTCGGCGTCGAACCGCTTGTCGAGGATGCGAGCCTAATGAAATTTCTCATCAGCCCCGCCTTTGACTATTCGTCGTCGCGCGGCGCACGTCTGACTGACTCCAAAATGAACTTACATCCTCGATCTATTTGTCTTTCAAATTTTTTATGCAAATCCTGCTCGTTACGCACACTCGCTTACTCTTTGCAGCTACTGTTCTACAACTTGTTTCTTTTTCCACGCGCCGAAAGTGGGTTTCGGGCGTAGGGGACGTAACTTAACTAGTCCACGTGCAGGCGACGACGACGACTCGAGTCTTCTCCGATTCTCATTAAGAGATTTGCATCGTGGATTTCGATTCCGCCTCGCCGCCAATTTATATCGAGCGAAATTCTTCACTCGCTCGGTCTGAATTATCATCCAGTCGCGCGACGCCTTCCAACATTGATCGCAGCGAATCAAGCCAATACCAATGACACACATTTTAATCATTATTTACCCGAGCTCGGGCGACGCCAATAGCTGAAACTCGATCGTTATTTTATTACGATTTCGAGCATTTGCGACAGGCGCGCCTAATTCAATTGCATAATACAGCCAGCGGGTGAATCGAGGCTCGCAACAACGTGCAAACGAATCGAGGGAAAATTTCAAAACTTGCCGCTATTTTTCTCCCAGAACGATAAACACGTGTCGCGACGCTTAATTGCCACGCTCCTGCGAAGTAATTTAATTATCGAAAAAATAATATCAGCAAATTGGGGTCTCTCTCCTCTTAACGACGAATTCCCCGACATAATTTGTATTTCGCGCAAGTAACGCAATTAGGGCTCGAGGAAAAAATTAATTGGTTAAATTAGTAAATTCAGTTGTCGGGCTGAGATCCGTGGCTCGACGAATGCGCACAAGATGCGCGTCATTCCTATTATGCATACGTGCGACATACCACAGACGGACCCGTTACATTAGTTGCATTCGCACATGCACTCGCGATTCTCAGATTTGTGTGCGTGGAGTAGGAGGTCGGGGTGAAGGGCGAGGAGTGCGTACGTTCCGCGACGATGAGCACGCTATGTAAAAAGCGCGAAAAGGGTTCTTCGGGAATACATTCATGTCAGTGTGCAGAAAGCAGGAGAGAGAAACAGAGAGAATGCATGTGCAGTAAGTTCACTGCTCGAGAAAGGGAGCAATGACGCGAGAGTCAGCGAGACGGGCGGGAGGGAGGGCGGGGGCAAGATAGGGGAGGCAGGACGTAAGGTAGGGGGAAAGAGAGAAAATCCTCTCGGCCAATGAGAGCAGCCCGATACGGCGGCCATTTTAATGATCAGCCCAAGGCAAGCGAAAAAGAAAGAAAAAGAGGAAAGGAAAGAATGACTGCAGCCAGCAGCCACCCCTCGTGCGGCGGTACACTAACCCCTTTCTCGAGGGAGAACCGAGCGCTGCACCACATGCACGTGTGCAGTATGCAGTCTGCACGTATGAACGCCCACGTGTGCGAGGGTAGGGGTGTCGCGACGACCAATCGTCTCGCATCTCCTCGCCTCTCGCTCTCTCCCTCCCTCCCCCGCAGCGCCTCAATTTCGCTCCTTATTCATTTGGCGTCCGCTCGCATCTTACACTTTTCAATTTTCCACTGCACCGATCAGAGCTCTGACCTACAGCAGCGCCAATTCACGCTTATCCCTTTCGGTCCGCATTATCAGCGCGACTTCTTGCCTCGCAAATGAAAGTGCATTTCAACGAGGGTGCGAATCAATTAACGATATTCGTGCATTGCGAATAGCAGCCGCTCGCACGCGAATAAAAGACACGCACCGACAACGGCAGCGGCAGCAGTGGCAGTGCGCACAACTCATTAAATTGTTCTGAGATGCACTACTGCGACGCACGGTCTCCGATGTTTAATTAGAGAAAGACTTGACAAGATTTAGCTTGCAGTTTATGCTTCGAGGCTTTTAAAATTTAATGACAATCACCGCCAGCAGTCGCAAAAAGGTTGTTCCGCAAACAACTTTTTCCACGTTATTTAAATTTGAAGTTTCAGCGGCGTTGTTTTCGTCGGGCAACTTTTCCAATTCGTACGCTGAATTTTTATTAATACAATTTTTACTCGCGACTATTCGAAATTTTAGTAACGCGAGCATTGCTTTTGCGCTAAATTTTTTACATCCATTCGTAAATTACAAAAGGTGTCAGAACCTGATTTAACTTTAAGAACAAAGTTATCGTCGCAGGAGTTATTTTTCATCGCCCGGTCGATGATAAATTTATGCAAAATTCTTTAATGAAGAACGAGGAACGAATGATTAAGCAATTCGGATGCGGTAACGAAATGTATAATGTACACAAATATACATATATGTATGCGCGCGCGTGTGCACACATCCACGCAATACTCTAAAAACGGAGACTATTTTTGGTTTGGACAAATTTGAATCGATGAAAAACATAATTACTAATTTTCTGGAAAGTACGTCCCGATGCTTTATCGGCAAATACAAATCAAAATTTAACGTTTTTTATAATGAATGTTGGAGAAATTTTCTTGCGTTACATATTTAGTGTTTAAAACATAACTTGTATTCAATAGACACCTTCTGTACAAAAATGAGCTATTATAATATGATTATTGCTTGGGTTATATACATTTTTCGCACCTATGAGTTGAATTCCAAGAGCTGAAACTTATTAAAACAATTTAACAACGTTAGCTTTCAAATACTTTCCTAGTCCAATAAAAATCTATTTTCCGGAAATGAAATGCTTTCGTTGTTAAGCCCAAGTTATTTGAGAATCGGTATACAACTAACATTGCAATATACTTATCCTTCTTAGTATCTAAGTTGTTTTAGCGGTGAAAAATAATTTTACTGCCCACCGTTGCAGTGCTGCAAACTTCCTTTTGAAGTTAATTTTAAGATATATTCTAGATTTTTGTTTGACATACACAGTATTAAAAACGTAAATTTGTAAACTTTGCAATAGCTAAATATCCTATTCGTTTATTCTCTTTAATGATACATTTAACAACTTGAATAAGCTATTGGAAACGTAAAAAAGAATTATTATTTAAGAAAAATATTTTTCTCACTTAAAGGTAAAATTTCCCAATTATTCAAGTATTACTTTTCGTTAAATTTAGAAAGCATTTTACAGTAATGAAACATTTTTATTTAAAAATAATTATCACTGAAATAAGAATCTTGAAATTTTATCGTAACGTCGAGAATTTTTATGGTGATAAAAAACTTTCCAATAATGTTGAAAATCGAGATGAAGTAAACTCTATAGAAAAAATGTTCCTACACACGCGAGAATTTTTTTTATGTATTACTATATTTTAGTAGATTAATAGATATGTGTTAAATCTTTTCACATTACTATACGTATATGTATGTATGTATGTATGTATGTATGTATCAAACATTATTATTAAGTTGTTTTTCTGGAATTATTATTATTTATACGCTATTAAGTGAAATTTTCAGTTTATAGTGATTTAGCTTGACTTCGTCATAATATTAATTTAATATTTTATAAATTTTTTACTTCAACCATACGTCTTCTTTGAAATCGTAACGTGAAAGCAAAGCATTAACACCTTTGTACTTTAAAATGCAAGCATTATTCGAAAATTGTAAAAAATTTCATTTCAGTATTTTCAATGCAACACCTCTTGCGAAGTACATTATTTTTCACATAAATACAATTTATAATAAAATTCGATTCTTAAGTTATTTCCTCATGCTTAACGTTTGTAAAAGAGCTTCGTTAATTGTCTGTTTTAATCTTTAAGACTAAAGCGATACGAAAAAATGAAAAATGTGGAATCGATTTCGCTTGAATATTGTTAAACACGTTCTAAACAATTCGCCACACTATGCAAGTCTGTTGCTAGAATAGCAATTTCAACGTTGGTAGTCTAATAGAGAAAAATTATAGCGTAGAGAAAGTGAGTGTAGGTAATGTAATACGCTCGAAAGACCCAAATGGTTATATTGTACGGGAAAACGAGTGACCGTTGCACCTATAAAATATGCAACTCCTAGTCATAAACTAGTTAATAATATTTTTCCGTGCAAATCTATAAAGTTTTATTAAACTGATAATAGTTTTAAAAATACAAGCAAATCCGCGAATAATGCGATTTCGATTGGCCAAATTTCTAGCCGAGATTTTTATCAACAACTCTAAATCAAAGTGTAATTTTTTCATAGTACGTTCTTCAGCAAAGCAAGTTTTGGAAAAAAGTCAGTTTACAATAAATTTTTACTTACAACTTGCATCGAATACATTTGCATCGAACGAAAAGTAGTAAAAATTTTTGATTGCATCTAACGTTCCGCTTACGATAAATCATTAGCAGGAGAGTCAGTGGTCAGTGGAGGGAGGCTAGGCGTGTATTCGTGTTTGGGATAACGTTTAGAAGAAAAAAGAAGAAGTGTCACCTTTAATAAATCGTAGATCGAGTTTGTGAAAAAGTGCAAGTTGGCCTACCAAAGTAAGAACGCGTGCGAAGGGGAGAACAAGAGATGGACAGGCGTCTGGAAGGATCAAAATAAGATTAATATAATATAATAAAGTGTAATAATAACAACAATAAGCTTGAAATAAAAACGATGCGACTCGTCCCTCCTTTTAATTCGGAATCTCGTTTGTTTTTTAATTGTTTAAAAAGGTTCCTTGCATCGTTCTCACTTTTTTCCGTACACATTTCATTCTTAGAGTCCGATTGAATGGCAGCTATGCGGGTTTTAACTGTTAGAACAAAAGGGTTCGCGCACACTTGGTCTCGAAAAACGTGCATGTGCACGAACTGCGATATTTATGGGCGTCGGTGGAGGCGGCAACCGGAAGTCCGCCGGTCTGCCTATATACATGATCTCTTTCTCTGTCTTCCCCTCATTATCTCTATCTTTCTTGCTCTTTCTTTCAGTTTCTCGCGTCAGCGTTCGCGCGAATACAAGAATACGATGCCGCGTACACGTCACGTGCATTTGCCTGTGTGCCCCGCCGCGCGTGAGAATGGGGTATTGGATTTTCTCGACAAACTCCTTTCTCTCACATTCACACGTATGCACGGGCAGGCCCTGTGCACTCTCCCCCTCCCTCCTTATTTTCTTTCTATATACCTCTTCTATATGCCACTTGGCCAGGGGCTCTTTAGAACAGCAAAACTAATGTGATTTGACTACGTTCACACCTACTTCAACCTTGCCGCCGTCTTCTTATTCTCTCTCTCTCTCTCTCTCTCTCTCTCTCTCTCTCTCTCTCTATCCGCGTATTTTATTCGTACTTGTTATTATTTTTCTATTTCGTCTCTTTTCACTGCTTTTTCTTAAACAGCGCTGCTCCAAAGCTTGGCGGAATACAATAAAAGAACGACCAAGACAGACTTGCAGAAGGAGAGGGAAAGACGAGGCAAGGAAGACAATACGGAATAAAAAAGATGAAGGATAGGGAAGGAGAAATAGAGAAAGGAGGAGCAAGAGAGAGAGAGAGAGGCAGTAAGAGAAAAGAACGTGTAACACAGTATGCATGAGGGAACAGGTATTATGAGTGACGGGTACTTCTCTGTGTCTGACTCTCTCACTCTCTCTCTCTCTCTCTCTCTCTCTCTCTCTCTGCTTTTGCTTTTTCATTTTTGTGAGCCCGCGTGTATATTGAGGCAATTTTATGTAGAAATATAAGAATCGAAAGAGAAGAAGCCGATGCGAGAGACACTGGTGGTAGTGCCGAGAGAGAATGTATCGTGACGTGGAGAGAAACGAAAGAACGAAAGATAAAGTGAGAGAGAGTGAGAGCGGGAGGGAGGGGGGCGGAGAGGATCTCAACGGCTCTGATTACCTTACATGCTCTCGGTTTGCTCGGCAGCAGCAACCCTTCGCTTTCCCTCTAACCGGATCCTTTCTCTCAGCTCCTCTCTCTCTCTTAGCGCTTCTCCTGACTCCCTTTGTCTCTCCTCTCTCCAACGTCGAAGCTACGACCTCCTTGTATCCCTGTCTTACTCACTACACTAAGTCGGCTTCGTTCCTGTCTTTCTATTTTTAGGTCGGTGGCCCTTCGCTTATTCTCTTTTTAACACAATTGTCATATGACCTATAATCCACAGGCGTGCAAAACATCTATTTAATGTGTGACTGCGCCCTAACATTCGTGACAGACAACACACGAGCCGATAGACAGCTAAAACACACGCATACAGATGCTAAAATCAGGTGAATTCCTTCCTAACAGCATCAAGCGCTTTTTTCTCTTTGGCAACTAAGATTTTTATTTACAATGGTCTTGCATACAAATATAAACATAAACAGTCCCGAGGTCGAATTATCGGCGAGCGAAGAGAATTTTTAATCGCGTCTTTCCTTAAATCTGAACATTTCGTACTGTACCGTGTAATAATACATACTATTAATGCAGTCGAAGAGTGGAAAAATTGAGGAAGGCGGGCACGACAACAGATTAAAACGTAATATTACGTAACGATAGCTGTCTAGTTTCGAGTTGCGTAATGTCAATTGAGAAATAATTGAGCACGTACTGTTAGAGAGAGAGAGAGAGAGATTACTAGATTGCGAGTAGTGCCGTCTCCTGTTCACTTTAAGCAGAAATCAAAATGTCTCTAAAACGGTTACCTGCGCGGAAAAGAGCCGGCGATTCCCGAAATTTCCTTGCATCATCTTCGCATTATTTTCTCGTCAATGCTTCTCTGTAGTCTAGCCGCGCATCGCACAATTCGGCTGATCGATCAAAGTATTTCCAGATTTCTTCGGGAGTAATCGAAAATGTACGTCCTCGGGAGCGTTAGCCTTTTGTTCTGCTCATTTGCCGTCTTTCCTTTGTGATGCACATCAAGCGCAAACCTACATAGGCGTGGGAGTGCCGGAAAGCGAGATTTGGCCGTCCAGGTAAATGGTGCTCCGTCGATTCTGCAGCAGCGCGCGGCTGAGACGCGTCCCTGACGGTTTCTCGTCATACGTACGTACACCTCTTTTCTCTCGCTGCACGATTAATCCTATTCACGGGACGCCGAGTCTCGCTCTGTGCTCTCGGGTTTCAGCCGGCGCGCGAAATTTGTGTGCGTCTGTGCGTGTCTGCGTGCCGCACGAAGGGAAGCAACGCTGCGATATAGTAATCCGCCCTCGCGTTCATTCGGCGAATTTCTTGGAAAGGCGCGTCGATTAGTGACGTAATCGGCGAAGGGACGAGAAAAGAGAGACCGGCTTCTTTCCTCTATTGCTTTATTCTTGTATGGCTTGTGATATTGGATTTTCGACGAGTTCCAGTTTTTTATGCTAAAAACGGTTTACGTAAGGAGCTTTTGAAAATTATTCTCAGGTTTTCCGTGCAGAGTGAACTCGCAGCTCCGTGACTCTTGCGAGAAGACGAGTAATGTTTTTGCCAGTGTTCCGTTAACTCGAAATAAGCTCTCGCCTGGAGTTTAATACAATAAATCGACTAATGCCTTAAATATTAAATTAATGCAGCTTTTATCGAATACATTTTTATAAACTTTAGTTCCTAATCGATATTGTTTATGCTAATTATAGATTTATATTTTACAGCCGTCGACTACGTCGCTAATAATGTATAAACTTTTAAATAATGTTCCGAAACATTTATCGTCGTTAACATGGTTAGGTAAGAAAATTTGTTGCTATTCGTTTGACAGGATAATAAAAAAGTAGACATAGTAGTAATTATATTTTTGTAATCTAGAAAGCCTATTAGAGTGCCTGTCATATCAATTTTATTCAAATTGGAGCTTAAATCAAGTTATTATGTAGCATGGGAAAAATCCATACCGCGCATGTGCAAACACGCGTAATTATTAAAATTACGCATGGGGATTTTAAGAACTAGGTTACTTTGATTTTATTGCTTACGCGTGATAAATGAAATCTTAATTTAATATTAACGTCTCGTTCCGTTAAACTTCTCCTCTGTCTTGTTGCACGTATTGCAAGCAGCCGCTATTTTATTCGACTATAACGATATTTTTCGTTAGCCTTTATTTTGAATAAGACTGTGTAATGCTGTGTTAAGTTGGACAAGTCCTTTGCTAAAAAGCTACGCGAGCGAATGATCGTAATAAATAATTCTACAATGGCTCGAACGATCATTATTTTGGAAAGTATATTTCGACTCGATGTTCTGTAAATTGTTCCAGCATATTAAAATAAATAATAATTTATTCATTTAAATGTATGTGAGTAAAAATTTCAATATCATTCCAGTGCTGCCACACTCGATCGGGGAATGAATCTCGGGCACCTCCGTAAGGATTTCCTAAATTTGTGCTGTAATACTTTTTCATTATTATTACGCGAGTTTTATATGTTTGAAAACAATCTAACCGACTATAGTAAGACGAGAAAAATACGGTTAACAATTTTAGAAGACAAAAATTCTGCAAAAATGTGGGTCAAGCTTTTTTATAACTTGGGTTGAGTGTTTCATTGTTTGTACTAATAATGCATTCGTAATGTTGTTTGCACTGAAAATCACGTGTTTGAAATAGTTTTATTTGTATTAACTTTATGCAATAAATCAGCAATAAGGTTCGTTTCTACGAAGAAACAAAAAATAATTAATATAAAATATCCTTTATAGTTTTCATATTTATAGGTTATACGATTACAATTGACAAGACGGAGCATATCAATTTACAAGTCTTCAAGTTGGCGGTAAGAGTTAACGGATAGGAAAAATGTAATTTTCTCTTATTAACTTTGCTCAGTTTTGCTCGAACAAGGCTAAAACTACTTAGTCGATGATCAATTGGCTACTATCACGCTCGGTTTAATGAAATAATTCATTTGGAAACAACTGCTAGCAAATCGTAATAAGCAGATCAGTAATACATCAGCTCAAACAAGTTCTACGATTGAAATAAATTATTCTTCAAAAGAGCTTCGTGTGCGTTATTTAAGGTTCAGCATTGCGAAATCTATTCGCAGAACTTGTAATCCAGCTCAGGGCGACACTCGGACAAAGATGCATGTGCGCGCGAACATAATAGCAGATTTCGCGTGGTCGTGTATCCCGACAGTCGTTTTTACGTGGCTACTAGAGTCAAAAGCAGCATAAAAAGGAACGATCCGATGCGGTCGCCTAGCGCAGCCGCGATAAAACGTTTCTCCGCACATCGATAGCGCGAGCGGCTGATCTACTGACACTTTTGTTTCATAAATTATCCGAGCTTTGGTTGTTCGCTCCCACGCACTATAATTCGTATCTCGCGCACTTTCGAGGCGATTTTAGTTTTCCCCTTTTAGAGATTTAGAGCGAAAAGTTGGGCTTTTATTTTTAAAATTTCAACCCCGTTGTCGGGTCGAGTGAGCGCCAAAGCGAAATGTAAGTGTATTTAAAGCCCTTTGGAAGGACCGAGTTCTCAGATGAGCTGCATTACCTAGAATAATTACGAAGGCATTCGAATATTTAAGTTGGGGGGGGGGGAATAATGCCATCGGAAGCAGAAGTTATTTAAGCATCGTTCGGATGTATTTTCTAATGGGAAATAGGAAAAGCGGCGCTCGAAGGAAACACAATTTTTCCATTTGGCCCTCGAAACTTCTCACGAGAGATGTTTTCCCAAAGCGAAAGAATTTTACTTTTACTAATAAAGGATAAGACGATACGACGAGGACTCACTAATCAGGCGCATTGCAAGTAACAAACTAATCGCTATCTTAAAAGCTTATTCTCATTTTCTTCGCTCGGCCGTGTGTACACGCGTACACGTACGATTCCCTTCCGCCGGGATAGTCTTAGAGCGACGACAACGCGTTTACACTTCTCTCCTTTCCCGACACTCTCGGCAAGATTCTTCTAGAAGGTTTGCAAAATCTTGTAGTGGGACGACAGTAGGTGGCGAGATTCCTTCTGGAGGCGCGTATCGGCCAAGTGCGCCGATAGCTTCATTAGTGTCACCTTTTTCCAGCATTTCCACCCGAGTCCGTACGCGATATGCAAATTTCAAGGTGATTTATTCGTGCTCGGGACTCGCAACGCTGACGCCGCGTCGACCCGGACGTCGTCGATTGGAAGGGCCTCTTTTTAGCAACCGAGTTTTTCGCAGGCGCAATTAGGGGGGAAATCATACTTTCTCGCGGTGATCGAGCGGCAACGAAAGCAAAGAAGGCGGAAGACCGAAGAGGTGCAATGTATCGGGTGTACCTCCCGCTAGGCCGCGAAACTCGAGGCAAAGATAGGTTATATGAAAGATGGCCGATGGATGTAACTAATACGCAGAGCCAGGAGGCGCGGCGGCCATTTGCGAAACATCAGAAATCCGATACGGGGTTTTGATCTTCATAAGCCCACCCTTGATCGTATTACCGGAACACACCTCACGAGCTGGCAACACTTGTAAAGATGGCCTCTTCGCGACTTTCGCCAATGTGCGCGAGGCTCATCGCGACCCGAGAGTCGCCGCCACCTCGACACGTGCCTTTTTCCGCACCTCCAGGGTAGCCGATGAGGCTCGACGGGCCACGTTGCACTTGCATTTTCCGACGGTACCTCACCTTTTGCAAGTTGCTCGCCACTTGGGAAAAAGCAACTCGTTCACCCCCTCCTGCAAACGACCGTCTCGATAATTAGGCGAATTCTAAGTTTATAGCTGCCTTTTTTCATGTTGCTTAACGAAACCCCAGTCCTTCTGGATAAATTTATCGCTAAATCAACATTTCGGGTCGAACTCGGTCGTTGTTTCGAACGATTTCACTCGAAAAGCTCAAGTTCGCTAGTCCATCTGCTCTCGTCAAATTTCACTTTATAATAGATCCGATCATCGTAATTTCAATTACTGCAAGTCTAATTACTACGTTCGCGATCAATTTTCATCTCAGCTTATGTTTCGCCGTACAATTTATACTCTGCCGTAGCTACAAAAGTACGTTTATAAAGAAGTTCTTCCGATAGCTGTAAATATTAGTAGTAGTAGTACTAGTAGTTGATTTATCGAACAATACAACACATCGCGCTCTTACGATACTTTACATAATTATTTGTGCATCGAACATTTACAGTTTTATTACGCATAAACTATTACATATTTAATTTAATGATAATAATAAATATTACACACTGCCGCTTTTACCAAGTATGTGAAATTAGACGCAGTAAATTATTACGAATCTGTTAAATTATAAATAACCGTAATTGCATTTTTTCTTTTACAAAGCTTTGTACGTTCCGCAACACCGAACGTTTGGGCACAGAAGGAGGGGAAGCTGAAACTAGCGAGTTCGATAGAAAAGTGAAATAAAAAGAGCATAGTGTAAGAATTTCATTTATTCGGAAAACGTTTTAGTATCCTCTGAGAAATTGATTAATTTAAAATTAACGATGCAGCGATAAGCCATCCTTCTCGAACTCGACGTTTTCCCTAGGGATCTCTATTTTTCAATTGAAAACAAAGAATTTGGATTTTAATTTTAAAGGCTTACTCTTGGCCGTGAATGCGATTCGAAATAACGCAATTAAATTGTTGCACTGTGAGATTGGCGATAAATCGAAGACAGTTTGAGGGGGAGAGGGACAGCGAACGATGAAAAAGACGAAAAATTTTAATGGCATCGTGCGCCGACGATGAAGAATATACGCCATGGGGCCTCGGACGTACAAAATTACTCTCAAACTCGGCATAACCACCAGTCATCAACTGCAACAGCTGCATCATAACCGTATTTGCCTTCCCCTCCTGCTCGCGCTTTCGGGAAAGTATTTTTCAATTTAATATTTATAGATGGCGCGGATAAAGCGACTCGATTTCAATTTGTTACCGAGACAGAGCGCGTGCGAGGAGAATTTGCGCGTTCGCTATTAAATCGGATCGAGCGCTCTCGATTAGCGAGAAGAAAGCGAGAAGCTGTCTCTGGAGGTATGGCGGACCTGGAAAAAATGCGAGAGCTCGTGTTAGAGCGGAAATGAAAAATGGCGCGCGCGAACTCGCGTCGACAGTCTGTAATTACGAAGTGGCTACCAAATCTTGGTACCGGGAGTAGCGCGCGTTAATCACGCGGCCATCCTTTCCGCATTCTATTAGCCCGAGCAAATTTAGCCGTCGATGTGCTCCTCTCGACGCTTACCATTCGCTCCTATTACCCCCTTCCCCGGCTCCATTTTCTTCGCTCTTTCCTCCGAGGAGTCTGAACTCGATCGTCGCGACGCCAGCCTCGGAAAAGGGAAAAACGACCGGGAAACTGGTCCAGGAGCGAGCGAAATCGGACAAGGGGCGAGGCGCCGATCCCGCTCAGGGATCTCCGGCTCGCGGCTTAAAACACGGAGCGAAATTAAATTTCTCGCGCCGACAAGCGACTTTTGATTTCGTCAAATTCAAGCCTTCAGCTTGCCTTTCCTCTTTTCCAGCACCGGAGCACTGGTGCGCTTTCGCGCCTCTCCAGCCCGACTAATGGAGAAAGCGTTTCAATTTTATTTAAAAATGTTAAGTTTTTTCAAAAAATTTTAACGCGCTTAAAAGCACACGGAGAATCGTTTAGAACGAAGTCGCGTTTAGCCGTAGGGCGCGTTTCGTGTTGCGAGACCGACTTCTCTTATTAACGAGCGCAACGAGCTGCACTTGAAATATTGCCCCGCAAGGAAAAACGCGCGCGAACTTTTCGGCATCGGTTGCATTGGCAACGTTACGTTGTTCCGAAGCAATTTACGCAATGCGAGACAATGGTGGTCGAACGTCATTCGAATGCTACTTAAACGCGTATTAATCGCCTAAACTTTTTGTCAACGATACGATAATCTCGTTTATTGCAGAGTAGTAGTAGTTGGCGAACGATCGGTTCGAAACGAAGCTCCTGGGCGTTGGCTCTCGCTTCGACGCGACGACGAGGAGCGCGTCGTTGGCTGCCTTTCGAATTAGCGTGCAAACTCGCGATTCCTCCTACGCCTGCAAAATTAATTCCTCGATTGCCGGAAACGCGGCACCGCACACATGTTCTCGAACATCCAGCGCGCGCGGCGACGCTCAAATTCCGCTCGGCTATTTACGCATATTAATCAAGGCGCACAAAGGTGAGACTCGTCGTTCGTAGGCAGGCCAGCCGGGAAAATTAGAACGCACACTTGATTTGGATAATGGCGGCGTCGGGCGCATAAAGCAGTTTTGAATCTCACCGGGACGCGTGCACCATTAATTATACCCGCAATCAATTGAACGGTCTCGCGGGAACAGCCCGAGTTGTCGATCCGGCAATTTACGGGGCATAATTGTTTCGCGAGCCGAGGGTGGCCTGCCTGCCTGCCCTCACGCACACACACA
The DNA here is from genome assembly GCA_018907185.1 of Platyscapa corneri. Lineage (NCBI taxonomy): Eukaryota > Metazoa > Arthropoda > Insecta > Hymenoptera > Agaonidae > Platyscapa > Platyscapa corneri. Next base: position 1,104,244 of record JACCHW010000057.1, on the reverse strand, counting down.
GAGAGAGAGAGAGACGCGCGTCCAGAGGAGTTTCTCACACCGCTCACGAGGTCCACTCAGTCGAGCGGAGCCCGAGTCAAATCCGCGCGAGCAGCGCTTTGTCTTTGGGACCGGACGTGGGCCGTCCCTTATTATGCAGCCGGCGGTTCTGGACAACGAAGGCCTGTGTTAAAACATGCTCGACACACGCGCAACGAATCGTTTATCACGACATGCCGTGACCGGGCGAGTGTCAATCGCAGCCGAGCCTGATTAACACGTGATCGCGCGCGCGCGCGCGACAATCTCGTCCTCGATCTGCGGCGAGCCGGTCCTCCTTCCCCGCTGCGTCGAGCCGGAAAATCCCCGCGGATGCCCCCCGATCGAGTCGAGTTCAATTACGGCCCGAGTTTTCCTCGAGACTCGGCGGTGCGCCCGGGCGCTCCCACCCGAACCCTCGTTACGCGCAATTTCGGCTCGCGACTCCGCGGCAGTCCTTGATTACGAGAAGCCGGAGCAAACAGTCGCGAGCGTCGCCGATCTAGCGAATCGCAAAATTGACGCCGAAACCCGCGCCATTCGCTGTTCACGAGCCAAGGGGCATGGGAAAATTTAGGCAGCGCCGGAGCTCGTGCGCGGGCGAGACAATGCAACGCGCACTGCAACGGCATTCGACCGAATTACGTTGCCAAGGTGTCGACTGAAAAGTAATCCCTGTTTCGACACGAGCCCCCTCGAGGCGCGCGGCGCCAAGTGCACTCGAGCGACCTGGTGCGCGCATTGCCTGCGAATTATCGGCGTCTCGGTCTCGAGATTTCTCGGTATCCCGGCTAGGGCGTCGGCGTCGGCGTCGGCGGCCCCAGCCTCAAAGACTGATTACGATTCGAAAGTTGAATTATGAACGCTCGGTGCTAATTGCGCGAGTCAACGACCGCCTGCGCCGTACTTATCGCTCCTGTGGGGCTCGACGCGCTTGTGCAACGACAGTCGTGCCAACCTGAAAAAAGGTGAGTTCTGGCGACCCCGTTCACCCTGACGATCGCTTACGTTGTTGTCCTCAACCTCGTTCTCACGTGAGAACCGCCGCTCCACTAAACTATTCTCTCGCTGCGCCTCCGTCATGTCCTCTTCTCCTCGATATCGGGCTTTCGATCTGTAGCTTTGCCCTCTCCGCTTTTACTCCTTCTCACCTTCGGCTACTCGCGCCTGCGAACAAACGCCGTCTCTTTTAATTGATCGAGCTGGAGCAAAACTAGCGCCTTTTCAAAAATTTCCCGATAAGCGCTTTGTCGCGCCCCAAGAGTGAGTTTCAAAAATGATATTTAAATTAGATTATGTTTTCACGACGACAAACTACTGTACCTAAGAATGTTTTTGTCGTTGTATATTTTATCGTATCGATCTATGGTGTTTCCCACGTTACGAGCTTCAATATTTGTTCCGTTTCTTCGTTCTTTCTTCTCTCTCTCTCAGCAGTACCCAAAGCTTTGTCGCGATATATTGGATAACCATCATTTTCCTTAGAAGCCCGGAGTAAGATACAAAATAAAGTAGAAAACTTTACTACGCATCGAGGAAGATAGTAAAAGCTTGTATTCCTGTTTTCGACGACTTTTCTTACCCCCCCCCCTCCATTCGCGCAGCTCTTCCACGCCTCGCATTATGCCATAAACTCATAGCCGGACCTTCGACTGTCGCGAGAACACAGTTGAGAAACACAGATAGGAGTCTCGAGTATGTAACGCATCCTCCTACAATTGGCGAAATGATCTTTGAACCCCTGGAAAAAAGTAGAACACTCGTATTGCTATACGGGGCCTATTATAAATTAGAGACCTATTCGAGTCGGTTATTTACTATTAATTAACTTATTTTGACGCTTGCAACTTTTACTGTTTTTTTTTTTTTTTTATCGAATTGTATTTTTTAAGCAGCAATTTATTTAAAGTGCTAATCTTGCAATATTATATTGATATTCTCGTGAAAATTATTAAATTAAATTATTATAAGACAAATTTAATGCTTCGATCGAAACAACGATAAACATTATTCGCGTTAAAGTAGTAAACGAGAAATAGATAAAATAAAACAATATGTAAAATTTCCAAAATTTTAGAACGCGAGAAAATGGAACGATAAATTTCAAACGTGTTGAAATAATTCATCGCGTCAATTATTTAGGGCATAATTATTATTGATTTATCCGTGAAATACCCCAGCCGATTATCGATATTAAAATACACTTCGTATTTTATTACATATTTAACGCATATTACATATTTCACATAATACAAGGAAATAATAACATACTATTTGGGATTTAATTAAATAACGCAGTAACAGTAAATTAATAACCCGGATAATTAAGAGTAATAATCACGAGCTTCTACCGAAATTATATTTGCTTTTCATATCTGTGCAGGCGCGGGGGCGCGCGCGTGTGCGTTAAAGTCGGTAGCGGATCAAAAGTTAATTAAGGATACGTATGTACAAAGAGTGGGAGGAAGATAAAGACTAGAATATTATTTGTATTTTATTAAAAAACGCAATGTATCTTCGGGTTGATGGAGGTCTGGGAAAACACTCCGCGAACGGAGTGGAAGACGAACTCGTACAATCGCACACGCGTGCACATGCATAGGCAGAGGAATAAATAAATTGAGCGAGGGGCAGTGAGGGGGAGTGAGTAAAGGGGTTAGATGTCCCTGTGGAATGTAGGGAGGTGACTAGTCAGCGAGGCATATTATTATAGGTATAGAGGCCAAACGGTCAATACGTTATTACATTACGGACAACTAGGTAGGTAGTTAATTTAGCATCAGTGCATGTATATGCCTTCGTTGGACGATTGCTTTTCGTATTGCTTCTCACCCAGTCATATGCATAATGTAATTGACTTCATCCTGGCTGGGCACTCAGCCGCTCAAACGTTCACGCACCTTTATTCACTCTTTGCATACACGCACGATCGCGGTGCGCTTCCTCCTCCCTAATGAAAGGATTACAGATTTCCCTCGCCCCCCTGCATATTTTGCCGCTTTCTTTTTTCTCCCATTTTAAAGGCCACGCCAGTCAAGTGCAGTTCTCGCATAACGTATCGTGCGATGAACTTGAAAGCGATTAAACTCCGAGAACTCGCGCTCCTTTCTTCGGCTCTTTCGCTCGCTTTCTCAACGCGAGTCACCTGTTCGCCCAAACAAGCGGCGGAAATTAATTAAAAATTAGATTGCGTCCGTCGGGAAGCGACGACAGGCGCGACTAGTCGCCTCCAACAACCGAACGCGCCTCGCCAAACAGCTGATGCTGCCTGTGAGAGCTCCTGCCGACGAGGCGCGCTTTCTTTCTTTCAGCGCGACTCCAGGCTGGATTCTGGATCGAAACCATCGCCTAGCTGCGCAGCTCGCCGGAACATCGCTTGGATGCCGAGCGAGAGTGGAGCGCGATCCATCGCTTCGACGCTCAAACGTAATCGCGCTCGCGTTCCTCGGGTTATCGGCCCACTCGGCTCTCGGAATTAATCCCCGAGTGCGTCGCGACCATTCTTTTAAATCGTTTCGCTGAACCTGCCCATTGATCCATCAACCATCGATACTACACCTACCGGACACGGCCCTCGAAACGACCGCTCCGCACGCGCACAACGAGCCGAGGAATGGCTTGTCAGCACGCCATTCCGTTACGCCTCGCGGAATCTAACTCATTTCCTTCGTCTCGAACAAAAAGAACAATGCGTGCGAGACTTTTTCGATTAGCCTCGAGTCGATGGCTTGATTAACGTGAATTCGAGCCGATTAACCGTTTCCCCGATACGGCCCCGACTGTGCGACTCGTCGGTCCCGGTCCGAGCTCACGTGCAGCCACTGTACGCCCGCCTCTTTCGTTCCCCTCTTCTTATTATAACCTAACTTACTTCGCTTTTACGGCAGCGCATTAGATGATTACTCACTCGGTTCGCGAGACGAAAGCGCGAACGACTTTGATTAACGTCGAAGGAAAGTCTGGCCCGCTGACAATCCGCTAATGCACTCGCTTGGCTGCTTAAGATTCCAATTGTGCAATGCGAAATATGGATTTAGTCAAATGCAGCGTCCGATGAATGATCGGCCTCGTAAAAGCTAAAGTGTGTGTAAGGAGTCGAGGAGTGCGCACGTTACCGGGTGCGAGCATCTCTGAAAGGATCGAAATTCCATTTCTCGACGGTAGACAAAAAAATCTCCGCCATGAGTTTCACGTAGCTCGTGTACGTGCGCGCGCGCGCGCGCCCCTGTGTGCGTCCTTCCGTACCGTGCATTTTGGAATGCAGGAGCAGCACTTTCGCACGAATTTTTGGCTCGATGAAACGATTAATTCCTCGCGCGTTTCTGAGCCTCTATTAACAGTTTCTTGTAGTCGCCACAATATTTGGAAATCGTAGAACTTTCTGACATTATTACCCGAGTTATAACTCTAGTTTTATGCTGCAGTTATTAGAGTTAAAACGAAATACCGGAAACGATGCTTATCGCATTTGGTGAACGACGAAGAACTTTATAAACAAGCGCGTTAACCGTACCAGCATTCGATCGAAGAATGCATTTTTTTAGACAATTTAGTATCGACGCTATTATTATTATTATTATTATTATTGCTTTTGCTGTTGTTGGTATTACTTTATCGCAAGCTTTGTATTTTAAGCCGAACGAAAATTTATCCTTATTTTTTGCTAGTATCGTTAACAACCAATTACGGCAGGTGTGTGGTTATTCGTAAGCTCGTTGAAACCTTAATCTTACCCAACGAATTAGTCTGATCAAACGATTACTGATAAATGTACGTTTGTCATCTAGTGGCGTATCACTAATGTTACATACGCAACGACGCCTTTATAAATTGGATTCCGCGTAAAACGAAATCTGGAGTAAAATGTAACGTAGTACAAGCAACAGCCTCGTTTGTAATAAGCTTAATTCGCTATTAAGAGCTGCTAAATAAGTATAAAGATACGATTCGAGCATCAATTTCAATCGCAGGCAAAACTTGTTTAGTTCGAGCGAAGGTAGCGATAACGACTGGCTGCAAACTCTAAAAGACTCCTGGAGAGCTTCGACGCGAGTCAGGAGGGCTGCAACTGTGACCGCGACACCGCACCAGCGTCATCGGCCCAGGATTTGGTGCAGCGATGTGCGCGCTCCTCCAGTCACACGGCACTCGAACGCAAAAAATGAAACAAATCAAGTTGTTGGTAGTAACTAGGTGAACATCTTTGCAGAATCAACGCAACAACTGCTGTTCGATTCGGCCTGTATTGCACTGAAATGTGGCTTTTGAAGTTTTGCAATTGCTCGTGTGCAAGGCGCAGGTACGCGAGTCATTTACGGGAGTCTCGCTGATGCGTGAACTTGGAATTTCAAGTGGCTGGCTCTGATTGGCAATTCATGCACAATGATGATGGAAATTGCCGAGCGAAAGAAGTGCGGGAGAGGGGCTGCCGGTAGCATGTCGGACAATCATGCGAGTTTTTGCGCACAACTCTGCTGGCCGAACAACACGCACGTGTGTGGGTAAACTTTCGCGGTCAAAAATCGTTCCGAGTAGACGTAGATTGTAGTTTTTTACGAGGACGCAGCATTAATACGACACACAATCGGCCGGCTTTCATTATTATCACTTCATTGACGAGTGGCTTTTGTTTAGCTTGTGGACACACGATTATCTTTCATACAACAACTGCGGCGATTATTAATTTTCTTCTCGGCAAAAAAATGCGGACAAAAATCCAGCGTTAAAATTAAAATTAAAATTAAAGCGCGTCTTATTTAAAAACGGGAAAAATACAATTTCAACATCAACTGATGATAATCAGTTACGGATCGATCACTTTGAATTCCTTTTCTTTTTGTAAAGATAATTAGTTGGTCGAATTCTGCCGTTGAAACGCGTTAATCTGCGGTTAAAATGTTCGAAAGTATTGGGTAAAACAGTTGTTTGTTTAAAAGTTGGATGCGTTAACGCTTGTGCGAAACGAGTGTGCGATTTTATTTAATGCCGACCACCGTTCCAAAGTTCATAAATTACAATTCATTAAAGACCAAAATAATAAGTGTAACAAAACTAAAAGACGTATACATAACTAGTGACAATGATAAAGTAATTCCAAGTCGTGAGAAGTATTATCTTGTATGAATAGGAAAAATAAATTCGTAAAAAGAAGTTGAACAGAGTGAGAAAGGTTGCTAATTGCAAGAAGCACGAGAAGGTATATCAGCACGAAGTAAAGCACAGAAGAGGACGACGACGACGACGACGACGACGACGACGACGACGACGACGACGACGACGACGAAGACGACGACGACGCGACGACGACGCGACGACGAGTCAATTTTTGCGAAACTAATTTTTCGGCAAGGTATTTGGGATAAGGACGAGGAGGAAAGAGGCATCAGTCTCCTCGAGCGCCGATAAAAGCACCGCGTTACCGCCTCTAGAGCGCATCTCTCTCTCTCTCTCTCTCTCTCTCTCTCTCTCCGTTTTTCGTTTTTTCTTCTTCTCTGAGATACATACGAACCCACACATTCATAACGTTGGCCATTTCTCAAAATGCACCCGAGGTAAACTGTTGCAAATTAAGGTTGCACAAGGAGCCAACGGTCATTTCTCAAACTGTCTTCTCGCATAAATTATTGCAAACGAAACAACCAGTCGAAAGAAATGCATAAAGTTAGCCCTCGCTCTCCCTCTCTCTCTCTTTCTCACGGATGGGTTATAGCTACACTCTTCAGACGGTTATAGCCCTTAGGTTTTTTCGAATCTTTCTTGTTCTCCAACTTTTATTTATTTTTTTATTTAAGTGAGGCTACGCGTAAGGCTTCTCACACTTTTTATATATAAACCCGTGTCGTCTTGCTTGCACTTTGACTCTCTCCCTCTCTCTCTCACGTTCGTCTCACGCCTCCTCTTTACTATCGACCCTTTAAATATGCATTCGAAGTCGGCACCGATAGCCGATTCTCGACTGATTCGCCACGAAAGCGTTTCGTTCATCCGCTTCTCTTTCTCTTTTCTCCGGTGAACCGAGGCGCTGCAGGCGGAACTACGCAAAGATGGCATTTTTTTCCTGCATCCGAGTATTTCAAATATCCGTGTTTCGGGGAAGAAACGAGGGATTTCGGAAAAATTATTCGCGAGCAATATATAAGAGTTTTTATTGAATTGCGCTTACATATTATGACGGCGCTTATTTGTCACTGTGGAGGTGATGGATTCGTTTGGAAGGGAAGACATTTCGCGGCAATCGTAAGCTGTGCTGGGCTGATCACTCGGATTCGGCATTTCATATCGCACTTGTCGCGTCCGAGGGTAATTACCCGTTGTTTACGCACTTCATCGAAGGCGAAGATGCGCGCAGGACTGCTTTGACACACCATCGACGTTTAAACTATCGCTGATATTCTCGAATCGAGGATCTTATTCGATTGAAAATAGCCCGATGAATTTATTATCGGTATTTTAATTTATTATCCTGAAAATTATGCGCATGACTGAAAATTCTCCGAGTCTATAAACTTGTTTCATTCAATGGAGCAACTACCTTCTCTTTTATGATAATTTATGTTGATACATATTTATCACTAGATATTTTATGTCATTTTTAAACGCCAAATATGCAGTTGGAAAATTAATTTTTCAAACCTTGCGATAACAAAAAGTTTTCACGAGTAATGTAGCGTTATTAGTCCTTATCAAACCTCGCCTTTAAAGTTGCTGAAGTGGACCTTAATTACGGTATTGGTCCGTTTTATATTCACAAAACCAGGTAATCGAAATAAGCGGCGTGAAAAGACTTTAGCGAGAAAAAGTATTTTATTTCTACACGCGAAAAGGCATCGAATTTTGAGGCGAGAAAAAATTTTAACGAAAAGCGCGCGTCCCCGAGCGTTGGATTGCAGAAATGACACGAGTAAGAAATCCGTAATGTTTCTAATCTTATTAGGCTGCTAATAAAAGTTTGTCAGCGTGCGTCCACTCGCAGAGCCTCGCAACACAGTTGCGTTTGTGCAGTCACGCCTATATTAGAGCTTCGAGCTTCGAGTGCAACTATACTCGTTAACTTTGCCGTTACGTCGAGACAAAACTGCAGCCGGTGTGACTAGAATTGTATTTGTTAACGGTGGTATCTTGGCGACTTGCAAGTTCTTGCATCAATTTTGTTCGAAAGATTTTTATACCATCGACTAATCGCTTCTTTATACCTCGTTTAACGACTACTCGGCTGAATCGATCAAAATGAACTCATTCGTAAAGCAATCGCTTGAATCTCGGCAATAAATTCGAGAATCGATGATGTTCGGCATTCTAAGAGAGAATATCTCGACAAGTACGAGTGAAAATAATAACTGTAACCGTAGCCGCGGTAATGTACGAGATATCAATCGTTTTTAAATCAGCACCGTTTATGTGCTTTCTCATAGCCGGGAAATAGTTTTTGAAATGCGTTCGTTCCGATGTCAAATTCGCATTAAAAATTGCGAATCAGCATTGCATCCCCGCGGCTCACTCGTTGACTTACAAATAAAATTATTACGCGATAAGCAAGTGTGGGTTATTCGTATGAAAACCTGTGAAAGTTGAGTTTCGCTCGCAAGACAAAGGTGTCGGCATGCCAACGAAAAGATAATTGAAAACGTGGAAATCCGACTTTACTCGCGATATATAAGTTGTAATCCGTCGATTCTACACGAGCAATCTTCGAGCGACCCTGTAACATTGGCCGCGCATAACCTACATTTAAATAAAGTCGATCGAATGTTCAAACCGGTAATTGCCCGATAATCAAAACTCTTGGAGGTTGCGGAAATAGCCGCATGAGTATAAATAACTGCAGCCGATGTGCCTGTAAAAGTCGCCGCGCCGCCGCCTCTGACCCAAAGAAGAGCGTAAGAATTAGGACTCGGATGCAGCCCAGTGAAGCTTCCATGTTCCGCAAGAGCTTTGAAGCTCGGAACCGATGCAGTGGAAAAGAGGCCGAGCTCATCTCTATCGATTTCAGCTTAAAGTCTCTCCAAATACTCTTGCGGACATTCCTTTTTGCAAATCTCGAAAAGCCCTGTGTCCAAAACGGCTAGCATCACTCTTACCTTCTTTTTACTTTAATCTTTCCCCCACTTTTACTCTCTCTCTCTCTCTCTCTATCTCCGTTTCGTTGCTTTTCCTCTTCCGCTTTCCCGTTTTATTCCTCGAGAATGGCACCAAACTCTTCTATACTTGGGAATTTTTTTAAATTACTCTCTAAATCAGATTCGGAGTGGTTGCCGGTTGCTTTGCGTTCGACGTCGTGCATTATTTTGTTATTTCTGCTTTTCCTTGAAATTAATTAAACGCAAGCTCTTTCTTCGCTTATGCTCAATTATTCTCTGACAACTGGCTTTGAAACATTATATGCCAACCTGTTACGACTGAATTACAAACTACTAAATTATTGTAGTCGCGCAAATTATTTGCTATCGCGATGCAGTTGTGTGGAAACAGAATGTGCAAACAGAGAACAAAGACGACATACGTTAAAGGCAGTATTACACGACACCGAACTGCTTCTTCAATATCAACCTCGGAGTTCACTCGCACATCTGCACAACGCAATATCTCTACGGATAATCTCTACGAAGCAAAGCTCAAATTAATTTTTATTAGTCGAAAGTCGTTTCCCCGTCTCGACCGCATTATATCAAATCTTCAGAAATTGAGTTTTGCTCGCAAGGTAAAAAGTATCGGTGTGTGTGTGTGTGCCAACAAAAAGATGTTTAAAGCGAAAAAATTGCAAGAGATAGTAGTCTAGGATGGAAACGAACCGTCTGGCCTTTCCATCGCGATTAATTCTCATTTCTCTTTGTCAGCACGCCCATTTTTATTGGACTGCTCCACCCCCTGGTCATATCCGCTTGCTAGCGAAGAAAAGTACTACTTTGCTGTGCCCCGACTGTCTGTCTCTCTTTCTCTCTAGCTTCCCTGAAATTGCATTATCACCGTTCAATATGGATAAGCACTAGCGCACGTGTCTGGCGATCAATGCCCGTAGCTGCTAAGTAATGGCTCCCATATTAAATCACCGGTTTCCAAAATTTTCCGAGGCTGTGAGAAATAATTTCTTTCCTCTTTCTTGCACAATTGCAAACAACAATTTACGACTAATACCACTCGATGAATCTTTTACTACTTCATAAACACTGCGCGAAAAAATAATAACTTATTGTATTGATTGAAGGGAGAAAAATTGAAAAACACTTTTTTTAACCACCTTTGAATTGGAAAAATTAAATATTATTTTGTTCGCTAAGAAGCTGCAACTTGATTTGCTTCATTCGTACACGGGGATACCAATATTGTGTTTTGTTAACAATGTTAATTTTGAAAACTAGCGATAATAGATTTACGTCAAATCGGTTATAGCTCGCGAGTAGTTACTTACGTATCGATGTAAAAGTTTTTGAATCAATCGCAAAACAAAAGTTCTCGACTAATTATATCGAGTTGTTAGTTCCGACAATAATCGCACGTGCAAAATTCCCTCGACATTCGCATCAGTTGTGAATCTTTTTTCGTAGCCGATGCGGTAATTTGCGAGAGCCACAGAGGTTTAAATCGTACATGCACGAGGAAATGTACAATGAATTAAATAAAAAAGAGGTGGGGATAAAATGACCGGCCATTAGAGGCTGAGGTTCGAGCATTTTCTTAGATTTTTGCGGAGGAAATGTGCGCAACACTGTTACACCAATGCTTTTATTAAGTTTTATTGTAGATTAAACAAAAATTCTCATTACCCAGACCCAACAACTTCTTACTCGACCTTCCACAGCTTTTGGATATTTTTATTCATTATTTAAGCAGCGAATTAGTTTATAGCTTCGCCGAGTCCAATGGCGAAATTTGCTCGTATCCAGCTGAAAACTTTAACTGGAGCTTTCGTTAACGAATTCGTTAACGAATTGTACTCTAGCTTATATTATTATTTGCTTATGTGCTATTTATACATTGTTGTTTACAAGTCTGTACCATTTATTTCTATTATAATATCTTATCTCATATTTTATTTATTTATATTTTTTAATTTTTATATCGATATTTTTCTTCTTTACTTGTACATTTTTCTATTTTACGCCGGTGAATTTTATTTAATCTATTTAAATCTTTCCTTTTTTCCTTAATATTTCTCTCAAACCCTTGAGATTTGTTATATTGTTTATTGTATTCTTGTTTCATGTTTTGTTTGCTTGTTTTATTACATTCCTGTAAGACATGTTTACATATATTTTCCATTATTGTGAAAGATCTTCTTTCTTTTTTATCAACTATTGTTATTTACTCTTGTTTCTCTTGTTCATTACTCATTCTATATCTATTCTATTTCAATTCTTTTTTCTCCTTTATTTCTTTTCATGTATACATTTTTAAAAATCTGTTTAATATTATTCGTTTTAATTCTACTGCAAATTTTGATTTTTTAAGATTATTAATCTATTTTTGTTTTTGTTGGTTCGTTTTTATTGCGCCCATATTCTTCTATATTATTTCTCCCCTTTTGTAATTCCATTTTCACTAGGAGTTTTCCAATTCTCTAGTTTCTTTTCTTAGTTCTCATTTTGTATCTATTGTTTTCAAATGTACTTTCTTCTTCTATGCTTAATTTAACGTATTCCTTGAAAATAACTATTCTTTCGCTTTTTCTTACTTTAGTTTTTATTTTAATTATTCTCTTGATACCTTTATTTTTAATCTTTTTTGTTCTAATTATGTATTCGGGAAGACTTTTTGTATGAATTAAATATCTTCACTACTTATACATTTCCATATTGATGTTTCCTATAATAACATATTTTCTACTTTGCTTTCATTTGTATTTATATGATTTCTTCAAACCATCTTTTCACAATGATCCATATGTTTCACATTACCATATTTACTCATACTATAAATCTATTATGTTTCAATCTCTATTATTTTCTTGAATGTGTATGTTCAGTATATAAATGTATTAACTGTTTGTATTAAAGGATTGATTTATTTATTTATTGAACAATATGTTGCATTGTTATGATACTTTTTACACATGAACTTTTTCATATTTAATTTAGTATTCTCTCATATACTAAGCCTATACATTTCTTAACTTTTTTACATTATAGTTTTATTCTTTCACTTATATTTAGTATTTGAATATAAATTTTTACATTTATATAATTATACATTGTATATACTTTTAGTTATATTTGCACTATACTTGTTTTACTTAGTATTTTGTATTAATTGCTTATTGATATCGCATTGCACATATTATACATTTTCTATTTATCTTGTTTTTTCCACTCCTCTCTCACTTCCAATGTATTTTTTATAACAGACTGATATCCTTTTTACTTCCTTTCATGCAGTTTCCCCAGTATTTTGTCTTGATTTCTATTTCTTTACATTCTTCTATTATATGTCTTAACAAGTCTTTCTTTTCTCTACATACTTTTTCTTCTTTCGACATCCAATGTTGCTCCATTTTCAGTTCCCATCCAAAAATTTCCACATCAAATCTTCCTTTTATCCCACCATTTTCACATATACATTCCACGTTACACGTCCAAATTTCTCAACATATTTGAATTTTTCGATACGGCTAATAATCCACAATTGCATCTGCTGACGTATTTTTACATTTCTTACCACATCCGACAACATATCTAATTTTTCCGCCTAATTCAAGACCGAGCCAAGTTGTTTTGCCAGAAACAAATTCTTTCTGTAAGATAATTTTTTTCTCTTTGGCCTTTCACTGTGTCGCTTCCTAGTGTCCTTCCATCCTCTATCCTCGCTTTTTCGCATTCTTTCATTTTTCCATCGCCATTTGTAATTTTATTTTCAAATCTAATCAATATTTTTGCCGCTTCAATTTCAATCCTGCTTATTTTAGTTTCTAGTATCAGAACTTTATCTGGTTGTTTGTATTAAATTTGTATTTTCTCTCGTTTCCTTTCATTCCTCTCCTCATATCTTGATTTCATTTTATCACATATTTTCATAGAGTCCACTGTACTTTTAAAATATAATAACTTAAAATATATGCCTTGTAATTTACAAATTTTTATTTTTATTCCGATTCAATTACATTTTATAAGATTATCATATTACTGTGTTTTATATAATCTAATACGTACTTGTTCCTTCTATTTCCTTTCATGTTTCTTTTCTCTTTATTTTTCAACGTTTTTCTTTACGTTTTTTTCTTCAGTATATATTTTTTTATCTAATTTAAATCTTTCTATTGTCTAAATATTTTTATTACTTTTTGTTTGTTTTCTTAGCATTGTTGATTCCACCATATTTTACTTTTATCTTGGTTTTTACTTATTTTATGTTCCAAATTTCTTTAATTTTGTTTTCTTTTTATTTCTTCTCGAGTTTCAGTGTTAATTAATTAATCCTTTTTTATATAATTTTTGTATGTAATTTTCTATAAATATAGGTTATCTTCTCCTTGACTTCTTGAATAAAATTTCTTTTATTGATATTAGTTATATTCTATTCTGTTCTATATTTCCACTTTCTTTACTTGTCCATTTACTTATATATTTACCATTATACAGACACGTATTAACTAATGTTTCTACTTTACTTGATGAAGTGAATTGAATTAAATTATATATATATCTACTCTCTTTCCATTTAATATAAATATTCCTCTATTTTTTATCACTTATTAATATTTTTTTAATCCTTTAGTTCCATATTACTATTATTATACATGTTAATATTATACTAATTTTTTCACTTTTCTTAAATTATTTTTAACGTTGTTTTTTTTTATTCATATTTCACCTTATTGAGCACATTTAAAAAAATTTTCTTTGTAAAATATTTATTTGATTTAACTTTTTTTTTAATATTAACTTCATCATTTTTTATCTCTTCTCTATTCATGTTTATGCACATTAAACTTTTTTAGCCCTGTTTACTGCAGTTTGTACTTTCACTTATCTTGTTTATGATTATATTGTTTTTTTCTTTTGTCACCCCCTCCCCTTTTCCTTTATCTTTCATCTTTTTTCGTATTGTTTCTTTCTTTATTTGTACACTTTCCTTTTTTCTCTTCCCTATTATTCTCAATATTTTACATTGTATTTCAGTCGATTAATTATTTTGCTATTTTTTTTTCATTTTTCTTCCCACCTTATTTCACTTTCTTTTTATTTATTCTCTTATAGATATAATCAATTTATCAATTGTTTTTATTCTTGACTGATTATTTACATGTCTTTTTTAAGATTTTATTTTCTGATGTGTAATTTCTTGTATGTTTTTTATTGGTTTTATCTAATTTTGTTGTATTTTATTTTATCAATTGCAATTGCTCGTTACAAATTTAGTACGTCGTCGTTTAAACTCCTCTTATTATTTCACAAATACAAATACCTTTTCACGATTATGAGCAACACTAATAATTATTAAAGTTTTCGCAAAAACACTTCCCAATAGCTTATATAAGTCGACAATTCCGTTGGTTTCTATTGAGCATAAAAACGAATGAAGCAAATTCTTCCCGGGGTTATAAAGCGTCACTAGTCAAGGATATACATTAAATTGTTGGATCGAGTTAAACGACAGTCGGCTTTCACGATACCATTCGCGATATCCTTTTGTATCCAGCAAACAACGCGATTGTCCATTACAGAAGAAAAAATTTGTAGCTCTTTTCAACGATTTTTCCAGTGCCCGCATCCGCCGGACTGGTTCACACCTGTAGGTGACAGTTAATGACGGATCAAGGTTTCGTTCAAAGAGTTACCGATCGAATGGGACCATTGGGAACATTCCCACCTTTAATACCGAACGTCCATCAGCGCACTCTCGTTTACTACCTGATGGTTACTCACATAAGGGGTTAGGCTTCGGTCTTGCTCGCGGTCGCAATCGATATTTACGTCGATCATATTTACGACTTGTCTGGGTAGCGTCTCTTAGCACCCCTCCTAGTTCCTGACTCACAATGCGCGTTCGAGTACTTCCTCGAGGGATGACATGTCGCGCGAAAAGCATCGCAGTATTCTCTGGCTGTAATTTCTATTTTGTCCAAGAGACGCGTGCCCTTCTACGTCTAAGCTGTCGGTTACTTCGAGAACAAACTGTTTATTGGCCTTTAAAGATGCGCGTTGGCAGAAATGAGTTTTTTGGGGACTAGTGAATAAAAGCCGCGTTTCCTTCTCACGTGTAACGAGTGGATAGTATTAACGAGCTTCGGTGCACTCGAAGTTGGCCGTTGCATTGTAATTTCTAACGTTTTCGACGCGACTCAATTTTCAATCCGTAACATTAGCTTCCGCTTTATCGAAGGTTTACCTTATACGTTTTAAATACGGCTAATGTCCTTCCTCCTTTCTCGCTCACTTGGATTGCTGTCGTTTATTAAAGGTTTCATGGCTACTTAAATCGAAAGCAAATAAACAAAAAAGCAGCACACAATAGAATCAAATGATTTGTAACGTTCGAGAGAAGTGTTTACGACAGTGAGAAATCGAAATATTTAAAGCTTTTATTTTCGTCGCTCAATAATACTGATGACACTTAAGAAAATACTGGCCACCATAAAAGCAGGTAAGGACGCACGGTTTGTTTAAGCTATTCACAGCACGTGCGCCACCTTTATTTTTTCGCCCTGTCCTCCGGCGACTCGTAAATTCGAAATGGAAAAAGTAATTTTCCAAGGACTATTTAATGCGTATGCATCAGGGCGTCATTGCTAATAAGCTAACCTTAAAAACTACGGCCGCGCTCGACAAGGTAGAGGAGAAATCTGTCCGAGATGCTCGAACTCGTCCGAGGCCATCCGAGTTATTTAGCGAAAGCGGGGACTCCTGTAGGCTGTCCCATATTTATTTTTGTTTTCGTTTGTCATTAAACGACCGGAAGGATCTTCTCCCACCAACGCGTCTGTTCTTCCGTTCTGCTCCCAGCTGTGAAGGATTACGAGGATCGGCAAAGGGAGGCGGACTAGACCATCCCATAGACTTTGAAGCTTCGGAAAATCACAATTTGAACGCTAGAATCTAACGCCGTCAGTCGTAAATAAGATGTGCCGCAGCGGCAAATGCACTTTCTTCTCTCTTAATGCCTTTATTATCTTTAGGAAAAAAGAGACAATGCCCTTGTCAGTACTTATTGCCTATATGCTGAATCGATGAGAAGAAGTTTCACGAATCAACTTACCGCCTAGTCACTGCTCGATTTTTTTACGCATTTACATGAAATCGGTTTTTCCGAGGGAAAGAATTGTCTTTTAGGTAGAATAACATTCGCCTGAGCTTTTTTAACTCCGAGCTGTGCAAGAGAACGAGCAAAAGCTGCTCCGTTCGACCACTAGACGACTGATTATTATAAAATTATTGCTGCGATGATTGTCGGTTTAGATCGATGGCAACAGTTTGTTCAACCTATCTACTACGAAGCATCTAAATTGCAAATATGCACATGTGTAACGATAATATTTTTCTGTCAGGTTGTCAAATGATAATTTTAAATAATCGTACATAAGTCGTATATTTTGGAAAGATAATCTAGAAATTATCTTTAAATCAATATAAAATCAATCAAACGTACATTTAAAATTATCATTAACTCGACACCGCTACGATACTCGATGCAATTTAATAATTTTGTCTATCTTTCAACAAATTTCAGACATTTTTTACTTTATTTTGAAAATATTCTAGAAGAATGTCTAGAAAATATTCTATTTTCTTTCAATTAAAAAATGGTTTAAATACGTATTAAAGTTTAATAAAATCTACTACGGAAACTCTGAGATGTAGAGGATGGACTCGTAAGATAATTTTATCCGACCTTTTAATTAATTTAAAATACGTATGATATTTTTGTCGTTGCACAAAGAAGCTGTGTATTAAGATGTAGAAAAAATTACAAGCAAAAGCAATAATGTATTAGGGTAATATTTAAAAAATTTAGGAAAAGCGCACACGCTAATATTGTGAAGTTCGATAAATCATTTAAAACAATTGTATTTAAGATTTGACGCGTTATCGTTTGTTTATTAGTAAAATTAAAAATTATGCTCTGTACCGAATTTTTGTAGTATATAATCCAAATAACTTGCACCGATAAGAGTCCAGGTTGTAATTGCTGAGCTAGAGTTTTGGAATTGCAAAATAGCCGACGACGCGTAATATCGATTTTATTGCTCGCCTTGACGATACAGGCGCTGAATAAACTAATGATAGATTGCATCTAAAATTGATATTCAGTTTTCAGGCTAAACACACCGGAGAAAAAAGAAAAAAAGAGCCATAGATAAAGATAAAGTTTGGCGCTTCTTCTGGTGGAAAGTTTGTAGGCCCGCGCATCGTACCAACTCAAAACGTTTCGCATGCAGGAACAATTTGTCACTGATACAAAACTTGTTCGTACCAGCAGCAGCAGCAGCAGCAGCACCAGCACCAACGGCAGCAGCATCGATTTCAAGAGGGTAAAATTTATTTCCTTAATTTCGTCCCCCTTTCATCCCTTGGTAACGCACGGGCTTCTCGTGCTTTCTCGTGCTCCGCGTACCTTGAGACGAGGCTTCGTAATACTCCAAAGATTACTGTAACCCTGGTAACGAGGGTCAGGATTTATTCGCGAAATCATCGCCTGGGCGCGTCTCGCGAGTCCCTAACGAGAAAAAAGGAGCGGAAGAGCCGAGCGTCTCTGGATCCAGGGCCGGAAAGGAGGGTGCAACGATCATCGCCGGCACCCGAGTCTAAAATCGATACGAGCACGCGGAGACACGCGCGGCTAATGCAGCAGAGGGGTTGTTGAAAAGGGAGGCGACGATGACGACGACGACGACGACGACGACGACGACGTCCGATGACACGAAAATGATCCATTTCCATCAATGCGCCCCAGAGCAGCGGGTGGAGGAAGTGGCGCGGCACGAGGCTCGTTCTCCTCGTTCGCTCCTCGTCGACGCCTCCTCCCCTGCGCTGCGCGTCCCTTCGCTCGTTCGCTCGCGAGCTGATTTTATCCGGCAGCCGCTCTTTAGCCCAGATCGCATTGTGCTTACGAGTCCTCCGTTCCATTCCGCGGGGGCAGCTCGGGGCTCTTTGAAGCCTCGAGTTCACGTGTCGGCCAAGAAGGTGGCGCGAGTACATGTGAATCACGCGAGGGTCGGGGCCGCCGAGTTTCTTCCGCACTCCGCACTCGCCTCCCCCTCTCTCGGGCTCGCGGCCCTTGTGTGTGTCTAGGCGTCGGCTGATACTCCGCGCATCTCTGCCGAGGGGCGAGGGTAGCCGAGAAGAAACGCGCATGTGAATGTCTGACACGTGATTCTGGCTGGCTGCGCGGCACGAGCGCGATACCCTATGAGAGACGCATGGGCAGCGGGGGTGGAAACGAGCCGTTGCGTGGAAACACGGACGGGCAGGGGTGTTTCTTGGTCGTCGTCAAGACGAGCTGCGAGCCGAGCGGCTCTTCCCAATTTCAGCCGAGTTATCGCGAGAAAAATCCGCGCTGCTTCCCGTTTCCGTTTCCCTCCTCTCTCCTCTCTTTTTCTCCTCTTTGCGCGCCGCTCGCGAGGCCTGATCATCTTCTCTCCCTTGGGCCAACGTCGCCGAAAGAGCGAGCGGCGACTTTGGTTTGCGCATGCGCGCTTACCCCAAAGCGTACTTACATCACGTGTGCGTACGCGCATGCATAAAGTAAAATCAAGGCAAAAGCTCGTGAATTTTTAAAATCTCGCCGATTCGAATCGAAGCAGCAGCAGCAGCCCGAAGGACTTTTT
Organism: Platyscapa corneri; assembly: GCA_018907185.1. Taxonomy (NCBI): domain Eukaryota; kingdom Metazoa; phylum Arthropoda; class Insecta; order Hymenoptera; family Agaonidae; genus Platyscapa; species Platyscapa corneri. The sequence goes on along the minus strand of JACCHW010000057.1, from coordinate 1,085,472 downwards.
TCGAAAGCCGCTCCTCTCTCTCTCTCTCCGACGGCAAAGTTAGCGGCTAAAATATTTCTGTTTAATAACGTCCGCGGCGATTACCCTGCAACTTTTTAAAAGATAAGTCGCAAAAACAGGAGATTGGTCGCCGAGAGCACAGGTCGATGCTTATTGGTCGGCGAGATGCGGCAAGAGTCGCGGTGCTCGAGTTACATTAAAAAATTAGCGAGTCCGCGTGGAGCAGATCAGTTGCCTTTGGCAACGCCGATCACGCGAATGATCCGCTGGCCCGATGCCTTTTCCCGCAAATCCTCTCCCAGACGATTTTCTCGGAATAAGCGCCGGTCGTGTTTCGCTTATTTTCAGGGGCCAATGTTTTCGAAAGGCTTAATGTTTTTAAATTTTAAATACTAATAGTGTAGGATGCGGCTTTAAATCAACTTTAGCATTAGACGCGAGGCGAAATAACGACGTTTTCTAAAACGTCTTCCTCGAACGCAACAATTAAACCAATATTAAGACTTTTTAGTGGACGTTTTTATTAGTCGTTAATTTAGCCTCCGCGTTGTTCGAGCGATTAGTTCGTGAGCGAATTTGTGCGAATCATCGGAACGGCATTAACGATTTTTTCGCGCACGAGTCCATTTTCTAATTGCATCTGCAATGGATAATTACAAGACTGCCTCTGCCACAGTTTTAAAACGAAATTAACTAATTTAACGAATTATGCTTCGATAAAGGTTGCGCAGTTTAATAGTTTTAGATAAAACACGCGTCATTCGCTATACTAATCTGCGTTTGGATGACTGTTCGAAATGAGCGAGTCGACGAGGCTCGGCGCGATCAATACGCCATAATGAATCTCGCCACTGATAACTCGTCGTCCTTGTTCCGGAATAATGCGACGTATAAGCTTAAATAATGAGCGCAGGACTTTATCGAGCTTTCGGAGACCCGTCCGGACTGGCCCTGGACTGCCCCCGGACTGCCGGCGCTCGATACTCTGTAACATCGAGAAAATAAAAAAATTAATAACGACGGATATAATTTCGTTTCGGCGGGGCTCGGCTGCTCATTTATTTAACATAATCTCTAAATGCACCCTCGGATCGATCGTTATCGCGCATCGGTCTCCTACGCAAGACGGCGACGAGGAAGGCAACGCGGCGGATTTTCATTAAAAATCCACGACTCGGAAAAACACGTCAGCCGTGAGGCTTTCGGGAAAAAATGCGCGCCGCGCTCCCTCTGCCCCTCGCACGCATGCGTGATATCACACTGTCTCTCGGTTCGGATCCGCACCCACGCACGGCTCAATTATTTTCACCTTCTGCCGGCGCGACGGCCACGGCACTGCAACAGCCACTCGGGCGAGACTCGCGTGCATGCACGTCCTCTTTAATGAGAGTCAGTGCTCGTTCGAGGAGCCGTACCGGCGAACCTTTTGCCTTTGCTCGCACATGCGACTCGGCGACACTCCTCCTTACTCCCCCCCGCCACCACCGCCACCTCCTCCGGCCCCGGCTTTATGGGTCAAGCATCGAGAGGCTCCGACTTGTACGTCGCCGTGTCCGCTCCCAAAGCTCGCTACTATTTATGCTGATTAAATCTTAGATAGGTTACTCCCGTTGGAAACCTTATCTTTTATAGTTCTACATTTAACGGACATCTTGTTGTTGTCCGCTTTAATCAGCGAGCGAAGCTCCGTTGCTTCCAAGCTCGTTTCCAACATTTTCCTTTCCCATTACCTCCTTAATAATCTTCGAATTTCACGTTAAAGTCCTTGAGTTGTGAGACAACTGCACAATTGCGGCGTCTCGTCTTTTTTCAGCAAAACTGTGTCTATCGATTAGCGATTATCCACTGGTAATGCATTGAATTTAAGCGCCGCTCTCGGCTACGCGTCCGCGCACAACAATAATAATAATATTCTAATATCTCGATGAAATGTAATAATTAATTTATTTACATAACTCACCCTCCTTCCTCTCTCTACTTTCTTGAAGTTATAATTTTAAATCATTCTTTTAGATACCACAGTTTGTTCAGAGCCTGTTTAACGTCGATAAAATACTACGTGGTTACCTCGAGACGACGTACCGTTGAACCCTTGGATGCATTTTGAGTGAAATTTAACGAAATTGCTCCATTTTGTTGTATATCGTAGCATCATCGATGATTTTCACGGAACGAGCAAGTAATTCACATAACCTAAATGTATGTGTATACAATTGTAATATGTTTAATAAAGTAGCTTGTTAATTTAATTTAATCTTGCTGCGATTACAACGCAATACTTGTGCCTCTTAAGATTTTTAAAAACATCTCGGCTCGTTGCAAAATGATAAAAATCCATCTTAATTTATATAAAAATGGCTGCTCAAATTCATAAAAGTGAATATTGGTTTTAATATTTATAGAGTAAAACTGTATATTCACCAAGTCGGTGTAACTCTTCACAAGTTATTCTACACCTTGGTGTTGCCTATAAAACATAAGCGCGCGAGTGCTGGAAAATCTATTAACTCGATGAATATATATTGCTTTCTTGTATGAATTGATTAGTATTTTAATAATAAACAACGTACGTCTTTTATTTGTCAAATATAAAGGCTTTTCACAATTCTTAGCTATTAGCAATGAAATTCACCATTTTATTTATTTCAATTACGCATAAATACACGAATGTATATAACACGTTGTGTTAAAAGTGTAAGAAAAGTAATTCGTTATTATCGTGAATTATATTAAACTTATTTTCCCAAACACTCGCAGGTTTGTATTAATACAACATTTAGCTAACGCTCGTAATAAAATATTCTATTTCTATTGTAAAGTAAATACTTTTTATTCGTGATCAATTTTTTCTTTATACAAAAATAAGATTTTTATGCATCACCTGAAAGAAATGTTATATAAATATGTATTTGTTTATGTGTATATGTGTTATCAGAAACTCACTAATGAAGTAAAAATTTCAGATTGTGTACGCTTTTTATTTTAATTTTATTTTTTTACACAATTTTTCATATATATTGACTTATATAGCTTACTTCAAAAGAATAATTTTGCTTGACAATGAAATTAATTCAATAAGAAAAAATAAAAAAAGATGAATTTTGTTGAAAAGTTAATATGAAGCGAAGAAACATTTTAAACAATATTTTACAAACTTATTTTGTGTTGGAATGAATTTTAATAAACTTTTAATAAATACATTAGATGTCATTATTTAAAATAATAAAACGTATTGATTGCGAAGATAAAAATTAATACTATATCGTGATGAAACATAAGACGATCGATAAAATATTTATGTAACAACAAAACACAAGTTATAACGAATTTTATTATAAGTCAATGGCTTTGCGATTATTAAATTTATTGTGAAATATACGTTTAGTCATGCCGGTAATATAAAAAATAAACGTTAAGGTACAAACGTTATTGGGTTTTTATTTTGATTCTATTGACTTATAAAAAAAGTACGAAAGAAAAAGATTTTACTCAAACTCGTAGAAATACGAATAGATGAATATTGTCGAAAGAGGAAAAATTTGAAAGAGTTTCTTGCTCGTCGTTGCAAATACTCGACAATAAAACCTAAATAAGCCATTTAATTATCTCGTAAGCGAACGTTCATTTGTCTATTACAAGAGTTCTACGTTGCCTTATTCGATGCCCATTTTTTGTATAGTTACGTACGCAGACGAAAGTGTAAGTGCATTGAGCAATGGATCAATCAACCGAAAAGGAAAAAGAAATTTCTCGGACGGTTAAATTTCCGCGTGTGGGTTGGAGAGTTGAGTCGAAAGTTGAAAAAAATTTAGTACTAGTTGGAGCTTTCACGGAAGAGCCGGTGCAAGCGTGGGCATACGTTGTTTCATCGCTAATTCCACCTTTCCGCGAGTCGTACAACTGTCGATCCGCACGCAACGAGCAATAGATGCATCTACACGTGCATACATATTTCTGTCTTAACCGCTAATAGAGTGCGCGCGCATGCTCAGGCGAGCGTGAACATTCACATCCGAGCGTAGCTGAAACGATCATAAAAACTAATCCTCGACTATCCTTCCCCCCTTCTTTTCTTCGATCTAAGCTTACATTTTATTTCTCGGGGGTCCACTTGATCTAGTGGCCGTAGAAAGTTCCCCGCTTATCTCAATTATTGCTTCAACCAGTTTCTCTCTCCAACGAATGCATTCCGGATTTTTTGCAGTGCGTTCCATTTAATAAGTCGATCGTCCAATGTTTACTTTTCACTTCCTATTCTGCGTCTTATATAAAATGCCGTCTTCGGGGAGACGCGCGCGCGCGTGGACGTGCGTTTGAACAACAGCAACAACGACGACGACGACAACGACAACAGCAACAGCAACGATGAGCGAGGGAGATAAAAAAAAGATTCGACAACGATCGTCGGCGTATTTTGAATAATCGTGTGACGTGCGCGCGCACACTTTAAGCTCTTACAATTAACTACTTTATATCGAGGAGATAAATGAGACTATTGTGGAAAGCACAATGAGACGTCAGTTTCGAACTCGATCAATTAATGTTAATTAATCGAAAACAATGATCGGGATGAATCGCCGATGTGCGTCGGAAGACAGTTTTTCGCGTCGTATTGGAAATTCCTCGTTTCGGGAAGATGAATGGCTCCAAGAAATAGTCGGACTTTGTGGAAGCTGGTGGTAGTTATAGGGGTAATCCGAAAAGCCTGAGAGGGAAAAAAGCCGATCGAGTCGGAGAGAAATTTACGCTCGCAGATACGCAAAATTGCATCCGATAACCCGGAGAATAGTGGAAGCGATTGACTCGTCCTCGAGGATCCGCTTAAGGAGGTATGCGCGCCGACGTCGGATAGTGGCTCGCGGTGGTGCGCGTGCGCGAGCAGTGCGGCAAACGAGGCAAGGAACGCTTCAACCCTTCCAAATGATTCGCACAACTGGTTCGATTGCATCCCAGTTGTAACGAGCTCGTTCTTTGCCATCGACGAGCAGAGCGGGGCAAGGGAACCATTAGTCTTCGTTGGCACCAGACGCGGTGACTCGCCGCCGCCGCCGCCGATGGATTTTTCGGCCTTGACGAAGATCCACACAATGCCGGAGAGGCGCAAACGAGTTGCCGACGACTACCTGTGCACCGTTAATTTGCGCTGTTTAAGGCAACTCGAGCGGACGGACGTATTCGCGACGAGAATGCGCCTCGGCAGTTTGGCTAACCGCGAGCAAATTCTGATACCGCATTTTACGTCTTCGCTGCTCCGCGCGATGTTTGCCTTTCCTCGTTTGCTGCGATGCCTCCGCACAAAGAAGGCCGGGGACGCAGAAGATTTCGCTCGACCATTTTGAGCTTCCTCTCGGGCTCGGAACACGTACCTGTGCGCGAAGCCGAACAGGTGGGAGCGACACTGACAGCCAAACTGCAAACTCCACCACTTGCCTGCAATTTGCAAATAAGCTTTTTAAACATTTCTTAACCTTTTTCGAATCGCGTGTTTCCGATAATCCGCGACTTATCGTTCAATGTTTTATTCGTGTTTGCGCATAGTTTATAAAATTGTCTCCCAGAGTAAAGCTTCGGACGAGCTTTGAACCTTCTCGAGCATGTACGGAGTGTAACCCATTGACGGCATAATTATTACACACACATGGAACGAGAAAAAGAACGTTGCCGCTTCGTTGCGGGAATCTGGCCTTGTGATTTTTAAAAAATTTCCGACTGCTCCTACTCTTTCTGGGCTCTAAACTTGGGACTAAACTGTACGAGCCTTTGCTTCTGCACGTCATATATCGCGTAGAAAAATTTGAGGAACGCGTTGGAATCGATTTTGCCGAGGAAGCAAACGACGTATCGCGAACGAATGATTCCTGCAGGAAACATATTAAAATAATATCCGTTAAAACGCGAGCACGAGAAAAATTGATATTTTAAAACAATCGACTGATGGTATATTCTTGTCCGTTATAATCATTTACTCGGTTATTCATATTACAACGTACACTTTAAGCAATACCGATTTTTCAATCGGAAAGAGAAATCGCAGAGAGAGAGAGAGAGAGAGAGAGAGAGAGAGATTAATTTGTCGAAAGTAATACGCGGCCAACTGACCAAAGACTAGCGTTTAAATATTATTTTTGAAATAAAAAGTGCGTTACGAAGTGCTGCGTGTGTGAAATTGAAAAGTTGGCGAATGGACGGGGTGACAGAGGGAAGGGGGCAAGAGGGGGCAGCAAACGATACCGATACCAGCAGCAGCAGCAGCAGCAGCAGAGTGAAGAATAAATAGAGAAGAAGTAACGGTAAAGAGATAGTGGAGAAAATGAGACAAAGGAATGTACGTAGGAAAAAGGACAGATAGGAGGCGAACGGGTGAGTGAGCGAGCGACAGTCAGCGTCGACTCACTAGACGGATAGATAAGCTTAACGGTCTTGTTATCTTGGTTACAGTTTTAGGACTAATCCAGGATGCCTCAAAAATGGATACGAACGTACCTGCGTACGGTGCTTGCGTTTGTCGTTCCCGGGGCGTGCGATACCCCGCGGTTTGACGGCTCCTCGGAAAATCCGACGGGTTTTACGACTCGGTGATTTACTCGATTAGTGCTCGTCGAACCCCTGCCTCGAGGCCACGCGCGTTTTTGCCTCCGGCACTGCTCCTGCGCCTCTTTTGCCGCTTTCCGACCGGGAAACGCTTTCCGATGGCCGCGCGCTCGACGAACGTGATTATTCGGCCGATTGGAAACGAGACTTCCGCCCCCTCTAATCTTCCTCGACTGTGTCGAGGGGCCGGGTTGAGCACCACTCCCTACGAGAAAGTGACTTTGCGTGTTTTTCTTCAAAATTTCGAAAGCCAGAAATCGGGCGGGGATCACTCGAGAGATCGTTGGAGACTAGCGAAGCTTCGACAGCCGAGAGATTGCGAGTGAGTTTTACTCGCGAGTCCCACCTGCGCAGCAGCAGCAGCAGCAGCAGCAGCAGCGGCTGTCTCATTTCAAACAAAAGTAATTACACAGAGCCAAATAAAAAAGCAGCCTTCGACATAAACATCGATGCGCTCGATGAGTCGAGTCGCTTACAATTGCACACACAACTCGTAATCTTTATAAATACTCGAAACTCGAACAATTACTTTAATTGCTTTCTTTGCCCCTAGCCGTTGGGAGCTGCGACGTAATGAACGTCCTAAGCTGCATATCGTTACGTTGAAGGTTGGAGGGGAGAGTTTAATATTCGATAGAAAAGCTTTGAGATACGAAAATGGGCCGTAAAGTCTACGAAAGCAAAAGCAATTTCGCGCAATTCTTCATCGCGGAGAATCGCAATATAAACTTTCTCCGACAAGCGCAACAATACACGCGCGCAAGCCTCCATTTACGCAATTCCTTCCCCGCTTATAAATACCCGAAAATTGAACTCTCTCTCTCTGTCGTCGAAGACGGCACGCAAAGCCAATAAAGTTTTAAAGATAAGGAGTGTGTACACCCTCGTATTTTTTTAATATACAAGCGGGGGGGGAGCGGGACGGCGGGGGGGCTAAATGACGACTGGCAGAAAATGAACTCCCGCGAGCCGTCGCCGGCGTGTCTTTGTCGGAGGAAAGGAAAGCGAGGAAAAGGTTCCGGGCGCATTTGCTCGGACGGTTGCTCCAAGGATCAACTCGGCTCGAGCGCGCACTCGTGTCGTGACGGGAACGCGGAGCTTTTCCGAGGGAGCGTACGTACCTCCAGCCCCGGCAGAAGGGATAATTCTACAATCCCGTGGGTTCTTAGCACGAGATTCTGCTTGTCGTACACTGGGCTCGTTTCCCTTTTTCTTTCTTTGCTCCACCTCCTTCTCCTCCAGAGCCACGGGCACACACACACACGCGTCTGCAGGCAGACCAAATACACTCGCAGGAGCTGAAGAAGAAAGAAAGAAAGGAAATAGGGGAACTACGTTTCCACTCCGCTGGAACATTGTCTCGGAGTCTTTCCACTCCTACTTTTTTCCTTTTCTTTCTCTTTTTCTTCTTTTTTTTTTTTTTTTTTTTTTTGTTTTCAATAGTTCGGGGGGCCGGGGGTGTGTGCGTCATGAAAATCAAGCGTCATCTGCATAGACGCCTTACTTCTGGCCCCCCTCCTGCAGTCGGAGTCGTGTAACGATGTGGCTCGTTAATGCCCCGACGATACATCTAGCCGAGAGCACGTATGTACACAAGCACCGGGGGATGAGAGGAACCCTCGACCGAGGGCGCGCGGGGGCTCGTTATTGTGTGCGCTGCGCTCCAGTGGCAGTTAGGACTATGGGAGCGCGAGACGACGATGACCCTCGCGCTCATCCTGAAAAATTCAAGAAGAGCCAGCCCAGCCGTCTTTGCCGGACGTGGCCGAGAGCCGCTATAGTCTCAGTCGGCCGCCGCTGCCGCCGATGCCGACGCCGCCACCGCCGCCGCCGCGCCGCCGCGAGGGGTCGGCAAATCTGATAAGGAGGGCGTTTTTGATCCTTGAACGAAAGCCAGACGCCGGGCCCTGCCGTCCCTCGGACGATTCATTTGCGACGCGGTACCATAAGCGCGAGCGCGACCGGCTATCTACCTCTTCTTCTCGGCTTCCGACGAAATTCCACCTTCGCTCAAAGGCGGCACTGCGTATTTGCTCGCTCGGTGCGTTTTATCTGACTGGCAATTATCCGCCGACGCGCGCAACAGCCGCGTAAGGACGAGGGGCCAAGCGGCTAAATTGCGGCCAAACGAGAGAAAATTAAAGCGGATTTGCCCTTTGCTCCCGCCGATGCCCGTCCGTATACTTTATTCCGCAAAGGCGGGATATTATTTCGAATTACCCTGGGCCGCTTCCCTTTCATTTTTTTTCCCTTTTCAGCGTCACCGCCCTTTCAGTCTATCCGCTGCTAATTTGCTGCGTTTCCTTCTTCGGAATAAAACGAGTCCGCTGGCTTGGCCTTTATTCGTTCTGCTTTTCGAATTAATTCGTCGCGTTGAAGTTGATTCGTCGAGACTCGCTTGTCCGATAAGCTCGCGCGGAATATCGCAAAGACGTTGCACCGACAACCTGTAATCACCGCTCAATATTCTCTATAATTTACAACCCTGGCTCCTTCCCCCAATAACGCATGCGTTCTAGGAACTTTTTTATTTTAATATCATCTATTTACTTAAGTTTATGCCTCGCTCCGCCCTTTTCGAGAAACTTTACATTTGCAGTTGTTAAATTATCGCAAACTGTATCCGCGCGCGTCCGAGGGACAAAGTATCGAGCAGTCGATTAAAACGGATGGACAATTTATGTGCGTTTTCACTAAGCGTCGTTAAATTTTAGTGCCGCGCTTAAAAAATCATACGCAGTTTCGTAAAAAATAACGCTTTTAGCCAATAGAAACGAGTTATTTCGTTCGCTATCAACGCCGCCGAAATTATCCGTATCGAGTAGTTTTTTTGTTTTTTTCATTTTGAATTATTACAATTCACGCTGGAGATGAACGAAGGTAGAAAAATCTTTTCCAACGAGCTGCGGGAGAATTTAACAACTCCAAGATGGGCAGCCGAGGTTGGGTCCAGGCATATGGGGTTGACGAATCTGATAATGACTTTCGATCTTTATAGTTGGCTCACTCTTTTCAAAGACCGGAGCGGAGGAGACAGGCTGCTTCGGCTTTGACATTAACCTTTCACAGGACATTACTGCATTATTATTTTACGGCTACAAAGAGTCGAGCTTTTTCACAAGAGGATGACGAATATAAAAAATCTTTTTGAAGAATTCTGGTAAATGAGAAACTGTAAAAAGTCTTTTTAGATTTTCAACGCGTGATGGACATTTTTATTCTCGGGCGATATTTCGTCCGATTAGCAAACAATAACAACTAGTCGGCAGAGGTTCGGCCTCGACCCGAATACTTGTACTTTCGGTAAAAGTATACCTTGTTGCCTTTACTACCACCCCCCGCCGCCGCCGCCGCCGCTTGATAGCACCGACGCACAAATTTATGAATCGTAAAAGCGAAGCCATTAGCTCGGATGTTTTCGGATGAAAAGTGCACGCGATTCCTTTTTCCTCGGATGCTCTGCATTTGAAAAGCACAGCTTAAACTATTCGAAAAAACATCGCCAACGCGGCTCGCGAGAAATTAACGTTCGCTCGTTACCAGCGTTTGTTCGACAGCAGCGACAAGCCCAGCGAGCAGAGGGGGGGGGCTAATATTAATAACAATATTCGCCGGGTGGGTCGAGGCGTCGCGCGATAACCGAGGCAAAAGCGGAATAACGAATGCGGCCGCTGACGGCGCGCGATTTGCGAAGATAATAATTCTCCCGACACTCGGCGGCGGGATAATTACGAAGCCAGAGGCGCATTCTCGCCTCGTTGCAGCTCAGACATAGTTTACGGTCGGGCCAGCGACTCGAGTAACAGTCCGCGCTACTCGCCACTTCCAACGCACGCGATCTCGTACCTGGAAATTAAATCGGCCCGTCGCGATTAGCGGGACGTCGCGCGGATCCGCGAGTCTTCTAATTCGCGCGAGACTCCCCGACACTGGATACGCATGCGTGTCCAAGCCCTTCGCGTGCCTCTGCGTGTCGCCTGGGTCCGTTGCAGATCGGCCTCCTCCTCCCCCCTCCTCCCTCCCCCCCGTTAACGGCTTCCCGGCGACTCTTGCGCTGTTCGCACCTCGACGCACGCATGCGCCCGACTGCGACTGGCCCCAATGACCTGTTCGACATTCTCCTTCCGCAACGGCCAGTTGAAAAGTGCGCCCTCGGGGATTCCCTCTTGCGTTTCCGCTTACGGGCCGAACACCCGTTCCTTCTCTGCCCAACTGCTAGAGGAATTGATCGGAATTTAGCTTAATATGTGCCTCGATACACGTGTACTTCTCGTCGTTAAGCTGTCGAGTGCACGGGTGTGCCTTACACCGCTCGCACCTTTCTTACAATCTGTTTACTTTTAAGCTTAACTCTGCGTATATTGCGAATCAGCGTCGCCAGCGAATAAATTTATTTTACAAGCTCTGAATTCCGTACGACTATTTTCGAGTGGACATTATTTTCATCTTTTTTTTTTATTTCTACTAGACATCTGTTAGACGGTTAATACAGCTTTCAACAACTCGGTAATCAAACTTAAATAATCCTCCTTTTGAATCGAAGAAAACTCGCAACGGAACCTTCCCTGTATTATCTTTGTTTAATATTATAAAAATAGGCGTGTAAAAATTTATGTAAAAATTCATGATAATAATTACAATTTAGACACGATAATTTCAAGCGAGATTACTCGTTATATAATCGATAAAAAATCTAACTTTAGTAGCAGACGTTAATTATCGTTCATCAATTGCGCACAACTTAAAATTTCAAAGTATTGCAAAGTTTTTTATTTCTTATAATACTCTGGTACGAATGCGTATGGTTATATTTCAAATGACCTGTTTCTAAATTAATAACGAACGCTCAAAATGAAATACACTGAAAATTTATTATATTTTGATAAAAACTCTAAGTACTAGTCTATTTACCCCACTGCGCTTAGGTTCAGTCGATATCTCATTTTCAGCCTTTAATTTTAAAATAACGATCAATTTATAACTGATTTGATCTATATCGTACAATTGTGTAAATATACTTATTTTAATTTAACGTTAGTTTTCTTTACACACTAATCACCATAATAAGAAAAATGGTGAAAAAACAGTTTTACAAGATCCAACTTGTTCTTACAAAGGTCAGCCGAATAACAATAAGATAATATGTCGTTTACGTAATTAAAACGCAATATTATTTTATTCGGGTTATTTTCATACGTTCTCGTAATTTATAAATTACTATTAATTGTTAGGGAATGCCCAGATAGTAATTATAAATTACAATATTAGACTCGTAAATTTTTTAGCTTAAACATTTAAAGAACAGCTTTCAAGCGCAAAACAAAGTTCATAAATTCATATTTTTTTAATTAATGGGAAAAGAAGGATTTTAAATCAAGTAGAGATTCTAATTAAATATAAGACTTTAAGTGTAGCAGAATATTTGCATTTGCACTTTGCGTAGAAGAAGCAAAGTAATGAAAATTGACAAAGAGAAGATTCGAAAAGGAAAAGGATTGTATCTTTTACAGATTTAAAGGAGACACATCCGATAATGTAAGGCAACAGAGCGCGATTTAAGCCCGAGAACATCAAAATGGAGGCAGAGGTTTGAGCCAATGCCAAAGGCAAAGCTCGTGCGCCGGTAAAAGTTGCTGGAAAGCGCAATAAGTCAAGTTCGATAGCACACAAACACAGTGAAGCTACGGGAGAGCGGCGAGGGTTATCTAGGGTTCGGCTCGGGGAAGATAACAAAAGTGGCCTGAACGAGTTTCGCGCGCAGGCCTGTCTCGAACCTTTACTTATTCCCGTAACCCTTGCGTCGTCGTCGTCGTCGTCGTCGTCGTCGCCGTCGTCGACTAGACTCTTCCCGACTCCGGCCCGAGACTAGTTTTGTCTCAACCTTCATTACGCGCTGCACCCAAGCGCGTACGCGACGTGGGTGCAGACCGTTTTAAGCGGATGCTGCCGCTCGAGTTGCTCCGAGGGATCCAAGAGCCGATAAACCCAGATGCTCGAGCATCTCCTCGTCCACTTTCAACTCGTTCGAGGCTTATTTTTTATTACAACTTGCCGCGACGTTCAAAATAATCGATAGAAGCTTAAAATGCAGCCCCGACAATTATTCAGCCTCGTTTTATTTTATTTCGCCAGCTATTTTTCTCGGGGCGCACGTTTGAGGTGAAACTTTACAGGCGACGATTTCCTGCTCGAGCCTCAGCGCCCTCTCGGGGGTTTTAGTTTCTCCAATTTTTATTCGTTGCGATAACGACGTAACTCGTTGGGACCTCACCGAATAAGTTCGTTAAAGCGAGGAGTTAGCAAAGGTGGTTAAGCCAGACACTCCATTAAGCGAACCGGCCATTTTCTGAATATTAATTTCATCTCGCCTTGTAATGGCGGAACTGAAATTATTGAATTTTTAAGGTGGCATAATAGAGGTAAAAGGAGGAAAATCGAGGAAGAGGCGCGATTACTTTTTTATTTGTTTTTCGACGAGCGCACATTGAAATACCGTGTTCTCGCGAGAGTAGAGGCTTTTATTTCAAACCCGATATCAGAAATGATTATAATTACGGCGAGTCTCGGCTGCCTCTGCCTATACGTATCAACTAAATGCACGTATTAATGCAGAGGATAGGTGGTACACCTGCACTATAAATAATCTCGGCTCATAAGACGAATGCTTAATGAGGAAACACTGACACTGATCGCACCGAGTATCTCAACTATATCGGTTTCCCATATAAAGTGCGAGTTCCCGGGGAAAATCTTCCTCCCTCCCGCCCCCCCCCTGCCGGCGCGCGATCGTTTCTCGGGCAATCACGCGGGGGAACGCGCGTGCGCGGGAAAGGAAAGAGGCGCAGAAAAGTGACGCGCCATAAAATGCCACTCAACGAGAGCGACTTCATCTGCGACTGGTTTTCAGAAAGCGCGCGCAGGAAGTTGCCGGGCCTGCTCTGCTTTTTTCTTCCCGAGTGCAGCCGCCCACGCAACTCGTTAAGCGGCCCCGAGGCCTCCCTCCTGCTCATTTCAGAATTTATAGTTTCGGATTACTGGAAACGGCGGCCACGCGGCGGCTCGCGAATTATACGATTACTGACATTAATGGAGTGGAGCTAGAAAATAAACGTCCAGGGGATTAAATAGGCGCTGCGTAAGGTTTGCGGATGCATAAATTTTCGACTTATATGGGGCTACATTTTAGTTTTAGCCGCTAAATGCTTCCTCCGCGGCATCGGCTCTATCTTTATGCCCGTGTAAATTACGCGGCGATTTCGGAAGCGGGGGCAAAAATGCCGCAACTGGCACACCTACGAGCGCACGCGCGTTCCTCGACTCCACCAACTTCCTGGGATTCTGCCGCCTCCTTCCGAGAATTAAAATTTCATTGCGACTGAATTAAAATGAACTAAAGCGATTCTCTGCGCGTTCTTAGTACGCGTAACTGCAACTTACAACGGCTAAATTACGCGAGCGACTCTGATTCCGTTTTAAATCGGCATAACCAACATTAGCGTGTTAAAGTTATTAATAAGGCGCGAAAGAGAAATTAACTCGCGTCCATTGCTCGGATTGAGATTATTACCGTTACAAATAGAAATTCGTTTTCGCGCTAATGGGAAATCTTATTTCGCGCTTTCGCTCTTCGCTCCACAGATCTCAACTTTATCGCGAGCTTCGGTTAATTTTGATTAACAATGCATAATTTTGCGATTCCGAACAAAATTTATGACCCACTCCTGACTCGTTTCGTAATTAACCACTTATCTAACCACTGCGTAACAAGTGCGCGACTTTTTAAAACGCGCCACATTTGCTCGGATGCTATTAAAACCTTGTATTTCGTCGAGGATACTTTAATTTATGTTTAATTACTAGAAAAAGGGGTTGTTCCCTTTAATCACTTATCCGAGCAGGGTTCCATTATTTTCCCCTGATAACTTTGTAAATACTTAAATATGCTAATTGTCCAGATTTCGCGGAATGAAATTTTAAAGGTTCAGTTTATAAATTTATACCGTCGTCTAAATTTTGATTCGTTGCGCAACTGCTTTTTAATCTCACGTCAATTTCTCAATGATTTGAAAAATCATTAAGATCGACGATAAATATTTCTTTTTCGTGAAAATTAAGACGCTTACTTTACGTTGCTGCGCATAAGCTAGAGAAAGCGCCATTTGCCGCATATAAGTTTTAATTTGCGCAACAAAACTATTTAAGAAGATACTTTATTTGGACCTAATTAGCTGCCTTAAATAAATTCCGATTTAATAATACTTAAACGCGAAAAGTTAAAAAGTGCGTTAAAAAAAAGAAAGTCATTTTAACAGGAAACACGATGTACTTTAAAGGAAGTTTTTTTTTTTTTTTTGAAGCAACGAAGAAGTTCTTAAACACGAAAGAGTTAAGTTTGTAACACTTTAGAAATTGTTATTTTAAGTATATTCACCAAAGTTTAGCCATTAAAAATATAAAGTAAAACAACTTTCTTAGTAGTCACGGAGAGTGTTGAAAAAAAGAACAAAAAAAAAAGAAAAATATTAGCCGGAGTAAAAAATTGTTGCGGTTGTTGTCGAAAGAATTTTTATCGTTTTATCGTGTCGCAATACAAGCAAAGTTTAAGCGATGGACATAAAAGCGAGAATCAATTTAGATAAGCCTACGGCAAAATAAAAAAAAGGCAATTTTCCAGTATTTCATTCGGCTGCTTATTTTGGCGCGTCGGTGTCAAAACCTTATTGACGTAAAACTTGAAAAAAATTATAACAAGTCCAGCCAATAATGGAGGCTGCAAACAAAGGACAAAAAGTTGGGGGTGCCGAAAAAAACAAAGGGGCCAGGAGGAGTTATTCGAAAGTAAGCGAGCAAACGAGAGGAAAGAGCGTAACAGAAGTAGTAAATTGATTCCTAAAACAGAGTTCTTTTGACTCGTTTAGCCCACCACTCGGGAACACTCATAATGGGCTGCCGCCATCAAGAGCGACGAATTAGGGAGGCTTACCCTTCCACGACGAAATAATCTTTCGGGGTCTCTCTCGCTTTTAATGGTCTTGCCTCGCCGAAGAAAAATGTTTCGGAACACTTTGATCAAAGGCAGGCGAGCTTTCTTGGAGTATATAAGCGGAGAGAAGGCGCGTGACAAGTTTACGAGAAAGAAAACAAGAAAGGAGGAGGAGGAGGAGGAGGAGGAGAAGGAAAGTGAAAAGGGAAAAACATACGCTATTCTGCATTGAACGGGTTCGCCGCGTACACTGGCAGCAACGTCTGCATCAACCTACCTGTTGCCTCCGCGCCCTTTTCCCGACTCTAGTCTCCTTCTGCTCCCTCTCCCTCTTGGCCGCGTCCTCGCTCTTCGCGTGACTGCATCAATCGCTACTCGAGCGTCTCGACGCCAAAGCCGCCCGATCAAAATGCATCCGGCGCCCTCGTGACACTGCTTTTCTCCTTTTCTCCACGCTCGATTCATCGACTTTCGATACGTTTATGCAGCCACCAGCAGAGACGTTTTCCTCCCGCCTCGACTCCACTTTCCTTTCCCATTAATACAAAAATATAAACCGCGCGCGCGCGCTCCGATGCCTTTTATCGCCCATCTCGACTCTTTTACTGCTATTTTTTTAATAAGCAACTGATTTTGTCTTTTTACTTTACACCGAGTTTTCGTCGTAAAAGCTGCGATGAAAGCGGCGTTTACGTCCGACCGTGAAAATAAAGAATCGCGTTAATCATAAATGCGAATTAATCGCACGTGCGCCGATCTGATAGCGAGTTTACGTGCGCGAGGAAGCTTTTCTCGCTCGTGCGAAATTAAAAGTTTTCGCGCGCCTGCAAAAGTAAAAGCAGTCGCGCGATGCACGGAGATAATAATAGTGTCTAGAGCTCGTTACCGCTGTAAACCTCATTTTTAGGCTCGGCTCGGAGGTGAATCGAAAAGAAGAAGAAGAATAATAAGAAGAAGATGAAGAAGAAGAAGATGAAGATGAATAAGAAGAAGCCAAAGGGGGCGTTGAGGTGCTATTCCAACTGTTTTTATCCGAAAGTCAGGAACGGGTTTGGCGTTGGCCCCTGGGTAACGACTGTTGCGCGTGCCCCGGTCGATCGAATCCAGTCCAACGCCAATTAATTCATTCGAGAGCAGGAAGTCGAGCGACCCGAACTGCCGCCGTCGGGGCAGAACCAGAAGTCACTGGTTAAGGGTAGCCCGGGAGTCAGTTATTGAAAATGGGCGCGAAAGCGAAATTGCCAGTTGGTATCTGCAGGAAAATCATGCTGATCCTGACAATGTCCCAGAGGGGGAAGATTCGCAAACGATTCCGGTAGTTTCCTATCCTAATCCTTGATTTACTGCCAATTTAAATAAGTTCGCGCGTACACGGATGAAGTTAATTAGTGCGGAAAATGTTTTATCCTATCTTGGTCAGATTTGTTGCTGCCCCGTAGCCGAATCCGGTTCTGCGTTTCGCCTGCGATTCAGGCCTACGATTGCTCTCTCGACTCCGTGTCGCGCGCTCACCCACGTGTGCGTGCGCGCGCGTGTGCGTGTGCAACCGCGGCTCTCCGCACGTACGAGTGCGTGGAAAGCGAGTCTAATATTTGGCAACTAACGTTTAGTCACAACTTATCGATGAAAAAGTTGGGCCTGCTAAGGAATGAAAGTGGGGCATTAACGACTGATCGCGCATCTAATTGCAATTATCTATTTTACGTCTAAAGATATCCTTATCGCATTTTGTAGGTGAAACGTAACGAATAACGCGATGTATTTTTGAATGCTCGACCGTAAATAACGTAATGTCTCCTCGATAAATGCTTTTTCGTCTCGACGAATGCTTCGAGTGACGCGCAGCTGTATAGAAGAAAACCAATGGCATTAACTGACTGGATTATTCAATCGTACAGTTGAAAGCTAACGGAGTTCGATAATTTGAGTTTTGGAACGAAATTACTTCATTGGACAAAGGAACTTCACATTGCAGATATCGCGTTAAGCTTTCAAGAAACGACGCGCGATGATCCTGATAATGTAAAATGTCTGACACATTGTTGCAATATTTTACAATTCTAACGGTGATGCAATACGATGTACAAGAGGTTCTTTCGAATTTACCGCTTGAAAGCGCGAAATTTGACGATCGACTGGACGCGACGACATAACTCTTAATTCCTTTTAGTTACCGGTAAATTTTTAGCTTTATTTAAATTTCGTAAGCTCGCGAGGCGACGCCTGATTTGCAGTAACTATAAACGCGTATTTCGAACGATGCACCTGAAATCATTCGGTTATCATTGTTTCGATCGCGAGCGCGCGTAGAATTTCACACAGCCACTTAGAATTCCAAGCGAGTACGATTCCGAGATTAGTGTGACGGACGAGAGGGACGAGGCGTGCTTTCCAAAAAATGACCGTAAATTGACGTTCGTCCGAAGACGCCTCGCGGTGCTCTGCGCTTATTTCAATTGTTGTTCCTCGAGTTGGGCGCCGTTGAGTGTCCGTTTGGTGGCTCGCGCGTCGGTTTCACTCATTATGCACCGCAGACAAATTCTAGGCACTCGTGGAACTTTCACCGCGCGAGGCCCTTTTATTAAAGGAGTGGGCGCCGAACCATTTGCATCATGAGAACGGGCTTCGTGAGACTCTAACGCGTCGATGCCCATCCAATGCCCACAACAGTACTTGCGATGTGACAGGCGGATGACCGATTATTAGCCGTGCGCCTTTGCGGCTTGATTCTAAACTACGCGTTTGCTCGCTCGCTGCTCTCCCCTGCTCCCTTTCGACCGTCGGCCACAACTAATTCTGCCAATTTCATTCCCCGCGCACCTCCGTCGATTCCATTAAAACGTCGAGTAGCTCATTTTTTCAACCGTTGGACCTGCACTTTATCGTTAATAACTGAAAACAAACGAAAAACGCTACGGGCGCGATTAAATCGAACGGGTAATTCGAGTCTGTAAAATCGGTCGACTCTATCGATGATTAGTTTGACTTTTCGACTTCATTTTATGCAAAGAAGCACCTAAGGTTCTGTAATCAACTTATATTAAATCATTATAATATAAGACAGATACGAATAGATTAATATTCAACAATATGTTAATGCTCGTATGCTCGAAAAGATGTTTTCAAGTCATGATTTCCGTAACTCGATTTAAGTATAAAACAAAAAAAAACTAGAAATATTTAAATATTAACCTAAAAATAAAAATTCTATTAAGAGTATCGAACGCAAATGTTATTTTTATATAAGTAAACGAGTTAAATGGTTTAGATATTTTTGAGTGTGTATCTAAGAGCGTACACAAAATTTTAACTAAATTATTGCTGTCGATGTAGTTCGAAAAAAATTTGCCAGTAATTGTTCATTCTGCCAAGAAAAATCATGGTGCACTTCGCAACCATCTGTATTATTAAATAAATTTTATGCGTTACTATTAAAGTGCTCAAAATTTTCCATTTGGTCGCTCTTCTCGGTAAAGTCTTTCTTATCGTATATAATTCAAAGAATAAAATTACCGTAAGAAGCTTGACAAAAAATGTAGAAAATGCTTTTAATTATTTTTTACCTCTTGGTTCTCATATCAGAAAAGGAAAGCGTATAGCCGTCTTGTAAGTTCTTACCGATACTTTCTAATGGACTTGCATCAGAGTAGTGGTCATAATAGCCACTACGCGTCACTATGCGTCTCCCGTTCTCACACTTGATAATTCAATTCGACCAGATCGAGTGCTTTTCAAATTTTTAACGGTACTTCTTACTTAAATCGAATAGTCAAACTACGAACCCAAAAATACATACTTGTATTAAATCATTATTAAACTTAAATATAAAATCTAACTAAGCTTTAAAAATGAATTGGACTTTAGCTCATGGACTAAGTTTAATGCATCTTAAACTCAATTTAATTATTGTCATGTTCTCCTAATAACACTAAAAGTACCATAAACTTATGACTTAACAATATTATAAACTTATTATACCAAAGTACACCATCAATATTATCAATTTTAATTATATTTTATGAAGTCATTTTTATATTAAAATTATTGATTTATTTTCAGTTTAAAATGAATTGTATCAAATGCTGATAAACTTTGTTTCATTGAACGTTTGCTTAATATTATGCATCCCGTGTGTTTTCATTAATTGAAATTTAGCGAGTGTTTTGTTGTAAATGTATATTTTAAAACGCTAAAAAATCAAGACTGTATAAGTTTTTCAGAAGCGTGTTATCAACTCACAACATTATAATTATGACAATGGTTTTTAAAAGATAAAATAATAAGCGATTTATTATAAAAATAAGAAATGCAAAATTTGAAAATTTAAATTCTAATAGAGGATGGTTGATCACTCTGTTACTCGGTTCTAAGGTGAATTAATATAATTGCGAAAGAGAATATAACAGAAAGCAGATAAATTAGTGTCTTCCTGCTTAATCCATTAGGTCGAATAACGTAAACGTAATATTCTTTAGTAAAAATTTAATTTGATTCCAACCGTAGAACATTTTTTTAATATTTATATAAATATTCTTATTAATTATTTAGCTCTTGCACCATTTAAGATTATAAATGAAAACCACAAGTCAATATTGCGCTTTTGATTTTTAATAGAACTCTTAACTGAACAGTAGAAACTAGGAGAAAAAGAAAATTAATAAAAAAAATAGTAGCAAAATGTTTTATTATGTGGAATGGAAATATGGGGATGGAAATCCTGTGAAGAAATAAAAAGATTACAAAGAAAATATATAAAATTTATGAGAAAACATCTAGTTTTGATATAAATACTCTAGGCGAAAAGAAATAGAGGAATAGTACGGGATCTGCGAAAAGGGTAATTAAATACGAGAACAAAGTGACGAATGGAAATTATTAAATGATTCATAAAGCTAAGAATAAAGGAAGAAAGGTTGTGTGAAAACAATAGCAATAAAGGTAAAATTGAGAGAAGAAAGTATGGATGAAAAAAGTTGATGTCTAGCGAATTATTAAATAACGAAGCTGTTACTGAATAAAGAAACAGAGTAGCGGAGTAGCAATGTACGAGAGAAAATGCGGGCGATAAAAATAGATCGACGATTATCTTGAAATATTAAAATATGTAGTATAATTAAAAAAATATTTAAAATTTTTAAAGGTGAAAAATGTATTTGAAAACTGATATAAAAGAGAAAAGAAGAATTGAAACGAGGATACTAATGAAGTATGGATTAGGCAGGGATGTCTCTATTGAAACGAAGAGGTGAAAGAGAATTACGGAAGGAGAAAAGAAAGTCTTAAACAGAATGAACAATTTCCATGGGAGCAGAGAGAGAGAGAGAGAGAGAGACAATAAACGAAAAAAGATAAAAGCAGGGGTAAGTAAGAAAAAATAGAATCAAATGCTTAAAATCAAATTGATGGAATTGGATAAAAGAAAGTTATAAATGTAAATTTATAACGTGTGTATGTATATATGTTGTCGGTGAACGAAACGATCGAAATACGCGAGCATTGCGGTTATTATTTAATAATTCGAGTTTGGGTCTCCGAGATTGTCGTAGTTAAAGGCTTGTTTTACACGTCCATTGGAGCAGCAAGAAAATTTGAAAGCATGTAAGGTAATACGCATTCTCGCATGGAAAATTATTTGCCACGATTAAGATAGTATGATACAAATGAAATTGGACATTTTCCGCGAGCGATCGCAGGGTGTGTGGATTCGTCGACTGGCGTGATCGAGTGCCGCGAGCCAAACTTAAAAATGGAAAAAGAGAAAGTTTATTACAGGCCGTGCGGCATAAAGTTCGCTGTCCATGCATACTCGTAACTATAAGTAGCGAGAGAACAATCGCGAGAAGGACGACTGATAAGCAGCAGCAGCCGCCGCCGCCGCCGCCGCCGGGAATTGCTTAATAAACTGGAAAAGAGCGAGTTGTAAGCCGTTCGCCGAGGCTCGTACCTCGACACACGTATATGATACACCAGGAGTCGAAAGTGGAGCAAATCCCATTAGAAATTCCAGGCTCCTGATACACAAGTCCTCGCCGCGCGCCTGCTATTACTTACATGGGAATTCGCTCAGGGCGAAGATCGAAAGATCGCGCCTCCTCTACTCGCGGCAGGATTCCGCCTCGTTTTTCCAAACCTCGTCATATTTCCGGGCGTGAGGGAGCCTCAGCAACGGCAGCAACGCCAGCAACGGCCAATGGCAATATTAAGTTTTCTCCCGGCTGCTTTCGCTGCTCGCAAAACGGATCGAGCTCTTTCAAAATTGCATTTCGCCTAGAGCCCACCAGAGACACTAGACAAACCGCGAGTTGATGCACGAGAACTCGCGTTTCTGGAGCAAATTTTTCAGCGGAAACTCCCGTCGAGTTCGCGAGCCATCCGACAATTACAAGCCCAATTACGCTCAGTCCGTTAAAACGAAATTATAGGCGTTTGTTAAACGCTCCTAGAGCGCGCGCAGTGTCTTTCTTTTTTTAAACGGCGGACAGTTGGCGGTCGATGTAACGGCGTACGAGGTTAACAGTTTCGATGAGCGTCACTCGAGCCTTCGGCATTAATATTCGCAGCGAATCTCTCTCCTGTGTCTTCTAATGAAAAAATCTCGCCGCCGCCGCCGCCGTAACATTGTATCCACTCCAATTTTCTTACTCCGACAATCGACCTGAAAGATCGGGCGCGCGCGCGCGCGTGTGTGTGAAAGGAGCGATGGAGGCTCGAGAGATGTGTGCGCGCCGAGGATGCGCGCGATGACTTTTAAGTATTCCGGCTGCGCAGTGTAGAATCTCGTGTCTGCACACCGTTATGAATGACTCGGCGGGGCGGCGGGGCACGGGAGGCAGGAAGAGGATGGGTAACGAGTGGAACGCATTATCGTTCGCCCATCAGCCAATACTGTTCGCGAATAAATGAAAAGACGAGGATGCAGCGAGACAGAGAGGAAGATGAGCCGAAATTATTACAGTACGTTGAGAGGATAAGGAAGCGCGAGCTGCGGCTCACTTTCGCACGGGAAGGCTCGCGATTTAGCCTTGCCAAAAATTTATCGAAACTCTTGCGGGTCGTCGCAGTGCAGGAGTGTAACGAAACCAAGTCCCTGGGAGCGTCGGCTTCGCTCCTGATTCCCAATCGAGCGACGGCCAACAGCCCGAGCTCCTCTTCATTCAATTACGGCGAATCTACGTGCCGCTCGAGGATTGTACTTTTAATATAAAATTAACCGCTCGGAAATTTTTTCAAGACTCCAGGTATTTGCTCTCTCGTGCTTTAATCTTGGCATGGTTGCCGTACTGACGTGATTATTATTGAAGGAGCGACCGACGGAACTTATCGACCGAGCAAAGTGCTGATTAAACGTGAAATGCGCTTCATAAGGCCTTTTGATTTCTAACGGCGCTTTCGACTAACCTACAACGTCGAACCCAGTTGATGTAATAATTAGTGCCCGCGAGCAGAGCTGGAATATTTCAACGGGAGTATTGCAAAGATTGCAGCCGGCTGAAACATATATAGGCGTAGAATTTGTGCTCGGTCTCCTAAAAGCATAGTATTTAGCGCGCGCGCGCGGACTCGACAAAACTGCTGCACTTTCGTTTATAGTGCCGAGCAATTTTAACAGCGAGGAAACAGCTGGAGCAGCCCGGAGACCGCGAACAATAACAAAAATCGAACGCGCGCTACGAATTACAAACTTTTCCCGTCTACTTTCTTATATCTCGCGATACGATCGAGCTCTTATCAGAATTCGTAAAAAATATTCTCTCCAATCGGGAGATTCGATTAGCTTCGTTAAAAGTGCAGCTGGGAACGCGCTCGAAGGGATGCGAGTTCTCGCAGAAGGGCATCTAGCAAAAAGCTAAAAATGCACCTCGAGATAAACGGAACGGGCAGCTTATTGCGGAATGAGCGAAAGCGAGAAGTGGATGGCCCAAGATGCAGGTTGGAAGGAGCGACAAAAATTCGGGCGGCCGCCGACTCGGGGATCCGAGAGCCATTCCCCGCGGGCTTCCTCGTAACTAAACCAGAGCAATTGCCTGGGAACGAGTAATTACAATTAAACGGAGAGGATCGCGCGCCGATCACTAGACCTGAATTCTCGTTTAGCTCGGGGAGGTATCGAAGCGCCGCCGAGTCTCCCTCGGCTAAGCGGAAAAGTCGATAAAACCCGCGGGGATGCTCCGCAGGTTACGCGCATTAGGAGACTGTAACGAGATCGTCGGCAGACGTCTCGAGACGTAGCGCCAGTTATCCCCTGGAATTTATTTATAGCCTACGTGTCCTTGGGCCTCTCCTCCTCTGCCTCTTAATTATAAATACAACTTTTTCCCCTAATTTGCATATCGAGTTCAATATTATTGAATAGCCGGGCTGGAAACAAGAGTCATTATCGCGACCAGTCGTTTTTAAGAATCCGGCAATCCATAAAAATTAAGTGCCGTCGTCATTAGTATCGACGCTTTCTCGCACGAGATAAATGTGCTCGACTTATAGTGTTGAAATAATTTATTAATTTTTTCTTATCTTCGCCTCTCGCGGATACACGCCATATTCTTCGCGAGATATCGCGGGCTTTAAAATTTTCACGTTCGCGCGAATGCGAGCCACGAATGCGCTAATTGATCGATTAAACGAGCGACGCTTATCCGCGACTGCACTTGACCCCCCCCCCCCACCCATCGACCCTCGACACGATTTTGCCAAATCCATAGTTTGCACCACCGAGTAAGCGAACGAGCTAGTGCGAGTATCGGTAATTAAAATGCTTTGTTTTGGAGGTCGACAAAAGGTCGCCGATCCGCTATTCGACGCGAAACTCAACAACGCCTCGAAGAGCCTTTGAAATAAAATTTCGCTCGCGAATCCATCCAGGCGATTGCGTAAACAACTGTAATTCACGAGACACGCACCAAGACGCTTCGCTCGCATTTTTACAATTCGTGCACTGACTCGTGCGCGTGTGTGCGTGCGTGTAGTTGGGCGGTCCGCTTGCAGCATCACAAGTTGACGCGCACGGCTGGGCCGATAGTGTCGCGGATACGGTATTCGGTGTAATTTAACACCTACCTGGAAAAGTTACGGAATGCGGCAGGTGGACCTCCTCCCTCTCTCTCTCTCTCTCTTAACGCACGACTTCCGGCTCACAACCATTCTTCTAAGTTGCACACGACAATGTCGTATAACATCTATACAACATCTGTGTACATGCTACTATTATGTTAGGCGCGAAAACAATTGCCGAGCAATCGTAAAGTTCCTTGCTCGTGTCGTCATTATCACTTCTCCCCCTCTCTCTAGCCGGTTGAGACGTTATCGCGTCCTTTTTCAAGTTTTCGACTGCAAATTTGCATTTATAATTAATATTAAGCAGTTTTCGTTGCGTTCGTTACTCTTGTAATTTAATGTGCAAAAGTAGTTGCGATGTATAAAACGTAATAATCAACAAGGCATTTGTCAGCGTAGGGATTTCGGTGCCCGGTTTACCAATAGCTTTAAGTCTTACTTTTAAAAAGATCTTGTCGTTTAACCTTTTTTCTTATTTTCTCCCTAAGCTGGCGAGTGTGCGTGCGTGCGTGCGTGCGTGTGATCGAGCGAGCGAGCGAGAGAGAAAACAGAAGGTAGAGAAGGAATACATTTTTGTTGGAATTCTTGTATACGCAAAATTCTTCTTACTTGTTACAATTATTGTAATCTCTCCAAGTTTCAAACAATTTATACAAATTCGAGATAATAGCCGGTCGCGTACCAAACTATACTGATTATCTCCTAAAGAGACAAATTAAGGAAACAAAAAATAAAAATGTAAATCCACTTATCTACATTTTGGTTTTTTTCCCAGAGCGGGGCAAAAAGGTAAGATTACAAGAAATCCGGCTTATCCGTAGGAATGTCATCTTAATGGAAAAAATCCAGATGGCCTGGGCTGCGACACTCGTCTTCCTTTTAAAAAGGGTATACACTGGCAGATATCGGCTCTCCTCGGGTCATGCAGGCGCCAGTATCCGAGCCTACGCTCGGGTTATAAAATCCGTAGATTTTTCCAAGGCACCCGCTTTATTACTAATTTACACGGAAGAGGATTTCGAGAGGTGGGGGAGGGCCGATGGAAAAGAGAGTCGAGTGCGGAGCCAGAGGTAGAATTACATCGGGAGAAAATATAACGCGAGTTTTAATTAACGGTTTCGGCTTAATCGCAAATACTCGCCACTTATGCAGATATCCTTTAATTTCCATAGCTAAATTTAATTTTATTCAAACGCTTTACATACGCTAAATAATTAATTGGCTCGAATAATCCTCCATTACACCGCGAGATTACGTGGCAATGGCAATATTAGTGCCGCTAAAAGTTGCAATAAACTTTGTAGCTCGCACGACGAGTAAGTTCGATCGCGGCGGCAATCGCAGCGATAATCTATTATTTATTAGAAGAAACGATTATCGAAATCTCGCGCGATAAATCCATAATGGCGACAGAGCGAGCGCGCCCATATTTGCTCCATGATGTTTTTCGAAAACTTCTTCCAGCCCCGGCCGTCGTCCGGAAAATGCGCGCCGCATAAACAGTGTGCAGCATTCGCCGGAGCGAGAGCTGGAGGCGCGCGGATTACCGTTAATTACAAGATCGCTCGAAATTAATTAAAAGTTGGCTCTGCTAAGATTTATTAGATAGACCGGATCTAACGAAAGGGCGGGAGGGGAGCTGAAGGAGATCAGTCGGGCATGGACAGAAAATTGGAAGTTAGGGTCAGGCAGGTGATCGTGTTTGCTAATGGTGTACTCGTGTTCGAATGTTCTCGGGTCCCTACGATGTCCATTTGTCTTCTGATTAAGATTAAAGAAACCGCGTATCTCGCGCGCGCTCGAGAAAGTTACGAGAGTGCGGCTCCGACGGGAAGGGCGGGGGGAGGAAGGCCGTGCATATTTGCGTCGGTAGATTATAGAGGGGCAAGGAGTCAGGGAAATGGGCTCTTGTAGATAGAGAATGGATTACGAGGAGGATAGAGGAGGAGAGTCCAAACGTAATCTCGTGCCTCGGCGTCCACGGCGGAGAGGATGCGATGCTCCTCGGCACGTGTATCACATTTCGAGAGATTATCAAGTTCTGGTATTTGGTAATTATTTGGCCATTCCTGTAAAATATACATAGTAAGCCAAGGAACCAATTTATCACTCGGACACGTCGACGAGCGACTGTTTCAAATTTTTTCCATCCATTTTCCAAGGTCGTTGTTGCAAAACGAATAATCGTCCGATAGGGGGCGATGCCCAGCGCGTTCATCATCGCCTTTCCCAAATAAGAAAAAACGCGTAAATAATCGACGAAGCGTTATTTCGCCGAGGAAAAATTAGAGAAACGAATCTTCTGCAAAAATGAATTTACTTACCAAACTTTCCGTATTTGAATTTCAGATTACTCCCGAGCAAATCTGGTTATTTCTCTTTTTGAGGAAAAGTGGGCGGATGCAGGAGGCAAAGCTAATGCAAAGCAAATTGCCGCGACAAAAAGCGGCCCGAGCGCTGGGAAGAAATATTATGGAGCGCGGAAAAGTCGCCCGATTGTCCCCCCCCCCCAGTCGTTTGAACGCCGGCTAAGAGAAAAGGAAAAACGAGGCAAAGAGGGACGGACCCGGTCGGTATATCTCTCTTTCTGCTCCCGCTCGGTCATTTCGGACTCTTTCCCAACGTGCTTAGGAAGCCATAACGCAAAAGGTGTTGTATGACGTCCGCCTCACCTGCCGAGCGCACACACGGGCAGCCGCGCGCACGCATTCACGCACACACTCCTCCACGCAGTCGTCGAAGTATTGATCTCTCGCGTGACTTAAGGAAGGGGTTGCACGGCTTATAGAGGGTGGTATGCGCTCGGAAGAAGGGTCGCGCAGCTACATCCGACGCTTAGAGATGCTGGATGGAAGATGGTTGCGCGAGGCTACGCGACTGCATTTTCAATTACGCATGCCTGCAACCATGCGCACTTTTTCCCACTTCGCCGTGCGAATGGGCCAGCTAAAGCTTCCGAAAGAACTGAAATCCGGCCGCTCGAGAGATCCTCGAGTGCGTCCCCGGGGGTGTCGCGCGATCGCGTTGCCCAGCCAGTGCCTTCGTTTTCCAGCATCGACACCGACCCGGCGAATTATTACGCAACTCTGTGCAGCTGTGCGGAATTGCTCGCACTGGTCAAATAAGTTGTCGTCGGTGGCAAAGGTCGAAGCGCGAGACGCGCGTGCAATTTTTGCTCGCGACCAAACGCTTATTGCCAGTTATCCTGATTTAGCGCGTAAAAAGCGCATCCCGCAAATCGATATTTCTCGCGCACACGCTTCGAATTCGGAACTGTCTTATTGGAGGAGAAGCGCCAACTATCTTTAAGCACCGCACCGGACATTAGAAACGAGCTTTCGAATTTAAACCTCGAATCGCCGTAGAAATGAAAAAAACCCTTTTGCCAAGCACGGCATACAAGCACAAGCGAGAACCACACCGAGTCGCTGCAATTGAATGGTATCAAGGGGTTGTCGGAGTTTCAATTTCCAGTACCAACAGTCTTCCTGCAGCAGAGTATCATAAAGTGGTTTAGTTTGCGAGCAGCGAGGACTAGGACGCGCGCGAACTTATGCTCCAAGTTCCTGAAAAGCATTTAAATCGAGAAAATGGGGAAGGGAAAAGGGCCGCAAGCTCAGCTGACGAGGTAAAAGTAGCCGGGTCCTCGGTTCTCGCGAGAGAGGGACAGTGCGTAAGTGCGGTTCCCGGTAATTCGCGAAATTCCTCGAGGTTCGAGGAAGAGTACGTATGGCGGGTGTGGGGTGGGGAGGGTTAAGGCAAAGCCAAGAACGCGGAGAGGCGACGCTTGTAATTGTAGAGGACAGACAGAATTTCTCGCCTCGCTAACAAAGACGCGGAGAAACCCGCACTTGAGCCTTCGACAAAGCAACGGCCCAGAAATAAAAAAGCCCCCGCCCTTCTACCGAATCCCTCTCTATCTCCGGCTCGTGCGTGTGAGATCGTAACCCTTCGTCGCTCGGTGCCGATGCACAGGCGTTGAAAAATCCACACACGCAGAGCCGTGCGCGTCTGTGCTCGTTGATCGAAGGTTCCCCCGCTCATTCTTACTCTCTGGGGCATGGGACAGAAATCTCCCCCAACGTCCCCCAACGTCCCCCAACGTCCCCCAACCAGTGAGAGGCTTCTCGCGTGTGGCGGTGCACTCGAGCCGTGTGTTCGCACTCCTGTACGGCGAAGGCCCCGGGAGTTGTGACATCAATGGCCGATGCCCACACGAGAGGAAATATCGCACTAACCGATGTTGACAACTATTACGTGTCCGCGTCGCGTTCACGCGGTAACAGTCTCAGACCTTCGTTGCCGCCATCTCGCCGCCTTTGAGTCGAGCAGCTCGCGACCGTTGTTCTCCTCTCTCTCTCTCACTACCCATCCATCCATCCGTCCATTTATCGCCTATGTGCACATTTTTATTACAAACCCCAACCACCGCCTTTGGGTCTTCCTCCATTCGCGAGCCCTGGACCTTTGATCGCAAAACTTTTTTTTCAAATATTCCGCTCCAACTGTGAAGCTTATTCCATAACAATTGCAGTCTACATTGGACCGCTGCTCGTTACACTCCGTATCTTATTTCAGTACATATTCCTAACGTATTATCAACGCGTGTTTAATAAAGCTTTTAAAGCAACATTATTTCCCCTATCCTTTTCACTTTTATCTCGTTATTCGATTATTGTACTCGTTCTAGTGCAAAATAAGTAACAAATATTTATTTTGCTGGAAATATCGAGAAAATTGTATTACCGCATTAATAACAATTATTATCGATCGTAATAGCTGAAAGTTTTATTAAACCGCGATACATTAACGACTACTTTCCTATTTTATGCACAAATTTATTCTTCATCGTCTTATTATTACGACTGCACGTATTAATTAAAATTTCAAATTATCTAAAAATTTACTTCAATTATAATAAAATCATGTGAAATTATCAATTCTTTCGCAATTTTTCTTTCTCCCCTATAACTGTAGGATTATAAAAAGACGCTTCATTCTTAAAAAACTGAAATAACTTTTACGAATTTTTTTGAAAAAATTTTACAATACGTTCATAATTTTTATCCACGAGTATGTTGAAAATTAAAAAGAGGTTTCAGTCTTCTGAACCTTTGCGTTACGTTCCGACAAAAAAATTCTGCCTATAAATTTCCGAAAATTTAAAAATATGAATTCTAAGTATTATCCGAAGATTACGAGTTTGGTATAGTAAGTTGTAAAACAGCTCGACCGAACCTATTCTGCTTCTGCGTTTAATTTTTCTACTGACTTATTGTATTTAATTTTAGTCGGAACGTCGGATTGCACTCCTCCAGGCTCTAATTGTGCTCTAAATATCGAATGTATGCATTAACGAACATCGCTAACGATATCTTACGAATAAGGAAGCTAATTATAATTGATGCGCGTGAAATCCAATAATTATTATTAATACGATGTCGCGTGTAATTCCGCGGACCAATTAGTTTCCGAAAACAGATTAAATAATTATTATCAATTAATAGTGACCGAGTAGAAATGCAACTTAGTCGACTAAACTGACAATGTGTGCACGCGTCATCCAACGGCTTGGATGCGAGCGATTATACTTAAAAAACCGAGTACTGCTTTAATCTACACTCGACGCACCAAAATACGTCGTGGGAGGTTGCTCGTATATTTTAAACGTCTCGATGCGTCTTGATTCCATTTGAAAGTGTTAGGTGTGTCAGGATCGATTAAAAATAATACGGCCACTGCAGAATGCGTTTCAATCGAGCAGAAGTACGCAAGCTCAAGCATATCAAAACTCAGACTCGAGGTCTTTTATTTACAAAGCACTTTTGCGAAATAACGTCCGTAATAAAAGATTGCATTCTTTCCGTCGCGCCGCCGTCCCTTTGATGCCGGCGCGGCTCCGTACGTAGCTACGGGTGGGGGTGGTGTTGCATTACGCACTCCTCCCGTCGCAAAGACGATGCGAGGATGTCTCGACGAGTGCCGGGGCTTAGCTCCTGATTACCTTCGAGAGCTATTGACGCGACTGTCTCAATTCGCTGGAGACGAAAGTTATCGCTCGCACACCAACTCCTCGCTGATCCTTCCTGCCTCCGTGTCGACGCAGACTCTACACTCCGAAGCGTCGTTGCGCGAAATAGTTTAATTGCAAAAGTCGCCGGCCGAGCGACGAACTACGGATCGCTCTCCTCGATCTATTATTACGCATCGGAGTGCGCGGCTGCATTATTCAATGAAACCGAATAGGGCAGCATGACGTTTCGACGACAAAGCGACTGCGCAGCAACGAAGCGCAATAAAAAAACCCTTAATACTGCTATTAATAAATTAGCAAGTGCGGCACAAGTAATGTTAGGTAATATGACGGGGACAGCGCCTCGTTCCAATTCTACGCCAGACTGGGGGGTCTCGGGCATTTTTCCGTTCGTCACTCGCTCAATTTAAAGCTCCTCCTCGATCGAAGAGCGTTCGTCTTTCCCGGCAAATTCTCGAGACTTTGAACGAAGCGGGGCTGAGAAATGCCGAAAAGCTCCGATTTCGAAAAATGGATCTCGCGAGGAAAGCGAGAGCCGGACAATTTTCACTCCCAGCCAAGCCGAGGAGAAGAAAAGGAAAGGGCCGATGAACGGCTTCGCGTCAAACATCTGCATCCATATAACGCGCATATCTCATACTGTGTACGCGCGCAATTGAGGGGGGAAGAGCGAACACGTTTAATGTTCTCTTCCCTCGACAAACACACGTTGCAATCTCCGTTGGACGGACGTACGTGCACGTACACGCAGAAGTGCAGACTTCGTGATACATGAATCGCGCGAAAAAGGACGAAATAAAAGGAGACAAGGAAAGGGAAAGAACGAGAGGAGGGTAAAAAAGAAGGATCTCAAAGGAGAATATGAGAGAATACACGGTTAGAGATTCTTCTTCTCTCCTTGCCGCGCGGTATCGGAGCTTCGAGCCGGGATATAACGTTCATCGGACTGCATCTCTTCTCCGCCGCGTGTGCAGCCGAGGAAGAGCGGATAGGCCAGCCTGCAGGAGCGAAGGAGCGAAGCAGGGCGGAGGAGGAGGAGGAGGAGGAGGATCGAGGCGGTATCGGTAGATATTAGGTAGCCTGGACCGCGTGTATGAACGCTCGTGCGCCTTTGAATAACTGGCAGCGATGATATCACGGTCTCAACAAATTACCGGGGGCCAACCGCGAGTGAACCGACGAACGAAGCAGCGAACCTTTTTTCCGCTTGCTCCTGTCCACGGCTCAAGGCTCACTTTTTCTCTCTCGTTCGCACTCGCGAGAGAGTGACGGTTTCTTTACTCTATTCGCCGCCTCGGCTCGTCAACTTGGCACCAAAATGACGACGACGCCGGCGACGACGACGACGACGACGACGACAACAGCAGCAACAACAACAACAACAACAACGACGGCGCGCGGGCAAGGGCAGCTTTTACAGAAAGAGAACAGCCAGAGGAGAGAAGACACCTGCCCCGTTCGGGAGGAGCAATATTCTCGACGTCTTCGTCGTAGTTTCTTTCTCGCGCTTTGCTTGCAGAAAATTCCTCGGGTACGTCGAACCCATTTTTCACTTCTGCTCTGTGTTCACGAATGTCGCTACTTAATATCGTCATCTCCCTCCCTCTCTCTCTCTCTCTCCGCCGCCGCCGCCGCCCCCCGCCCCACCTTCTCGCCGATTCTCATTTGCTCTGCTTTGCTCAGCTTATCGGCTTCGTATTTATTGCTCGACCGTATAATTACATTAAAATTTTTTTCGCGAAATCTCAAAATCTTTAATGGACTTTGAGCTCAGTGGACGTTGCCAAGATGCATCGACCGAGCGAACTAATCCGCAAAAGTATCGCAAGAATTAAGGTCGATCACTTTTACACTTTTTAAAGATAATTTTATACACACGCACGCGCGCGCGCGCGCACAAAACAAATTATAATAAATATTGCAATTTACAGCTCTTGCTATTTCAAAAATGTTGATAAAATTAATTCATCATTGTTTTAAACTTGGCGTTGTTGCAACGTTCGATAAAAAGGCTCTGTAGATAGCATATTAAATTTTTAAAATATTCTTGATCGTAAAGAATTTTTTACGTAAAATGTCTCTCGAATTTGATAGTCATCGTGCACATCAAAATATAAGTAACAACGAATTTCGCAATTTTTATCTTAAACGGTTATCTTTTCCAACGTTTAATGTTTGAATTATTAAAGCAATTTCAATTGATTGATATTTTTACTTCAACCGTTGGTATTCGCTTACCTTGAAATTATTACGATAAAATTATTTTCCGTCGAGTCGATTTTATTTTCTTTCTACATAAATCACGACATTATAGTTTTCTCAAAAAAGAAGAAATACGTATGGAAAATGTTTCTATTTTCTATAGAGAAGCGAGAAATCAAGATTTAGTTTTTTAAATTCATATTAAATAAATTTTATATTTTAAAAGTTATAAAAGTTCGCGTTACCGACGAATATAACTACACCAGTGTATTTTTATCAACTATATCCTGCTCAAAAGTTAAATCTATTATTCGAAATAACTCTTTTACAATGAAACAAAATTTACAACCTTGTCGCCACATCGATGAAATTAGCAATTACTCGAGTAAGCTCTTATAATTTTAAGTTTTCGCCAAATGTAAAGATATAATAATAATATTAATAGTACAGGGGTATTGATTCGTGAAATGGGTTGTCGTTTACGTAGTCAACGAGCATTTTAAGCAAATGTAAGTACACGTTGCGTCCAAGTCGCGACTCGATATTGTCGTTTAATCGATATTTTACGTAATGAAAAAGAAAATAAAAAATAGATCTGTTAGGAATGATTAACGAGTTATCAAGTATCTATAGGAGGATAAAGCGAAGTTGCACCTTTGAATCAATATTAATATTAATATTATTAACGCTTGTTCGAGTTTCGAGATGAAACGAACGAACGTCAACGTTATGCAGTTGGCAGTTGTACGAGTTCGGAAATCAGTGCGCGGATCGGATTTTCGCTTTGTACGCGCGCGGAAGTAGCAAAGTGCATCGAAGATTTAAGGAATAAAGTACCGCGAACCGGCCGAGCCAGAATAGAGAAAATATTTTAATTAATGTCGAGGCAACAAGGTGGAGACGAAGGAAGATGGCGAGTTTCCTTTCAGAGACTCCGCGGTATCGTCTCACTTGTCCCCATTGATTAGGATGACTCGGTACTTCGCCGATAAGCTACCGATAGCCTCCGTGTGCGTCTTTACGTTTTGGCCAAGATGGCCGCTCGGTGCGGCTCTTGCACCTACGGGAGTGGCGCGACTCGAACGAGCCGCCGCGTTAATTAAGAAGAGAAAGAGGCTGCGTTATATTTTTCTATGGTGTTGCGCGTTGCAGTCGGGGCCCGCGGCGATATCCTCGCTGACAATGTGCGACTCGACCAGAGCGCGAAACGCATCGCTTACGTCCGTTGCGCCGAACAAGATATTCACCTGTTCTCAACTGCCTCCACTGCCTTTCAAGGCACTTTCATCGCCGCCTCTCGCCGAGCGCTCGCGTTTTTGGACAATTAGCACGTGGACAGCAGCTTAATGATAACGAGGCTATCGCGAGGATCGCGGGCCCAGATTATACCGGCTCTCGTGGATTGCAGCTTTTATTCGACACGTGCACGCGCTCCAAGCGCTGCATTCGACAACTCGCAGCTCCACGCCCAGCTTTTGATGCAATCGATCGAATAGTCTCGCAGCGAAACTCTGCTCAAAACGTAAACATTAACGCTTGCAATTATTTCGAGTGACGTTGTACGATATCGAGTAATGTTGTATAATTGCATAATTACCATTGGCAACGCCAAAAACACGCGTAACAAATATTGCAGATCGCGGGATAAGAGTCAGCGATGATCTCTGCAGTCTACCGAGATAAAGAGCCTTCGTTTGCTTTCAATTTATATCGAGACTCCGGTGGCCCGTCGCCGCTCGCACCAACTTAAATATTAGTCGAGATCAATCCGATAGGAGAAGTTACGAGCAATGCTACAAAAGGGTTTAAGGGTCTAAGGGTGTGTGCAACTCGTAGAGTTGCGGCGAGAAAAATTTGTCGATCGATCATTTGTCTCGACTCGAAAGCATAGAAATAGGTGTAGCTGCCAAAAGGGTTGAGGGCTCGAATTAAACGTGAAGCCAAATTAAGGCCAATTTACGAGGTTGATTTACAGATGCGTTGCAGTTTACTCGCGCTCTCCCCAAGGATCCATTTTTGAAGAAACTCAAAAGGAAGTTACTCTTGAAAGAGCGCGGGGCGAAGGGAAAGAGACCCGAGCTCCAAAGTCTCGCGATGCACGAGTTGCGGCGCAGCGATTTCGTTGTTCCGAGAAATCGTTTTGGATCATTGTTCTCTCGCTCCCGCACTCTCGTTACTTTTCTCACACGGAAGAGCCGCGGAGGAAGTAATTACGATTGCACCCATTTAACGGCTGCGCACTCTTGTTTAAATGATAGACCCTTAGCGCGTAAACAAGTTCGGGGCACATCAGGACTGGCAATAAAATGCCCCGCTGGACATGGAAGTCTCGTTGCACTCTTTTCTCGTCCCCGAGGTTGAGCTGCACTGCGGAAGCGCGAATTCATCGCTTCAATTCCGTTTGTTATTGGCCCGAGCGCCAGAACTAAACAAACTCAACAATTTCTTTAGAAAAATAATTCAATTTCGAAAGGACAATTGTTATTGTTGCGTAATACGAAGCAGCTCAAGATGTACGCTATGTATACGAAAATTATAATTTATTTAATAATTTATTAATGGCGTAATTACAGGAACTTTTTCTCTTATCCTGATCTGCCATATTCATCACCAATACTCGGGTAAATACTTTTGCGCACTCGCGCAAGAAAGCTTCCATCAATTTCTAATAAAAACGTTTAAGATAAAAAGCTATCTAGATAAAAGCTAGTGGTATAAGACAGAAGGAACAATACTACGAAAAAAAAATAGACAAAAAGGCCAAAGTAAGAAATTCCTCCCTCGTGGCTTAGCTCCATAAATCATTTCCACGGCGAGTGAGTGATTTTGGGTATTGATTATAATATTTAGATAAGAAATAACGCTGACACTCGATTACTTTGTCGAGCATTTTTTAAAGCAGCGTCCAATTGGCTATCGTTTCGCAGAACTTAGTACCGAACTTCTTGCAGCACCGCATTTTTATCTTTTAATAGTTTTCACACATCGAATAATGAAGTTGTCGTCGTCGGAGCTGTTGGGTTTCGGAACGATCGAAAACCATCCGTTTTACAGTATTCGAGGGACGCGCCTTGGATTGCAAAGAGATATCTTTTATTTAGAATATCAAATGCGTTTTTGCAAACAATTGAACCAAGTTAATTTTTAATAAATTAGAGTATGAATTTTTTAACACTCTATCAAATAAATGAAACGAGTGCGATGAAGAATTACGAAGGATCCTGTCACATTATTATGGGCTTCGTGATAATCTCGAGCGGGAGTTGTAGGTTGAAAGTACGATACGATGCGTCAAATCGAAATTCGAACCGATATCAATATTATTGAAAGCAACAACATTAAAAGTTATTCGATTAAAAGTTTAATAAACGATAAATTTTTTTATTTCCTCTCAGCTCGGAAAATAAAGTACGAGGCGTCATTGTCTTCGCAAGCGCTTTTGATTTAATTATCTCCATATAAGTTTAATTTGGCACAAATGATAAAGTGGCTATTAGCAGTTTTATCAATTCCATCAAGTCGTCCTATTTGTGGATTAGTGGAGAATCTTCAAAGGGGACGGACACTAAACTCATAACCGAGTCACCTTACAGAAACCTGTGTTAACTATTTTAATTGCCTGGCTTAAAAATAAGCAAGTTGCAACGCTGCAACGGCGTTTTGGTAAACGAAATCATCTTCTGGACCTACTTTCACCGTCTTAAAAGTAACGAAATTCTCAAGGTTGCGTTTCAGTCATTTTTCATTTTCATGCACGAACTCAACGTATTATTTATTGCTCGGTTAGTGATGAGAATTCGAAAATCCGCCCATTTAATAATAATGGAACGCGAAACTTCTTTTTCGGGCAAAACTCACAATGTTGCACGTTGCTTTTAACAATATCGACAGCACTATAATCATATCAGCCTTTTTTTCGATTAATAAACTAGTAATGATAATTATGTATTTCGCTGTTAAATCGCAATATGGTTTGTGGTTTTGCTACGATAAATCTTACCACAATCTTATTCGCCGTAGCAAATTCAAATGATTTTTCCAGAGATACTCGCAAGACTTTGCCCGTAAAATTTAAAAAAGCGGCTGTCTTATGAAAGTGCCTCGCATATTTATCGTTTGCCCACCGCAACAATACGATACACAAGTTGCACTAGCTCGACTATTAGCTCGACAGAAAACACTACATTACCCGCGCACTCGTTGTCCGAATTTACCAATCATTAATCGTCTTTCCACGATCAGCGCCTTTAATCGAAGTCGTCGATGAAAATGAATTAGGCGTGTGCGCAGCAGCCCCACACAGCCGTAGTGTCGGGTGACCAGCTACACTTGCACGCGGGATCGCTCGAATTTTACGCGATTTTATCGGCCGCGCGTACAATGCATATCGATAAAGTGGTTCGAGCGTTCTTATCCTGACGGAAGCCATCGAAAGCGCTGCACCTCGATACTTCTCACGAGTGGGAGCGAGAGAGCGAGAGCATTGCAGCATTGGAAGGGGGTGTCCGTTGAATTACGAAGTTCGCTCCCATCCATCCCCACCCGGTCCCTCCAACTGCCTCCTCGTTTTCTCCGAATCGCGGATGGAACTGTGTCTCTATTGCGGCGGCAACTGGCGTCCAGCTACTGGCAGCCGCTACGCACGCAAATCTGTCCACCGTAAATAAAGGCTCGGGGTAGCGCAGCGGTCGCATTGAGATAATGGAACACGTTGTTGGCACGATAGCAACCGCTCAACGATTAGAGTACATTAAGCCGCTGCTTCCCCCTCCCACCCACCCACGCGAACCATCTACTGTACATCGCATCGCGCGCAATCCGTTTCTGGACCAACGTCCAATTCTCTCTCTCTCTCTGCGTCTCTAGTCGGACAGACGCATCTGCTGCTTTCCGGGACTGCCGACCGCGCGACTATTTTTTCCGGCCAGTCCGTGTCCCGCGAGTTAACAAGTCCAGTTGGCATTTATCAAAGGACACACGATATTTCTGCTGATTTAATCAAAAGTCCGAGTGTAGCTTTCATGTTTTCGAATTTGTTTCTGAAATATAGTTCCCTCGATATTAATGTTACACGACGTCTCACAATTTCGATATTTGTAAACGAAGAAAAATCGAGTGTCCTACTTGCACAATAATGTCTTCATGATAGCTGGATGCGATATATTTTTCGAAATTTAATTGGAAAACCCATTGAAACGGAAGAATTTTACCTTCGCGTATCCTTGGCGGAGCTTAAAAATACGATAAAAATAAATTTAACAAGGACAATGATATAATTTGCATTATCTGCGTATGGATGACGCAATTTTAAGGGCTACTGTCTCGCTGTTAATACGTAAATTCTTTGCGTGTTAAAGAGTAAAAAAAAGTGTCGATGGCCTGCTGGGGGAAAGCGTTTTGAAAGGCGATGCTTAAGGTTAGAAAAGTGACTCGATATCGAGGAAATATTATTAATGGCATCGTTTTATTTTCCAGGCGCGATAACAAGTTCATTATCATCAGAATTGCAATGTACGGCTAATTGATAATCGAGCGAGAGAGGGGGAAGCAATTTTAACGTTGATCGGCCCATTGGAGCCGTTATTCGGAACAAAAACACGAAAAGACGCACCGTCTCGTCGCATCGCCATATATTTGCGCACTATTATAATATCGAATCCTTACAGCCGTGCCGGCGATGTATTATACTTAGTGATGCGCCGGCCGTTAAGTGAGACGGTTACATTGAGAGATGGTTGATGTAAATTGCAATGACTCACACGCATACGACGTACGCGAGTGCATGTAGTGATAAATCAATGTCGGTAAATTCTGATAAATAAAGTGCAATTTACGGCGAGGAGGAAGGTGGTGTCGGCACGCGGTGATTTTTCAACGCTTCTTCTTTTCCTCGCGCATGAACAATTGAAAAATCTTATTTGCGATCGGGAGCGGTGCGTTTTCTAACCGCGAGGTGGCGAACGAGAGGAAGAAACGCGCAAACGAGAGCGCGAGTGACCGTTAGATAAGAAACGACGACGAACCTACTCGCTTCTATGTGCGAGGGAAGAGACGACAAAAGAAGAATAAAGAGAGAGAGAGAGAAGGAGGAAACACTTGAGAAAAATGTCGCCAACTGCTGCCTGCCTGCGCCTCTACCACCAACAACATCATTATTTATCTCATTGACAATATTCATTTGTCATCTCGCAATTTGGCACAGTCGAAGTACCGTTGCAAAAATATGAAAGAAAAAGGCCCTGATAAATGTTACGATGCGCAGATAGCCGATACAGTGAGGCGAATGGCCAAACCGACGTACCAACACTCCTTCCTTT
The DNA here is from genome assembly GCA_018907185.1 of Platyscapa corneri. Taxonomy (NCBI): domain Eukaryota; kingdom Metazoa; phylum Arthropoda; class Insecta; order Hymenoptera; family Agaonidae; genus Platyscapa; species Platyscapa corneri. The sequence goes on along the minus strand of JACCHW010000057.1, from coordinate 1,046,294 downwards.
TCAATGGCAAAAACGTGCAATTTGAAACGACAAGCGTGTTCTATCTTTGTAATTACCGCCACTCGTTCCTTATGTGCAAGCAACGAAACTGACCAAACGCAACAATTTTTTTTTTTCAGAAGATCACAGTTGATAGTCGGTGTTTAATTATAGTTCACCATAATTACTACAAGGAACAAAACAAAAATTCAAGATAATTTTTTCTACTGTCTTATCCACAGCTTTATTATACGTGTTTTATGGATTTACAAATAACGCGATAGCATAATGACAACTAAATTTCCTTTTGAATTTAAACACCGGTCTTTGACATAAAAACATTATTACTATTTATTTTTCGAGATAAAGGGGCTTATCTTATATTGCTGCAAAAATTGTGCATTAGAATCGACGCTCTTTAAAAGCTTATCGAGCAATTTTTCTTGGCTTTCAAAGTAACTGCACTGTTTTTATACGCAATTCGTAAACGCGCGCGATACAAATAAATTATAATATTTTTATATAAAATTTAGTTTAAAATACGCTCTACAGTGGGCCAGTATACAAAACTCCTAGAACAGATTCGTCAGCAATACTTTTGCAACATACGTTAGATTTTATAAAAAGGTACATCCACGTATTGTGTGAGTTGACTGCACACCAGCGCATTAAAATTATTTTTTACAAATGTTCTCGATTTCGGATACATTTGTAACTTTAAAAATGACGCAAAGCTCCATGTCCGGCCGATATTTTGCCAACAATTATAAAAATTATTCGACTCAAATCTTTCATATTTCATCAAATACAATTGTGTACTTTATATCTTCCGCATTATACACCGTCCATTAAAAACTGAAGTTGAGGCTGTATATCACGGATCTGTACACAAAACGGTTATTTAATTACAGTTGTGTCATAAAGCTCTTTTTATTGTCTTTCCTCGATCCTTTCGATCCTTTGTCTAGAGCACAGACAGAGAGAGAGAGCGAGAGAGAGAGAAGGACACGAAGTGATGTTACAAGAGAATAAAGGGATTAGTTCAGCTTTCGTTTAATTTTTAATTTCAAATGATTCACCACGCGCCTCCGTACAAACTAAGTATAAACATTGGTTTGCTGGCGAGAGACTCGCGCGTAGCAGCAGAAATGCGGCAACGACGAATCTCGAATCTCCCTCGTGGCCCGGGAACGAGTGTTTGAATGTGTCCGAGGGAACGATCAAGAGCTCCAGAGCCAGAGAGGCAAGGGGGCAAAGCGCGACGCGAAAACGTACAAAAGGTCACGGAAGCGGAGTAAGTGTCAGGGGGGAGGAAGAGAAATGAGAAAAATGAATAAAGACAGTAGCGGCGGAGCGAGCGGATAGTTGGCCACCCCCTATAGTTGCCCCAAATCGCTGTGTGGGATGCTTGACCCCTTTGCAAACTACGTCGTATATCACCGGCTAATGAATCGTTCAACGGTAGTTATGCGCGATGATTTTGGTATTTTATTGTTGCTCGCGAGGCGACGCTCGTGTAAACGCAGACGGCGCCGAGGGGCGAAAGGGCCGCGAGGATGAAGGACAAGGCAGCGACTAGGCGAGGACAGGCAGAAGCAATTTGCGAGGGAATCGCTGGGTGCGCCAGACAGATAGTCGTGCTTATTCGTGTAGAACGCAGACTCGTTCGTATCACGCGTTTCAAGCGCGACGCGCGTTATCGGGGATTGTTAAATCGAGTGCTGCAACCGGGAACGCGCGCACGTTCTCAGAAGCACGAGGAGAGCGAGAAGTGAGTCGCTGGGACTTATTGATTCACCGCGAGACTCAGCCTGGGCCGTCAAATTCTAGCGCAGCACCACTGCCTCTGCTGTTTGCCCTCGAGGAGGACTAGGAGTGGGGGGGGGGCGCGGAATGATCAATAGTCCATTTGACGTCGTCGTGGCTTTGCTCGGCGATTGCCGCCAGACCATCGAAACTGGACGATACTTTTTTCGAGCCCTTACACCCGGTGCGTTTCTTTCTTTCTTTTGCGCGCCGTAATTTCCTCGATTCTCGAGCTTCGACGATGTACCGACATTCCCTTTCCGAATATTTTCCATTTACAAATTAATATAATGGGAAGAGTCACTCACGCTCGATATTTCGTCAACTTGAGCCGCGTAGCAAGAGCCGTTGAAATTAAAAGCCTATCGGTTCGTCAACTTTTATAATAACCTGTTTTCGCCTCAAATTTTCTACGCCCGATAAATTTTAAATGGTTTTACCGAATTGTTATTGTTTGACACGAGTTTTGCAGACCGCGATATACTTTTAACGCACTCGGCCCAGTTACGCTAATTGAAAGCCCCGAATTTATCAGCTAAGAAATAAAAGAGAGCGCAATAATCGAGCATAAGTAAGAGTTTCGAGTACTTTACTGCACATTTTGTGAGATCGACGCTTGTATCGAAAGAAGCAACGCGCTGAGAATATATTTAATATTGTCGAAAACGAAGATTGTGGGATGAATTTAACATTTCGAAAGCCTAACGAAGGAGTTTTCGACGGGTAGTTGGAAAAAAGTTGAATGCACGCACTAGTTTAGATTGAAATAATTTATCAAAACGACTCGAGAATTTTCGAATTTTCAACAGGGCTGCTTGAAATTTCAATCCACGTTAATTTCCAACTCGTTATTTGTATAAATGAAAAAGATTAGCACAACATTAGACCGTCGGCAGGAACATTCGTATAATTCTTATTGGCTTGCATACATCCATCCATTATATTCCCTATTCGAAGCTTCCTTCGCTAATTTTTTATCGAGCTCGACAGATTTTTTCTCGGTCCTTAATTTACTCCTCCCATCTTTAAAGTCCCGTCTCTATCTCTTATTCTTGGAGTTGCAGTTAGCGTATGGCGCAGCTCGTGACCGTTTTCGATAGGTGGGTTATGCGCTTCTTGCACAAGCGGTGATTGATCGCCCGAATAACTAAACTCTCGGTCCGTCGGTGAGTCTTTTTCTTTATCTCTCTCTCTCTCTCTCTCTCTCTCCTTCTTCTTTTTCGGTTGGCGTGAACGGTCCACGTCGCACCCCGCGGCGGTCATTGTCCGTTCCTTGCGTCTTATTTCATTATGCCATTTTTAATCAACAAAGAGAGGCCTCACGAGGCACACACAGAGACAATGTCATTAGGTTCCCTATCCTTCGCCTTCGCAGTCGCAGCCGCGAAGCAAGAAAGAGAGAGAGAGAGAGAGAGAGTTCGCTTCTTTCGAGTCCAGTCATCGCGAGCGAGCCGAAGAAAATCGGCCGAGATAAATCAATCGATATCGATCCGGGCGTCACGCAGAGAATTGTTAGCGACTGCATAACGACTTCTCGGACCGGAGGCATGTTTTTGCTGCGTGCGACTGGGAGGAGTTGCGCGGGGTGCATCGGAAAGCTCACGAAAAGCTACCGAAAGCGACTCCGGCCGACGTGACGGGATCGCTCTTTTTGCCGTGGCCCGAATCTTATGTAGATTATATCGGACTTTTCTTGTCCAACTGGGCTGTCCAACCCAGCTTACATTATGCCGAGAATATACAAATTAAATTTTTTCCCCTCGCGCGAGCCTCCCAATAAAACTGAAATAAATTTACGAAATTAGTATTGATTGGATTCATTACGGCTGAGAGAGAGGGAGGGAGAGAGAGCTTTCTATGGCCAAGTCATTAGCTTTTTATTTAGCATAGAAATGAAAGGAGCCAAATAAGCAGTACACGCATACAATGAAGCAATTAACGCTTTTTCAAACGCTTACATTCGAGAGAAAAGATTTATACTATTCCCCTTGTGTCCCAACTCTGGCATTCCAACTGTCAAATTAATCTTTTTTTTACAAAATAATTAATTTAACTAAATCAAACAGTATTATGTTCCGGTTTTCTTACGACGAGTTTACTAAATGTTTCTCAACAATATTGAAAATACTATATAATGCTACAAATGTCGCGGAAAATACCAGGTAAAATATATCGTTGGCATTAATTGAGTCATGGGCTGTAAACGAACGACATCGATTAATTTAAAAACTCGGAGAACAATACAAATTAAAGAACTTTTTAATACAAAAAAATATTTCTTTTCCGTCAAAATAAATACTCGATGTCGATAATACAACCAAAATTTGTCGCAACACGTTGTTTATGAGAAGAAGTTAGCTTGTGAAAAAGAAAGATGGGCAGGAGTATTTGATGAAAAAAAATTACGGAATAAGTAACACAGCTTAAAGCGTTAACACAACCTGTTATTTAAATATATTAATTCACTTTACAAATTAATGAAATAAAAAGCCATAATTGTGATTCCTGATACAATTGCAATGTTAACGACTGCTTAATGCAACTGATTATATTTATCGCATATTAAAGTGTGCATTAAAGAGAAATACAACCTGCATTCGTTTCGTCTAACGGTAAATTTTGAAATCACACTCTGCGCATAATTTTAGATTTAGAATTGTCCTTCCATACTAATTTTTCATTAAGTTAATTATTTACCGTTAAATTACTAATTAAAACTTATTTCCTTTTCTAGGTTTTATCACATATGAAATAAATAAAATTTAACGATATCAAAAACTCACATTTGCCAGAAAATGAATTTTATTCAACAAAGTAAGTATTTGTTATTAAAATTGAAGTCTTTTTTTAGTCCTTGTTTAAACAATAATGTATTCGACATAAAAATTGCAGAGTTAGAGCAAGAGTTAAAAAAAGTCCGGATTCAAATTGGGAAGCCAAGTATAAGATCTATTACTCATACCGATGATATAGTATGATGACAAAGAGTGAAGGGGAATCGAGGGATTCTAAGAATATTTAGAAAATATTTCAAGAGAAAGTAACTAAAACAATGAAGTAAAGAAAAACGGGAGGGATGAAGAAGAAGAAGAAGAAGAAGAAAAAGTATTTTTACGAAAGAAAAAAGATCTAGAAACGGTCGATGAATTTATCTATTTGGGATATAAATTTAAAGAGGATAATGGAAATGTTTTGCACAAAAAACTAATGACTAAAAGACTAAATTTGGTGCTGGGAAGGGTCCGGAGTATTACGGAGGGAGAAATGTAAAATTAAAATGAAATTATGCGACGCTTTATTAGAAAATGTGCTGCTTTATGGTGCAGAAGTTTGGGGGTGAAAAGTGACGCAAAGATAGAGAGGCTGCAGAAAAGATTTATAAAAATGGAGTCTGCGCCTAGAGAGAAATACACCCGCTAGATCCGTTTTGATGTTAGAAACGAAAAGAAACAGAATAGAGATTAGAGCTGTAGAAGGAAAAATGTGTAAAGTAAAGAAAGAGACAATGAGATACATCGTGGAAGAGTGCAGTGCAATAGAATTGGAGACGAGTAACTGGGAAAATAGTATGAAATGGGATAGAAAGGATATAAATTCAATATACAAAATACACTGGAAAAGAAGGAGAGAGAGAGAGAGAGATAATAAAGCACTATAAATCTAAGATTAAGTGTATATATACTGATTAAATTATATTCAATTGTAAGAGATTGTTACTAAATGTTTACAATAAGTAAAAAGTGATAATGTTATAAATGAAGGAGTAAAAAACTATATATGCATAGTATGTAAGATGCGACTAAATATGTAAAAGTTAATACGTAGAGAAAATGTATAAATGAATCTTGTAATGCATTATAGCAATGTAATGCGTTGTTGAATAAACCAACCAAACCAAACCTAATAATAACAAAGTGGACTGATCGATAGATAAAAATAAGCGAGAAACACAATTATAATCCTTTTATAATTGTATCAGTGGCACTCGATAAAAAATTTGAAATTTTTAAAAGTCTAAGCCTCAAGTTAAGCTCAATAAACATCGAGCACTATATGGCGCACAATGAAATTTGATATTTTTTCGCTAATTTGAACGGAAGCTTGTTTAAAAAAGACGAGCACCAGTGGTGCTCAAATAATCTTAATAACTGGCTCGAAGCAGCTAAATTACGGGCTACTTCTCATCATAGTAGATTTTCCAATGGCAACCGATGGAATTTTGGGAGAAGATGATTCGAGGAGGGAGGCAAGGCAGCCAACGCAGGTGCGAGCCGAAGGACCCGCTGGCTACTCAGGAACACGGCAACACTCGCCAATAACGAGATAATCGCCGGGCATCGGCGATATCGAACTCTGCACAGCCGTCGACTCGAGCAGAAGAGGAGAAGGAAAAGCAGCATAGCGTACGATATCCGAGAGAACGAGAGGCGCGGCACGCGATTCGTAAAAGCTCTCGGGCGCCCCCAGCGCTGATTAATGCAGTCGCTTGCGCCAGCGCGCAAGACCGAGAGATAAATAAAAGGGCCTAGGCGAATGGGCGCGCGCTCGCGGGAGGGGGGAGCGGATAGATATCGCGGAGGGGCACAAAGAGCGAGAGAGGAGACACGCGCCCCCGCACAGCCGCAGTCCCCGTTCGGCGAGGGCCTGCTGCTGCGTTTCAATTGTAATTAGGGAAAATGTAAATGCACATCCGGTCTGTTTCGCCGTCGGCTCGCGCCGCTGCCTCTGCCGCCCCTCCCTCTCTAATTATCTCGCTCCAACGTCGCCGTCCGAGCTTTCTCGCACTTGTCCCCGGCGCGTTCGCCTCGAATGAAAACGTACGCGCCGACGCTCCCTCCCGTAGCTTTCGAGCTCTCGCCGGGAGGAGGAGGGGAGCGGCACTTGCCGCGCAACGCTATTAATGGCCAGTGTCGTGCCCGCGCACGTTGCAAAACTACTATCCATTTATTTTATTGACTGCTAAAAAAGTCTTCTTTATTAGCCCGCAGTGAGTTGATCGAGTGCCTGTGAGCAAGAGGCGAGAAGCGAGAAAGACCCGTCGAGCTTTACATTAACCAACCTTTAGGCTTTATTCGCGTTCGTGAACTTTATTAACAGGGCCCGACAGCTGCTTCATTACCAGAAACGCAGTCGGAAGCTCGCGGCGAGCGAAGGCAACAACAACACCTCGGTCGAGGACTCGCCGCGATTAAAAAAGCCGGAATAATGACGTATTATCGAGAATCGCTTAGTGCTCGAGACGATTCTCGCTCGTTAGCCGACCGACCGATTGATGGACTCGAATTATCCGTATCGCCGCTAAATGCAAATTTGATCGGTGACGTATACGGGCACCAGTGCGATGCTCGCTATCTCGCATAATTAAACGCAAAAGTGCGCGGGAAAATTTAACGCCGGCAGACGCGCCAAAGTCCTCAGTGTGTCCGTACGTGCGCAGTTTTTTGCTTGGCAAAAATACCACGAGTCCCGTGGAGCCGAGACGGGCGGTTTCTGGCTCGCGGATGGCCGAGAGCGAAATTGGCGAACGCGCGCAAAATCCCCCCTTCTTCGAGATTAGTTCGGGTTGTTAGAAGGTTCGAGGTTCTCAAGCAAAATCTTCGCTTTGCCAACTTTGTTGCAAGCGACGAGAAGACGAGTTTAGAAGCAAGTTGCCGATTAAAGCCGAACGCGCAGCTTCTGCCGCATCGACGAGCAATCGACCTCCAAATCCAAAATCGGTTAATCCGCCATTTAGTCAACTGGTTACATTTGCAGAGAGCTGCGACGAATTTATCGCTCGCAGCTTCGCCTGTAAATGCCCTGTAAATTCCGCGTTAATGGCGCACAAATTTAAAAGAGCGCGCGATATTGCGCCTCGACAATTGCATTGTTTAACGCTGGCCAATACTAATTCTGTTAGCGAGAAAAAGAGGAGCGACGCGGGGTTATTGGAAGAATGCGCCTCGAAAAGAGGAAAAAGGACCGCCGCCGTTCGCCCTTTAATCGTCAAATATATCCTCTCTTTTAAAATAAATACCGATCGGAGGTACGCGCTTATTTTCTTTAAGGCCCGCGCACACGTGTATGTGTATCGCGTACATTAGGTACGGTATCTTTTTATTCTCTCGGGTGCAAATTCGACTTGGTACCGGTCGCAGCTCGTCGCCCTCAAGAGAGAGAGAGAGAGAGAGAGACGGAGACGTTCTCGCGCGCTCGCACGAGTCAACGGACCTACGGAATGGGAGGGAAGAACGAGATAAGAGGAGGAGAAAAAGCGAGATAGAGCGCGAGAAGGTGGAACGAAATGTACGGGCATTTTTCAAGACATCCAATGCGAAACGAGTGCGCGCCAGAAGCTCGTCCGGTTAAATGTTAATTCGATCTCGAGGCCAACTTCGCTAATTAGAAACGATCCGAGCGGATACCAGCGCAGCGGCAGCAGAGAGAGAGAGAGAGAGAGGGAGTGCACGGCGGATTTAGCTTTCTCTCTCTCTCTCAGTCTACGGCTCTATTCTAAACGGAGATTTCGCCGGCCGTCCGTTCTCGAGTTGACGAATCATAGATCGTTAGCTCGCATAGCGAAACGAGTGGACGCGCTGATTTATGGATGCTGGAATTTGGGGAAGGTCGGGGAGCGACTCCAAGCGGGACGCACGAATTCGTTTCCTATAAGAATGGTCGAGGTATTCCAAGTACATACTACAAAGAACAATTATCTCGTGAGCGTTCGCAAGAAATTACCATATCGCTGGAGGATCCAAATTCCACTCTCAAAATAAACAGTCGCCGAGTACATCGGCGATAAATAACAAATTGATGTTTTACATTATTTTCGCTATATTATTCGGCGAATAATTAGCGAAAGGTAAATTTCTCGAGATTTTTCTTCGCTCTCCTTACGCGGACTCCGATAAGACGCACTGACACTGTCCTTGTAATTATCAATGCTCCCTTTTCCAGACTCCTAGTCGAAATAAGCTGGGCCTGGAAATTGTGAGTTTTGGCGGCTTCGAGCCCGAGCTTATGAAATAACTTTGTGCAACGGACACGTGAAAATTGCGCAAGCTATCGTAAAAAAAACCATTTAATTACTTCTTAATCAATCCGCTAAACCATGAGCGGATAAGAAACGTTCCAGATTCGACACACATGGACTGATGTTACGACACTTGGTTCGAACGCTCATTTCAGCAGAGCACAAAAATCTCTACTTTTATTGATAAATTTGCATATTTTTATAAAGTTTTTAATTGTACCCGGGAGATTGCGAAATCAATTTAATTAAGTACGAAAGAAAATGCTAACATCTGAAAGTACGATTATTCCTTAAACTGAAAGTGACAATTCTACTTCTTTTAAAAGTTAAGAGAATGAGATAAAAAGGTCGTAAAGAGAAAAACGCAATCTTAACTTTAAGAAGTAAGAAAACTGAGATCAAAATAAAAATTATGAAAGTGATAAAATCTATAATAAATCTGACTTAATGAGCTGCTTTATCTACCGTAAAGTATAAGTTTATGTGCATGAATATTCGTTTTATATCTTATAAAAATTAAACTTGTCAAATCAATATTTTTAAATAAATTCTGTAATAAATTGTTCAATGCGCAAACACTTTTACGATATTAATTAATTTGATTCCAATGGATTTTTAACGATATTTTAATCATTACATTGTAGACAATGAGAATCAGTAAACTGCAGTTTTTCGAATAAAATTATTTCGTATTTTTTTCAATACTTGCTGCAGAGTTGCAACAATTTCGTTTTTACTGAAATGTAAATAATGCATCAAATTTAAATAATTACAAACCCTCGAGTTCTTTTAAAAAAACACTCTTACCCAATAACAGAAAACGTTTTTAAAACCACTACTTTTTAACACTAATCGTACACTTTTCTGTGTCACGATCCAAATTTACGTCAAAGTTTTCGCAAATGTTTTAATCTGATAATTCTGCGATTTTAAATAACATTCTACTGAATTAAAAATAATAATGGAAATCTGAGGAATAATTCTACATTTTAACATACCAATTTATTGTAAAATATTACGTTCTTAATTCAAGAACGTTTATTTCACGTAGTATTATATTTATCTATGATTTATTCGACATTGTGATTTTAAAAAATTTTTAAAATGCCGAGTGAAAAATAGTTTAATTCTCGTTTTAATAAAGTCCACTTCAATTATCAAGTGTTAAATTTCTGAAAACGTAAAGTAGAAAAAATGTTATTACATGAAAATTATTGGTTACGCACAGTGGAACGGTGCGAAAAACCATAAATACTAGCAAATGAAATTACTCCGTAAATATATTTCATACGTGCGAAATACACTTTAATATCGATTAAATGCAAAAATTTATTATTGTAATTTAGTACGAGTGTTTAACAAAAAAAAAAACCGAACAAAGCCTAATTGCTAAAAGTCATATCTAAGGCTCGTATGATCAAGAGAAATAGTTTAAGATAGATCTGGAAAAGAAAAGAGTGTGACTTTCAATGTTGCTATTTTTAAAAGCAAATAATTAAATATTTCACAGAAAAATTTGAAAACAAACGAACTTGTTGAAAAAAATGTATTTATATTTTTGTTTTTGCCAAGAGCATTGAAAATTTCTAATTAAATCCTTCTTACAATCGAATTCCTTCTCACGGGCGAACAGAAGTGTACCAATTCAGATTACTCTATCCAAGATCAGGGTTCCGATAAAAGCATATAGCAATTAGCTCCAACAATTAACGATAATTAACAATTCTCATAAATTTAAAGCAATTCCTCGCTCTATCAGCGCACAAGTCCTTGATTCAAGAGAGAAAATAGCAACATTGATTACGATAGCGCTTAACTATAACAAGTAGCGCGCGTAAACTTTTGACAAGCGCGAATGATATCCGCGGAGTTGCGTCTGATACGCGAAAAGGTGCAGTTAAATGCGTTTCGCGTGTTGCCACGATAATAATAATAATAATAATAATAATAATAATGATAATAATGATAATAATAATGATAATAATAATAATAATCATAAGACCGTGAAAAAAGCTGCCGAGCGCGACAAAGAGCAAAGGATATTGTTCGCTCAAGCGGACACGCACATTTGCGCGCCTCTGATAAAGTCGCACGAGAATTACTGCACGTGTGATTGTATAAATATGCAAACTCGAGGTGCGGTCATTGGGTCACGGATAAATGCTTTCGGTTTCGGTTTCGGTTTCGGTTTTGCTGACAGATGCTAATGCCAGGATCCCGATAACCATTATTCTCTCTCTCTCTCTCTCTCTCTCTCTCTCTCTTCTCTCTCTCTCTCTCTCTCTGCCTCTTTTCGACGCGGAAAGGCTGCGAAATTGCGCCTCAACGGGATCAAACAGTTAAACAGTTTTTATTTCTACAGCAGCAAAATCTCGAGCCTTTACCGACGATCGGCAATTAAGCGCCTTCTCCGCCAAATTTCTGGGGACTCGGTCTCGTATCATATTTCGGGGATTCTCCTTGTTTTTACTGCGAACGAGAGCCGTTCGAATTTCAGTGGCTTAAGCCTTATTAATAATGTTCTTGCCAAATTTAAAAGCCTTTTCTTAATTCTTCGCACGTAACCGAGGGAGTCTATTTACTATGGATTTACGCTCGGCTTGTTTACTCCTCCGTTAAGCGGTTAAGGTCAAGCGGCCCCCACACATTGATCGAGTCGACTCGTTGAGAAAAAATGAGAACTGTTAAATTTGCAGGCGATTAATAAGAAAATCGAGCAAAGGCTTTAATTGGGAGCGAGTGGAGGTGAAACAACTGCAACGCAGCCGCGTTTTTCGAAATGGTTTTTGTCGATCGCAATTTTTTCGATCGCATCCCCGAACACAATAACCGCGGAATAAAAACCAAGTTTTAATCGAGTATTAAGTATGCAGCTGTACGAAGTTGGCGAGCGTTGGGACCACTTTAATGACCGCTAGGCTCGATAAAACGCATTCAACTTTGCTACGCATCGAGCAGTTGCCTGGCAATTACCGAACAGATTCATTCCAAGTTCAATTGATACAGCAGAATGTGCCAGTCATCGTTTGAAATCTGAAAGCCAATTTTTACAAAAGGCTCTAAAGAGTCCGCACCACCGTTATAATCATATTTCGACAAAGTGGTGATTAATTTAAGTGCACATTTTCCGAACGGGCATCGATCTTTGACTGGGAGTACGAGTGACGGTGCGAGAACTTCCTGCTGCTGTTGCTGCTGCTGCTGCTGCTGCTGCTGCTGGCAGCGAGCGAGCGACTTCTCACCGATAGCTTGGGAGGAAAGCGCTCCAGGTGTGTGGATCAAGGCCAAAGGGTTCAGCCCAAGGGGATCCCCGGGCGGAAGGGACTCGTCGCTGTCGCTATTCCCAAGCGGATCGGCTCACTCGCTCGCATACCTGCCAAGGGAATGCACATCCAGAAAACGGGGGAACGGCTATTGTCTTGTCAGCGGGAGCCGTTAAATCTGAGCGGCCATCCCCTTCGTGATCATCGCTCGCTCTTTCTCTTTCCTTGGCTCTCCCTTTCTTACAAATCCTCCTTGCGATTCTTCTCGCCCGCGCTCTTGCCATTTACCTCTCGATCCTTCACTCAAATGCTAATCTAATTCTAATCGCCGCTTGGCTTCGCGACCATTTTCAGTTTTCCTCTCTTTTTCCCCTTTCGCAATCGAGCCGATTGATGTTTCAATGCCCGAGACACTTGTACAACAAATAACTTGTTTGTTGCTGGACGTGTAATTTCAGGCGCATTAGTTAACACCTCGAATCGGATTACCGCGCACGAGCATTCCAAATGTGCTGTTCTCCAGCGCTTATTTCGTAATTTCGAATTTCTTAGATTTACTTATGGTGTGGCTACTTTCCTAATCTCCTTAATCCGATCGATGCCCAGCCAATAATATATATTATTACGTGTTTTTTGCTCTCCTTCAAATGCGGCCGATTTTATAAGCAGAGAACAGCCGTGGATAGTTGGCGCGGTCTTGAAAGAATGCTTAAATCAGTCAAATGCAAACCTCGCAATGTCCGTTAATTTTTTTGCTACTCAAGAGAGTGAATTCGCTTACACGAATTAAATAAGTTATTCGCGAAGAGCTCGAAGAGCGAGGAATCTGATGTAGAATACGAGGCTACTAATCCCAAGAGGTAGTCGAGGATATTATCCTGTAAGACATGACTCGGTTCGCTCTTTCTCGAACCATATTAGTAAATAATAATTTTCATTCAGCTGCCAACGAATAAATAAATATAAAAGCTGTTTTACCAACTCGTCTCGAACGTGGATATCGGGGTTCATTTTACGACGAACGTATACCACCGGGTCTACCACCATCGTTCGCGACTATTAAGATTTGGTCATCGATAAATAGGTAGAAGTAGAGCCTTTAACGGACAACGCGGTAAGCATATAATAGCTCCCTAAACAAACTAAATATAAAAAAGTTCGATAATTAATGGAAGGAAACGAAGCAAAAAAAGTATCAACGTCGTACTCGAGAATTTGGAAAAAAGAGGAATCTCTCGGTGTAAACGAAGCAAATCATTAATCAAGTTTCTCTTCTTCGAGATTCACTTTTGTTTTTCCTCGCCTTCGTTCTTTTCAGCCGGACGCGCTTGATTCTAAAAAAGTGGGATAAAAGCCCGCGCGCATAATCGTAGGCGAAAACCGATGCACGTATCGCTCGCCAAAGAGAGAAAGTCACTCGTTCTTTAGCGGATGATCGATGACCTTCATTTTTCATCAAACGCTTACGGATTTTACATCGCGGAAGCTTGCGAATGCGCACAAAGGCAAGTAGCGTATCCTCTCATGGATCATGGTCGTCGTCTCGTCTCTAAAAACTCATCGATCCTCGGACTTCCGGCACCGTCGCGCCTCTCGCCCCTCCCCCGGTTTTCGTTTTTCTCCCTCACCCGTTCTCCCCGAGCTGGTTAATCTTTGTATTTGCAAGTCGAAGAATCGAAAGTCTCGAAGTTGTATCGATCGATCGCAGCTAGTCGGCATGATCAGTTATTCCCCTTATCCGCATGCGAACAAAAAGATGGCAAGACGGATGAAGAGAAGGAGACAGACGCAGAGAGAATAAAGTAGATATGTAGAGGCTAGTGCGCGAGTCCGAAGAACTACGACACGATAGCGACGACTCTCTCTCTCTCTCTCTCTCTCTCCCCCCCCATTCACCTTTCAGAAAAGAATATGCACGAGAAACTGAGCGCGGGCCGGCCCGGTGGGAGGGGGAAGAAGGACAAGCAGCCTATTGTACGGCGCGGTACGCTTAATGGGTTCCGATTATTTTTTGCTCGTCTGGCTTGTCGAAGCCTCGTGTTTGAAACTTTGAACTTTGCGTAGTTGTGTATCGATCCTTGGAACTCGGACGGGCGTTCGCGCGGCCCTTATAAATGTGTCGATCCTCGTAGAGCGAGAGCAAGTCTGGTTCTAAAGCAGCGATCATATTTCCACGTCACACGCGAAATTCGCTTTTATTGTCGACGGACGCGTGACTAATCGATTTGCTAGCCTTTTTCTCCTCTCGTGCCGTCCCGTCCTTTCTCCCTCCACGGCTGTACGCTTGCTCCCTTTCTTTCTGCCGGTAATCTCTTGCGGAGTCGAATCGTGCTCAGGGGATATTAAACCGCGGACGGACTAGAGATGTTGATTGCATCGATACAGGGATATAATGAGTGGGACTCCTTCTCCTCGATGATTAGAGACAAAGAAATGATTTTTGAATCGATGTTTCGAGTGTCGAATGGCCCTTGTAAACTGTCGTTGACAAATTTCTGAACAGTCGGGATCTTAAGCGCTCGTCAGAACCGCAGATTTCGATTATGATAAAAATAAGACGTTTTTCGCTTGGAGTGCACCACCAACTTGGACGAAAACTCGATGGCACAAATGGTCTTGCATAATTGATAAATTGCATTTCCAAGATTATTATGCACAAACTTGGGAATGGCTTTAACGCGAGTTCTCCACTTGATACTGCGAGCCACGTTAATATTGCTGCACGTTGAACAAACGCTATTTATTCGTGTTCTTGTTTAACCATCAGGGTTAACAACTCAACGAAATGAAAAACAAAAAATTCTTAGCTGTCCCCCCCCCCTCCAGTAGTTGCATTCCAGTCGGATTAAATAACTTTTTTAGTGGTCAGCATATTTTAGCTCTTCGAACGAATAACCTTAGTTTGTTTAATCGTTTGATTTGAATTTCATCGCAATTACACCCGGCGGGTATTTTTTTATTCGAGCCCAATCCCATTCGTAAAAAAATCTTATCTTTCAGAATATGTTTTGAAACTTAAATAGTAGGTAGATGAAAGTGTGCGGCTCGAATGACATTATTCAGAAACAGAAATAGATGTTTTCGCGTTCGACTAATAATGTTTAAGGTTAGGGTTGGCGCTGAGCGTTCGGTAGCTCAAGTTCTCGTAACCGAGTTCTCAAAACAAATTTAAAATAAAAATGTAGCAAATTAGTTGTTGTGCACCGTGCGCACGCGTAATCGTCGAATTTTTTCACGGGTCTGAGACGAGGAAAGGTGTCGATCAATATTACTTCACACCTCTGTGGGTGAACGCGTAAAATTACGTAACACCGAGGTGACGCCACTACCGTATCCAGTGCGTGTTATTGGGCTTGTTTACAGGAAGGAGAGTAGCGAAGCAGAGCCGATTAAGGCAAAAACTCCTCGTTATTTATTTGAATTCGAGTCAAAGCCAAGGAAGCGATTGCCGGGCACAAGCACGCAAATTTAATATCGGACCTGTCAAATCATTGGCTCTCATCAGCGCAGCGACGGCGACGGCGGCGGCGGCAGCAGCATGTCTTATTAGCAAGTGAGTCACGAAAAATCAATGAGACGGGATCCCGCATTCCGGTCTCTCGCATATCGATTAATAACGCACTGGTTGTTCGTTGCATGTAACGGTAGGTCGACCGGCACCACCGACAGCAGCACCTTTTTCTTCCTCTTCTTCCCTTGTGCCACCCCAGCAGCAACGTTCGAATATTCGTACAGTGAAAAAATTGACGCGTGTCGCCAACCGTTTTCGGGTACGATATTTGTTCCTCCTCGAGACGTTGCTGTTTCTCAGAACTTTGGTTGAGTTTTACCGCTCGGTCTTGTCGCGTTGAAGTCCATTCGAGACTGCGGCGCGAGAAAGCTTTGCTCCGACACCTCGATCCGTTTAACCAAACGCATTTGAAATAATCGCATAAATAAATTTATCAAAATGATAATTACGAAGGAGGAGCCGCGCAATTTAGAGGAAAAGCTTAGACGCAGGATCCTCATTTGCTAAGTGACGATTCTCCGCAAAGCCTCTCTCTACGAGTTGGAAACTAGGATTATTCAGATGAGTGCACTTGTACGCTCCAGTAGCCAAATCAACGTTAGATCTCCCCCCCCCCCCGCTCTCTCTGTCTCGGTATCGTTCAGGCGCGCCAACCATCGGGCAGAGGCAAAGATAAAGTATGGAGGAACCGCAGCGGCAATCAAGCCCCGGACATCGGACAGTGACGAATGCCGTGTATCATTGCGTATCATTAGCCGCGACTTAAGAAGCTCTTTTCTCCATCTCTCCTCTGTCAGCGGACGCCGTCATATGTGCCGTTGCTACTCTCGTACACGTGTACGCGCACACGCCCACGAGCGCGAAGCTGGAGTCGCGTTCGCCGGGATTTTTAGCAGTAGATGCCTTTCAATCGATGTTAATCCCAGAGACCATAATTAGAGCTGCTTAATCCTCGCAATTATATATTAATTCATCATAGTCTTTGACTCTCTTTTGCTACCTTTTCCCCTGACTCGAGAGCAAACTACTTTTACTCCGTGTACGGCTGAAGACTGGAGCTTTAAGCCTTTTATACATTGCTCTGATAGCATTCGATGGCTATTAAACTGCTTTTGAAACTAGCTTACTTTTCTTTAAATCTCTGCTCAACGACACACTCATCCGCTCCTATATTTTATATCATGTATTGGTTTACTCTCAACGGCAATTAAACGGCAATTAAATGAACGCGTCTACAATTTTTTTATATTACGCATACTTGTCTGTTTTTTCAACTTAACCCTTATTACTTTCATATCGAACTGTACACATCGTATCGAAGAACTGTTGGGAATTATTTTTTTAACGAAATTTAAAGTAAAACGTAATAATTTTTAAGTTGTTGAATCGTTGCGTAAATTACTAATTACTTTCTATTATTATTTTTGGAATCTAAGATTCGTTCGCTTCTTTGATTTAATTAAGTCGTAGTGTGTTAAAAGCGATACCAATTCGCTTTATAATAAGAAATTTTTTCTTTTATGTCGCCGACCTAAACGTTCGTAATGCACCGCTAAATGTATCTTCGCGACATTGGCGTGTATTTTAAAACAATTTTACTCTTATAGCCAAGTGGCGATTCGTAATTAAATAGTAAACTTTCAAAGTAAATTGTAATCGATGCTATTCGCAAAAGATATGATTTATGACTCGTTAAATAATTCTAAAATCTTATTGACCGATGAATGATTTATGGTGGTTCGATAATAAAAAGCAATCACTAGTTGGTAGAAAATATGAAAAATAATACATACAATTTATTGCACGAAAAAGTTTTCACCGAAAAAGTTGCAATTTCAAAATTGCCTTCCCAGCCTTTAAATCACGCTGTCACAAGCAATTAACTAAAAGATAATTCACATAAAAAATTTTTTAATTAAAATTTCCAATGCTAAACAGTTACAACTGATCGTTATGGAGATGTTAAACGCAAAATACTAACTGAAATTTCAATGTTCAATTTAGCAACTACTATTCAGCTTTTAACGGTGAGTTTTTTTAGTAATGTAACAATAATCACGAACCTATCAGCATTAATGTTAGAATATATCATTATTATCGTTATGAATGATAATCCGTTAAATTAGAAAACAAACCAAGTATGTTAGTGATTTTGACGGGTCGCGCGAGAGTCGCATTTGTCCTCTAGATCGTCGTTAAAATCTAAAAAAGACTAAGACATTTTTACGAAAGCGTGTCTTAACTACATTTAATGTTAAAACGTTAAAGGCAACTTTAAAGCTTTTATTTTTAAAAGTTAAAAATTTGTTTGGGAAAACTTTAACTACGTTCTCTTGAAAATTGGTCCATTTTTCTTCGTCACTTTTTAATTAAAAAATATAATTCGTTAATCAAATGCGTACTATTGTTACGAAAAGCACTATTTATAAAATATCCTGTGCTCTTATCGTGACAATCTTCTTCGGAGCACGAGACTTTTTTAAGATTTTCAACGAATGAATTTACCGAGTATTTTAGATATAACCGAAATATGCTTTAATATGTAAAATCAATACCGTGTACTGTATAACGAGCAGATTTATTAAATAAAAACAACTGTATTAAAAAGCTTTATTATTGCATTTACACGCTGTTTTCGAGGTGCTACAGGTAAGGAAGGAGCCCTCGATAACTTTAATTACTTGTCATTATTGCGAAAAGTTGGATCTGCGTGAAAGAGGGACATTTCTGACACAAGCTGCAGTGCTAGCGTTAAAATATTTATCAAATGCTAAACTCACTTATCGATCTGTGGACACTCGAAGAAGCTGAAATTTTTTAGACGTTCGCAACACTGTTCTTTGTCGATGTTCGTAAACACGTTTCAAAATATCGAAGCAGTTCGATTCTCACTCGATAAATTACTTCTTGTGCGAGTCGTGTGTGTGTGTGTATGCGCATCTGCCCATTCACGAGAGGCAGAAGATCCGCGGAAGTTTTTTGCGGAGAAACTTACGTACGACCTGGATAACTGACGGAAGGATGAGCCTTTGAGAGCCTTGAAGAAATTCGTGCTACGGTATGATATACGAGCATTCGGAATCATCAGTACCATACGTAAATTTTTTTTAAGTCGTCACGCTCAATCTTGAGCAGAAGTCCAAAGGCTTTTACGAGATATAAACAACCATCATTTTTTCTTCCTTCCTTGCTTCTTCTTCTTCTTCTTCTTCTTCTTCTTCTTGTTCGTTTTGTTAGTCTAGAGGCCAGAGAATACGTTCCTCTTACCAATATTTTACCATTAGTAATTCGTTAGCTGTGACAAAGCAATCCTTTTCTTTACAAACTATCATAGATGCCAGGGAGAGATCTTTCGTTGAAAATAATTGAGTTTCTTTTGAATTGGAAGTGCCTTCTCGTTGCCGATATTGTGCAACAGCGCGGAGATTTGCGAAGCGCAAGTTTGATAATGAATCGGTGATTCCTCGGTGAAAGTCAATTGGCAAGAGTTAATTTCGCGAATGGAATATTACGGGATGCGGGTAAAGAACGGCTGAAAAGTGCAAAAAACGAGAATGGAAACAAGAGTTGGCCTCTGAGAATTTATCATTTGGCAAATTAATCGCGAGGCTTGACT
This sequence comes from Platyscapa corneri, assembly GCA_018907185.1. Taxonomy (NCBI): domain Eukaryota; kingdom Metazoa; phylum Arthropoda; class Insecta; order Hymenoptera; family Agaonidae; genus Platyscapa; species Platyscapa corneri. Next base: position 1,027,104 of record JACCHW010000057.1, on the reverse strand, counting down.
AGCGAAGAGCCGCGACGCGTTTCCGTAGACTCTGGCGCATTTCTCAATAACAGCTCGCACTCGTTTAATTAGCCTCGGACGTAGCATTTTTGCCTCTAATCTACATTGCGCTTCGTCGTCCGTCCGCTAATTGCAAAAATGTAGTTGCACTCGAGAAGACTCGATAAGACGCGATGTAATTGCTGAAAAAAGTCGGGCTCATCAGCTGTTTGAGGAATCGGTAGGAATGCGCCGCTCGAACAACACTATCTATCGGACATTTCTCAAAGTTTCCGGAAAGAGAAAGAGGGAAGGAGCGGCGCGATGGCGTTGAAGGAATGTCAGGCGTCGGTATGTGTTGTCGCAACATCAAAAACACAGCGAGTAGTAGTCGAGCAAAAGTGGTACCTTCTTTGCGCTTACCAACGTGTTGATTCCTCGGGATCCTCGATAAATGCTCTCTTCCTGGGCTCTCCTCCTCCTTTTTGTCCCTCGTGCGGAGCCTCGGCCGGCTACGGAGGGCCGCTCGTCGGCGTGCAATGGGAGCGAGAGGGTGGAACCCGGGGGGGGGGGGGACAGGAGGAGAGCCGAAAAAAAGAAGTCCCGCGTAGCCACCCAGGCAGTTTTGACTCTCGTTAATAGCGTGGGCCAACCTCGCGGGCACATGCAGTCCCGGTCCCCGGTCCCCGGTCTCCGGTCTCCACCGGTCGGACGGCTCCGAGCCTTTGGGACGGGGACGCGACCACGATAAGAGTCGGGCTTGCATCCGAGAGTAAGAGCGAGCGAAATAGAGAAACGGGGTGAGGGAAGTGTCTTCCGAGAAGTCCTTTCCAGCCTTGGAATTTCGGTGTGCACGAAGAAACTGTTCCTCTCTCGGACGCAGGCCCGACCCAAAATCCAGATAACAAAAATATTTTCTTTCTTTCTCTCTCTCTGCTCTTTGCTCTTTTTTGAGATACGTACACGTATATACGCATACGTAGCGAGGAGGGAAGAACGAGTTCGTTTTTCCTACTCCGAGTCTTAGTCGCGCGCCTTCTTGCGCCGAAATTTAAGGCGGCGGCGGCGGCGGCGGCGGCTCCAGGAAGGATCTCGACTTTCGCGGAGAGCGTAAGTTGGATCAATTTTCTCTACCCGAATTAGGCGCGCGCGCGCGTTCGAGTCGTTCGTTATTCCGGTAATTGTGCGGGACTCCGGGGCCCGGCCCTCGCCCCGTATCTTTGCCTATCACACGAGTCGGCGGGCCCCTCCTCGCCTGCCCGGAGCCGCGTCTTTTTGCAACTTCCGTCCAGAAATTTTGGCGTTTGCCTCGTGCGCCGGCGCTAATGTAGGCTCGCACTCGTTGCAACTTCGCAACCGGCGCAACAGTGCACCCGAGTTGTTTTTCAATAACGCGAATCGGGCAGAGGATCAGAGCGCGGCCGATCGCCTTTAACGATTCCGCGCTGCTGCGCCCAGACAAACGACTCCTAACGCTGGAAACGTTTGAGATCCACCGGTTTGTTGTTAACAATTGGGACTGGGAAGTGCGAGGGACCACCCAACCGGATAATCTGCACGTGGATACCGGGAACGAATATCTTGCTACTCTATGTATCGGCAAAGAATTCGAGCGGAGTAATCAAGCGCTAAGGTTATTTTCGGGAGGCGCAAGAAGTTTGCTCTTGCAATTAAAACTTTCTTGCTCAGAATGTTTGGCCAGTTGTCCGCGACAGCTTTTCTCAAAAGCGAATGTTAATATTTTGTCGACTCTTTCCGGTTTCTGCGTAAAACGGCTTTCGAACTTTTTCGAACTCGGCGAGACGTTTTCGCGCGAGAAAGCCAGAGTGTAGTTTTATTTTGCGTTTGGGTCGCGGCGTCCGATCAGCAACGCTAGCCAGGCGTGTTTTTAATAACAGCCGGGAGTTTTGCGATGGGCGCCTTCTCGTAATGGTCGAGACGGTGCGAGTTTTCCGTGCTCGGGTGCGCGTTCGGCGCGTGACTGCGAATCGAGACTGGAGGTTGAAGAAGGGCGCCGGTGGAAAGCGGCCCGGGGAGTAAGACCCGAGAACCAGAAGGACTCGGCGCCGCTGATCAAGAGCCGCAGGAGAGCCGCGAGAGGGCGTGAGAACGCGCCCGAGTCTACTAGCCGAGGAATCCGATTCATCGAGCCCCGTTGCACTATCCTTTTCGCGTTGCGGCAATGGAACCAGTTTCCGGCGCACCTTCTATCTCTGGGCCTGATAAGCGGCGAGGTTGGGCCCGTGGCTCGGTTAATTAGGCGTAGCTCGCCAACGTTTTCGCTCGCTCCTCAAAATGCGAGCCGATAGGTGGGCTAAAAATGAGGGGCGCGCGAGCGTCGGATCGATTAGCAGCCCTAGCCGATACTTTTTCAACTGCACTCGAAAAGCTCCGATCGGAGCCGCGAGCTCGGGAATTTTAACGATAATCGAGCTTAATAATTTAGCTCTTATAAATTAGCCGAAGCGCGGAGGAGATAAAACGCGAACGCGAGCGTTTGCGGTTGGGAAACTCGCTGCGATTTTTCCGTGGAGAAGGGCGCCGATGGTCGTCCGGTTCAAGGACGTGCAGCGCGACATTCGGCGAGTCGCGACGAGCCGGACCCGAGTGAATCATTGAGGGACGTCCGTCCGCGCCTCGATTAGCGAGGGATTACACGGGGCCAGGGCGTAATGGCCGCTATTAATACGATCGCACACCTCTCTCTCTCTCTCTCCTCTATTGGCTATCCGCTATCGGCTAATTTAAATGGAAAACCGCATACTCGGCCGCCTACGGTGCATATTAACGAGTCCCTCGCAAATTTTTCAGTCCCTCCAAGATTAATGATTTTCGATCGCTTTTTCGCCGCTGATAACACGAGCGAGCCCCGGCTTTATTTTGGTCCGGCGGATTTAATAAATTGACAGTCGAACCGAAGCCTCCGAAACTCGCGCTCTCGACTAATTTGCGCAACTCTAATCCACTTTGATCACTCGGCGCAGCGCCAAGCATCTTTCAAAAGCTCCCGAAACTCTAGCGATTTCGCAATTTATGGACGGGGTGCGAAGAAATAATTGTGGCACAGTAGCTGCGCCAACTCCGTTCGCACTCAGCTTTTCTTTTACTAATTCAGCGAGGTTTTTTCGACTCGCCGCCGCCGAAGATAACCAGCCAGGACGACGTTAATATGTTAATTGTGTCGAGCGGAAAATAAGCAGATAACGAGACGCTCAATAACGAATGCAATTATACGCGCGCGTATCGTAAATACTATTTGAGTTTTAATAAAATTGCCAAGAGCTGCTCGCCGTTCCTCGGTCGCTTTCATTATTACTGCTGCCCCTGGGATTAAAAATTCCCGAGGAATTTCGGATAAGCTTTTATCGACTGAAATTGGCTTTTAAGTAATTACGCTTTCATAAATATACCGTAGACATAATTTTCAATGAAGTCGCAGGTGTAAAAAAATCGAGCCGTGATTTATTAGCCGCTCGAGTACAGCTCGAGTGGTATAAAAAAAGAAGGGACATTTGATCAGATTCGTCGCGAACAAAGGATGGAGCGATTTTGAGGTAATTTATTCTACTTTTGAGCATTCCTTTCTTCCGACGAGAAAGAATTGCTTTTGAATCCGTAAGTTTTTCTGGACAAAAGCTGAGTCACGAGTCCGTCGCACGAGAATTAGTAAGAAAATTACTTTCCAACAAAGGGACAGTCGCGAAAGCTGAAAATTTTAAAAAGTGAGTCGAGTCTTCGAATTGTCCTTTTTAACGTAATCGACAAAAGTTGGGCAGATATGGGTTTCGTCGTCCGCGATTAGAAAGAGGCGAAAAAAGATACTCAAACGCAGCATTTCACGGTCGTATAAATTTATTTAGCAGTGGAAACTGCAAAACCGAGAGAATTCTATTGTTGTTGCTTCAAAGACGCATTTTGGCTGAAAAATGCGCATAGAATTATCTTCGTATCTTCGGCGCTGCAACGGCAACAAAAAGCAGGTATAATTTTAGACGCCCATCGCGATAAGAGCAAACGAGGCTGTAAATTTCCATAAATTCCCAATCACAATGAGGAAAAAAGTATGATGGAAATATTCGCCGAATCGGCACAATTATCTGTATATTTACAGCGGCTGCAAGTATCATAAGCTCGGCTTAGTAGTTAAAAGAAACTTCTCGGCAAATGCGAAGTTATCGCGCGATCCGAATCTTCCGGCGAGGCCTGCAAGTGCAGCTCCAACAATACTCGTGTCGGCGGCCCCTTCCGTCCGCGGCGGCGCGGGTGTCGTTGAATCGCTGGAAAACCCAGGGACCCCAAAGGGGGGAGGCATGACAGTCGTTGCGCCTTGCCGATCTCGAGCGAGCGAGCGAGAGAGACGCGACGGCGAGCCCCTCGCCGAACCAGCCGCCGTCCGCCGTCGTCCCCGCGCGCCAGGATTTATCGAGGTGCGCTAACAGGTTCCGTTAAGGATGCGAGGTGAAAAGCCCCGGCGAGTCGGGCCCATTTGCGTTCGGAGCCGCGCACACCGAGTGGCATTGACGATAATGCGCGGCCTAATCGCGCTCCTCCGTCTCCCTCGCTCCTATTTACAGGCGCCCCAGAGAGAGAGAGAGAGAGAGAGAGAGAGAGAGCCGGCCAACGGTACAAGGTACCGGCGGAGAAAAGTCACGTTGTTTGCCCAGCCGTTACTCGTTTGCCGAGCCGACCAAACGTAATCGGACCCAATCTCTCCGCGCGGCCGACATTTTTCCACTTCCGGCGACGATGGTTTCGCTCAGCGACCGCGTCTTCGCCTCGCAACCTCACCGGGCGCTTTTTGCCCAAAGCTTCTTTGGCGCTGTCGCGGCGCAGCGTCAAACTCAATTACCCGGCCACTTTTCTCTCCGCGACGCTTTTCCGAATTACCCCTTGCTCGACGTCCGACAGTTTTCCAGAGACTCGACAATTATTACCCCGAGAGCCTGAACGAATGCCAACCAGGTTAACTCCATACGACTACGGACTTGCAGCAGATACGACTTTTGAAATATGAGGTTAGGCTAAATCTACGTACTGTACGTTTCGCCTAAGTATATACATTTGCCCGGCGCTTTAGCGAAATAACCGAATCTTTTATTTAAATTCTCCGATCGAAGCTGGCCACATAATTCATAGCGTATCGTTATTATAGGTTACTCCTGACTCTGGCGAAGGAAATAGTATTGCTGAATAAAATAATTGAATTCGTATCGGCAATCGATAAATGAGGATATATAATAACCAAGAGCTATTCTGAGAAACACGAGTCGAGACGAACCAGAGTTAACGACGTTTCAATTAATCGAATAGTTACTGGTCAAACCATCTCGATATTTCCAGATCTTATTATGTTATTGCAATGTCGGAGCAACAATATTCAATTTCCTCGGGTTAAATATACCCGCTAGAGTCGCGCCGCGTATCACCAAATATCACCCGGAGAGTTAACAAAATATTTCGAACGTCGCTGGTTGGGCTGCTCTCGAGAGTTTGGCTCGAACTCGCCAATAACCGTTAAAAGAATAAGCAGCAAATTAGTTGAAATCACTCGAGTCAGAGGGCATGTCGAAAGTGCATTCCTCCAATAAGCCGGTATGGCCCTTTTCACGCTTCGTTCGTCGCGTTCATTCATCCTCGATTAACGAAAAAAATGCGAAAACGATGGGTGTCCGCGGACATTTTCGCCGTCAATTAAGTGGTCGACGCCCAATTCCCAGACGCGGCGACATTACCTCCGCTGTTTTAGCGAACTCGCACGCCCACGCGCGAACAGTATCGCGATTTTCGCACTTCTGTACCCGCGCGCCTTTTACGAGGAAGTTCGTCCCTCCTCCGAGTTCTCCTTTGCCTCTTCTTCTTCTTCTTCTTCTTCTCCTGATTTTGCTTTTTTCATTCCAGTGAATGACAAGGATTTTAGTGCTCGCTTTTATGCTGGATTGGTGAATGGGTAACTTCGTCGGTTCGAAGTTTCTTTGGTGGTGGTAGCCTTTCTTGCGGTAACGATGTTTGGAGGGCAATTCCCCTGTGTTGTTATTGTTACGTTGGTAAGGCTGTTTGCATTTTCAAACGAGAATAGCCTCACGAGTGTGTGTCGGTGAGTTTATTAATTTGGCCTACCTTTGGCCAAATATTCATATTTTTAGAGATTCTTAATCGAATCAATGTTTGGCTAAATAATTGTATAAACGTTGAGCAGCACTGTCACGTATAATTAGCTTTCGTTCTTATCGTTTGTCCACGCAAAGCAACTGAAAATATTTGAAAAAAATTATTTAATTTATACGCCTTTTCATCGAACGATATACGAATGAAACGCTGGACTCATTTGTATAAAATGAGTGTTGGCGAAACGATAAGCACTTTTGTGTTATAAAATAATCCACGTTCGCTCGATCCTATTGAACGAGTAATTTTTATTAAAAAAAGGGGAATAAAGAATGCTTGGCAAAAATAATACAGACTTGTATTTTTATACACAAAATTTTTCAAAAAAATTAAAAAAGAATTACATTACAATTTTCTATACGTCATTGACACGAGATACGATTTCATCTACCCTATCGATGTTTTATTAATACTTTAAACAAATTAGCAATTTTTCAAGCGTTTAATATACGTTTGTAAGAGTAGTGATTTACTATCACCCGCAAGGAGTCACAGAACATAAACTTAACGCAAAACTTGGCCCGAATAAATTTTAGCAGGCACGTTTGCAGCCTACCGACGAATAATGCACGCAAAGGCGGAATTCTTGGATCTGTGTGGAGTCGAATTTGAAGAAATTGATTAAAAGGAAGAAAAGTTGGCTTCGCATCGCATGGTGCGAATAATAAAAACGTCTCATTTCATGGACGCACCACCGTCTTCTTATTCATCTGTCAAAGCAGCGCGAAAGGTTTCGTCGGCCTTTTCGACTTTGACGCAACAATGGAATGCAAAAGCGAAAAAAACGTAAAATTGTACGCAAACGCTGGCTCGAGGATAGAAAGTAGCTCGGGTTCGCATGTTTTCCCATCGAGTGCGAGAAGGAAGGCTTGCAAGGATGGGCGAAGGGAAGATTAGCGGATTGCGAAGGAGGATCCGGGATTTTTAAAGACCAAGAGCAGTGCGACAGAGACAGCCGATAGGAACCGAAGGACAATAAGAATGATTATCGGATTGAGTTAAAAATTATGGCCGAGCATTAATCGTCACTGTCGATAATACAGATAAAAAAGATATTGGCAATCGGCAATGAAAAAAGTTGAATGTCTAGTTGTCCGAAGTTAGTTCTGATGAGAAAGTGTTCGTTGAAGAGCTTACGTGTGTTTGACTGGTCGAGTGGGTCGTATAAATTTAAGGCTGCATAAGCAACGGCAGAGTTTAGTTAGTAGTTGGGGAAAAACAAGGTTGAAAAATATCCTCGAGTTGAAAATGCGCGACGCGATTTAGGAACAGAGCACGAATGAAACCGAACTATTTTCGGTAATTATTCGAGGAGAGAAGATAAAGCGTTGAAAGATGTGTCGGGGAGGGAGAGCGGAGAAAGCGATGGAAAGAATGGGTTAATAACTTAAAAGAGGATTGTTTTTATTAGGTGGGGGAGGGCTCAGGGTGACAACAATAAAGAAAGAAATACCGGGACTTATCTCAATCGTTTATGCATAATGTGGTATGCAAGCTGGAAACTGGTTTGCACCGCACCGGCAGAAATTATTTAGCACTCGGCAAATGGCCGTTATTAGTAGAAGATCGCGAATGGACTCGAATGGACTCGAATGGACTGGGCGACGGGTTGGGAGGCTTTGTGTGCATTCCCGGCGCCGCTTCGTGACTCCGCAAGCGCCAGTTACGAGCTGCGTGATGAATGGAGAGGAGAGCGAAGGAGAGCGAGAACCTCGCGGAAAACCCGATATTTCGTATCAAGGAAGTCCTGTAATCCGTCCGGTTTATCCCCAGGGTGTCCTCGAATCTATATTTACGGGACTCCGAGCTGACTGTTCCTCTTCTCCTCCTTTCCTGGAATTTTTTACCGCCTAAGAATTTCGTCTCTCTCGCGAGCCTCCCTGCCACCTCTTGTATACTTGATCTTTTAATGCTTCATAAATTACGATTATCTTCAATAAATATAATTAATGCTGAATTCATCATAAAATATACCGAACGTTAAATAATTACCGCTAGAGATAAGTTACGCCTTCTGCAGCAGCGTACCTTGATATATTAGAGTTTTTTCGGTCGCGCTTAATCGAAGATTGTGTATTCGCGTCGCCTTTTCTCAAATTATTATCGACTGTACTCCGTTGTTCTGCTTTACTCTGTAGTGCCGCCAAACAACTCCAAATTTATCAATCGATAAGCTGTCGCGTGATTATTTCAGTTCTTACGCTCCAATATCTTTCGCCGAAATTTATAAGCACAACTGTTAATAAAATTGAGATGTCCACTCGGGGCCTTTTAATCGCGCGAACGAACGCAAATGCAAAAAGAGGTTTCGTTGCTAAGCAAATTTTTGCCTTCGTAAATGACACGCTGTAATTATTGATTTTTAATCAAATTTTAATTAAAATCAAAACTCGCTTCTACCAGCATTCGCGAAATCCTTTTTTACTTGGCTTTTAAATATTCGAAAGCCAAATCTCCTGCGAAAATATCCCGATTAAATTCATAATGAATTTGTATTTAATTAATATTGCCACGATTTAAATCTGCATCAAATTTTTACGTCTATTTTGAAATAAATCGATTGCACCGAATTCATTGATTAAACAATTACCGCAGTTTAAATTGTTATTTAAACCACGCAAATGCATTTATTAATTTTCGACATTATCTCATCGGATACATTTTGAATTACGCTTAGCGACGTTCTTTGGCTTTTTTCCCCTTCACGTTTACACGCAATCGCTACGTATTATTTTTCCCTTTTTCCATCTCAATAATCGCGGAGTAAATTTTCTCCGCTTTCTTAAAAGCTTCGTATCGGTTCTCCAAGGAGATCGTTTTACACGCACCCACACACCCACACAACTCGAAGATATCACTTTCTCCCGTTATCGATGGGAGGAGGGAGCGATTCGATAACGCATTTCTGAAATCATCTCGCGAAAACAGATGGCTCCAACTTTTTCCGTGCACGCGCGCGCGCGCGCATTTACGCGCATCAGGCCTGGTTGTTATCAGACGTGCGCGTGTATCAGAGCGCGGAGCTAATCTCGTAGGAGACCAAAGAAGGGATGGGAAGCGTAAAAACAGCCGAGACGATGCAGCATCGCGTGCTGGGAAGCGCGAAGCAAAAGATTAAACGAGGAATAACAGGATGAAGGTGCGAAGGCGCGAGAAGGATGTAAGTAGGAAAGGGTAAAAATGCGTCCTGGATTTACGGTAAACAAGCGTAGCTGACCAATGGGGATGAGACTCGTCGGTCTGCGCTTAACGCACTTGCACATTTGCTGGACATTCGTGGCGAACCATCCTGCAAACTGCAAGCAACAGTCCATTTGATCGTACGAAAGAAGCGAAAGCTATCGTTTAAAACTGAAATCGACACACGCCTAGTTTTTCTCTCGCAAGGCGTAATTTTTTAGTCTAAGAACTCGTCGGCTCTAAACGGAAATAACAAGTGACAAATAGTGTCACAATAATAAAGCGGCCACGCTGCTTGAAGAAACAGCGTTAAGACTAATTATTATGGATTAGGGGAAGCGGTAAACTGCGAGCTGCACAAATATGCAACTTGTGCCGTTCAACCTAATTCTGGAATTATTAGTTTTATTAAAAGAAGTCTCGCTCGCATCGCGGACCGTCGCTCGGCGCGTTAATAAGCAGCATAAATATAGCAAATTTCAATTGGGAACAATTCAGTCTGTAAAATGCATTTTCCGCGTGTCGTTAAAAAATGAGTGAAAAAAGTGGGGAGCGATAAGCCGATCCGGAGTGAAAAGTATCGAATTTGTCGCCATTTGTCCGGGATTCTTGCTTTGCATTCGCGAGATTAGTCGTCGGCCGATAAAAGGGCTTGGAATAATAATAGGCTTGTGATCCTGGCGTCAAAATGAGCAAAACTCGTAGTCGCGAGTTGCGGTGAAAGCGCGAGGGCCAATCGGGCAATTCCAAGGAGTTCTCCAGGAGATTCGGAGGGATGCTCGGTGGTTAATTAATTACAGCGCGGGAGCCGAAAGGGTCCGGTTGATCGTTAGTCGGTGCGTTGGGAAAACGCGGCGGCGATTCGCGCAGACTCGGGGACAGTCGCGAGCAGCTGTTGGCGCAAAGAAGTTACCGGCCGACATATCGCAGAAGTAAGGCGCACGTGCAAATCCCCACGCGCACATTGACGCGAGCATTGAGCATTTACACGCACGCTTGGATTACAGCCGACCCACACAATTGCACATAGGAAAGACACAAGGTGTTCCAGAAGCGAAGGCGAGTCGGTAAACAGCGAGACACCGAAGTAATTGTTCACCGCCGTGTGTTTCCCACACAGCAGCTGCATCGTTCGCTTGTACGCCTATATGTTCGCGCTACGTGAGAGAGAGAGAGAGAGAGTCGGTTTTATACGTCCCACCTAATGCAGGTCGCACTCGCGCGATTAAACGTACGGTTATAGCTCCTCTACTCCTCGTACTTAGATTCAGTGCGCGTATAATTTTCAATATCGAACGCCGGAATAGCGGCTTTTATCCCATCGCCGTTTGTTATTATACTGCCTCGTATTTATCACCCAGATTTACTTGTTTGCGAATGAAGATAAGCCAATTTTTCGATTAAGCGCAGCGACAAAGGGGGAAGGAAAATACCAGAGGGGAGAGCGGCTCCGCACGCGGCACCTTATCGCGGATAATGATTTATCGCGAGTATTTTTTGCAGAGATTTATGCTTGTCAAGTGTGGAAGAGCTTTTATTATAATTATTTTCAATGGCTGCGAGGCTCGAAACAATTTCCTTTTTTGCGCCAACGAGTCATTCGCTCCGCGCGTTTTATAGATCAATTAATTAACTTTTCTCGCTCGGCAATCGCTCACCTCTACTTCCTCCCCTCCGACAATCTCGGACGTGATTTTTCAATATGCGCGTACACAGACTTGCCCTCGCATCCGAAGATACGCAAGTTCGGATCCGCGCGAAATTCCTTCCAAATCTTCTCCAAGCTTCGCGATAAAGCTATTTAGTTATAGCGATATGACGTAGCACAACTCGTTTAGCGCGTTTCGAACCTCGAGGCATTTTTGCCAATTGTCGATTTCGTTAAATTCTCGATAGCTTAAGATTGATCGCGCATTTGCCGCAGCGACTATAATTGCCGTCTAATGTCTTGGAAAAATTAATCTGGCGAGCGATTGAATTTAAAATTATACGTGCTTAATTGTACAGTACGATAAATAATTATATTAGCGAGCAACGAGCGGGAAAAGGAAAAGAGTCACAGTGTAAATAACGCAGTGTGCGTCGCGTTGTTGTCATGATAGTTGGGTACGAGTACGCGTTTATGCGCGCTATCATGCACGAATACGCACGTACGCAATTATAAGGGGCTTATCTAGGTACGTCAATCTTTACAAGTTTTAATTAAAACTAAAAAAAAATTTCTTTTACTATTCATAACTTAATCATTAATGGAAACGTTGCTTTTCACGATGTGTAGAAGTAATAATGGCTCGGATTCGAACGACACTGAAATTATAAACCTTAATCGTTATTATATAAATAACTCTGTATTGCGACAGGCAATAACCGTTGACGCACTTTTTACAAGACTTAATTAAAATTATTGATAGTCAATTTCGCGTTTGGTAAATATCCTTAGAAACACGTTGAGCTTTCGATTACGTTTACTCGGTTAGCGTATCATCGCGTACGCGTACGAGTGGCGTCGAGCAACTTTTCAACTTTTCGCCTCGAATTAAAAGTACCGCAACGGTTTTTTGAAAAATTTATCCCACCCCTGGCAATTTCGGAAAATGCCGTTCGAGGAGGAGAGACGCGCTAACGGCGACGTTCGATAATTAAAGCGAACGAAATTCGCGCGAGAGCTTTTTCGCGAACGCGTTTCAGGGCCTCGCAGGCGCAGGAGAGCGAAATCTGAAAATGGTGAAAAATTAGCGGTCAGGTTCGCGGGTAGCGAAAGGCGAAGAGCAGGTGAAAGAGGGGAAAAATGACGTCGAAGCTCCATTCAGCCCGCGTAGCGTTGCTTGATGTACGAGTGTAAAAAAGAGAAGTACAAGCTCACGAGCAACAAGTTCTCGCCGCAAACCAAGCGAAGGAAGAGGCGCGCTAGGAAAAATGGATCACCAGCTACTGGAGCAGTTGGGAAAAACGAGCCGGAATCCTTCCATTTATCTCTCTCTCTCTCTCTCTCTCCATTTTTTCGCTGGCACAGTTTGCACGTATTTACAGACGCGGAGCGACGGGGAACGCAATCATCGGCCGGTGCTCGCGGTGAAATATACCGGCGCGTCCGGGCGGCGCGCGGACGAGGCACTAGGTACATAGAAGGGAGGGAGATCGTGTCGGTGATTATCAGCAATAATACGAGTGCCGCGAGTTTAATTACGAGCACGGGGGAGCGCGCACGCGCGTTACCAGACGAGACTCTCGGTACTTACAACCACTGCCTGTCGAGGCGAGTGCCCGCGAGAATTTTATGGGCCTCTACACTTCTTTAGCTCTGCAAAAATGAAGTGATCGTAAAGCTGAATTTATGCCCGCGTACGTCTTAATCATTTAATGCTGAATACGCGGTTCCGTCTATCGAGGCGCCGCTGCGGGCCTGGGACTCGCGCACCGCCAAAACTGACTAATCGCTATAACCTTATCTTTTCGTCCGATCGCCGATTCTAAAGTCTGCTCCTCCTGCGCTTTCGGTAATACGAGCGCAACTCTCGGCGCGCCAACCGAAAGCCAAAACTTTGAAAGCTTCGCTTTGCGTCGCTCGAAATATTTGCTAAATTAATCCGTCCGGTAATCGCGGACTGCTGCAATTACGCCACTAATTGCATTTCGCGGATCGACAGTGTCGACTCCGAGCGGGGAACATTTATCCGCGAAGACTCGCACGCACGTCACCAGCACGCGTGTCCACGTGCTAACCGATGTTCGATTTACGCAGAGTTAATTAATAATTGTTATCATCTTCGATTAGGCAGCGCGTTATGTCATAAATCACCGCGATATCAACGCGCCGACTCCCCAAATAAGCAAATAAATAACAACAAATTGTAATCCGCGCAGTGGCTGCTTGCAAGGATTATTTTCCGACTGGAGCGCAGTAATCAGCAGCAGCTGCGGATTTATCTCCGGAGCAAACGAGTCGTGTCGCGTTAAACGCGGCGAGTGCGCGCGCAACTGTCTCCCCGGTATCGCGATAAGCGATCTGGCACAAATCGAAGATACGGATGCACTCGAGCATCGGTGTAATGCGTCGCGTCGCTCCTCGCTCGCGCCCTGATACGCTGCTCGATGGGCTCGATCGCGTTAATTAGAAAATTAATAAGGAACCGGGATGATAACGAGCGCGACGCGCGTGACTCGATGGGACACTTGCTCGATCTGCGGCCGCCTGCGTCTTTCTTAACGATGATATTAGAGATACGATTTTACGAAAGCTAATTCCAATTAGTCGCAACTATCGTTCGGGCGCGAGTTAGCGAATTTACGAGCCTCGTTTTTTCAGCATCCGTCCCTGGTCTATGTCCTCGATTGCCAAATTCTACACGTACGCAGCCTAATTGATATTATCGACATTTTTCCAAATCTACGGCGCTAAACTTAATTTACAGGATATTTTCGCGCACTTTACTGGCAGTCGTTAATAAACTAGCGCCTCCTTTTAATTGCTCGTAAATTAAGTTAAAAAGGAAGTTCCGACGGAGTCTGTATTGGCGAGTCAACCTTCGGCGAAGGATGTCGCGCGATATCTGCCCACGTTACGGATAGTTCGTTGCTTTTCTGAAAACTAGCCCAACGAATGACATTAACGAGAGATGCCCCGTTCTCGACCGCTTTAGTCTTCAATAGACAACTTAAAAGTATATTGACTTTGCAAAAAAGTATTGGTCGTTTAGTCGAGCGACTTTGTAAAATTGTCAAACTTCCTTCCGTCGAATAACTGTTTTACCGTCAATTCGGAGCACGGCGAACGTCACAAATTTAAGGTCTACAACCTTTTTAATTCGGTCCGAGTGACGCAATGAAATTCGCGATTCGCGCCTCAAACTTGATAATAATAAATGCGCCATTTGCTCTGCCGATAATTATTTTTCAGCTTCATCCTTCAAACCGAAGCAGGTTATCGATACATTTGCATTTCATAAGGTCATCGCACATTATTTTATCGCAGTTAAGCGAGTCGATGATTTACTCTATTATAAAAGCAGTGAAAATTCGAGCGCTAAACGATAAAAGCGAACGACTCAAGGACTGGCCAAATTCAGCGTCCTTACACCAGTTTTAACGTCTACGCGATATTAGTATAACCACACTCGTCGGCTTGCCAATGGTGGAACAGCAGCAGAACAGACGCGACTGACTCGTTTAAAGGCAGAGAATTTGTAATCGCCGTAAAAGTCGGCGAACGTGGCGCGTCGCATATTTCCGTTGCGAGCATTGAGCGTTAACAAACGAATCGGCAATTAAAAAGTACATCGATGATACGTCGTCCACCAAGTTGGCAATGCTGCGACGCTGCACTGTTGCAATTGGAATGCATTTTGTATTTTCATGCCGTGGCTCGTTTATTATTGCCCGCGCTCCTGGGCAGGCGTCGATGCATTGTGCGTCGATGTCGCGGTTCGGCCACCGCCAGAGGATCTAGGCGAGCCGTTGTTGTCCTCCTCCCATCTCGGGGATCGCAAGCAATAATTAAGCAGAGCTATTTGGAGATTAATAAAAATCAAAACGCTTCCTCATTCCAAGAGGGCTTGCAGCGGTGTGTTCGGAAAGGTACGTAATATAGAGGGTAGAAAGGCCGATTGTAATTTCTAGAAGCCAGCGAGGAATTCGCGGCGCGAATTCTTGGATCGGCGGCCATATTTACCGCGCGTGCATTCTAAGTACTTCATTCATATACACTCGGCTCGGCTCGCGCGCGATGCTTCAATTACTTATTCATGCGTTTGGCGTAAAGCGTCGGTTGCCGAAATGCTTACGCGGAACAGCAGCGGGAGCCGGATCGCGAATATTATTGGTCGGGCTGCGGGGGCTGCGCGCGGGACCGGGGACGTATTTACATAAACAACGATCGGCGTGCATTTTTCGAGCCGCACCGCTGCAGTTTCCGACTCGGCAGGTCCGAGGCACGCGAGCCTCGTTAAAACAAATAAAACGCCTGCCGGCAGCAGCGGCAGCAGCGGCAGCAGCAGCGCTAGAGGAGGAATAAATAAGAAGGGGGAGGAGGAGGCGCGAAGACGAACGAGTCGTATGAGCGCGAAAAAGGCCTACGCGGCAACGTCGTCCTCGAGGCTGCGCGTCGTGTTCGCTCCTTGCCTCCACCGGCTGGCGGCCATTCCTATTTGTATACAATAGGGCATCATAATACGTAAACTGCCCGAGGTATTCGGGCCCTTAACGCCAAACGTCTCCCACGTTCCCGTCGACGCGCCTCACGTGTGAATCACGCCTTGGCTCTTATAAATTTCACACCGGCCGGCGACGCTCCGATGTTAATTAGGCTCCGATAAGCTCGAGCTCGGCCCCGTCCCCTCCACCTCCAGCTCGGGAAGGTCCTTTCAGATTCAGCAGCTCTCCAGCTGCTCCCCTTGGCGACCGGAAGTGCGCGCACAGGAAGAGAAGCGTTCACCGGCATCCTCGTCTCATTGGCATCTATAAATCGCATTGTTCCACCAGCCGTCCCCTGCACTTTTGTCCGTGTTCGCGCCTGCGGAGGAGGAGGAGGAGGAGGAGGACCTTCCTTATCCGATCCACTCGAGCCAAGTGTCGGCCGGTTTATGTCCGCGTCTGTCGCTGGCGTGCAAAACTGCCTCCGCCCCCATGCGGGCACCGGCCGAAACCCCGAACCCGCTCCGGCGAACTATACGGCCGAATTATACGGAAGTTCAAAAAATTGCGCACAACTTTCGGACGAAAGTTACGGCCGCGCCGGGCGCATTACTCGCGAGCTGCGACTCCGGGCATGTGCCTGTGTGAATCAGATTTCAAAAGCCGATAAGACTTTTGTTTTACTGCCAAATCAAAGGATTCGTTTAGATCGTAATTTAAGACCCGAAAGAGTTCGCTCAAGGAGTATTACCATCCGAGCCGACCCTTTAATTTTTCTATTCCGCTGAATAAATGGAACTTTTCACGCTCCGCCGATCTTGCGGCATTTTTGCAGCCAGCCCTGGGCTCTTTTACTCGGACACGCGAATCGCGCTGCCCCGAAAAGCCACGGCCAACTGCGCCTGGACATTCGAGTTGGCAGCGCCAACGATTAAGTTACGCGCGACTAATTACGTGCGAGACGGAGCGAGAAAAGCGGTCTGGGCAATCGACGCTGCGCAATTTCACTTTCCCTGGGACGCCAATTGTTTAGCGCGAGACCGCGAGTAAGCGGCGAATGCCACCGCAGTTTAATAACACGCCCTGGAAATCTTGTCTTTGCCAATGCACGCGTTTGACGGAAAATTGACGGACGCGTTAGTTTGCGCGGGAATAGGGCAAAATAAATGGCGACGATAAAAATTAGTAGCTTTCGAGAGCTGATTCCTGCGAGTATTGCCGACTCAAATTTCAATTGCTGTAGCAACAACGATTGGAGAACCTAAAGCCGGTTGTGCGGTCCTTCATCTTTCCGAAAAAACGTGCCTCCCGCTTGGGCCGTCACTCGCCGTTAAATCAATAGCGAGAATATAGTTTTGTTCGCCCCGAGCATCGAGACGCGCACTTGTTTTTCTAAGCGCGTCTCGAGCACGGGAAGCAAATTGTCCGTTGACGGTAATCCTTGTAGGAAATCCGAGACTCGGAGAGCCGAGGAAAAGGGAGAGTTCGCGCAGAGGACTTGGGTTTCTCGTAGAGTTTCCCGAGCGCTAACCCGATTTCAGGCCAATGACAGAGTCTGTCCTCGTCGTTATACGAGATATTTTTTGTTGCACCGGAGTGCATTTCGAATGCACCGGTCAGGGGGATTCTAGCCACTGCGAACATCGCATTGAGCCACGCGGTATCACGAACTTTACGTGTCTACACGACGGTGAAATACCGGGGGATTATTTCTCTCGAGCAGCCGCGGAAAACCTGTTTCTCTCTCTCTCTCTCTCTCTCGCTCGCTCGCTCTATAATCGCCTTCCGATCTCTCGTTTTTTAACACCCGAGTGCATTATTTACGACCTTTGATCGGTTGGCTTTTCGAGCAACGTTTTTTTTTCTTGCTTTTTTTTCAATTTTTCAATCGAAGCTTTTCGAGCAGAAATCCCCGGAAAACTATAATTAATTCTTAATAAGCTACGTTCCGTTTACAAGTCGAGAGCTTTTCAGTTCGCAATAATCACGTTAGGTATTTAAAAAAGTTGTACTAATTGCGAACAGATCCTATGCGGGAAATTATTACTTAATTTTAAATTCAGGTGGACATCGCGAGGATCTAAATAGTTTGAATTTAACATTGCGCGAACTTATGATCGGATTCAGATGTAAATTCTGTAATTACGTGCAAGGTTTGGCGAAATATTAAAATACAACACTCGAATTCCAATTATATGCGACCCTTCGTGCATTCACTGGGAAGCTCCAAGAAATTGTAGCTTAGCTATTTTAAGATATAATAATTAAAATAGTGCTAAAGTAGTGTGAAGTTTAAGAAGGACATTGTAGGTGATCGCACTAAAATTGTAGTTTTTGCAATTGACGATAGGCGATGCTGTACTATAATTGATGTACATAACCTTGACAATTACCATTCGTAGCTCCTAAAAAACTCGCGCAATCAAACATTTTATTTCGGAGACAATAATGAGGCAGTTGTTTCGTTCGTCGATACGGCGGCTTCTTTATGTGACAAAATGGATTACAAAATAAAACAGTTTTTTATACAATAGGTATTTCGTCGGCAAACATAGTAAATTAAAAAATTATACAATGGTAAATCTGAATACGTATAATAGGGCAGACAAATAATAGGGTAGTATAAAAGAAACACCGACAAAATGTTTGAAATTTTTAAATTTCCCGAACGTTCGTATTAATGAAGTTGTGGTTAAAACTGAATTTTCGTAATCGCTTTACGATCCACCCATATAACACAGTTTCATGAGGGCGCATTGGCCCGGATTGCAAATTGGGAACAGTTTCGTTATACATTCTGGGTAGCCCATGCAATCGGACATTAAACATTTATCTTGTAAGCCGTCCCTTCTAATGCATTGACACTTGTGCAAGAAACTGCTTCGAAGCTCGAAGCTTTTGCATGGTTTCAAGGCGACCTGAAAAAATACGCGAGCGATATGATAAGCAATTCCGATACTATTTCTCGCTTAATATGCACGATAAAGCATAATACGTGCCGCTGTATTTTATTGTATTCATTTGGCATTTGGCACGTTCGGTGAAAATTTTAACGACTCTCGGCTCGACGAGCGCGAGCTATTTAACCGAATGTTTGGTAAGAAAATTTGTCGAAACAAAGATTGCTCTGTAAAACTTGAAAATTGTTCGCGCGTGTCGAGCGTCGTTATGGTAGTGTTGGCGATACGTACACAGATTGGAGATGGCGTGCACATGGAGTAGCACGATTTCGGTGTCGACGATTTCGATTTGCTCGGCGCTTTGCAGGGTGGTGGACAGCTCGGGCATGGTGGTGGTGGCGCTGGTGCTGGGCAGGCAGGCTTACACGACAATTGACATATCATTGGGCATGGTGGGCATACTGGACACGGTTTTGGACAGGCTGCTGGTGGGCACGACGGTTTGCAAGGAGCTGGACACGGTGGTGGACAGGGCGGTGGACATGGCTTTGGGCACGACGGCTTGCAAGGAATTGGACACGGCGGTGGACACGGTTTCGGACATGTCTGCACGCACATCAATGGACATGGCGCCGGACAAATTGGTTTACATGCCTGTAAGCACAAAATTCCAGGTGGCTGACATATCGGTTTACACGTCGGCATGCACAATGGGTCCATTGTCAGTCGAATTACCGGTTCGCACGGTGGTGGACACATTGGTGGTGGACAACTTGGTTTACAAACAGGTTTGCAGACTAATGGTTGACATGGAGGGTAACATGTTACCGTCTGGCATTTTGGTGGCTCCGATGAAGGACATGGCTTTTCATCCCATTCGCACGGCTTCCTTTAAACCGATTTCATTTACTTTTTACACTTACCATTTATTATTTTTTATACAATTTGCTAGGATTTTTAATATTATTTACTTTCTTTCCATTGTGCTGATAAGACATTTCAACTGATGTAATAATTCACGTCTTTGCTCGCAAGCTTTATTTTTTCCGTCGCAAGGCATAATTTTTATTTTATCGAACTTGTGTGCACTTTTTTAATTAATTATGTTTTTAAATCAAACTATTAATTTCAAAAAGAAACTTGAAAATTTTAAAATTTTTTTAATACAAGAAATTTTATAGGTTAAGACATCTGTACTCGATCAATTTTTCATCTGATTTGAAATTTGTTAATTTTGCTCCATAGATACAAAACAAAAAATTGCTAAACGCCTTATCAACCATGGTAAATTATAGAAACATTTATTGGAGCAGATTCAACGAAGGTGAGGAAAGGTAAGAAAATAGAGAGAATAAGTAAAAAAAATTAACGCTAAAAATGTTGAAACTTAATTTATAGAATAAAATAATATTTTACCAACAAGAAGTTGTGTATTGCTGCTTGTACTTTATTTGCTATCCACCAATTGCAGAGCTTTGATGCTTCATAGCTTTTATATATATATATATATATATATATATATCAAATATTTTAAAATGCTCGTTTTACGTTATAAAAAAGGCGCGTAAAAGAAATTAAAACGTTATTTTATTTCTTTTTACTTTAGTCACGAAAGTATCGAGGTATACCGTAGTATTGTACTTTTGGCCGATACCCGCGTCAACATTACCGATCGAGGCTTATAACATTCGGACGAACTCGTATGCAAGCAAAAAAAATTTCGAGATGTAACGTATTTTAGAAAGATACCGATGTAATGGATGACACGCACCTGCATCTTAGAAAAATCCACGAATAAGTTTCTGTTCGTTCTCTGGCCATTAATTTAGTTCCCTTGACAAAATATTAGCAGATTCTGGCATTGGGGATTAAGGGAGAATTTGATTCGTCGCTTGCTTGCCTCGATCGATCGATCGGTTATTGCTCGTCATGGGAGGTTGAGGCAGACATTCGCGCCTTGTGGTTGCCGCGCGTTTAGCAGCTACACGTATACGCAAATGTAGGCACGCGTGTGTAAAGTATTGGTATCTCGGATATCGATCGATATATATTTCTTTAATTACAAACTGCCCCTGGGTAAAGCTTGTATTTCTCAATCGTCACGCCGCGCCATCTGGCTATTGTTGCTCGTCTAATGAATATATACACCGGGGATTGCTGAAGTAAAAAAACGTGATATAGGAAGAAAAAAGGTTGGCTCCTCGCGACTCTTATCATACGTTGTTATTTGCAATTTCTGTCGTAATCTTGAGACCATCTTCTCCGCGTATTATACCTTTTTTTTATCTTCGTAGGCCCATCAACGCGTTCGACGCTTATCTTTTTTCGCGAGCCTTCATGCTTTATACTTGGATCTTATACGCTTGTATTATCCGTGATAATAACGTATGTTCAACGCAGGAGAACGTACGAGATAACTTTATGTGATTTTTTAATTTATTAAAGTAGAATGAGTTTGCATCCGCGAACAGGGAGTTAATAAATATTTATAAACGTTGCTTTATTCGCATTGGGAGTCGTTCCGTATGTATGTATTATTATTAAATTTAGCACAAATACAGTTTTTTAATCGTTTACAAGATGCTGAGTCGAGTTTTATATTAAAATAAAATATATTATCGTTGTATCGATAGCGTGTTAAATCATTACTTTTCTCGCGGCGAATTGAGTCGAGACATATTTATGCTTTTAAAAATTGTAATAAGAAAACATTTTCGCGTTTAACTGTTAACGATATAATTCTCTTCGCGTTCTTCGCGAAATACGTGGTGATTAATCGATTGGACTCTCGATCGAGCTTTGAAAAAGCAACGGTCAAAAAATACCGAAGCCAATTTTCACTTCGAAAACGTGTCGACAGCGTTGCAATTCGAAAAGTTTCCCAGCCTTATTCCGATTGCAAAAGTTTGACGAGACACACTCGACGAAGCAAAACGAAATCTGCAAAGCAATCTGTAAAAATACCGGCAAGTTTAGCACTGTCGATAATTAATAAGCGAAAAGAAAGTAGCGTCGATTTGTTCGAAGCTTCACCGTAGGCTGCCCGGTTGGCTACTCCGAAAATATATGCACTCGTCTTCGAGTAAAAAAGGATCGCCAGACGCCGCCGCATGTTAATAAAACGTAAATAATGCCGCAGTGATGGCCAAAGTGGGCCCGAGTCCATTGATTTAAACGTGTCCGGTCGAGGCGTAAAAAGTAGAGGAAAAGAGAAAGAAGCCTGCGGTGAATCGCGGCCCTAACGCTGGCGCAGCGCACAATCAAAAAAATAAAGCCGCACAAAGCGACGAGATCGGCGAGTCGGACACACGAGAGCATCTCCTGGTAGTTGCACGGAGGCTCGGCTCGCAGCGGCCCACGATTCGGATAATTAGCCGCTAGTAATTAGTCACGCTCGTAGGAGGCATTCGCCGTTACTGATTAGAAATCAAGCGCATTTTATCACATACACGCGCCCTCTCGCGGGCTCCTTCGCCGGATTCGATCTTTTCCCACGACGTTGAGGGATGCTGTGGAAGTGCGTGACACGTTGCTCCCAAAGAAAGAGACATATTGTTAGCTCCGCTCGTCCTTTTCTCCCGGTCTGCGAACTTCTTGCTGCTTTTCGCCATACTTAGTTGTCGTGACTCAATCGGCTTTTTTCAATTAAATTTTTACTTTCGGAGTACGCGGAAAAACTTGATACCGAGTTTAAATTCTGATGAAATCCGACGAGAATAAGTTTCGTAATACGAAACAAAATATTTTCTCGCAAAGGAGGACGAATCGCAATTTAACTTCCAGATTATAAAAGTGCGAATGAAACCGAAGACGAATTCAAAATCTTAACGAATAATTTAATTTGTCCTGCGATCCCTTTGCAGAATAACTGCTGGTTACATCCAAGAGCAACACTGCGCTCGTACAGTTCGGCCTAAGCTGTTTGCTTGCGCCACCGTTGACATGTATATCCCACGTTTGGCAACGTTGCGTGATTTTTACGGGGATTGAATTGTCCCTCAAAACTGTTTGACAGATCAGGTAAGGAGCTTCCCTGCGTTTGCTGTGAAACCGAATTTCCGTGAAACCTCCGACGGTTGCATTTCTTCCGCGACTATCCTTCCATCTCTGATTCTGCGAATTTCGTCGCGCTTAACTACATTCCTTATGTTTCCTTTGCTCTATCTGCCATTTATTTCTTTCAATGATATTTGCTCCCCAGACGCTCTTATCTTTGTGATTATTCGTTCGTTTCATCTCGATAAAAAACCCCCTTGAATTTGAATTAAAAATTCGTATTCTAATATTGGCGTGTATTTCTGATCACATAGCGTTCTTAAATTTATTCTGGAACATTGTTTTAACGAATAGATGTGAAATATTCTAAATGTATTCTGTTGCGCGATACGCGTCGAATAAAAATAATTTAAATATGTCTCGTATGATAATATTACACTAGTCTAGTTGTAAAAATTGCAATTGGTTCGAATTGTTTGCGCTGCAATTATTTGCGTCCCGATGATTGATCCCCAAAACTTTAACAATGCGTTTGTTTCAAATTCTCTGTAATTATGTGTCGTTGAAATATGTTTTATTAGCGAAGTTCCATTTAAGTCGACAAGTAGGATCGTTGGGTAAAGGTTTAAATTGTACATCCTGCTAATGAGTGAAACTTTATTATAGTACTTTACGCCATTACATTTCCACAGTAGAGATAAAGATGTAGTTAGGGTATATAAAGATATTGAATAACAAATTGAATTTCAAAGTTATCTATTTTATTGACGCCGAGATTTTATAAGAGCATTTAATCTGTCTTTAAAACAATGCTTGTGCATTAATTAAGTGGAAATAATCTAGAAATAATTACTCGTTTACGATGATATATTTAATTTCACGCAATAAAATTCAACGCTAAATTTATTTGAAACGTTCCATTTTAATAATCAACCAAATATTTAAATTTGTTTTTCGACTTTACTTGACTCACGGTGAATAATATAACGGAGTAATATTATCGTCCATAATTTTTTAGAATTATATTTTTAAACCTTTTTAGTATAATTAAAATTATACGTAAATCAAATGTACTTGGCTATTATTAATAATTTATAATCAATCTATTTTTATTTTAATTAAATTATAATAAAATAAATCTTTCACTATTTTCTATGTAAGGTTCTTCATAAACATAAATTTTTATGCGCATTGATGCTTAAAAAAATAAAACCTATGTATGCTCATTGGCTCTTGTATTTAACAATAATATTAATTAGGTTATCGAACGACACATTGTTATGATATTATATATAAATAATAATAAATATATTATAATACACTGCAATATTCATTTGTTCGCGTTTTTCATATAAGCACTTTCATATTTATTTCCATAAGCAATTTTTTTTTAACTTTTCGCTGAAATTTTATTACTCTTCTCATATTTTACTCAACAATAATGCATAAAATAAAAAATGTAAGAAATACAGTACACAAAAGATTTTGTCAAAAGATAATATATGTAATCAGTTTATTAAATATAAAAATTAATTTTCAGTTACGATCAAATGCCAACCAATTTTACAATAAAATATAAATTATTATATAATTGCTGAGATTAATAATTTATAGCTGGTTACGGATAACATATATAAGGATTCTGTGTAAAATAATAATGATTTTTTCGATATCAGCAAAATTTCTTTTGCATCATTAGAGAATTCTTCTGCATAGATAATCCTTGTTTTTACTAATTAATACTGTATTCGATAGAAAAATTAAATTTATTATTTTACATAGCTGAATTGAAATTCACCATCATCGTATTATCGTCATCATATTTGTATTATCATATTCGTGTCAATTTTAAAATTTGCTCTTATTTGATAAGAATAATTTAAAGTTTCTCTTTTCAAAGATAGCCGAGATCGGTAAGGTAGATAAAAAAAATGCTTGCGTCCTCAAGTTTTGCGAAATGACATTTTATACATTAAATTGTCATACAAAACGGAACTCATAAATATGCTTACCCTCTGACGAGATGATTTTGCGAATACGAGACTTAATTTAACGAGCATTTCCTAAATATTTAAAACTCGCGATGCTACAAGTAATACCAGTTTGGAACATTATTCTCAATCTTCTTTGCAATTAGGAAAGCCGTAAGAGCGGTTGTGTTTAGACGTCTTAAAAATTCGTTTACGTTCTTCATCACTTTGGATAACTGCAAATACGGCTCCGACTGTTTTGCCGACCGGTTCAGACTAAACCAAATAAAAACAGAAGCAAAATTCATCGTTTGATACACGCGCAGACAGGTTTCATTGTTTAGTAAATACGTTACACGTTCGTAGATTAAGCGTGAGTCTCGCTTATCAAACTTTGTTAAATAAAACTTTGTTAAGTAAAAACGATATTCCGTATTTTTAATAATACAATAAAGTTGCGTTGTAAACGTTGAAAATAACGTAGGAGATGAACGATCGAATGGAAAAATGGCCGATTGGTGAGTTCCGTGAAATATTATCGATTCTTTAGCCAGAGGAGAGGATGTCGAGGTGTGCAAAGGAAGTGAAACTCACTCGATTGAAAAAGAGAAGACTAGCGGAGGCAAGACATTGAATTCCTCGGATACAAGCGATCGATGCTTAACAAATTTGCAAGTGCTCGGAGAAAAGGAGCAATTAAATTAATTTTATTGGTTTATTAATCTCCGAATTTGCGTACAGTCCAATAAGTTAGTTTGGGTGCAAATTAGCATAAAATCGACTGGTGCCGGCAGCTTTGGATCCCTTTGTGTCGACGGCCGGCACCTCGCACTCCTTCGACTACGTGGGCGCTTTTATTGCCAGAGACCAAAATTCTCAAATCCTCATTTTCTCGTCTCACAAACGAGTAATATTTATTGTGCGCCGAGGCCCCGCCGAAGTTCAGTCGGGGTTCAGGCGGCTTCGCTCGCAAAGCGAACAATTACGCCGGATTCGCGATGCTCTCGCCTCTCCTTTCTCAGGGGCCATTCAACTCGAGGGCGCGGAGAGATGATTCCGCGTGGAGATTGAATGGCCTTCGCACTTCCAGGAATCAAGTCGAGCGGGCGGGCGGGGGGGGCGGCGGCGGCACTGCTGGTAGTGCTGGGAGTGCGCTTCCATTCGCACGTGTGTGGCCTCCTGCGGATGAGATAAGCAGCGAGCGATAAGGCGAGAGGCGCGGAAAAGAGGATTTTTCCACTTTTCTCTCCTTGCTGCTTCGAGCTTTGTAGTTTTAGCAGGAATGTCTTTGACTCCTGGCCGTTGGCTCTTTAACTGTATCCAGTTGTTAAAGGTATTTAAATCATCGCCTATTCATCCTCCGCCGAGACGTTTTCTTTTAATTTGACCGGTAATTTTTTAATGAGAATATCGCTCTCCCCGACCTACGGCCACGATGACGCTGCACCTTTTTATTGACACGAGATACCTCGGCCTCTCACTCGTTGGTCTAATATACCAATAGTACAATTATTTCATCCAGAGGATTCTCGGAGATTAAATCTCGGTTACTACTTTGTATACTTTCTTACATTAGTCAATCATTGCAGCGAAATTGCATTTTATGTTTAAGAAAGATAATCAGTATTTCCAACTGAACAGATTTATTTTTATTTATGGCTTCAGAATGAGATGAAATAATGCGGTGGAAGAGGTAGAAAATGATTGCCTTTCAGCCGACAACTATAACAATAGTTCTCGGTTCATTAATCAGAATTTAATTATAACTTTGCAATAATGTACCGCTTCTTTAGATATTAAATTTGAGTTATTGGTTCTACTGTCTGCAGTAGCGCACAGGATATTTAAAAAAATTCGCGCTCGCAGTCTAGGAATGCCAAAAATAGCAGCGCACGCATTTCATTAGTGCGTGTAGTGCATCCTCCTCGTCCTACTACTCCGCGCACGCATATCATTCCTACATTTTTTCTTTTATACGAGCAACTTTCTGTCTCGTTCTCGTTCGTTCTTAACTCCGTGAAGTGATTCGCACTTTGTGAGGCAATCCTTATTCTCATTTATCACCTCTTCCTCGAAGCTCCTCCTTTTCCGACTGTCCGCTCCTTCTCCCCCTTTCTCTTGTTTTACTTTTCGTAATTTTTTTTACTGATTTTTCAACGAGTCCAATTGGTTTCTTTAACGGTGTCCATGCACTTTACGCTTCTCTCTTCTTCTCGCAAACGAGACTGACCGTATGCATCGCTACCTTTTCGCCTTCTTCTTTTACAATCCCTTTCTCTCCTTCCCTTGTCATTTCTCAACCTCGTGTCAGTTCCATCTCATTTTATTGCTTTCTCGCTTCTTGAAATTCTCGCGTTTCTCGTTCCAGAGTCACGCGCACTATCCACCTCTTGAACAATAATTTGTTCCCGTCCTTATTACTGTTGCGCCTTACAGTCTCCATTTACCGATTAGAATTATTTTCTCCATAAAATTCTCTAAAATACATTAATAACAGCTTCCAACGTGCACCATTGACAAACTGTTGACGATGTATTTGCTTTTCAGCTTCTCGGTTAATAATCGCAAACCAAATCTGCAGCATTTGCAATTGGAAAAACAAAAAATATTCAAAATTCCATTCGGTTTAATGTACAGTTTTTCCAATTTTTCTTTATTCGCAACCGTTTGACTGATTAATTCATTCGGAATAAAAGTTTCGAATTCAGCGATTGGATATTGGTAGTTATTATTAAGCTTTCCTACCATCTTATTTACATTTAATTGCATTGAACTTAATATTATAATGTAACTGCGACCATACGTGCTTTAAACAGAGAAGCATTCTTTTTTATTTTACTAAATTTTTAGGCTTCTTGGTTTATATTGTAGCGTCTGCATTTCTTTTAATTTAACTATTTAACTGCAGTTACGGTTCGAAACTCGGATACTTCTTAACGAGTTTTTCAAGGCTTGAGAAATAAAGTGTTTGTGGAGCTTTAAGTGACAAATTAACCGATTTATTCTATCAAAGTCGGTCAAATTTGACGCGGTGGGGCTACTACTGTAAAAAACAGCTAAATCGGGCGCGTAAAATGGTTTTCTCGTGCGGGGCAGGAAGGCGGAGAGGGAGGAGGAGGAAGAGGGGACCGTCTCGTTTCTACGGCAAGATGGCAAGAGGCCTTCCGGAAAAAATTCTCCGTCATCGCGCGCCTATCGCCACAATCAATACTCACACACGCGTTTGATAAGAAGGCTGTGTTATTCTCGACATTTTATTATTATTATTGTTGTCGTTGTTAACTAGGGTTACTCGTGCCCACGTGCCTACGTGTCTTTCTTAACCTGAGGTACACATAAACAGATGGCTTAATACGTGTAGAGGGAGCCAAGAGAACAATGCGCTCCCTTCTTTATACCTTTCTCTAACCTCGTCACCTCGTGTTCGCATTTGCGCGCGGCAGCGAATTTGTATATGACATCGCCACCGTTGCATCACTTTCTTGGTTTAAAGTGTCAAGCGCCGACGCTTTGAGGTTAATGTGTTTATGTTTTTTTCTTCTTTTTGCATTCCTCGGCCTCCGTTCGGGCCTTTCTCTGGTTTAAGTGGCGGCATTGTTTTTCTCTAGGGCAGACAATGTTTGTTTAAAATGGTTGCGTAACGCTCAATAACCATGTATTTCCTGGCCGATGATTTATTCGTCCGCGTTTGAGCCCGACTGGAACATAAGCACAAAGGGAATCTGTACACACATTAGTAACTCTCAATCACTTATAAGATATAAAAAACGTGAAGATATTCGCGTTCATAATTTTAGAGCAGCACAAATTTTAACATTGCTTCTGATTATTTCCTGCCTTCCTTGTTTTGTCTTGCGTGTGTCTCGCAAAAGCCACGAAAGAGTTGCTGCTGAAATCGATTGTACAATTTTTGATTGCAAAATTGCGTTTTTCATATGTCTTCTTTCCCCGATGAATGATTCTAGATAGAATTTGAACGTATTTTGAATGGGTTCGTAACAACAACAGCAACGAATAACAATGATAACGATAATTTATTTAAGAATAATTTACACGTTATTTACGTCTGTGCACATCTTAAATCTACAATTCTTTTTGCACTATTCCTTATAATTAAATACTTTAACATTTGTATTTACATATTATATTTATTTATTCAATATTCTTCCTTCGGTCTTTTTTTCTTCTGCCACCGCCTTCCTCCGCTATCTTTCTTTCACTTTGTTGCTCCTTTCTTTCTCTGCTCCAATGTATCTTGTACAATATGCTCATATCTTTTTATCACCTTTCATAATGTTTTCCCGCTTAATTGCTTTGGGCCTCGTAACATTGCACTCCTCAAAAATGTGTTTTCTTAATTCTTTTTCCTTATTGCAGCGTCTGCATATTCTTTCCTCTTCCGTTAATCACTGCTTGTACTTTCATTTACCGTTCTAAATCTTGTCAATAAACTAATTTCATTTTTTTTCTCTTTCATTCTTTTCGTATGCACATTTTTTTCTCGTATATTTTCTATTATTATGATTTTAATTTGACTTCTATATATTTTGAAGCTTCTAGTTTATACAAATTTATCGATGCTGGCCTTAATTTTATTGCTTCTATCTCTTTTCATTTGAATTCATCCTCTTGTCCGTTTTTTTCCAATATTGACTAGACCATTCAATATCGTTCCGAAAGTTTATAACTTTTACACCGAAATTAGCTTTCTCTCTCTTTTTTTGTTTCTACTTCTTTCAAAAACTGTTCCTTCTTCTATTTTTATGTTTATGAATCTTACTTTTTGTAGATTTCCAGGTCTTCTATGATTATCATTTTGTTTTTATACTCGAATGAATAAATTGATTGCACACTTGAATCTGTATCCTTTTCGAAAATATTTAAGAAAATTTTGATGCTATTTTTAGTAATACTGTATTCTCCTTTAAATCGAACGATTTACTTCGATTGTTCAATCGTTATGTTTTAAGACGTGTTTATTAGTCAAGTATTTTAGTTAGAAAGATATATTCTATACGAAAGGACTCGATTTATTATTATGAATTAAGGATAGTTTCGTATTCACGTTGACTGGAAAAGTTGTTGACAGGCGTTAAATTAATTTAAACAAGTTAAATTAACGATGATCTTAGGGCATTTGAGGCTTTTTACGTAAGTCTCTAATTACAATTGCACGTTTTAAATTGTGCTTCATAAACAATCCATAGTGGCTATTCGTTTCAGTTTTTATGTACGATATCTTCATAATTTATTAAGAAAACGATATTATAATAATAATATAATGCTGTATGATTACACTCGTATTCAATACCCCCCCCCCTTATCGTTGGATTTTGATCCGGTATACCTATAATTTAATTCCAAAGGATCTCAGACTCTCTTGGCTCTTGCAATATATCTCGATCTAATCTCCTACAGGAGTCAACTTCCATTGACTTTGACAGTTGGAGATGTAAGTAGTAAAACTTTTGGAGGTGTGTTGGAGTGTGTATTTCATCAGTATGAGAATATACGTGCTAAGCGCGATCTCACCAACATGCTAATGTGTCTACAAATTATGTTTTCATATAATTTGTAAAAATTATACAAAACTCGACTAAAAATATAATATAGGTTGAAGATAAAATTATTAATTGTAACTGTCGCACGATACAAGTTCTTTCGTCGCGCACTAGATGGCATTACCCTATTTAACGACAATGCTGGCATATTATGTGGAATTTTAGGATTATAAAAGTGAGCGCCCGCACGAGTTACGCCAAAGTTCACGATAGTTGCCGCGCCAATCACGCGCTATTTTTAGGCAATTTGAAAGTGAAAACTTAAGGCACACCAAGGCTAATAGGTTTAGCCCAGCGTAAGTGGAATGCACGTTCTACAATATCAATTTCACTGCATTACATGCAACAGAGTCGCGAGATGACGCACGGAGAAAATAATTAAACCGACCAGATAGATGATAATTAACCGTTAGCACTCGCAGTTGCGCACCATTCGTTATCAAACTGTCTTTCTGTGGGAGTGTATGCACCTGTGCGCGAAAGAGAGAGAGAGTGTGTAATAACGCCATGTCGAATATAAAAAGACCTGAGCACGACTCTATTGTTTGCGCATGCGCTGCAGAGTGCAAAATACGGCAGAGAGGAAAAGACTGGCGAAAAAGGTAGCAAGATTAAGCCACGCGAGTTCTTAAATAACTTAGGGGCTGGAAGTATAATACAGGCTCTTCGTTCTTTCTCTCTCCCGTGCATACATCCATCCGCGACACGCATAAGTGAAGAAAGTCCGTGTGCTCGTTGAATGCAGAGCACGGACTATGCAATCATATGTTAGCGAGTGTGTATGCCATAGTTCTCGTGAATACGCGCTCACACTTACATAAAATTGCGCGATACTCAATTAGGTCTGCTACAGTGTTGTGCGCAAGCGTAAGAATGCGATAACGAATCGCAAAACGCTTCCGGCTCAGTTGACTCGTTATGACTGGACTGCGCGTGTTGATGTTTTCGAGTTGGGACAACCGAGATGGGATTCGCACGACTCATGAAAAGTGCGTAGGCAATTTTTTGGCGAGAGCTGAGTTGGTTCCAGTCAGGGGACCACTAAATCGTCTCTGACGATTTATCGATACGCATCTCGCTGCACGAGCAGGAGAGACATTCCCGGGGAAAAAATCTATTATTGACGTTCCGAGGGCTGGTTGCCAGTGACGACGATGACGTCGATGACGGTGACGGTGACGCGCTGACGGTGATGGTGACTTCCGCATATTTAACGTTTTCAACACGTTGTATTACGGCTGTCTCTGCGTTCCTTTATTTCCATACGCTCGTTCCCATTTTTGCTTCTTTCTCTCTGCCTACCGCGTTGCTTGCAACAGATTTTTTATTTACTTTCAAGTGGATACGACGATGGAAAATGGCGATCATTCGTCTCGAAGAGGGCGAGACTCGGAAAGACGGCCAACGAAGCCGCGCGGATGATCGCGGATGTAGGGAAATATTCCTGTCGTGGAAACACAATTTTCCATCAGCGTCAACAGTTTTGCTCTCGTGCGTGATACTCGGCACGGCTGTTTATCATAAGCTGCCGACGCGCGGGAAAAAGTCGTTCCTCCGCTCGCCTCTCGCTCTTTAATGGCTCGTGTCGTGACAGCCCCTGGCGGCTTACGCGCGTTCGCCTATGTATTTTTGCAATAGAAATTATAGCTCGTAAGTGGCTTGCAGCAATCGCCGCAAAGGTGACCTGGATATCGCTGCTTCCGGCGAGACTCAGCCTTCGCTCGCTGTCGGCGGAGAGGAGCGAGATTTAATGTTACTCGAGTTCGTGAGAATTTAGTTTTGCGTTCGCGCTTCCGAGAGTCCCACGACGCGAATCTGGAGGAGGATGAGGAGGCGAGGTCATATCCATCTTCCTCGCGGGGGTTGCCTCCGTCCAAAGCACGATTCTATTGACTCGATCGCCTAGAATGGCCTGCACTTTTAAAAGTATACTTTGAACTCTAATGTTATGCAAATGACAAGAAAGCTCGTTTGGCTTGGCTGCGGCGGGGCTATTTACATACTTGGAAATTACGCGGACGCGTGTTTTCATTTTTCGCGGGGCTATTCATTTGTAGAGTCTATTCCTAGGATTTGGTCGGGAAATATGGAAATTATTCTCGAGCCTTGCTCCTGCAATACTCGCCGTTGCTCGAATCTCGAGCTCGACCAATACTTTTAATAAAATTATTTATGTGCCACAAACACTTTGCTTGCTTGAAATCCGTATAGAAAGTATTAAAAAGTAAGATTATTCACTGTAAGTGCTATCGGTAGACCTGGAGGGCAAAAGTATAAATTGTGTACAATGCAATCTTGTTAAAGAAATCAGCTTGTAAACTCTTGGATTTATTTTATTAAAACGCATGTAATAATTAGCAAATTAAAAAATTAAGAGCGACGTCGAAGGGAACGATTACTTTCATACTCTTGTAATGATTCTAGATAATTAAATAATTATTAGGTTTTCAATCATAATAGAAGTTTAAATATATCCCGTATTTACCGAAATTTCAACGTAATTGTATATCTTACCCAGTTTGAATATTGCTGGTGTTACGTTTACCCGTTTATTTATTCGTCGATTATGAAATAAAAATAAGTAACTGCCAAGATTTCTCACAAATAGTTTTCTTTTATCGCAAATACACGTCGCATATTCAAGGCTTTCGTTAAATCGCAATTATTTTGCGCACATTTTGACTTGCACAAAATGAGGAAATGTAATTTTTAGTTTGTATTCTGCCAGTTCTTTCACCTATCATCTCTAGATCTCTCAATGATATATTTATGCGCTAGTTAAATACACTTAAGCGTAATAAAATACGCCGAGCGTAAAATTGCATTTATATTTGAAATGCAGAGTCATTCATAAAAAACCGAATATAGTAGATAAAATATTACGTTTGAATGATCCTCGTATCTTCGTTCGTAATTAATGTCATTAATCGTAATGATAATATGGAAAAGCATTGGTAAAGAAAGACTGATATATCAGGCACAATGGCCCAAGTTCGCAGGAATAAAAAATCTTTTTTTGCCGGACTCGAGACTCAAAAGAAAATATCATTAATCATAGAGACTTTTAGAGTTTGAGAGACACAAAAAGATTTAGGTAAATGGAAGATACAAGCGGCTTATTTTTAAGCGAATATTCAGCTTATTTCGTAAGGTGAATAATTTTTAATTATAGTTGCTGTCAAAGAATCCGCTACTCCAACGATAACTAAAAGATTTCCTAAAATTGTGCAGCTTTAATTATTAATAACGTTGTTTTTTCTGCTTGTAAAAATGCAAATAACTCGAATGATAACTTATTGGTTAGAATTTTAAGTTTTTAATCTCGACAAACATCTTAACGACAGCGATGTATTAACTCATCCGAATACGAATCTGCCATTGGCAATGAATAAACACGCGCACATTTACATTGTGTGCTACACATAAGAGGAAATTGGAATAAACGATTATAAATTACTTGTTCTTTCTAATTCTAAGGAGAGCAAAAGCTTGGATAAGAAAAAACGCGCGACATTTAGCGAACAGTTTATTGGAAGTAAAGTGGCGAGGATGAGTTTAGATTTCACCCGAATGCTGACACACACATTGGCGGACTCGGCGATATGTGGGTGTGCGTCGAGGTAGAGTCGCGCAAAAAAGCCGCGCGACGTAGGTCCTCTTTGTATATCGAGCCGCGCCGTTGTGTTGGACTCGAAATCGTTGCCGATGTGTGTGTGTCTCTGGGTCCATCTGCACAACTACACGTCATAAACTACAATAAGCATTCCTTGGTCTCTCTTTCATTGAGAGCTTCGGTTTCGGCCGAATAGCGTGCGCGCGCACACAGTATAGCAGTGAAACTGTTATAAATCATTAAGGGACTGTTCGTTTCCGTTCTTTATTGCTCAGCGCTTATCGATGTGCACGCCACTGACGCTTTAAAACCGCTTCTTTTCTCTCGTTCGCCCGTTTCTGGATACTGTGACATTAAGTCAGCGATAAAAGCGTTTAAATACTTTTTTCTTAGCCTGCAAATGCATTGATCGCTCGTAATAGTATTTGCACAATTTTTGATGTACAATATTTTTACTTCGAACGACTAATAAAAAGCTTTTATGAAACAGGCCAGTTGGATAAACTTATGAAGTTTAAATTGAAAAATTGGCGTTAAACTGCCGCAACTTATTCAATCTATTCTTTAAAGTGTATGTTTAATTTTTCTCATTCCAACATTCTAGATTCGAAAATTGTTTATTAATACATTTTCATTATTTTAAGCTCGTAAACTTTTCGCAATTCTGTTAATTAAAAGAAAGTTGTAACAAAAGTTGTAACAACCTTCGCGATAAAATATTCACCCGACCCTGTCGAAATGTGTACGTTAGTTTCCCTTCTTTTGTAATTCATAAGTTTAACAATAAGCTGCTATTTGCAGGTAATTATCAGATAGAATATTATGGTGTATAATACAATCATTACGCCAGTTTAAAAATTATTGGGTGGAAATTTTTTATCAAATATTTCATCGACACCTATCGAACGAGCCAACAGTTAAATAAATACAACGCCAATTGGCTTACCTGAAATAATTTGGCTATCGAATGTTGGCATTTAGTGCTCGTCTTCGATTAATTTTAAAAACAGTATTTTAATAATTGATTTAATATTATGCTAAAAACAGACTCTTAAATTAAAAAAAGGTAATGTTTATATTAAAGTCATTGATATTTACCGCAAAAGAGCGTAAAAAATAAGAAATAACACGTGACTAAAAGTTCGGGAGGTATTTTGCCGATACAGTTAATAGAGGGCGCTAATGGGGGGAAGATTAGAGAATCGCTATCGATGCTTTGCCACGTCAAATTTCCTTAGACGCACGACTTTGCTTGTTGCTCAACTCAGAAATTCAGTTCTGCACGACAGTTACTTACTCCTAATTTTAACGCTCTTGATAAGATACATTGTATTATGCGTGAGCCGCCGAGGTTAACTTAATTCACAAATACCTCAAAGGGAAAAATTCGCGCGATTAGAAAGGGCTCGTTTAAAAGTTAGTTTGTTATTGAACAATATAGTACTTTGTTACGCTACGTTAAAATATTCATTTATACATTTGTTTTTCGTATAATTAACTATTTTCGCGTAAATTTTAACATTTTTCTTACGTTAAACACGTTGATAACAATTTCACCATAAATAAATAAAGTTTAAACGAGTACAACGTACTTAAATTTACTATTACATTTCACAAGTTGCACTGCACCTATGAATTTTCACTTAAAATTCATTTATCCTGTTTTTCCTCTAAATATAATTGCTCTCCTTGCAGCTTTTATTTCTATCTTATTTTTTGTTTTATTTCCAACATCTTAACACTGCCAGGTGTATTTCTGTTTAGGTTAGGGCTCCATTTTGTAAATCTTTTCTGTGCCTTTCTTGTCTCTTGATTACTTTTCTACCCCCAAATTTCAGCGCCGCACGTAGGTACATTTTCTATCGATTCTGAAGTCATTATATTCCAAACTTTTCCTAAAACTTTATTTGCTCTTTCGGCCATTAATTTTGTGTGTAAATTATCCTCATCATCTTATTTGAATTAAAACCATAAATAAATTAATTTTTTATTTCGTTTTTCTTCCATAAAAAGATAATTTTTTTCTTCCTGCCAACCTCCGGCAGTTCATTTACTATATTTCTAACATATTTTTACGTATTTTGCTTTAAAAAATCGTGAATTTGTAGCATTTATTTCAAAAACCTTCTAAACTATAAATGGTAAATCAGGGCTTTTACTTATTTTTATTGATTTGCGAATGATAATGATCGCACCAATTCTAATTCTAAAACAGATTCTAAACTAAAAGGCAAAAGTTGAATGATTTCAAATCGAGTGACGCATACTCGTAGTGTTAGAAAAATATAAATAATAAACCAATACGTATCTTTAAATTTATTTCGTTTCTTCAGATTTTCCGTCAATTTTTCATCTGCTTTCATTTTACGAGCATTAGCATAATAACTTTTTATATAATGAAATATAATTTACATTAGCTCTAAATTCACAAAAATTACGGATTACAAAATGAATTTATTTCGAAGTGTGGCGTTTTAAAAATATATCACGACTAGCAGGACGCCTAATTCTATATTATTAATTATCTCAACTTTTAAAAAACAAACTCTATCTTTATAGGAATCAAAATTAACTTTTTGGATCGCTGATTCTTCCGCTTAATTTAATGCAATTCCCCGCTTTAATATATAGTGAATTTGCTTTTTAACTCTGGCAATATTTATAATGATTTAACAACAGTCCATTAACCACTAATCTTAGTAAAATTAATTGAATACTATAAACTTGGGTTTTAAGTTTTTATTAATTTTTTTATTATATAATACATGAGCGTATAGAATTAAGAGTAAATTCTTTTGACAGTTAATTAATTTTAATAAAATTGCGAGTTCATTTTATTTCTGTCCATTTATGAATTTAGAAAATTATAATTTCTATAATCTATCGATGCAATGTCGGTGTGAAACATTAAATAGAAACAGTTGCATAAAACATTGATATTTCAAGTAATGACAATTTTCGAGATTATTTGCACTGTTTAGAATTCCCCAAATTTTGACGTTTAACAAATATTTTCGTAATATTTTAAATGTGCTATATTCCAAAATTTTTTTGCTTTTATTTTACGAATGGAAATTTGATTCGTCGCTAGTTACGAAACCCTATTACGCATTACGCGCGATGTTAAACAAAACCGCTAATAAATGCATTTTGTTAAAAAAAAAAAAAAAAAATGATCTTTTCGACGAATAAAAAAATACGCTGTAAAGAGTTTTCGTTATCAAGAAATTTGGTTTGTCTTAGAATTTGAAGGAGCAAGTAAATTGCACAAAGTATTATAAGTTGCATAAGACTACATAGTTGGCGAGATTTTAAAAGAGAAAATTTAAAATCTTAAGCGCGAGTTGAAATTTGAGAAAACAAGGAAGGCAATTATGCATTATGCGGAATTGAAATTAGTAATTTGGTTAAATATTTCATTATCGTAGCCGCTTTCAATTACCAGCGCGATAAGCGTTAAATAGTCGTGCCGAGGTTCGAATGTCACATAAAATATGTAGCTAAAAATGTCCATAAATCGAAAGATTAATCTGCGCATATTTCTTTGGCGCACGCAGCGCAGAACGTGGAATAATAAAAACAATATAAGGAGACAGAGAGAGAGAGAGAGAGAGAGAGAGTGTTGCAACATAATGTTCGTACAGAGGCATGAGTTTGCAAAAGAAGCCGAATGAATTCGGTACGCGCGGAATGCAGGCTCGTGTAGCCGCGTGGCTCGGGATTTGCACACGTTTTTCCAGCGCGCGATTCGCCTCTCTAGGCTCGAGTTTGGTTTTGCGAGAGTCTAGGCTCGATATTTCTAACATTGAGTTGGCTTTAATTAAGTGATCGCGATCGCGCGATGTAACGCAAAAACACGCAAATTATTCGCTGGTTCCCGATGCTCGAGGCGTAACTTTGCGAATTCCAGCGGTCGAGTGAGCGAGTGCGCGCTTAGCCAAAGGGACGATCCGAGAGAGAGAGAGAGAGAGAGAGACGGAGGAGGACGAGGTGGATTTTGTTCGTTGTTTTAACGAAGAAATTAGCCATGGCGTGAGTTTGCGTGACTTCTTTCGCATTTTAATCGATGAGTCTGCTCTTTTCGCCGCTATTGAGAAGAATCATTAATAGCGTCCGCAGCAACGCGATAAAGTCGAGCTAATTTTTTTCAACAACGTTTCGCGAGGATGCATCGATGAAATTTTGCGAACTTCGATTCGTCGCAACTCCGGCTATCCTTTCAACCTTACAAAACGCTCGGGCTTGGCGCAAACATTCCATTTCTCTAGTGAATTTTCGCAGCACTCTCGTGGAGGATTTAGCGCTAAAAATGTCTCCCCTATCGCACCCAAATAGCTTCTGATTCAATATAGAATGACAAAAGAAGTTTTTCGCATTAATTTTTAGGCCGTTTACCGGAGAGAGAGAGAGAGAGAGAGCAGAGGCAGTTGGGTGTCGCAATTTTTTTCATCGCGTCGTAATGGTTATGGGTCTCGTACATATCTACATAATACATCTAATTACTTTCGTTTGCAATATACTTCATGATTGTGCGATTATTTATACGAGCACTCACATTTTAAGCTTGCGCTCGTAATAAAAAACGGCCATCTCCGAGAAAAATGGGGATTCCGGAGAAAAAAGGCGGAAAAAAGGCGGAAAAAAGGAGGAAAAAAGGAGGAAAAAGGGGTGGAAAGAAGAGAGAAAAGAGGAAAACACAAAAACGCGTGTATGCCAGCTTGCAGAAAAGTAAGGACGTCGATTCGTATCTTTCGCGGGCTGTCGTCGTCCTCGTCCTCGTGGCTGCACTCGCCCGAGCGCATAAAATAAATAATGCACCAATATCTTTATTTTTCTTCTTTCCTCTCCTTTCTGCGTGTGCGCCGCCGCGTATGAGTCGCCACGGCGGCGCACACGTACCTACGCACGTGGAATATTAATTCCGTTTAGGAGATTTCCAAGGGTATGCGCGGGGTATCGCACCGTCCCTTTTCTGTTTTACAACCTTTCCCGCTGGCGCGGACCGGGGACGCGCGCTCGGCCCTTTCCGGCTCGACAGAAACCCGCCCGCGGGGGAGGAGAGACAGAGACGTAGCGCGATCGATATCTCGATATTGCCAGCTCGGCAACCAAGAAATGTAAATGCCAATTAAACATTTTATTGATATGCTTATGTCGTGTTCTCGGACGTCTATGGGATCGCGAGCTCCTCGTCGACTCCGGGACTCTGCCAGCCGTACGTACTAGACCCTTATTTCATCCTCCTCTCCTCCTTCCCCTCGCATGCGCAACGCTCGTTACGTAACCGACGTTTCATTCTTCTTCTCGGTCCCTTGTCTTTTCCTTACATGTCTCGTCCACCCGTACTCCCTTTCTTCCTCGATATTACTTTTTATTTATAATGTAATTGTAAAGCTTGTATTTTTCCTCTTCAAACATGTTTTCGGGCTTTGGTTTACACGGTAGTATTGGTCCTCGATACAATTTCGTTACGTTCCTACAAAAGAACGAGAGGACTGCTCGGGCCACTCCGAGTTGTTCTTTTCTTCAGCCGCACTCGTACCAACGTTAAAGTGTCCAAGCTTTCGCTCGAGCAGAAGCACGTAGCGTCAATTTTCGTCGGATTAGGCTCTTACGTTGAAAATAAACGGACGCGAAAGGCTCCCGTGCAATGCCGATATTCGCTATAAATAGCAGACCGTCGACGCACGCGTCCTCGTTCTGCATCATTATTAATTAATTCGAGGAAATACTTTGGCGCGCGTTCAATTTTTTAGCGCAAACGATCAATTTGCAAATTATCGATCGCAACTGATCGAATACATTTTCATTTTCGTCGGATATTTTATACAATGCGCGTTTAATTGGTCTGTACTTACTCGATGCGTATGGAAATAAATTATTCGAATAAATTATTGTTGTCGAGCATTAATATTCTCGCGAGATAACCGTAAAAATAAATAAAACGAGAACGTAAATCAATTTTGAGGTCCATTAAGCCTGAACCACGATCTTTTCTTCCCTTTTGATCTTTCTTTTCCACTGTCTGTGCCTGCAGAGCTTGTCCGAGCTCCTTTCCATGTGTTGACTTGTATAGCCTCGTTTATGCAAACGTTTCTCTCCCTCTCTCTCTCTCTCCCGTGGTCGATTTCGGCCGCACTGCGTTGTGTTCTTTAATCCTTAGGCTTGCAAGATCGGATCACCTTTGCATACGCGATGTCCGATAGATGGACAACGAACTGACAGACAATTTTTGTTGATTGTTCACATCGAACTATGGAAGCTTCTCGTATATATGTCATTACTATACAAGCGCTCTGTCCGCGGAATTTCGCGAGTCAGTCCTCGCCATCTTTTTCTATTTTCTCCCTCCCTCTCTCTTGTTAACACGGTGTATTGCTATTTATCTAAATTTGTATCTGAGATCATTTTTGTTCTTCTTTTCGATCGTACGAGTAATGTTGGATTTATTACAAATAATAGTCATTTAAATATCTTTTGATACATTATCGTATTTAAGAAAATATATTATTAAAATTATTAATGATAGTGACTTCGCGTTGGACTTTAATTCTTCTTCGTGAATTCATATTTTAATTATAAAAATTTCGTCGTTTTATATAAATTAATTAATGATGCTTATTGTAACATCTACTCGTATATTCGAATCTTTTTATTCCGTCATCATCTGCAGGAGTATTTACTTTCAGCCATCTGGAGATTCTCATCGATTCGTATATCCCTCGGGAAAAAAAATGATTTATAAAAACGGTCGCAATGATTGGACATTTTGTTACTTAATTATCTTTATGAGTAAAGCAACTTTAAACTTACAAGGGAAAACCTCGAGTTATAATTTCTTATCTCGCTTACCAAAGAGAAATATATTCATTGTCATTGAATAAGTATTATATTGTTGGTGTGCGATGTAATGGCTGCAAGGAAGGGCTTAAGTTAAAATTCAGCGTCGAGCAATATATTGTTACGAATGCAGAAACGTAGCGATGTAATTGTGGAATGCATTTACTTACATGGAATAATTAGAGTGTATGTACGATAAATGCTGAATTCGTGGTCGTTTATTTGCTCCTGGCCCTTCCTCGGGGCAAAATAAGGGACTGCAACACTCGGTCACTTATTTATTTTCATTTGCTGCGTCGGCAATTGTCAGCGCAGCGCTTTATAAGAAAGTTCGTAGACTCGAG
The DNA here is from genome assembly GCA_018907185.1 of Platyscapa corneri. Taxonomy (NCBI): domain Eukaryota; kingdom Metazoa; phylum Arthropoda; class Insecta; order Hymenoptera; family Agaonidae; genus Platyscapa; species Platyscapa corneri. Next base: position 986,427 of record JACCHW010000057.1, on the reverse strand, counting down.
TCGTAAATAATTAGAACCAATGCTGAGGACATTCGTTTATTGTGTCTCATTTAAAAGCTGTAATAGGCGTTCGATAAAAATTTTAAAATTCATCGCTTTGCATAATATACAGAGTCAATTGAAGACTTTGCAAAATAATTGGTAAAAATAAATTATTTGCGCAAAGGCTTTACGTCGCTCACGTGCCGATGTAAAAGTTATGAATTTTTATTTAATCGCAATTTATTAAAAAGGCTTGTTTCATTTTACTTTGGTAGAAGTGGAGTATTTAAAATAAATATATTTTTTTCAAGTATTTCACAGTGATCAGCGATTTGTAATAATTTTAAATTCAGCACAGAGCAATAAAAATTGACATTTGTCTGAATATTGTCATAAAAACGAGCTATGCTTTAAAATGAAAAAAGTTTACGAAGTAGTCGAAATTAATTTTAGATGTCCCTGAATGCTTTAATTGCAATCGACTCGTTACACACTGAAATGTATAAAATTAACGATGAAGGAGGAATAATTCGAGAGGTCGAACTGGAGGAAGTATAGCAAATAGGAAATAAGATAAAATTGAAAAATAATCCGGAGGAAGATAAAGTCATTTATAAAATGTGGAAATAAGGACGAAGAGAGATTCTTCGATGTATGTCAGAAGTAGAAAACAAATTAATAAAGGGAGAAAGAATATATCAGAAGTGAACAAGCGGAATTATAGGATCAATATCAGAAACAAAAAAGGCACAACTAACTACAGAGGAAACGCGTTAATGGATACAGTGTAAAATAATGCGATCGCTTTAAAGAACAGATTAGAGAAACATATGGAAAGGAATAAAATCTACAGCTCCACTTAGTTTGGCACTGAAAACGGCCGTATGTATCCAAATGAAGAAAGAAGAAGGCAACACACATCGTATGTTTTGCTGATATAAAGCCGGCATTTGCTAATATTAAAAGAGGGAATCTGGGTTTGAACAAAGAATGTGGACATAAAATAATATTTGACACGTTGTAGGAAAGAAATTTACAGATAATCAAAGTGGAAAATCAAAATAAATAAGGAAATAATTGGGAAAATGGAAACCCAAAGAAAAATAAGTCAACGTTGTTTTTGTAAGCTCAGCTTTATTCAACATACGGGTGGCAGATTTAAAGGAAGAGTAAAAAAGTTCCAGAAGCACAGGTATAAAGATAAGGACAAGAGAATTAGGTTTTCAACCTACGGAGATGACATAGTAACAATAATAAAAAGGGAGGGAAATTCAAAGAAATGTAAAGGATATTTAGAGATTACTCGGGGAGAAAAAATTGGAATTGAACACGGAAAAGAGCACAAAAATAATGAAGTTTTGAAAAGCGACGGGACTTCTTTTTTTAAGAAAAAAGAAATAAATATGTACGAGACTAATGTATGAGAATTAGTCGATTATACATGGTATGACATAAGCTATAAATATATAAACATATTATTATAAAAAATATGAAATAACAAGAATGCGTATACGCGTATGTGAAAAAAGAGGGATAAAAAAAGATTTGGTATGAAAATTTTAGGATGGGTTACGACACCAGAACCAACAAACACCGGTTGACGGAAGAATAAAAAGTACGTAGAATGTGTAAAGTAAAGAAAGAGACAATGAGATACATCGTGGAAGAGTGTAGTGCAATAGAATTCAAGACAAGCAGATGGGAAAATAGTGAGACAGAAGCCAAAAAAGAGAAGTCGATATGTGAATTTAAAATGTAAATTATCTCTCAGAAATTTAGATGCAAGAGAACACGCAAATGTTTGAGCGAAAAGCGTAGGTTAATCGTGTACGCGTAGATTTCTCAACATGCATTTTATACGTAATATTTATCTAAAAGTTGTACGTCTAAATTAAGATTTAATATATGAAAAAAGTGTATGTATTCTTTAATAAATCAACAACAAAACTAATCAAATTAAATAGCGATTGTTATATATGGACTGCAATGGTTTCGTAAAAAATCAAATGTTAAATCTTAATATTTTTAAGAAAGTGTTGGTTGACTAAGCATGTTTCAACAAAATGCACGAAATATTTTCTCGTTTTTATGGAAAATTGGACGAGTACGTGTTTACGCGCTTACACGTTATAAACTGAGATACATTGTACGCTCTAAAATATAAAAAATGATTGTTAATGATTGTTTTTTGATGTAAAAATTGTAAGTTATTTTCTAGTTTCACACAAAATGTACTCCTACTATTCTTAAAATACGTGAACTTAAAATTTATTCTCAAAAAGCTCTTAGTTGCCTAAACGTTACGAGCTTTGTCGATATTTTTTCGCGTTACCGTCAGCATCTGCGTTAAAAATGTCGCTCAAAATTTAATCCCTACCAGATGTAAAAAGGTAAGTGGTGTGTTGTTCATTTCACTAAGGTAGAATAAAAGGCGCTTTAAATTTTTTAGAAAAAATTACGCGTTCGAAAGAGAATCGTTGGAAGAGTTTTTGCAAATTCAGGTTACTCGCAATTAGTCTGATTCGAAGGCTCACTACTCTAGTAGAGTCGCGATCGGACGCCAAGATGGCTGAGGGATGTTTCAATTTAACGAATTTCACGGGAAATTAAACGTCAGGAGGACGCGTTCGTTGTCAGAGACACGAGCACGCGAGACGATAATGACAGCTAAAAACAAGTCAGCGTCAGAGCTTGACGCGTCTTTGCCTCTTATCCTCTCATCTTTCCTAATCTTTCTTTTGCTACACGCAACAGAAGACGAGGAGTTGCACGCAGACTTTCATCGGGAGAAAGCATATTTTGCAGATGCATCGGGGATGCACGAGTGCAGTGCGAACACGTCGTTGAGGAGCAGCCGCCTGGGATCTGGCCCCGGGCCAGAATCGAGCCGCGCTTCCCTTCCTCGTTCTCCTTTTGTATTTTTGTACTTTTTGCAAAAACGCCTTGTACGTGCACCGCGCGGCAAAGTGCGTCCTTCTCTTTGTTGTTAGACGCACTCGGGGACGGGGACAGGCTTTTTGCACACCGCTAATTTTAGACGCTCGCGTTACTTTCGAGAAAAAGTGGAGCAAATATAGCATTTTTTGCTGCTGATTCGAGCGAGTTCAATTGCTTTTAACTCAAGATAGAACAGGCGCGCGCACCGATACGTACGAGTACACGTACCGCGGCTCAAACAATTTACCCGGGCAATCGCGTGTTTATTATTTCGGGAAATGGACGACTGGTTACCATTTGACAAACGCCCCCCACAGCAAAGCATTTGACTCCGCGGCTTTATTTAAAGATATTATTCAAGTATACGGGTGTATCGTAAAATTAATCTTTAACAAAGGCTCATCAAATGGCATTTCTACATTGAAGTTTCGATCTTCGTCTTTCATCTGCGCCGAGTAAAATGACGAGGGAAAATTTAGCTTTGAAAGTGAGACGAGCACCGAGCAACGAGCAACGCCTTAAAGGTAACACGGACAATTCGAGGCACCGGCGATCCATCCAAAGGCTCGTGTACAAATTGAATTAGGATACTAAGCGAATTCCAGTCTACTTTTTTACGCTCAACAATCTCGAAGCCGGAAAATGAGCTTTCCAACGGCAAATTAGGCGCCTAGACGTCGAAACTTGGGTTAACTCACGAGCGTAGATCCAGATAATGCACGAGCCTTGGCGTCTACGCAATTACAAGGTTCGTGCGTATCTGATCCGAAGATAGGAGCCAAGACTCGTCGCTTGTCCCGGGCTCTGCGTAATATGTTCATCGGTCTGTGACGCGAGAGATACATGATTAAAAATGTTCGCACCCTCGAGGAGTGGCTGTAGGTCACGTGAGCAGCGAGAAACGAGTAAAAAGCTACGCGGCCTCCAGCTCTAAAATCTGACACCAGAGTCGCTTGTTGGTGAAATATCGGAAAGGCTGGAGAACAAAATTCTTCTCCTTTGTATCTGAGATTTAGTAATTGGCACTACTAAAGCTTCGACTGGTTACAGCGGGCAAAATCTTTTTCATCGCTAGATCGCTTGATTTAAGACTTTTTATTTTCAGTACCTGTAATCTATCGATTATTGCTATTATTATTTATTTATTCATTTACCAATAATTCATAAATTGTTACTTATAATTTTGTGTATTGCTCATCATTAATTTACAGTTTAGAAAATATTCGTATCACATATCCTATTATATGTACAACCTCCTCGCATTTATATAGCATTTATTTATATTCTATTTTCTTCTTTATTCTAAATATTTTCTTTTTATAATGTATTTCGCTGTTTCTTCGCTCTCTGCTTTAATCAATCTTGTATTATATATTTATACCTCTCTTTTCACCTTTAATTATTTTGTTTCAAGCACATGCATTGTTTCTATTTATTGCACTCTTCTAGTACATGGCACATTGCTTCTTTATTATTCTTGCACAATCTACATATTCTTCCCTCTTCAATCAACCAGTATTTATTGTTTTTAAGTTTCTTGTCGATTCTAAATTTTATTAATATCTTCGATCCATTATTTCATTTTTCTCCATCTTTCTTTTCATATGTAAATACTTTCTCTTAAACCTCCTACTATACTTTCAGTAAATTCTCTTGCACATTTTTATTTTTCTAGATTGTTTATTTAAATCGTTTTAATTGTTACTTGTTTACTTTTATTACCTTTAATCCTTCCTAAGTCATTTTTTCTCTTTTAAATTTCTACCTCCTGCAGCAACTGGAGTATTCAATACTTATTTACCACAAATTTATCCTTCTTGCATCATAATTTTTTCTCTTACTTTCAATCTTATTTCTATTGCTTTCGAATATTTTTCTTTTTCAATCCTTATTTTCACACAACTTTTAGTATCACCATATCTTTGCTATTTATTGCTATATTTTCAAATTTGATTGGTTTCCTTCTGCTTTTATTTCTATTCTGTTTCCTTTTGTTTCGATTATTATAATGAAATCTGACATATTATCCAAGTTAAGTACGCATTTTATATATTTCTTTTTTACTTTATTAATTTCCTCACAACTTTATAACAGGTTTTCTATAAGTCCATCCATTATATACATTATGATATCTTCTTTAAACTATCTTATTATACTATACTTTACACTAAATTTCATACTTTTCTTATTACCGCGTTTTATCTTATAGTCATAAATTTGCTCATCCATGTTATTTCAAAAAATCTATCCTCTAAATATGGAAATTATTTAACCGAATATAATTTTATTCCTTGCCATCTAAAATTTTTTTTCTTCCTCGTGCTTACCTAAATTTATCATCTGCATAAGTTAACGATCTTATACTTTTTTCTATCTTTATATCCGAGCTTCTGGATTTTCTCAATTTTACTCCAGATTTGTTGTTACTATGTTGAATAATGTTAAATGCATTGAAAGACTTTACCTTAATCTTTTCCCTATTTCGATTTTCCGGATATTTCACTGTCCATCTTCATTATTGTTTTTGTTTCTCTATAAAATCCTTTACGCAGTTTATTAAATATTATTTTATATCTGATTTTTCCATATATTTCTAAATTTTCTCTCTTTCTCCTTCATTCAAAGTCAAATTTATATCTGCGAATTTTCCTCTTTTCTGTCTTTAGTTTTGCTTCAACTTTTGCTTTCAAGACACATTATATGTACATTATTTCTATGTCATCTAAATTTAAACTTTATATTATTTTCCTCTACTTGTTTCTTTTATTATTCCCATGCAAATCTTTATTCTGAATTTATAAGAGTAATTTCTTCTTTACTACTTACATCAATTTTGCATTCCTTTTTGAAAACTGGCAAATCTTTTTCTCAGGTTATCAGGAATTTTTATTTGTTAGCCTTGTGATTATTTTTATCATACCTTGTATTAGTGCTTTGATTTCACACTTCTGCAGTCTTTCCTTTTTTTTCATTGGATGTCATTAATTATTTACTGTACTTTTTTTATACTCACCTGTTCTATTTTTTGGGACTCCTTCAGATTCTATAATAAACCTTATTAATGATTAATCATTGTAAAAAAACCTTATTTTTTTAAATTTTAAGTTTCCTTAAATATTATATTGATTAATTTTATAAACTCAAGTAAATACCTGTGTAGTACAAAAAAGTTTCCATGTTTTATTAAAAATATCTTTTTTGTAACCTTTCATTATTTTTAAAAATTTCAGACCTCTGTTGTGATCAATAATTTATCAAAACATTCAATTACTTTTTCATCAATTAATTACAATTTAAATATATTCTGTTGCCGATGCGACGCAAAATTTGCGTAGAAAAGCAAAGCAAAACTTTTCAAAGAGAAAAGATTATATCGGCGAGCGACGCGAATTCGGGGAATCCAATGACAACGTGGATTATCTCGGACACCCTTTTGCGCTTATTCACAAAAAATGTCTCGATCGGAGCAAAAAATTGATTTTACCCCCTCTCCCTCCCTCCTCGACGTCGGTTGGCAACTTAATCACCTTTTGTTAAAATAAGCGTCGCTTCGTTTTTCCGCGAAATATTGTTAACCGTCGCCGTTTCGACTTAGCAACAAACGTTAAAAACCGTCGCTCCGTCGATCGGCTGCGCCAATAGGAAAAAAGGAGAGAGGGGCGGGAGGAGAAGCGCTAAAACTCTAGGGCTTGGGGGGTGGGGAGGTCCTCGCGAGCCTCTTTTCTCTGAATTGTCGAATGAGATGAGTTTTATGTATCGGATGAAAATTAAGTTGAACAGCAAAGTGAAAATTTAATTCTTACACCACCGCCTGGATCTTCACCTGCGATATCGGTAGCACATTCTGTATTAAGTAATATGGAATCTCCATCGTCAATGGAATCTGTATTTGGGATTTTAAGTTCAGTGGGACTTCAATTATGTAATTGGAATTAATGAATTGAAATTTTTTTTTCAGAGGTGGCCACACTAGTTTGTACATTCATGTAGCTTGGAGCAGATTGTATTTTTCGCATTTTATCTTTGTTTTTGAAGATGGACTTGCTTTTAAAATACTCCATCAAATGCTAATGAGTCGCGAAAACTGAAAACGTAACTAAAATGGGTCTGTAAAAAAAGTAGTGAATCCACATAATAGTTAGAAAATTACAGCACATAATGAATTTTTTATAAAATTAGCTTCAAGTCCTTGGCATAACTGTAGTTCATGTGTAAGATCGGTGATAAGAATTTTTATTCACAATTATTTATTATAAAAAGATTTACTGTCGTAATTATAGATTGTTGACATATGCCAGAGGCCTGTAAAGTAACTGTCTATTGAATTAATAACTGCTGTAGAGTTTTCGAGTACATTTTTTCAATATACAGTCAAGTTTTTATACATTCTAGTGTTTTAAGCAACTTCACCCTGAGGGGGAACATAAAATAAGGAGAAAAACACAGGAAAGGATTGGTTTACTCCACGAGATTGTGTTCAATATCTAATATTGGAATTAAATCAGATCCCCTTTTCGCAAACGGCAAATCATAAATTCGTTAAATGTTAGCTTTTTTATTTATTAGAAATTATTTATTGCATGCAAAAAGCTACCGTAATAAATTTAAATTCCACCTTATAATTATAAATATGTATTATTTTTTATTTCTAGGAAAATATTTATGAGTGTCTTCTTATAAGCTTTCTTTACATTTTCATGCAAAAGTTTGTTTTTGAATAATCATTTCATTTTATATTTAAATTTTTTATCAAACCACTGCATGTTAAAATTGTTAAGTTCTGTGTGTACGTATATAATAAGTATCCGTCAACGAAACTAAATATTGGTGTATAAATATATTTAGAAGAGAAATAAATCTATTAATATAAATATATCATCAGTTATATGTTAGATGTGGATATTGATTATCGACTTGAAGTAGAAAACACCTTTTTTCTTATTTTCTCCGTCCAGTTCCCAACCCATAATACATTAATTTTTGTAGACTCGAAAAGATTCAAGATGTGCACGCGTGAAATCGATAAACGCTTATAGAAAATTTTAAAGATTTTAGTAGGACTCGTGTGCATAGAGCTTATATATTTAAGAGGGAGAGGACGGATAAGAAAGGATATGTATCTGCGCATCATCGACTAAATTTCTCGGTGGGTAAAATATACGCACTCGTACGAGTGTGTATGTTTAGCATTCAGTAACGCAGCAAATTTAATGCAGCCAACCAAGAAGATACTCCCAAGAGGGCCGAGAAAGACGACGATCTGCGATAGCCTGGTAGCTTATGACATTTTCCACGAAGTTGCTCCAAGTCTGCCTCGTTCGCGTGCCTTGCCGTAAAGTTTTAGTGACGACTTTTTCAGCGATCAAGAATCACAAGACGCATAAAGAGGATTACGTCGATGGACGTCCTGACGCTCTCGGGCCATTATTTAGCGCTCGTCCGCGAGGTCACGTACCTTTCTATACGTATGCGGCAACGGTATGCTAAGGGTACGGGAAAAATTTAAAGTTTTTCTCGCTATGCGCATTCAGCGCGAACCCTGAACTCGAGAAGAAGCACCGACATTCATTTAGAGGCAGTAAACAACTATCAGAGGTTATCGAACGCTATTTCAAATCGAACATACTAAGTATGTTGCGAGTGCGGTTATGATAAAAGGACGTAAAAAGCACTTCTTTTTACGACCAAACGTAATATTTATCGCGAATAAGACATTCGTCTGCACTGTTAGTATTTCGTCTCTTTAACAATGCACTCGCACTGTTTAGCTCACAAAGCGAAATCCTACACTTTATTGCTAATAACAGTTAATTAATAGTAATCGATCACTTAGACAATTCTTAAATAATAATAAAAATATGCGAGACTAGAGTACGCGTACACTTGTTCTTTTAGGTTAGGTTTGGTAAATTAAACACGGAATTTTAAGAAGATACAGTTGGGCGATAGTTGCATTCTCAAGCTATCGGCTTCAAATCTATTGTAGTATCTAAGCACATAAAAGACACATTTTCATAAACAGCTTCGTGATTTTTCAATCGTGTGCCGTAAGATTTCCCTTTTTTAAACAAACCTTCCGAGCATCATTGCGGTGATTCGAAAACTACTTTGTATACGCAGAAAATAGAGTTTGAGCGATGCAAATCGATAAAGTATCAAGATTCTATTAAGAAATTAAACTAAACGACGTGATTTTAAGTTTATTTAACATAAATACTACTACGACGCACGATGAACACGATACGTCTCGTATTTTATAACGACACAATATTTAAGCATAATTTTGATTTTATAATGGGAGAACGTTTAAGGCAAACTTTTCGTATTGCACCAGAAAAAAGTTGACTGTTGATCGTTATCCATTTATCGAAAAGAAAAAAAAAAAGAATTAAGCGAGAAAAAATGATTTTAGTACATATTCACTCTTGGTATCGAGTGGAAATTTCAAACTCAAATATTTACAAATTGTTGAAATTAATTTAAAATTACATTTATTGCGTAAACAACTGGTTAATGGATTCTAATTTCGTAAATTGAGCGTATTATTTTAAGAAATTGTCGGAGCAAACAGAAAGTTATCAGAATTAATACGAGCAAGAGAGCAAAGAGCAGAGGGACTATTTTCTGTTTAGCATTACACGCGGAGACGTCTGCGCGAGGCCGAAGTTGCGCTTTTAATGTCCCGTTTGCTCGCAAACACTGGGACTACGGGAAAGGTATGTTTCTCCTCGTTTACGTGTCCTCGATCATGGCGTGCGCGCGAGAAAGATGAAAACCGAAACGAAGACAGGGAAGATGCGAGAGGCACAGAGCCGATGAAAAATAATGCCTCTCGGCAGTCGGCCGTCGCCGTCGCCGCCGCCGCCGCCGCCGCTTGAGATCGCAAATATGCAGATATGCGTTGTACCAAGAGGGAGAAAACGTGTCGACACGATCTTATTCCTCGTACTCGACAACGCCAACTCGGACGACGTTTCTTCTTATTGTGGTTCAGCTGACCGGACCATTTCGATTCCAGCGCTTCAACTTCGTTACGTGGATTCTAATAAATTCTAATTAATTTTTGCGGTCCTCGAGTGCCGGAAAAGCTGCGGATTTCTCGCGAATTGCCGAGCGCTACGAGCGATTCTCGCGCGACTCTAAAGTGCTCAGATTTCCAGGAGATTAGAAGGACAATAAAGTTTTTCAATATCGTCGAATCGGTGTTCTTATATTAGCGCGGGCTATAAAAGCCAACGAGACTCTTAGGACACGGGTTCCGCATTTGATTAATTAAATATTTGAATAAAATTTGCATCTTAATTCCGAAGGAGATAGACGAATATGCTCGTAAACGAGCGCAGCCGCAACCTCGTGGCCGCTCTTTAGCATATTTGCTGCAAAATTCAATCGGGTTGGCTCGCAGCTAAAAAACGCAATATTCGCCGATTCAACTTTAAAACTGTCGATAAAGAGAGTCAATAAAATTTCAAATGGGTGTCGTAGGCGTATGTCCGAAAAAATGAGGGGAAAAAGTAAGTCGGCAATAAAGAGCCTCTTAACCCTCTGAAAAATGCCATAAATCGCCCTGTCGATAGATAATACATTCGTTTCTCCGGGTTATACGACACTTTTGGCACGCGTAAAAGATATGCCCGCGTCGTCCAAGCCGTTGCACGAAAGACTCTTTCCTCGTTCCTCGTTCCTCCTTCCTCTCGTTTTGCGTGTACGCATGCACACGGCTTTTCGGATTCCTCGCGAGGGAAAGAGGAGACCGAAGAAAAGACTCGCCCAGTCTTGTCGGGATATGTAATATTCCTCACGAGAGCCGCCCTATGAATCTCATTAGCGACTGGAGGCTCGTAAACGCTGGGCTCATTTTAACGCTTTGCTTTGAGGAGCGGAGCCGAGGAGCCGAGGAGCCGAGGGAATGCGGATCCGTTGCGCGATTTAAGCCACAATCGTTTGGTTTGCAGTTGGCCGGGACTCGACACTCGTCGCGATGGTTTTATTAGCAGCCGATCGAGCGACTTCTGTTTGCTTCCTCAAACGGCGAGAGCCTCAAAAAGGCTCAATTATAAATAAGCACCCGACGATTAATAACGAGCACGCGTTCCCGTGACGGACCGTAGTTACGGGCCCATTGCGGGACAACAGGAACGAGGCTGGCCGGTTAGCCGGGACAGAGAGAGAGAGAGAGAGAGAAGACGAGGGGAGGCGTTGCAGCCTCGGAGCTGTTCTCGGCTGCAGGCCCAAGCGCATAAAATTAAGCCGCAAATAAAATAAGTCCCGTGTGCCACGGCAAAAGTTAGAGTGGGCCCTACGTACGTACGCAGATGGGAAAAAAGGATTGATGCGCCACGGGCCGTGAATCATCTCAGCTAACCTACTGACGTTTACTGTTGGAAATAACATTTGTCATATAGAAGGCGGCCGGGAGGGGGGGGAGCAAGAAATAGGAAGGCGATGGAAAAGAAGGAGGTGCGATGAGATTAGCGCAGGCGGTTTTGGTATGCGAGCGACGGCGTGTTAGGCGGCAAACCTGTTTTCTCTCCGACGCACTGCGACGCTTTAAAAATTAGGCATCGATTTATTGTTCGAGCGTTTTCATTGTAAATATTAATTTCTCGAGCCATCAAGCGGTTCTCCTCTTTGCACGCCAGGGCCTGCCTGCGAAACTTTACAAGACGCTCGATAACTTTATACGTCCGAGCCACAAAGGAAGCCAAAATTACGCCAAATAATATATTTGCACTCGAAACGATATTATAATACCAGCGGTAATCTATGACCTTATCGCTGCCGACTTTGTTGCTTCCACCTTTTAAAGATTAATAATGCGTTGCTTCGATGAGATCTAGCCTGGCACTAACGAACTTGCGACTCGAACCAACCCGATCCTCGACTTCAGCCTCTTCTCACCTACGAGGAAAATTTCCTCGCGCTTGACCGATTTCAGCGCGAGCGACCACCGATCGAAAGTTTACAACAATCAATTGTCACGGCCCAAGCCTTTAACGAGATTTTTCACATCGTTTTCAGGCCGCGATTGTACACTTCGCACTTGGGACTAATAATACAAATATGACAATATTTCACGCCAGCTTACCTCCAACAATTACGGAGCGAGCGATCGCTTCTCTTTGCCTTCGTACAAACTGAATGTCACGTCGTGTATCAATTTTACTCGTACATATTTATTTATATGTTTTTATGATGAAATGGCGACTTTCACCAGCCGATAAACTCTACCCCTTCTTGTAATATTTCCATCACCGATTTCAATTTTAAAATATAATTCTGTTGCTATGAACAAGTTCGTTCTCATACTATATAATATTCGACGACAAAAAACCCCCGTAATCGGCTTAGTTCGCTAAACATCGCTAAAAATAATTTATGAAAAATTATTAGACAGAAGTAAAAAATTGTCGTTCAACAAATTCTTAAAAAATCGTCAATTTTTCTTTCGATAATTTATAAGTCGCAAGGCTACATCGCGTCGTTCTCGGAAAAATTCACGTTACTTTTCAAGTGGAGAATCGTTAAACTTAGATAATACGTCGTGCATAGTTGTTTGTTTCCTAAAATTAATCTATCTTTTTTTCGAATTCTTAATCTAGTTTCGTGTATTTTCGTCAAATATTTTCGAGATATTTTGACGCGTCAATGTTTCAAAATACTTTATGAAGTTTTCAATATATCTTATCAATTGAAAACGGTAAAAGCGCACAAGAGTAATAAATAATAAAGTATTAATTAAACGGTTCCTTCGACACTAAAAACGTATCGAAGAATTTCATTTAACATTCCTTTTTATTCAATATTTAACATTCAATAACTAATAAAATAGTTGTGTAGTTGTAAGCAGTATTTAAGGTAAAATAATTACACAATTATTTGTTTAGAAGTTAATTATTTATTAACTTACAAGCGCTGCAAAAGTACGTATTACAGGAAATATATAACATATGCGCTGAGTGACACGTGCAACTTGAACACTTGCACTCGTCAAACTGTTCGGGCGCCCTTTTTTAAATTGGACATTCTATTGGAATTCCGCAGAATTCCAAATGCCTAATTTAAACAATCGTTTACGTTGCACGATGTTTTATACGTATAATTAAAATCTAAGTCATAATAAAACCAAGTGTCCGCCGACACTTGAAAAGTGCGAGGCGCCCGATCTTTGTATTTCAGTTCGGCTCCTGGCTAATTGTCATAAACTTCGGCGCGCGGCGAACGAACAATGATCGGGCCCATCGCTTACATGCGGCGCGTTATTTCTTAAAGTATACGCTGCAGTTATATACAATAATTTACACTTTTATAGATTGATCGCGTATTTTCTTCTAGTTTATGATTTTAGTACATTATCAATCTGAGTAATTCAATGATCAATTTAAACTAAATCAATTTTAGTGTTCGTACTACATACTTCTATACCATTAAAGAAGAGGCATGTAAATTAACCGATTTACATTTAAGATTAAATACTAATTTAATAATGCAACTGATATTCGACTAATCATCTTTTGTATAAAAAAAAGTGATTTTTAAATTCATTATTGAATATTCATCGACTAAAATATCTGCTACAACGTTCATTTTACTTTATCTTTCTTTTTAGGCGCATAAAATAAGCTATACTATAAAAAAAATTATCTTGTGCCAGAATTTTAGTATCTCGTCTCTTTAAGAATTATTTTCAAGATAGCGGATAAGCCTGAAGAGATAAAAGCGAGTTATTGCATATTAGCTGACACAGAAGCATTTTGAATAAATCAATTATTTATAAAATGTTTGTTCCTTGAAAAGTGAAATATTCAGAATTTTTTTATCATTTTATTTTATCTAAGCAAATTTTAATTATAACAGCACAAGTTTATTATTAGACGCAACATTTCCATTTCTAAATAATCTTTAATTCAATACCACTGAATTGGTTATTATAATAATTTTTGTCACCCTTTTAATATTTATAAGCACAGCTTCTTATTTTCAATTAGTAATAAAATTGATGGCTAGTGTTTTTTATTACTGATTTTTTTTAAAGCCTATATTACATTAAATAAAGTTCTAATTCAATGATCGAGAAGAGAAAAAATGAAATTAATAAATATAATTCTGCATTGAATTTAATATTACACGTATTTGTAATAGAATAATGTAAATAAAACTTAATAACTTTAGATTTTTATAAGATATTGCTCGAGCGTACATTTACAGAGAAAGAAAATATTAAAGATGAATGGTGAGTTTAAAAAGCATTCGAGAGAAAAAAGGTGTTAATTTTACGAATAATCGAAAAATAACAGAAAGAAGAATAAAACATAAAATTTCTAGAAAACATTATAGTAAAATCAGGCTAACCCTCTCAAATCCAGTCAAAATGGTAAATCCGACTCCTGACGAACTTGTAGCTGTATACTTTTCAAAAACGGTTGTGAAAACAAGTTTGGCTAACCAAGTAGAGTATGAAACAAGAGAGAAATGGAAGCTTCATCTTATCAAGTCATTGCAGAAATTGGTGGAATTAATCCAGTGTGTTCTCCAAAAGAAAGGCTTCTGTTTTTTGCTTGATCCCCTAGAAGATGATTATACTAAGTTATACTTTAATGTCCCAGGACTTGCTGTACAACCCAATATGTCTATTTGCAGCACTTGAAATCTTCGGTTACCAAAAAATCAAACAAAATTCCTGTTTGTCTTACTAATAGGAGGAGTTCATTCCATGAGATTTATTCACGAGGCATTCAAGTCCAATGACAAGATTATCAGATTTATTAACGTAGAGGTAGTGGAGTTACTTAGAGTTATTTAGAGCAGCTAAATTGGCCTCGGTATGACGTAGACAGGATGTTGTCATCCAATGAATCAGATCATCCAACTGGTTGTGAGATAGGCTCCATTGCATTTTGTATTCTTGGAATGACTTATTCTCAGATGGACAAAGTGGCTCTTCAAGTTGAAAGGGGAGTTAAAGCAATTGGAACAGCATTGAGTGTAGTCACCTAGTGATACTGAGATGCAGAGGATCCAAACAACACTAAACTGAAATACTAAGGACTTTCCTGCATTCCTAGGCGACATCATCAAACAAGCCATTTGTATGACTGCAGAAGGGATTGTTACGAACGAGGCCACAAACCAGAACCTAGCACAGATCAGTGCTTTACGAGACACTTACCAATTGGACCCTGTAACTTGTGAAATATTAGAGCAAGCAAGAATTGTTTACAGAAACTACCATTCAACCTCAATTAGATTCATTGCGTCACGAATTTGTCACGTCTTTCTTGAGCGATCAATTAAAAACCAACTCTTTTTTTTAATAAATAAAATCAAAACGTACAATACCGTTTCAAATATTATCAATCAAGTTTCATATCTAGGTGTGTGTCAAAAGCTAGACGACAAATACCACATCAAGAATTTCCCAGCTCTGGTTTATCTCAAATTAGAATACTACAAGAGAAATCAAGCTACAGATGAAGAAAAGAAGAACTTTGCATTGTATAAAGTAAATGAGATAAAAGCACATATAGGATCCCAAAGCACTGCAGCAGCCATTGAGGCTCTACGCAAAATCTTTCCCTAGTCCCTCTATATCATCAAGCACTCTCTTAATATCCGTCTCAAGTAAGGAAGGGGCAGATTTAGTCTATCACCTAGCAAAAAAGGAGGATAGATTTATAATAAGGGAGTCTATGTTGAAAACCCATCCGAACGGTGAATGGTCCATTTATCAACAGTAGAAATAGACCGGAAAGCCATTGCTGGTATGAAAGGTGCAATGATTGCGAAATCTGATCATTTGATTTCAAAAATCAAAGAAGCCAAATAAGAAGAGATAGAAACGTTGAATACTGTGACAGAGCAAAAGAAAGCAAGAGCTAAGCTAAGGGCATGGGTAACAGAAATCAAGAGCTCTCTAAATGGATATGATGACTTTGATGACCTGTTTGGAATAGTCAGTTCTGAAGCTCAGAAAGCGATGTAGACGAATTTACTGAAATTGCTTGGAGATCTTCGTAAGGTCCCAATATAACAATAACAGAAAGAAAACGTTTGCAGAAGATAACATTTTCTTATGTAAGACTAGTTTTAAAAAAATTTAACAACTACTTGTAAGTTGAAAGAAGATGGTTGCATGAAAAA
Organism: Platyscapa corneri; assembly: GCA_018907185.1. Classification (NCBI taxonomy): domain Eukaryota; kingdom Metazoa; phylum Arthropoda; class Insecta; order Hymenoptera; family Agaonidae; genus Platyscapa; species Platyscapa corneri. The sequence goes on along the minus strand of JACCHW010000057.1, from coordinate 970,368 downwards.
GTATGTGAATTATTTAATCAGAGGAACATACATAACATTCTTTTCTTGATGCGATAAACCTGAGCAAACACATTTAGCTGGTTTGACCACTAAGCTGGGCAAACGAAAGTGCAACAAATGCAGGAACAGTATTAAGAAAGCTTATAAAGTCTACACACACACACACACACACACACACACACACACAGAGATTCGATTTGAAAACACGAGAATAATTTCTCTCGAGCAACAAAGTGCTAAAAGAAGAAGCAAAATGTGCGTTGATAAGGCGAGTCGAAGATGTAACGACAAAGTCCTCGCGCCAACCGGGGGGACGAAAAAAGGTTGGAAAAAAGGTCGAAAAAAGCGTCGCTTCCCACTGAATCCTCGCGAGATGAGTTGACGTCAAGTTGGCTTGTGCAAACAAGCGCTTCTTGACATTCTGATTTCGTCAGGGCGTGCGTATGCAAGGAGACACGAGGTTGGAGCAAAAAGAAGAAGAAAGTTCACAAGCGGTTGGAATCCTCGCGGGTGTCCGCATTCCCGCGAACGCCATCGGTTATCAGTCCCCGAACATACATTGTTCTGTTCTCTGACGCACACACGCGCGCGTGTCGCAGAAATCGGTGCGCTCGTAAAGTAGCCGAGCGATGAACGAAAAAATTAATGTGACTCGGAAGCACAGAGAGAGAGAGAGAGAGAGAGAGAGAGAGAAGAGAGAGAGGGGAGTTGAAGTGCTTTCGATGTCGAGCCTCGAGATTGTACGATAAAAGGAGAGTGGAATATGAAATAAAGCGAGGAGTTGCCTCGAGCGGCAATACGTCGGCCAGATAAAAAGAAGCGGATGCCAATTTTTTCTTTGCGCTATTCCTTTTTCCTTGCGAGATTATATTTATACACACTTTTTTTCATGCCGAATCCTTTGCTTTTAGCAAATCTTTAATTTACCCGTAATTAAAGGACACGTTTTCGTTTACATTGTTCAAATATTAAAGTATGTCAATGTATTGGCATTACGAATTATTCCCGAATCAATTAAAATCACTGATAAACATTTTTCGCGTACAAGTGAATCGATCGAGATTATTGGCGTAATTATTACCTTGCTTGTTAACTGCCAACTCGAAATAAATGCTTGCTTCGCTTAAATGTACCAACAAATGTACAATTAATGTAATAAATATTAGTAATTTTAAGTAAAAGTACACTGACATATTGTAAAAAATCTAACGAGCCTTGTAAAACAATCAATTGTATAAAACTGCTTTCAATAAGTTCAATACTCGTGTTATAAAGCATATAAAAATTTAAATAAACGGCAAGAAACTATTTAATTTTTAAAATGTTTACCACTTTTAATTATTCTAATTTTATACTTTAAAATCATAACGTTTATTTTTTAATACATAAGAATCTATTCTTTTCTTAGGATATATTTTTACAATTATCTACTTAATCCAATTGCTAACGTTGTTTGTTGTGTAGAAGTGAAAATGTTACACTGATTAGAAATTAAAATGTATTAAAAGAGCAAAAGTTTTACAAATATTGTTTTAGATATAATAATTAAATTAAAGCATATAAAATAAAAATTTATATTTTTAAAAAGGCAATGTATTATTGGTATTAAACTTATGAATGAATTAAAATACATTATAGCGACATGCAAATTTTATAAAAAATAATATTACAAAGACTTAAAATTTAAATAACCGTTTTAATGTTAAAAATACTACTAAAAGTTGATTGGTTACAAGAGTTAGCGCGAGATGAAAGAGTATAATTATGAGGTATAATTATATTATATTTGTAAGACTTACAATTCAAATATATTACGAGGCATTAATCTAGAAAATGTTGCTTAAAAGTTTCTAAAAAACTTTTATTTTATAGTAATAATAAAAAAAACTGTTACAATTTGAACAAGTACATAATATTGCTGCAGAATATAATTTTCAACAGTTTATTGACATATTTATGTAATGTTTACTTTTCTTTTCTCCTTTTCCATTTTTTTAACCATTTATTCCAGTTGTTTCTTCTTGCATTCCTCATGTTTCAAAATTTTCTTGTTTCCTTCATTCTCTTTCTCCATAGATCTTCTCTCAATTTTAATTGTTTTTTTCTTACTCTCTTCCAGCTCTGATTCTAATTTGGCTACTTTATTCTTATATTTTAGTATTTCTTCTTCACTATTCATTATTTTCTCATTCAATTTCTCAATGGTTTTCTCATACCTTTTATTTGCTTCCTTCATTTCCTCAAATATTTTTTCATTGATACTATATTCCTCTTTCAATTTCTCAAATATTTTTTCACTGATTTTATATTCCTCCTTCAATTTCTCAAACATTTTTTCACTGGTTTTATTTTTCTCAGATAATTCCTCCGTTAGTTTTTCGTCCCTATTTTCTATAATGTTTACAATAATGTTCGTTGATTCTTCTTGATTTGCTTCTTTTGTTATTAATTTTTTTTCTATTGCCATACCGCCGTCTTCCATTGTTATTGTAGACTCTCCCATTTTTTTCTCCTCTGTCTCATTTTTTTCTTCATTACCTGATTTTGATTTTGACATTTCAATATTTTCTCCTCCAGTCATTCTGTGATTGCCAATCATGTAATTATTTATTTTTCCCTTTCCCCGGCTTTTACCGTGTCTATATATGTTTTAGCTAACCTTTCTTACACTTTTTATTTCGCGCTTGCGCAGAGCTCTCGGACTGTATTTTTTTCCACGTGCTCACTTAACCACACTTTATACCTTTTATTATTTACATTGATTTCTCGTTAATAACACTTCACTTTTATTCTTCTTCTATTTGTCGACTTCTCTATCACTTTCTCTCTCTTTTTTATTCACTCTTTAACCCTACTTGTTTCTTAAAACCACGTTACTTCAAATTATTTTTCCCATTATTCGCACAAACACTACATCTCCCGTTTGATTCACGTGTAAGTCTGATATATTTATGCGTGTATAGAGATTAAAAAGTAATTTTAAGAACTTCTTAAAAATGAAGTCTAGTAAAATCTGTCAAAATTTTATTTTTCAAATGTGGTAAAATTTCTATAATAATTATACCATATGTTTATAAAAATAAAAGAAATAGTTGTCTTTTTTAATATGTATTATTTTTCTAAAGAAAACGATTATAATTTTAGTATTTCAGTAATTCATAATTTTGCTTTTCACGTTGCTTTACTATTGAAGTAGTAAAAAATATAATTGCTTCGAAATAGAAAAAAAATTTTTATACATGTTTTTTACAAAAAATTTTGTTTGACGTTAAATGGTAATCCAGTGCTAAGGTTAGTTCGAGCTTTAAATGAAATATTCATACCAGAGAATATCAGATTTGCTATAAATATCGCAAAGCGAGGGGTGGCTTCGACGCAAATATGTAGTTATAGATTTGTGCAGCAACACGACGTAACACACTGTTTTCTATCATTTCATTTATTTATTATCAGAGGAGGGAGAGGGAGAAAGAAGAGCAAGAGACAATGAATGGAAAGAGAAGTAGATTGACGGAAAAAAGGGAATTTACATTGAATCCAAGAAGTTTCGCAGATGATAATTATTTGGAAAATACACACGAAGGTATAGGCTATTATATTATTGTTACTTAATAATATTTAATATCAGTGTTTTTTCATATTTTTTTTCTATCTAAAGGGATAATTTTCTATTGGTTATATCTACATATGGATTGTAGTGTCATTTCATAAGTTAATTGGCACGTTATTAAGTGCACGCACACGTACTATTCGTTTCGTTAAATATTTTGTGCGGGTAAGATAATTAACGGATGCGTAATAGCAGAGTTAGTAACGTAAACCTCGTGTAAAATCGCACTATTATGAGTTATCGATCATTCAACCACAACTTTCAATTACGATATAAAAACTTTACATAATTAGATAATAACGGTATTGTAAGTTTCCAAAGAAAAGTTATTCTGCTAGGAATGGTTTTTTACGACATCGTACTTGAATTATTTTATACCTCTAAGTGAACATTTATGACATTATGTCATAAGCGTTTTTTTAATAAAATAAGCGACAGGACGATATATATATATAGAGAGATACATATTTAAAAAGATAAATAGATGTCGAGAAACGTTAGTAGTGATTATAAGTCTATAACGTCATATATACAGATTGTAAGTCGTGTTTTTATTTTTTAATAACTATATATAATTTAAAATCGTTGATTATGGCGAGTGTAATTAAATTGAAATTAAAATTTATGGTTGAACGAGAAATAAAGGTTTTTAAATTTTATAATGTAAAAATTTGAAAAAGAAAATTAGTTAGACAAAAGAGACACGGTATACAACGTTGAACTGACGCAACTGTTTTTAACCATAATGGGCTCTCGAAAGTGCAGTTTTATTAATTTTACGGGAATCAAAGCGTAAGTAATAGACGTTTATGATTATGAGATGCGAACAGGTGGCGTTGCAGTCTACTGTAACTCGCAGTAGCCAAGTTTGACTCCTCAATTATTATGCGCAGATGTATGAATCCGTGTGTTTCGCAACTGCGCACGCTTGCGTGGGAGAATAAAAAAGTGAAAAAAATTAAAGGACAGTCGTTCCGCGGTCGCTGGTAGCCTGTTTTCCTCTAGGGACGCCTCCAGTGTTCGGATAAATCACCGCCGCCGAGCTCTAGAGCGAAGAGATAGAACCGGCATTAGATTCTTGCAATCTGGCTGCAAAACGAGCGGCCCAAATCTAGGAGATTTACGTGCGGTGGCTGGTACGTCGTCGTCGAGAACACGAAGCTCAGCGCATGATCTCGCACGTACCTGCAACATAATCGCCTTTTTACGAACGACTTCCTGCGCCGGCTCTGCGATTTCCACGCTCTTTTACCTCTATCCCTTCGTTACATGCTTATATATCTTAAGGTTTTCCGCTTTTTTCTTCCCCGCACGCCCGATAAAGAAAGTTCTCGGTAAAATTTTGTCTCGATACGCGCTAACGCTCAATTGCAAGACTATAAACACCGCGCTAAACTGCTCGAGAAGCTCTCGTTGAATTTTCGTTTAAAATCGAGATTATCCTAGCTAATGAGCATAAATTTTACGTCGATCAATTGGCTTTATTTAAGCAAAGCACGTAATTTGAAAAACTTAATGGCATAAAAGAGAGGAAACGCCGAAAAATTGCAACAATTTGAATGTTGCCGCACAGCATTTAATAAAGGAAAATTATTTTGATTTTTCTGCAATCTCGAGTTAGTTTGCTACAGGTTGTGTTATAATGGAACTAATTGAAATAAGAGCAATTTTTTGATATTATAAAAGCAAAGTGAAATTAGAGGACGTATCTGTGATTGTCCGCGAGGACCGACGACGACGCAGCAGCGGAAAGAGGAATTTCTAGAAACATAACTCACCTTTGGCATTAGTAGGAGCATTGGTGGGAACATAATATACGACTCGACTCGACTCGACTCGACTCGACTCGAGAAAGAAAGTAAACAATATAACTTTATCTTGCGGTGGAGTCTCGCAGAAAAATGATCGCACTCCAACACGTCATCCGCCGAACGAGGGTGGATGCACATTAGTAAAGAGGCAATTCCCATTCAAGTTCGTCAAGGAATTCCCTCTTACTCCGGCCTTTTCTTTCTCTCCGAGTCAACAACGAGACGAACGGACGCGAGCGCGCGGATGTCCGCGTTGCCTCGTTTTCGAAGATGAACAGCGTCGTTTGGACGTCGTTCTGGCCAGGCCGAGGACGGCCAGAGGCTGCGTTCCGAAGACGACGTCGAATAATCGTGCCATCGCATCCCCATTTACGAGACTCGCTCTCCCTCGAGCATAAAAGAAAACGCCAGCGCGGCGCTTCGACCTTTTCCAGCTCTCCTCGATCTCGTCATTACTGCGATTGCAATTTTGGACGATTAGTTTTGGTTATCGAATCGCGGTCGCGCGCGATATTTTACGCGAGCATCACTCGGTTCGCGCTAAACTCGACTCTGTGTGCGTCTGCGCGCGTGCTCGAAGGCAGAAAGCTTTTGACGCGGACAATGAAAAGTTTTATTGGAATATTATACTCGGGCCGCGATATTCAAGCGATTTCAATAGAAGTTTTCGCAAATGAAAGAACTTGTTAGGGGCACAAAAGCAGACGGTCATTTATAAGATGGAAATGGAGGCGAGCGCGATCTAACTGGTCGTGCTCTTTCGGGCTATTTAGCCGAGGATTTTTCAGAGGAGGTTGACTAAGCGAGTAATCCAAATAGAAGGGCTTTAATAAGAGGAAAATAAATGGTGCCGGCCGTTATAAATGAATTAGCGACTCGGAGGTGCCAGATCTCTCGCGGAGCATCGGAAGACACGTGCACGCGCGTGTGTGAAAGCCTGCGCGCATTTGATTACGGAGGCACGTTCTCGGATCCTTTCATAGCGAGACGCAGTTTAAGATCGACCCTAGAATGCAAAAGCCATATTGGAAGTTTCGCAGTCAGTAGTGTATAAGAAGATAAACGAAAAGAAGTGCCTCGCTCGCTTTGCTGTATATATAGAAAAAAACGAAGAGAGCAGCAGCGGCGGCAGCAGCAGCAACTCTGAAGAGGCAACAGAAGAAGAAGAAGAAGAAGAAGAAGAAGAAGAAGAAGAAGAAGAGGAGGAGGAGGAATAAGAAGAAGAAGAGGAGGAGGAGGAGGAAGGAGCGGGCTAAGAGAGAAGGGAGAGAGAAAAGAAACGTCGGAAAGACCAGCGACGAGTGAACAGACGCGGCCGCGGCGCAACGTCGCTCGCGAGAAGCCAACCAACAGGAGAGGAGTGTACATTCGTTATCTGATCAGAACTTAAGGCTACCTTGAATGAGATGAATGCCTTTACGTGTCTCTTGCACTTGCCTAGGCATATATTCATTCGAGCCTTTCATTTCAAGAGCCGGGCGAGCGCTGCTCTGCCCTTTTGCGGGTGGCTGCTCTTTCTCCCTCTCTCTCTCTTTCTCTATCGCGGCCCAGCCATCATTCTCTTTGTGACTCTGCTCTCTTTCTCTCTCTCTCTCTCTCTCTCTCTCTCTCCTACCCCTTTATCTCTCTATCTTTCTATCTGCATCTGCATCTATCGCTCTATCTTTATCTGCCTCCTCTCGGGTATGCTTCGCAGTAATTTATTGCCGCGTGCGAAAATTCGAGCGCGCGCTATCAATTTCTGGAGATACCGTGGAGCGCCTATATATACTCGGTGCAGGCCCGAGTTCGCTTCTCTCCGTCCTCGTCTCTCTCTCTCTCTCTCTCTGTGTTTGCGCGCGCGCGTGTGTGTGCGGAGGTACCGATGGCGTGCGCCGCGGTTACGCCGACTGCAAAAGAAATAACGAGAGGCGATAGCGAACGTCACGCGGTCCAAGCAGAAGGTGCAGATGTACTAAAAATAAGATGCGACTCGATATCGCAGCCCCGCTGCCTTCTTACAATTGTCTTTGTTTTATCTTGTAAATATACCGATTTTTAAGACGGTATTTGGGCGCTAAACGACATTTTGCGCGATCGTTTTGCGTCGTCGATCGCTGGCCAACCTCGGAAAAAGTCCCTAAATCGCTGGCTTTCGTAAAATAAAGGACCGCGATGCGACAAACCCGTAAGGTTACAGACGCGAACTCTGAAAGCGATTCTGCTTAACATTTGCCCAAATCGTGTGTTCCTAGAACTTTTTAGTATATTTTAGCGCGCGCGCGTTGTCAGTAGTCGAGGCTAGTCCCCCAATTATGACGCGAATAAAAGTCGTGGCACGTTTTCGTTAAACGATTCCTCGATTCGATCGCGTTGATGTAAAACGTTTTTATCGCGCCACTCGATGTGCCTGGGTAAAAGTCAAAATCGTGCGTTACTTTCAAACGGAACACGCGTCGAGAGTTTGAAAAGAAACTCTCGGACGCTGTATTAAGTATCTCGCGGCGAAGATAAAAACTGCGAATTGTAAAAAAGCGGAGGCGAGTTGGAGAGAGAATAAAAAAAGAGCGCGAGAGGGAGGAGGTCATGTGCATAAGAGAGAGGCAAAGCGAGCGCTACTCCGAACATGTGCATAGACCGGATTCAGAATCCGGAATCACGCAGAAGGATTCGGTCCTTTGAACTTTACGTGGCTCGGCGTCGGAGAGCGACCTTGGATCGCTACCACGTCTTTAGGTGGATGCCGCGCCGGCGCGCCGTATAAAGGCGGCGCTTCTTGCGCGATTTTACCGCGATTTTACCCGCAGTGGGGAAAAAGTCGGAGCCTCTCTGGATGTGCACACCTCCTTATTACAGACCGAGGCGTTCGCGCAGCCGCCGCCGCCGCCAGAATTATGACTCGCTTTACCGAAGCAATTAAACGCAGAGGCCTGGCTGTTATCGTAATCCGAGGAGAGCCTGCCAGGACTCGCGGCTCGGGCTTTAATGGATTACACGAAACGCGTTTTTCCGTCGGTAAAAAAGCCGGCTAATTTGATAAGTAGGTGATGATGTTGTATGGGAGCGAAAGCGAAAACCTCGTTGACGCGCAAATGTTACTTTGTCTCGCGCGTGCCCGTCAATCTCCTTCCCCCTGCTCGCCACTCCGATTACAGCAGCCTCTCGCGCGCTTTATTACACGAGAGAACATTCGAAGAGTATCATCGGTCCGCCGCCGATAATCTCGAATTCGTTTCGCGGGACGCGGCGGACGGACGAGGCGGACATTTTGGGAAGCTGGCGCGTGCGCGTCTCGCTTCGTTGGCACAGAACAGCGTTTGTTTAAAAAACAAGTTAGATTATTTTACACACACTGGCCGATCAAAATATATATTCCGTTGAGTCGCTCCGCTTTCTTTTTCCGTGTTCGTTTGCCCGAACAAATTGACATCGATGGAATAACAAGCCGGCGGATCGGTGTTCGGGATCGATTGTGAAGAGGCGCCAAAGAAATTGATCATCAACGTCGTTGTGTAAAATCGTCGAGCCCCGACGATAGTCTTTTTGGCTCTCCTTTCAGCCTTTCTCCGCTGCTCGTCCAAAATCAAAGGCACACGAGCGAGTCGATGCTTCTTAGAGGAGGAGATCCTGTGCCAGTCAACGCACGATAAGAATCGGAAAGATCTCGAACGTCGGCCAGAAGTTAGTGGACGAAGCTCAACAACTGCGTCACTGATTCTGTCGAGCTCGTGGCGGCTCTGCCTCCTTGTCGCATCGCAGACCGGATGAGTTTCTTGAAGATGTAACACGTCGATAGTCACCTACTTAGATCACTAATCATTCCTAATTTAACCAAGTAGAAATAAAGCCTCGAGGGATCATCGTCTTTTTATAACTACCAATTAAAATGCTTCTCTCCCGCTCTCATTTTTTCCTATTTTCTATCTCTTCCTTACTTTTGTTCGATGATTTTCAATTTTATCCGTACGCGCGTATTGTACCCGACGTATCGATGCAAAAGCTTTAATTCGCGCAACGCTAAAACCAACGTTGAATTTTCGCATTAAGAATTTTAATCGCCATTAACGTCGACGTTAAAACATTTCGCTCGTTTAGAAACATTATTGTTAAATAATATTACGAAATCCTCGTACGTTGATTTTTTTCTTTCTTAATTCTCGTTCCGCTCGATCAACTTTTCTCTGAAAATACTCTGGAAATTTAATCGCATCCGTTGGATGAGATTTATTTATTTTTAAATAAATTTCGCGTTTCGTTAAATCAATCAAGACTTTAAGCGGCGGCGATTGGAAAAGATTTTGCATAAATAAATAAAATATTATACGTATAAACGATGGCCAATTGCAATTTATAGATTATCGGAGCCGCTAATAGTCCTATTTATCGAAAATAACCTCCGTGATATTTTCGAAATTTTCGTGAAAATGCGAATAGGCAGTTGTTTGACGAAATTTCACGATTCCAGATATTCTATTTTATCATCCTTCTACTTGTGCGCGTGCACATTTTAACGACGCAGACATCAAATGCTATTGGTTATTACACTTAAACTCGTAAAACACAACAGCACGTGGATTTTGTAATCGTAAACCTTACGCGCGTAGATATCGAGTGCGATAGGATACTACTGTATCTGCACTTGAAAAACTGCAAAGGAATTTTTTGAGCTTGACTATTTTTTACTCAGCTTGTTTTTGCGATGAATTTAACGATAATACTGTTAATCAGTGACTCGCTTATCTCTAGTGGCTCGAAGCATTTAGTTCGAATAATCAAGAATAGGTTATTTTGAATTTTCGAGGTTATAACTTTTCCAGCGAGATTCGTCGTGTTTGAATCATTCGATCGGGGTGACATTGCGGATGAAACTCGGCATTTCGCTTTCGGACTTTTCTTTATCATCGCGTATTCGCGATTGGCTCTTCTGTCTCGCGTTCGTTGTGTGCTCATTATTCGTGTCTGTCCGGGGTGAGCCGAGAAGGTTCACTCGTCTTTTTCCGTGCGCGGCTACGTCGGCACATTGTACTGATCGGCAGAAAAGGAACAGCCTGGTCGGTTGACTCTTCCGAAACGATAAGTTCATTTTATTAAGACAGCTCGAGTCGCGTCGCGGATGCGTAGCCAAATATATGCTCTGCATTATTTGTTCACACTAGTGTTGGCGCTCGTGCATTAATCCACAACGCGAATAATCGTAACTTTCTGTCATTTTACCTCTGCGCCTCTGGCCCGCTGTCTCTTTGTTTACAGTAGGAGCAAATAAAGATACGTACGTGCGTCGGGTGAGAACGGATACGTTGCCTTCTTTGATCTTCCCTGCCTCCCGCCGACCGCTCGCCGCCTCTACTCTGCATTCGCCCGTATTTTTTCCTGTTCTCTCTCTTACTCTTTCCTTAAATATTTACACGAACTCTTTGCTCTTCTTATCATCGTGCCTACTCCGGGGGTCACTTCCAATTCATTTCCCAACTCGTCGTCGCTCTTATTTTACGCGAGCCAACTTTCGTTTCTCACTCTGTTGCGCTACAATGCTGTTCGAACTGCTTTCATTTTAAGTCTCTCGTGCGCAGCGGTGCGTTTTCACTTTTCGCAGGTTCGATTATTGCTCTCCGGATTTATCGAGCTGCTGAACTCCAAATTCCTCAAGAGCTCGTGCAAAAAGGAGTTTACAGAAGGAAGGCAAGAATGTTGGTTTAGCTTCGATTTCACACAATGACGCCAACTTAACGCGATACTTTCATAATCGTCGGCTCTTTTCCTCTCTATTTCGACTGGTTCTTATTCGTCGCAAACTTGCGATTAAAAGCTGCAGTTTGCGTGCATTTGAAGGGACGGCAACTCAACTCTCGGAGATAAGTTTCAAATAGTGGCAAAATTTTGATCAGCGCGAAAAAAGGTTGGGTGGGGGGGGGTGTTGGGAGGTATCCGTGCGACGTAGTTTGCGCGACTCGCAGCCTCGCGCGAATGCATTGGTTACGAGTTGTGGACGGAGAGAAGGAGAGAAGTGACAGTCGAAAACGGCAAAGTTGGGGCTGTTGGCTGGAAGTACAACAGTAGCATTAAGTACGACTGCGGGTCTTCCCGTTTGTTCCGTTACGAGCAGACGAGATCTCCTGGTAGAGCTGACGATTCGTTCCTCGATACTTACCGCCGTTACCGTCCTCTCCACCAGCTCCAGCGTTCCCGGCTCCCATCGCGCACATAAATTCTGCAGTTTTATTTTTCCTTTAACGACTTTACCAGTTCGTCGAAGATTCGGATGATACATTGAGTGCTTGGCCCGCCGACGGGAGAGGCTCGGGGGAGGGGGAACGGAGGAGCTGCCTCTGCCGCGCCGTTCGGACCCGGGGACCGCAGGCATTCCCCGCGCACACGTGTGCGATCGGGGCAACCACGGGGCCCAGGGCATTTTTGCGCACCAAGGGCGCCCGGGTCCGAGTGGTTTCAGACGCTAGGAGCCCCGAGGAGAGGCCCGGCCAGGCAGCACCGACATGACCTCATACCTTCGACGAGTTGGGAGAGACAATTGAGTGCCCGGGCTAATTGGCGGCTTCGCGCTCGAGATTTTAATTTGCTTTTCTCGGTACCCCGTCATTATACGGCGATAAACCAGCGCATCTGATACCTAGTCTCCTCGTAGCAGTCGAGTCTTCTTCTCTGATTGTTTCTACCGCTGATACTGGCGTCGGTGCCGGTGCCGGTGCCGGTGCTGGTGCCAGGCCCCTATCGCGACTCCCCTCAAATGCTAGATATTTCGAATTCAAAATTTAATGGCTGCCGCAGCGTTTTCTCCGACTGCGCGGCCGAGGACAAAGCGAGGAGCGCATGCGATCCCGAACGACCGTATAGTTTGCGAATATTCAGAGGGCACCGGTCGAAGAGGCTGCCGTGTGCCCTCCCCCCCCCGCCGCCGCCGCAGTTTTACTATTTGCCAAATATTTTAGTAGCCGCTTGGAGAGGCAAGACTCAATTGCAGAACGAGTGGCCAAATTGTTGAGTTGCGCGACGAGGCAAAAAGCTGGACGAACGCGTGTGTGCGGTCGAAACGGCTACGATTATTAAGTGTTTACTTTTTTCTTCTCCTCCGCTCAAACGAGTCCTGCCAAGTGTTGAACGTTAATTATTTTATCTTCCGGCTCGCAGTGATACATTAATGCCGAATGCCTTTATAGCAATGCGATCGTCTTGGGCTTAATTACTTGGCGCGGCTACCGAAGCTCATTAGAACCGCGCGAGCAAAGCGAAGAAATTATGAAAGTCGGAGGGACGAATGGCCGGCCGGACGATTTTATTTGGATCGTGCGCTAGAAATAAAGCCGACGACGAGTCGAATATCCGGAGACGCGCGCGCGACGACTAGAGTTTTAAATTTGAAGCGCGCCCCGAGTGTTTTGGCGAGATTAGTTGCCGAGTACTTTTTACTCGGGCCGTCTAAGCAAATACGCGGCTCTTGCGACAGTAACGAAGCGGTAAAGTTACAATCTGCTCGGAGATTCTTATAAAGGAGGCAGAGAAACGCAGGCCAGAGGCGCGAGCGCAAGATTCACTGCGGATCCGAGGAGATTCTCTCTATCGCCTCTTTCGAATCGGGTTTTCTTCAAGGCTTCGAAAACAAAAGCACTCATGCGTATTATTTAAGAGTTCGAGGCGGTGACTAAATCACGTCTCTTTTAGAGGATAAATTTTTGCCTCTCTTTCCCTCGGAATCCCCGGCATATTGCACGCGCTCCCCGTGTGTACGTGGACACGTACATATTTAGCAGACTGCACGGGACGCACGCACACAACGGCACTGCTCACGGTGTTTTATTCGTCTCTGCGTTTCCTTTGTTGCAGGCGGTATCTGGGGGTCCCACATACGCCTTCGATATTACCTGAGTCCCAGGAAGGGGTCCTTCTCTCGCTCCTCCTCCTCTTCTCGCTCCTTCATTCCCTCTCATACTACCATGCATCGTACACGTATCTGATCGAATCACACAACCCGAGGAACTTTACCCTGGACGTAGCGGCGCGGCGCAGGCCGTATGACCAATGCGCCACGGGGCTCCATAAACTCCAGCCTCGGACGTCGGAATGCCATTTTCACGAGAGCGAGCGAGAGCGAGCGGGAGAGAGTGAGAGAGAGAGAGGGGAAGGGGGAGGGGGAGGGGGAGGGGGAGCAGCCGAGCCGCGCCACTCGAGCTCTTCTCTTTCGGAGTACCAAGAGAAAACGCAGAATTGAAGAGAACGGAGGAGCGAGAGGCGCGAACCGAGAAAGAGAAAGGATATTATAATATATTATATGAACAACGAAATGAGAAAATGAAAAGGGAGACACCGAGGGTTTGTTGCTGCTGATGTTGTTGTTCTCGCCAGTGTCACGTACCGCGATGCGCAAACTCCGTCGAGGAAGCACTTCCACGGGATTGAGGGGATTAACGAAAAAATAAAATTGAAAAGCAAGAGTCGAGAAAGTAATAATTATGATTCGTTAAATTGGCCGCGGTCCAATGATTTATCGAATGGAAACATTTTATTTACTACGTTTGATCACGTAAACTCGACCGCGCGATAAATAAAATTACGATCATTTTAGCTGGACTCGAGTAAAAATCGGCAACTTGAAAATGCTGTTCTTCTTTATCGATGGCTCGTTTTAAATTTCAGGAACAGTTCAAAAAATTGGATTACTCGATTACTATTGCTTTCATCTCGGCAACATTCGATTCGCTTAAATTTGCGCGAAAACTAGTTAATTGCTGTAGCACTCGCAATAGCATGGAACGAGCAGATCAAGTACATGCTAAAATTCTAAAAATCCTACGAAAGATAAAAGCCCGGAATGTAACATTAATTGGCGCGTGTTTGTGCGCTGATTTAAACAAAATGTAATCCGGCTCGCAAAGAACCGCTTCCAACTTCTTGAAAATTATCGTTTTCGCGCTCATTTTTTCTCCTCCGCAACTTTCGGAGGTGCATATTCGACTTCGATACTGTCGCAGCTTATGAAAATGTGGTCGCGTTAAATTGTCGTCAACAGCAGTTAGTGCAGGATAGAAGCGCGAAAGGGGATAAAATTGGAGAGAGAACAGTTTCGTTGAATTATAGTCGGAGGCGGGATCGAGAAAAGGCTATTTCGCCGCGATTAGCCGAATTATCGGAGGCAGTGGAAAAAGCGACGATTTTGAAAGCCGAGATATCGGCAGCGCTCTTAAACGAGAGCTTTTTACAGTACTCGGGAAGATTTTTGTCGGAGAAGAAAAAGAAAAAACAAGGAGGCAAGAAGGCATCTCTCGGCACGTTCCAAGGATTTTGTAGGAAGAAGCGCGAAGAATAACTCGCAAGAACAGCTGCTAATTTTATGGCGTTTTCAGAGAAGCCACTTGTATCGTCGCGGTTTTACCCAAGTGCAGTCCATCCATCCCCCCTCCCCCGAGTAAGACTCGCAGACGCGCTCGGGCACCATCTCCCGCTTAGACAGAGTCGCGGACGCTCCCAGGCAGGCGCATTTCCTCTATTTTTCGTTCAGACATAGTTTTCCTTGACGAGGCACAAACTCTCGCTTCTCGGGCTGCTATCGTTCGCTCGTTCGCTCGTTCGCTCGCTCGCTCGCTCGGTTGCGGCGAAACCGGTTCGGGCCACCTTACGCGCTGCGTGCCACGTATTTCCGTCTCTATGCGCTTTCATGCGCCTCCGACTGGCGCTTCTCTCGGCTGCAGTCGCTGCCACAGCAGCTCCGTCCTCTTCGCGCTTGCACCCGCTTACTCTCGGGCTCGTCCGGATCAAACACCCACCCGGTTATCAAACTAGCGAGTCGCTCGATCGGCTCGACGGCTGTTTCAAGGGCCAAAACGCGCTCTTGCCCCTCTTTCGCGTTTCGTTCGTCAGTCGCCTCCCGAACATTCCCGCGACTGGCAACGCAAAACTGCGGCAGCCCTTGACTTCTCCTCGCAGTTGGCCGTCGCTGAATTGCGTTAAATTGAAAGGTCTCGCTCTAACGCGATTGCGCGAAAAACAAGGAATCCGCAATCAGCTCTCGACGTAGCAGTTGTATTTTGCACGCCGAGGGTTGAACTCGTAATTGCGCGTACTGGTGCAAGTCCGCAGACACAGACGCATCACCTGTTTTCGGCCAAGTGAAACGCTCCCCCCCCCCCGCCACCGAGTCCTCTCGCACTCTCTCGCTCTCTCCGCTGCTGCCTCGACGCACTAAAATGCTCGAATGGCACTTGGCGATAATTTTACCGTATGAAAAATAAAAAAGGAGAGTGCGAGCCGAGCCGAGTTCGTTATTGGCTCGGATGAGTTAGGATCCAGACTGCAATATTTTTCTGTGTACGTTTATGTAGTGCCATTAAAGGTCTTTTTTAATTAAAAGTTCAATCCGCATCTCGCTCCCGATGCAAATTATTTTTATACTTAGCGTAATGCGTTAAATTAAAGCTGCAATTGTTGTTATAAACGTAAAATAGCTTTGCGATTATTACCGAAACCTTCAAATTTACCGTCTCTTTAAATCTGTTCGCATACGCGGCTTTACATTTTTCCTTTCTTTTGTTTCGAAATTAAATCGAATCTCCGCTTGCTTTTACGGCCTGCAAACATTCTAATTTGAAAAATGCAAAAGCAGAAAGAGAGAGAGAGGGAGAGATCGGGAATAGCGATATTCGGCAAAAATGAAAAAATTCGTCGCGCGGATTATTGCGAGCCGCGGAAGCGTGCGATGGTAAAGGATATCGCCTGCCAGGAGAGAGACGGCAAGTTCGCAGCGCCAAACTCGATGTTTAAAATGTGACCCGAGCAAATCACAAAGCCTGCGAGCGTCTCGCGAGAAGCGCAAGTATTTCGTAATAACGGCAGAATATGCAGATTTCGAGGAAGTGCAGTTCCGTCTCGTGTCTGTGCATCTGCATAAAACAAGGGCCAGCGGTCGTTTTCCGGGCTCCCGCGCACCTCGAGGTTCGCTCGCTCAGCTGCTATGCATTTTTCGAGCAGCGAAGCGCCTCTGAAAATTGTCGCCCGCTCGCTTTCGCGCATTTCGGCGGCCGATGCGCCTCCCGCTTGTTATTCTCGTCAAAGCTGAGCGACTGCAGCTCGAGTTCAACAAGTCCGGCCGTGGAGAAAAAAGTAACAAAATAACAAAACAGAAAGAGGGTCGTTCGCAGTCGTGTTTTAACGAGCCACCAGCGAAGCGACCCGCGCGGTTTCCATCTACCTTTCCGGCCGAATTCGTCGGCAGATCGCGTGCTGCGCTTTTCTGTCTTTCCCTCGTCTCCGCTCCGCTACGGCTCAGCTAATTAATTGCGAATTACTTTAGCGATTTTTGATAGTCAGTCTTATGCATGTAGTCGCGCGTAATTTGTTGCCCCGACACTAGTGACCGGCTCTGTCTTCCCTTTCCGAGGAGGTCTTGGCCGCGTGCAAGTCCGTGTTCCTGATTCCGAGTCCGCGCGTCGCCCTCCTGATGGTTCAACTTGCGCTCGTTGCGCGGCTTTTCAAGGGCGAAGGGATCGCAACATTTCCTCTGCTTTTTTATTTAAATGCCGGCCGCGTCGCGAGTCTTTGCTGAAGCGCCGAATTCGAATTCTCCTTCTGCCGTTGAAATACAATTAGCGGTTTGTTCGAATTGGAAATTTTCCCTGGACTGGTGGTGGAGTTCGCGCGGATGTTTTCGCTCTTCCGATTCGCAAAGGCCTCGGTCTTCTTTGGCACTGGCCTATTTCAAATTTTTTTTTATTCTATTTAGCTTTTCATACATTACGAAGGCTTTTTTTATATTCGCGGCGTGCGCGGCCGATAAAAAAGTATTAAAATTGTGTCGGTATTCGTTCGTTTTAACGGGTCTCGATCAAATTTTAATCTTTTTCTTTAATCTTCTCCCGCCAGCGGACATTGAAATTCGGACCTGGTTTTTTTTAAGAAGTTAAGAAAAGTATGAATTGTCTATTTCGTAAAAGTCAAAATATTGCGATAAATTAATCATTTTACATAAATGTACGGATTAGATTCTAATATTTAAAAAAGTTACATTACGCAAGAACAAATATTATTTATTCTTGTATTTCTTGTAATAATGCATAGTGTGCATCGTATAATTAAATTGTAGCTACACGACTCGATTACACATTTATGATTTTAATAATCATAAATTTTGTTCTTTATTCCACGAGGAAGTGTGATTTTACAGTTTCACGCATAATAACAGAACTCTGCTCGACATTGTGATAATGTTTTCAATAAAAACGTTACAGTGATCATTTTACATCATTTTGTATACAAATATATATATATATATATATATATATATATACATATATAAAGATTGATAGAGAGAGAGAGAGAGAGAGAGAGAGAGAGAAAGATATTTAGCAAGTTTTCTGCGTATCACGCATTTTGATATTACCTTTAAACGTAAGCGTAGCCCCTTTGATCTATCGGCTTCGTTGCTTATTGTCATCGTCGACTTTTGACGATCGCTATTTCAAGTGCTTTACTCAGAATGTAGAAACATTTGAAATTTTCTAAATACACTAAAAAAATTGTATTATATTTAATATTAATGCCACGGCAGGTAGAAAGTAAAATATCAACATAAATTTTTTCGAGGAATCGAACGTCGTACTGCTTTTTTCTCGACGTATTTGCGAACATTTTTAACAGTATTCTTATCGACGAGAATGTACTTTATTCGCAATGGGTACACGTAAAACGTTCTATTTTTACGATAGGACTTACAGTTTTAGAAATTTTAATAAGATTTGATTCCATTGGGGCAGATCCATCTCGTAGTTAGTTTTCGGAGATGCGAGTAAAAATGACGTTTCGCAGGGTCGAGGACATTTTTTGGCACACTGTAATCGAAACGCAACAAATGGCATTTCACAAGTTGCAGATGTAGGTTGGCCAATAGAAGTAGATGATTCAGCCGAAGAATACTGGCGAAGAATTGAAGTAAATGACAAGGGGAGAGGGGATTAAGTTGTACGCGAGGCGGCGGCAAAGCACCGGAACGATTGGCTATCGAAGAGGTGCTCGAACCAACTTCCAGGCAGAGCGTCGATACAAAATTCTTCGGGTAGTAAATGAAAGGAGGAATCGCCGGCGCAGGATCGCGTTGATCGACGATACCTCTATCTAATTAAAGGAAGCCTCTCGATTTGTCGGCTCCTTCGCCGCTGGATTCGCTCCTCGTCAGGCTCGCGGATTTAGCGGATTTAGCGGATTTAGCGGATTAGCGTCCTAATGCCCAATGCGTACGAGCGCGTGCAGGTATGTAACGAGGCGCCGCGGTGACGACGGATCATCGACCCTCGCCGGCGCGCTCCTTCCAACTTTACCCAAACTCCGATATTCCGAGCTAACAACGACTTTCCATTTAAAAAGCTTTTTCTCTTCCCCGGCGATGACGCAGACCCCGGAGCTCGAGTCGGGCCGTTCCATTAGCTCGCGTGGCCCTCGATTTTCTCGTTATTCTCGAGCGCTCGCACACACGCGCCTCCGAGGCCGCGCGTACGTGTGAAGGCGCAATTAATTTCCGCAAAGTGCGTGACTGACTCTGCCTTTTATTGACTAATTCGAGGCGCGCGAGACTCCAGCGGCTCCAGCGCGATAAATAATTTTTCTGACGTCGATTATAAGAGTCGCTCTCGGTGCTCGGTGGGGCCCAGAGACTCGTTAACCGAAGCCTCCCGATCGAGTCGGGGGGCCCGTTCCCGGCCCCCGCCTAAACGAACGCGGCCGACCTCCCCAGACTCATTGGATTCGACGGGACGGCTCCTTTTCGTCCTCGTGTAACGAGTCTTATTAGGAGAATGACTGGCGGATCGAGGCGCCACCGGAAGCTGCGGACGCGCGCCCTTTTCGGAACAACTGCCGCCCTCCTCCTCCTCCTCCTCCTCCTCCTCCTCCGCGATGAGCGCGCGCCTGGGAATAGCAGTAATGCGAGAGGCGAGAGGCGGGAGACTTTGACGTCTCCCTGTCAGCCGGACATCGTAAGTGCATTAGTTGACCTCGGCGGATCGGAGCTGGTCAGGATCCCCCGTTGCCCCGAGTCCAGCCCGTGTCCATTAAGCGCCGGCGCGGTGCCGAGGAGACGAGGATCGGGCCCCGCTCGTTACCGGCGCTCCTCCTGGTGTGCGCGGAGATCGATATGTCAATGCCAGGGCACCCGACGCTCATTTTTATACATCGCATCGTCACAGTCGCGTTAAAATGATCCATAGATTCTGTAATCGGCGTTGTCTTCATAAATTTCCGATGCTCAGTTGTGCTCGTTGCGACGGTTGCACGACTCGGAGAAAAGACGCGCGTCTTCTTCGCGTCGTTGATTAATGCTCGGGAGTTTACTTTCGGATGTGTTGTTGCGGCCAACATTGGATTCGCTCTGAATGTCGTTTGGACGGCAAAAATGTCCTTCGAAGCTCAGCTTCGCCAATTATAATTCGACGAATTAGGAATTCAGCCGCAGTCCCCCCACTGCCAGTATCGGCGCGTCCTGACAATCGAACACCACGATTGAGCAGGAAGACTTACTCGTGCTGTTCGAATGGTGTGAACGCTCCTTCGTTCTTTCGACCATTTGTCGAAAATAATTTCTTTGTCCATTCGCACAGCGAACCGGAAATGGAAATAATGACCGATTGGTTAAAAGAATAAAGCATACAGTCTGCGAAGAACTAGAGCTAAAAGTGTTAAGGCAGCTGGGCTCCTGTGTCGCTTAAATCTTGCGGCTTGAATTGTAATGTTGCAAGTGTGACCGGCACGATGTTATACGTACGTGTGCTGCAAAGTTTTTCGGAAGCGAGACATTCTTGGCTTGTGTTACTCTTCGGATCGGTTCAAGAGAGACAAACTTGTGCAAAGTAAAATTAGCCGTACGGTTTATTCGAGCATTATAACACGTACATTTATCAACATAAAATACTTGTACTATTAGTTTTATTTTTTTTGTAAATTTTAGCTTTGATTGTAATACCGTTTGCGGCACCAGTTGATGTTATTACATCGCAATATTTTCCACTCGTTATGTCTCCCTAAAAAAATTCCAATCAATTACATGAAAAATTCCATATTAATTATTAAAACCATATTTTTAACTATCGACGACGTTTTTCGAAATTACGAATTGAATGGATTTAATAAATGTTTATAAATACGAGTGGGAAAAAATAACAACAATTTTGTTTGATTATGCATAAATTGAATATTAGTGGCGTCGATTATACTTAAAAAATCTTTATGCGCCTTTACTATAAAGTATATTGCAATAGCGTGAAAACTTATCTTCGGTCACAGCTTGAAGCGGCTATTAAAGTCTACATTTTTTGCTAAAAAGTAGATTCGTTAAAATTTACTCGCAGCTTAATTATCGTTGAAGTTTATTTTACACATTTCAATGAATATCTGTAAAGTTATGAACGCGATAAACTGTGGAATTTTGAAATAATAACCGTTGAGAAGATTTTTTAATCTGCAAATTTTAGAAGCATTTGGAGCAACGTGAATTATTATTCTATCGCAGAGAATAACTTAGGACTTGTACAAGCGGTTGTTCAGCAACTTCTAATAGTCGTAATATGTGTCGTTGTAATGTTTAAGAAAATCTTTTCGAGTCACTCGATGCTCAGAAGTTTGACATTTATCTCATATACGGACTTGAATGTATAGCTACACGCATCTATTGAAGTTCGATTAAAGCACCTTCTTATTTTGCTAATTCGTATCGTGCAAAATGCTCCTGCAATTTTTCACAATTTTTATCTTATGTGATTATTATACGAAAAACTAAAATCGAATTTTATTTCGGTTATCATATTTTGTGACGAGTTTTTTTTTCATAAACGCCAGTATCTTAATATCATTATAATTATACGAATATACTTAATTGGTAAATGTGCATAATCCCAGGATTAACAAACTTATTATAACTGTCCTTATGAATTCACAGAAACTTTAAAGATATATTCTACAAATTAACGCGTAGAAAATCACGTCGGAAAATGATTAACGAGTGTGAAATTTGATTAAAAACTTGTAAATTAATTAATAGAGTTCGACTAGTAGATACTTTGATGTGTTTGTAACAATATATGCTTCTATAACTTTGAAAATTAAGCTAATAGCTACGTCAGGTTAATTGTTATACGGTATGACTTTAGTACTAAAATTATGAGAAATTTTATATTACGTTGCCGGGTATTGGACAGAAATAAATTTCGCAGATGAATTTGGTAACTACTCTAGTTAACTTTAGATATGGATGGACTAAAATTTTGTTTAAATTATAGCGATTACGCGTACTTTTATTAGCCTTGTTATTAGGAGCTTGGAGGAAAGGAGGAAAAGCGGAATTTACGCAAAAAGCTGTGCAGAAAAGGGGGAGGGATAATGGCGGCCAATCTAAGATTATTCGTCACTGCGACAAGTTATCGTTGAAAATTTTCGACGAATTATTGCGAAAACTGCAGAAGCTGGCGATATGCTCGAGTCGGTCCGTCTTTTGTACCGCTGGGGACACATTTGCACGCGAGTGCTTACTCGCGATCGAAATAATATTAATTATTTATTCATCCACTACTTTATACAGCGTTGAATTAATTGAATAAATTTATCATTTTATCGAGATACAATTCAGTGATTAAGTTTTACTCGCTTCTCCTCGCGCATTTTCCTTTCAGGTGAATCTACGGGATAATCTAATCCAAGCGGACATTCATCAGAGTCGCGGGCAATCGTGCGCATTAGCATACGCGGGGAGGTGACCACCGAGTCGAGCATCTCCGAGGAGGCGACTCGCTGGAGACGGCAGACATTGTAACGCGGCCAATCGCTTCGTTTTATCGTCGGTTTATGCAAATGCTCGTTTGAAATCTCCTTAGAATAGTTTTTCACTTTTGTTGAATTTAATAGCTAAGCGCGGACAGATGGAACGTTATCATCGAGCGTGTAAAAGTGCGCCAATTTTTGCCGTTGCCGAACCGCACCGGCTGATTTACAAATTGGACGTAGCGAGCGAATCGCGAAGCCCTTCGAAAAAGGTGCGTTGTTTTACGAAGTTCCCTTCTGAAAAATTCAGTTTTGCGCTCGAGTTTGGGCTCTGGAAAATATCTCCGCCAAGAATAGCAGATTATAAACTCGAAAGTCATGCTCGTTCTTGGTCTGCCGTTTCACTTCCCGGCCGCGTTCTCGAGCTTCTCATTCTTGCGCGAGAGAGGAGATAAGTATAGATAAGGAGGGGATAAAGAGGAGGAAAATAAAAGGGTTTTAGGTGCCTGGGTCCGGCGGAGGCGACGCGATGCCCGTGCGGAGCGAAACACGCGTCCCAGCCCGACCACCAGCGGCGGTGGCGGCGCTGCTCGTCCTCCTGGTCTCGTAGTTGCGCCGCAGCTGCTGGACATTGACGTATCTCGGCGATTAATTATTCGGCTCTCGCGTTGTTGTTGTTGGTGTTAGGCTCGGGTCGGCAGCCACCGGAGCCGCTCGGCCGTTCGCCATCCAACCGTTGCGGGCTCGCGAATTGACTCGTCGTCGGACTCTCTTCTCTTTTCGGGCGAGAAATAGTTGGAAAGGTCGCGTCCGCGTTGGCTGACCCGGGCCCGGGACTCGCGCATTAATCCAGCCCCGGCGCCGCTGGATGTTCTCGCGCGTGCCCGCGGCGATCGCTGCAATTGTTCCTTCTGACGGGACGTCGAGGAAGCCGCGCCGGCTCGGCTTTTCTCTTCCACGTCGTTTAATTTACGACAGCTTATTATACGCGATCCTCGAAAAGCGGCTCCGAAAGCGGCTATCACTGTGGGCTTAATAACCGTCGAGCCGTTGCGAAATGAGACTGCATAAATTTGCTCGGCCAAACTCGGCCGCCGCGCCTCCTAAGCTCCTCTTGTTTTTCGCGCACGGCCAATTGTTATTGAGACGTCCTTTTGCCTTATTTTGCATCCCTGGACGCTTCTCGATGGCGTTTCGAATAATTCGAACGGACTTAGGCTCTTGTTTATTGCCTCCCGGCTGTCTTGTGAACGCGAGCTGAACTCGTTGCGTTCGGCCATTCGCAGACCGCGAGCTCTGTCAGCCTCCTTATCATCTAATTAATTGGATTTCACCAGTGATTATTAGCGCTGGCCAATTTACATTAATTTGTTTAACTTTTTATTCGCTCTCCTGCGTCTTGCCGACTCGATGTTCGGGTGAAATTCTCGAACCGAGTACTTATCGATAGAGTTTTTTTTTTTAATTTGACGGCTGCTCGCATCTTTCGCATATTTTTTACCTATAAAAGGCTTCGAGTTTTTAACGCGTAAATTGCTTATAAATTTTACGTTGGCTTGATAAACGTAAGCGCAAAAACTTAAACTCCGATTGACGTTTTAAAACGTGTTCGCGGGAAATGCCGGGGGCAGTCGTATGATTCGTCGGATGTTCCAGCGTTCGGTTTAAATTTTAACAAAATCAATTTTTAACCGCGAAACTTTTCGTTCAAGAGCAATGATTCGGTGGCCGAATAAAAAAGGTAATAATCCGATTTTTCTCGTAATCCAGTTTAATAGCCAGTGCGTTGCGAAAATAGATAATAGGCATATTGTAAACTAAAAGAGTCTTAACGAAACGAGGAGCGCCAGAGTCGAGTTTGTTAACTATTCCATTAGCCTCACTTTTGTACTAATTATAATTCAAGCTTAAATTACACGTTATTAACTTGATGCTACTATTACTTTTTGTAAAAGTTTTTTACGAGAAGCCGTTCGTATTGGAGGAGCTAAAATAGTCGAGCGTTTGTTCTGAAATTATTTACAAGCGTTATAGATTTGAGAGATGCTTTAATGCGTAATTCTACTCCTCTCGCAAGCGAGATCCTGCAAATTGCTGCATAAATTTATTGCTTTATTTTTTGCAGCTCGATCCAGGCGTTACGGGTGGATTCGTTACATAATAAACTTGTGCAAATAATTGCACATCATAATTTGAAGAACCGCATCGATTGATAATAGACATTTGTAACTAATACCTTGTAAAGCGAATATCCCAGTTTATTTGCAGACACGGGTGCGATGCTCGGCAACTCTCGTCGACTTGTCCGCTAAAAATGCGTTTATTCGCCGTTCCGCGACGCAGTATCGGAATATGAAGAACAATAAGCGAGAGCGGCGCTTATCTCGGGCTAACGCAACTCGATTACTTAATTAAGTGCCGCTTATCGCGCGTTCCCAGCGATTCGCGGTCAGTTTTACGAGCTTCGAGTGCCGCGCAAAAAATCCAAGCTGCTTTCGACGCGGACGGATTTGGTTGCACACTCCGGTGCACGGCTGGCGATGAGACGGCGCAGAGGAAAAGCCTCGAATGCCGCAAGGAGGCGGCATATATGGCGGCCGAATATAGATCAAAGATGCGATGTATTTTATGATCGCGGGCTCGCGTCCTTCTCTTTTTAGAATT
This sequence comes from Platyscapa corneri, assembly GCA_018907185.1. Taxonomy (NCBI): domain Eukaryota; kingdom Metazoa; phylum Arthropoda; class Insecta; order Hymenoptera; family Agaonidae; genus Platyscapa; species Platyscapa corneri. The sequence goes on along the minus strand of JACCHW010000057.1, from coordinate 945,561 downwards.
TCTCTAAATTCTCTTGGGCTTTTTACCGGTGAAAGGCTGGGCCTCTCAAGCGAGTTGACAGTCAAACGTAGGCGGGAACGCTATTAGCCCCCGGATGGACACTCGCGGCACTTCGTTTAGCTCCTCGAGACCGAGTGCATCGAATCAGCAGTTGCAGCCGCGGACGCAATTCGCTCTGCTGGTGCTCTTGTTGGATTTTTAAAAATTCCACACCGTCGCTCGGCACATTCCAAATTCAGCCTAATTGCCTTTTCTTCCGGAGACTGTATTTTCATGCGCAAAGTCGGTTAGACTTAGTCTTGCGCGAGTGACTTCAAAGATGGAGTTGCCGGGGATAAGAGGCTGCATCTCGTCGCGGTCGTTTTTACGCGTCAATATTAAAAATAACTCTTTGATTCTAACGATATGCGCTGCCGAACTTAGATTCGAGAGCTCGTAAGGAAGATTTATCCAAAATAAACATCTAGCCAAGGGAATAATCGCGTACGCGGCAATGGCATTTATTTTAAATTTAAGATAAGAATTTAAGGTGACGTTCGTAATTGACCGATTGAGGAGCTGTAAATATAATGCAGTCGAGTAAAAGCGCAGCAGGGAAAACAAAAAGAGAAGAAAGATCGAGTTCGGGAGCAACCTGTTTAATTGAATTTGATAATTTACATTAAACGATATTCAGTTTGGTTCTGCTCTTGCTCCGCCTTTAACAATGGCAATACAGAAAATTGTTGTACCCCAGCTTCGTTATATGTAAACAAGCAAATTAAGAAAGTTTGTCTCTACCTCCTTTGCTCTCTCGTTCGTGTTCGGCAAACTGCCGAGGTTGCGCGGACGAAAAAAGAATGCGCGTGCGCATAAAAAAGAAGAAAAAATAAAATCAACAAATAAGAAAAGAAGCGGCAGAAGCGCGGAGGAACAAAAAGAGATCAAAAGAAAAGGCGAGTGCTCGCAAAATTGTCTTACGAGCGTCACAAAGGAGAAGCTTGACATTGGCTTCGTCTTGTCTGTTGCCGTCGCTTTTAATCTGCCACTCACCCGGAAATTCGCGTATCTCCTCCAGTCGAGAATTGAATCTCTGCGTTTGGTGGTTTTGTTCTCTCCCTCCCTCCCTCTCTCGCACACCTGCATTATTCATAACCAATTGCCGAATCGAAAACTCAGAAAGGTAGAAACTGCGTTTGCGTCTTTTCCTCGCGTCGCACTCGCGTTTCGTTTTCTCCTTACCGACTTCTTTTTCCCGAGGGCGACGCAACAGTAGAAGAGGGTAAGAGAGAGGGAGAGACGCGGAGTCGGTCGAGTATTTTCGATCAACGTATCACCATTATGCATTTGCAGCGAACTCTGGAAACGAGCTCGCGCAGTTGCTCGCAGCCAAGGGGACGAGCTAACTACTGCTGCACTCGCGTTTCTCTCTTTTCATTAGCAACTTGTTCTGAATATACGCCTTTTGCGAAGGCCAAATCTCAGCGAGGAAACTTCCATCGAAATCTTACGCTCGCGTTTAATTCTCTTTCCCGCTTCTTGGCATTTTCTTCCTTCCTTTCTCCCGCGAAAGCTCGGCGGCGACTGTCTCCCGATCGTTCAATTTTATAGTGTTTCTGCTGTTTGCCGATGAGAGCAGTGGCCGCCAGCACTGTCGCGAACTATACACTTATTTGGCTATCGAAGCATTCGAGCCGTCGACTTTCTACGTCCTTGTAATTTTTCGCATACAAATGGGAATTATTCAAATTGCAACGGCGGGAGCGTTTTATCAAAATCTTCGAGCTTTTGTAAATACTCTACGATACGGCATTCGCGCCTACAATCTAGAGTATTTGTTTTTTAGCGATTTCTTTAAAAGTGGCCAATCTTCATTCCACTTTTTCAGACTCTAGTCGTTTTGATGAGTTCGAGTGGCGATCGACGAAGCGTTGCGCGCGTTCGCTGTGTGCGAAACATAAAAGAAAGACTCGAAATGCAAAATTGTAGTCGTCGTACGGCTCGGCAGTTAATAAATGGAGCTTTTTATTCTCTTAAAATTCGCGCACAAATGGGAAAAAGAAAGAAGTTAAAAGCCGCGTAAATTTTTGCACCGAAATAGCAAGACAATGGCTGGTTGGGAAAACGTCGATCGAGGCCGAGACAAAAATAAAGGCCGTCGATGTTGATCGCGGAGCGAAATCATTTTTCGAAAAAGTTATCGCTGCTAAACAGTCAAACACAGACGACGAATCCTTCCACGTCAATGTTGGTGCGCGCGAGCGAGGATCCGCGTCCGATTCGACGCACTCAGGCCTGCACTCGACGTCGTGACAGTCCTGGAAGCCGGAAAACAATCGGGAGCCGGAAAATTAATAGCGCGAGGTTGGCTAGTCCGCGCCAACAATCCCCCCGAGAGCGTCGCTCCTGATTTTCTGCCGCCATCAGTCTCCGTTTTGAGGAGCGACGCAACGGTCCTCGCCCGAGGCCAGAGCGCGGCCTGACAGCTGCCATGCGGCGGCTCCGCCGAGTCACTTTGAATTATTGGTCGCTCGTTAACGGCGACGACCGAGAGCCAACTTTTCCTCGCAATTTCGTCGCATCCGAAAACTCGGCTTCCTCTAACGCGAAGTAATTGATATGCGGTGCTGATGCGTCGCCGCCAGCCGATCGCCGAGCTCGAGCCAGTTGGTGTCGCGAAAAAGCTCCGTCGCGGGTACTCGACAATTACACCGATTGGGAGCTTTCGTCCGGAGTCGAAAAACCTCGGCGAGCTTCCCCGCGCAGTCGCTCCGCTCCGAGTTCGGTGAAACGCAATTACATCGCGCCACGCACTCTGCAATTAGCTAAGCGATTCGAGAAACTTGCACACGCACGCGCGGCTAGTACGCGCGAATGCAAACAAGGGCATCCGCCGCAGCGTCCCGATGTTGTAATCACGCGTGTGCACGACTCATCCGCGAAGAGGAAACGAGTCCGTCCCCGTTCGATAAACAAAGAGCAGCGCCAAAGGGGCACGGAGAAACGCTCGTTCTCCTCCGCCGCCGCTGCAAATGAAGATGGTGGCACGTCTTGACTCTATTATGATTTACCGCGTGCCGCGCGTTCCCCGAATTAGGACGCATGCCGCTCCTCCCCTCCGCCCCTCTTTCTATTCGAGCGGTGCTGTTATTTTTTTCTCCGATCGCTGCCGATCGACTTCGCTGTACGCGCGCGCGCATGCGCTCTTCTCGTGTCGGTGCTTTATCTCGGTCACTCCTCGTAGATTGCACGGCTAACCTTGCGCCCTGACAGGCACGTAAATTCTGACGTGTCGTGACCATCGCGTGCACACGTACGTATCGGAACAAGCGCCCAACTTTTCTTCCCATTCTCATGCGGTATTTTTCAAAAGCGCATAACGATAATACTTTGGGTTTGAGCGAACATCGAATGCAGTTCTGTTGCAAAAATTCTCGTCGGACTCGTAAGAGAACTTAAATTATTAATTGTGCAAACTTTGCAAATTGATTCGTTCGTTTTTCTTTACTTTTACGCAAAGACGCTTGCTGAATTGCAATTTAGTAGTTTGCGGAGCTTCGTTCGATTTAATTTCTTAAATATCGAATATCAAGCGGAAATGTTCCATAAAGCGAATCATTCGCATTGGAACGCTCGGGGATTCGGCGATTGTGAAAGCCATTGGAATTTCTAATTTATTCTGCAGGATAGCTTTATTTCGGACAAAATTCGTCCGTCCCTGATAAGCGCAGAAACGAGAGAGAGAGAGAGACAAGACCATTGGTTTAAAAGCTGGATTTCACCCTTCGAAGAAATCCATAAAAAATACCGGAGTTCGGGTTAGGCTTTGTCTCGGAATCGTCCTTTGTTATCCTCAATTCTCTTTGCTTCTCTCGTTTTGGCGAAATTCGCGCGAGGCACGTGCACGCGAACTCACGGCCGGTCGCGTAAAAAGAGACACGGGCTCGGATGCTCGCGATGAAAAGCGAGGTCAAGGGGGCATTAAAAACCCGAAGAAGCACAGCACGAAGGTCAGGCGCGGGCACACGATCATAGGGCGCGCGGGAAATAGCGCAGCGAACGATTTCTAGTGACACGATAAGCCGATGGGAAATTCCCGTGGTGTTGTCAGCTGCACGCGCCGACAAGACAGAAGAGACGGTCGGCCGAAAGAGGCCAAGGGTCCAGATTGGCGCCCTTTCCCACGCATCGTCATCCAGCGCATTTTCCTCCGCGCGTATTTCGAAATATGCGCGGAAGAAAATTTAATACATATCTTTACGAGCTTGTAACTGCGGCCGTCGGTCCCTATCTTCCTCGCACTTACTTACCACTGCTCACTTGTAAATCCTCCTCGGCCCTAATAAAAACCGTCTTTTCACTGCTTTGTTAGCGCGGCCGAGGCTTTTCGTTTTCAGGAGGGCGAACGGTCGATTTCGTCATTGCTCCGAACTAGAATGCGAACGCCGACATTTTGCTTTCTCGCGAGGCGGTGAGAACTTTCCGCCGATATTTATGGCGCCTCGGATACTGCAATTTGGAGAATTTAGTACCGGCATTGTACCGCGGCTACTCATCGCAGCCTTCATCGAATTCGCACAAATGCTGCCCTCGCTGCTCTCGGCCGCTCGCCGGGAAACTCGGGAAAGCGCCTCGTCGAGCGCGTGTGTGAGATTCGAAGCTTATCGACCGCTAGGTTGGCGACGATTCTCAACTACTCGACGCACGAAGCGCCGACGGATAAAACTCGAAAACTCTCAACGTATTCCTCCTTGGACGTAGTCCGAGCGGAGCGCAAACAATTAGACAAATTTAAGGGACGGTGATTTTTAGCCGTTGCTTTACGGTTTTTCGGAGCCCTGAGCGCCCAAAAGAGAAAACGGCAACGTATAAACTTGGCGTAAAGTTAAAGTCGCTCGCCGCCTCGGCGAGAGGTATAAAAAAGGAAGAAATATTCGAATGCGCATAAGTCTGCTCTCTGCACATGCGCGCAGCCGTGAATGAGCGGGACCGGTCTTACCTTAGGCTCTTATTGCCTCTCCTCGCTCTGTCTCCCTAAATACACGTCTATAGGTGCAATTCATAAAGTACACCGGACCGGGGAACAGATTTGTCGAGTTCGTTCCATCTCGGATATTTTTAAGACACCTGCCCCCTCCTCTCCTTCTCTCGTTGCATACGTTTTAGCTCGCAGTCGGCGCACCGGCCCCGTCAAGTTCATTTCGTTTTCAAAATTGGAGATAAGGTTTATAGGTATGGCCGGACCGAGAAAAGCATTCGAGAGACTTACTCGGAGTACTTTTCAAGCTTTTGACGGAGGTTTAGAGTGGCTTAGTCATTTCACATACGTGTCAATCGCTGTTTCGGAGATTTAATGCGCGCCAAGCCGTACACGCACTATACACGCTGCTCTATACTCGCTATCTCTCTCGCATTATTAAGCTCGCGTTATTCTTTCTGCTTTTAACGTTATTTCGTTTGGTACTTTAAAGTTTGTAGCGAGGGCCTTCGACTCTTTCTCCCCTTTACCTTTTCTCGCGTAAATCACTTGCTCCGAGGAGAACTATACGTCCGGTGAAACGACGAGATTCTTGACCGTAACGGAGGAGAAAGAAAGGCCCTCCTGGTTGTTTCTGGACAGGAGGAGGAATCGCTGCTATGTGTTGCGCGCCTTGAATATATATATTTTTTTCGTCCCGGGTAAAGGGGAGTAAAAGTGACGAGTTTAACAACGGGCTTTGAGAGTTAAGAGAATTCTTTAAACCAAAGAAGCAGCTAATTGAAGTATCGCTTGTGGTCTACATAAAAAGGATGGATATTTCAACTTTTTTTAAAAGAATAAATACAACAAACTTTTGCCAATTATCATAACTGAACCAGAAACTTTCCAGCTGCTGCTGCTGCTGCTCGGATGCGAAAACAATGTATCCGTTAATTATCCCGTTCGTGCGAGTATTGGAGGACCGATATTTTTCTATCAACGGTGCGTGCGAGAATAGGAATAGGCCAGGCGCGCATTTTTCAACGATTCTTTCGCGAAATCGGAATTAGTTTGTTGGCTGCGGCGATAAACTTTTCATCGCTTCGCTGCCAAATGCAAAAATCAAAATAAGTGCTACGTTTTCGCAAACCTACACTACTAAAATCTAGAAACTTATAGCTGAAAGTTATAGCCTAAAAAATCTGACAGTGCAATACCATAAACTGGGAACGACTGTTTTTCGTGACATTTCATTATTTTATCGATCGCGGTAAAAACATTTCCTTCGTAACATTTACGACGTGAATTTTTAACAGTAATTCCAACGAGAAAAGCTCTTTTTTTAAATAAAGGCAGCTAAAAAAGAACGCGTTCCAATTTATACGTAATGGATAACCGTTCTCGTCAACGCCGTCCATCGCGGGAATTGTCCGAAGTGCCGCTTTCCGCGGGCTCGAAAACTCGGGCCGCAGCCGCAGCAGAAGCGGCAGCAATTTCCGCGTGTAGCCAGGAATATCGCTTGGAGCCAAACAGGCGGTACCCGTACTGCCGTTAGAAATTTACGCCGTCCTTACTCGCAGTTTCCCACATCGTGAAAAAGCCGAGCGAGGAGAGAAATGTCGTGGTCTTCTCGCGGCACCGCAGCCAGCGAGAGCATCCCCCACCCCGTCTGAAAGTCAGAGGACCTTTTTATCCCCAAAACCTACGGGAATTAATCTCGACGTTTGACTCGAATCGAAACTAATACTGTGTGTACCGGCCAACCTTACACAGCTACGTCGATGTTGCTCCGATAGAATTTCACCTCAGTGTTATAGGAAAAATATCCAAGCCTTAAATAGAGTCTGCATTGCTATTCTACAAATCGATAAATTTATCCTTGCCAGTTTACAAGTTTTTAAGTTTTTAATTCGGCTTGTTCTAATACACGTTTCTTCATTCGAGCCTTTTTAAACGATATTTGAGCTCGGACGAGCATTTGTGAGATTACAACAAAGTTCTATAATTCCGTCGCGTTTAAGCTGCAATTTTTAAGCTGACAATGCGCGTCGCCAAAGTTTGTCGCGCTGCGTAAAATTGTAAATTGCCGTTGAAATTGGTGCAATAATTTACAGTTTTTGATCGTGACGTTTTTCGCAATTAAAACTGGAACAATAATCGCGAGATACATTCGACGAATCTAATTTTCAGTCCAAGCACTTGCCACGAATTGGCGCATTTATGCGAAAAGCACAAGCTAAATTAGCAACATCGAAAATTGAGTATCGCTCGAGGAGCAGCGGTTGCGAAGTAATCCGTGGGGCTTATTAGAGAAAGGGCGAGCGGAAAAGCTTGGAGAGTCGCGGAAAAGGACGAGAGGAAGAGGAGAGGGTACGGACACATCCGGCGTCCGCGGCGCAGATTAATTTAGAGCCCGCGGCTGAGGCCGATAATTACGCGAATGAAGAAATCCATCGCGGCTGCAAGATTTTAATAAAGGCCGAATATAAACTCTTGCGCGCGCATTATCCCGTGGGAATGGAGGCGCGCGAGCACTCGGTCTTTGATGAGGCCGCGCGAATTGCTGTGTGGGCGTATATTCTTTCTTTTACCTAGCGTATATTTACCTATGAACATACGTACGTGCCCTACCTATACGAGCGGCTAACATGTCCGCGGCTCGTGCGCAGGCTCGACCAGTATGTTAATTCCGTGCACGCTGCGAGTAACCATCGAATCTTGACCATCTGCTAATATTAGGCGCTTCCTTCGACGAAATACGTCGAGCTTCGTCAAACTTTTCCTCCTCCACTTAAATCCGATTTTGTAACTGATTTTTGTGACTAAGGCTGTGCGACTCGATCAATTAACGCAAATTACGCGAGAGTTTCGCGTGGAAACACCTCGAATCGATTTTAAACCTTAACTTGTTTTCAGCTTCTTTTGGTTTTTCATTTTTCGAGCCATCTATCCGCGCGCGCACGCACCTGCAATAATTATCTAGTAAATACCTCGACAAATCGACTTTGGATTATTCCGAAGACGAGCGAACAATTATAAAAGAACAATAAATACTTTGTTAAGATGTAAGGAGATGGCAATACCAATGTATTTAAAATTAATTTTCATACAAATAATCAAATTTCATACGACAATTTCAAGCTTATCTATACTTCTCACTTTAACGCGAACATTTTTTACCGATACATTAAACAAAACTCAAGTATTTCTGTTTTATTTTATTTGTATTTTATTCCTAATTACTATGAAAGTAATGGAGTTTCAGTCGTACGAAGGCCGGATAAAATTTAATATCTTACGGAAAATTCTGGATGTGACACGGAGGGAAATTTTATGAATAAAACAAAAGTACCATTGGTAAAGTTTCGTCATGTTACTAGTGATTTATAATTTGCCACGTCGAAACTCGTGCGTGAACAAATAGATAAATAGACTGACGCTCACGCCAGCAAAGCTATAAGCCTCGTTTTGCCTCCATTCGAGCAGACACTCGTCGTTTCGCTCGCGCAGTCCATTTTCGTATCTTTGGCTTTCCCAGAGCAACATTTTTCTGCTTTCTGTGCGTTAAGGTGTCAATGATTCGAATCGCTTCTGAAAAATAGCAAGCGAGCCAACAGACGCTTTGTAAGTGGAAGAGCGGCGAGAGGAAAAATTGCGAGCCGTTGAAAGGCCGCGAGCTCTGCCGTGAAATCGATAGATCAGTACTCGAGTGAAGCGCACCGCATATTTACGAATAAATTGGAGAAGTAGCTCCGACCGTAAGAGACGAGCAGTTTTCGCCAATCGAAGCAGCCTTCGGAACTTTTGAAGAATAAACAAGAGCGCGCTCTTTGCTGATTTCGAGGTTATGTCGTGTTACTTATCAAGCCAAGATTAGGAAATGTCGCGCGATGCGCCGAATTAATTTCTCTAAGCTTGGATTCAAAGCTCGAGTGAGATCTTTCAGGGGCAGGGAAGCTGGACGCAGTGGCAACCTCGCCACACTAACCGTCGAGAGCTTCGGCACTGAAATTCGGAATAATAAGTAGAAATCTGGCTAATCGCAAAATTGGCCAAACTTAGTTAAAAAGAGTTATTCGGAGTGGTCGGTGTTGGCGGCAGCAGCATCAATGCTCGGAAGGTAATACGAAACTGCAAATGTGCACGGGTTAACCTAGAAGCCGATGTGCGAAAAGAAGCGAAAGAAACGGCGAGCCTCGTACAAAGTGGTTAAATAATATCACGATTCTCATTTGTAATACTTTGGACGAGTTGCTTGTCAAGCTTATGAAAAGTTAGGAGGGGCATAACGAGCGCTCAGCGGTATCCTGTAGTGCGCCCGCGACAAAGGCATTCCAGTTAAGAAATGAAGAATGAGTCTGCGAGCGTTACAGCAGCTCCGACACCCTGTGTCGAGCGTCCGGGCAGCATCGAGAGCGAAAAAATAGAGAGAAAGTTCTGGAACTACACGCGAGCGCTCGCGCTCAGAGGAGGATGGGCGAGCGCGCGGCGTATAAAAGTGTGTATAAGAGATGACTATATCCGCTGCTGGGAAAGCATAGGTGGGTTGCATTATATGTCCGGCTAGAGAGCGAACCCATTGCGCCTCCTCGGAGCCTCGTTTATCGTCCGCTTTTCAAGTGCTCTCTCTCGCTCTCTCCCCCTGTGAGTGTGCGTTAAGCGTACACGGGGAGAGCTTTGTGCTTTTGTGCTGTGTGTGACAAGTGAGCGAGAGCTTCTTCTCTAACCGAAGTTTCAACAAAGTGATGATGTTTCCTTGATGCTCTCGTATAGTGATGGATTATTCGGGTCAGAGTTGAAAAAATAGCTTCTACGAGGCAGCTAATATTGCTAAGCCGGCGTATACGAGAGCGTCTATAGCTGCACGAACACCTTTTCCTTCTTTTTTTCTTCTCTAAAGAAGGTCACTTCAAGAGGACGCTCATTTATGTAACGAAGGTTTTCGGCGCAGCTGATGTTGAAGACTTCAGCGTTTAAAATGTGAATTATTAAGATTTTACATTCTCAGAACTTTCTGAACTTTAATTTACAGGTTATACAGTTTGTATAATGTAAACGAAAACTTTTTACAAGTACATTCAATGCAATATGGCTTTAATGATTTACGATATTCAAAGCTTCCTTGTCGAAAGCTCGTTAAATCTTTGATAAATTAAACAGAATCTACGGCTTCGATTTATATAATAAACATAAAACTATTTACATATATGTGCACAGTTTTAGAATTTATTGACTCTTTATATATATATTTAGGTAAACATATTTTGTCGTCGTTTCAATATTTTACTGTCCCTATTTTAATAAAGAGCAGTGAATAACACTAATTTTTTAGCCTTATACTGAATAACAATTTTCTGGATATATTAAGACACGATGAAGAAAAAAATAATTATAGTCCGTGTGAGGTGCATTACCTATTGAAGCAGACGACAGATCTATCATGGACTGAGCGACGGAACGAAGATCGTGAAATTTTTTACTTCCAACTGTATCCTGTACTTACACATTTGTGTAAAAATAGATTATGAGTTATTTATTTAATTAAACAATGATTGTTATCTCTCTTATTTATTATTTAAACGCGATTAATTAATATAATATATTATAAATATACAGTATTTAAAAATTGTCGAATTTCCGTATTGTAAAGTAATAATATCTGTATTAAATTTTGAATATAAAATAAAAATTTAAAAAACGTATACAATTATAAGTATTCGACATTGGCGCTTCCAATGTGTCATTATATCTTCAAAAATTCTGGACCGATTAATTTATCGATATAAAATCATTAGATGCAATTTTCTTAATTCTATTATAGAGAAAAGATGCTCTAATGTACTACATTATTTTTGTCTGTTATAACGCATAATTGTAGAAAAATAATTAGCTGCTTAGAGTGCCGGTAACGTATTATAACGACAAGACGCGAGAAAATAAGAGTTTTCAAAAATTAATAGGAATTCCGTTCGTATAAGCGCCATTGTCGACAGCCCCACCCAATGATTTAAAGCTCAATAGCAGTTGATTAAAGATTTAATTAAAGAGTCGGAAGGATACCGCACACATTTGCGGTTCAACGCGATACCAAGTGAATCGTGCGAGTCGATGAACATAACCTCTGATTCTTTTCCTCGGAGTATCCATGGTGCAAAGAGGTTGTACGAGCGTTATTCCAATCGGCTCCTTTATACCAGAAGTAGCGGTAGTAAGAACAGAGAAGAAAAAAGGAGCAAGAGAGAGGGCGTGTGTGCATAGGTATCGGGTCGAGAGTCGATACCCTATCGAGCTTCTTTCGCGGGGGTTAATCAGGTCAATGCTGTGTGCACGCATTTCCGTTTGCTTATTTTTTTTACTCGCTCGTATTTTCTTAGTCGCCTTCCTATTATTCGTGTTAAATACTCTTGAAATCGAAAAAATACGAAACGCGAAAATTTCATGGAAAACCTGCCGTCGTATTCATACTTTCATACCGTGACTTTTAAATAATCAACAATGTAATTGACACGTTAGCTTAATCGTAATTTAATCGGAGGGATTACGTTAGAGGCGTTGCATTTATTATAGATAATTAAAGTTTTGAAACTTTTAATAAAAGACAACAAAATGCGATAGAGCTAATGACAAGTTGGGTTTAATAAAGCGATAGTACAAATGATAGTGCAGTACACGCGGGTGTCCACTCGGGCACTTGTACACTTGCGTGCACGCACATTCACAGGAACAAGATCATTCGCTTTTGCTTCTCACTCTGCACCGTTTGCAAGCCCAACATTTTGTGCTCGTCTTGGCGCGGACTATTTAACAACTACGAGTCGCGCGAGTCAAGGAACTGCTGGAACACCATTGCGAAACAGTCGAAGCCGAAAGTATCTATGCATCTTCGTCAGTCTACGAGTCGTCGTCGTGCTGCAAATGTTATGCATGCGCATTAAATCGAGTAGCTGCGCGCTGCTCCCTACGCAATCAACTACCAACCTTTCCTTTATACGAGACTCGCAGTCGGCTATTGATGCTTGTTATGTGTTATTATTAATTACGTCACTGGTTCTCCTTGCCCTTTCTAATACTCAGCTTCTTCTCAAAGTGCTCTCGAGTTTGTATTCCTCTTGGCGAATTTCCTTGATATTTGCAGTAAATTACTGCCGAGAAACGCGTATTCGCAGATATGTATTGACGTATCGCGACGCATAATACTATATTGCTCCAAATAATTTACTATACTCTGCAGAAAGTATTGCGACGTATCGAGTACAACAACGAAAGCAGCAATGGTTGTCGATTAAAGGAATAAAGAAAATTGAACGGTGTTTATTAGAGAATTGTTACTGTGTAAAAATTCTTTATTACTAGTTTTACGCGTTACCGCGTTATCGATTAAAGAGAGACAGCGACAGTTGGCAGCATTTATTAAAATTAAATTTTATCCAAGCGCAAAGGATTCCTGCACAATTCTACAATTTAGGACCCTGGTTGATATATTTATTCGTACGGATTGTTTCGTTGCCAATTACGTAGTCGAGAACCACCTTGTCTAATACTTTGCGTTTTTCTCAAACGCCTGGAAATTAATGCATTTGTCGAAAAGAAAAAAATTTGTCCGATCGTTGAGAAAAGAAGGCGGCTCGACGTTTGACAAATACTTATAATAACCATTGGCTGTTGCGAATGAATTCGGGCGCTTTATCCGCGGTGCACGCGAAGTGCTTAAGAGTGAATTCCCATCGAAGAAGAGATAAATTTTTCTAGTTTTTTACGGCGCTCGACTAAAATACTGCAACTCCTGTCGAAATGCTAATGCCCGAGCGAGTTACGCGCGGCTGTCTACCGCGTATACCGCGACTTTCCCCCGGTTACAGATGCATCGAAAATAATAAAATGCACTGACCAACACTGATACGCGTACACTAATCAAAAACAACAATAGCGATTTCTCGACACACATTTTATCTATCGAAAATTGTCGAGTAAATTTTCCCTTCCCGGACTTGTTTAATATAAACGGTGACGTTGTGTCTCGGTCATTTACAGAAATTACAACTGCGAGAACTTTTTTCTTTCGGCGTCGCCATCGAGAAATACGTTTGCAACAGTCGCTGCACTTACCAGCGAGCATCGCTTAATTAAATGCCAAAAACGATCCCCTCCTTTCAAAAACTATTGTGCGTTTATGATGTCAAGCTTCTATTTTCAACCCCTTTCTTTTATTTTACATCTTCTGTTTTTAAAGCATTTTTTCTCTTTCACCCTACATTTGCCTTTTAATCTACATTTTGTTCTTCCAAGTTGCATATTTATTTAAAATTATAAAAACTGTGTCTGCCTTGTATAAGTACTAATTAAAAATTTAACTTCAGCAAACGCATTATGTTTATTATTATTCTTAGATCAAATGGTAAACACATCCTTTTTGCGTAATAATTAATATATTCTTTTCAATGGAAAACTTTTAAAATATTTTATTTTATTATTTAATTTCGAGGCTTAAAGAAAGTCAGACGTAATGCCGCACAATAATCCAGCTGCTGTCGCGTTTTAATGAATATCTCAAAATAAGTACCTTAATATTGTATATTCATTGTACGAATTAACCACTAATCACAATCGTAGTTAACTACTGTTTCAGTTAACCTACAAAGAGCGTAAATTAGCTTAAATGGAATGTAATTAATGCAATAAAAATCAAGCTGTCTGATTAAAGTAGAAAGAGCTATATTTCGTATTTGTATTCTTTATTAATATCAAAAATTAATATAAAAAAATAGAAGTTTCTGACGGTGTATATATTTTTAATAATTGGGAGACACGTGTATTCGGTACTCTCGATTTGAAATTAATACTGTTATATATTACCTTGTTTTTTTAAATCTCTCCCTTCTTTTTTAATCGTCATTCTTACATTATTTTAATATATTCCAAGTCAAATGTGTCTTCTCGTTTTAAAAAATGGCACTAGTTTTGCATAAATTAGAAAATTCTAACGCGACGCACTGGCTTCGAGTGTCGCAGTTATTTATCAGTTGGTAGGATTGCGGGAGAGGGGCGTTACTAATAAGCGCAACGCTGGAGCACCAGTGAAGGGATAAGTAATTGTGTGACATACTGCATCCAACCAGGACGCGGTCATGTTAGCGGTCGCATCTCCATAAATAAAAGCTGCTTCTCTCGTTGTGTTTGCATATTAATTTTGCGTAATGAAGACGATTACGCTAACAAACTTGGCGCGTCTTACAAAACGAACTCGGACGATAGAATTTTACGATGCTGACGGTATTGCGACGCTGCCTGACTTCATTTTGTTGCTCACAAGAGGATGATCGTTAGAAAAATTCCGATGTACGATGGAAGATTATAGTTGAGCTTATCGGTCAATAACCTTTTTTCAGCGATAGAAGCTTGGCTTTTAGAATAGAATCAGCTGCGCTTATGTGAACAACGCGTAATCGTATCGATTCGATTACTAGCTTAGACACACCTACACACGACTGTACCTCTACGCGCTCACTCATTACCAAGCCTTTAATTATTACGATTTTTCCTGCGCTGTATATGTTGTATGTACCTTGTACTGCATATTAAGTTGGAGTAATGGATTTACTCAAATACATTCATTTTATCTCTTTAATGTAAAATTGAGAATGTGTGAGAATAAGAAGCGTTGGCACTTGTCATTGTTTATAAACTCTAAATGGTAATACGAGTTCTGTGTTTTAGATGTTGTTCTTTGCAGCATTGGATAAACTTTCATTGGCCTTGTTCAATTTTAGTTACGGTAGTTCTAATATGTATTATACTGTTTTACTACAGTTATATAGTACATTTTACCGTTTTTATTATAATTTTATAATTTGTAAACCCTAAGATATATATATATATATATATATGCTTGAAATGCAATGCAAGGGTCATTATACCTGTCGATTTTATCCGCTATAAATCATTAAAATTATTTTTTATACAATGCTAGATATATTTATATTTTTAAATGAGCTTAACTGAATTTAATAAATAAATGCACAGTTTCACCGAATAGGTCATAAGGGAATTATAGATAAAAATAAGTCTAGGCAATACACAAATGCAAATGTTGTCTAAAAAGTTTAGCAAGTTATCTTTTTGAAATTAAAGAAATATCTCTTTTCGTTTTATCCTTTTATTGTTCCCAAAGTAATAGATATTATTTAATAAACGAAGCATCGAGTTGAATGGTAAAATTTGAAGTCGCTGAATACGTTTGGAAAAGTTGACAATTAACTTAATGAGAAGTGATAACAAAAATGTTATACGATTAATTAGAAATTGGTGTTAAAAATAATATTCACGAATCGACGAAAGGACAAAAGAAGATCCTCTCGCTTGCGCGCACCCACACACATTCGGAAGGTATTGTCGCCACTGGTTGGCTACCAGATGCACACAATCTCAACCTCAGCTCTTGCCAAATATAAGAAAAAGAATGTGAAGTGGTTATAGTTAATCTGGCTATTCAGAACTGATTTACTGTCGATGAGTGCGAGGAATCGACGCATAAATATTTGAGCTGTATATTCTGCGTGTTGTGTGCGCGTGTGTGTCAGCGTGCGTTTATCTGCATTGCTCAAAAGGTGTATTAAATTACTCGCGCGACGACTCGTTTGTTTACGTGAGTTGCACAGATGTCGGATCACCCATTCCGATGCAAATTACTTATAAATAAGTACTTTTTAAGTTTATGTAATATCTTGATCTTTTGGAGGGCATTTATGCTTTGGAAAGTCTTAAAAGAGAAAGAGACTCGAATTCTACTTTGAGAGAGAAATTTCTGTGCTCGTTCAATCAATTTTTATTTGGATGTAAGTTTTAATTCTTATATGAATAAGTCACAATTTTAAAATAATTGTTAATATCTTATTGAGCTAATCAAAATTAAATTTTCATAATTTTCACAATGACATCATAATTGCTAGTGTAATCGAATTATGAGAAATTTGCTTGTCTTTTAATCTCTTAAACATTGTAAATAATACTTAATTTTTGTGTCAGCAATGCATTTTTTGGTATCGTTAAAATGTTTTACATATCGTTTATCAGTTTTATAGAAACTTATTTTAAGACACTCTATAAAATATCTATAAACTTTCAAACATTTAATTATAAATTGTAGCAGTAAATAAAGATTTTTTTACTACAGTATTTTATATTATATTGCCAGTAAATTATTAAGCTATACTTGCATCAAAGTATTAATTGGCGAGTATTTGCATCTGATTTTAAACAGTTTATGTTCAGAGCAATATTATTACAGCATAATAATGCACGTTCTAAATAAGAAAATTTATTAAACATTAATCTTATTTCGTTATATTGTATGAAATATTAATAGAAATTAAAAAAAAAATAAATCATTTCACTCGTATTGAATTTAACTTATACCCGCTAATTCAAAGTATTGCGATATTTTTCTGAGCTTGAAAAACTTTTATTATGAAATAAAGTTCATATTTCCTTCTTATTATATTTTACGCTGCAAGTAATTTAACATCAACATATTTAATATTAACTTTTACTTCTTATTTATTATAAATTTAATTACGTGAATAATTTTAAATTTGAAAAAAGTTTAAACGTACTCAAAAGTATGAATGTATTTTCAAACGACGTAAAAGTGATATTGTGAAGTCGATAAACATTGAAAGCATTAGATCCTAACATATGTTCGATTGAAAAGTAGTGTTAAATTTGTTCTTTACTTCTTAAAGTGTAGAGTTATATAATTATGCAACACCTCGTACGAACCAAGTTATAAATAAATACGAGAGTATGATCAAATAAATATACATATATATATATATATATATTATTTATTAACCGATGATCAATTTTAATTATATATAAAGTTAATTAACGAGTTGTTACTCGATCAGCTTGTTTGTCGGAAACATTGAATGTAGTATATGAATATTCATCTGCTGGAATTCTCCTCATAACATTGAACTACGAGTTTATTACTGTCTTTGATTGACTTTAACACACTTATACATGTACAAATATAAAAGTTTATACTTCTTTAAAGAATATAAAATAAATTTTTATGTCATAGATAATCAAATATGTCCTAATTATGTTTTTATAATATTAAACCTATTTCAGAGTTCGAATTTAAAATTCTTTCTTAAAAAAAGTAACTCTTAACTAGATCAAAATTATATTCCAGAACTTATATAATTATTATTAATAAGAAGCTTATCAATCTTGCATATTCTATCACATAAGGAAATTTCTGGAGTTGTACGGTTTTAATTTATTACCCTATCGATGGTTTTAAACAAATAATTCAATGGAAAATGAAAATTTTAATTATAAAATGATTGAGAAGTACTTTTTCCGATTTATATAATGAATGGGGATAATTATTCGAAAATTAATGATCATTATATATAATAATATTATAATGAGTGTAATGATATTGTTAAAAGGTTTAAAAATAGAAACTCACTATAAGAAAAAGTTGCTTCTAACGCGTTAGTTTTTATAATAATTAGCTGATATGACCCTTTATTGGGGTAATATAGAAATAAGTTCAACGTGCCTGAGACTTGCAGTCTTTTATTCGGCACAAAAGCGAAAGGTCGTGCAGCTAAAGCTTAGCTTATGACTTGTGTAGTACTTTCATATATTTAAAATACAAATAAATAATCTTACAAAATAAACTCTGCGTTATATTTTACTTAAATATTTGTCAACAAAAATTTTCTGAATTAAGTAATGAATAATTTTATTATTGATACTATGTTGAAGATAATTTTATTAGTAATCTAAGTAATTAATTAATTACTGCACTCGTGTCGACTTAATACAGTTTTTAAGAAAGTTTTTAAAATTTTAATAAACCATCGAGTCCGTAGTTTTTTGTTGCTCCTATCTTTTTAAATGAAAAAAAAAAAAAAAAACGATCTGCCATACATATTACATTTTATTTCGCCAAATATTAATAATTTTTTTCTTATAACGTACTAAAATACATATAATATGTATAAAACCTTATTTATTAAAATAACGATGATGATAAAGAAAAATTAAATTATAGAACGACGAGGCGAGAATACCGAGATCAATTTCCTCGATTTGTAAAGTAAATAATTGCAGTTGGTGAACACGAACGAATAAAATATAAACCTTACAGGATAATGCAAAATTTACAATAAAAGAAGCAGTGAAAGGTAGGGCGTAAAGAAAATTTAATTAAATTTTACGACCAACGAGGAATTGGCCATACGTTCTAGTTTTAAATACATCCCAATGATAAATCAAGATTATCAACGTTAAAAATGTCCGTCATTTGTATAAATTATATGCTGTTTACCGTAAAGTCTTTCAAGTGTAGTAATATATTAGCATACTTTTAGTAGATTAACATAATTTTGGTCGGCGCACGCGCTCTCGCGGATCGAGGAGAGATCAGCTTAATCTTCTCTCCTCGGTTATGAGCTTTCCGGAGTCACTGCCGTCAAAACAAAGAGAAGAGCTGGGAGGGGTAAAGGGGAGGGCTCGGTATATATCCGTCGCTCGTGTCGTGATTTCGATAAAAGCAATTAAAGCCACGCGCACGTGCTATCAATGAACCGTTTGTTTAGTTCTCCCGACAGATTTCGCGGTTCTGTAACTATTCGTAAATTACTGCCCCCTCTCTCGCTCTGTCTCCCTCGTCAGCTCCTCCAGTGCCGCTGCCAAGTTTTCAAGACGAATGTATATATGATAGAGGCGAATCTGCAGACATCCTGGCTCTTTCGAAGCTCGTACTAGGAAGCGTCCGACGACGTATCTAAATCAGAGAGGAGATTTAATGAGCGGTAGATTAGCTTTGGTTTCGTGATAGCAAAAGCAGTCGAGCGTCGATACTCGTCTCGATGCCACCATTGCCGCTCTACGGCGGAGGTCGGCGCAACGGCAAAAGCCTAGTTAGCGGCAGCATCGCTTATTCATCAACGTGAACCTATAACCTGAAAAGCTTCTACAGGGTTTGCAGCCGAAAGCATCACTCCTACACAGGCTGGAATTGTATTACAAGTATTGTCGATCGGACGGACACACGAAGGATCACTCGCCGCTCAACCGCTCCTTATCCATTGTTTCTTTTTTACCGACAGATCTTTCCGCTGTGTTTGCTTCTTTTCTCAAACTCTTAACCAAATTTACCCAAGAGTATTTTCGATGTATCGTTCGGTAAAAGGTTAAACGCACACTTCTTAATATTTGCCTTGACTCCGCGTTTCTCAAATTCAACAATCCGAAACCTCTCGGAAATAGCATTTCATTTACGAGAAAAGTTAAATTATTTTTTACACACTATTGATCGGACCTACGGAAATCAATTTGCTTCTCGAGAAAATAAGAATTTGATTAAGATTTTAAGAAGAACGACAGAAGCTGTACAAACTTGTAATGTAAGAGATTAAGTTTTACAATTTAGTTTGCAATTACTAGAGTGCCACCGAGCAGGATAAAAAATTTTTAAATTAAATCCTACATCATTCGAATGTTCCCTCGAGATTTTCCTATTGCATTTTCAGTGCACTAAACAGTAGTTTCGTTGTATTCGTTCAAACAGTAGTTATTTCATTGTTATTAACATTTAAAGAGAAAATCGTAAATAGCGTGAAATTTTTATTGAAAGGGCTACACGATCTTGGCTGCGCCTGAGAAATACAAGATAACTAATAGGAATTTTAATTCTCCCTCCAATGACATTTTTAATTAAATTTTTAAAAGTGGTTACAAATTTTTCCCGACGCTTACAATTCCATGTCGGCACTTGGAAATAGATCTAGCAATGCTCTGCTTTTATCAAGACGCTTGTTATTATTTTTATATTCGATGCAAGCCCCTTTTTCTAAAATCCTCACCGGCAGTAGTTGCGGATAATTAACGCGGAGTATTTATAACGCGAGAGAAGCTTTTTCCGGCCCGACGCGTGAAGGATTTCTTTCATTTTTTTTATCGCCGAGATATAGCGGCAGCGCCTGTGTCCGGACAAATACATATTGCTCCAAAAAGACGAACGTTTCGAAGCTTCCTTTCTCAAGAATTCAATCCTCTCTCGAGGGTCACTCCACGGTGCCGCGGCGGTGGTGGTGTTGGCGTCGATGGCGTCGACGTCGGCCGGCAACGCAATATCGTTTTACCAGAGCCGCAGCGACTTTTGTCACGTGTCGCGCGTGTGCGTGCACCGGCTGAGTTTTCCCGGGCTCGCATTTATTTTTAGTTAAATTATATCAACAGGCTTTCCATAGGAATCAGCTTTTGAAAGCCTCAAAAGTTCTGACACTGCGATCGAGAAAATAGTTTAAAAATAGTTTACACAGATATATTACGAGTGTGCGAGCTGGTCGCGGCTGAGGGGAGACTTTTTAGGCGCTCGTTTTCGAGCCGCGCAACTTGGCCTGGAAGAGAAACAGACGGCAACAAACGGAGTAAATCGGGACGATGCACTGGTGAGAAAAAGAAGCGGTTAACGTGGGCCTGTAAAATGTCTCTCTTTAACTCGGGCCGAGTCGGTGTGCGCGAATGTGTCTGCTAGTAATTAGTTGGTCGAGCAACGAGACGAGGATTAACGGTCTCGAACTTTATACGCGCTGCGGTTCATCGCGCCGAGCACATCCGGTATAATTGAAGGAAAGAAGTGTTCTCGACACGGGTGTGCGCGTGCACGCGAGGACCGCGCGACGTCTGCTGGGCTTAACGAAAATTTTATAACTGCCTTTGGAAAGTTTTTCGCAACGCGGCCACTCGTTTTGTCAAAACGAGAGCCTCCACCTTTCGGGAAGCAGCGCCGTTTGCATTTTAAACTTGGTTGCTCAGCTGACAGGCGCGAGTACGGCAGCCAATTAGTCGGTTCACTCGGGGGTGTACCTCAATTATTAAATGCCCTATCTATCTTTCCAACTCGATCGTAACGTTATTGGTATTTTTATTCTATTGCGTTTTAATGACAGGGCGCCGTGAGAATTTGGCCGTTCGCATTGGCGCACCACCACAATTCGACGGAGGCGTTGTTGGCAGGCTCAAAGTTAAATTTACAATTAAGAATGAAAATTACACCGGAACACATTTGCGGAGCGCCGCAGCGAGGAAGAAATAAACAAGGGGGGGGGGCATTCAAAAGGCATTTAATTAATTTCCGAAGCCGAGTCTGCGGACAAGGAAATCAGCGAACAACTGCAAACGGAATATTAATTATGTCACGGCGCAAGCTACTGTAACAAATGCCGGAATACGTAAACACATGTAAATGAATACTTTTTTCAGCGGGGCCGACGTTACACGGTTTATCTGTCTGCTTTGAATACTGCATGCCAACTACCCTCGGACAGTAAAAAGGATGGCCTGCTCCGGAGGCTGGAGACGAGCGAGATACCTAGATGAGTCAGGCAGATGGACAGAGCCGCCAGTCTAAATGTGAGGATGCGCTCGCAGCTCCTCCTCGGGAGTTGCCACATCAGCTCTCCTGCGAATTATTCTCTTCATTCTATCTCGCATGGGGGCAATTAGTCGAGCGCGGGAGCCGCCCACGTCGCCAGACAATTAATAGATAGTATGCGCTGGGCTCGCCGGCGCACTCGGCCACTCCGCGGGGGTGGGGACGAGGATTTTATTGCACACGATCGTTCTGCGTGATCCTCTGGCCGCACGCACACACACGTGGCTGCACTCTACGCTCGTAGATAGCGCCTAAGAAATGGCCTGCCACACGAGCCAATAACTTATACTTATCCTCTCGAGATTTTGTACCGCTTACAAGCTTATATTTGCTTCTCGTACCAGGACAAGAGCTGGACGCGACTCGGACGGCTCTGCCGGTGCTTCGTTCGACTTATACCTCCAACTCTTATCGACTCTTTCCTAAGAATTTACGCAAATACACGTACATTCGAACGCTCACTCGGCGCTGTTATTTATTCGCCTAATTCGACTCGCTGGCACGCCACGCCGGCTTTTCTACCTTCTGCCTCGATAAAATCAATTTCGTAATCGCGAAATTTAATGTAATAATCGCCCTCGCGATTCGTGCGATCTGCATTATCGACTTTATTACCAAGAACGCTATTTAGGCTAGTGTCAACGCATTTTGTGCCTTTACACCCTTTCGGGGCTAACCCAATTTTCTTTCCTTTGCGAACGTAACGAGCTCCATTCCACTCCTAATGTTTCCCTCGGCGAGTTTTTGCAATAAAATAGTTGCGCTAACCAGCTCGAAACAAGCAGAGATTAAATAAAAGATCCGAGGGAGGAAGATATAAAACGATACGGTCATTCTAGCCGAATTCGACGAAGAGTTAAAAGAATTTCTCAATGAAAAAGTCTCGAGTTTAACGCACACGAGACAGTACAGCAACAGAAAGTGAAAAAATCGTAAATTTTTCAAAAACAGAACAAGAAGAAGAAGAAGAAGAAGAAGAAGAAGTAGATAGAAGAAGCTAAAGTTAACTTAGAAAAAAAACTTGAAAATAATAAACGGGTTTGGGTATCTAGGTGTTATTGACGCAATGAATAAATAAGTGTTGAAAGTATTTTATTGCACATAACGGAAATCCGCGGATGGAAAAGTTGCGATAAAATAGTTAAACGCAAACGAAAAAAATATACAAAGCAGTTAACTCTTGGGAGTTGACAGAAACGCACCAAAAGAAATAATCGTGCCGGAGAGAAAATGAAAAAGGATAACAATTCGAGTAAACGAAAAGAGCAACAGCGTGTAGACACAAAATAAGCGTTTACGCGTGTTTTTCACAATAAAGAGATTAAAGTACCGAGGAGAGGGAAATAATAGCGCGAAAGGCAGCTACGAAGGAAAAATATGGAATGGAGAAGAGAATTTGAAAAAAAGAATAAGATAAAACGCAAGAAAATTCTATCGAGAGTTAGAATGACGTATGAGACAAGAGTGAATAAATACCGGCTGCTCGAGAAAGAGAAAGTGAATGGAAGAAGAGCTCGTGAGAAGCGAGTAATGACACGCTTAACGTCGATGATTCTTCAAAAATATTTAAAATATGAAACGTATTAATAAATTTAGATAATTATTGACATTGGATTATTAATAGTTGGGCGGCTTTCAATTTCTGTAATTTTCGAATGGTCTTTGCAACTATACTGCGGCGTATTATCTCGAAAGCTTCGGCCTAGCATTCGAATTCCTTTAATTTACCGAATAACTTGACGGGGAAAAAATTGGAAAATTGATATGTATAGAAGAAATCTTTTACTTTGCTTCTAACCAAGCGTGTTATTACACAGCTATTCAAATAGTATCAATTCTTCCATTTCCACGGCTTTGGCTCAATACTGAAAATAACACGTAAAATTGCATTAAAACAAGGTCTTAAGTACTTGGCTAATTATGCGTTATTACGAGCATTACAGAGAATTAAAATCGGGCAACAGAAACGGGCATGAAACGCAGGCAATAAATGGAATGAGAGGATAGGTTATGCCGCCGTTACGTAAAATTCGTAAAATTCGTAAAATTTCGATAATTGCAGAGCGTATAAACGTTCCGGTGGCTAGAATGGCCAAGCGAACCAAGGCTTGCCACCAGATAGCCAGATATCTATTTAAACTGTCATTTGCCGAACGGAATTATTTTTAAATGCCAATCTGCTCGAAGAGCGAGGAGTGGCTTCGAATCGCACTCGGCATCTAAGGATGGCACGCCAACCGGCAACTGCTTCTCGGAACACTTCCGAAGCTCCACTTTTTTCCCCGATGCGAGTCTCCGATGACATACATTACATTTATTAGAACGTGTGGAGAGTCCGAGGCCAGGATGCGGCTCATCCGCGCGCGCGCAGCCTGCAATTATCGATATGCAGTTCGATATGCAGAAGCAGGAGCGTCGGTGGGCTCGCCGACTCGAAGTATTAGCCGAAATCGAATACACAACGACGATAAGAACAACGTCGCCGAGATCGTTATCGGCACTCGGGCCACTTCGCATCCGAGGCTCCAGGGCACGTCTTTCGTCAAATTAAGCCGGCCGCGAGAGAGAGAGAGGCGACAGAAAAGCTTCGAGAAGAGAGGCAGGAGACTCGGAGCCTGAACAAGCGCGGAGAGTCGCTCGAAAAAGGGCCGGAGAAAGGGGAAGCGCGGCAGCGAAGAAGAAGAAAAGAGTTTCGTACATCCTGCGAGAGCCTGTGTGGAAAGTTGGGTTCGTGTGGGTCATGCGGAGCGGGGCAGGCGAGCCATTGTAGGAGGCAGTACAATGTGTCTCTCCTGAATAGTGCAATACGTGGCCCGAGGTGTTGCGTCGTGCGAACGCGCTGTTATTCAGATTAGCGGGCGTATTGGGTGGGACGGTGGTCGTGCAGAGGACGGAGGGAAGCTACCATTCGAGCCACGAGCAGCCGCGCCAAAAGAAAGAAAAAGTGCGGGGAAGGAGCGCGTGTTAACCTGAGCGTGCATGCGTGTGAGAAGATCGACAACGCCGCCCGCGCACAATGATATTAAGGGTTTGTTCGACATGCTGTAGACTTCACACTTCGATGCTTGGCAAATTGGTTCGGCTCTAACCAACACGTACACCAACGCTCGCTTGCACGAGGCCCAGAGGAGCGAGGAGAAGAGAGAAAAAACGAAGACAGACTAGAGAAGGCGAGAGCGAGAGAGGGACTCAAGGGGAAGGTTTCTCGCGAAAGTACAAACGGGCGGATCGGTTTCCACGTCTCGACTCGTTGGACGAGTTTGTTCACTCGGGCGCAGTCTATAGACTTCCCTTCGGACTGTCACTTTCGTTAATTAACGAAGCGTCTTACGTGTGTTGCACACGCGCGTGCACCTGAACGCTCGTGGACGAGGAGACGCAGGATCGATCGAGAGCCGATACCTTGCGCACCTTCGTTTAGCGATCGACAACCGGCGCGACCTTTTCTCTTCCCACCCTTGTACCTTTTTTCGCTTTCATTATTCCCGCCACGAGCTGATTTTCGTCTGCTTTTGTAATAATTTTAATTTCGTACATCGAGGCTGTTTCGCGTCGAAGCTTCGGCTCGTCGATCAGTCCGAGTTAAGGTTAAAGTCTTTCCGTGGCCAACGATTTTTGCACAGGACGAGATAGAACGTCGAAGAGGAATTTTAGTCGTAAAGGAACCGACGACGACACGAGCAAACTCTTGGAACGAACTCTTTATTGTTTAGCTTCCACGAGCCTTAACTATATCTAATTTCTAATTTCTTCGGCTTACCAACAATTTGTGTAGAATGTTTCAGACGAATCGTCACCAGAGATGTCGAAGCTAAGCTCCCCAGTTTCTCGAAACCTTATGAATGAACGCACGCTCTCCTAGTGTTAAAAAACGTACGTACCACGCATCGCTCCCTTTCGCACGCCCGTGCGATCATTTTACTAAACGAGGCGAATGAAACACATCGTTGCAGTTGTTGACAACAACAAACGCAGCTTTACAGTTTGCTTATCGTTAAATTGTACAATTAAGCAAACTGAATGCGACGACACCGTCATTATTCATAGAATGGGATTGAAGAAAACATAAATACTCTCGGCACATAGAATAATAAGTAAAGCTTCAAATGCCAAGATGGAATACGAGTGTTTTTTATTTATCGAGAAATATATCCCAAGTGCAATAAAACTTTGTACGCGACTTTATAAAAATAAATGAAAAAAAATTTGAATTAATTGGTGTCGATGATACTGTAGTAACCGATGTTCTCATCCTATAGTTGCAAAGATTCACTTTCTTAGTCGATGATCCGTTATACTACGATGTGGAAGAGCCGAGCAATTATTGCTTAATTAGCTCTTGTACGAAAAATACTTTATTGCTAGAAGACACGCAACGCGTAAAATGCACTTCTTCGACGCATGTACAACCTGTATTAAAATATAATTTTTTAATGTTTTTCACCTTGTTAATATTCACCTACTAGTGTTTTCTGAATTACAAAAGGGATCCTTTTAAAAAACTAATTCGTTATAAGCAGCGTATTCAATCTTTAAAGATAGTATTTTTTTTATCGTACGAGTTTTTTCAAATTGAATTATTTTTTATTTTATTTTATTACTCTTAGTAGATTGTTTCAAATTTGTCGACATTATAATTTGAGAAAGTCTCCTCGAATACGATGTTAAAAGTTTGAAGTTTATATTTTCAAATTACGTCAGGCTCAAAATTTTGAGTGAATTATTGTAGATTCGTAGATTCGATTTATCGTCCATATAACTCCACGCAGACGGTTATGTGTTTTATACACACACACACACACACACACACACACACACACACGTGCACACGCGCACATATATATATTCAATATAATTTTAGAAAATATTAGCAATATTTCAAACTTCTGCGTGAAAACTAACCGTAACAGCTTACAGTTTTACAAATTTAAATGCGAATATTACTAAAAATTATTTATCTGAGAAACAATTTAAAAATGATATCGTTTCACGAAGTATCGAATATTTAAATCTCTATCACAAGACTTTTACGTCCACGTATTTTCGCTCGGGTTCAAAGTTCAAATATCAAGGTGAGATAGCCGAACACCAAGGTACTTTTATACGAGCCAGCCCTTTCACGGCTAAAGCGTAGCGAGAATCATTGTTAGTATCGATATTCACGAGTTTTTGCTCTCCAGTTTTAACAGACAAAGAATAGCTTATTTTTACAGAGTTATAAAGACTACAGTCACTCGGAAGCAACATCGGCTATTTTTGTGGTAGAACTGCCTAGGAGAGGGAATTCGAAGGATGACCACTTTAACCTTCAAGTAGTTCATTTTTAATCTCGTTCTGACATTCTCATCGCGATTAATAACACTATCGTTATTAAAATACAATATTATTATTTTTTACTAAATTTACAATATTACTCGATATACTTGATAATATTTATACCTTTACTATCCTATATTTATTTAAATCTTTCACGCTTTTTAACGCTTTTAGTTATGTAATAAATTTAATTAATATTGGCATCGCGACGGGCTTTAATTTTTAGCTTTTCCACAAGAGCAATCAATTATTTCGCCCTTTTTATGGAGCGAAAAAAGTTTTTAGAATTATTAAGCGTTACTTCGTGAAACTGAAAGTGTCAGATAGATGTGATATTTTAATCATTGCATTTGAACTATTAAAACTATGCGAACAAAATTTTATAATCCGCACAGGTTAAAAGTTGTTCATAATAATAATAATAATTATTATTATTATTATTATTATAGTAAAATAAATTTAAAACGTGTGAAAGTATACTGCTTAAGGTTGACAAAAATTTGCCAAGTCAGTAGTATCCAACCTTAACATAATATTAATACCGAAACTATTATCAAAATAAGAAAAGTTGCATTCAAAGTATATTTTAAGAACTTAATAATCATTAAAATTAAAATTAGCCATGGTTTTAGTAAATTCATAACAATTCGTTGTACATTATATTTCTTATATGAAATGATCGTGTAATTTATAAATAAAAGGTAAAGAATGTACGTACGTCTTACGCGTTTATTGAAATTATTTTAAAGTTCTAAAAAATTATTTGTGTAAATAGTCTCAACGCCCATAAATTTTAACGACGAGTTAAACTTAATAAAATAAACAATTAAATGCCACACAATGCAAGAAAATTAACGATTCATGATGGGGGGAGGTAGTTTTTGTTAAATTTAAAGAAGAGATTTGTCGATGTTAGCATCGCGTCAGAAAAACTGTTTGACCGGCTGACAATATTGAAGTGCGAGGGCCAAGACACAATTTAAAATAACGATAAAAGTATCGTTGCGAATTTAAAAGTTCTAGGTCGTAGTATTGCTTTGCAAATGCAAGACCTCACCTCTACTACTTAATTCGAAATTCTGTATAATTTGTAATTTGTCAGTTGTACGTACTTTGCAAGCTGTTATTAGAAACTTTATCGGAGATTTAGTTTCGTGTTGAAAAGCATTCGTTTTATCAATGCACAGATCGGCATTCCTTCGCTTAATTCTGTTTCAAGGAAATCGAAGTGATTCCAGCGAAGCGCTTAAAATTTGCGTTAAAATTGAAAAATTCTTTTGCAGGTTCGCTCGGTTGGCAAAATTGCTACAGGCAGAAGGTTGAATATGGATCTCGAAGTATGGCGGAGATCGCCCGGTCATTTTCTCAAATTGGAAATCTTTTGTTTTTAGAATGGGCGAAGATGTATTTCTTCGACGCAGAAACCACTAATAGAAACTCTCGACCCGTATAATTATGGGCTCATGTATGGCAATTCCATAGTTGGTCCTTACTTAGTATCACTTGGCAAATGCTGCGCGCACGCGATCGCTTCTGATCAGTTATTATGCGCGGCACCTCAGCGCTGCAACACGTACATTCGCTCCCTCGGCTGTTTGGTTTTAATTTCAAGGCTACGTTTCAAGACTCCTAATAAAACAATTTGGTCGTCCGATGACGACGAATGCCTAAAAAGACGTGCGCGTAATTTTTCGGATACTCGATGTAGTATCCACAACAATATTAACTCTTCGGAATCGTAACAGTTTGTAAATGTCAGCTATCAAAATGTTATTTGATTTTAAAAGCACAATTCAGTGTGAGCGAGTAATTTTCCTCGCAGCATCCCAGCACAAAGTGTTTTCATTCGTAAAGTATCTTTGAAAGGCACCTTCGAAATATTCAAATTCTTAAAAAAACAGCTTATTAAATTACGAAGATTAATTAATACTGCCCGTGCGTATTTCACTTGCTAAAATAATACCCAAGTTGGTATGATTCCGACGACCAACAAGGTATCGGCATTGACAATGTTAATGCATAAAATTAAAAAGTCTTTTCGTTTTAATTTAATATTCAAAATTACATTACTGATCTCCGGTATAAGCCCGACGGTTCCTTAAAGTGTACTTATCGCATCATCATTTTTATATCATATCCAGCATATCCATGGCATAGAAACTATCTGTCACGATAAATGGTATTAAAAATATTTTTTAATTGCGTGTGTGTATTTATAACTAAGGTTCGTCAAAAGTTTAAACAAAGTTTCAAATAAAAATAAAGCAATCAGCATCAACTAATGAAGATTATAGATATATACTCTTCAAGTATTTATCTATTTTTTATTTTACAATTGCTTTTAATATTTTTGGGGGTATATTTTGTACAAAATTTCCACCACTGTAAAAATTACATTTAGAAAATACAGAAAATTTATTTCTCGAGTTTATCCTCTACGAGTAAAAATAGTTTGACGTAATTTTTACGATAATATTTTAGACTCTGGTGAACATCATTTCTACGTCGAAACATGTACGCGAGCCAAGTGAAAAGATGCTCGCAGCGAAGCTCGTAGTTATCCAGAAGGAAGCCTCGCATTAGTGGGCAGGTCGTCGACGAGTTTTTAAAGGTTTGGGGGAAATTCGCAGATTGCGAAAATACTTTTCACTTCTAAGTCTCGCTAAATCGAGCGAAACCGAGACGAGAGCGAGAGTCGGTGCTGAGAAACACGTACACGAGTTCGATCTCGCGGTGACGACTGTCTCGATTGTCAAACCCAATGGGATTCCGTTTCTCTTCACTGCTTTTATAGTGCCATCGGCGTGAGTGGCGATTCGGATTAGCCGCGCGTCATCGAGAGCAAGTGCACAACAGAACCAAAGCGCCAAAAGTGGGAGGAATTGCCGATAAACGCTGATGAGCGTTTCGGCCTCCTGGAGACTCCCTTCGGCGCCATTTCGACTCGCGAGAAACTGCTCGGGTGTAAGATGTCACGTTGTTATTACAGCGCAGGGGCGGATGAAAACGATGTGTATGAATTATCTTTATTTAAATACTACGTGTGCACGTCTATTATGTATGATAATTAGATTTATTGTGAAGGAATAAGTTTACGTTGACATCCTTTTTAGGCGGAGCAGACGCGATATACTCGCCCCGTCAGCTGCTTTTGTCACGAGCAGCTTTTGCAAACTTTTTCGGATCTTTAACTAAATTTACAAAATAAATGCATCTTGACTTTTCTTTTTCTTTTCTATAAAAGTTTGTTTCATTTCCTGCAATAATAAAAGCAGTTACAACAGTTCTGCTTTTTTCTATTTATAAGAAAATTCTGTAAATTATGTCACGGTATGGTCATGGTCATAAACATTTTCACTTCAAAACTCCGAAACATCTTCCTAATATTCATTGCTGATGTTGCCACGGGTTCACAGTCGCGACGTAGAAAAGCAAAGCAAAACTTTTCAAAGAGAAAAGATTATATCGGCGAGCGACGCGAATTCGGGGAATCCAATGACAACGTGGATTATCTCGGACACCCTTTTGCGCTTATTCACAAAAAATGTCTCGATCGGAGCAAAAAATTGATTTTACCCCCTCTCCCTCCCTCCTCGACGTCGGTTGGCAACTTAATCACCTTTTGTTAAAATAAGCGTCGCTTCGTTTTTCCGCGAAATATTGTTAACCGTCGCCGTTTCGACTTAGCAACAAACGTTAAAAACCGTCGCTCCGTCGATCGGCTGCGCCAATAGGAAAAAAGGAGAGAGGGGCGGGAGGAGAAGCGCTAAAACTCTAACGCGCGGGGGACGAGGGCCTGGGGGGTGGGGGGGTCCTCGCGAGCCTCTTGTGTCCTAAAAATTGAAGAGATTTAAAATTATATATCTATTTTTATAAGCTGTAAAGTGCCATTTGAATAAAATATAAGTGGAACAATCACCAAATAAATTTTTCTTACACCAGCTTCTGAGTTCTCACCTGGGACATCAGTAACACATTCATTAAAAAGAAATAATTAAATTTCACTATACGCAGATAAAGAAATCATACAATATTCACAAAAACTGACTATTTAACAACTTCTTATGTAAAATAAATAATCTTAATATGCCTCGTAAATACATTTGTCATCAGTTTGTTACATTAATTTTGAAATTATTATAATTTATTGTAAATTTATTTTTTGTGTAAATTACTTTTACGTTTTTATTTTCATACTGGTTGTAACAAAAATTAAATATTATTGTATAACTATAAAATCGCAAAAAGCAATTATATAGATAATTTATATCAATTTAGATACAATCTGTGCCTAAATACTTTACCTTTAATTTGTGAGTTTAAAATATATAATAAAATTCATTAAATAGATAGACACGATTAAATCTATTACTCATAAAACTAATTCAAAGTAAGACATAAATTAACGATCCTTTGAAATTCTTATAGAATTTTAAAGCAATACATTAACGAAATAATTGTATATCAGTTAACTTTTTTGCAGTTTAGAATTTCTTCAATTAAATATGAGATATTATAAAAAATTATCAAGATCAATATTGATTAAAAAACGATTATATTATTAGAATAAAAATGAAATTAGTAGTTTACAAATAATTAAAACTATATATCATTCTTTCATCTTCGTGTACTTTATGAAATTTTCAATTATTATTAAGTATTATTTACAGTATTTGTTGTATACGTTAATTGTAATATTATTTTTTACGCAATTATTGTAAATTTTAACATTAAATTTGTGTAATTAAACAGAGTTCTAGATATGTGCATAAAATTTATAATTTGTTAATCCTTCTCTTATTAATAAATGTCTATTTAAATTTTTTATATTTTAAAATTACACGATCATTTATTAGAATTTAATATTCTAATAACAATTTTTAATTCCGCAACTAAATTCTGCATATTTTTACGCTGGTTAAACCTTCAATGTTCTTCTTAATATTCTTACAATTATTACTAATTTTTATTAACTATATCAATATTACCATACTAGTATAGGTTTTTCTATCATTTGGAATTAGTGTTAAATAACTTCAGCATATTTTCACAAAATTTAAATGCAGCTGGCTAAAAAAATATAACTGTACAACTATTCTTCATTTAATATTATTTAAATTTAATTACTTTAATATAGTGAAAAAATTTATCAAATATTCACATAATTTGTTGGTTGATTTTCATAAATTTAATAATTAAATTGTTTTATGTTTATTCGTAAATTTATATTTATTGAAAATAATTGATTGCTTAATTTATCTTTAGAAATTTGAGTAGTATAATATTTGTAATATTTATAAAAAATTGAAAATCATTGTTGTTGTATATTAGTACCAGATAATGCGTTGTATAATTTTACCGTAAAATGTTTACGTTTAAAATTTGCGAAAAAAGTTTTAGAAATTAAGTTGTTCGAAAAAAGTTATTCGGTTGTCACTTATTTGATTAATTTTCGCGTAACAATCAAGGCATATTGCAAATGAAAAGTTTAAACGTTGATCTTTTTATTAAATTTATAATATTAACATTATATCGTGACTCGGAGGGATTCGTACTCGTGATCTTGTGAACTAATAAAGATAAATAACAAAATCGAAAAGAGAGAGGGGGAGAGAGAGAGAGAGGAAGAAGTAAAAATAAAATTTAAGTCTTGTTGGCCCGCATCGTACCTATAAAACTGTATAAATGTTACGAAAAAGGCATTAAATACTTGGATAAGCATACATGTATACCTACATTAAAAGGCTCTTCGCGCTTGTCCCGATTATCGATTCATACGGAAAACAATGATGAACCGGTTGGAAGAAAATCTTCTCTCTTTCATGGCACATAATACCGCAACTCGTTTTCTGAAGCCACGAGACATTTTATTTTTATTTGTTGTTCAAATATACTCACGCACACACGCATTGAAGTTGCTCTAAAGACATCCGGCCAGATTAAGGAAATCGACTGGAAATATTTCGTATGCGGACCATTTCGACGCAAAATTGTAAACAGCTTTTTATTGCACCAGCACTTATGCAGAGATTTTGTGGCTGGTGGCTTCTTTCTGTCTCTTTTTATTTTCGCAACTTGCCATACGGCTAAGAACTGGGCGCAGTAACTCTGCGATTAGCGAATGCACGTTTTTCTCGAGAAGATTATTCCCTACTCGTCACTTACCTCAAACAGAAAATAAAGTTTCATTAAGATTATGCTGCAAGTGTGCGAGCGGCGACGCACGGCACACACACACGCCACTGCGTACACAAGTCACTTCATGAATAAAATATGAGTCTATGTTTATATTTATGTCCGCAGATGTAAAGATATATCGAGTATATTTCGTTTACAATTATGCAAATTAGTGTAAATTACATTGGACTATATTTAATCGGCGATAGAAAGCTTGTGAGCTGCGAGCGCAAGTGTCCGGGTCCCGGACTTTATGACTTATCGCTATATTCAAAATAATACTATTGCTTAGAAAGTTTATAAATACTATTGCGCCTCGCAATCTCATCCGCGTCTTCACTTAGTTAATCTTTAAAAAATTTGGAGACGTTTAACGTGTCGACGTAATAACTGCCGCGCGTTAAAAATTATTCGCATTGCGAAGAAGCTTGACTCGAAAACTCAAACATTACACGCGAGTGGATAAAAATTGAGATTTATTAATTTGTTAAGTGAGTAAATCGAGCAAGAACCTGAGATAAGCAGCCCGATCGGCTGACTATCATTTATTTTATG
Organism: Platyscapa corneri; assembly: GCA_018907185.1. Classification (NCBI taxonomy): domain Eukaryota; kingdom Metazoa; phylum Arthropoda; class Insecta; order Hymenoptera; family Agaonidae; genus Platyscapa; species Platyscapa corneri. The sequence continues at coordinate 912,118 of JACCHW010000057.1, read as the reverse complement.
CTACAAAGAAATGCAATTTAATTTAAGTGATTCTATTGGGCGCTAATTTCGTTGGCCTTCGCTTCCCAACCGCATAAATTCTAAGATAAATTCTCTGCCGCGTTTAAACGCAATCCGGGAATTCGGTCGAAATACGTCGAAATTGATAAGTCTTAGGAAGCGATGGATAGTTGCAAAATTCTGCGGTTCGCGAAAATAAGTTGGCGATCCCGGTGCCAATAATACGGAGTAGATCTCGTATTTCCGAAAAATCTGGCCGAGCCTAGACTCGGGAAACAAGTGCAGCAAGATGACAGGTTTAGTGCGGAAAGCTGTTTAGGTTTAGTCTGGAATTGGCGGCTCGGCGGCGCTTGTGTTTCTCGTAGGAAAGTCGTCGCACTCGGCACTGCAGCTGCGTCCAGCGAGACGAAGAAGTGGCCGGGAAAACGAATAAGATGCAAAAACGCACGAGTTGCCAATGGGCGCAACTGCAATAGCGAGGACGAGTGGGTGTGCGCGAGAGATAAGTGACGCCGAACGCATTAAAGCTCGATAAATTTCCCTCTTTACGAGATCGCAAATTTGGTCGGCCATCACTAGCTGATGCGACGCGTTAACGTGTACGTCTGATGCCCGAGTCCCTCCACACCTTCCGGAATCCGCGCGCTAGTGCTGGTGTCTCTATCAAGCATGCGACTTCTCCGCTCTCAATCGCTTTATTTAATTTTTCACTTAGCTCTCTATCTAATTGGCTTTATTAATATAATGGAGAATGGAGATATCCTCGAGACGAATTCGAACGCGTGTTTTCCTCTTCCCCTTCTGCGAATGGATCGCAGCTTAAGCTGTAGAGGATCTTGGGTTGTTCAATTAGCTTAGAAGTCACGAGAGATAGGAAAGATCGAAAGTAACGCGACGCGCGATTGGGTTTTCGCTCGAGAAAATTTGTTTTAACGAATCGAATCAAATGTTTTCTTTGCATTTTTTGTTGAAGCTTAACACGTTCGTAAGCGTATTACTTGCCCGTTATTGATAAATTTCAGTTTTGCCCTCAAACTTTATTGTTTTAATTTGTACGAACGATTTTTTGCTTTCTCAAAAAATAATTCGTCGCACTTTCCACATTACACATTCATTTGATAATTTTGTAAAAAATGTCGAAGAAATTCAATTACCATAAATTTTATTTCTTTTTATGAAATGTAAACCATCCGGCGACTCGCAAACAATACCAGAACAATAGGTTTACTTTAATATCGAACGTCTTTCGTTTAATTAAATGCCTGAAAATGAGGCCTGATGGCTATCATCCGAATATCTATGAAGTGTCGGTAAAAAATAATACTCGTTAATAGCTTATATCGATAATATTACGTTTAATAACTATAAATAATGTTAAAGCAGAAACGAATTGTTTTCCCCTTAACATTTTTACAATCTTTCTGAAACTTATTTCGATTGTTAATTTCAAATCAGTTTGTGCAGCAGCAGCAGCAGCGGCGGCGGCGGCGGCGGCGGCGGCGGCAACAGCGAGAAAACAAGGAATTTGCGATGGCGCTAATAAAAGACGTGTCTTTCCTCCATTATCCAAGCATTATCATACGAGTTATACCATATAAGACCGGTTCGGCATGGAAGAGACTAAGATTTTTTTTAAATGATCCAATATACGTTATTTCCTGTCGTCGCTCGACGTCTCAATCTTTTTCCGAGTAAAAATTTAACATGGGAATTAAAAGAATGATGTTGATCAAGAAAGTTTTATGGCCCTTTTAGTTTATTCTCGATGTGCTGAATTGAAAGTAAGGTTTTGGCACTGCCCTATTATTCGATAATATTTATAAACTATTTAAAAAAATAATTTAATCGATAAAAAAATTCTCGATACCAATTAGTTTTTTCGTATTTTTAAAGAATTTTTTGCAGTCTTGCGTAAATTTCTCTTATTAATTTTGTAAATTATTCTAGGACAAGTAGATTTCATACTTCGCTAATAGAAGAAAAGCAGCAGTCGATCAAAAAAAGTTGGGACAAGGCGTTTCGCGGAAATTTTAATTTTTCCCAGTATTCCGAAGACATTTCTTCCTTCAAAAATTTATTAACTACTATATATGCACAGTGTAACATGAAATTTTCATTGTTTGTAGTTGCGGGTATTATTCATTCGTGTTTATTTTATATCTAAGTATTAAAGCTAGAGACCAACAATACTTGTTAAGATTATAAAAAGTCAAAATATTTATCACAGTCTGTATATAGAGGTTATTAAAGTCGAGATATAAAGATAATCGTGCAAATATTTTTATCCCCAGACACGTAGAACTTCTATTCACTTTCTTTCTTCGGCGATATAAAGTGCGAGGAGGAACATTATGTTTTATTCAGTTTATGCGAGCTCATTTTTGTGCGTAATCATAAAGGAAGGAAAATCGTCGCTGATTTAAAAAGATGATGTTAGCATTATAATCCTGTATGAAAACCTTTCCCAGTCGCTTTCAAACATAATATTACGTGCCGAGTCTCCATCTCTCTCTCTCTCTTATAAAGAGAAGAAAAAATAATAGGTTTCACGGAAGGTATGGCGCGTGAACCGGCGAGTTTTGAATTATAATGCGTTACACGAGGCGGAAGTTGCGAGTCTGTGCATACGAATACGAGTGCGCACGAGTGTGTAGAGGCGCAGTGTCACAGCTGCTCCCCGATGTTTTGGATCTTTGATTGGATTTGCTACACCGAACTGCGTGACGCCCACTTGTAACGCTGTAACGCGTATTAGCATTCAAATGCGAATGAGTTAACAATGTAAAGGAGAGGAACTGGCCAGCGTCCCAGTATTACCCCAAGTTCAAAGCTTCTCGATCTGCACATCCTATAGCTCTCCTGTAGCTCTACCTTCGGTCTCTCAAGCGAGAGAGAAGATGAACAATTTGACGTAGGAATGTCGCACTGGTGTAGATTAGTGAAAGTGAGTATAGGGACAATGTTGTGTTGGCGCTACTGGGATGGGGTTATTGGGTTATTAGTTCGTTCAAAAGTTGCACGAGTAAAAATATTCCCCTATCGAGTCGAATCAATCATTATTCATAGGATAAGGCCAGTCAGTGGTAACGTTTGAAGCCGCGCGCAACCTTTTAATTGTACATAAATAACGCAATAAATTTAGAGGTTAGAAGTCGCGAGACGCAAAGAGAAAATGTTAAAGCGTCCGTTTGCTCAAAGTGAGTAAAACCTGAAAACGCTTAAAGAGCGTCATGCATTGAATTCTTTATAAAGCTTAAAGAATTTCTATTTTTCTATCAAGTGGCGAGAAATAAAACAGTGCCTATGCGCGCGCGCGCGCGCGCGCAGTTTGGTCGAAAGTATAGAGGAGAGATTAAGCAGCGGAGTGGAAGCGAGACGGAGATACGCAGCTTTAACATACATTTGCGACGATGTCAGTAATTTGCGAATTTATCTCGTAGGAGATAGCGCGATATCTTTGTATACGCTTCGCTAGGCTTTTATGTTGCGTGATTTATGTTCAGCAGGATCCGACTTTATAATACCTTACCAATGTCTCTTTTAGTAGACTGATCAGTTTAATGTACTAACGAAGCACCTTTATGCACCTTTATACACCTTTATTTTGGCACGTTTCGAGAAGTCTAATATATGTAATGGATAATTGTTGATTCGAATGTATTTCTAATGCCTTTCTAATCCTTCGATAATGATTTATTTATCAGTTACGCTTTACGAAATAATTACACGGCTTGGGAAAGGTTACCTACTCGTTAATGTAATCCTACACAGAGGTATTTTTTATCTTTTTGCAGTCTTTTTTGCGAATATCCTCGTACAATTCTAATAATGGAAAAAAATTAAATTTAATACAAGCGTCTGATGAAGCTTATTGATAAAAAATTGCCAACAAACGACGTACCAAATTTTGGCTGGATATCGTATAATATTCGTTAAATATTACTGTTGTAAAAAAATAACTATAATTATAATATTACTCTCTTTATCCGAATCTGAAGTACGACTTATTTGTAAAAATCGAATACATTTACCAAATGTAAAGATTTTGGTTTTTTGCTGTATATGTACATGCTGTATATGTATTTGGCTGAGTGTTCGAAGAAGACTTAAATTTCATATGCCGAGTTGTGATCGTAGATATGTATTCATTAGAGAATAAACTACCTCAAATGCATATTATGATCTGTATTTTTATGAATTTTTATGAATTTCCAAACTAACTGTACATTAGTCGAATACGTATATTAATCACGGAGAAGATGATTTATTACGACATTTAGGGATTTCTAAAACAAATATTTTTCCTCAGTACTCAGCACTTGAATATTTATCGTGTAACTGCCGAAGCATCACAATAACACAATACGAACATATTCTAGAAAACTGAATCTAGTGATTAGATGAAGCTGTTAAAATATCGATGGATCGAACGCAAGGCTTGTAACGTAAAAACCTTAAGTTCAAGCCGTTACGAGTATAAATCGAGATAATTTACAAAGGGAAGTTGCGACTCGCACTCCCCTTAAACCGTAACTATATTCAATTGCTGTTTAATGCAAGAAGTCTGCGTCGAAGCTGCCGCGGGTGGTATTTTGTCAAAGAGCATTGAATTCCCTTTGGAAAGAATCGAGAGTAGCTCTAGTATTTCTGATTAATTAACACACACACCCGCACACAACTCGAGCTCGGGTAAAGTCCATAAAGTAAAGTATCTATTAAATTTTCTTCATTAATAGAATTTTGTTTGTACAACTGAATGAAGCTCCGCGTTTTCTTTATATCATTTCAAGTAGATTATTAAATTTTTACGTGCCGTAATGTAGCAAAAATTTATTATCCGTTTACTTTGCATTCTTTATAGAATTTATAGTTATTTAACCAGCTTAACCGCTGCGTACTAGGGAATTTCAAGCAAATAGGCGCTTGCATCTTTTGCAGTTTTACGAGTAGAGCTTGTGTGAAATACTGTTTAATAAAATCCCCTTCTTATTGATACTGGCGACGTTTCATCGGAGATATTCTTTGGACGCCGCTCTGCAGTTTTAGCGAAAAATTTCGTAAAAAAAAATTTAATAAAAAATTTGCATTTTCGGCAAAGCAGCGTAATTAGAAATGAAATTAGAAAAACTTTAGTGCTCGAATGTTTTCTGGGCACTCGATGGCTCGGCCACATCTGCCTCTCAAGTGCTCGTCGAAATTCTCCTCCCCTGCAATTCCTCAACTCGGGGACGTGCGCCCTTTTGCAAAATACTCGATGAGCGAGCAAAGTGCGGAGAGGCTTTTTTCGGAAAACGGCCAATTAATCGCGACGGACGATCCCCGGAGCTGCGGCTAATCGTTCGATCGACCAAAAAAGAGCTCGCGACCGGGAAACTTTTTGTCGCGGCTGCGCAAACCAGCAAACGAGGTGTGTTCGTTCGAAACGATTAGCTGCTCGAATGTACGGAGCGCAGACGGATTCGCTTTACGTTTTACGGAGTGAAAATCAGGAGGATGTCGATCGTGTCTTCTGTCCCCCTTTTCACTAGGTCTGCCCTCGATCGCGACACGAGGCGGCCTTTCCTCGACCTTTCCGAATTTCTCTTCTTATAATTTATCTCCCTCGTGGATCGTTCGCGTTTTTATTTGTTCTTATCCGGCTCGCTTTAATTAATAAGCGCCGGTCTGCAGGGATTTATTATCGGCCGGGCTGAGCTTCATTCATCATTGAGATCGAGCTCGCGATAACTTAATATTTGCTAATCGGTGAAATGCAAACCCTGTGAATTCTGTTTAGCCTTTGGAAATGTTTGAACTTATTTCGAACTCGGTCGAATATCCTTCCAAAGATTCTCGTGAGAATTTTGTCACTGCTGTGAGACGTCTGCCGAAATAATTTAATCTCGAAATTTATATCTCGCAAAAGTAGTGGCGGCGCATCAGTTTCTGTTATAAATCGGTCGAGTGATATATAGGCAAATTTTTTAATCCATTTATCACTTGCTTCTTAAAAAAATTACTTCATTATCCTTGATTAAATCAAAAGCACAATTCGAGTTCTCGGACTGCGGATCATTTTTTCGGGCTCCGAATGATAATAAAATGAACGAGTCGAGAGATTTATCTCTCGAAAATCCCATCGTAATCGGAACGAAGTTTTATAAACTTTCTTCAGAACTTTCAAATACTTTTGTAAAATCCTTAGAAAACGCTTTGCTAATTCGCTGAGAAAACAAAGGATGAAAATATCGATAAAAGCTGCCTTTCAAAGCACGCGCTTCGAAAAAAGTGAAATAGACCTGAAATATTTTAATTATTTGTCATTAGTTGTCGATTAAAAAAGTTATTCCGCAATCAAAAGCTTCTTCTTGTTGTGTAAATTGAACTGTCGCTTATGCGAATAGCCGACGGTCGTAGCGAAGATTGTGTTTGTATATTTTTTATCTAAGCTATCAATGGATAAAAAACATTGTAGTAGTCGAAACACAATACGAGGAGTATCGTTTAATGGCGAATACGTTTTGTCTGCCACGCGCTAAAATTTATGGCTCCACTAGTAATATCTCTTGAAATAACAATCACTCACCTTTAATATTCACATAATAATTTTTATTCTGAATCGCGCAAAGATTTTAAAGGAAATGTTTTTCTCGGATAAATTGGAATTATTTACAAAATGTTGCTTCTTTATCCGTTGCCTTTTTGTCGCGTTCATCTTCGACAAATATTTTAACGAACACACCCCGTTTGCTATTCAATTGCGCCCAATATTAGCACGCGAATATTTTTGTTCGTCGAGCGCAGCTCGATGCAATTGGAAGTAAAAAGTTTTTTATATTTCTCGGCTAAAACGATCTCGTCCACCGCGCACACGACCACATCGCACACAAATACAATTTAATAGAAATAATGGCGCCGCTACTGGTCAAGATATTTAAGCTTTAATTGGTAATTAATTAAGATTTAAAAATTCACAGGCATGCATCGAGATAATTAATTAGTGTCAGTTGGAGGAGAGTCATTCCTCTTCAATAATTAAATTCGCGTGAAATTGGCAGACACGTAACGTACATTAGTACAGCGCGTAGCAAAAGAATGGATGTTAAGAGATGCGATTCCTGGGATATAGTTAGCGAAATAGTACTAAAGTTCGTAATCGACCGATCAGTTATCGTTTTCTTTGCAAAAAAACAAGCACGCGAAAATTGGTACTTGTAAATCTTTATTAGTTGTGGCACTGGGAGTGGACGGACGGAGGCTCGTTTCGGTTTATTTGAATTTGGTTTGTTGAAAAAGAAGCGAGAAATGATTATAGAGCGCATATTTTACCGTATCAGTATCTGTAGGTGCAGGTATATGCATTCAAGCGAGTGTGACCAGGATTCAGTAAAATTCCAGCTCCGTGTGAACTAACCAACGAAGGAAGGAGCCAACGGACGGATGGACGGATGAAAAAAGGAAGGAGCGAACCGGTTGAATTACGCGGTATCTCGCCCGGAGTATTTTCTAGTATCGTCCGTGGAACGTTTCTATGAGCTGTGGGATTATTCTCTCTCTCTCTCTCTCTCTCTCGCTCTTTTGCGGCGCGCCACGACCTGTAGTTAAGTGCAGCATTTTCAGAGTACACAACGCCGTACTTTGCAGCGCGGCTCTATTTTTCGCGCTTGCGGGCTTGTACAATTGAAACAGACTCTATACACAAGGAAAGAAGAACGTTTCGCGGATAACTGGATCGTATTATGTTTACACGAATTTATCCTTCGAAACGCCACGGATGCGCCGATATCTCTACGCGCGAAATAGTACGAGATAAGAGCCCGCGGGAGAAGTGCTGAATTGTCCCTGGGCCAGAGCAAACTTCCAAAAGCCAATCCTACTTGTTCGCGAATGCGACAAACAACGATTCCTCCTTTTTTCTTCTAACCTAAAAATTAATACGAGAATCTTAAAACGTTCTGTTGAAATTGAAAATGCTTCCTCGCAGTTTCTTCATCAGCGGATAAACAAACGTACGGTAAACTTTTACTCTGTCGTCATTTTCAAAACGTATTTTACGTTATTAACGTAAAATCCCTTGACAGTCGCGACTCCGGAACATCTCTTTCAATAATTGATTTTGATTTAATTATTAAAATTTTTAAGGCTTACGTAAGAGCGACAAGATTATACATTCTCCAAAAAATTGAAAGAAACTTTATACAAAGCAGATTAAGATTTAAAATTACTGCTTTTTAGCTTCTATATAAAGTTTAAAAGTTATTTTTTATGCTGCAGTTAATGAAAATCTGTATTTAGTATGATCCGAGTTTTATGTTTTTAAATTTCAGATTGAATCTTGTTTTATTTCTTACTTTTTTTATGCTTGTAGCGGAAGCCTGACAATATAACTTATTATCGCGCTTTTTCAAAATATAAAAAAGCCATTAAAATCACATACAAATAAGTACACGTCACAATACACGCTTGTTTTATTCATTTTGCATCTTTTTAACTTTGTCTATTGAGTGAAATTTTTTAAAAAGCTTATCGGATTAAATATATAAAAAAAAAAAAAAACAGTTAGGGGAGCCAACGTCGAGGCATAATAAAATGCACGAATGATAATAGTAGCGTGTAATTACGTTGGTAAAATTGGAAACTCGAATAAGAAACTGCATCGCGAAAAAAGAAAAAGGAGGAAAATAACAAAAACCAGAACGAGAGTAATAAGAAAGAGGAAAAAGAATTAGAGGAACTAAAAAGAATCCCGTAAAATGGCGTAAAAGTCAATAAGAGTCGAAAAGGTATAAAGTCCCGTGAAATATGTAAAGTAATCAGAACCTTTGGACTAACCGATCCGTGCAACTTTTGTCCACGTATGTCTTATCCAAACGACACGTATACTGACCTTCCTGCAAAAAGTCTCTCCCCCTCTCTCTCTCTACTCCATTTTTTCCCGAGCTCTACCGCGCATATTTGTATTCTCTCTCTCTCTCTCTCTTCTTTCTCTCGGCGTGCCCCGGACGACGACCACTTAAGAAAGCGTCGTAAAAATCGAAAACTCCTTTCGCGTGAGCAACGAAACGACCGTAAATCTCCTTGGAGGAGCTCCTAGTGGTGTTAGTCGGCGAGCGGCTTGACACTCTCACGTTGTCACTCCTTAGTCCGCGCGTGCAGTGCCTCATCTTTGGGAGGGAATCTTTCGATCCTCGTTAGACTCAAATTTTTATCGCATCCAAGCTGGAGTTCCAACAAACGCCGATTAGAATTGCAATTACGATTGTCTCCTTCCAAGGGCCTCTTATCGAATCTTTAAAAACGCTAGCATTTGAAGACAATCTTTTGTTGGAAATTTTTCGTCCCGCTGAAAATTATTATTTTTACTCGCTGCTGGCTACGATTATTTATTGTCAGTGGCGTAAAATATTCGTTACAAAATAAAGCGCTGATTTATTCGGCCTTCCTGTTACAAAACACACGCGCAAGAGTAAGATATTTTAGATAGATTATGCGCGGTGTATAAAAATTAATCGAGCAGCATTAAGCATTTTATCCCTTTTAGCGCGTCTGCTGTTTCTTAAAGCGGCAAAAAGTGAGCTTTTCGTCGTCGATTAATGGAATACGTTAGAGGCTGATGAATAATCCAAATATGCTGTATTAATGCGATTTTAGTTTTATCCACTTGAGCGAGCAAACAAGTTACCTACGAGTGAAATAAATTCAGCCGACATTGTACTTTTTAAAAGTTGTCTCCCGCAAACGGGTAATGCATCTGCAATAATTTCGACTAGTCTTCTCTAAATGTCGAAACACTTACTGTAGCGCCAAGACGAGCCTCTTCAGGGCCTCGAGTAGAAACGAAGAGTCGCCTGGATAAAGACTTTTGAAAGCTGCAGCCGCCCGTGCCTTTTCTCCGTAATTTTTCTCTCGCTGAACTCACCTACGCGCGCTGGCACACGGACAGCAGCTTGTTACGGGAAACTGGCAACCGATAATTATTCTAATGGCCGTAGATCCCCATTCGTTGGATCTCGCGTCATTTTTTATCCCCACTCCTCGCCGTTTCAAAATAAAACGTCAGGCGCCGGTTTTCTTTTGTCTTCGCACTTGCTCTCGTGCTTCCTTTCGTATCGCCAAAATGGACCGACGAATTTAAGCCTTTGCTAATTCAGTTTGTTCCTCGCGATCCATTTTCGCCTCTCGTTTAATTTTATAATTTTATAATTTTACCAAGCAGCGCAAACGACTCGCAAAGTGCCGTAATAATTAATCTCGAAAGTATCATTACCCCGAAGAATGAGTAACTTTGATGATAAAATAGACGAGGACAATTTCATCGCGAAATGCTTAAAAAATAGTTGCGTCGATTTTTCGGTTCGAAACTGAAATTAATTACCATTACTTGCAATTTTACATTCTACATCGCGCGTATTAAGAGGTATATCGCGAACACTTTAATGTAATTGCTATTCGATACCTCGACGCGACTAATATCACACGAAGATAATTTTTTACGTATTGCCGTTATCTTTGTACCTGTAAATTACTGTAAACAATCTAATATTTTATAAAATAAGAATACGTTGCTTCTTTTTAAGCATGGACAGTTGATTAATGTAAATAATAAATTATTCGTAGGTAACATAATTATATATAAAAAGTAATTTGTGTCGAAGGGACGCATGCCAAGAATGAAATTGATCGCGGTCTCGTCTATTTTACTAATTAAATTTGTATGAAAATTAAATTACAATTACAAACGCATTTTAAATTTCATTCTCTTGTATAGGCTCGAGACTAATCTGCAATGTAAAATTTACGATATAAAACTTTAAACTAATTACATTTGATACCGAGAACTGGTAAATTGAAAATCGCGTATTTTGCTAAAGTCGCTCGGCCTCGAATCCCCCGTGCGCTATGTTTTTCATTTCAAATAACTCCGATCTCTTGTGCGCGTGCGCGTGCCCGTGTATTTTTCGCTGCAGCAGTGAAAAAATCGCGTCCCAAGAAAGCAACTACTAAAAGTCAATCAGAAAGCTGGAGCGCGATTGAAACTCGATCGTTGGGGGGGGGGGGCAGTGGCCATATAATTGGATATCAGTCAGCGAACGCACGGAATTATCAATACGAAATCGTTTGGCGTCTTACGCGCCACTTTCGCGCGGATAACGTCGGCCTGATTTTTCGCATTAGCATCCACCGATGGAGCGAGAGCGAACGGATCGGAGCTGCTCGCGAAACGCGCAACCTAACGACAAAACAAAGCCAGTTGTTGCAACTCTCGAGCCCAAACGTGGATTGGCTGAAATAACGCTGAAAATGGCGCTGGAACGATTCAGCGCAATAACGAGGATCACGCGCCCTCTTTTTGGCAAGGATTAATCTATTTCGGGATTGGTTAAAAGGGACCGACTTGGTTCAAGAGATCTTTAACGGAGAGACGCAGCTTATGGATTTTGCGATCGTTGCTCGCGAGATTACGGCAACTCCAATAGAATATCGTTGCTAATAATCGTTACAAATTTAATATATGCTACTTAGTATTTAGTATTGTAATTTACGCGCTAATAAGGAATAACGCTGATGCGCATTAGTAAGAAAGTCTTCGCAAGCCCTTTGCGAGTTATAAAAATAGGATGAAATATATTTTACAGTTGTGATTATCTGCGCTCACTATTACCGAGGTTAAAGATTGAATTAAAAATCGGGAAATTTGTCGAGACATTTAAGGAAGTCTTGGCGTTGCCTTATTTTGACGCAACAAATCTTCCACTTTTAATTTTATTTCGCGCTTACTTTTCTCGGGCAAACGATCAATTTCTCACTCCGTCTGCTGAAAGGAGGAGCATTTGTCTATTTTCATTAATTTCTCGACTCACACAAGGGCTTATCATTTGAGGCTCATCCAGTCAAGAGCTTGTGCCGTATAAAGCAACGCGCAGTTAAGAGTTCGATGCGATATTTTAAGCAAAATGCCTAGCGCCCAGGAATACACGGAGAAGGGCAATAAATAAATACGCTTCCGGCGAAATTATTAATTGAAGGAGATTTAATGGAGTTATTTACAGCGTGCGTGCGTGCGTGCGTGTGGGAGGGGGAGGAGAGAAGATTTATAAAAGTGCAAATAGTCGGCGAGCTTGTGGCGATGCCGACGGGACGGCGCCGGCGACTCGTTGGTCGTATCTCGGCGCATACGTTGTCGTCGCCGCGTGACGATTCAACTCGACGGCGGATCCGGTCGATCGATCGATCCGCGCGTTACGCAGTCGGCGCAATCGGTGACATTTATCCGGCGCTCGATCAGCTGAGCTCCGCGACCTCCTCCTGCTCGCGCAGTTTAGCCAACTGCTCCCGGTGTCCTTCGCGTTGCCTCCGAGGCGCCGATCTGCAATTTGCTCGCAGACTTCTTTCTTCGCTTCGTTTCATCTTCCCGTTGTGGTCAGAGCCTTTACTTCTTTGTGTCTCAAAAAATTATAAGCACGCTCGAACAGTCGAACAAACTATGCACACCCGAATGTTTAAATTTACTTTTAGAACGACAGACGCCCGTCTAGTCGGCATTTTTTACTCCGCTTATTATTCCACATTGTGCGTGTGTTGCTGTGTGCGTAGCTCTTTTGATAATACCACGTTAATGTTAATGAATGCACTCTTTGCTCGGGCTCTAAGATAGCGCTTTCAGAAGCAATTTTCGAACAGAAATTTCGGGAAATTAGTATATTCGGAAACGTGTGCGAATTAAATATTTTTATGTTTGTTATGACGAAAGCACTTATCGCTTACTATAGTTTATCCGATATTCGGGGATGGATTTATAAGTTCCCGTTAAAATAATTACGTTTGTGCGCGAAGTCCGAAAGACGCGCCGACAGTTTTTACAATTTTTAAGTCGCCAAATTAGCTCGAGCAAAAGCGACCAAACGTATGCAGTCAATGAACACTGGCAGCAGTTTTGCAAAATAAAGTGAATTCTTAGACGATGGCGTCGAAAAAGCATACCGTGTTGTCTTTTTTCGCGCGCTACACGACTTGCATTCCGATCAATGAGACAAAAAGTCGAATAGGCAGTTGCAGTCTAAGCGTCGACGCAGAACAGTAGCTCATTCACACGGTCTTCTGCCTCCCTTTCATCTTTTCTTAACTATTTATCTTCTCTCTCTCTCTTTCACACGCCCGCTCTTTCTCCTTTTTGCTTTTGCCTTTCTTTCATTTTATGTATTTTCTGCTTTCTATTGGTTCCAATTTTGCATCAACTCTGTTTCTTTTTATGCTTAGAATTTTCAAAGTAACGAACCAATTTTTTAGATTATGCATTAAACTATCGTCACAATTGTCTAATTCAACGATATAATAATAATGAATCGATAAATTTTCTTTCTTAAACGAACATTTTCATAGTAAAAATGTAGCACACATGTAGCAGGTGATGAATTCTTAAATTAGGTATTCATTTATCTTAAAAATCTTTATTCGGTCTCCAAGATGGAAATAATTTATTATGAATTTTGAAAGATGCATTATTATTTAGATTGCGTAAAAATAATTTAATTTATTAAACAATGATTTTATTGCTCGCGCAGAATCTAGGGCTTAGTTTTAAAACTAAATTAAAACTACCATCAACGTCGTTATCTTCGTTACTATTGTTTTATTAATGTTACGCGTAAAAGTATTAGTTATACTTTTAATCGTACGATGAGCGCATGAAAAACTTTTTAAAAAAACTTTATTTTAAATTCATATAACCGAAACTTCGTATGCCGCTTTAAAATAGTTTAAAAGACCATTAGCACGTTTTCTTTAACGGTTTACAAAAGTTCGCATCGAGTAAAATATGTGTTAAACTCGAATACAGTTTGCAATTTAAATTTATCGATATTTTTAAATGCATAGCAACAGTCGCGCGAGCAGTTAAATAATTTTAAAAACGTATTTATAATTCAAGCAATTGGTACTGCATTGATATTTGATAAGCAAAGGTTAAAAAAATCGAGTTCGACTTTTTCAGACTGCTTAAACATTATTCCAATGGTTGTTAAGCTATGGCGAACGGTCTACAACTACCTGCAAAGTCAGACCATGAACGGCTCCTCAAGATTCCAGTGGGGATTAAAGATGTTTTTAAAACGAAATCGTCCGAGTGGTAGCAGATTTTTCGCGAACACTTTGTATTATTAGAGGTTAAATTTTTGTCCGATATTCTGTTTGTGTCTGTGTCGTTGTCGTCGTTGTCGTCCTCGGCTCGAGTTACCACTTCTTGTTTCGACGACTGGCTCTCACCTGGTTGCGTTCACGTTTGCAGCTCTTGCAATAAATGGCGGAGGCCTTGCTCCAGTCAATGCCTCGTCTACTGGAAATGAAACGAAATAAAGCAACGGAAAGAAAAGTTCGTTGAGCGCGAGCGAACTCCTTTGAAAATTATGCGCTCCATGGCGAATGGATGCGAAAACTCTCGCCGAGAGGTCGGAGAACGAACACCTAATGGGAGTCCAGTCAGGCAAACTGCATTTTTTCCTTCGATGTACAGAGAGAGAGAGAGAGAGAGAGAGAGAGAGAGAGAGAGAGAGAGATATCTATGTGTGCGTGCGCGCGCGCGCGGTGCCGCTTTTATAGATTTTGCCAAGAATACCACGGCGCATTTTTTACGCGCTCTTAAGTAAACTGTAAACGCGGTGTGAAGATAAAAATATTTTGCTCTGATCTAGATTTTAATAGTTATTATTTATGGCCGGCTAATTTGACGGAAGGCACTTAAAAATTGGCGCTACTCTGACTCGTTCACCTTTTTTCGTTCCTTCGCACCATCCATATTTTATGTCATTTCCTACATCAAAGAATAATTTATTAATCGCGATGCAACTTTGTTGCGAATACCCGCTATTTATACCTCTTTTCTCCAATATTTTTCATTGGAAACACACGCGTAATTCTTTGACTATAATCGAAATGATTTTTATTACTCGCTGAAATAGTTTCGAGCAATTTTCTTCGCGAAAATACCGTCTGCCTTCGCAAAACGAAAATTCTCGAAACGAGTTTACATTCTGTATTTCCATAATTTTATGCATCTGCACATCGTAGTTTTTTTCAGATCTGCTTTTTTCCTTCACCAGCCAAACAAATAAATCTCGGGTAACAGGGTGGGACGGAGATATTTTTGCAGCGGTAATGAAAGGGTGTCATTTACTCTTTTTGTACAGAATGTACCTACGCTCGGTCTCTAATCTATTTAAGAGTACTTACATTTGCATACAGCGACGCTAGTCAGTAGGGTGGGTGTGTGTGTGTGTGTGTGTGACCTCGTAGGATGTCGAAGGAGTTATTAAAAATTGTATCGCTTTAGCGATATTAGCTCGCAAATGCTTTAGATTAATTAGAGACGATCTCGGGACTACCATAAAAACGCGGAAAAAGAGGAAAAGAGGAGGGGGAGAGGGGAAAGAGTTGGCTAGTGACTATAGAAGCGCAGCAAACTCGAATTTCTGCGAGGTGAGCTGAGACTGACAATGATCGATGAGAACAACGTGCGCGCGTCGTCTCGCAATGCGTCGAGAATTTTTTAATTCGCTGCAATCTTTCATCCCTTATATGAATGCAAATAAAAAGAAAAGGAATAATGCATAGACAATACGATCGAGGCGCATACGTGGCCTTTCTATCAATACATTTTTAACGCCGTCTTATATGTTAATGGGGAAACGATGACGTTTCTCCTTCCTTTCGCTTTAATCTCGTTTTTTCCTTCGACGAACTTTGATGATTTTCCAATAATCAAGAGATCCTCGAATGCAGATGCTGAAATGAAAGATTATTATCGATTATCGGTCAGTCGTCTGCGAGCGAAGGGTCAGTTTTCTAAAGTGGAGTACAGTAGTCCGACGAATAATTAATTCACCGGGTAACGTAATCTCAAGTGATTTTGCACTGTAACTTCGACTCCAATTTCTGTCCAATTCGCCTTTAATATTGCTTATAGTGAAATCCGAATTGACATTTCGTTCCACGAACGCAACGTTCCCACAATAGAATTTGACGACTGCAACCATTAATCATCTTATAATTGCTGAAATAAACGAAAAATAAAACGATTATTTTTCTGCCAATTTTGGATAAATATACGATTCATTTTGGTCTTAAAATTGAGATAAAGTTTCAAAAACATTACCATAAATGAGAACTTTTTGACTTTTTAACGAGCAAAAATGATTTAGATGAGTTTAACACAAATTTTATAAGTATTTAATAAATTGAACGTATGTTTCCTGAACGGAATATAAATTTTTCATATTTTTATGCCTTTTTTCTCTAAGATAGTTAAAAGTAAAAAATGTAATAAATCGAATTGTAAACAATCAAGATAACAATTTTTAAACGAACAAATTATTAATAACTTGAGTTTTAAATCAATTTCATTATTTGAAAGGTATTTAAAATATTAAGAAACAATAAATTAAATGTCTATTTTCAGCCGAATCGCATTAATCATTATTTTATTCGCCAAATTATATTAATAAATGAAAAAATATAATCAAGTTATTTTTAAGTATGGATAGATATTTTTGGTAAATTTGTATTATTGATCAAATTTAATTTTGGAAAAAACAACTCCGATCGATTTAAATTTCATCAAGTTCCATGTATTTTTGAATCATTGCAGATAATCTTATTCCGAAGAAGAACTCAAAGAATAAAGCTGAACTTTGCCTTTCACGTCAAATGTTAAGATCGTTGCATAATTCGAGAGGTTATGTAATTGATATATTCTACATTTGCCTTTATTATTCAATTCTGTAGAAATATAGTTTTTTGCATTGGAACTTGAATAGAATGTGATGAAAATTTCAAATATACGTAACTTGTACTATTATGCCTATTTCTATAAAGCAGATGTTTAATTAATACAACATGTAATTCAATACTTTAAAGGCAATGCATGGAATATTAAAATAAGTATAATAAATAAAATTAATTATGTATATAATAAAACCTCTAATATACGTAATAAATCAATCGTAAAAAATTATAACACTAAAGAATTGTTATTAAAAGTTTTCAAAGGAAAAAAAGATTTATGTATTGACGTTAATAAGCGTTGATAACGTCAACATTAGCTTATTTGAAATTTATAAAACTAATATCTGTGCACTATAGGACAAAATTAAAACAGATATTGTTATAAAAAAGTTTTTCTCTTATTCGCTTGTACATTTTTTTACATATTTTTTTTTATTTATTTTATTCGGAGGAGTAAGTTAATATAAATATATTCATATGGAAATATGCGTACGTTTAATTAGATCGTGTCTATAAAGTTTGTATTATATCAATATAGTAAATTTTTAAAAAAATCTGAATTTTTCGGTTTTTTTGTTTAAAATGAAGTATTTGAAAAGTATCTAAATTTACCTGAAATTTTGTATCCAGTTTCTGTTTTTTATAAATATTATTGTAAATTCTCGAAATCAATCGTAGTATTATGATGCTTATGCTTTTTCATTACTAGCGATTAGTGTACTTTTTAGATGTGACATAACATCCGAAAGTCTGTCGAAAAAATATTTAAAAATAATTTAAAAAGGAAGAGTTAATGGTTTTAAAAAAATGTTTTGTTATTACGTGTTAATGTTAGAGGGGCCGCGCGATTAAGTAATGCTATCGAATCAACATTAACCGAATAAATTGCATTGGAACGGGATGATCCGAGTATTTTGCACCTCTTATTCGGAATACAAACATCGATTATTCGAGATAAATTGAGCGATATAAAGGAATATGCGACAAGATCGCGGAAAGAAGTAACACGTACGAACTCGTTTGCGCGTGTTTGTAGGCGTTGGTGGGCACAAACTTATCACGTCGCACTGCCAAACAATGCGTGGCCCTCGAACCGACGATCAACAAGCTTAATCGTACATAAAGAGATAACTGGGCAGAAGGAGAGAGAGAGAGAGAGACAGAGAAGGGGGAAAGAAATTTTTTTGGGGAAACAACAACGCGAAATTACATCTTAAAAACAATCGTCTCACGAGCAGTTCCGGAGTGGGAATAATCTGCCAAGAACCGAGTATACAGTGCAGACATTATAGGTACACGAATCGGAGAGGAGTGCGAAGCTTCGCGTCTCGCGCGTTCAAAAGTGATTATAAAAGGAGGTAGAAAAATAAGAAGAGAGAGAGAGAGAGAGCGCCGAGTTTAGCACAAGGCGTGGTGCGATGCAACGTGCGGGTCGAGGTGCACCGGCACCCATGCGTGTGTGCAGGCGCATCCTACATCCGACCAGGCCCGAGAGGAGGAGGAGGAGGAGGAGGAGGAGGAGGTTGTGCGGCTCTGCGGCGCGTGCACGAGGAGGAGGCTTGTCATTATTGTTGCCCGGACTCGGCATAATATTATGTCATTGTGGCTTCATCAGCGCGCCTCCGTGCTTTTCCTTTTTGCGAAAAAGAGATTTGAAGAGCGCGGGTGAGGAGGGGGGGGGCGGGAGTTAACAACCCGCTCCGTCCTAACCTCAGCATCTCGAGCTTTCCTTGCTCACGAGTGTCCGTCATGCCGCGCAGCTTTTACTACGTGTGCGCGCGGTTCTGCGACGGAGTTATTTCGTGTCCGACTCTGCTATCGCGTGCGTGCGCCATTTGCATGTGTCCGTGCGACACTCCGCAACAAGAATTTTCCTCTATCGATTGGCCGCGCGCTTGTGTTGGTTCTCGTGTTCTCTTTCCTTGGCGCAAACGCTCGTTTAGGTTCATCGGAAAGGATCGCGCGAGTTTTCGGCGGTCAGCGCTCGGAGAAACTGACGCGTTAGAGACCGAATGCGCGCACGGAAACGACCCCATACCTGCAGTGCGTCGATAGTTGAACTCAACGGTCAAGGGGGGGGGGCTACGTTGATAAGGAGCAAAGTCGCGTAAGGTCTTGCTCGTATCAACATTCGCCAGCCTTTTGTTAAATAATTTAAAATAATGCGACGAGTGCGAATAATATTTTCTCCCGAAACGCGGAGATTCGAATTATCGCTGTTCCATAGCCATTCCATCTCCAAGTGCTCGTGCAAGAGGGGAATTTTCCCGCGCGCGAAATATTTTCGCCAGATTGTTTACCTTTTCGTTAACACTTCCTCCAATGCCCTCTGTCGCGGCGATCTTCTCGAACGAAACGATGGGCGGCGCTCGTTGGAGGCGAAGCGACAGAGAACGAAAATAAAAATAGAGCGAAATAAAGCGAGTTCTCGATTCTTCTTCTTCGGCGGGCTTCGGCACATTTCTTGCCCCGGCAAAGCATCTAATATCGCAGTCCGCAACGGCGTTGGCGCAACTTGCTGAACTTTCAATTAACTTTCACGAGTTGAGGTTCCATTAGATGTGTTGACGCAGTTGGGCAGGGGAGGGGGAGGGGCAAGCACAGGAGAGTAAACAAGCCCCGATAAAAATAAAAAAGCTCCAATCCATCATAGAAGTTTGCTTGTTCTTAGCACAGCGATGCGCGATATTTACACGAGAGAGAACCGCTGCCTCGTTCATCATCGCTCGAGTACTTTGCGATGAACTTATGCAAAAGGGACCGCAGCGCGCGGCCGCAGATTGTGAAGAGTTCGCGGTCACTTCCATCCTCGGGGAAACCAGGAAGCTGATCATTCCCGAGTCTTAGTTGGCGCGTACGTGCGCACTGACCCGCGACCGCTGCTGCATCATCATCCCCGGCGCACAACCTTTTACGCCTTCGGTCGACTTTCGTTCGCGAGCCCTTTTTAGTCCTTTGTTTGCGCATCTCCGTGCGCGCCCTTCGCCATTCGACGACTGCTGGGACATTCTTCCTTTCGTTTCTCTCGCACTTGCATTCTCCGGCCTAATACCCATTTCCATCTATTATTCTAGCTATTTATTACGCTTTCTTATCTCCGGTGGATGTTCTAGGAGTCGTGGCGTATCTTGAAACGGTGCTCCTGTCAATTCCACAAATTCCCCTAGCCAGCATTTATTTACTCCACTAGACGACTCGAGCCTTTTTCATTTTGACGCGTTTTTTTTTTTAGTCACGGTAATCGATGACAATTTGTTGAAAACTCACGATCGGTGTTTGCATTCGAGTGAAAATAGTAAATTCGTTTTCCTTATTCGGAATGAAGTTTTATTAACGAACGCAGCTGACCTTCGACGATTAAACCGGTGGATGGGGTAGAATTCTATTGGTTACTTGAAATAAGAAACGGAAGCATATTTAAACTCTAAAATTTTTCGAAATTCTAAATTTTAATTTTGAGAATAATCTTTCAAAGTGCCGCTAGAAATTTTGCATCGTAACCAAATTCTTACGTTGTAATTAGAGTAAAATTTAAACTGCTTGTTCTCTCGAGGTGGTGGGTAAACTTCATACAAATGCACATAAATTAGTATTCTAGTGTGCATTAATACATAATGAAATTTACTCGCCCAACTCGCTCTTTAAATTACTTTTCTAATAAATCTGCATTCGATTGCACTTAAAGTAATGAGATATTTTCAGTTTTTATCGACGGTTAATTTGATTTCGATACAATGCTCATTAACGCGCGTGAAATTTGTAATCTGAATAAAGTCAACGTCCACGCGTAAAATTTGGAAGCGACTTTTTTTTATCGAACCATTGAAATACATCTTTATCAAGCTGTCGAAACTCGCACAGACGAAAGAAAGTGCTGCCAAGTTCGGAGCTCAAAATTAATCGTCTGGAGTTCGTCTGAATCGTGCGTAAAATCCCTCCCTCCCTCCTGACCCCCTCCCGTTTGTGGAAAAGGACTTGTAAAATAATATGGCGCAAGTATCTTGGCGACATCTCGGTCGACTTCTACTAAATTATTTTCGCTGTTTGTTAAAACGCAATAGTCTAAAGCGAGTGAGAGCAAGAAGCAATTTCGCGCACCAGCAGCTTCGCGATTTACCGACCGATCGAATCGCTATCGCCTATCCTTGTTTCTCTTCTTCTTCCCTTTTGTTTGCAAATTTTCGTCCCTACTTTGTCGAGGCTTTGCGAAAACTTGTATCGCTGCGAGTCATCTAATAGTTGCTATCGATTTGCATTTATAATACAATCGGTATTTCGGAGCAAAGAAAATGCAATTAGCCGGGATTCCGTAATGGTAGTGCGATGCATGTTATCGCAGTTGTTTCAAAGAGGAAAAGCGTATCGATTTTTAATGTTTCGTTTGTAGGCTCGTAAATAATCGACTCGAATTTTGGATGTTTGGTCGTATGCAAACGTCGAATAGTCGTCCGTAATTTATCAAGACTAGTCTATAAGAGGACACTGTGTGTACGTACAACAAATCAGCACGGAAATTGGCGTGTGTTCAGTTTTCGCTCTCAATCTCTAGCCTCGAGTGCGTATATCTGTATATTTCAATAGTTGAAAGCTTACGAAAACTCGGATGCACCGAATGCAAAAATATTTACTTTTTGCGATAAGTGTATTTTTGTGCATTATTTTACTTTTTAAGGGTTGCCGTAGCTCCGGTAAATTGAAAAGGATAATTTCCGAATAAATTTTAATACGAATTTATTTACGTACACTTCTTCGAGAGAAGTAAATAGTGAATTTAGAGAACTTTGAATTTTTATTTTCAATTTTTTTCGCTTAATATCAGAGCTACAGGTAATCAGCATCAATCGCATCTAAGGGGTTTGTAAATACTTTCAGTCGATGAAATTAAACGTGGCAAAAGTAAGAGCAGGGAAGAATGACGTTGCGGAGGAGTCGAAAAGAAACACAAACCACGGACACATTCTTAGGTCGGTCGCGAAAAACTGCCCCGCAGCAGCTTCTCGAGATCGTAAAATTCGCGGTAGAGTTTAGCGACGATGTGCGTGTAAAAGTCGCGTGGCTTCGGTCGCGCGCACGCCAAGCTGTGCTTGCGAGTGTGCAAATTCAACGAGTGCATGCCGCACAGTGCAGGATGATGCACCTTATTCGACTCGGGCGGACTATATCTCGTTGCGCTTATCTGCGCAGGCACGAGACCTCGCGCTCTCTCTCTCTCTCTCTCTCTTGCACCCTTATCTCCGGCAACGCTAATGAAAGGCCGCTCGTTTCGTTGCTACTCGCACTCGCTCTTTGCGAGTGTCGCGTGCTTTTTTCGTATCTCGCGCCACCGAGATAGTGCGCTTAGGAAATACGGGCATTTTTGCATAAATCTGTTTCGATAAGCTGCTGCGATCACTCGATCGAGCCCCCATTTAAATGTCGCTGTGACGGAACGCACGTTGCACTCGACGATGTTTTCTTCTTTCAACAAGGCAGTACTTTCTAGGTGTTGAAATAAAAACTCCGCAGGTGTCTTGTCGGAAGAATCATTTATTTAGTAAAAATGTTGAAATACAGCTTTACCAGCCAACAACTTTTTACCTTTGCTAAGTAATAGTATGACCGTAAATCGAAACTAAGACTGTCCTTCGCCGACGACAATGTATATGCGTCTATCTACGCTAAATATTCTAGCCATACTTAAAAAGCACACGGTGTTTATGCGTGCCATATTACGCGTGAGTATCAATGAACTTTGTTTGCATTCGAGTCAAGTATCATCAGAAAGGTTACGATTGTGTCTTCTATTATTTATGGCTCTATCGTAAAATCATTAGGGCTATGGCGAAGAACGTAGTTTAAGATTACATTTTCAACACTAACCGAACGTACAGTCTTTTCTACTTTCTGCAATAACTCGCGTAATTCGACTGGATAGCAACGAAAAGTGCAAAATTACTGCAAGCACACCTTTAAACGTATCGCGAAGAACTATTGTCTAATGTAGTGCACGCTGATGCGGCCGATATCTTTCTCGTAAATATGGAAAACGAAATTTCATCCTAACCAAGGAATAGCCGTAGAGATTAGCCCCCTCCTCTGGGCAATAAAATCGTTTATTCGCAATGAAGCTGTTGACGCGCCTGCACTCGGGCAAGTTGCCATTAGATGCAGGGTCGAATGTAACGTACGCAACATCTCCAACTGAAGGAGGAAAACGAGGAAAGCGAGGAAATGTCGGAGGAGCCGAGATCGCGGAATAAGGAACCCACCCGCTCGCTATAAAATTCACCAGCTCGACCCTCGCAGCTGCGAATTGCGTTTTGCGATTTGCAAACTGTGGCTAAGCGCGTTCCTCTCGGTGAGGATGCTGGGCTTCGTCCAGTGTCCAGATAACGGACCGTCGCCTGCGCGATAAGAATTGGAGCCCTCGGACTAATGGAACTATGAGAGATTGTAAGTTAGAACGTGGTACTTGAGTTTTCCTAGCCTTGGCTACCGATATAACGAATAAGAACTTTCCATCCTTTTCAATACTTGTTTGCGCGAGGAAATTTTTCCATACGCTCCGACTTATTTTATGTTGCAAATTCGAAGAATCGCGTGCTTTTATTCGATTTTTTAAAAAGCAATTCGACTCAACCTTATTCGGACACATCCTTGGGTCATTAAAATTTCGTACAACATTTTTACACAATGTGCGCGAATACTTTCAGCTTTCAATTTGTCCGTTAATTATCAAATGTTTGCTTGAATACAAATTTATCTTTAAGGTCCATTCAACAACTTGAGCGCAAGATGTATTTTCTCGTATAAATGAAATTTTTGAATAAAAATGTTTCAGGAATTTGATCGATGCCAATGATAATGCAAACATTTTCCAAAAGTTATTGCCAATTTATAAAATATTGAAATATACGCGTTGATCAGGAGTTGCAAGAAAAAGTGCATTATTGTGTTATATTTTTTCAATCCAAACAATATTAACTTTAATCGCAAACTGTGGAAAAGGAAACTCTATTTTTCTTGATACGGTACATGAAACCAGTAATGAGTCAATTCTTGTGCTATAAAAGCTATTATTTTCCGAGCATTTTTCACAACTGAGGTTGAAATTGATTAAGTTAAAAATGTATTATCGAAGTCACGCGATAATTGGAAGTGCACAGTGTAAAGCATGAGAATAATTGGAAAAGTAAATAAAGAATAAAGTAACGAGAGCAGTTTTTGCGAGCTGCTAGAAAAAGACGGAAATGGTGGACCTTTCGTCGAAGAAGGTGCAAGTCTTCCTCTTCCAGTTTGCGTGTGTAAGCCAACTTTTTCGTCCCCTACTGCACCAAACACTCGACGGACAACCAGGGCGAACGTGTGCGAGTTGATCGCAGCCTCTGATCAGCACCGATATCTGATCGAATCATTTTAATGTGTCGTGCGCGCACGCGCACGCACACAGAGAGAGAGAGAGAGAAGGGCGCGCTCTCGTCGAGCTTGAGAGTGTGTGTGGCGCTGGAGTACAACGTGAGATTCCAATTTTCGTTCTTACGAAGGAGATGAGGATTTGCTCGTTCCCTTTGACACCGCGCGCTCAGCAGCAATTAAACTTACGTTGGATGCTTCGAATGGCTCGATTCGAATATTGAGTTTTGGTACGTAACACCACCACCGCGTTTGCATTTCTTTTAAATTCATCTGCGATTTTTGGCCAACGACGCAACTCTCAGTTTCGCCTCTGCCAGCGATGCAATTAATGTCCCCAGGGCGTTTTATCGCCCAGTTACACTCCGTGGCGTAATTTGTTTTAACCTTATTTTAACGCGTTTTCAAGTTCCTTTGTCCGATATCCCTTACTATTCTAATCGTTGCAAAATTATGCGTCCTAGCTTAAGCTAAATTTATGAGTTAAACGATGTGCGCGAACGCTTATAGTTTTTAAATGCATAAAGAAAACATATAAATATCACGTTATTCAAGTCTCGTTAATTAAACTTTCTTTCGTCTAATGCCAAACATATACTTGTGATACATATACGCATTTGGCGTTAAATTTTAATAAACCTTAATGAAATTACACTAAACCTTGTCGGGTTGTAAAACTCAATTAAAAACCAAGAATTTCAGTATTTTGGTTCAGATTAAGATTGTTACTTCCTAATCTGCTTATTAACTGTAAATCATAAGCACAAATATTTAATTTGTAATTTTACATGAATATTGCTAATAATTTTAATTTTAATTACTTGATTTATGTACTTCAAAAGTATATAATAAGTTGAAAACATATTTTCCAGAATAAGTAATTAAAGTTATAGTTGGTACTCTCTTGGCTTGTCTCTAATAACGTATTTCATTAATCCAATAGAAATGCAAAATTAAAAATTTTGTGTACACCAAACATGCCTTAATTAATTTAATTTAATCTCATTTAATCTAGACCTCCTAGTTTATACTTATGAATGTGTACAATTATTTACGATTTAGGAATTTTGTTAGCTTTGTTTTTTGAAAGCAATGTAACGGTTGGTCTTCTAAGTTTTTACATTATATCAAGTTTTCAGGTACGTAAGAATTAAAAATTTAATTGAAGTTTAATTTGCGTAAAATCAAAAATGCACACGTAGTTGTAAAATGTTTGCATAAAATTGACGAATGGTAGAAATGAAAAAATATTATAGAACTACGAAGAACAATTACTCGAAGTTATAAAAATATTTCACTTTGTACATATCTTTCAAGCATATCAAATTTAGTATGTAAAATTTACTCGAATTACGTGTCTATCTTCGTTTAGTTACTGCTCCGTATCATAAATCATTACTTTGATCGTGAAATTTAGTCGTTCAACTTTGAGCTTCACGAACGAAAACACAACGATAATTTAGATTTCTAAGTGGTACAATGTAATATTACTTAGTAATGCTCGCATTGAACGGACGACATTAAATTTCACTTAAAGTCGGTCACCGGCTAATAATTGAAATTATTTTTAACTCGGGCGATTGCTTAAACAGTATTGATAAGATCGTTACGAGTATTCAGAGGCACAAAGGAACACCGAGATGCGGCTCCTGCCTACCAATCGCGCGCGCGCACACACACACGTAGAGCTTAGAATAGAACGTAAAGGTAATTGTATAATTTAGTGTAGAGCATTAAACGTTCACGCGTATCGCTACACTCGCTCACCTTTTTCTTCCTTTTATATTTGCTGACTCGCCAATAGCTTCTTCGCTGCACTTTTTGCTCATCCGGTTTGCGAGTTATACGACTCATGTATGAACACATGCTTATTTCCTATTGCAGCCAATGCGAATCGACTGTAAAAAGGAACTTTATTGCATATTACCTTATTTACAAATTGTTAAAAGCAATTATCTTGCTGATTTTTCCTCGCTTAGGCTTGGCAAGAACTTCATTTACAAATAAATTAAAATCGCGCTGGAAAAACGTTGCGCGAAGAATAATTCTGCCCTTCGACGGGAAAATTGGAAATTGTTGGTGATTCGCGAAATCATTTTAGCAATAACAAAATAACTCGATCTCGTCGATCTCGTCGGGAAATCAAAGTCTGCCGATTAGATCGAACGACTTTGATATCTTCCAGATGCTTAAGAGCGACGCAGCAGCTCGGAGATGTTTTTGTGCAAACGCATAAACGTTGCTCGGCGGTTATTATAAAATTGCTCGTGGTGTGCGTTAGAGTGTGACAAGCGCCGGTAGGCGAGTATCAACGCGCACGTCTAGCAGAGTTTCTTCGTAAGCTCGGGAATCCGGCGCGTAAATAATACTTATGTCTCGTCGCATCGACTACGGACTAGTGTTCGGTGTAAATAACGAATATAAACAAGAAATTGTACTTTTTCGCTTTGTCTAATCCTGATAAAATTCGCTGGAAGGCGCCAAGGGAACAAGTGCCCCCGAGCTCTCGGGGATCGCCTCTGGCTTGGGAAGGGATGCGAATCTGCTAATTGATTCATCTTATACACGGTTTTCTGTCTTTTTCACTGCGGCCGCGTCCAGTCGTTTATTTTTCCATCCTAGTGTGCGTGTATCTACGGCCACAGCGTAGAGAGAGAGAGAGGGGGGGGGCTCGCAGAAGCTATAGCTTTCTGCACGTTACTTTCGCCCGACGAGTCCGTATGCAAGTGCCGAGTGATTTACGAGTCTCGCGCAAATATATCAGTTGCATTTCCGCACGCGGCCCGCGCCCCGCGTCCCGCAGCCGCGCCGTAGACGAACGCGGGGGGCGGGGGAGAAGCCAGTTGTTCTCCTGTCCTTTTTTCTATCCAGCTCGGACTTTCAGCTTCGGAGGAACCGCAGCGCTTTACACATACACAACATTTGTTTCCATTACTTGCGAATCAGCTGCAAATTCAAACCCAACCTTCCCGACCCGTTGTGAGTCTCGTATTAAAATAATTTCATAAAATGTCGCCCATTTCATTTTTGCTCCAACGCTTTAAATGTAGCTGTTGTATTACGGAATTCATCCTTCGACCGCCAATGCGTGCAAAAATGTTTGCGCAATATAACGTTTCTATCAAATCAATTTATAATACAAAATAAATAATGACGTGTACTGTACATGCCACAGTGTATACATATATTTGTTTTCAATACCGAGAAAATTTTTAATTAACACAAAATACGTCTGAATATTTGAATGAAAATATTGAATATCAGCGTATTAATTTAACGAATCTAATCTCCGTGTGTGTATTTGTGGATATTTTTAAAAATCTATATTCAATTTTCAGCGTATTCTAACACTGAAAATTTTATTCGGTTTTTTCGTAAATTCAAACGATTTTTATCGCGTAAATAACGAAGGAAGAAAAATCCTACTTTTGTCGCGACTTACATTTGTCTTTTTTTCACACTCATATATACATAAATTGATATGCACTGTTTGTTGTACTTAACATTTTATAGCTCGATATCCAAATATAGAATAATTAGTTATTCGGTGGCGAAAAGAAAAATAAATAAATAAAGAGAAATTTAATAATAGAATCAAAATTTATCAGTAATAAAAATTTCAGTTTGTTGAAGGGCCACTAAATATAAAGCGTTAAATGAATTTTTTAGTTTAAAGCGGCGTGAAAAGTGAGATATCGGATAAATCGTCTGGCTGGATTGTCGCGAACACTAAAATTTAGAAGATTTGTTTTATTCAGAAATACATCGCTTATCTTCAAAATGAATATTTGCTTTTACAATGAAAGGGTTTATCGGGTCATAATTTACGATATTTTTCCAGTGCATAAAATTTATTTTATAAACGAGAATGCGGGCGTCGAAAAAATTAAAAAAAACGGGGGCAGAATGGAAGAAAAAATGGCTTCAGAACTGCAGAGTTGACTTAGCAATAGCTGCGAACTTACGAGCTGCGCTTGTCAAAATGAGTTTCGTGCGCGAAATGATGCTCTTCCAATTAACGTTTATCTAAAATATCGATCGTGAGCTTCAGCTAATGAGGCAAGTCAAAATTCTCAAAGGAGTGTAAATCAGCGCCTGTGCGTGTCTTTTAAATTCGTGAGCACAGTTACAGCAGCCGATATTGCGATGCGCGTTGACGTCCATAATTCGCGGTTGCGATAAGGATTAATGCGATTTTTGCTCGTTCACTCGTCACATTTAACCTTTGATAAAACCTCGTCTCGTCTCTCTTAGTCGCTCTCGGGTCACGTTACGGACTCGTCGGCGCGGACAATTTTCGGTTGAAGAAATTGGGAATTTTCTCGCCCCTCGCTGCCCAGCGGAAGAAACAGCTAATGTTGCTTGTAAATTTATGATATAACTTCATTGCTGCTGTTACGAAGTCGAAACGAAGCTGCGCCCATAGGAGAATCGTCGATAAATTAAGGAAAGCCTTCCATCCAAAGATTTACTTCGGACATTAGCTGGATGATCTACGAGTATAAAAATAATTAATTCGGGAAGAGGTTGTAAAAGCGAAATCAAAAGATGAATAATCGAGGAGGAGCTGCTGCGTTGCGTCCCCGCGCACAATATCATATTGTTCTCAAAGGAGAGCGTAAATCGCTCGGCCGGTAATCATTTTTCCATCGGCGCAATATATCACTCGCAAGATTCCGGAGCTTCCGGCCGAAACGCGTGATTTACGCCGCGAAGGCGAAACTAACCTTTTTGCTCGGAGGAGACTAAGTGTAACGTTACAGTGCAGCCGTAGCCGCAGTAACGGCTCGAGTCAACCCGAGTGTCCCTCGCTTTTCTCTTCGATTGCGTTACGAGTCGCGGCAACTACGCGCCTGCGAACTTGCGACGAAGCTTTCGACTGCTTCCTCCGTTTATTTTGCCCCGGACATTTCGCGGAGAGAAGCTGTGGCCCGTTTTGGAAGAAGGTGCGTCGTTTCCCGACGCAACGAGCGTCACGATGCGTCACGCGTACGCCTGTGCGTGAAAAATTGACGACGATGTTGCCGCGTATACGAAAGAAACAGCACGAAGCTGCAAATAAGTTTTCCAGAATTGTTGTTGGACAAAAATAAAAAATGAATCCTGTCAGGTACTCTGTGATAGTAAAATTTGGTTCGAGCATCATTATTTAATTTATATTCGTAATTTACATTTTGTGACTTGACGGGGTAAATTTTAACTACCGACACTCAAAGCACGTCCGCGTAGTTGCCAAAAACACGACAATCCCATTCGAGTTTCTCTTTTAACGACTGCCGAAGATGCAACAGTTTGCTGCATTAGCGAATTTTTGGGGGCTTTTTACGAGCGACTCGTTCGTTCTTCGTCGACATTTCGAGCAGTGCAGTGCTGGGGGGAGTGTCTTTAATTAGAAAATCATTACGCGCGCTGAGAGACGTTCGCTGGGCGGTCAGTTTCGTTGCAAAATTTGAATCGGCACCGACGTAATAAGACTCGACTTCAGCCGGGCAACATCAGGGAATCGCGCCTGCGCACAACGGCTCGGTGCAGCTCCCCGATCGTACATCGCGCGCACGGATAAGGTACGTTATCAAAAGGCCATTTTTTTCGGGAAAACTCGGGCTGCAACGTGTAGGCTAGGAATTTCCGAGCCTCTGCCGCGGAGGAGAAATCTGTTGCGTTGCCGGTGTAGGTGCAACCTACAAAAGCGCCTCTGTACTCCGGCGTAGACTCAGTGGGAAATAAACGCTCGCTTGATTTATCGATTGGCATCGGCTACGTTTTTTCGATCCCTCCTTTCGAAATACAACGTTAATTGAAACATCGCTCTTTCCGATTATTCATTTGGCTTTTTGCTCAAATGGGGCTACCTGACGTTTCGCAACCACACGAGCACAGGACTCGCTTGTATGGACGCGGATACACGTACTTGGACACGTTTAATAAGCTCCTGCCTTTGGCTGCGTCACACCAAGTCGCGCGCACGATTATTAATGCGCGAGAATACATTAACAAGAGGCGCCATCGACGTGCACATCGACATGTGGAAACGATCGATGTAGTCGCCAGTGGCGGCACACAGTGCATGTAAGCCGCGAGAGGCTTTATAATTTTATTTTTGCACCCCGGCTCTCTAGCAGGGGCCCCCGTATTTAAAAATTTGCATAATAATTTTTGATATGTTTATGTGTATAAACCTTTCTCTCTCTCCTTCTCTCTCTCTCCACCTACCTACTTATGTCACAGCGAACGTGCGCGAATCGTTGCGCAAAATATGAGGAGCGCAGTAAAGGAGGGTGGGGGAGGCGACTGCAGACGGCCCTGGGATTAAAAGTTTTTACGCTTGTATTGTGCTTGGAAGATCATAAATAAGTGATTTGTCAGAATCAGACATGTGCCTTGTTACGTGCGCGCCCAGGTTTAACATTATCCGGGCCCTACTTGGTATTTCTCGATATCTCTCCCCTTTTTGGTCCTTCTTTTTCTCCATATCTTCCTCTATTTCCATCTTTTTTCCTTTCTCTACCTTTCCTCATATTCCACGTTTCTTCCCCCCCCCTTCATTTTCTATTTTTGTTTGGCTTTGTTTCCGCTTTTTTAAGCTCCGTTGCGAGACGCCATTTTATTTTATTATTTTTCATCTTTGCTCCCTTTTGTTTATGTCTTTTCGAAAATTAGTTTCATTTGCGAGATAGAAGATCGCAACTGCTTATTTGCTCGATTCGTTAACCGTGGGATGGGGAATTTTCATCTTTTCAAAAAACAAGACTTACTATTTCAACGATGCAAAGCGAACAATAAATTGAAGTTATTCTTTGATAACGTCGAAGATCAACTTTTTCAATTCCCAAATATTGTCTGATATTCCCTGTCATCGACATAAAATAATATCATGCATACATAATAATTATAAACATTACTGTACAATGAAGAATTAATTCAAATAAACTGATATATCTAATTTAATCATTTGCAATAAATTTTAAAGATTCATTTCGTGAATTTTTTTGATAAAATTTTTTATTCTCAAACATTCATGCCGTTAAAATTTAAAAAATAAATCTTCGCAAAAATACACGGAGTTTCAAAAAGTTTTTTTCTTAAACGAAGAAGATAAAATTTTTTTATTAAGTTATTTGTTTGTTAAGAGTATATACTCGTAATATAAATGTATATATAAATTATTCAACCGCTAACACAAAGTTATACAGAATTATTAAAGATTAACAATAATTTTTCTTTGTATTAGCTTGTATGAACAATATTAATTTATGATAATGCGCTCGAAAAACTTCCATTTAACTTTTTCGTATAACGTCAAAGATTAAAATTATACTTAATTCAGATGCATTAGAATATGGAAAGACAAAATTAATTTCTTCAAAATTCTAAGCATAAATATTAAATTACAATAATATAAAAATAGGAGTGCGCAAAATGATCTTTTCAACAAAAAATATAATATTATTGTGTCAATTAGTAAATTCGTATACGATGTTTCCATATAAGTATTTTTATTAACATAACCAACAAACAAACATTTTTGCATTACACTACTTGTTACTACACAACGTATCAAGTACTTATAAAAAATATGTAAGTGTTAAAACTTATTATACCGTAAAATTAATACCAGAATATAATAACAGTAGGGAAAAATTACAATATATTTTCAGCTCATAAAATAGATAACTCATTCTTCTTCAGTTTTTAGTTAAAATCGATTCAGAATTAAAATTTTTTTTTATCATGGTTATAAAAATTAAATTACCTGAATTTGTAGATAGAAATAAAAGCAAACTTATATTCCATGTGTTATTTTATCGACTATGATATTTTATGTTATTCTGTATAAGCAAATATTCTTAAATTTAAATTTTACATTTTATGAATATTTAAAAATATATCATTTTTGAAAATTTCACGATATTAACATTATAGTTAGCACAAGTATGAAACTAAATTCCTACATTTTATCTTTATTTTAATGTAATTAGATATCTAAGATAACTTATCAGATTTATAAATATTATTAAATTTTTAAAAATGCGAATTTTTACTTATCACGTTAATTTTTTGCGTAATAAATGTTAAGAATGATAAGCAACGTTAATTAGATATTTTAAAATCTTTACACCACAATAAAATTAAACATTAATGTTTTCAACAATGTAATTTATAAGTTAATCATTTTTCGTTAAATAAATGAAACTGGTCTAAGCATTTTATAATTTTTTTCAATTGGCATGAAATGTAATTCGTTCCTTTAAAGTCATAAAAGTTAAAAGAATTACAAATGGAAACACAGATAGTTTACATTATCAATTTTAACATTTCATTTTTATAGTTTAGTTTGTGTACAATCGGTGTAAAATAAAATAAACGTTTATAAGAACTCGGAGAATTACAATAAAATTCTAATTATAAAAGCATAAATTATTCGAATGAATTTAAAGTACATCGATCGATACGAGTAGGTGAGAAAGAATTTTGAACAAAAGCACTGGAAGCTTCAATATGCACATTGATAAGAAAGAATAAGAGAAATCTTTAGCATCTAATTCAGTAATATTTTACAAGTAGTAATGCTTAATAGGTATCGATAAGCTTTCAAGTGTTGGCGTGAAAAAGGCAAGAGATGTTAAGGAGTTTTAGCGAATTCCCAAAATAATAGTTAAAATGCCGGTCCGAAAGAAGACTTCCTTATCGACTACACTGCAGCTCGGCTCTTAACGCAGTAAACAATTCATCGAGCATTTAGTTAAAATCACCAGCTTTACAAAAAGCGGCCCCCGGGATTCTCGAGTTCGCACAGTTCGTCTTTGCAAAAACTGCAGGTGTCGCCATGTCCCGACCTCTGGACTCTCGTCGACCATCGGCTCGCCTGATTAGGTACACCCAGAGTCCGCGAGTTGGGCGTTTCTCCCAGATGGTCGGCACAAAGCCGACACGCGGTGTCTCTTCTCTCCTGGTTGTAACTTTTTTAGCCGTTGATGGTCTCACGCGCGCATCATCACGCCCATCCGTACGGCTTAGGTGCACGAAAAAAGGTCCGTTTATACGAATCTGGTGCGATCAATATCTTACAATAACCGAACCACGAAAACAAAATTAGCTTCGGAAAATATCGACCGGAATCGTAGAGATGATGTAACGACGCTTTGTGCACAAATGCTGATCTACTCTTTCGTTACCTCGTGCTCATCATCGAGGAGAACAGGTGCAAAAATGGATTTTATAACATATTCAGGAACAGAAGCTCATCGTCAAATTATTTCAAATCAAAATTTAGTCATAGTTTGAAACCCAATAAACGGCAATAATTCTTATGCATTCTAATTGCAATACTCCGCGAAAGTAATAACCAAGTAAAAGCTTTCATCGAGATTCGGATAAGTAATAATCGAATTCTGCATTCCGTGTAAAAGACAATCGATAAATATCTCGATGTAAAAATCTTAGATCGACAGTCGAAGTTTAATTAACGATTTATTTTTACTTTGTCGAATATTAGCTGCGCGTTATTAACCGAAGAGCTGATGGTAACTGCCCATGGGAGGTATTTGTATTTGTTGAAGTAGTTTGTACGAATGAGTAAGCACTCCTATGCCTGTAATTATTTTTGATTTATCTATTACGGAAGAAGAGTGATTGCTCATTATTAGAGACATTTCTTATACATCCACCGAGTTAATGCAAACAAGTATTGGCTGCGTTACTAAGTTTGGTTCGAGATTTTATAGATCGACCATAAAATGGTACTCGTGAGAGTTCCTACGAGTCACTGTTAAACTGCACATTTAAAACTGGTTGCTGCTCTTTGTACGAATACACATAACTAATTACTCGAGTCTTTAAAAGTAGGTATATCCGAGGCTTGTTGAAAAATAAATTGAATTCGTCGAAATACGAAGTTTACTTAGCGTGTACTTTTTTCGTGTTATCTCCATCGCAGGATCTATTAAAAATTACAGCTTTTTGAGATCGCACAGATTGTAAAATTTTTCTACGGCTAAAAGCCTTACTTATTTTTGCACAATTATTATTGTAAACATTAGCTTTACGATTAACATCGAAGAGTGCAAATACGTTAAATCTCTTTACGAGCTAATACAAGTCTAGCAATTACTTACGAATTTCTAAACAGATGTACATTCAGTGACTGAATGGTTAAAAATTTAATTTTTTTTTTTTAAAGTAAACCACTGGAGACAATTCGCACGTCTGATCTGTAGAAGCGCTTCTGGCACGAATCGCACGGATTTGGTAATGTTACTGCGGGACTAAATTCGCATAAAGATCGGACAGAAATTTTAAGCAGTTCGAAGGCAAGTACAGCATTTACCAAAAAGCCCGATTGCGATCGGCAGTCGATCACCGATTGTAATAGTGCGAAACGAACGGCGCTGCTCGTAAAATAGTGAAATTTAATCTTGACCTTTGCTAAAATAGTATTGCAGGCTGTCTTTTTACGAGATTGAAATAAGAGAAAGACTAAAAATTCGATGCATTGGACCTTAGGCATTAATTTATCAATTTGTAAGCGAGAGCAAATTACTCGATCGATCTGGCAAATTAAATTAAAAATTACGTTTAAAGCTGAAAGTTTATCGAAGCCAAATAAGTATTTGGGCGAATCGCAATTAGTCGAGGCAGACGAAGGCTTTAAAAAACTTTCTCTCTTCACAATTTACAATTTATAAAATACAAAAGCTGCCCTTGGGGGAGCGAAGGTAAAATTCTCGAATAATCGCGAAAAAGCAGCTTTTCGAAGAAGAAACGCGGCGCCGCGTTACGGAAATATTCAGGAAAATGAGGGATCGAAGAAGAAGTTTTAGCTTTATTATCTACAGGAGCTACTTTAGGTGGCCTACGTACATTTAGCCACTCGAGAGCCAAGCCTCCGCGCGTATATAACTCTTTCGCGTCTTTCGCTCACGAATGATAAATGAGCTCAATTCTTCTCTATCTCTTTGAACGCCTGATTTATTTCAACGTAAATATTGTCGAAATTTTTTGTTTCTAACTCAAATCTGAGATTGCGAAATAAAAAGAACGCGCAAATGTAATTTATGCTCGCGAATGGCTTTATAAAAGCTACTTCTTTAAATAATTACTTCAAATTCCTAAATGGCCGATGCCTTTGTAATTCTCGAACCAGTAAGGAATTCGCCAAATTGAAAAATCTCTATTTTCACGGTTTCGCAGCGCGTAAATTTAAGATTGTTGAAAATTTTTTGTCCACTGCAGGAGCAGCTTCCATTTTTTCTTCTTGTTTTTTCCCTACGTCCCTCTTCCCTGCACACGTGCTCGCGTATACGATCTATTCCATACTAAATTGGGCGCCTGGATATTTAAAACACTCAAAGCTTAAAAACGCATTTGTACATGGAAATTCAAACTGTAAAAATTTCAGATCATTCCAAGGCCAATATAACGTTTCGCCTTTTTATTTTCCCTGTTCACAAATCAAAGATTTTAAATGCGTTACTCAAAACGTTTTTTCAACGATAAAGTCGCGGCAATTGAATTCGTTTTAGCGAAGTCGTTTCCCGATAAAATATTAGTAGTATTATAATAAATGCAAATAATGACCGACGCGGTAAATAATTATCGAAACAGTGCATTATAAAATTATGCCAATATTTCGATCGAACGAGGCGGATAAAAGTTTTTCGTTGAAAAGTCTTGCCAATAGTGGCAATAACGTAAACGTTGTGACTTTGCGTTAATTTTAACGGGCGTAGAGTTCGAACAGTGCAATTTTTTTAAATGGCATTACCGCTTTGCACAAAATAAAGAATTCAACGTTCCTGAAGAAATGGGTAAAATTATTTTATGAAAATGCCCGCAAAAGAAACAAAGCCAAGCTACAGTCTTATAGTTTCAATTTGAACTGTTGGGCAAGTGAATTGCTATTTGTCGGGGAATGTTCCAAATGTGGGTGAACACAGTGAAAGTAAACTGTTGTTGGCCTCGGGATTACTCCCCCGCCTCGGCGTGTTTCTTCCCTGTTATCCAGTGTCATACACGGAGCTCGTGCACGTGTGCAATTAAGATCCCTAAATCGGCAGAGATCGCACCTCGAAGGGCGGGGCCGGTCTCTCTCTCCCTCGGAACTGTATCATGGATTGGATGCAGCGATTGCCGCGGCCTCTTCTGCCTCGGATTCTTCATCGTCATTTTCTTCTACTTGATCTTCTTTCGGTTCTGCTTTGTATACATGCCCTTGCCTGCGGTAAATCGAAATCTCGTGTCGGTGAGAAACGAAAATTTGCAACAACTCCCTCTCTCTCTCTCTCTCTTCCCTTTCTTTCGGTTCGTCTCGCACGGGTGCTTTCATAAGTTCTTTCGTTCGCTCTTTCGTTTTTTTATTGTGCGTTTGTGTTCGTCTGTGTCCGTGTGTGTGCGCGCGCGCGCGCGCAGCTCAC
Organism: Platyscapa corneri; assembly: GCA_018907185.1. NCBI lineage: Eukaryota > Metazoa > Arthropoda > Insecta > Hymenoptera > Agaonidae > Platyscapa > Platyscapa corneri. The sequence continues at coordinate 875,558 of JACCHW010000057.1, read as the reverse complement.
CGTTTCTCTCTTCGGTTTCTGTTTTCGTGGATGCTGCCTTCGCGTCATCGTTGTTTTCTGCGAACGCCTCGAGCCGAAGGGACGCGAAAAAACGTCGAGAATTATTGGTGCTTTGTACGGCCAGGCGCTGCATATGTATCCACCCACTTTTAAACCGTTCACTCTAAAATAATGTATAAATGGATTGCGAGCCTGAGATACTTCCTCCTCGCTGCGACCGCATTGATTTTAATATATCGATCGCGCCGATTATTTCTCTTTTTATTATTATGGCTGCAGGTTTAATTGTATTGTTTCGATGATTAAATGCATTTGATATTTTCAGCTTTCTTAAACTGCTTAATAATTTTAGCAAAGTATTATCACAACTCGTGCCCAGCCCTTTATTTATATATTATTTTGTACAATGTTTTCACGCACATCCATAATAATTATTTATACTTCCTTCGCATCGATCAACTAAAGCAATCTGTTTTAACTTTGTACAGGAATATATTTTGAAGGCCCAAACAATATGACTGATAAACAACTGATAAAGTTCGCGGGTACAAACTATTATTTTTCCTTCCTTTGTAAACTTGCAACAAATATTTTCGCTTCATTCATTATTTCAATTATAATTAAAGCGGCTGAAATGTGTAAGGCATTCAATAATATTTGTGAAAGTTTTGATAAAAATATTTGCTATGTGCGTATATCGTTTCATAAATAAACTTACTCCGGATGCCGACCAGGTAATTTATAATTTTTTACCATTTTTCGATAAAGTATTTTTCGAATAGGAAAAATTCGTCGACTTTTTAAAACAGATATTATTGTATCGGTTGAAACTGATTCAAATGCTATACATTGCGCGAGGGAAAAAACGGGAAAATTAAACATTTTACACAAAGATTAAAAATTATTAAAAACATAAAAATCAGCATACATATTTATTATGTGTAAATTATAAATATTAAGATTTATATGCCAATAATATTTCCAAACTACAAAAGGAATTAATATAAATATTAAGTCTACATTTATTATTGTAAAAACTGATATTGAGATTTACTAATCTAATAGAGAACCTGAAAAGCATCTAGTTTCGATATAAAATCCATATTTAAAGTTGTATTATAATGAAACTTCATGCATACAGTTAAAAAAATTAATTGAATAATAAAAACAATACCAGTGAGAAGGTGGTGAAACTAATTATTAACAAATTAGTGTCTACAATTAATTTCTTCATCGATAATTCTTTTTAATAAAGTTAGAGTGATGTTTATTATATTAAATAATATTTCATTATTTTAAGGATGGTATATGTTCTGTATTCTTTTATAAATAAAAAAAAAAATATATATATATATATATATATATAACTTTAAATTTCAATAAATTTTAAAACTTATACAGTCGTATGTTAATTTAACACAAACATAAATGAGTTTCAGTTCGCTGTGTCTGAAAAGCTGACGTTTACAATTAAAATGGTATTTGTGGTTGGTGAGGAAATATAATCATGTGAATTTGTGAACGATATATTTTTAATATTTATACAGTGTAAAATGTAAATTTTATGAAAAAACTTAAATACGTTTCTAAATAGTGAAATTCCTTGACAACATTGATGGACATAGCGTTTTTTTTCAGTATTGATAAATTTTAATAAGAGATTGCGGAATATTTCAGTGAATTTATTTGTCGATACTAAATGCGTATAAAGGTATGAAAGCTTGTATTTCACTGAAATACTTAATTCTCGATAATGGAAAAAATACAGATTTTGCTCGTTAGAAAATTAGGAAAGTATATAATACAGCCTATTAAATTTGCATTTTTAGCGATTTTATTATTCACATAACAATACACACATTGAAAACGTATTTATTTGTTAAACTGCTTGCTGATTATACGTAGGTATTAATTTCGAAGGTTTTGCAATAATAAATAACGCGTATAACAAAACTTATAGCTTTAATACTTTAGTACTAGAATTTTTCAGAAAATATTTTTTTTCAAAGCTGTTGGATCAATTTTTCTGGTATTTTTTGGCATAAAATAAATCCTACCGTAACTAACGGTCTTTCCTTTACATTCTTTAAGAAATCTCGCTTTTAATAATATTCTACCTATAAATAGTTTGAGCGAAGCAATAAAAGTTTATCTTCGATGAGAAAAGAGTGAGATTGGAACGGCGTTTAGAAGAATAAAACTAAAGGTTAGTTCGAAGATATCAATAAATGCGTTCATAAATTTTAATGAAAATAAATTTTGCGCGAGCAGCAATGAAATATGAAAATCATAAAATAACTTCAATATTTTATATTGAATAAAATAACAAATTCAGCGCGTTTTTCAGAACGGATATTATGCGAGTACAGAAAAGTCGTTATAGGTCATGCCAACTTACCAAACGGCGCGACGCCGTGTCGCGGAATATTTGCAATCGCAAAAAGATTCGCCAGACTCGCTCATATTCGCGCGTATATAGGCGTCCGAAGGATCCGTGCAAGGTACAGTCGTGCCCATGTACGGTTTATCGGTAAGAGGCAAAGTTTCCGAGAGGAGCGAAACTGGCGCGAATTGATTTATTATGTGAAATGGATTTCGCGAAGAGAGCGAGAGAGGGGGGGGTTGGAGGCGAATGAAAGAAAGAGGAGGCAACGACAGACCGCGCGTAGGGATCGATTAATCTTGGATTTATTACCGCAATTATCCGTCTACGAATATTTGAGGGGGGACGGGGGAGGGACCGGGATAGGCATCGAAGAAAGCCTTCGCCCATCTACGCAGAACCAAACTCCGTGTACTTTCTGATTTATCATACTTAGCGCAAGATGGAGAACGAGAGAAAAAGTCGAGTTTGAGCGAATGATATGCTTTTTTGGCGATTTACCAGCAGACGACTTTCTTTGCCTTAGCTATAATGAGGGCTGGACCGGACCTTTTTCATCTCTCGCGAGTGGAGCTGCTGCACAATCACCTACATTATTATGCCACGGCTTTTTCTCGGTGGCGCAAGTATTTATTGATCATGACTGAATTTTTATGGACACATCTTTAAATTACTCGCCTTTCATTGCCCACACGCTCAATTTGTAATGCCGCGGCTGCCACTTTTTTCTTTTTCTTACTTCATATTCTGCCCGAGTCCGTCCTGTGCTCCTGAACCGACTCGAGGTTCAGGGCTAATTATCGGCTTTTCCGGGCTTCCCGAAACCGACTCGCTGCCTCTTTTCTTTAAAGCTACCTTTGAAATCCCGAGCCGGTAATCTGAAAATTAGTCATCTGCTTAAACGTTGATGGTTCACTCTGTTTTTTACAGCATTTGTATTGCTACTACACGCTACGACACACCATTAATTTGAGTGTTTTTGACGAAGCATGTAATTATGCATTTTACGCGTTGTTTCGTTACAGACTGAAAGCGGTACAAATTGTACAAGTTCTCTTTAAACTTCTTATTTTCTTCTTAAAGTAATTTAAAGCACAGAGATGCCGAGAACGACTAGAAGATGTGGAGGTAGAAAAACTTGGTTTGGTACATTAATTACTCGTGCGACGATAAACGCGTAATTCGTTAAAGCGGTTGAACTCGATGGTTCGGAAAAAAGCAAAAGACCGAGCATCCGCGTTCTTCGCAAAGAGGAAAGGGGGGGGGGAGGCAACGATAACAATATTTCGTATCCGATCTCGCGCCGTTGTTCGTCTACTTGGACCACGTGTGTAGTCGCGTCCTGCGTTTCTGTCCGCCGCCCCCCCCCCAGAGGCAAAGCAGGAACCAGTCTTTATTAAAATACGCGTCGTCGGCTGGCTAATCAGGACAGCGGCGTCAAGGAGGAGGAGAAAAACGCGCCAGACAAACGTCCAAAAATAGGAGAGGCACCAGTGCCGGCGCGGTGTCAACCGTTCGGCCTAATTGTGCACATCTCGTGTGCAGAAGGGAGGGCCAGGACCCTTACGCGACTGACTCGGCTCGTTACTTTTTGGTGGAAACGAGCTTTTTATTTGGAAAAAGAGTAAACGAGCCACAGATCCATGCGCACTCTGTCCTCTATTTTTCTTTTCTGCGCATATGCTGTTTCTTTCTTCAAAGAAGAGATGCTCGATGGACAAATGGCTATTAATCAGCTCGAACAGGCAGGCATTTGTTTCTACACGAAGTAATACGTGTGCCACTTGCTAATACGAGCCCAGTTCTGCTTATCAAAGTTGCGTCTCTATTCGTCTTGGAAACGTTTATTCGTTTAATCGTTTAACCGTTAATTTTTTGTTCTGCACTAACTACCAATGAGTTATTGTCAATGAGATCTTGTAATTGAGAGAATCATTTTTCCATTAAGTTTTTTACGTTACACGATGTTCCCGTTGCCAAGAATCCAGAGCAACTGCATTTGAAACGTGTACAAATGAGAATCAATATTAAACGAACTGATAAGCTAAGATTTGGTGATGAAATCTTATACTTCAATTTTGCCCGTCGCGATTATTTCTGCTTGTAAACTTTCGAGCAAACAACGTATTACAGATATTACCGTTAATCTAAAATATATTAAATCGTATCTAAGCTTCGTAACGTGTACATATACATAATGACGCACCTAATTTCGGCGAAAATAATTCTAATATCGATACTCGCCTTAAGTCTATGATCCGATTTACGATCAACTTGTATTTGCTCATTCTTTTAAACGGATAAAGATACATAATTGCATTTTTTAACTGATTTCGTTTTAATTTACATTTTAGAAAAACGCACTGCGTTCCTAGTATTTTTGAATATTTTAAGATCGTTGCGCTAAAATTAGCAATATAGCTAGTAAATTGATTCGTGTTTGCGGTGATTGAGCGCGGATAACGAGACCATATGATTGGAGTTAAGCCAGCAGTGACAAACAAGGAGAGAGAGAGAAGACAAGAGCAGCTAATCTATCTTTTGACACAAGCTTGTGTACGCAGTTAATGCGGAATACGTAGGCTCGTGCGCGATGACGCGCTAGAAGAGCCAATGAGAACGATTTTTCAGATGTTAAGCTTCGTCAACTTGGCTACATTGTTTAATTATAGACAACTACTACCTTGCAAATAGTCCAAAATGACCGGAGACTTTTTATTTTGAAATGCCGAGGCTTCGCTAATGACGTTTAAAATTAATTAATTGAAGATGGGCTCGCAGAAGGACCCGAGCAGCATAATTTCGTCCTCTTTCGAGATTAATGAATAATCAATTTCTAATCTCCAGAAGGAAAATAATTTTGCCGTTAAGCTGACACTTAGCGTTTTTAATCGCGTATTTATCGACGCGGGCTTATTTACGCGATTGCCCATTTTATTCCACGCCGTCTGGATATAAATGTACACCGATCGTCGAATCGTTCAAAAATATTCTTCGGGTTGTTAGCCTTTAAAATTGAAGGAGTGAACGACTGGAAGTCGATAGGAATTAAAGCTGGCGATTGTCCGATAAATGGACGCTCGGGTAGCCGAACGGATTCCCGCGCGAGCCATTCCACGAGGCTATCGTGCATTGGTCGCGGGTTCGCAAATCAAATGTCGAAACGAGTCCTGCTCACTTTTATAACACTCGTGCGGAGTCTCGAACCTAACCTCCTCTTCTGCTTTCTGCGCCTCTTGCTCGGTGTCATGGCGACACTCGTCGATTAAGCGCGAATATCGCGATGAATTTTAGCGCTCGTGACTGTAAATACGACTGCTTGTGCAGGGGAAGCCGTTGGGGCCCTCGGACGCGGTACCGCACCGTCTAAAGGGTCTGCAACGGAAGCTCTGCAATTACGCGCACGTCTCTCTAATCTATTACCTGGACATGGAGACTTTATTGAACTCGCAAGTGTTAATCGCCGTACCGTCTTAGCGGTTCGTTCGAACTTGTATTTTTTTTCGCTCGCGAGTGCAGTGCCATTGTTAAATACGTGAAAACCGGACACGACTGCCTTTGGTGGTGGTTTCGAGTGAAAGCGAGAGAGTCGGTTTAATGACCCAATTAGAGCGATCGATGTCGGTTATTAAATCGATCGAATTAAATGAAAAGAAAATACCAATTAGTTTATTAAATAATAGCCTCGGATTGCTCGCTGTATTGTAACATTTGCAATCACTTTCAAAATCTTAAAAACTTTTTAAGTCCTTCGAGATGTTGTCGAGTAAGCGTTAGTGATAATTAGAGGTTAGCGCGGCAATTGAAACTTTTAATTTAAGCTATTATTCAGAGATTATCAACGTGCATTCATTGCGTTGCGATAGTTTTTTATATGTATAATTTCAATAATTATCCGCGAGCTTTGAGTTATTTATTATTAGGTCTCTGACAATTGCACGACTCTCTGCGAGACTCCGCGATTAATTTGCCATTTTTCTTTATCAATTACAGACATACATTATTAGATAAAGTTTCGATATTTAAGAAAAGATATTTCGGTAAATTACGTTGCAATAATAATCGACTGAGAAGTGCCCGACTGTAAAATATTTTTTATTATTTTATTACAATATAGAATAATTATGTTTTATGCATAATGGATGATTAAGATTAAGTTGGTAGCATCGTAAAGGTATGCCGTCATTTGAAAAGACATTAAAACGATAAGCTTCTTACATTGTACAAATCTGAATATATCGCTACGAAATAAACGTCTTCTTAAAAACATTTTGAAATTTGAATTTAAGATCTGCATCGGATCTCGAGCGTATGTTATTGAGAAGATAGCGGGGGAATAAAAAATAAAAGGCATAAATGCTTTTAATATGTACATATTTATCGATGATATAGATATTCCTAAAATACCGCGGTAATAAGCTGAGCGAATGCTGCCTGCGTTTCAATTCGAGAAGCGCGAATCAAAATCGGGAGGAATTCTTGTGCGAATTAAAAATGAAAGAATCCCCAAAGACAGAAGCTGTTGCGGCTTTGTATGTGATTCGAGGAGAAGTAATAGGGGCGATCAGAGCCGAGGCGTTAATGAAAAAGCGTGGGAGGAAGCCGTTCCCGCAGGACTGCGGCTGCCGCGACCCTTTGTGCGAATATTATCGCGATGCGTTATGACGCCTCTTCTGTTATGCCCATTACGTCACGATCAATAGGAGCGTGTAAAAGGAGACGCTCGGCGTCCCGAGTCGGCGGAGCACACGATCCGGCTTGTAAATCGGGAGAATAGTCGTGTGGAGGCGCTCCCGGTGTGGGTGCAGCAACAGCAGCAGCAGCAGCAACGCTACTTAGGAGCTCTTTTTCATCCGGAGACTCTATCTCTCCTCGTAACTCGATAACCCGTACCCGCACCCGCATTCGGAATAGTTAAGCTTCCTTGCCGCGGCTGCGAGATCTTATCGGGGAATTCTTCTTAGTGGGAGATTGCCCCTGATGCATATTAATTCTCCGGGCTGCATTTATCATTTTCGCGGACACTTGCTCTGGCTCTGGGGCTGCAGGTACGACGCTATTGAAACGTCCCTGCAGACGAGCCCACGAGTTCCGCTCCCGCGCCCAATTTTAATCTCAGTCGGGTCTCGACGAAAACGCGCCACCGCGTTTTACCCAAAAATCAATTGGTGGGTTATTGGAAAATAAAACAAGGAGCGCATTGGCGTTGATCGATGGCTTGGGTTGCTGCATGGAACGCACCTGCAATCGAGCCAATGACGTGCAGCACCCGCATTAACTCGAGCTCGGGCGGAAAATCATCGGTGAGAATCGGAACCGCGCGTATTCTTAAGACTGTTCGATAAAATGCGCTGCTGTTTAAAGACTCGCTTCCTTTGCCAAATGAATTCCTTAATGAAAATAATAAAAGGAGCTTGTTTGCACCGGTGGATTAAATAAGAAGGCAGGTCTCGTTCGAACGTCTTCTCTTACGAATTATACAACCAAAATTGACGTTCGGTCATTTCAAAGTCAGCGGTGCTGGATTTATTACTGGACCGCCGGCCGATCGCACTAAGCTCATCATCACATTACTGTATCGAACAATTCTTTTTAAATTATAATTTGTAGATATTTCCAAACGAACCGTCTTGCCTTTTACCTCGATAATTGATATAAATAAATAATTCATAAACGATTATTTTTTATTTTATTTTCAAGCCAACCAGCTTGTCGTAAACATTCCTCTTTGCCATTTTTATAAAAAATTATTACACTGTTTCGCGATATTTATTAATATACTCCGTTTTATAAGATACTCCATTGAATTAGTTACATAAATATATTTAACGTTATTTTTAAAATTTCATTCCCCTTTTAACTTAATTATATCAGTTTTACTTTTTATCCTTCTTTTACAGTAAAGTTAAGAGAAAAATACTAAATTGAATTTTACACGAGAGTTATAAATATGGAATAAGTTACACGAATTCATAGATGTACTGGACACAATACGGATACAATAGACTAATGTGCTGGAAAGCAACGAGTATTATTTTATTTTTTGTTTATTCTATTCCTTAAAGGACTTGTTAATCGAGTCGAATAACAGTTTTATTTCATCGCAAGACTAAAGATCATTATGTTCATTGAAAATTTAGCGATAATATTTTAAAAATACAAAAATCACTAATCTCTATTAATCGCACAATTACCGATATAAAGTAAATAATAAAGTTGTTTTAATTTTGAACAAACAGTCGTATACTTTGGAATATTTTCTTTATTTTTAGCTACTTAACAATAGAAGTACTGTATTAGCGCGTGTTGTTCGTTAAAAACGTTAATAATTAAATGCATTATATTTTTTACCAGGTGATGGATGGTATATGACTTACCATTAAATATAACTCACTTTGAATGCAGCTTTTAAAAATAAAATAATATTTAAAAAAGGCGAAATTTCGCAACGCTGAATATTTTACTTTATTCACATTGCAAGTCTTATTTTAAAGATTTAATTTTATTATCGCATATTAAAGCACGATTTTACTCGCACTCGTAGCTACACTAATCTTCTTAATGCGATAATAAAAATAAAATTACAATTCTCGTTTGAAATTTCGTCAAAACAGTATTTAATTTAAAGGAGACTCACTCGTTCTGCAGAGTAAGATTAAGGGCAGTAACAAAGCACATAATGTGTCGTTTAACATTATAAAACATCGCAGGCTCGGACGATAGATAGAATATCATTGAAATCTCATCGAATATAATCTAATTTTAAATAACAGATTCGATCAAATATTCAAGGATGTGATTGATGAACGCAAGGATCGACTGTTACAATGACGTGTAAAAATGAAAAATGACAACGAAGAACCAGGATAAATTGTAAAACGGATCTTGTATCTGCACCAGCATCATCGAGACGGATTTAATAAAAAAAAAAAGCCAATAATCCAACTGTGGATGCAGTTGGTGGGTTGGTGGGATGGTGGAAACGCGAAAAGAAAAACGGAGGAGGTACCGAGGCGTCAGTAGTTTCGAACCCAACGGATACAACACGGTGTGCTTGTAAAAACTAAGTACGCATTTACAAGAGCAATTGTAATGGTAGACGAAAAATTCCAATGTAACTAGCTCATGGAAATGAAGGTGCCTGCCTTGCAATGCGCGCGCGCGCGCGCGATTGCATAGTTAGATTGCTGCTGCTCTAGCGGCAACAGCAACAGCAGCGGCAGCGGCAACGCGAACTCGCCTGCTATTTCTCTTACGTATTCCAATACATATTCGTATTTTTTTAAAGCGTTCGAGCTCTTCGTTATTATAATCCCGGGCCTTCTTGACTGACTGACTTTCAGTAAATCGACCGAGAGAAACTGAAATATACGCCGGGGGACAAGGAACGTAACAATGAAAGCGAGCAAATGAGAGAGAAAGAGAGGAACCCCTTCAGAACTCAGTCGAGGAGTATGAATTATTCATCGATACGTCGAGAGGTGGGTGGAGGCGGGGGGGGGGATATGGATATACGGGGATATACGTACGGGAGAAAATGGACCAGGCACGGATTTTAATGCGATACACTGGTTAAGGCGCGGCGTACGGTTGGGCTGAATAAAATCCCTGATTGACTAGTAGCAGGGTGGCGAGAAACGGTGGCAGGGCCGGGGGGAGGGAAGGAGCTTGGCAAGAAAGCGTCGAGTCATACACGACCGCCGCCGAGTCCCCAAAGAACTGGGTATTTCCGCTGCACTCGCACCTCGCGGCGATTGATCGATGCTGCACTTGGCTGCGCTTGGCTGCACTTGGCTGCACTCGCGCGATCCTCTTGATTATGCGCCTGACAAAAGCAGCCCGACGCTTCTGCAAATCCAGAATCCTGCGAGTTCGTTTTTCGCGCTGCTCGTCGACGCGATTTTAAAGCTAAAATCAGCATCAGCCCCACCTCCGAGCGACCGCGACTCATTTGTCCTTTCAATTGTTCATTCTCGAGCCGGCCAAAGCGCGGGAAAAGTTTACTTTCCTCGCGCGAATTTCTCGAGTTCGTTTAGGCCAACGACAATGATCGAAGCGGACGGGCGGGGACGATCCGATTATCCCGAAGGATGCAAACTGAACTGCAACGCCTTGATGAATAATTGCCATCTTACTTTCCAAGCTATTGCGAATCTCGAAAATATTCCGGGAAGTATTGCATCTCGACTCCGAGCCGTTCGATTCTCGACTAAATTTAATTACAAACGCGCGATGCTTTTAACGAGCCGAGCTACAAATTCCGCGAAACTGTTGGTAAATTCTCCGGATTCGTTTTTCACTCGGCCTTCGATCGCGATTGATATGATACAATCCATCTCGAGCGGCGCAGGATTCGATGCGAGCGATCTCGGCTATAAAGGCCCGATGCACGTCCTCAAAGGTGACAGCAACGTCGCTGTTTTGCGAGAAATTACTGCCGCGAGCAGAAAAAGTTCTGTGCGTCGGCGTGCAAACGCAGAGGGAAAATATCTAATTAATCGACTGCCGCTGAAAGAAAAGAAATTTATTCATTGGAATATATGCAACGCTAATACGATGCGTCGTATACGGGCTCTCGCCGTTTATGGGAGCGCATGTGTACGAGGATCGACTCGGAGATGCGGGACCTTGGCCGGAGCTTCTTTACGAATGTGCATTTCAGCGGGAAAAATTCGAGAAAATTTAGTCAATGAAGTTGACTCGGTAATGGCGATGATGAAACAAGCTATCCTCGACGTATCGACTCCTTCGAGATTTTGCCTTTTTTGCTAACCTCGCAACACTCCGAGAAATTTACCTGCAAAAAGCTAAAACATTTCTAGAACTCGAGTGCCACTTTATAAAGTAGAGGCGAATAACGGCTTTGATAAATGACAAAACGATAAAAATTTTAATTTATTGCCTTCTGAGCGTCGTCGGACAATTTTTTCACCTCACTTTGGCTACTGATATTGTTCAGCTAAATCAAGCTAATTAAAATAATGTGGCTTGAAACGCGCCACAATTAAAAGGAAACATTTTTTGCTCCCGACTTTTTGTGCCCGTCGAGGCAAACGTTCGAGCAATTATGAAAAATTCGAATAATTTAAGAGTTATTAATAATGTAATTCGTTCTATTAATGTATAGTTATATGATATCTTTACGACTTAAGTTCATTCCTAGTTACATTAAAATAATTATAAGAAGTTGGATCTGGTTTTTAAAGCAGACGTAACGTGATTTATGAAAGAGCCAGCCAAGAATGTTTTGCTAATTTAATACAATGTATATTTGCTTTATCTGTCTCAAAAGTCAATTTAGCGCGAGGCCACACGAATTTACAGATTTTTCAAACAAAAAGTTCAAATTACAATTAACGCGACTTTTTTCAAACAACTTGTTTTCGAATATTCGTTAATAAGTGATCGGAATACGAAAGGAAGCATGTAATGCTAAGTTGGTTTCTAAGCGATACCTTTTCCATCGGAAAACATCAAACCCTTTAATTGGATTACAATTTGCAAAGTTTTATTTAGATGTTTACTCAACTAAGAGCTGGAGTGCGCTGAGAAAAAGGTGCGCGCGCACCAGCCCGAGGAAGGAAGCAGTTTGCAAAAATAGTGGAGCTGCCGAAGCTCTTATCTTTATGAAACTATCCGACATTTTTCACTCTTTCGAAAGGCGGCGCGCGTGCCATCAGCTGCTTTTTTATCAAGTTGTCGATTGCGCCTGCGCGCCTGAAAGAGCGCTCGAAGGTCCACCGAGCATTCGCTTAGCCCCGGGCGACGCTCTGACGTCTCACGCATCTTTCAACTATTTTATTTCGCCCGAATGCGCTTTGCAGATAAATGAAAATTATTTCAAATTCGCAAGTAGGTCAGGTTTTATTTATGGTATCTACTCGTCTCTCTTACTCTTACACTCTACTATCTAGCTTCGAAGGAGTTGTTAGACGACGATGTTGGCAATTAAACGCCGAGACAGTTCGATCGTCTTATCTTTCATTTAATTGCTTTCTGTATTTATTTTTTCATTCTACTGTGTCAATTATAATCGGCAGTACGATACTGATTGAAAAAAATAGGTTGAATTAAAGGCTCGACGCGAATTTTTGCCGCGACAATCAATCTTTTAACGTATCTTTCAGATACAAAGGTATTCGATTCTATTGTTGTAAAACGTTGCAGGCACACGAGACACTTTTTATTAGTAATGAAAGCGCGTACAGTATCATTACGACTTCTCCGTGTACGTAGGAAAGTTTTAATTGCATCTATTGCAATATATTTACGAATGATGAATGACGAATATTAATTAAATTATTTTAATATATATGTATATATAGGTGTACCGTTCAATTAATCACGAAGGCATTTTAACAATTCGTTAATAAGAAAAAGCAGCAACTTTCAACAAATTTGATTAAAAGCATCTGATTGTCTATAAAAATTAAGTAGATTTAAGCAAATTATGCCTTAAAAGTTTCACATTTTATTTAAGAGTAAACTAATTTTATCCAGAAAACTTTTGTTTGCGTGCATTATTCGCGCACATAAATCGTCTGCCATATTCGAATTTTTATACGAACGCTAATTAATCACATTTATAATATTACTATCTAAAACCTCTTCCTCCAAAACACCTACTTCATCATGCGGTTTATCTGTTCAAAAGGCTAATTTTATAACCGGTGAGTTTGCCTTTTCTCTCATCTTCGACCTTCTTTTTCCTTTCAAATAAATGCACTCAGCTGTCCTATCTCCGATACAGAGATTCAGCCAACGAGAGGGATATATATTTAAAGAGAGAGAGAGGAGGAGAGAGAGAGAGAGAGAGAGAGAGAACTAAAGAGAAATACAAAGAATATGGCGAGGTCTACAAGAGATTATTTCGAAGAAGTCTAAACTAGCTTTCGTTCGATCGTTGGTATCTGTAGAAACCGATCAATTAATTACTGAGCCTCTCTTGCGCGAATGTCTTAACAACGGCAGACTTATTTGCTCCTTTTCCGCTGGCAGGGAACCACAAAAATTGTTGGTATTGCTGTCCATTGAACCTCTTCTCGTTCTTGCGGTAATTAACATCAAAAACATCACGCGTGAGAAATATTTACGTCGGTGCATATTTCATACGAACCTCCGGTTCTCTCGATCGTGTATTGAATTTATAGACGATTTTATAACATTATACATCGATATTTACGCATTGTGTAAATATTGAAAATTTAGTATTCAATTAATTAATTTAAGGCAAACTGCTTTACTTAAATGTATACATAAATGGAAATGTATTTACTTCAAATTTTTTTTAACTCTAAAGTGAATGTATTTTAATCTGATATTTCATCGAAGTCGATATATAGGTTTTTTTGGTGATTTTCAGAAACAAAATATATTTCATTGGTGCTTTGTCATTGAGTTTCCAGAACTCGAACGAAACTTATGAAACTGTATTCTAAATAGTTATCGTAAAAATATTTAATTTCAAACGGAAAATCTTTTTCTTTTTTCTTTTGGTAACATAAAGGTCGATAAAACAAGACGTAAATTTAAATCTTACTCGATAGCTCGATTTCTTTCTTTTTGAAATTTTTAATGACAAAGTTTTACGCTTTAAATCTTATTTGGATTACTGAAAAATAAAATCAAGAATAAATGAAAAATTCGAATCCGCGTATTTGTTTATGATTTACATATTTCGTTACTGCAACCGAAATCCTTCAATATATTATAACATCGACAATTCTGGAAAATATAGAAAGATTGTAACAAATCTTTTAGCATTCACTCAATAGTACAACATGACAAAGCAATAGAAGATAAAACAATTCATCCAAGCTCATTAATTCGGTCAAAAGGTATAGAAGAAAAAAGAAGCAGACGTTTAGGTTAACTTTTAACTAACTTGTGTAGCTCAAAATAATGCTCTATCGTATATTCAGTTATTTACTGAATATAATTATGAAGATAATCGGGATACACTGGTGCGGTAACTCGAATCAAATAGCTAAAAACGTGTGATCTAAACTGAAAAATATTTATTTAAATATTTAACCGAATAATATCAGTAATATTGCTATGGAATGTCACATTGCAAACTCGATTAAATATCTATTTACAAAGCTGTACAATGCGACAATAAACTTTTCTAAGATACAAAGGCAAATCAAGATAGAAAAGTATAATAAATGACGTGAAAAACATTTGAAATCTGGATTAAATAAAATACATTGCAAAAATTGAGAATTTCATTTTTCGGCTAATATAAAGTCAGCGATTCTTATTTCTCATTAATTTAATTCTATTATATTAGCTGTAGAATAAACTTATACAAACTTTTGGATAATAATCTTTATCGATCAAAAAACGTTACAATATTAAAAACCAATATACGATGCACTTTAACTTTAAAATTAAGAAAGCGTAAAAAAATAAGGGAAAGCTTTTAGTTTTTAAAGGTTATGTTCTCGAAGGTAATTTTTACGTCAGCGAATTGTATACATTTGCTGTCATAATATGTAAATTCAAAGTCAATGTCAACAAATAAAACAGAAAGCAGCGCGAGTGTGTGGATGCCAGGTTTGTTTCTTCTTGTCTCCGATTGACGTACACTAACTCCTTTCTCGCACGAACACCGCGAAAGATATCGAAAGACAGAAGAAATAAGCAGAAGCACAGGGGGTTTTTCATAATTCTCTTGGCACCGTCCGTGTGCACCTACACGTATGCGTGCATATATATGCAGGATAATTAACTTTTGAGAGTTATTACCATATTGTGAGGTCCGTGTTTCTCGAAATAATTGCCGTGTCAGGCTGTTGGAGGACTAAGCGAATTTGGACAAGGAACGCGTGCCGTCAGAAGCGTCTGCCACAGGACCAACGCATTCGATGCTCCTGACGAGGACGCGTTTGCGCGTGCGCGTAACGATATGCATCGCGCTGAAGCCGAGAAAACGACGTCGGAAATCCTCGTCGGGACCTCGGCTCTCTTATTTTTCCAACGGTCGATTTGCAACTGGTCGAACACACGGATCGCAGTACATGTGTACTTAATTCAAACTTACCGAGGTTAGCCAACACCACTTCAATTCAATTTAATAAAAGGTTATCGGTATGATTGAATTGTAAACGCGTGACAAACTATTTCCTACAATCCGTTTCGTTGCATGAGAAAGATTTTAAAAAATGTATAAGAACTACTTCGTTGACAGAGGCTCTCGAAGAGTTTACCTTTTCAATTCGTTTCTTTTCCTACGGTCACGTGATACATCGAACTGGTAAATCAATTTTAGCCGAATCGAAAACCTATCAATAAACTTTTATCTTTTCTTAGTTATAAAAAATCAATACTATCTTAATTAGTCCTCTTTATCGCAGTCAACTTCAATGTACTCGAAGCAAAGAAAGCCAACAAACGCGGAATTAGAGAAAAAAGTTAATTCCAGACTCTTATTGTCTAAAAAGTTGCTCTCTGGTACTTATGAAACTATCTATATTTTATTTAATTATATATTTAATTTAAACTGGACAAAGTGACTTGGTTTATTATGTAATAAGAATTTTTAATACAAATTACTACTGAACTTTTCAAAACTTTCACGTAAATGTTGTACACTTAACACGATATTTAAGGATATTTAGTGTGCAGATTTTGGCCTCGAGGCTAAAAAAAATTAACTCGATTCTTATTGAGTTTAAAAAGAGCCTCAAGCTCAAATTTTAATCAGCTAAGACACATCATCGTATGAACCGAAAAGGCTCTTGGACGTGAATTTGCAATAAAAATCTGCTTTCTTATTAACCCTTTAACAGCTGCCTTTTATGCAGTAGTTTCACACACTTGACTTATGGTGTATCAAAGTAAGCAGGTATTAAAAATGAAAAATATTTTTTTTAATTTATTGTTTCTAACTTATCTCTCTGTATAATAAAGCCTTTCTTAGAGAAACAAAAAGTTTTTATTTAATTTTATGTTATTTCGTGTCTTTCTACGTTAAATAAACAATATATTCTCTATATACATCTCGAATATATTCGAATAAAAATGATATGAAAAATTATATTAAAAAAGTGCTTATCGAGTAAAAATTATATATCAACAATATTTATAAATACATATTTAATAATTTAATAAATACAATCTTTTATTTTTTATTGTGTGTCATTCGCACATTTTGAAAGATTTGTTAAAGGATACGATTTTTACATAATTATCAGTATTATTATCAGTTATTTTCTTTTCGAGTCTTTATGATCCCGATAAAGAAGATTAAATTTCCGCTCACTTATCCATTTTGGATGATTTTGATAAGATTTATAAGCTCCTGATTTAATAATTTTCATATATTTACATTCGTCGTTCTATTTTAAATGTGATCTTAACAATATTGTATGTTGATTTTTTTTTGAAAATTACGAATTTTTGTTGTAAGCAAATGTCACGCAATATTGTTATCATTAAATATGAAAAAAAAATTATTTATTAATTGCTCCACTGGACCTTAACTTCAAAATTAAAGTAAATTATCAAATTTTCGTCTAAAAACTTAAAAGTCTGAACACGTCATATTTAATTTTATTTATAGAAATCAATATCTTTAAAGTATTAAATTAATATCTGATCTTTTTACAGCTTCCCTATATTGACGAATCATAATTTTATTGAGTTTTTACTTTTCTTTTCCACAGATTGTACAAGAAAAACCACTAAGTATCTTATAACTATTTATTCTTCGTTATTTTTCAAATATATACGATTTAATGGCTATTCATTCATTTATGATTATAACTACATTTTTTAATTAGAAATTATCGTTTCTGTTGATATATAAGTATAGCTACATTTTAAGTTATTAAAAAAAATTAACTAACGAAATTTAACAATTTATTTTATTAATTTAAAGAAAAATATATAATAAAGCAACGCGAAGTTAATAGTTATTTGTAGTAATCCCTTTCTTCTTTACATTCATTAACCAAATTTCTATTAATACAAAAACACGTCTCACAATTATCTTACACTTACTCGAAATTAATGCATCGATTGACCTCAATTTTTAGACTTGGATTTTAACAATTGCAGAATTTTAATCGTTTTCGAAAATTCATCGATTGCGACGCATATTTTATTAATTTTTTAAATTATAAATACTACTGTAAATACTAATTCATAATTAAATTCAATAAGGTTTCCTATTTTTATACAAAAAAAATTTAATTTGAATATTCTTAGTATAGTTTCAGTTATATGATTATTTTGAAACCAAGTATCGTTTTTATAATTAAATTAAGTTAATTGAGCTCGATTGATTTTAATAAAACGATTATAACAAGTAATCATTTTGTTCGCAAGATTTTTGAAAAGATAAATTTTTTAATTTATAAATAAAATATTTAACAATAATTCAATATGACTCTTTTATTAGATTTAACGAGAAGACTATCCAGCAATATATTACAATAAAGTTACTTAAAACAAATGATGATTCCTTTTTTTTTTAAGAAATAAAAAATATATTTAAAGTCTTATAAAAACTTAAATAGTATAAATTTATTTAATAAAATGTAAAAAGGCGAGGCATGATACAAAAAATGTTAAATGTCTAGTAAAGTAAAAATTTTTCGATTTAAAGCGAACTAAAGCAGTTGCACGTTTATATTATATCTACCCGTTATTTAATTGTAAAAAAAGATGGCGCTCGTTTAAAAATCAGAAGCGAAAAAGAAATTAATGCTCACAAATTCTAATTAAATGTATGTAGAATCTCTTATTAACAATTTTCTATATATGTTTCACGATTTATTGTCTCGATGTACGATTTGAACCTTATACATCAATATAAATTTTTTAAGTTTCTTATGTGATACAAACACAATTGTCACTCACAAAATTTATCTTAAAAATCGAATTTCTAATATATTAAAGTGTATACTTGTCAAGTGGTAATCGTACCATAAAAGAAGTTATTAAAATGTCGTATCTGAAATTATTCTAACTTTTTTTCGTTAGATGTTAATAACAGATATAATAAAATTTTTCAATACACAATTATAAAAATTTTCAATGCTCTTAACTTGCAAAATATTTTTATAAAATAAAAATCAAAATATTTGAGACGTGTCTTGTAATAAAATTCAGCATTTTAATCATATTCATGTCAAGGGGGAAATGTTAAAAATGTTAAGAGGTGTGTGCAGCTTTTTCTCATGTATAAATATTTCGTAAAAAATCTCTGCGGGTGCTCAATACCGATTACAAGACGTACTGAACTAATTATCGAAATTGTTTTGCCTAAACTCGTCGAGTCTATTATAAACATTTGATTGGTCAATTTTGTATCGCTGGCCTAATCTTTTCTTTTCTGAATTCTTCGACCACGATAAAATTATGCTGCGGTAAATGCGCGTCCAATTGTAAAAACGTACTTCCATGTTGTCGATATATCGTCGATCCGACTATAGCAACAGTATAAATTTCAAAGCAACACGGAGTAGAGGTTTAAGATGCAGATTTGGGTATCGTAACCCATTGGTGTGTTTCGAGCGTCAATTTGGAGACAAATTTCAAATAAAATTTTATTGAATTTATTAAAGTTGCAGTTAGGATGATAACGGAAATAAGGACAAAGAAATCAAATAAACGAATGAAGGAAAGTGCTAAATATTTGCTCCAATACTTTCAATATTTAGACTACTCATTGTAAAATGCTCTTCTGTATTTTAATAGAATTAATAGTAGAAAAATATTGTACATCTTTATCTTAAACAAATATACAGTGAAATTGAAAATGAATAAATACGCAGTACAACAAAGAAGAGAAAGTATTTACCTGGGTTATTCCAAAATAAAACAATATGATAAGATACAGACTCTTAAGTTTCAATAATAACAATCATTGAAATGATTTTTAATCGATAGTTTTAAATAAACAGCGTACATTTTCAATGCGAGTTCTCACTAATTTTCAAACTAATAATTTGTACAAATGTCGAGTAAAATTTATCGAGTATTATTACGACTGTAAATTCGTTTTAGGTTAAAAGGTGCAAAAAGGTATTTGATAGGCTAAACCATGCATAGAGCAACTCGAAGATTGAATCTTAAAATTCTAATCGTAAAACTAAATTCAATTATATTAAATAATAGTAATAATTCTAGAATAGAACACTGACGCTGTGCGTGGCTGTGTGCATGTATGTATATATATACATAAAATGCGGGGTTGTCAATTTCTATGGGCAGTCTGGTGATAATTTAATCCACGAGCATTCAGAACAACGCTCCCGGATTTACTTTAATGGGAATACCATTGCACGAAAGCAAAGAACAAGCCAAAGGGTCAGACACGTAGGTATGTGAGTATAAATGTACAACTTCGATCTTGTATGGGTAAACGGTAATCAATGGAACTTTGCATTGCTTTTCATTATGTAATTATAGACGAAGTTGTTTTCAAACATTTGATGTTTGATGTAATCTTATAAATTTCACCGTTGTATCAACTACTTTTAACGAATGACTAATGACTTATAATCTACTAATGATTAATAATCACAAATGTGCGTGATTTTAAAAGCTTTGTGGATTAATACACTTAAACTTTGTTATTATTAAATTTTGGTACTTAATATTACAATATGCTTTGCTTTAGTGGTACAATGTTTATCTGCATTCAAACCTTCAATTATGTGAATTAAATATAATATAATTTTATGGGAAATTGCGTGGATTAAAAAAATGAATTGTACAAGATTTGTTTTCACTTCCAGATACTCGTGTTTACAGTTTTACTCCACCAATTGTTTCTTTTTGGGCTTATTACATGATAAGATTATAAGTCGAAGTAAAATTAAAAATTCAAGACTCGTGCAAATATTTCAAACATAAACAGTTGTCAGTGACAGGAATGTACGTGTAAAAACAATTATACCAATAGGTCTAGTAAATTTTGACTTATTTTAATATCTAGAAAGAATTTGCTTTTTTTTTTAAAAAAAAGAAAGTAATTTTTTTAAATAAAATTTTTAACAACCGAACAATTTTTTGTTATATTCCGTATATTTGTATTAATTACAAAGAATAAATGTAAAAATAAATAAGCCATAATGAACTTATCGTTACGAATAATAACTTATTATTTTATACGCTGCCTTTATCTTCGTTTATTGTTTATTTGTTTATTTTTGAAATTAACTTTAAAAAAAATCATTAAGCAACAAATGTATACGTGTTACTTAAAAATATTCATCATATTATAATGTAGGTAAATAACAATTGCTCGAATGTTCTTTTCAAATTACTTATAAATTACATAATGAAATTCTAAAATAAAGGACGATAAATTGTTATCAGCTCAGATATTTAGCTCAGATAAAAGTATGGGTTTGTAATATATGTATTAATAATGGTAAAATATAAATCATTTAATTCAAGCTTTTGCTAATCCAAGCAAACTTGCAATTGATCTTTATCTTTACCTCATACCGAGGCATAAAGGATTAAAAATGATAAAAATAGATTGCAAACTTTTATTTAATAGACCATAATATATGATGTATTTTCTAATGCTCGAATTGTATAAGTAATTGTAATGTGAAACGGGTTGAGCATTAAGTATCGAAACGTTTTTATTTTGCATATTTCGCTTAAAAAATTATTTGCATAGATGAATCCTCGTGGTCGCGCAAAAAATAAAAGCATTGAACCGTAATTCAAGGCAGAGAGTGTAAAAATTTACGCATAAGGATTTTTTCGTCGAAGCGATGAAGATTAATAGTATTATTCAAAACAAAATGAATTTTCTATTAATTGAAATAAAATATTCAGAACAATTATTTTATCAAAGATAAAAAGAAATTTGCGGTTTTTAAACACTAATATCCGAATTAAATTATGTTAACTTTTTCATTCCTACTTATAAATTATTTCGGTTAAAACTTGTAAAATTAACATAAATTTAAATAATGAACATTAAAGTGAAAATTAAATTAAAAACTGTGTTATCTATAAAAAGTATTTTCCACGGATGTTTTTTGAAATAATTAATTATTTTTTTAACGACATTATTGATCGAGGAATAATATTAAAAGATTTTAATACGATTAAAATTATGATAATTTATAAATGTTGATCGCTGTTTTCTGTTTGAAGTTTTATGTTTATTGCTTTCTCACTTTGCAATTGTGTGTAATAATTAAATTGTCAGTCTAACGAATTAATTGCAGGCCAATAGACAATTATATGAACGTATGAATTTAATAAATTATTTAAGTTGGAGTTTGATGAATATGTGCTTTGTGTTTATTGACGTTAAGAATTACAATTAGCAGCGATAATTTAAATCAGATTATTATTATATTTTTGTATCTGCTTATACAATAAACTTGAAAATGTGTAAGCATTTATTTAGTATATTTAATCGTATGTATAAATTAAATTTAGGTTCAGGGGATAACGAAATTGTCGATATACAATATCTTTCAGCGAGAAATATTAATGGTGAGATACACATATATTAATTAATCAGCAAGTGCAGCGACTAGATTAATCATACAATCTTAATTGGTTGAATATATAATTCGTTAATTTGTCGAATTACTGAATTTATTGCAACAGCTTTTAGCGTCGTAGATCATAATTGCTAGTCATCGAATAAAATATTCCATTTATTACGAAATAGTAATTAAATTGATATGGAAAGCGATCGAGAGTTTTAAGGTCGGCGGTAGTCCGGTCTATTAAGAATGCGTGCTATCAGATTATGCGGCGAGTGGTTCTTTGGTATTTCTCTTGGCTCCGGGGAAAGCAGAACCAAGGTCAGTTTAATTATACCAAACGTATATTGCGTAATGATCGAGGAGTGTAAACTTAATAGAGAGACTCGTTGAAATGCTTCGTGCCTTCTCCCGATGAATTTCGGTTTCACTCTCCGGTTGATCAACGTTGTCGCTTCGCTCTCGTCTCTCTGTTCGAGCTTGCAAATCATCTTGCGAGCTGCAATCTGGCTTAGATTTTTGTCGCCGCGGTAAGTCCAAAAGCGACCTGTCAAGCACTTCATTCGCGTCGGTGTGGGTCACGGGGAGCCGGGAAAAGAATTCGTTGTGCATAAGGTCGCTCAGCGATCGACGGCTCGTGTGCGCGCAGCCTGTTTCTGCCTCCTTCTGCAACAGCTCGTCCCATTTTCCAGCGTCTGCCTTATTTTCCCTTCGTTCCCGAATTCACGTCGGCGCGGGCCTAAGCCTCGAACGAAGCCTGTGTTGGTTAGTTTCTGGGCGCGCACGAGGACAGTAGCCTTCCGGAATTATTGTCGCGGAGGCAAGCCAATAAAAAAGCTATCGCTCGACCGGGCGGAGACTGCACGCGACGATGCCCCGTTCGCCGTAGCATGGATTCACACTTTTAGCGATAATTCGTAGCAATCGCAAAAGGTCCTTGACTTCAATGAGTTACGAGGTATTGCTCGCGCAGTATCTTGCGCGTCTTTACGCCTGATGCGTCGTTATTTATGATTTGCTTTGCCGCGTGGAAGCAACGGGTCGAGCACGTGGCCGCATTTGAATATTTATCGCTATTGGATTGTCCAAAGTAAAGATCATTTTCGGATAAATAATGGACCCGTAAAATTTATTGCGACGGATCATCTATATTTATTGTGACTGCTAATTTTAAGCGTCGAACAAAAGGTTGTTTCAAAAGGAAAACAAAAATGACGATCGAAATACGACGCCCGAATTATTTAATCGCCTGCACGGGACAAATGTTGTATCGCCGATTAATAAATAAGTTTTCAAATGTTACAATATTTTAGTCGTCGATCGCCCTTTTATAGCTCAATTATGAGATGTAAATTCTCTTTCGCAGGACTACAGTTTAACGGTTCGTGCGTTCGAGAGTCAAAAGTCAAAGCTCAGTTTGTACGCGATCATTCGTAAACGCTTGAAGATATAATTGGCGCTATTTATGTCTCTGCACTAACGTTTTTTATATTAGCACGCGTACAATCAAATTGCGACTACGCAAGCCGCGTTCACAAATGTTATTAAACGCGTTTTAAAAAGGTCGATTACCATATTGGCATCGATTTAATTAATCGTTCGATTATTTAATTAAACTAATTAAACTTTGCAAATGAAAGCTTTAAAACGCGCAGTCGGTTAATGAGGCCTAAATGTTTTCGCGTGGAATTTAAAGGAGATAGCGAAATTTGTCCGATTATAAAAACGCTTGGAAGATACGAGTTAGTAAAATTTAGCTCTTATCAAAGCTGCGCGTATAGTTGCTTTGTAACCCTAAAATTTACTACCGATTTAATAGTCGGCATTTTCGAATGCATTATCCGAATATAATAGTGACAAGTATTAATTTAAAATCCTAAAGAATTCGAAGGCTCGTGCGTGCAGTACCTGAAAATTTTTTTTAAGCCGGATCGTACCTACAGATACATACATACATACGTAAAACAAAAAGCCAAGAAAAGTTAGAAAGGAAAAACAGGTTTTTAAGAGTTGGGAGAGTCACGATCAACACGAGGGTGAGAGCTTTGAGAAATCCATACCGTTATTATCCATTATTTACGAGGAATTACGCGAAGCGGAGGACGGAACGAAGAGCTGACGCGGCGTTATACGTGCGCGTGTGCGTGTGTGTGCGCGCGCGCGCGCGCGCGCCCGTGCGTGTGTATAAATGCAGAATCGACGCCCGGTGCCATTATCCGCATTAAAGACTCCCGATCGTGAGTAGCGCCATTTTTTTACGCGCACGTAGACGAGCTGCACTCGCGTTCTTGCGCTTGGTTAATCGACGCCAAACCGCCTATTGCTCGTACCGAAAATCAGCCCATTGTGGACGCGTCGGCTCCGGACACGACGCGCAATCGTCAACAAAAACCTAGGATTCGATTTTTCTCGCTTCTAGTGACTGGGCGTATGATTGACGGAGGAGACGTCGAAGCCGAATAACTGCTTCGTACGAATTTGGCACGTGGCTTGGATGTTTTTACTCGAATCTGCACTGCGGCGATAACGAGCGGCAGAATTTCACCATTCCTGTGTCGTCTCCGCTTCGAAGGCACGATAGCTGAATTTTTACTCCGCAAAACGCGATAATTGCGGAACAATGCGCGAAAAGGATTGCTTGCAAGAACAAGAGTTCGGGAACAGCGAAACTCGTAATGGCTCTGCGCGCTTCTCGTTTGTTGTCCGCAGTTTTCAATTAACTGATAACAGTCAAATTTTCCAAGGGATTTTCGGGATTGTCGAAAATTGAATTGCTTGCCGGCGAGAAACGCTTTGTCGGTTACAAAAGCAGCAGATTTGCGTTTAAACCGCCACTCGGCTCGTAGCGCTCCCTCTTCCGAGCAACTGGTGCACTCGCGCAAACGCAATTCCCCTAAACTCAATCGCTCGCAGATGGCCGCGATTGCGTCGAAATTTAGGCCAAAAAAGGCAACCTCGTCGCAGTGTTTCGTGCATAAAATAAGTTCTGGCCGCACCAAGGCAGTCGCACAGCAACAGCAAATAGCACGTACGTTGTCGCTGGAGCCAAAGAAGCCGGTTGCTAAGTAAGTTTCTTTAACGGCGGCCCTTAAAGAGAATATCCAACTCCTGCCTCCTGGAGGTAAAAAGAAAATCGAATCGTGTACGCTAATTAAGGTCGTGCTCGCGCGCAACCGGAGCCCTCCGCTCCTCTCTCACCTCCTCCTTCAGTCCCTTGATCGTTTATCGGCTATTCTAATCGATCATGAAATTCTGCGGGACCCCGCGGACTAATCGTGTCTTAATTAGCTCCTCCGTCGGTCCTCACAGCCGGAGTGGATTCCTTGAACGATCGCCGCTCTTCGCGGTATTCGCTTGTGCGCGGTATCCTCTTCTTCCTTTTATTCATTAGCGGCCCCCGGCAGTACGTGTTTACGCTCGACTTGAATTCGAGATCTCGGCCCGAGCGCAGGGATACATTAACCCTTTACCGTTTAATCGATTCCTATATGTTCTCGCATGTAATTTTCTCGGCGCTGCTTTGGTATCTGCGCGCGGCTACGGCTTGTGATATATGCGAGCGCGCGCGTCCTTCCTTACCTTCCTCTATCCCCGACGACCTACAATCCTCCAATGTCACCTTCTCACTTGTTAATCAAATCTTCACCCTCGTATTTATCATTTTCTCGTTCGCTGCAGCGAACCATTTCACTCCTTTCATCCAACGCGATTAGATCATTTTTTAAATTTAACCGCGCAAATCATTAATTTTCATAGCTCCGCCATTTTTATTCCATACCGCTTGTTTTAGCCGTGCATTGTGATTTAACTTTAGTAATTAAAATGTCGATCAAACGCTCGCAATCCTCGCAATGAAACGTGTAATTGCTTTTAAAAAAGTGCCACCGCGATTGATAAATATAAACAGTCTTAAAAGTCTTTACTAGTAAACAAACTTTACTCGTGCGTTTTTTTTTTTTTTTTTATTAAAAAATTCATCTTATATATTATACATTTTACGAAGATTTGCTAAATAATGAAATCTACTATGCAGCTACAACAAAAGATATTATTCTGAATTAATGTTCATAGGAGTTGCGTGAAAAAGGCATTATTAAAATAATCTAACTTTATAAATGCATGCGTGACATTTTAAGAATGTCATTGTTTTGAATGAATTCTGCATTTGTTTTACTACATCTTCTTAATCCTCGTTATGCATGATGTATGATCGCGTTTGGTGATATTACGATATCAATCAAATACATGAACGCGTATACTTGCTAATGACAAATTCAAACCTTCGTTAAATTTTTTGTTGTTTTCATTTTTCTTCTCGAATATTTAGTAAGAAGAGATATACTATTTAGCTGTTTTAAAATTTAAGAGTATTTTTGCTTTCGTTATTTTACACGTAAAAATAGTAATTGCAACTGAAAACTAACGATAAATTTATGTAAAAATATTATCCAAGATTTATTTTTTTCTGTTAAGTTACTGAATTTCTCAAACATATCTCAAATGGAAATCAATACTTTTCTTTTTACTTTTCTCTGCTACAAAAAATATGATTTCTTGAAATGTTAAAAAAACTTTTACACGAAAACGTAAAAGTTATCAAGTTGTATAAGTCGTCGATTTCTGTATACTAAATTACAGATAAAAGGATCTAAACAAAACAGATTTCAAGAAATATAATATTGACGGTAATTTTGAATCTAATTAATACACGACGAACCATAAATTTTACTTCTATATTTATTACAAATAATAATAAATTTAAAAAAAAAATAAAACTATGTCGTTATATAAAGTAAGCGCGCATACATAAGATCTGATTCAACCATAACAAAACTTTTTAAACAATTCTAAATTTTTAAAAAAGCATATAAAGTAGATATTTAAAAAATTTTTTTTTCAAATTCTGGACTATAAACGTTACAAGATCTTTTTGTATAAATTTTACGGATTATCGATACCAAATTTGTGAAGGATTGTTATCAACGATGAACCGAAAGTTTCAAGTAAAAATAACTTAAAATGTGCTAAAACAATTATTTTCGAGTGCTTTTAATGAAAAGGTCTGAATCCTCGGTATATATACTTTTACTAATTTTTATATTTCTATTTAAGGATAAGGTTTTTATTTACGTTTCTGGATTATTTTCAGATTCGAATAATAAATTTTTGTATTTTTGATCATTCTAAATGAGGCACTTTAAAAGCTTTCAGATTTTATATTTTTTTCGAAAAGAAAACAAGGTTGCATCACATTTTCATAAATTTTTAACGCTTTTTTCATAAAACAAGAGAGATAAAAATATAGAATTGAAGAAGCGAATAAATTATTTTTGGTAATGGAAATTTATGCCACATCATGTCGTGTGTATCTCGAGTATTTCTAAATCGTGCCACAGCCGATGCACTTTGTAACCTTGGTTCCAGACGTCTTCTTCTGCGTCTAATCCTACCTCCTCCTCCTCCTCTCCTCTCGTAATTTCACGTTCGGAAAGAAACGGCCTTTGCATTCGATCATCATCAGGCGCCTTTTCCAAGTTGACGTCGCTGATGGCTGCAGCTCGTGCACAAAACTCAATCGAGCCGCACTGCGATCTTTCAACGGGCGACAAGTTCATTTTTATATTTCTATTTTCCCGGACAAAAAGTCGCATTTCGCGGATAAACGGCTACGATAATCGACGAGGTTTCACGACCTCCTTTCCCACGACTGCGTATTTACCGGCAAAATAAAAATCGTCACAACTGCTCTCGCAACTGCTTCCGTCGAAATGCCGTTGTGAGTAAAACCTTACTCTCGCCAGCAAAATAACCAGGCTTTTGTTTGCAAGGAACTATTTTTTATTTTGATGCTGAAACTCAAACAATATTTCTCTTAAGACCGGAACAAGATGCACCAAGTCGTCAAGTGTGTTCATTGTGTTCCGCGAAGATGCAAGGGGAACTGGAAATACTCCTTTTATGCGTCGCAACCGCGTTTTTCGGACATTTGCGCGTTTGTGAGGATCGCAGCAGATTACGGGCGTCGGCACCTATTGGACGCACTTATCGTAATTTTTCAAATTTTAGACGATTGCACTTCGTCTCAGACTTTCTCTCTACGCATTTGCTGATAACTCGTTGCAACTCTTCCTGATTCTGTTGGATGCAGGGTTTAGACGAACTGATACATGCCTTTGTTTCTATAACAGAACAAATAAAATCATTTGACTTCAAAATGTGCAAGAAACAATTTTACACGCCATTTTTCCAAAAAAAAAAACACAACATTGACTAAAATTCAAGAGAAGACGAATAAAACATATAATTTCTGTAGTAAGAAAAAATTATATACTGATTATTCTATTGATTACTCACAAAAATTTTAAAATATCGTAAACAATTGTAATGTTTGTCTTAGATCGCAAAAGCTGAGAAAAGAGGCTCGCGAGGACCTCCCCACCCCCCAAGCCCTAGAGTTTTAGCGCTTCTCCTCCCGCCCCTCTCTCCTTTTTTCCTATTGGCGCAGCCGATCGACGGAGCGACGGTTTTTAACGTTTGTTGCTAAGTCGAAACGGCGACGGTTAACAATATTTCGCGGAAAAACGAAGCGACGCTTATTTTAACAAAAGGTGATTAAGTTGCCAACCGACGTCGAGGAGGGAGGGAGAGGGGGTAAAATCAATTTTTTGCTCCGATCGAGACATTTTTTGTGAATAAGCGCAAAAGGGTGTCCGAGATAATCCACGTTGTCATTGGATTCCCCGAATTCGCGTCGCTCGCCGATATAATCTTTTCTCTTTGAAAAGTTTTGCTTTGCTTTTCTACGTCGCGACTAAGAATCCGTGGCATCATCCACAATTTTTATTTCTTTACAAGAAAATAATCCCAATTTAATGATTTTAAAAACATTACCGCAAAATTAATTTTATAATTGTTAGAAATAACACAAGATATTATGGATGAAAAATTAGATTCTTTTTTTTTTGAAAGAGTTCGCATCGCATACACACGAGTTCGTAGGTTTTCATTTGTCGTTTTCGCAGTAGTGAATTTTATTGTTGAATTGGAAGTTTCAACGTCGCTTGACCTATTCCAAAAAATTTGTCGTTTTTAGTTATAAAAAGTGCAAATCGTACGAGTCAGTCGTGTCCCTATCGATGCATTAACGCGTATTATCATCGTCACTGCAATAGCAACGTTCTAACTCTTCTAACGCCCAAGTATTATCCGATGTTAGGATTAACTTTTACCAGCCAATACAGTTCTCCACTTGTAATTTACCCAGCTAATGGCGAATGACGTAATAACTAAGGGTGTATTCATTGTATCATATTAGTATTTGCATTAAAATCTAATATTACCGAAAGCTATGCTCCTTACTTGAAAAAAATGCTACCTTCTTTGATATTCGTTTTCAATAAATAATTATAACTTATATCTCGTTATCATAACTTTTTCTTTGACCATTTTCAACTCCATTGTTCTTTCTAACACCCAAAATAGCGACGTTAAAAATTTTGAGAGATATTTTCAGTTATTTTGACTATTTACCTCAAAATTAAATACCAAACTTCCTCCAATAAGTCTCTTTAGTAATAAACTAGAAACAAGATCACTTTTATTAAAAATTATGGCACATATATTAATCTAATTTAAAAATTATTTTTCCGAAACTGTTGAAATTTTGTTTGAAACGCAAAATGAAGTTAATGACCGAATATAATTAAATACATTTAATACGAATTTAAACTAAAAATAATTTACTTAGGCATTGCCAAATTTTCTCAATATCAGTTATTACTTAAGCATAAAAGTCTATTAATTTTCAATGCAAAAGTTAATAATAAAATTTGTATAGATTTATGTTAAATTTCAGTATTCTTGTATAAATCAATAATAATTTGCATAAGTAAAAGCAAGCAAAATTGCAGATCGTGTTTAAGCAACGAGATCGAATGCGAAATAAAAATAATCGTAATGATCCATAAATCGATCGGGCCGAAAAGATAGAAAATCGAAGGTCAATGGCCAGATAGAGTTTTGAGAATAGCGGAAGTCCTAAGCTTAAAAAGGACGGCGTCATTAAACATCTCAATGCTGCGTGAAACAATGATGGATAACTTTGGACGTTAAGTCGTGCTTTTTTCCCTCTGCACGCCATAATTGGCTTGTGCGTTGCGTCGTTTTCTTGCGCGCGCATGCGCTTCCAGCCGTTAATTTTTAATCGACTCCTAATTCGTTCTTCCCCGGACTCGCGGTTACGTGCGTGTTCTCGTCTATCGCTTGATGCTTTTTAGCGAAACGCGCAGCTTCGTTTTGGCACAGGAAAGGTGTCGACGTTGGCTTGATCGACAAAAGATCGAAACTCTCGATTCGTGTATTTATTAGAGCTGCGCCAGACACAGTGTTAGGTTACATTAGATTGGATAACACAAGCGAGATGGTGCAACTAACGGCTTACGCGCGTACACGAACATTCCGATGACACGTGATATCGTCGGTTTGGTAAGTACAGTGTTTGCGTTATTCACCGGTTATCCGTATAATCTATATTAGCGCGATAGTAATAACAATATTGTAGGTCGGTACGCGACTGTTGTCACTCTCTGATATTCTCGTCTCGAGATGACGTACCATCTTCTCCAAAATTCCTTCCAGTCAGGGCGTGTTGACATAATATTTCTTACGTATTCTATTATTCTGTAACTACTTTGAGACTCGATAAGCGATCACGTGTTCGACGAACGTACGACACTAGGAATTTGATCGTCGATGTTTTATCACAAAACTAAATCAGCAGTGTATTTGTTGAAATAATAAAAAATCAGTTCTTTAAAGTAAACATTGGTTCGAAGTTACGTTATCGAAACGAAATGTTAAAATCGTACTGCATCACTCGTAATGGCTGTTAAAACCACGAGAAATGCCAAGAGTTTTTCAATAGGGAAACGCCGTTTTCTATTTTCACGACACAAGGCAAATTTGTAGCTTAAGTGAAAATCAGTGGCATTGTAGAGCGAACGCGTGTTCGAAAAAGGAGAAGTGATCGATTGATTTAAATGGCGTAGAACGATAGAGAGATAGATAATTATTATCGAGCTTGAAACACGAAAGAGCTATTAAAACGTTTTTTACAATTTTCGAGAAAGAAGTTGATGCAAAGCCAAATCTCGGTACTTAGCGCGAGTGCACACGGATGATAGGTAGTTCAGACTCGTGGAAGTAGACTCAGGGCGCGTGCGATTGCGCGACCACATCTCGCCCGAGGCATTCGTTGCCCCCCCCCCCCCCCGCGCCCCGCTCTTTCATTCCCGTGCATAAATACGAACGTGGATGATACGCGCACCAATACCGATGGCTTTCGAACGCGCACCTCCTATATTTCATATCAGAGTGGTGTTGTCGTTTTATAGCTGCACTTATAAATTAATTCATCGATTCGTTGAGCAATCGATGGATTTCCGAGGAGAAGCAGACGCGCCAACTGTGCGTCAACGCACACATCCACGAGGTTTTTCTAATAATTTGCAACTTTCATCTTGAGATGGGAAATTTTATTAGCCGAACGAGAACTTTATTAATCACGGGCTATCGCTATATATATCATTGCACTGCGAGAGGTTTGCCGATCAACCGAGTCTTGCTAGCGAGTTTTTAACGAAAACGATCTCTTGAGGTAATTCGAAGCGAAACTGTTGTAGTTTCGGTTTCCTCCTGCACCTGCCCAACTATTTATCCGTAAATTTTATAACAAATTGTCAAGTTCCCATAAAAGTAGCTCGATAATTTCAATAATGTTTATAAGACTTGTTCAGGTGTTGTAAGTACTTTAAAGTGAGCAAACAGCGTAAAATTAACGTAACTTTACCAAAAATATCGATATAACAATATCGTATCTATGATTTTACGAGAGCAACCGATTAGTTCTTAATTAAAATTATTGTTCGTCACTACTACTGTGTCAAAAATACCATAAAGTTTATTTGAAAATTAATTTTTAACGTTTCAACTCGTAAAACTGAGCAAACAATTGAAAAGTAAAAATTTCTCGTTATTTTAGTAAAGCTTAAGCTACTCAGTTCTATCCGACGATATTTCATTAAAATAAAATTTATAGTAGTGCTTTACCTTTAAAACGCGCGCGCGCGCGCGCACATCAATTATTTATCATTTCTTTCCGAGGAAAACCGAATGCTAAATAAATTCTATATATTTTGAGTTTATGCACGCGTCTTACGGATAAAGTTAAACGTAATTTTTATACTCGATATTGAGCCTTTGGGTAGAAATGTAAAATTAAATTTCACAATGTATAAGTTCGCAAATTTACACGGCTGTGCGGTAATAAATTTATTTTCATATGATAAATAATTGAGAAGCCGAAATTGGTTTTAACATTGATACGATTCGAATTCATTTCTAGGTATGTGCATCGTCTCGATTCTTAAAGTTGTAGTTAACGCTTCGGAATTGAAAGATCAAATTAAAATCTTAGCTTTATAGGCGACTGGGAGCAAATAAAACACGAGAATGTGAATCAAAGTACGGAGCTTTTATAAGCGTTCGGTAGACGTAGATTGAATAATATTTCGAGGAGCAGATTACAGAAATGAAAATATGTTTATGGCGTTGGAGTAAATCACGGAGAGAAGAGGAAGAGCGAGAGAGAGGGAGAGAGAGTAACGCCAATGGAGTGTTCATGGCCGAATGATATTCTCAATAATACGAGTAGATTACTCGTAGGAGCTCTAAGTGCACACGTCGAATGGTTCTATTAAGCGCGACCTAATCCCTTCACATATAATACAATGGTGATTTATTGATCGCGACATTGGCGTGCTTTGCATGCACGTATATACACACGTCCGCATGAATCGAGCGAATTAAACTCTTTTTCCGGATGACTTATTGACGGGAACAGAGTTTTTAAAAGATTGATTAATTTTTCAGGTGCTGATATAAAAAGTATAAAGCTCGTTCATTAATTTAACCTTATTGCTCTTTCTAGTTCCTACGAACGTTAATTTTATGATATATTATAAATCATCGTCGAAGGATTATTTATTCCTATAACTTCGATCGAGTTATTGTTTAGTAGTGAGCAACTATTTGCTGCAAGTGTCGATAAGCGTTTATTATTTACGTCGCAACTTCGCATACTTGCCTGATGAAGCTTTGATCTTGATCTCAAAAGATTCATTACAAAATATAAATACTACCTGGCGCATAAACTCAGAAATAAAATTTAAAGAACATTGCACGCAGAGGAAAATCGCATCGCGTGTGCGTCGCTTTTGGTGAATCCTATTAGAATTTTTTGAATATCATAACCATTGACGCTCTAAAACAAGCCTTATCTCGTAAAAGCATTTACTTCGGCAACTGATCTTAAAAATCTTGGGAGACGAACGAACCTATTTTGCTTCGCGTATTGTATAAAAGGTAAATTTTTAAACACTCGTTGAGTAAAAAATTTGAAAACTTCAGCAGAGTCTTAAAAGCTCAGAAGGACACTTTTTTTTACGTCATCCTTATAGTTTTTGAATCTCTATTCCTTTTGCAGACTCGACGAACAATTTCTTATAACTTTTCACGAAAAAAAAGAGAGAAAGAGAGTGAAAAGGAAGAAAATGCGAATGGAGCATATAATTGATTTATCAGTAACGTCGATAGTAAATTTAATAGAAAAATTCGTTCTCGATATTTTAGCACATACTTGTTAAAATTTAAATGAAATTTCTAATCGATCAAATATGCATTTTTGCTTCTTAGAACATCATTAAATTTCTAGCAGAATCAGTTTTTCGCGCGCAAAAGTGGATTACCTCCAAAGAATGATAAAAATGAATTTACTAGATAATCAATCCTGCAAACACTATCCCTCAAAAATTTATAATTTATTGCGTTGTCCTTTTAAAATATGGTATCCAATTGCTGTACAGTTGGACGAGTCGACGAAAGAAAACTGCAGGCAAACCTACTTTGCTGTTTTGTTTTTCAAATAATAATCGAAGTCCAGGTCTGCAGCTCTGCGAGAATTTGCGAGCTAAGGGGGCGGCACTGCTAGAGTTTAAACGAAGAAACACAATTAATCTTTTTAACAAATTGCATTAAAGAGTGGGAATGCAGTTAAGTCTTTGGCAGCCGGGGACGTCGTGCAAATAATGACATAAGCTGAGCTCGCAAATTGGCCTGTAAACAAAACTCGGGACGTCTAGTTATAAAGGAGCAGCTTCCGGGCTCTCTTTTAGCGAAAGCCGCGACACATTTATCGGGCAGATGAACCAGCGTGGAAAATAGAGCGGAGAAAAGTAACGAGATCCTCGGAGATTCGTTTAGGGCGCGAGTCCGTGCGGAAAAGAGCAGCGCCTGTCGTCCATGCGGCCGCAAAATGCCGTTTGAAGTTCTGCGCTGGTCCTTCTGCGTTCGCAAAAATGAGCGTCTCCATAAAATTAAGCGCCTGGCGCGAAACCTTCTGACGCGCCCGTTCCTGCCCACAACAAAGGGAATGTTAATTGCGGCTCGTAGCTCATCTTAATGAGCGCCGTCATCTGGACGCGTAATCGCTCTCTTCGTGCCTTCTTCCTTTCTTACTCTATATTTCTCTTTCTGTATTGTCCTTTTTGACCCCCCCCCCTCCCCCATCCTTCTCTCTCTCTCTCTCTCTCTCATTCTCCGACTCTCTTGCAACGTAATAATAAAAACGTGCTCAGCTGATTCATGAACTGTTCCCGCAGACTTATTAGCCGGCATCTTCCGCCTGTACCCGGAACTACTTTTCATTCCTTCTCTCCTTATCCATTTTTCTATTATATTTTGCGGCCTCGTCACGCTGCGCAATCAATACTTATTAAAAAACAATTCACATGCGCTATATCTCTGTGCACTTATCGCACGTAAATAATATCGCGTTGCACTGCCATATTTATAATTGAAAGAGAATTGCTCGAAAAGTTGGTCAAATAATTTTTTGTAACAATCGTCGCTTTATTCTACTTCTCTTGAAAATTTCCTTTTCACAACTAAAACAACTAAACTTAATACCTGAAGTTTCTTTTAAATGTTCCCTAATACAATTTACTCGTTCTAGTTTCGTTTAAAGTAATTGCATTGCTTAACTGAATTGTACGAACTTGAAGTGGAGCATATTATTATGAGCAAGATTAACGACTGTTCTATTTATTAATTTTTTTATTCATTGTTAATAATTAGGATATTTTATTAATTACTCGAATTGCAGCTATAAATTTTTGTTACAAGCTTTGTATTATATATAGGAAATACGAAAACACAAGATTTAAAATATACGAGCACAAATTGTAGATTGTAATCATTTGATGAAACTAACATTAATATTCCCTTGCAACTAAAATCTGTTTTTATTCGAATACTTCTTTAAAAGCAAATACGTGTAAAAATTAGCTAAGCAACGTTAAAAACTTAATGAAAAATTACAAACAGGCAGTGTAAAAATAAAGAGCTTTGCCGGGTTATCGAGTAACGTACTTTAACAATAGTATTTAAAAATAAACTTAGCCTAAAAAGATTTTTGCAAACAGTTTTTTCATCGACGCACATTAACAATTTCCATAATTAATGCGAATCTAGTGACTTTGATTTGATAGGATTATAAAAGATTTACGTTTCAATTAGCACTGATTAAAGCTCAATAAGCTGTAGAGTAGACGTTTTACAAATCAGCAGTCCATTGATAAAACTCGATCGAGACAAGCAAAGTAAACTAACCGTAATCATTCTATCGTTTCCCATCAATCGCAAAAGGAGAAAAGGCGTTCGTTACTATTTTCACGCTCATTTGCATGGCCTGCACACGAGTTCGATTGAAGAAGTACCTTTGAATCTCACGTGTGAAGCGGCAACGACTGGCATTGCGAAGCCCCTCTTACATTTGTATAATAATACAGACCGACAAATGCTCCAATCGTGACTTTTAGCGCGAGTTTGACGGAATGTCTTTGAGTTTACCCGAAACGATCGATGCGGCGACAAAAATCTTCACAGTCCCAAAATCGAACGTTTTCATTATTCTCTGTTTCGAAAAATGGCAATAAGCTCGCGGCCAATTAAAAATGAGCCACATTATTAATAAACAGACGCAAAAGTCAGTCGAAGGACTTTCGAAAGATGCAGAGATATAGTGCGTTGGTCGGCGAGAGGCGAGAGGTTGAAAGGTATCGATTCGTTGCGATAAATTAGAATCTCGGTAGAAAGCGTAGAAGGGTTGGGTCGGATGCGAAGAGGCGCGATCGCAAGTGCCGAGGTTGTGTGCGGCGGCGGCGGCGGCGGCGGCGGCGCAAGCACCAACACCGAGGCTCAGAGGTGCACGTCTTCTTCGTTAGGCCTGGCGCGAGCGATCGAAAGGAAGAGAAACGTGGGAATTGCCGTCCATCTCTGCCCGGGCAGTTGAGCTACACGTTAACGTGCGATTATCGTCGCGGGAAAACACTTACCGACCGAACGGCTCCGGCGCCCAACGATTGTATTGCGATCGAATCGTCTGATGCTGCCAGGGCGCTTGGGCAGAACCTCATTTTTCAGACCCGCCGATCGTCGATCCCTTCTACGATGAATAATAACGATAAACGATAAATAAAAATACCTTGTATTCTTGACGATTGAAACATCAATCGTTTGCATCGATAGGCAGGATCGGCAGCATCTGCAAAGAAATAACCCAAGCTGTGCTGTTTTTTAAAAACCTGCATTAGTGTTCGGTGAATGCGTTTTGCTATTTTATTTGCACGTAAATTAAGCGATAAGAAGTAGTATGGTATGCAACTCGATGGATTCGATTAAAATTTTCGCTTTCATCGATTACGCAGCTTCGCGCACCTCGAGTATTGTCGTTTCTTAACCACGCAATTTGCCGTTATTTCTTTCTTTTTTGTCGTGCATTTATTTTTACAAGCTAAATTTCAATTGGTGCGGTGAAAACTTATTTTTACTAAGAATCGCTCTTCCACACGCGAAGTCTCTTTCACCGGTTTTTCCTTCTTATATTCCCATTTTTACAATTAAAAATTGTTCTTTTATAATAATTTTATTAAAGATTATTCGTTTCACTTCTTTACGTATGCTGAGAGAAATAATGAATCTTAACTTGACTTATTTCGATTACTTTTATCCCTTCTATTCATAATTTTAATAACTCTCACGGATAATTTCTATTGTATTTATAATTATTTTATTCAAATCTCATAAATTCTTCCCTTGACACACACGTAGCAAAAGTTCCTCCAAAATTCCTCAATTACACAAATTTGGGATCTTTTTTAAACAAAAATCGATTTCATAATTCCAGTTAGGACGTTAAGCTACTCGTGAGTGATTTTTTTACAATTTGATTCTTCTGCTTTACGATTATCCCTGTAAATAAACTAATACACGTCAATTCTCTATCGTGTATTAGTTTTTTAATTTGGATTTCATATATACCTAATTCATTTTAACCGATTATATTATAATATAAATTTCCAAATATTATTAAATTATTAATTAAAAAATCGTCATTCTTATAATATCACTCGATAAACATTATATATTTATTAACTAGTTAGTTTGTTTATTGAACAATATGTACCTTCTTATATTACACATGATATATATATATATATATATTATACACTGCACTTGCAAAATATATCGTAACACGTTTTCTTCCTTTTCTCGATTCTCTTATCTTTCTACTTTCTGAGATACTTCTCTTTCTTTCTTCTTTTCTCTATACACTCTCTTCAAGTGAATCTTATATAGTCCGCATTTATCTTTCCTTTCTTCTTTCAATATATCCTCCCATTCACTCGCTCTATCACCTGTAATATTTCACTCGTCCAGTATAAGTTTAATTGTTTCTAATTCTATATTGCACAATCTGCTGCACATCTATTTCCTATTTGAGCCATTTTTTGTCGTCACTTAATCCATTTCCCATTTCAAATCTTGCAAACATCTTCATGCCATCCATTCTTTATTTTCGTGTATTCTCTTCATATATACACTTCATTTTTTTTACGCTTTCTATCAGAATATTCTTAATTTTTGTCGTTGTTGGCCTATTTTACCTCCTCTAGTTCCTCTCATATTTCCCTACCTGATTTTATCTTTTCTTTCCAATATTCACCAGATTAGTCAACATTATTCCATAAGCTTATGTTCTATTCTACTATAGTCTTCATTTTCCCTACTACCTACCGTTATATTATTTTTAAGTTTCCATCCTTCTAGTAACCCACTTTTAACGCATTCTTTGATTATTCCTTCTTTTTCGCTGTTTATTATTTCGATCCGATATTTAACTTAACTAATTTAACGATATTGCTGCTTTCAATTATATTCTATCTATTTTTGCTTAGAACTTCGTAACGTGACCCGGCATATTTCTTTCTAAATTTAGAGCCAACAAGAAGAGATATTAAGATCTTACGAAATATATTTTTTCTGAATCTTTTCAATTTCCTTGTATGCTTTTCAGCCCAAATTTTAGTTCCATATAGCAAAATATTGTCTGTCAAATCCTCACCCGATTTCATTTTCATTTCGAAATCCTCCTTAAATCTTGTATATTTATTATTTTTACATTTAATTTTTGAACATTTGTACATTAAATATTGAAATTTTAAACATTGAAAAATTATAAACCAATTAACAGCCCAAACAAAATGATAATATCTTTTGTGTAAATCGATATTTAATTTACATTTCTACTCGTCGACAACAATTCTACTAATGTTATTATAGTTCCTTATTTTTACTTATTATTTTTATAATGGTAAAATACTCGTCTGTTGTTTATTAGTTATAATATCTAATATAAATATTTATAACAAAAAAGTTTCATCTTCGAGTAACTTCAAAGAACTTGATGCTTATTTTCATTTCAACGATTTACATTTTTCAGATGTTTATTTGTATATTTTAATTTTCAGTTAATCTTTCCATCTGCTCCATCTTCTCATTATTTTTATCTCTTTATCGCCTTACGTCGCTCTTTCATGATCATTATTTTTCGCATTCCCCGGTTTATTTGTGCAATGTTTCTTACTTTATCACTCGTCAAAACTCGCTATCTTTTATCCATCTTATGTTTCCCTCCATCTTTTACTTCTCTTCTTTTGTGCCATTGTACGATCAAGCACCAAGTAAAATATGTATTTTCGCGTTAAAATTATTCAGTAAGTTGAGAGAGCGATAAGCTTTCAAAGCACTAGTAAGTGAAATTAATAAGTTTTTACCCATTAGTAATATTTTCGGGGGATCGAATTGAGATTAAAAGCGACGGATTATGTTTGCTTTTCAGCAACAAATAATAAATGTGTAAATAAATTCCAGGAGAATCCGTGATTATATTTAGAAGATAAAGGTAGAGCGACAGAGGAGGAAATTGAAAGGAAGCAGCATTGATACGAATGCCGCCGAGTGATAGGCACCAAAAACGCCATTCTTAACGAACAGGAAACGAGCACGTAGAAGGTGTAGGCCGACAGTAGCCGAACCTCCTAGTGGCGAGGAAAGAAATATTCAACAGTGCCGGGGCGCGCTTCCAGCAGTGTGCACCAACTACGCAAACCCCCGCGTATTCAGGCTCGTCCGGATAGTGCGACTCTCGTGTCTCCGTTCTATTTTCTGCTTTTTCGCGATGAGGCTTCGCTGGCAAAGATGACCCGTCGGCTCCGTGCGAACTATTCGGTGAGCTAATCGGTCTTGTCATCGCCTGACGCCCCTCGCGTCCAATATCCACACTCGCTGGCTTGCATTGAAAATGAACGAACGCGTCTTTGCGATCGTCGGCTTCATTTGGCGCGCACTTTTAGCTATCGATCGGTGCACGCCTGACGGGAAAATGTTCCAAAAAATGCTAGAGATACGACGAAGAAGAAATTGGAGGAGGAGAAAACAGTCAACTTTGCATCCCGGCAGCCGTGAGTAATGGAGTTGACACAGTAGCACTGGCGGTGGCTTGGTTGCCACGAGACAATTCCGGTTATTTCCAGTCGCTCTTGTCGGTCGTCGCCTCCGCCCAAAGATGAATAAACTTATGCGTACGTAATATACATTGCGGGATTAGCGTTCTGATGGATTGACGTTTGGCTGCAAATCGAATGTTTCCTTTTCTCGCCCTTGTTCTCTTCGCGCGAGCCGAGCGACAAATTTGGATTCTATTATCTTGGATTCTAGCGGCGCTCGAGTGATTCTTGTGGTTTTTTTCAAATGCCAAAAAGTCCAGCAGGAGACGCCTTTAAAGCTGTGGTTATTGGAAAATCTTGCGAATCCGCGATACCGATCATCTTTTCATTGACTGAAAAGTATAAATTTTAGTAAAAGTAGAAGGCGCTTAAGAATGCGTTTGTCTCGAGGAAGCTTTTCCCTCGTGAAAGCGGCTCTTTGCGCATCTCAAAATCTCGGCGTGTTTGAAAAACGAGCTAAAAAACAATAGGCTTGCTCGAGTTGGCAGCGATTTTTAAATTGTTGCTTGCCGATGCCGATCATCTAAATCGAGACAGACTGCTGCCTAGTTTCGCTTGGCCTTTCCTCGCATTCCTCCGCTTTATTCTTTGGAAGACCGAGATAGATAAGTAGATGGGTAGACAGGTAGCAGATAGGGGGAGGGAGATAAGCGAATCGATGCTCTCTTTTTATTTGGTCCCTCGTGCCTTCGCTTAACTCCGTTTAACTCCGTTTAACCCTTCCCCCGCGACCTTTCATTCCGTGGCGTTTGTTCGAGTTTATTCGAGCGTTTCATTCGTCCGTCCCGCAGGCGCCGCTTCTGCTCGTCGGAGCCGCGTTCCATCGATACGTTGACACTCACGGCGACACGAATCCCCGGCACGTTAACTGCGCGCATACAAGAAAAAGAGAATCGTGCGAATCTTAAAAAACAACACTAGAGATGGATGTGGTTCTGCTATGCGCGCGGGGCTCGTGAAAAGAGGAGCGAGTGGCTTCGGGTTGTTTCTCCCGTCCTTCCCTTTGTCGCTCTCTCGCGAATGCGTCAAAGTCTGCGCGTCGTCGTCGTCGTCGTCGTCGTCTTCTTCGTCGTGCGCTGCGCCGAGTGACGAGAGATCGCGAGATCTTATTTGTTTTCTCAGAACGGCACGCGCGGCTACTACAAAGGCTTCTCTTGTTCTCCCGGTTCGCTTCGCTCTTATTCGTTCTCGATATTCCAATTCGGTACAGGATTTCAGGGGACGTCCTTTTGCTCTATCGCCCTGACGATGTATATATAAAGCGCTGAATTACTAAGGCCAACAGCTGTCTATGAACGCCGACGACTACCAGGAGCCGAAGCGTTTTTCTGTTTAGTCTTTGGACCCGCGGACTAGTCAACGCTTATAAAAGAGCCCGGATTCTTCCCTTTAATCGGGCAAGACTCCTTACTCTCTCTCTCTCTCTCTCTCTCTCTGCCTCTCTCCGAACGCTTTACGCGCTTATATAAACTCGGACTCCGGCGAGATTAGAATTCCGGACTGGTCGCTTCCTGATCAACCGCAATCGGTATTATTTTTATTCAAATTTTCACGAACGTTCTTATTGCGAATTGCAGCGCCGATTCAAAGTTCGTGCTTTAAACTTTCCTCGCAGTTTCTAATACCCGCACGTTTTCGCACGCAACATTAATTTCGAATAAAACGTTTCTTTAAAATAATGCATTTATTCCGTATGCAATTGAAAAATTCAGAGAAATTCAGGAGTGCACTTGTAATGCTATAAAGCCATTCTGCGACTTCAGCTGTGCACTCGAGAACTAAGTTACGCGTTTAAAATAATTCATGCGGTGTTATATATAATATTTACTCGCCGGTTGAGAGCCGCGGTGTATGCGTTTTGTCAATATTACTATTGTGCCGCAACGATAAGTTTGTCGCCAACAAATAATCGAAGCAGTCCGACGTAAATATGCGCCGACTCGTCGTTCCTACTGTTGATCCTCGATAAATAAAAATGCAGATTTTCTCCGCATCCAATTTAACGCGATAAATGCCTTTGCGTTAAATTCCCGATCACATCGTTAAAACGGCTTGGAGTCAGTGGAGTTCTTGGCTTTTTATCGAAAGTAACCAACAAAACGATAGCAGCTTTATCGTCGCAAGAAATTGCTTTGCAACCGAGTCGTGGCCAAATTACGTTTTGATAACAAAAAATGCGCGAGATGTTTCATCGTTCGATTTTACTTTATTGTAATATTCGTCGAGCTGTGAGCTATTGAAATTTATTATTTCGTCACGGTATTTAGTTCGGTATAAATATGCGTTGGCGGTCGCACGAGTAAAATTCATTTTGCCGAAATTCGGGAAATAAAACATTCGTGCGTTTGGCTCTGCAAAGGTTTTATTTATTCGCTAGCTATTGAATTCCTAAATGAAAATTGTTGTCGCGCGATACGTCGTCCGCAAAAAAGGCGAAAAAGTTTTTAAAACAAGCACAAAAGCTAATTTATGTGGATAAAACACGAATTGTGCACTGCGAGTAAGAAAACTGTCACTCCTAATACATCGGTGCAGGTTATATCTAAAAATATACGACGTTGTTCGGAGAAGTAAAGCTAGTCATATAAGAGTTGAATTATTTATGGCATTACGGCCTTTTGAACGTCAAAGAGCGTCATTAGTATTCGCGTTCTGAAAAAAGTAGGAAAAGCTAACTTGAATCGGGCTTAATAAACTTGATCTTTTAACCGCGTAAATAATTTTTGCATAAATAAAACTATGATATTTATTGCAATATGTTGTATTTGTGGTAAGAAGCGCCGGGAATAATCATCAAGAGAGGGAGTATTTTACGAGTCACCGCGAGAGCTCGAAGGAGGGGGTGGAATAACAACGTTCCAGACGGGAAGGACATACCTAGTGATGAGAGATGACGGCTTTCAATCTTAATCAAAGAGCAGTGCAACTTCCGGGTTGGTAAGGAAGACCAACTTCCTTCCTCCTTCGGCGATCCGACGATTATTTCGAGGGAATGTCCCGCCGAGATGCTGGCGAATTCACGCCTCTCAGCCGCGTGCAGCCCGGCTTTGGCGCCTGAATCCCCGGTTACTCCGGGAGTCTCGATTGTTGCGAGTTCGTCGCGGCCGCGCCAACAGTTGGAACTCGATCTAGGAGCTGGTGCTGCCTCCGAACGTCGGGGACGTCGGGAGAAATTTCGAGTCTCCGACTGCGGGACCCTGGAACGTTTCGAGTGGGGCGAGAGTCGAGAAATATCGTCTGCGATCAGGAGGTGAGGTGAAGCCAAACTAAGAGCGCATTCTCGGAACTTTCTTTGACCACGATCCGATATGTCTATTGTTTATGAGTACGCGAAGCTAATCGTAGGCGGACTTTGCTGCTTCTGCTTAATTGTCAGCTGCTTCTTCTCGAACGAAGAATCCGAAAATCAAACGGCAGCATCTTTTAAGATAACCAAGCACGTTTATCTGCTTTCCCCGTCTGCAATTAGGATCGCAAATTATATAAAACGCCTCTCGTTCCTATTTATACGAACGTCTTCGCCGTAAAAACGTTCGACTATTATTGAGTCGCGGGAGTATCTTTACATTGATAATAGCATATAGGCAAAGTTCAGCTTTGCCTATTTATAACTTATTACTCGCAGATGGGCAAAAATACTTTTAACTGCGACTACTGGAACCGAACGACTTCATTTTTCACAACCTCTGTGCATGTATATCTAAAAGAAGTTGGAATATTGTAATTGTGCACCGAGTAATACTCGAGATATTTGATTGTATAACCTATTGCCTTTTGATTTTCAATTCGAGCACTTGGAGAAAAATTAATTCAAAAAATCTGCTTCTGTTCGACGTTTTGACAAAATAAAATATGCTTATTATTTTATTTTAATTTATATGTTTGTATTATACTCGATGTTTTTTGTCCCACTGCTTAAGATATCTTTTCAGTAATATTATTTATAAAATAGTTTATACTATTTATGACGACGTAAACAAATGGATATATTGCATCTTTTTCATTGTTTTTCATTCAATACTGATTAATAAATTGAAATATTTTAAATATCGATAAAACTAAAGTGGGATTTTATTAAAAAAATTAATTTTTTTTAATCTTAACTATCAATGATATTTTAATTATTAGCTTCAAGAAAAAGTAGCTCTAATGGGTTTTTAAATTATTTTTTAAAGCTACTTTTAGAATAAGCTTATATAACACTATGTACACAGTACATAAAAGTATTTATTTTTCAAATATTTTATACTTATTACTTTAAATAATTTTTACAAATATGTACTTTGAATCACTAAAGTATTGTTCTTACGTTTGACGGAGCAACGCCGCATTAATATTGAA
The DNA here is from genome assembly GCA_018907185.1 of Platyscapa corneri. NCBI lineage: Eukaryota > Metazoa > Arthropoda > Insecta > Hymenoptera > Agaonidae > Platyscapa > Platyscapa corneri. The sequence goes on along the minus strand of JACCHW010000057.1, from coordinate 831,396 downwards.
TAACTAGAAAAATTATCTATTTTAGTTGGATAATTTTCATTGTATATTCTACTTTCTCACATGGCTATATTTAATTGTATTACCGTAAACTCTATTTTTAAGGTTAATTCAGGGTAAATCAGTTTCGAAGATTTCATTGCATAAAAAAATTATGAATTTTTCGAACGTAAGTATCAACTTATCTAATATTACAAAAAAATATTAAAAATTATCGCTGATACTAATGGCGTATATTTAAAATTTTCAGATAAAATTACGCGAGTTAAATTGTTTTTCTCCGAACTACGGTTTTCCTACTTCTTTTAATAGAGTGCAGTACAAAAATTATTTTTAGCAACATCGTTATTTTTTCATACGTTTTGCAATACTTAGGCTTCATAAACTTTTTTATCGTGTTAGAAATTTTCAACTTTAATTTATAAAATATTTTGGGGGTAACTACAGAAATTTAACGAAATAAACTATTTCCATTACTTTTTAATCAAAGAGCATTGTATCGATGCTTAATGTGTTTCACTGAAATGTCGAACAGCTCATAATAATTGTTGGAATAATAAGTTTCGATAAATTTCTTCGGGTATCGCAATACAATAATTGTGACTGATTATTAAAACGTAAATAAATTCATTTTTGGTCATGACCGGTATAACGATACCGACAGTTGTACATTAAAATATGCGTCATTTAAGTTGTGTTATTTACATTTTTGGATAATTAAACGGAGCCACGAAGCATTAAAAATCACGCTGGAGGAATGAAAGATGGCGACGGCAGTTTTGTTGCTTTTGTTGCATCTTGTTGGATTCTCTTTTTCTTTCCCTTTCCCAGTTTCTTATCGTATTGCTGAAATTACTAGTAGGCTTGGATTTTTTCATAGCTAATTTATCGAATGTAAGAGAATGTTGGGTTCGAAGCATCAGTTTCGCACACTATCGTGTCTCGACGCGCAACCCACGCGCAGCCGCAGAACTTACCAAGTCTCGGATAATATGTGACGCAAAATTATGTTATCAAATGTTCTACGAGAGACAGACTCTACAAGTATTAAGACAGACGCATTTTTGTAGCTTTGAATTTTAAACGTATTATTTACGCCTTCCATTTATTTTCAACGGTGCAAATCAAACTGGGTTAAACAGTTGTTGGACAACGCATTTCTAACAACGAGAGAATCGTTGTTTCGTACTACTTTGAGCAAAAACACAAGTCCTGTTGAGAGGATACAGAGAGCATTTGTTCGATGCAAATTCAAAAGTATGTTGGAGCCGCAGTTTTTGATTATTACAAAACGGGCCCCCGTTGTGTAAAAACTGAAGATTAGTCAAAGCGCAAATTAATCAGTCAAACGAACCTTTGGTCAAACTTCCATCATCGCGATTAATCACAATTTCATTTAGAAATATATTTTACTTCACTCGATAACTTTGGCAATTATAACGTATTAAAACGTGAGCTCAAGTTTCGCAGCCAAAGCGCAAAGAAGCTTTTACGAATTTTTAGCCTTCCGGAAAAGGCGTAAAAGCGCGCGCGAAGCTTCGGTGTTTAATAATCCGGCGGCGATTTTTGATTTGCGATTTTTACTATACGATGACGACGATTTAAAATGATGACGTAAGCAGCTAAATCCGTGACGTAGTTTTATAACCGAGAATCGCGTCGCGGCGCTTGTCATTGGTGTACTCGACACGACTATCGCGCGACGATCGCACATTGCACGCGTGTCGACTACGCAAAATCTGGTCTATGCTTTATAATCCTACAAGGGATTTATGCGTGTATTTCGAGTTTCTTTCAGGCGCCTCGACTATTTTCGTGGTTCACTTCGCGTTTCCTTTTTGCGCGATGATTTTTGCGCGATGAAATCTCGCATATGCTGTGGCAGTTTGCGCGATCGTTTATGCATTTGTTGCAATTACAACAGTGTAAATAGTATTCGCCCAGCACGAAACCGATAATTTCAATCAAACAGCTCTTCGTTCAATAAATAGCGCGTAAAACTCATTGTTGAGGTTCGCAAAAAGCCGCTGCTTTTACTCGTGCGAAAGAGTCGAAACTGTAGAAGCGCGAAGATTTTTGGACTCAATCTCGGTTAGAAAAGGTCGAGAAAGATTTTATCGACTCGCTTTACAATCTTGGCTTAAGAGACGAACAAGAGTCTCGAGCATTACAAGACAAAGCCGAGCTGAAACTTCCAATCCAAGGTCGTCGAGTCGCGCACAGTGCGATTTCGCTTCGATACGCCGGTTAAAACGTCGCAAAGCTGCGCCTCGGAGATGCGGTTACCGCCGGAGCAATCGAGTGCTGGTGCGGAAGCTGCTCGGGGCCGAAAACGCGCGGGGGAGTGGGGCGTAACGCGCAACTCTGCAGGGTAAGAGCCACCACCCGAGCACGCATCGAACGTCGCGGCTTCATCGGGGTCGCATTTGGTCTCGTGGCGGCGCTCGGGTTCGTACATCAACGTCCAGGCCGGATTTGTCGTCGCGGCTCCTCTCGGTCGGCGGTGTTTGACTTCGGATAAAGCAGCTACTCTTCCGATTTCCCGACTCGGAGGCGTCCGCTCGAGATAAGCCGCTTGTGGCTGGGAGCGTCGTCGAGTTGGTCGACCGAGGAAGAAAAGCGCGAGCTTCGAGACGAGTATTTAATTTTTAATAAAGCGACTGGTCGCGAGGAGTGGGGGCAGCCGTGTGTTTCGATAGGCGACAGCAGCTTCGGTCGCTGGTACTGTTCGCATGTCCTCGGGTAGGCGGACGCGGAAAAACGCGGTTGGCGGGAAAACGAGTTTTTTTTGCAAGCAAACGTCGAGAACGCGCGACGCCAAAGCCCCCGATAAAGTTGGGCCGAATTGGGCCTGACGAGCGAATTCGCTTAATTTCTGTTCGCTCTTTGCCCTCGTAGACGAGGTGTTTTATGTTTTCTCGCGCACTCTTCCGTTGGAGTTGCGTGCACGTCCGGGCTCGGCACGCGAACCAAATCGTGGGCGGATTCGGTGCCTTTATACGGAGTCCTCGGGCTCTGGCGCAGATAAGACGAAGACAGTGCTAACGTAGTAGGTTTCTTATCCGCGCGTGTGTAAAGTGAGAGCAAAGGCAAAGACGGGAGAGAGAGAGAGAGAGAGAGAGAGAGAAGCCGTTGGAAAAAAGGCTATGCGTACGTTCGCTTTAAGGCTTTTTAGCCGATAAATAATTCCTAGAACAAGAAGGTCGAGTTTATTTAATACACTAGAGATTTCAAAGAGAGCGAGAGATGACGAGGTGAAGTACACCCGTGAGCTCCAATCCAAATAAACGCAACCTTTATCGCGGAAGACCTCCCGTGTCAATTTTTTTCCGTCAGATCTTCTCTCCTACTTTTGACTCGCTCTCTCTCTCTCTCTCTCTCTCTCTCTCTCTCTCTCTCTCTCTCATAAATAAAAGGACATTGCCATATATTTCACCAAGAGTTATTGGAAATTGCTTTAGTATCACAAAATATATAGTTTTAGAAAAAAGACGTATATTGTTTAAAATAAAATCTGTATTACGTGTGAGTGGTTAATCTTAATTTCTAGATAAACTCTGAGAAGCCAATAGACTAACGTATTAATTATCACGAATTTGATATCAATAATTTGTGCAACAATAAGATTGACGCATATTTTTACGATACTCCTGTGCATTCGTATGCTCGCTCGGGCCTGCGCTACACACACACAAAACATACGTAAAAAAGACGTAATTTATCATCGCATTATCTGGACGTTTAACTCATATTGAACGTTACGTTTTTGTTATTGTTGAATATTAACGAATAAAAGAATAATTTTATTAGATTCTTTTACATTTATATTCAGGATCCTAACGCCAGATTATAAATATTTGAAAATAATTTTTGGATGTACATTAAATTAAATTTCAATAATGATTAACACAGCATAAGCTTAAATACGTTCATTGAGTATTGTTGAATTTACTTTTTACTCAATAGATTCATCGGAGAATAATTAAACATTTATAATTGGAAATCCAGCGATGTTTTACGATTCTTAATTTACATTAAAACATCTCTAAAGCTGCACTTTACATATTTTATGGTCAGTTTAAAAATTAGAAAATATTTGAAGTTGTAAAAACTAACTGCCTTTACCACTACGAATTCGACACTATCGATAAAGTTCATAATTATTTTGTAATTGATTTTCTCGTGATGTGTATTATAAATTCATAGTGCGCGATGGATTCGGAAACAAGTTTACAAAAAATATAGTTATTAAAACGCGGAAGTAACGCATTTAGATTTATTTGAATCTTCTAAGAAACGAGGAGAGGAATATATGTATATATGTATCATTGAAGAAAGCAATCTATTCCCGCACTTGCATAATTATGCATTCCGTCTTAATTGGTGCGAGTGAAAAAGGAGCGAGGGTGAGAAAAAGAGCAGAAGAGGTCTAGCGGTTCGAAGAAAGTTTTTGGTCGAATCGGCTCGGGCTCGAAACCGAACTCGAACGCAGGCTTTCGTCAAAGGAATCCTCGAATATCCCAAATTAGAAGATCCGGAACGTCATCTGTCGTAACGCATAAACTACTACTGGTTTGGTCTCTATATTTTTCTCTAGAGACTTCATTCATAGAATCAGTACATCTGGCAAGCATTACGGCCATGTTTGAGGTTGCCGTGTTTGCCGCACAACCTCTTCGCGATAACGATTTTAACTAGCGCAGACTCCTGCGTCGCTAAATAATGGCTCCTGTTGCACTTCAAAACTTTGCGCGACTTTTGTCCCTGCGAGACGAGTTTTCGCTCGCCGACACACAATTAAATAAACACCTCAAATTGTGCTCCCGAGAAAATTGTGTAGTTGACAAGGACGGCTTGAAAAAGCTGATTACGGCTGAATTGCAAGCCTTTTAATGCACTCGATTAAACGGTTTAATTTAATCAACTCAGCATTACACAGGCAGCATGAAAAGCTAAATTAAAGTCGATATCAAACGTGAAGATTCGTTTTTTATCGCTAAATCAAATTTTTATTTTATTTACATCGAGGATCTCTTTTCTGAAAAAGTGATTGGCTTCATTGTGAACTGTTTGAAGTCAAATGCAGCATCAAGAGGAAGTCAAAAGTTTTCAGAGTCAAAAAGACAGAGAGCTGCATTTTGTTATGCCGACTTTGACGCGACCTTTGAATTTAACGTCATAAATTTTCATTCTCAGTCAGTTTCGAGTCAAAGTTTAATCAACTTTCTTCATTTTTTATTCTTACATTACAAACAACTTTTTTTCTCTGCGTGCAGCTAATTTCCAATGCGGAAAAGGCTTCAAAGCTAAATGTTTTCTTTAGATTGGCACGTATGTTACGGGATTAAATACGAACTGCAAAGCTAAATTCGAAATAGATGAGCAAAAAGAGGGAGAATAAGAGTGGCTTAACTTTGTTTTTTCGTCTTACTTTTTTATCTTCTCGAATTGAAATGTAAAATGCATAACAAAAAAATTTTGTTATTTACGATGAAGTATTATCATTTTCAGACACTCCACGAATACAAAAAGCATAAGAGTTTCTTTTATTTTTTCAACAAAAAAAAAAAAAACAACGAAAGTTATCGAGAAAAAAATTACAGAGGCACACGACCTTAACATAAATTTAAAAGTTCTTTTCGATCATTAATGGCGATACCAAAGACGAAGTAGTGCGAAGTAATAATGGCTCGTTATTCGCTCCCCTGGAAGGAAGGAGTAGCTCGAAATGCTGCAGCAGCAATTTTTTCTAGTTCGAAAATCGGAGAAAACGTTGATTCGAGCAGAAGCGGAGAGAAGAAGCTATTGCGTTAACTTGGCCGACTAACTTTCTGCACATTTGGTTGATGGGTCGTGTCGGATTTACTCGAGGTTTGGCACTCGGGCCTGGAACGGATCGGGGCAAATTCTGTAACCGTCTGCTTCGACGTTTACCCCCAGGACGTCGCTCGGAAAAAGGAACGCAGATCAGCGTTGCTGTCTAGTCGTGATGTGCCTTTTGCAAAATGTGTGAGAAGTTCGGCTCTTTGCTCTATCGCGTTGCCGCGATTCGTTTTCGATGATGTTTTTACGAACCGAGGAGACCCCTTTCAACATTTACAAAGAACGAGGTCGAACATTTTTTCGCCTCGACTTTTCTTTTTGTTCTCCTGAGCCGCCTGTGCGCTGCGCTTCTTTTATTAATAAATTCTCCTCGATTCACTATAACAGTTTGCTTATACGCAATATTATTTCTTAAAATCATCGCGTCCACTCCTGCTACATCCGTCGCAAATTAAGTTCCTTTAATGCAGCTATGATTCGTCGCCGAACATTGGAGATACAATCTATTAGGGATACGTTATTACGAATACAGCATTCGAGTTTTAAGCGTGAAAAATACCTATTGATAGCCAACCAGCTGTTAAGGTTAATTAACGCAACCGAATAAGCTTTAACTATCAATTTCTCTTAAAGCCTGAGCTCGCTTGCTAATTACTGCTTTTATTATATTTTAAATCGCAGGCTCGGAGGATGTACAAAAGTTCGCGCAACCCCTGGGCTGCTCACACGGACACTCGAGGGCGCAATCGATGTTGGTTCGACTCGAATCTCGGGCATAGTTTTTCATAGTTTGTCCGTAAAAAAAAGAGACGGCGCTGACAAAGTCCCAAGTGTTTTGAAATCACCAGGAGCAAGAACTTTTTTCTTTTTTTGTTACTCGTCGTTCGAGCGGAGAGGAAGACGCCAGAGCCTAAAGAATCCGGTAGACTGACCGATTATCGAATCGATTATGAGATTTACGATTGAACGCGGCTCGGAAAGTTGATTTGCCTTGATGTAGACTGTAAAAAAAATGCTTTTTCAACGCTATTGGAAGAAGTGGATTTGGGTTACGAAATGATGCGCAATTTCAATTTAATGTATAGTAATTTCTTAAGTAATCACGAGTACGGGAAACGCGGCTTGGTATTGTGTGCTGTTGCGTTACGTTATTAACGTTTGTGTGAATTTGTATTTTTTCCTCCACTATAATTTTGTATCGAAAAGTCTGGTCAGGCTGGAAATTTTTTAGTCCGGTTGATTTCGGCTACGCCTTTCGCGGCAAATAGTTTTATTTTTTGAACTCGCGTTTTTTACGCAATATTTCTGTCTTCGTGCACCGGTTTATACTTAAATTTGCAGTATATTTAGGAATGAGAGTAAAAAAAATTTTTAGCGTCGGCTCATATTTTATGCGATAAATACTTCGATTGTGGTTGGACACGTTTTCAGCGTCAATTCAAGGTATCTATCAGGACAACTACATTTAGCGATCATCAAATAGACCATTAATAATTCACGAATACGAAAATTGGATGTAACGTACGAGGAAAAGCCGCTTTATCTAATCCAAAAAGAGGCGAGGGGTTTTTTAAGCGTCCAGCAGATCGATTAACGAATGAATTAATTTCGATCGGAGAAAGTTAGCGGACGGCTTACGTCCGAATGGCTCTAATCTAATCTAAATCCGCTTGAGTCTAGTTAAATTAATTGTCGAAAGAAAGCGGCGGCTCTCGTCGAGCGGCGTAAACCGGAAAATCTAACGCAGTTGGGCTTTCCACGGGCAACTTTCGATCGGCGGCAACGCCTGTAATTTGGAGGAGTTCGATTAGGCTCGGTTATGATCAAAAGGTCGATAAAAACGAGTGAAAGGGTGGGGGAGGCGCCCGATCACTGCGAATGCGTAGATGGAAAAAAACCGGATAAGCGGCTGTTGGAGCAATTCAGACGGCACACACAGGCACAGGCACACAGCTGAGGGCTCGGAACGATTTTCCTGCGGCGCGTTGGCGCACGCATGTGTTGGTTCGCGCCGCGTCCCGCACACACGCGCGCCTCGGAGGAGCAGCGCTGCACCTCGACACAGACGCACAGGTACGAGGCGTTGGCTCGCCTGCCGACGTGCCAAAGTAAAGGTGAGAACGTGAGCGGCAACGCGCACTTATAATAATATCCAGGTCTACCTCTTCTTCCATCGCGTTCGCGCTCGACGCGCTCCATGTGTGCGGACCCGGAGCATCGCTGTGGAAGTCCTATAATCACCGGACATGCGATTACGGAGCAACGAATGCGCGCTGCAAAGTAAAGAGCTCTCTCTCTCTCTCTCTGTGCTCGAGGGCCGTCGTTGGATAAATCAATACCAAAGGACAGACACGCATTGCGCGTCGCGGCCTAATCAGTCGATCAACGTCCTTTTGGCGACGCGCCGACAATCCTCGAGGCCCAGGGCTCGAGAATTCGCGATCAAACATTAGGTGTTCCGGGCAAAAGGTGCAAGTGTCGGGTGATTTTCCACGCGAGACGGGACTCATTTGGACGGACGTCGATGCTTCGGAGTCAACTGTCGTCGACCAAGAATCTGTTCCCGTCTCCGTCAACCAGCTTAATATCGAGTGACGCTACAAATTGATAGAAAAGTCGATCGATTTACGACGGCGTAATGAATCGCGCGACGATCCGCAACGAAAAAAAATCAGTTGGCTAGACCAGCTCGTGAGCTCGTCTGCACTAGTTGCTGATTTTAGATTTTCAAATAAATTTCGTATGAAAACGTAAAATAGTTGGACAAGCGTATAAGCGGCTTTACTTCCGAGGCAGACTCTATTTAACAATGTGAGAATAAAGCTCGATTTAGAAGATGAGAGCACGCGTGCGCATCGACGGAAAATCGGCAAGATATTTACCGTTTTAACGTTGAAGAATATAACTGTCGATTGAGTCGTTATAAAAAATCGATGACTTTCAATTATCCGCTTTCGTCATTGGCTCGTAATGACTCAAGCTCCTATATGGAAAGTAACCAGTACTAAGATCGCATTGTTCGCAACAGATTATAGCTTGCGACGTATTTTGTTCGGCTATTGTTATTTCGGATCACTCCGTTGCGTGCTGCTCAATATTTTGTAATTTGTAATAACTCGTATTTGCGGGTAATTACCCGCTGACCTCCTGCATCCTCGGAAACATTAGTTTCATCGAGTCCTTTTCGGACTTTTCGCTCGTGTAATTTCAGCATTTTTTTGTTGTTACGCAATACTTTACGCTCGAATAATCGTAAATAGTATGGGAATTCGAGGTGCTTCGATATTTGACGATGAATTCATTGCCAAAAAATCACAAGCAACGATTTCACGTTTTGAAAAGGATGCGAGATGGCGAGGCGCGCTTAAAGAATTATTAAAAAACTGCGAGAAGTCGTATATTGTAGGAAGGTGGGGAAGCGCGTCGCTTCTCTAGCAACTCTTTTACCGATGACGTCACGTCGCGGCGTGGTAGACATGCCCACGAAAGAGCCAATTACTCCTGTCGCAATCGTCGTTGATGCACTGCCGAATAAGTAGTTAGGCAGCAAGTAGGAGACAGACAGCCGGGACGAGAGAAGCAAAGGCTAGAGGTAACGAGAGAAGAGCGACGCGCGAGTCGATAACCGAGCAAATTTCGGTTACGCAACAGAAAAGTTTGTACGCTCCCATCCTCCTTGTGCCTCCTTCCGTCCCAGATTGTTGGCGAAACTTGGAAACTTTTTACGATGAAGACGGAGCGAGCGGTCAGGACGGGGTCAAACAGCTCCCTGCGGTCATCCTTAGAAAATGTTAATTAAGTTCGCGGTGCCGTGTCCCTGCAAATAAACGACCTTAATGCCTTCCTCCTCGGCTGCCTGCCCGCGTAATCGTGTTCCCGTGTCTGCGCGTCGTACGAAACTCAACTCCAGGGCGATATATCAATAGCTCAATCTGCTTCCCGGGCAGGCTATTAAAATGCTCTTTAATGTTCCACGGCAGCGCCATGAAGTTAGAAGCAGATGGGACGTATCGCGAAAGAATCGAGGCGAACTTGAAAAAAGCTGCTCCTGCGTTAAAATATACGTCAGATATGTGTGAAATTTACATAAGTAGTGGGCGCAACGTGAAATACACGTGTTTCGCGATCGCAAGCACTTTTTTCGAATAAAGTTCTCGCTAAACAAGCGAACGGGAATGGCGAGCGAAGCAAAAAAGTAATTGATATTGGACTCAAAGGCGTTGCGCGAAGGCTTAGTGGCGATTAGGATTGTTGAATTTGGTCCCATTTGCGCGCGTTCGGCTCAGATACCTTTAAAGATACGCGAAGATATTTCGCGAATGCTCGAATCTCCGACTTACGCGATGTGAGAAAAGTCGCATTTTTCCACCAAGCGAAGCTTACTGGCAGATATTTTAGCAAAAGATAGCGTTAATCTTTTGCAGCACCGAGATATTCTGCAGCTGAAGTCCTTAACTAACGGGGAAGAATCGAGCGGAAGCGGTTATTTAATTTATGCCATATTATTGGTTTCATATTTGAGACGATAAATTACCCGATTTCCGATTCATAAAACATTAATGAATTCAAAATTATCGGTTTAGAATTTAGAAGGATTTGAGACGTGCGTGCTTCCACCCATTGGTCAAGATGCTTCAATCGCCCGATTAGGATTAAAAGTACAGTAAAATTAATTTTTTTTTCATCTTAGACTGAATCTCCGGAAAGTTAATTGATTCGAAACGTTGTATCGAATGGAGAAAAACGAGGCTATCGGCATCGTAATTAAAATTTTTAATTTTCACAGCAATTCATTCTTAATTTTTCGCGATCATTTTTTCATCGCAAAGTCGCATATTCGTTAAAAGGGCGCGACGCGGCTTTTTTGCGAGTCACGCGACGAATTTCCGCCCAAATTGCATCTACGCAGGACGCGTAATTGTGCTTCTGGACAGGTCGGCGGCGTGAATTCTCGCTCGGAAATTTGGGCCAGGGGAGCAAAATCGAAGGCACAACTAGCTCCATCTATGCTCGAGAGGGGAGAACTTTGACTCGCGAACGAAGAAATAGTTCGCTATGATGATCCGGTTCTCAAAAATCGAACGATTCACGAGAGCAGACTTTTTGCGTTTGCCCGGCCACGCGATCCCACCTTCGACTAATTCGCATGCCAAATAAACGCAAGAAAGCAGTTATTTACAGCTTGGGTCTCGCCTCCCTCCTGCCAGGCCACGCCCACCGACGGACGGAGGATCTTTGACGTAGCACACGGGGAATTGGAATTGTAGCTGTCAGTGCTCTGACGCGGAAGAGACGCGGCTCCGAACCAGCACAAGACCATACAGGTTGCTTATCTTTATTAAACGGCTTTTTTCGCGAGCGCTCGAGCCGCCTTTTATGCGTTGGCTCTTCTCGCTGTTGGGGCCTTAAACGCAAACTGACAACAATCCCCGGCGTTTCGTAGCCGTTCGCGGAAACGCGAGCCTAGAGCCGAGCGGTGCAGCGACACGGGATAAAATTGCATCAAAAGCTCTTCCGCGATTAAATGTCCGAAAATATCATTTTATCGTCTGGCCAAAACGGCCTTTTATCCATCCTTACCAGTGTCGCGCTTTTCGCCGGCTCGCACGCATTGGAAAGTGCACGTTCGTCGAGATGAGCGGGCCATCTCTTTTCAAATGGATTATCGCTTAACAGCCGATGCCTAGGCTTGTTAAAAAGTAAAATTTTAACCTTAGAACTTTCTATGAAAATTAATTAATACTTATTTACATTTACGTCGGTGTTTGACGTTGGTCCTTCTGTAGTAACCATAGCTAGACTTGGAAAATTGCGACATCGTTGGTTAAAACGTTGTTATAAAATCGAAAAATGTATAAAAATCAAACTTGAGCCGCTCGAGTTCTTCTTTTACCAACACGTCTTATGTCAACGATCAGGTTTATAAAGCCCGGCCCATAATTTATGGAACTTTTTTTTAACACTGCGATTTTGTTACTACTGCAAGTATTGACTAATTGGGTCTTTATAATTCAATTTAAGGGCTTCGTAAATTCACTATATTTTCATGAATTTCTCTGTTAGAGAACTTTATAGAGTAATTATTCGTACAATGACAGTATTTCAAAACCAATACATGCAAAATTTATTGTCAAACAGCCACACTTTTCATTAACATTTCTTTTTAAACAATTTGAATTTATTTTGGTAAGAGCGTTAAGATATTGATTAAACGCTGTCCTGATTTAAATTGTCGGTTTACCGAGAATAAATGTTCCTGCCGAACTACGAGTAAAACAACCCAGAGTTGTTAACTTTTTTGTCATTTTCACATCACATACGGAAAGATAAGAGGATCTTCCATACTTTCTCCATCTAGAAACACGCACTACTTGAATGCACAAAAGTCTTACGTAAACTCCAGATAAGGAAAAACGTAGAAAAAATGAGTTTTACGATAAAATTTCCCTTTGTCGCATAAGGATTATATGACGAATTCACATGAGACAGGCTAAAAGGTCGAGATACGAATTCAATTTTTGAAAAAGTAAATAAGCCGTTAAAGGTGCAGGTCTTTTGTTTTTCTACCTTTCCTGCCACCCAATGGCCTATCGTTCTTTGAATATTTTCCTTCCTCCGGTTCAGTTGTGTGCGACGTTGTACCGTCTAGTGCCCGGGGAAATTTGTTCAAAGCGCAGCTCGAGCTTTCAGATATGTATATATATATATAGAAAGAGAGAGAGAGAGAGAGAGAGCTTAGACCACATCTTCCTGTGTGTCTCGAGGGCTGCTCAGGATATTGATACTTCTTCCAAATGTTAAGGTTATTTACTGTATTCAACTTTGTGCGTTTTTCCTGCATTAATTTTTTGATTGGAAAAATGGATTAGTCTAACCCAAATGGTTTAACTCGATCACTTGATTTCGTGTAAATTTGGAATATCATTTTAGATAATTATTATTTAATAACAGGTTATCGATGATTTTAATGGTTGTTTTCGCATTACGATAAACGGCTCTTCCATCATGACCGAAGATTTAAACTTCCAGTTCAAACCAATCCATTCGCAATCACTTGTCTTGTTATTGGATAGAATTTGATCAACTTACAATATTAAAATATATTTTTATGCAATATTTTAAAAAAGTGTAAATTTTCACTTATACAAAAATTATTACACCATTATAATATAATTATTACGTACATACTTTCAATTTACTCGTTTAAATTAATTATTACGTGAATTTATAAGGTGATAAAAACTTAATTGCTCAAGTAAATAACAATTTTTATTCGAGCATTACCTCGCATTAAATATTTTCATAAAAAATTATATACTTTTGTATGATGGATCATTTTTTATAGAAACACCTTAAAGTACAACAAGTATATACACTTAACACGAAATTTAGTCGAATCAATCAATTTTTATTAAAATATTTATTATTCGTGTAAAATACGTTTAATTTATTATTAAAATTCTTATTTAAAGCGATCGTTTCAATATTTTTTACGATTTTATTTCAGTTCTGTAATCGCATTCGAAGAATTGCCGTTGTTGACATATCTTCTAAGAAATGATTTTAAAATTAAAATCTTATAGCATTTTTTAGCATTGTGAAAAAGAAGTATCAATAATATATTTTACTATTTTTAATTGAAAAAAAAGGTGTTTGAAATTTAAAAAATCTACCGCCTCTTTTTTCATGCCTTCGTGATAAAAGCTTTTTTTTATTACAATCCATTGCTTGTTAACAACATTGCTTTCTTTGCAATACTTATAACATGACTTATTACTTTTTATGATTTTATAAATATTATTATTTTTTAACTGTATAATCAGCATTATATTATTGCGTACAAACGATAATCAAGTAATTTATATTTATATAGTTTATAATGTATAAACTTGTTAATGTTGTCCGAACAACACAATAGGTATCGTTGAGAAAATATCTTCTAAATTTTTTAAACAAATTGTCAAAATTAGAGTGGAAATTTTGATCGATAGTCGTCTAATGCCGAATTATACAACCAATACGTGAAATACTTTTGACAGTAACGTCTCGAACGAAAATCTTACGAGGTACACTTTTACTGTTTGCAAAATTGGCGAGTCTAAAAATAAAAACTTTGTAATTTAATGTCTAAAAAATAAGTTGCTTTTATTTTAATTTTTATTTATCAGACTCATTCCTTACGACGTAACGTGTTAATTTATGCTTTTTATTTACTAAGTGCAGATTGTTTATATTTTTCTTATTTTCTGCGTTCTCTCTTATTTTTTCATCATCACTCTCATTGTTATTCATTCTTTCTAATACACTCTTCATATTTTTCCTGGCATTCATTTTTTCATTTATTGCCTTGTTCACCTTCAAAAATACTTCAACACTTAATACCTCTTCACCTGACTCTTTCTAATTCTCTTTCACTGATTTCCTTACTTTCTCTTTTATCATATCATTCGTGCTACTTTCCCAATTTTTCGCATATCTTCAAACCATTCTTTACAAATATTAATGTTTTCCTGTTTTTCTTCTGACATTGTATCAGTCGGCTTTTCGTTTTTTGATATCGATTCTTTTTTATTATCTCCGCCTTTCATCCGATGCTTGTTCATTCCAAAGTTTCTTATATCCGCATCACCTGATTTTTTACTCATTGTGATTCTCTTGTTTCTTTCCGAACGAGCTTAAACTTTCTTTACTTTTTCTTATCTATAGTTATTAATAGCGCATGCGCCGATCTTGATGCTTTTATCTAACCACGTGTTTACATAACGCACTTTCCGCCTGTATTTAATTTCTCCGTTATCTCTGTTATTTTCTTACACTTCTTTTTTACTCTAATGAACACACTTCTACACTATTTTATCTCTCTTTTCTATCACTTTTTCCGTATAAATTCTTTCTTAACACTCGTTATTTTAACACTTATTTAGCACTATTTCAATAACCTTACCTCTACCAATTCCAATCCCTTCTCTTATTAACTAAGTGTATAAAATTACGAATTCAGGCTCAAACATTTTGGCAGAAAAATAAATTTTATAATTATCTATCAGGTGAGTGAGAAAAGTGGAAGGCCAATTATTAATAGGAATATTCTAAAACGTATAATAGATTGACTCTCATCCGTGCACTTGGGACATAAAAGAATAATGTGTATTTTGTCGATTTCCGAAATTCCTCTATACCTGGCGAGGGAAAAATTGCACGCGCGGAATATTCGTTGATTCTCGAGGCGCGAAATCGACGCTTTCAAGCGTCAAAAATTTGCTACGGCTTAGCGCAAATCCACTGCTGCACAGCTACAGAGCACGAGATTACTTTTGAGGAGGCCAGGATAGAAAAAAATGTTCGAGAGTTACGTCATCGAGATGTTACACCTCAACGATCTAAGCGACGTTTTACAGCGCACAGGTGCATAATGAAAATTGAATTTTAAATAATACGTTGGAGTGGCTCGTGTAGCTGCAAACCTACCGCAAACTATTTGTCGCGAGTTCAATCTGTTTAGCGCCGACGAGTAAATCTTTAAGGCTCACTTCCGAGAAAGGCATCGAGTGAAAATCATCTCGTTTCGATTATTTATATTACAAATGCGTACCTCGCACACCCCCATCCCGTATCTGTGATTTTTAACCGACGCACTAGCTTATTTACTACTATTTTTGCAACACGTGCTTACAGCCTCGAACGATTTTAGGCAACGTAATTTTTATCAAAACTTCGTCGCTATGTTTTCAGCTAAAATCAGTCACGTCTCTTTTTCGTATCGTATTGCACTTATCCCAAGACGTTACGTGATGTTTTGACTGAAAAAATAATTTTGAAAAGTCGCGTTTTTAATAATAAAAAATCAATTCCGTTTGTTTGCGTTATATTTACTTCTTAAAAGATGTTGAATAAAGAATGAGAGTGCGTGTGTGTTTACGGTGGCATTTTTAAGAGGACTCTTTACGATTTTTTACAAAATCAGGAATAGCGTTGGAGAAGACGGAGTTGCACCGATGCCTCGTTTGTAACCTTCGCGACGCGAAAAGTTCATCGGATGCTTTCACCTAGAATAAATGCTCTTGTAGGGTTACTCTAAATGGTGAAGTTGAGCGCACGTTGTGAATAGCTCGCAAAATTATACACAAAGGACAAGAGTATATATAAATGCATATAATACTTTTCACGTTGCTTATTTAATATTTTTCAACAAAATCGAAACTTTGAGCATTAGAAGTGGTTTTTTTTAAAAATGTGACTTTATTATTTACTTTGAAAATTGGCTAATTTTGTTATTAGTAATTAAAACGTTTTTTCTTTGTAATTTTTAGAATTTATTATAAATATGTAAACGTAATTTCCTGTTATTTATAATTGACTTTCCTCAATGTTTATGCTACTTGATCATAAAACAAAATTAAACATTTAACCAGATCTTATTAGATCGTACGGCTCATTCGCCATTAGTCAATAAATTATGTTTTTGAGAATATTCAGCTTTATAATATCAAATATTAGACTTTTCGTTTTATACGCTATTGCAATTAATCCATGAATATTTCTGCAGTTTTAACTTATTTCGAATCATCGAGATGTGTGAAATTAATATTTTAGAATCATTCGTAGCTCGTTTCAATATGGATAATACAATGCAAATTTTTCTTTCATTATATATGCGCTGAAATAAAAAAACACATGCTTTGATATTAATCGACGATTAATTTCACGTCTGATTTCCCGTGACAGATGAATTTGAAATTTTTACAAATTTATCAAATTATTCGATAATAATGATTTTACGAGACAATTTCCTCTCGCGTATTAAATTTAATTACAAATCCATACGTTCGCGTACGTTCTCGTGCAGTTAAATTTAATGATTTGCTCAATATATCGAGAGAGTGTAAAGAAAGTTAGTTTATTTTAATGTTAGGCCACGCACGAAAAGTAATGTGTTTGCAAACCACATTTGCAGGGATAAGGTACTTGAAATTTTACAGATTTATTTATACTCCAACTGCTGATACAATATTTCTGCGAATTCAAGCGAGTCTTTGGACTTGATGTGTTTTTAAATATTTCGAGTCGACTGTTACGAAGAAAGCCAATAAAACTTATTTCCATAATTAGGGGGAAAACTATTACGTTTAACTGTTTAAAGAAAAGGCGACGAAAAGTAGCGGTTAGAAAGCAAAGGAGAGGGGCAGCGTCTCAATGTTATTGTCGGGAGGAATTTTGAGGAGCGCGAACGGCGTTTATCGGAGCTGTTCACGTTGCAAGAGCTTTAATCAATTCTCGAATCGCAAAATAGCCGCGGCTTTTACGAGTCTATCCATTTGGATGCCTCCTCGAGGCCGTATCTAAAATCCAGTGCGAGAATAGACTTATCACTCAGTTCAGCTAAAAAGCGTTCGTCCGTCGAGAAGACGACAATATCTTTGGCGTATCTTGCGAGAAGTAAACAGGCAAGCCTCTATTTACTGGAATTTCGAGTCTCTCGCGACGCTGTTCAAAGAAAAGCACGGATTAGTCGAAAGATAGCGTACATTTGGTCGAGGATAAATCCTCGCGCGAGTTCTCACGCGCATTTGTCAAGCGGCTGTCGGCCCGATCGACCTCTCGACTAATGTTTGTTATTACTTTGAGATTTTTTGATTTATCTGCCGCTTTAGCTGCAGCGGCAGGCGACCCCTTGAACATTCTCGTGCAACGATTTCGCTGCAATTTTATGCTTTTTCAATATAGGCGCTTCAAGATCGACCCCCAGCCATCGGAGCAGTGATTTTTTTTTTTTTTTTTTTGCCAACGCGGTGCGAGCCTAAGAAATTATGCTTCTACATTCGCTCGGCTTTATTGCTTATTGTGTTCGCAACTGCGCCGTAACAAAGTGCGGCCGTGCGATTTTAAAGATTTAATCGAAAGCAAATGCACCCGTTTAATGTCGCGCGCGACTCTTGCAGTGTTATAAAAAATCGACGAGGTAAAGCAAAACGGATGAAGGGGATAAAAGACAGAATAGGTGAAAAGAAGTTTAAATGCTATGGACAGAAGAACCGCGGAAAAAAGTATTTGATTTATGTATCAATTAAAAAAACTGGCATTAATTCCTGCAGCGGTGAATGATTACTTTAACACGAAACACCGCTTTTCGACTTTCTTATTTTCGCTCCTGCTTCCTGCGGCTTTGCGACTTATTCGTCTTATTGGACCTGGTAACCATTAATAACAATACTTCTGTTTCAACGACGCTACGTTTAATCTTTTTCGATATATTAAAAATTTCCAATTTTCTTTGTTTCTAGAAAGCGATGGTGTGTTCGTTATAAGATCTATAAATGCTTATACCGTTTTGAAATTGTATCGGCAACATTTTCAAATCCAACAATAACTAATTAATCGCAAAAACGACCGAATTCGCTTATTTGCAGATATTATGCGAAAGCTAGAAATGAGCGTTGACAGCGAAACAAAATTGTTTCACTTTCCCTTTTTTCTTTTGATTCGCTTCATTGGTCTCGTCTCTCGTCTTTGCCATCTTCTTTTTACTTCGAATATACCATTCCGTTTAATCTTGAAAATCGTAAACTGGCCAAAATAGCGAGGACGTAACGAAATTCGTCTCGTTCATCGCAGTCATTACTAGATACGTCACTTGTTGACTTAAATTAAACACGAGCGTCGACTTTGCGATTCATTCTTACGTCGCGAGCGAAAACTTGTTTGATCACGTGCAATTGTCACTTTTACACGGACTGGCCGGAGACTTTTGCGAGTTATTAATGGGGTGATTAAAGGTTCTTGCCACCGAATAATAAAATACCAAGTTATTTTCATAATTACTTATTTCAGTTTAGCTATTAATTATTATTTTCGTACTTTACGAAGTTTGGATGCACGCAATAAATTTAATTGATACCCGAAAAGATTTCGGTTCGACGAAAATTATGTAAAATATTTTATTAAATCCTTGTTCTAGATAAGCAAATATATTATTCGCGCGTATGGTTGAAGTTCGAAACAAATACGGAGTTTTAGCCAATGTAAATTATTCTTACCGTAAAAGTTATTTCAAATACAAAGTTAAAATAACCTTGAAAGATCAAAAGATTTAACTCATTGAAAAAGAATAATAATAATTATTAAATGTTTTCATTTCGTAAATTAAATTGGCATTAGGGATCCGTTTTTATGTATGAGAGTTCACTTATAATAGCACATTTAAATACATTTTTAAGTAGATTTAAACTAATATGGTAATAACATTAAATTTAGATCGCACTAATTATAAAAATATAAGAGACCTGTTTTTTGTTAATTATCCATTATTAAGTGAGTTTTAGATTCCGTTATGGTGAATGATCCTTGAACGAGAATTAGGATTTGAAAAAGTCACCGATTATGAATTTAAATATGTCCGTTTCACGAAGATGATCAAAGATACCGATGAAAAAGATCATTCAGAAATTACTTTCGATTGTGTAATAAAAAATTTTTTGAAATCAACTTACATTTCTGTCGCATCAATGACGTTACGCGCAGCAAACCAACATTTTTTGGACGAACTGGGAGATACAAGACCAGTGAAACATTAGTTCCGACCAGCACTCGAATCAGCAAATCACTAAAACTAAAATATTATCGAGTAAAAGAAACCAAGGCAATGGTACACGTACGCTCGTGCGTTCGTATGTATTCGTATGAAGGGCGTTGGTGATAAATTTTACGTTACAGAGGGGATTTTCACCCCTAATTAGCTCGTAAAAGATTCCACCGCCAGTTTAGAAAAAGAGTCGACCGGGATCGTTGAAAAAACAGAAAATACGCAATTTTTGTGGTGGTTATGTTTAAAGGTTTCAAAAGGAACAAGAAGTGGCGATTATTGTAATTATAATCAGATGTAACGAAAGCGAGGAAGAGAGAAGACGAAAGGACAGGGGCCTGCTTACTCTTAGCTCTTCTCCACTTGCTTGTAGCGCGTCTGCAAGCCGATGGATGAATGTTTAGTTGGTAGGACTGCTGAAGATGCGCAGATAAAAACACGCGGGCAAGTGAATTTGTTGAAGTGCCCGCCACTTGTCACACCTTGCGCATCGTAACTTTTCACACTTTCGTTAAAATCCGTGAGAGAAACCCTTGCTCTGCTTTCGACGAAAACACCTTGTGCATCGTCCGCAACTCCTTACAGGCATGCATTTGTGTAGGTAAACACTGTCGATATTAACGTAATGAGAACAGCGACAGAACACACAGACGACTCGTTCTACTTTACGTTTTAATATTTAACGCGATGTATTATGTATTTGCTTTTTATCGCGATAGAAATTTTTTCCCCGCTAATAGAGAGCTTTTATTATCTGCTATTTTTAATAAATTGAACGACAGTTTGTAGATGATTTCTTTCTCTCCTTATTATTATTTTTTTTTTTTTTTTTTTAATTGCTCTGCACAGTATACGATGTGTAGGTTGTGAAATGTAGCAATATCGCAAATGTTACGCTATATCTACGTAAATTTTGATTTCGACAAACTTTCAATGTTATTAAATTACAGTTTGAAAATAAACAAGTTATTGGTATCACAATATTATAAAGTATATATTGCGTTAAATGTAGAACTTGCAATTTTTTAAATAATTTGAAGTACAGTAAGCAGGAATACGACAAGAAAGAAGTTAAAAGGATAAATTTGATTTAGCTAATATTCGAACTAAGAAGAGCTGATAAACAGCTAAGACGAACGACTGAAAATCTATTTGCCAATCTAGTTATTTTTAGATCTCTCGGTATAAATTTAATTATTCTGAAATTGTAGTACAATATGTCGTACGGACACGCGTGCTCTCGGTTGTTTCGAAGGACGACTCCATCAACGGAGCTGTTATACAACACTACCGGCCTCCTCGAAAGCTTAACGAACCTAATCAAAATTAGCCGTCCAGACTTTCTGAAAAGTGTAAATCTTTTGTAAATGTTTTGTAAATCTTACTTTTTAAAAACGTTGGCTTGGGAAAATTTTGAAAACACCGCGTCATTCTCGGCAGAGTCTCCGAGTTTATTTGCGCAACTGTAGCGTCATACGCGAAGTCGATGCAATAGGCTTTAAAAGAAAAGAAGATTTAGTTAGTTTTTGAGGAGTCGTGGCAAAATTTAGAGACTAATGCAGCGCTCGAGTGTCGCGTGTATCTTAGCCAAGCGCAAGAGTAAATTGCAACTTTTCTTTTCTCGAGGGTAGAACGAGAGGAAAGTGGCGGGGCCTCGTGCGCCTAGTCGGCGGCACTGACAGCATAGCGAGGGACCGTTGGTGCGTTTGGACGTCGAGAGTTCGAAATTGCCCCGAAGATTTGTGACTCTCCGCGAATTGCCGAAGCCGCTAATATCTCATGCGCATACCTACACTCGTGTGGAAAAACACGAGCTTTACACGAGCATCAAACGGAGTCTACGCCCACGCGCGTTCCTCTCCCGCCAACCGAGGAGCGAGTCTCGTCTTTCCAGGAGATTAAATAGAACTCGTTATTGATGGCTAATAACTCCAGCACGAATCTATAATGTCCCTTGAAATAAGCGGTGTGACGTGATTCGAGTTTTGATTTTAATTATTTTTTCTTTTTTTTATTGATTTTCACGTCGCTAGTATTCGATTCGATCTCCAAAGACAGCCACAGTCTATTGCTCTTTTCATCTTCGTCGACCGATTGGAGGAGCTTGAGAAATTAAAAAATTCTTCCCGTAGCGTATCGACTAAAATTCAGGCTCGTTTCACTCTGTGTCCGTGACGGTAGCATTTTTGTTAACAAATATGTTACAGCGGCTTCAAAAATGGCTCCACCTGCCTATTAACAAAAAATAAGCTGTTTTATAACCTAGTTTTTATAAAAATTTATTTGTCACGTTAAAAAAGCTGCTCCCTGAAATCTCGTTTTATCGAATATTGATCTCATTTTTGTTAAGCGCTTGCTTCCACTTGTATACAATAAAAACAGCCAAAAACAAAAAAGCACTATTGCGAAATGTTTTATTACGGGTGCGTCGAATAAAATGACTAAAATATAAAAAAATTATGACAAGCGTCTCTGTCTGGAATTTGTCAATAGTTGCTTGTGGGCTTCGATCGCCTCGTGCGCGAGGCCCAGTGAAATGACCTACGCAAGGCATCATCTTCAACACATCCATTTTCCGTGAATTGTGAGCCATACGGACATCGGAACCATTGCTCCATCTGTACTGGTGTTTGAACCAAGCGCGATTATTGTCAATGGTCGTACTTTTCTTACCTTTTCGAATAAAAATTCTTCTTTTTCAAAATTATTTTCAAAACGGCGGAGATGAATTGGAATGTAAGCCTCTCTAAAAGAATCACTGAAATAATGGAAAATCATTTTCTTACATTTGATTTATTTTATTTTTTATTATTGTTATGTCTAAGGTTACTGTTATTATTTAAAAAGAAATTTTTTTATGGAAAAACAGATAAAAGGTATGATAGGAAAAACGATGGTTTTTATTTTTTGTTATTTCTTTAAATATCCGTTATCAAATTTTTTATATTCAATAGTTTAAATGTTTAATAATAATATCTAATAAGACGTAATTTATATTTTTTATTATAACTGGTTCGATCGTTGGATATAAATTGTCAAAGAAAAAATTAATTTAAAATAATGATTTAATTGAATTTATATTATTCCGTATTTCATTATTGTAATTTATAAATGATATACAGGTTTATTAATGGTACAGTTTAGGTCTGATATTAGAAAAATTATAAAAAATTTTAATAAAGTAAATTCGTAATTTCAATAGAATTTTTCATATTTCTGGGTTTCTTTTGTTTTTTATTTGTTTTAATTCCTAAGAATAATGTAATTTAATATTTTAATAATGCAATTTATAATTTAACTAATCACAATTGTCTGCTTATGAAGTGAAACAAGCGATCAAATTTTATACAAAGTTACGTATTGGTAATTGTGTCAAATTATTTTATGTGATAATTAACAATTTTTTCGAGATAATGAAATCAAGAAATTTTAAAACAGCTTTCGAGCTCAAGTTACTTCCATCGTAAAGTTTAATTGAAAAATATAATTAATAACAAATATTACTTTCATTTTAATTAACTTTAACAATATATCTTGATTTTGAATTTAATTGAAAAACAAAAATATAGTCGCCAGCAGATATAGTCAGGTATTCAAAATCATTATTGTGCTACAATGAATTATTATAGTTTAATTTTTATAGCACTATATAGATTCGTATCATATTCGTTTCAGTAGACTTAGGCGGTGTGCAAAGGAGCGAAGGTTAGGTTAGGCAAAAAAACTGACTATCCTATTTTGCGATGGTTGCCGAGGCGCTTGGGATCCAACGATAATGGAATTTCGTGAAAGGAGGTGAGGAATCATAGCTGAATGCGAAAAGTATGCAGTCGAATGAATAATGCGACACATACTAACCTACAGAAGAACGAAAGGTCGCGAGGCCATTTTTCTCATCAGTTGCTGATTCCTTCTTGACTATTTATGTCTTAATGATTTATACTTCCCTGCCAAGCAAGAAATTGTTGGGAGGAATTCTCGCGGCTCCTATACACATGTTTTCAAACCGCAAAACCAAAGCGCCGTAGAATTTTAAAGTAATTAAATCTTGGTTGTTTTTTTTTTTTTGTTCTAGCAGACCCTCGGTTTGTTTGAGTTTGCGCAATTTCTAATCCGGCCGTTAACTCGCGCGCTGAATTCTTTTTAAGCATTTTTTATAGCTTCGTAGAATGATCGTAAGTGATTTGAATCAATGTGTTGTTGGCTGGTTTCTGTGGATTTGAGAGCTTCGTACTTTTATGTAAGTTTTTTCGAGTAAAACTCATTTTAAAAGACGTGTATTTTCGATTTAATATTCTGGTTATAGTTTATCTTTGCTCGTATTAATCCATTCGGATATACTTTTTACGAGGCTATAATCTTTAATATTCTATAAAGTACTCGTTTTTTATTTTACATAAAATAGGGAAAGCAAATGTTCCAACTGATTTACAATAATAAAATTAATCTTTAAAATAATTTTATTTCGTATATTTTATCTCTTTTTCATCCTTTATCTTTTTATCTTAAGGCTAAATAAAATTATGTGTTAATTTTGGTAACAGTACGATTATACTACAGTGTAATTTTTGTAATATTTTTCAAGCTAACAATATTAAATCTTATCGATTAATCTGAGAAAAAAATTTTTTTCAAACACGAAATTCTTATATATTTATTGAATTATTGCATCTGACGAGAGCGAAACATAATTATTGCTTATATTCCTGCAAGAATCTCAGTTGTGCAATAATAAATTAATTTAACTTATAAATTATTATAATATAATATAGTATAATATTTGTATAGATTGCCCTAAAGAATATATTAGATTATGTTAAAAATACATGGAATTAAAGTTTTCTAGAAACATTCGTACCCGAATCATTATGGATCTTAAATTCTTAACGATTATATATTTTAAGTACTGTTATCATAAATTGATTGTTATTTTGAAACTAATATTGTTACTACTTATTATCTACTATTATATAAATTTATGCTTTATATTTATGAATGATAACAAATATTTATTAGAATTTAAAACCCGAACTATAAAAATTTTCTTTGTTTAAAAATGCTACTCTTTTTTAAACAGCTTTATGTTAATAAATATTTAATCAAAGATTTTAATTAAGTGCATTTAATTTAGTTAAAATTTACCCGATATATTATAAATCAGTTAAAGTTTTTATTATTTATTTTATTACCTATGCAAAATGTGAAATACTCGATGTAACAAAAATTGAAAATTTTTTATCGAATGTCTATAAAAATATGTATAATTTTCATACTACTATTGTTTAAGAATATTTTTCAGAGATTTAATTTATTTTATTTGTGTTTATTTTGATTAAAATGTGTGCTGTTGATACATTAATTCTAACATACATTACTTTATATGTATAATAAATTGATAGTTACTTGAAACTTCCAATAATAAGTAATGGTTTATAAATCGCATTTATTTTAAAATTATGTACAATTAAAAATAATTTTGACGCTTTTTAAAGGAGCGTTGTGTATGCCGAATAGCATATTATTACGCATGGTTGTGTATATATGTGTATGTATATATAAACCTCTATTATAACTAAAAATATGTACCATCGAATTACTATGCTTGTATCGGTAAAAATAAAAAAATGGAAAAAAGTGTACGAGAGGTTAAGTATTGTAATGAAGTTTCTCACGCAAAGCGAGTTATTCATAATTTATTTACGGCGCTATTTTTTTTTAAACAAAATTATTATTATATTTTCCTATTATGAAAGCAGCGTTCGAATATAAAACGTCATTATAATAATACATTAACGTATATTATTTTTGCACTTGCATTTATTCGTAAAAATAAATTGTTTAATCGATATTGCGATATGCTGACTTTCGAAGTGCTTGACAAGGGAGCAACAAAATAATAAAACGATAAAATAATATTCGCTTAAAAATAAAAACAGCGCAAGATAAATAAATTTTTCAAAATTAGTCGATCGGCAATTTTTCTCTTCTGACGGTTATTATAAAATTGAACGCGCTGGCGCGCCATAAACCATTTCCATTAATGCAATTTCCCCAAGACAACCAAAAAGACAAAGCTAACGAAAAAGCTACGAATCCATGACAAACAAAAAGAAAAAAAATAGCAGACCGAGAAACAATCTTATACACGTTTCGTTTTCCGCCCAAAAGAAGACACGCCTCGAAGTCCAAGTGATTTTTCTATTCTCACAGGCAATAGTTATAAAATTACACGGACGGCAATTAAAAGGACGACGGGACGGGGTAGAAGAAAGTGATTCGCGCGCGTGACCTGGTGCGGAACCAATTCCCGGCTGATGGAAAAAGAGAAGGAGGCGACGCCACTCTGGAAGGGAAGCATCAATTACAAGTCGAGCCGTGGATGCTTGTGTGCGTTCGTCGCATGTACTTGGTCGTGCCACGTTTTGGTGACGATGCGACGGTGGATCCTTTCGAAGTATCGCGTTTGGAAGATAAAGCGGGAAAACGTTTATCGCATCGATTGCAACAACAACAGATCCTGCAATTGCGAACGCAGTCTGCGTGGTTTTTTTATTCGAGCTACGAGCGTCGCAACGGTTTTACGACGATTCCTGAATAAAATAGTTTGGAATATCTCGTTTTTTTATTATTAACGTAACGCTTAATTATTGGTTAAAAAAATTTCGAGCTACGATTTTTATTTGAATTTGAATAACATTCATTGGCTCGTTTGTGAAGAAAAATTCGTTATTTTATTACGTATACTTTTTTTGCCCGAGCTAGAATTTTCTAAATAATGACGAATAGACTCGGGGATTGATAATTAATTCGGTGTGCGTATTAACATAAATTAGAAAAGCAAATTTTTCGAGCAATTTTATTGCTCGGCTATAAAATCCTCGCATTTCCAATTACTGAGATTAGTCTTGAGTTAATATTAAGCTTCAAGTTCGCTGCAACAAGTAACGCAGATTAACACCAAGAACAAGACTCGCAATGCGTGAGTGGCGCGACTGTCGAGTTTAATTGTTTAAATTATGTTTCGCGAGTTGGCAGTCTGATATTAATACCGACTCGAATAAAAAATGCTTGTTAAACCGAGCGCTTGAAGCTTTTAAGTATTTCCTTTAAAGTGTTGCCTCCAACTTATTCGTTAATCGTCGTAAAGTTTGCCTATTAAGTTTGCAGTTTTGCGAAAGTCAGGTAAACTTTTTAGCACAACTGCGAATGTAGTATAGGTAATTTCGTAAAATTTTGCGCACCACTTAATAAGTTCATTCGACGAGTAAAAGTCTCGATACGCCGTGAAAAAATTAGTTGCGTTTGCATTACGATGTAAAGTTGTCCAATCTTTAATATATTGTCCGGAAGTAATTCATAAGAACGAGTGCAAAATTTGTTCTAGTTGTGCACTCGCACAAGATATTTTAGGAAAGCTAAAAGCCACTCGCGGCTATTTCGAACGAAATTAAATAATTATTTTATCGAAGCCTTTTGTTGAACAGCTGGATAAAGATTAGTTTAGCATCGGGGCGTGATTTTGTTGATTAAAAATGCATAATTTGTACGAGCGCTGAAAGGGAAATGCTTTTATCGAGGCAATGCAAAGTTCTTTTGAATAAGTTTCGTACAACTGTACCGATTCACGCGGGCAATAGCGTCGAAAGCACTGGCGACGACGAGTTTGTTCGCCGGGCAAAAGCTGGGAACCAGCGCCAGGGAAAAGCCTTTGCGGACTCTCGGAATGTTTTCTCGAAAAATCTTGTTCGTCTGCAAGCACGAAGTTGATTGGTCCAGTGCGGGTGTCGGGGAAAATTTCGGACGAGGAACGAAAAACGCCGAGGTGGGACGCGTCTGCATTGATTTGCAGCGTCGAGCATCTCGCATACTTGTCTGCGCGTCCAATTAAAGCCTGCGCGAGTGAATATGCAAGGAAGCACAGGTGTGTCCATTAGTCATCGTCTGCAGGCGTTTCTTGTTCTAGGAGAGGGTACGAACGAGCGCTTTGAACGGGGAACGGGGAACTTTTCTTTTGATTCTCGTGATATTTCATCATTTGGGCTTCGAGAATAAACGTGCGCCTTGAATCATCATCGTGATCATTATTCGTGTATTAAGGTCAAAATGCGCAGACGGTTTCTTTTGTACGCCTCGGGAACGGACGTTCCGAGAATGACTCGCTCATTCTTTGAATGTCTCGAGCATTATTCATACCAATTGCTGTTACTTCCTTTGACGTTCAAATAACTCTCGAATTTTATATACAATCATCTCTGACATCCGAGACAACGGCAATCGGAATTACTACATTAATTCTAATCTTAAATGTATTCGTTATTATTTACATACTGATAGCAGCTATTGATTTTCGGTTACAAATACTGAGACGCTCGTGGAAAGACTAACATTCACAAACAAATTTTTTTAATAATTTTTTTCATTTATAAATTCAGGGCCTTAATTTACTATCCGGGACAAGTCATTGAGTAAAGCCAAACACGTCTTTTCGCAAACTCGGAAATTTTACTAACATTAATTCGCTAATACATTCAAAGATTATTGATTTAACACGTGTCTGTGCTAATAAAATAATCAACTCGTTATTATTTTATTTTATTCCAAGTAGTCCATAAATTAAAAATTATGTAAAATAATTGCCATTTTAATTTGTACATCCACTTTTATTAATACACAATTTATCTAATAATAAAAAATTTCTCACGTAAATATTAATTATACGATATATTTAAAATTAATAAAATTCTCTCCATTGAAAGTTATGTAAGTTCTTCGTTATATTTGTGAAGTTAATTTGATTGACAATAGAATTATAATAACTCAAGACCACTTTTAATGTTGAGAATTCAAAAAATACTTTAATAGTACAAGACGTGCATTGAAGTACGCACAAGAGAAATTTTAGACGTTAGGATGCAAAGTAAAAATATTTTAGAAAAACTATCTGTACTTTGATTTTTAAAAACACGCGAATTTTGGTATAACGCACGCATAGACTTGATTAAAAGGGCCTTGTGTAATATTCATTTAAGCCCCGTTTAGGTCGTTTTTATAAGGATAGAACAAACAAAATTTAGAAAATCGGCCTTTGTCTTTTATTTACTATATTAAACAAATGGCATCCTTTACGACTAAAGAAATAAAAGAATTGCATGGTTATGTAGTCCTGGGCGTTTCATAGAATTTCATTTATATGCGTGTCCTATTAGAAATGATGTAAAAAAGTTTGCGACATGATTGTAAATTTAATGTTTCCATTTCTTACAAAACTCACGTACGTGAAATGGCAAAAAGTAGTTAGATTAATTTCTACAAAATAAATAAAATCAAATAAATGAAATTAATTGCTTTTATATTTTTCATTTTTATATATTTCTCTTTTTAAATTTAACATACCTTATTAGTTTAAAGATTAAACTTATGTTCCCAATAACATTTACGTATCTTTTAATTAAATTAAAACATTTTTTTATTTAAAAACATCAAGTGTCGTGCTATTCTATTTTGTTAAAAAAGTACATATTTCTTTTTTATAAGATATTTTTCATAAATAGCATAAGTAAGTAAATTTGAATAATTGCAATGGGTCAGGAAAGGGGTTCTTGATCGTTGAATAAATCGGGTCACTTTTAAACTTTAATTATTTATTGTATTTAAATCTAAAGAACAAAATAATACATATTATGGCAAGAAGGCAAGATCAGCAAACTGCTTTATTGGAGATACAGTTTATTCAAAAACTCAATTTCCTGAATCTAAAAAATTAATTTGTTATTACAATGGTCCTTACGAAATAATTGATATAGTTTCTCCTTCAAATGTTGTTATAAGACAAAACCGCAAAAATGTAAAAATGCACCTTGGTAACGTGAAACCAGCATATTCCAAATCATAATCACTAATATAATTTTATTTTTAACGTAATACAGTAGAAAACAACGAGAGGAACAAAACCTAAACAAAATCATTCGGTACGGGTTTTAACTACGACAAGAAGAGAAGGAGCTTTGAGAAAAAAGGTTAAGACACCCAGGCTACTGTAGACCTCTTAACGATAAATGGAATTTGTAGCCGACATCCTAGTCAGAAACTCTAATAAGAAACTTGGAACAGATGTGGACTCATTACTATTCACAGTTGGCTTAGAAAAGAGAATAGAAAAATTGAGCGAGAAAACAACGACGATAATCAACGCGATGAGGCATTGGAACCTTTCCGAAAATGCACATGACGTCAGGCTTGCAATTCTAAACAATGACGAAGAGAAAGCAAAAGGACGTGGAAAAACCTACGCTTGGAAACTACACGAATTCACAGAAAAAAGCTCATAACACAAATCTAAACCGAATAGATTTAACGATAAAACAACAGGCACTCACACAGAGAGAATATTTTATGTAACACAAAACTTTTTTTTCTCTTATTGGAATCTGTTCTATGTTCTCTGTTACGGTTTTATAAATTGCATTAGTATTTGCCGAAACCTACAAGGTCACCAGACTTCAATATTCTCTCGGACTTTATTCTGATTACATTGCAAAATTGAAATTCTAGGATAGCACATGGAACCTGGTAACCTGCCTAGATGTCAGCCACTTAGACAAAACACTGGACTTAATAGACAGCTTTTTAAAAAAACGAAAATCTTTGTCGCTCAAATTCTACATTTGGTGATTCTCTCTGTAGAAATAGTTCAACACAAGTCCTCGAACACGCAATACCCGGAGTGCGAACCAAGGGGTACCACTTCAAAAATTTAGTTGGGCATCAAAGAGTCAAATGAGGGTGGTTTGACCATGTTGGAAGTGTGTTGAAGGTCATAGCGGGTGATCTCGACAACAATCACGCTATTTACTTTAACGACGCCATAAACAAAATAAAAGCAGACGAAACCGAAACGAATAGATTTTCAAAAGAACAGATACAAGTTGTAAAATCAACAACTGATCGCTAACTTTAACGAATCAATCGCTAATTTACATTAAGCTGAAACCGTATTTAATAAAAATATAAAATCCATCGAAGAATACACAAAGAATACCGATTCTAGTCAGAGAACAATTGAAATGAGTGCAAGCACACAAAGGCAGTTTGCTTTCTTAACGAAGTTAATAATTACTGCTGGGCTAGTTGCTAAAACAAATACACTGCACCGGAAAATTTTATCCCCAAATCGATTAATAACAGAATTGTGTAAAACTACGAGCTTATTACCCTCGGGGTCACACTACGCTTTTAGCCTAAAAATGGATAATGCACAAGAATAACTAAATTTAATCACGTCACAAGTCTTACTCATAGACGAAAAATTAATCTTTATTACTTAAAATCCTTAAACAATGACACTTATATTATTATACGACCGTCTGTAAAATACTTAGCTGTATCTACGATAAAGACGCAGCACTTTATACCAAATGACTCACTTGATTGCAAATTAACATCCTCAAAGTCACACGTGTGCAAATTATCGAGACCGATTTCACATGTAATGAGTAACTTGCCTGCGAAGCCTATCTTCTAGTCTCTAATACGCCGATTCTAGACGATTTTCGCATTCGCTCTATAAAGTTCAACGAAGAGATAAGGCATAAATTGATTAATAACAACCAAGGGTTTTTTTCACGCTGCCAGACCTACGCATGCAATAGTAACTCGTAAAAAACCTACGTCTCTTATCGATGCTAAACTTCAAATTCCGATGTTCTAGAGGTACAAGAAGAAGGTAAGGCCTGTATCTCGGCCGAAAATCCATTAATCATACTTACCGACGACTGTTGCTCTAGCGACTGTACGAGCATTACGCGAATTCCTAACTTCAGGAAAGCAAAAATAGCTAACATCAATTTAGAAAGTTTAGCAGTCGCGAGTCATAAGCCAGACGATCTATCGATCAAAACGGAAGAAATCGCGAATAATCAAAAACCAAGTACTGTTCAAATGGTGTGTACACTATAATAGCAATTGTCTATAGTCTCGTAGTTTGTACACGACGCGTGTGTAAGTCTTATCGTTATTTCCGAAACAAAAAGACACGCAGATGCAATGCTATAGCGAACTGTCTAAATCTGTGTCAAGGCGGCGATCCTAGACACACCAATTAATCTTTATAAGACAAATTCTGTAAACTCCGCAGAAGAGACCGAAGACATTCTCGACAACTTGGATCATCTAAAACAAAAAAAAAAGCGAATCGTAAAATCATGCCTTTAACCTTAGCGGGGAGGTGCAACGTACCTTCTATACTTTTTATGCTCGCACTCGCTCCCACACTCGTACACTACTCGTCGCTTACGTACCAAGTATTCCCCTCTCTAACCCAGGCTAACACATACAGCTACTTGCTATGCTACTCACTTCGTATAACCTGCACGCGCCTCTCATACGCCGCTTACTGCACTTGTGAGTACATCAAGGGACCAATGTTTTTACAATAATAACAGATTTTTAAATTTTGCCCAAGCCTACTTATAGGATATTCTGTAATTATGTTCGGCATTCGGATTCTAAATGTCCTAGTCTCTTACAGAAATTACGTTGTTTAAAAGAGTTAGAATTATTTGGTAATTTCTTTTAATCGATCTTATTAATACTTCGTCGACATTCGGAGTGTAAATGTTTCGGTTTATAACAGTGTTTGCAAAATTCATATCCGCGCGTATTTACGTTTTAGTACCTTTCAATTTTTTTGATGATTTTTGTTCCGTTTTTCCGTTGTTGCTGAAAAAATTATTATTTTTGTACGGCGTCTTCGAGTCGATCGGCTTTTCGCGATTTGACAATAATAGAAATTTCTTTTCTCAATCCCGCGATAAAAATGCTCGAGGTTTGCGTTCTCGGCATTTATACGCAAGAATGCTGTAAATTATTATTTATTAAATTAATTAATTAAATTACTATTATTACTTCTGTAAGCGTATTATCTAAACTACTGGTTAATTTCGTACAAAAGTCTTCGACCTTTTGCGGATATGACGAAACGTTTTCATTGCGTCCTTGTCTATTTTTTTATTTTAATTTTCTCATTCTTTAAACATTCGATTTCTAATTAAATTTCTTAGCTTAGATTGTGATTTTTCATTTTAACATTTTAACATTTTAACCGGCATATTTTTATCCTCTTCGCTTTCTTCTTTTAATAAATAAAACGCGGTATCGACATTACTACAGAATTTGTACAATTGCGTTTTACCGGCATAAAATTTTGTTATTCATTTAAAAGCTGTAGCTGCTGTTTCCATTTTATATTATGTAATTTGTGTGCTTTGTAAACAGTAATAAAATTTTATAATTTTTTTTCGTATTATAAATACATTAAACACTTATAATATAACCGATGCGCTCT
Source organism: Platyscapa corneri (assembly GCA_018907185.1). Classification (NCBI taxonomy): domain Eukaryota; kingdom Metazoa; phylum Arthropoda; class Insecta; order Hymenoptera; family Agaonidae; genus Platyscapa; species Platyscapa corneri. The sequence goes on along the minus strand of JACCHW010000057.1, from coordinate 798,655 downwards.
TGGTTGTTCCGGATAATTAGTGATGTTTCAGCGGGAAGAGCGATTCCTTCTATCTCAGATGAAAGCAGCACCGAAGCTGATTTGTTAATTCTCCAGGTGAGAGCAGCTATGAAGTCAATTTGTTGCGAAAACTCTGTCCTTTCATTTTGAATTGTAAGCTTTCAGTCCTTTATTCCTGCTCAAATACTCAAATGTAATCTTGACGCACGTTTTATTCTATTAGATTTTCGTGAATTTCAAGAAGCTTTTAGTCTTATTAAAATTTTGTTTACGAGTAAAATGTCCTTTCATTTCTGAGATCAGTTGCAATGGATCAGAAAAGGGGTTCTTAATTGTTGAATAAATTGTCTCGCTTTTATACTTTGATTATTTATTGAAGGTTTTTATAATTATTTCATTATAATTTTGTTTTGCTACAACTCATTAATTGTATAACGCACCGAGTACTCTCACGCACGCACGCACGCACACACACACATATACGGCTGTGCTAGCGCTCCCGCCCCTCCGCCGAGTGAGCATCTTAAGCCTGTGCGTATCTACTGCATGACAAAACATGCACTTGAAATAGTTACAAGCGATTGAAGTATGACTCTAGAGAAAAGCACAGGATCCGTCTATCGATATTCATCTCTTCCGAACAGTTCGCTCGCCAAATTTTATACACGTAACTATTGCGCAACATCTAGATTTTACATGTGCCAAAAAGTTATGCGAGATCCTGTAAAGCTTACATTCGAAAATTATCTTTATCACCGTCCTAGGAAAGAACATGTAATGCGAGATTTTCGCAATTGTAATTGAATCCTTTAAAAACCCCCGACTACCTTACTGAAGCAGCATTCAGCATTAATCATTTCGATGTTACGCATCTAACCTGTAACTTTCGGCGTTTATAATTTAATATTTGCAAATTCTATTTCGATCGAGCAAATTTTATATTGAATTGTAAAAAAAAATTAAACTTATAGATCTTTTAAATAAATAAGATTTTTAAATTTAATACATAAAAATCAATTTTGATAACCTTCACAACTTCCTGACTTCTTTGCATAAGTGATAATTCTTATAATTTAAAATTCAACTTGAATATAGAACTTGTAGGATTAGTAGTGGATTGATCAGGAGCTTTGGCGAATAGTGAGCGTGTGTTATGAAAATGAAGGATTTTTACAATTTAGAAAATCAATTAAAATTCTTTGTGTTCCAGGAAAATAGATAAAATAATTTTAGAGTGTGTTCAAACAATGAATTCCGTAATTGTGTATTTTAAGCGCGATTAGAATTAGTTTAACTTTTTAGTATAAATTTTGAAAGAGAGTGCTAATCACAAATGTAGGCGCGTCGGGAAATCAATGAAAATGCTAATGGAATTTTGTTACTTTAAGATTATAATTCGGAATGTAAACTGTATAATTTATAATTTGCCGAGTTCTACTTCGAGAAAATTAAAACAGATATGTGTCGGAAAGCGATAAAAAGATTTTGTAGATTGGTCGCGTCGCGTTATTGAAAATATTAAGAGGAAGGAGGAATAATTTTATTAGTCTCAATATATCTTCATACTTTATAGGTTTGGTTTATTAACAGTAATTATAAGAAATCGAAAATGTATAATATTAATCGTCGTTGTAAACGAAGTTTAAATCGGCGGAATTATCGAATCTGTCACGAATGCAAGTCTCTGCAAGAAAAGCTACTCGATCGTCTCTTGTACTCTCCCTTTTATCCTTTTTCCTTCTCCGTGTACATCTACGTACACTTGAGCATAACAATCCCTTTTTACGTTTATCGCTAAACTAATGTCTAATATAAATTATTTAAAAACTTTGCGTTCGTAACCTTATATGTATCAATGCATGCTTTTACGCTTCGTGCTGAACTAAAACATCGCGTCTTTCTTTTTTAAAATTCTACTAAATTAACGCGAGACGCATTTATACTTTAAATTAAACTAAACCGAAATGTGTTAAAATTAGCTCGACGCGAGTGTTTTGCTAAATTTTTAAATTCTACGTATTTAATCATTTGTCGTTATCTAACGCGTATCGTTGCGATAGTTATTGCATACAAGCGTTTGTTTTTATATTATTTTTGCTCGGCCGAGATATTGGTTTTCTCTTTTCTCATCACTTTCAATTTTGGGTTTTTCGGGCGGCTTGCGTTTTTAGTACGCCACCCCTGGCCCTCCTGCTTATTCTGCTGGAGCCGGAACATCTCGGCGACGTTCGTCCATCCCGCCCAGGGAGCTCCGGTACGTCCTCATTGCCCGACTCCAACCTCAGACCCACTTCTCTTAAACGAGCGGGAGGTGAGGGTGGAAAGGAGGGGAGCAAGACTACGTTTGTTAGTGATCGAGCGCGAGGAGAATACGTGGGCGTGATTCTAACCCTAAGCCGTCGCGACAGGCTGATGAGTCCCATCCCGTTTAATAGTTGCGTTGTTCCGATTTTGTAATCTAGGAAAGCGTTTGGTGGATGAGAGGGAGAGAGAGAGGGAGGAATAAGCATGACGTTAGTGCGCGAGCGCGAGTGATAGGATAAGTGCAATAGACGAATGTGTAATAGTGAGAGAGAGGGAGAGAGGGAGAGTCTGGTATTGGGAAGGGCTAACGCCGCAGGTGATTCGCACACGAGTACGGTGCCACACACGGCATGGGCCTGCACGATTTCCGAAAATATTCCTCCCTAGAATATTCTCTACAATTTTATTTTTCCTTTGCGCTAGATTTTCGGCCCAAGTCGAGCTGGCATATCGTTTTCTTCGGCTGCTTACCTGCTCCGCCTCTGTCCCCTTTCGTATTTATTCTAATAAATATTATAACTTGTATAGATCGCATTTTCCTTTTTGTTCTCTGGCAGGCGAGCGCCTTGACTTAATACAATTTAAACGTGTACTAATATTACATTCCGCGTACCTCGATTTGACCCTTTCCTATATTATTTTTCTATTAAGTACACACTATTGTTTACATTACTTTTATTTTCCAATTTTTTTCTAATTAAACTCGCGACATTAAAAATGAAGTTTATAATTGTCATATGATTTCACAAGTATACTTTTCGTATTATACGTTATACATCTATCTTATTGCATCTGCGATATTCTATATATTTATGGTATGTGTACTTAAATTTTCTTTTTCCCCCTTTTTTATTTTATACGTGTCGGTTCACATTTTAAACTAATCTTAGAATTTTAAAATAGTTTTATTATTTTTTATTTAACGCATAAAGCAAAGAGTATCGTTTCCACAATAAATAGCAACGTAACATTATATTATATTATATTATAAATGCGACATTTCTCGACGATACGATTTACATAAATAATTAAATAAAACGATGTGCCACAGACATACACGCACCCTGCGTATCGTCTACAGATTTAGCTGTGCAATGATTTCGAGTGACTCGTAAAATTTGGGTGGCTTATAAATTCAATAATAATTAGCCAGATAATGCTGATTTACGCGAAGGTTTTCAATTTTAAGGTGTAAGCCGTAAAAATTAGCTAAGTTTGATCTTTTTTAAAGAAAATTGTGACTGCGAATTTACTTTTAATACAAGGTCCGTGCGTAAGAGTCGCAGTGTATGTTTAAGGACAGAGTGTAGTGTAAACGGCTTATGCTAGACAGCCGCGTGTGAGAGAGATAGTGTGAGCACGTGAAGACGCTGTATAAGAGAAGTGCGTGTGATTGGCACAGTTAGAATTAATTTCAAGTACTGTATCGGCTAAAGGGTTTATAATAACAGGCTTTTGTTTCAGCGATTTATATATATTCTTTTTTTTCATTTATGAAGCTTTATTTTTATGATTATACGTACATTTTCTCGCAGTTATTTAATGCAAGTAGGTATAGAGTACTTTTCTATGTATTTACTAATTTATACTACTCTATATTAGATAATATTCTTCCAAATTATTATGAATTGGAAATCAATTGTTTGCATGGAGGTTAGAAATAAATAAGAATAATGAAGATACGTTTTCGTCAAATCGCAAATTAGAAGTTCAGAAGGTGACGAAATAAAGAAATTATTTGACATTGTATATATTTAATAATTTTTATTAATTAGTGCTACAAAAACGATATACAATTGTAATGATTGTCTTAGATCGCAAAAGCTGAGAAAAGAGGCTCGCGAGGACCTCCCCACCCCCCAGGCCCTAGAGTTTTAGCGCTTCTCCTCCCGCCCCTCTCTCCTTTTTTCCTATTGGCGCAGCCGATCGACGGAGCGACGGTTTTTAACGTTTGTTGCTAAGTCGAAACGACGACGGTTAACAATATTTCGCGGAAAAACGAAGCGACGCTTATTTTAACAAAAGGTGATTAAGTTGCCAACCGACGTCGAGGAGGGAGGGAGAGGGGGTAAAATCAATTTTTTGCTCCGATCGAGACATTTTTTGTGAATAAGCGCAAAAGGGTGTCCGAGATAATCCACGTTGTCATTGGATTCCCCGAATTCGCGTCGCTCGCCGATATAATCTTTTCTCTTTGAAAAGTTTTGCTTTGCTTTTCTACGCAAATTTTGCGTCGCATCGGCAACAGAATATATTTAAATTGTAATTAATTGATGAAAAGTAATTGAATGTTTTGATAAATTATTGATCACAACAGAGGTCTGAAATTTTTTAAAATAATGAAAGATTATCGCGACTCGTCGTTTAAAAAAGTAAGCACTAAGCGCTTTTTTTATTTCGCTTAAACACTTTAGTTTGAAAAATCGTAGAGCTCACGTATGTAGAGGATTATGCTCAATTTGTAATCAAGGATGATTTCGCGAGTGAATTTTTCGCTATCACTGAGATAAACTCGCCATAATGGTTTTTATTTGCTCGAGATAAACCGGTAATGATAATAGCCGGTGGTGGTGTGCAGTGCAGACATAATTACACAGGCTGCTTTGGTGGATGTGCCGGTGAAGTTGTGTAGCTCTCGTATCTAAATACGGAAAATCTGGTCTATTTTTACGAATGCGCTGTTAATGTCTGAGTGCACAGGTTAATGCAAGTCAATGACACTTGGGGGATTGGAAAGATTGAAAACAGGAATATTATAATCTAAGTTAGGGAAAAAAAGATCGAGTGATGGGGACCGATCGGAACAGCCTCTCTAAATCACAATTAAGAAACTGTCTGTGCGCAGTTTTCAGTTGAGGTAGAAGTAGATAGGCAGCGCCTACGTACTCGGATTGTTTCTTCGACGGCATTAGTGTATCTCTGCCGCGATTAAAAGATTTGTCAGTGAATTTGATTCGAGAAAGTTTCGATAGAAAAAATGCTCTCCGTATTAACTTTTTGCAGACTTTCCTTCTCTACGAATGTTCACACGGCCACGTCCAGGTCGGCTTTTTAATCTCGTAAGTCACGCGTAACTCGTTTCCCTTTTTTCTTTTGTCTTTACTCCCATCGAGGAGCACAACTGCTCGCAAGAAGCGCAGCTATTCTCATTACGTATGTGAATGCGCTTAGCAGTCTAACGCGTCTGCCTGCTATCTCTCTTTATGCTAAAAGAAAAAGCATTTACTGTCCCATAATCAAGATAGATGCATTCCATTCTTAGATTGGTCCGTTTTTCCTTCTTTTTTTCGCTCCTGGCTCGTGACCGAACCCGATTAGCTTTCTTCCAAGGCGTAGGCGCCTCTGCTTGAGGTCAAACGACCTCGTACTTTAATTCGCGGGCATAAACTTTTTTCTTCGATTTTAAATAAAAGTTATTATTTTCTGAAAAATATTAGAAATTCGCTATAATAAAAATATCAGCGACTTCATTTTTACTCGAGTAATGGAGTTTAAGCAACTTTTAAGATTTTTTATGGTCGATAAGTGAGGCGATGGAAGTTTAACGAACATTTTTCGAATCACTTTTAAAAATTATGAAATAGTTGTATTTACTCTCGCGATATAAAATTGAACAAATACGAATAGATGGAATTAAAAGAAGTTTATTGTAACATATTTATAATAGCAGTTGTACAAAGTTGCAGTTCAAATTAAGTTATGTATGTTAACAACATTATATAAAAGAAAAGTATTATGAGTTTTAGGCTGCACGTATTGACAATAAAGTATTTTGTTTCGAGTCTTAAGATCTATGTTTGAATTAATAATTAAAAAATTTCAGCAAAGTCTTTTATTAGAAAGATTGGGAAATATTTTATAAATAACATAGTAATGATATGATGATTCATTGCTGACGTTTCATGGGAGTCTTCGATTCTCATCTTCAATTTTCGTTATGTAAATAAACTAAGTATATCTAGTCATTGAGTATAGTGTAAGTTAATGAAATTGACGCCTAACCCACGTTTTCGACCGCTTTTATAAGATCTGAATTTGAAATATATGGCTCGCAGCTCCGTGTCTGTGTTTTTTGTTTTGTCTTTTTTCATTTTGAGCGATGTGATCAACGCGATTGACACTATGATCAATATTACACACAAAGCGTATAACATAGTGTTACTAATTTTTTCACTATTATCTAAAAATTAGTTTAGTTTAGTTTAGTTAGTCTATCGAACAACACGTTACATTGCTATGGTACGTTAAAATATCGTTAGCTCGTTTGATTTTTGCGCAATAATCGGCTGTACAGCTTTCGTACTATTTTCGCTTAAAATTTAACATTTTCTCGTATTCAGCGTTTCGGTAGCAATTTTCTTACAAATAAACAAAGTTTACTAATCTCTCTCTCACTCTTCCAGTGCATTTCGTACATTAAGCTCACAGCCCTTCTGCCCCTTTCATATTATTTTCCCATTTGCTTCGCAATATTCTAGGGCACTGCACTTTTCGTTGGCGCGACTCGCAGTTTCTTCCCCGATTCTGCGCAGTTCGCCCCATTCGGACAAACAGTGTTGGTTTCCGAATCTTCTTTCTTTCTCTCTTTCCGCGTATCTACGTTATTTGTTCTTTGGTGCCTTCTATTACGACGTTCCTCCGTATATTTGAAACTTTCCAAGGGACTTCTCGGTAATTGCATCCCACAATACATCAAAATTTTTATTCTCTCTCGACCATGACCATTTTATACCATGCCAAAAATGTCTTTACTTTTTTGTTTTTCATTCTATTGGTTTCAAAAACTCTTCCACCTTCTATCCGTGCCTTCCATGCCTTCGCTATTTCACTTCTTAAAAAGTGAAGGTGCATGTCGAGCGGGAAAATTTTAGAGCTTCTGTTTATGATAAAAAAGGGTACGTTAGTCGCAACATGAATTACGATAAATCTGAAGATAATTTACTCGTTTTTAATACTTTCACTAACCCGGGTCTTTAACCTCTACTCGTACATAATGTCTATAAAAAAACACTTGAGATACGATTCTTGGTATAGATAGTCATACGGTGTTTCAGACGTCGTGACGTGTACACATGATTGAACACGCGAAGAATCGTTCGAGTTGTATTCATAAACCTTAAGTAGTGTTTTTCTAAAGCAGGTATTAAGATGTATAAGTTCGTTCTTGACGTTGTATAATCAAATTTATCAATACTTACAGCCGGAATTCAACGTTAAAACCTGTAATAAAATACGGAAATGATTTGTCAGTAAATTTTTTTTATAAATTACTCGACAAATAGACTAATTATAATCGTTTTCAGACATTTTCGGAGGAACTTAAAAGGTAGTTTAACGTAATTCATATTCCTTCCCAGAATTTTCAATTTAATTAATTTATATTAGACACTTCAAATGATGTTTTATCAATAGGAAATTATTTCTAATTATGCAATACATTTGAGAAGTTCTTTTCTTGAACTAATTTTGTATGTACTATTTATTTTGATAAAATAGTTAAAGTTAAAAATTACAGGAATTTAACGATCGCGAAAAATAATTGTAAACAAAATTTGGTTTTAATACATTTAAAATATTTCAGACTATTAATGTATTGTTTAAACTAAATATTGATATTCTTCAATGATTTGAAACATTTTTATTTATTAATTTTAACTTTGATTTTAGATAAAATTCAGTATTCTGCATTTAATAATTTGAGGTTCATCAGCAAATTTAATAGAATTTTAAAAACATCGAAGTAACTATTAATTAGGGATATTAATTTTAAGCGACCTGTTAGCAGTAGGTTATGTTACTTTTTAAAATAGAAAATTATATTACTTAGTCATTAAATGCATTTTCTATTTAAATTCTACGCAATGAAATCATCATAAATTTAAAAAATTTATCGATAAATTTTCTAACTTGTTATTTTTGAACTGCGCATTTGAAATTAATTAATTTTAGCTAATTATATATTAATAGTTTAGTTCAACTTTAACGTTCCTCATTAGAATAAGAATAAAAGTTTTCTAAACAATTAAAAATGCTCGTTCGTTAGATTTACTGCCGGTACAATGAAAATTGTCTGCAGTTTTCACTATTCATTTATAATATTCAGGGTCTGCGTAATAAAATTTTGTAATTATTCTCCTCGATAAGTAACAGATTGTAATCACGAGCTGGTGGAAGGAGGAGATTCGCAAAAGGCCTGGCAGAATTATCAAAAGCGCCGTTCTCGATTCATGGCGGAAGAATTTGTAATTTTTTGTAAGCGAGCCAACTGCAGAAAACATGGGAAAAAATGGCGATGAGACAATGCCGGAGTCGCTTTTAAAGCGGAGCTTTGTTTTAACAAACACTGGGAAGCATTTTCATCGATCGCTCCACTTGGCTCCGCGTGCACCGCTTGACAATGAAATTTTCCGCAAAAAGGGGGGAAAATTAGTCCAAGTTGGAGGCTTTTCCAGCATTGGCGAAGTCGGCCGAGAGAGCCTGAGCTCGCCGAGTTGATGCAGAGGAGCCAACGGCAAGAGCCGAGAGACTCTCGTGTCGACCGGTTGACGACAGCAACTCCGGCCTCGGAATTGTTACGATAGCTCGTTAACGTACGGCAACGCAGCCCCCGCCCCCGCGTAACGCAGTCACCGCTGCCGAGAGGAACAAATGCAGAAAAGCACGCGCCGCGTGGAAAGTCGATATCTCGAGCAGCAACTCGATGCACTTATCGCACGATAATTTGGCAGGACTGTAATCGAAACATCCGCGAGAGACAATAGGCATAAACTATTGCTCCTCCAAGTCCTCCCTCAGTCGGTGTGTTTTCTTGGCCAGTTGTTCTCTCGTGGATCCTCTGCATACATTATAGCCAATTGTCCAGAATTGTTGTTTCTGATCGCAGCTACTGCAGACGAAAGTTGCATAATAATTCCTTTTGTCGACTCCTGCTAATTGTCTTCGCTAGCTAATATTTCAAATCTTAAATTCTTCTTACCGATGGCATATATGTTATTCCGCAAGACTTGTGCGCCTTTTCAAATTTTTGGTTGCGTTAGACGGGCAATTTAAAAATCACTCCTAAATATTTATTTCGAAATTCTAACGGCCATCAATTTTAATTATCTATGTTGATTTTAGTGCAACTGCTCGATTACGTCTACATCGTACATTTCAGTCACAAATAATAATTATTATTTGCCATCTTATTTTTTACTCGCTGAAAATGATCGACAAGCTATAAGCGCTCTAAGGCGAAATTCTTAATGGTTTCAAGGATCGGTCTTTCGTTGTGACAAGAAAAGTAGCTTCGAGGTGGAATTCAAAAATCGTTTTTAAGAATATTTAGAATAATATTTATGCTTTTCTTGAATTTCTGCTGTTTGTTCTGTTCGCCTGTGCGCGACAAATCTCCGAGGAGTAATAGAAAATGAAAAAGAATAATGAAGCAAATATTCAATGACGTTAATGCGCGAGAGAAAAAGAGTGCTATGGGAGAGAGAGAGAATTTTCACATTAAAATCTTCAAACATTAATGAGTTGCGCAAACTACAGCTTATGCATACTTAAAGTTAATTTGCAATTGCAGACGTATCTACTAGTCGTTTTACAAACATGCATTCATGCCACTACTGCATAAACTACCTGTGCGTTATCATTACTACACAAACGGGCAAGGAAACATAAAAATCTGTAATAAATGATACGTTGTGCTTATGATGTTAACGATTAAGTCGATGCTCGTAAAGTTAACATGAAATAACTTTTTAACGATAAGTTTTTGTCGCTGTATCATCATTTCAAAATTGAATTTTGCCATAAAGTTCGGCTCTTTCATTGGTTAAAACTTTTTTTTCAACAAGCAATAATATTTTTAATTACTAGTTGTGTTTTAACATTGAAATTACACTTAAATTATGTATATATATATATATAAATTACGTCTTTTTTAGTAGTTAGTTTGCAATTATGAAATAAGTTTTTATCTACAGTTTTCATTTTTTTTTAAACAATAATTGAATTACAATATTCAAGAGCTTTATTGTACAAGTCGTATCGTTTATAAATTTGTACGATAATTACGAACTTGTACAGCTTAATTACAATTGACTAATTATTGGATTGTATTTCTTTGGGCATCTAATACTTATAAATTTATGAAATTCAAATTTAAGCGAATAAAAGGTGAAGCTTATCTTTTAGAATAGAAAAATTCGAATATTTTAAAATCGGCAACGATTTTAACAATAATCTTTGTATTGCCGTAGATAAAGCAAAATATCTTCGCTACGATTATTAAATTTAAATTTAACAAATATAAAATTAAATAACAATTTAATTCGGAGAATTAATTAAAAAAGAATTTTTCGTCAATTTATACGAAAGCTTCGGTAGGAACAAAAAGAAGAAAGAGATAAAAATTTTTTGTCCATTGGTTCTTCGTCTGTGCGAATGTGGCGATCGCCTCAGCCTGCACATTTGCGCGAGTGACTATATTTATGCGGCTCACTACTATACGCGCAATGTAGGAAAAGCCATTAACAAAATGTAGACAGCTTTGTCAGGCATATTGGAAGGATTATATAATCGACACTCTCAATGCTTTATCGCGTATAGAGAGGAGCTCGCGTTCAGGTGCAAACGCCGAGGATCGAAAGCTAATCCGGGCTTTTTCCGTTGACGTTTGAGAAACCGAGTTATCTTTTCGGGCAAAGGATTTGGCCCATCACAATGGATTAAAAGAGTCGGCGGCTTGTTACAGATACATTTAATGAAATTACTCTCTCAAGTGAATATGACGGGGACGGATTTAGCTTTTTTTCATTATCCATCAACATTTAATTATCCAAATGGAGATGTCGCGACGAGATTTTGCTTTAATAATTGCCGTAAAACACTGCTAAAGCTAGCAGCTAAATTATGCTATTTCTCGTGTCGGTTTTAAATGCAAATCGAGCATTGGATAAACGTTATAATCGATCGATTCCGAAGATTCCAATCCGAATTATTCGAAGCTTTCTCTCGTGTCGACGTTACACTCCCTTAAGAATAGAAGAGTCATCTGTAAAATATCACTAACGTAACATCTATAATCTCCCGTGCGGTTCAAATATTAGCTTCGTTTAATTTCATCGCGTCGGACAAACGTCGAATTAACGTTCAAAAATTATTCTTTTAAATGCGTCTAAAGTTACATTTTAATAAGGTGCGAGAAAGACTAAATAGATTACTCGCAACAACAATGTAGAGAAATGGTCCAGGCTCGTAATTACACGTACTCCTGCAACGAGTTCGACGCTTGGAGCTGCTTTTCAAAGCGAGATCGAGTTGTCGAAATTTCTTCACGAGGACGCGAGTGATTATTTCGAGTCAATCGTCAAATTTTGAGAAGTTTTGCTCCAGGTTCGCGCGCGTCGAAGCGCGAGGGCTTGGAAGGTTCCCGGCGCTCCGAATAATCCGCTCGATAAACCTCTCGCCGGTGTACTCGGCTCGGTAAAGTACTTTTATCTTTTCGGCGATCGGTCGGTTATCGCAATAATCGATGTGCGTCCCCATCGGTTAATTTCAAGGTCATTACCGTCGATTATGTCACGCGACGCACAGCTAAATCTGGTGTCGCGCGAGATCGGACAAGATTTTGCCTCGTGTTTTTTCATCGCCAACATTGGCACACAATCACGCCCACGTCGAAGATTTCTTCAACGCTGCTAATTTTAACGCACTTCTGTTGTATAAGTATAAGCGATTTTTTAGACCGTATGAAATATTCAGAAGGCATTCTAGCGCTAACCCGTAATACCTAAGCCAGGTGTTGCTCGGTCATTGTTTTCCTATTTACAATAAGTTTCCTCACTTTCACCGATTGTTTTATCCGCAAGCAGCCAGGAACGAGCCTCTATGAATCATGAAAGAGCCTCTATTTTTCCACTGCCTGTGTATAGTAAATTATTTGAATTATTTCTGTATAAATAAATTTTAAATTCAGCAATAACTCTTATGCGAAACCATATGATTCTCCAACTTTTGTGTGCAAATTTTGATAAATTCTTTCGTATCCGAATCAATGGTTTAGTCAGTTCGAGCCAACAAATAACGATTTTCGTACTTTCGATAAAAATCTGCTTAATCGTTGAATATTGTCGACCAACACTTTAATACTTTATTGCGTAGATATTTATTTATAACTTACTTGTAAATTTTATTTGGAATAACTGACGTTTTAATATCGAAATGGATGAACCAAAGCCAGTTTAGTCTGAATAACCTCCTGTTAGACGCAATGGCTTAAGACGACAGGGGATAGTCGTACTACACGTACTTGATTTATTAATGTCTCCGTTAATTTTTATTTTGCTTGCTAAAATCACGCTGTTAAAAAACTATTAATCTGAGAAATAAATTATAGATCGAAAAGTAAGATTAAAAAATTAAGGTTCTACATTCTAAAATATTATTACACTTATTTTATTATAAGAGTCCGTTGATTCAAATTATTTGAACGCAATTTATCAATTATAATATATGTAAATATTATTTTGTACGTTACAGTACGTGTTTTACGGGGAAAAAGCAATAATAATTAATTATAAATAATTTAACGTTGTGTGCAATTGTGGTAGCTGGAAAAAGAAAATAATCGTAGAAGCGGTTTCAGGTAAGTAATTAAAAAGATAGAAGAGCATTTTATTTGCGGCATCAACACATTCGTTGAATAATCTAGTAATGTAGCATTTAAAATAGATTTCAACGAAAATAATGGCACGAGCATTTTGAAAATATTGCGATAAGAATGTAGGAATGTAAGATGGAAGGAAAAAGCAGCGTTATTTTGACCTCCGGGTGACTGCGCCATACTAAAAATTTCTTTTTGCAATAAATCACTTCTAGAATAACCTTCTGCAAAAAGAGCCCGTCTATTTATGAAAAGTACAAGGGCCCGATAAAATCGATAAAGTTCCCCTTCGTCGTCCTTTTGCAAGTATAAATCTGAACTACGGCAGCACAGGGCCGACGGTAGTGCCAATAAAACCATCAAATTCAGTATGCGCTTAAGACGTAACACATACATTGGTGAAACCAATTAAGAAGTCCGATATCAAGATTATAACTTAATACGGCGGCAATCTGTGCGCTGCAAATACAAAGACACCCGCCAAACTCATTCTTTTCACCTCTGTCTCTCTATCTCGCTCACGCACACGCACAGGCGCTCTTTTTCGGAAAAAAATTGACGGTAATAAGGCAGTTCCTAGGGGTCGAGGCATGAAAGATGTGTCGGCAAGACCTCCTGCTCGGCTGGACCAGCGGATGTCTGCCGAAATACAGTTGGTGCGCCTCCTGTAAAACCGAATATCACCGACTCCGTCTTATTATTCATTCGGCTCTCCCTTTTTATTTGTTAATTTTTGTTTTTCGTTCTCAGCTCGGAGTGACCGAATTTTTTTCGCGATGTATCAATGCGCGAGTTACGTCAGAGACAGCAATAAAGTCCAATAATGACTTCGTATTTTTATTTCCCCTTTAGATTTTGGTCTTTTAAAATCCACTCTAAGTAAATTGCACGATATCAGTTGTTCGAGCCGTCGAAGCAATGCAACTCAACGAGTCTCTTCTACGATATCGCGAAAGAAACTTTCTCTATTATTCCTTGCGATACCTTCCGCTTTGTTCCTTTACTTGTTTGCACGTCAGCTGCTCTGTTCGCGAGTCCTAGTGATTCCTTAAGACGACCAAATTTACAAAAGATTCGCCAAATACAGGTTTCTAGTGTCTTTCTTTTGAAAATCTATGCCAAGATTTTTAACGCGAAGAAAGTATACGTGCGCGAGTATTAATTTACTTGAAATAATTTGCAAATATGTATGAAAAAAATCCAACTTTTGTAGCGATCGTAAGCGCGCGAAACAAATCATTTCTGGGTAGGTAAGCAACGAGTGAATTTTGCATTTAAGTTAAATATTTATATAGTAAATTATTCAAGAGTTTCGTGCGATAATCAATAAATAGCTCGTAACTTCTAAATAAACTATTTTGCGCAAGTTTGCCTACGGCTTGAGCGCCAGTATAGCATAGTTGCAATTGTCCTCGTATAAGTTTCCTGAATCTTTCGCAACTTTCTTTGTAGTTTTGCCGTTTATGTAAAATTCCATTTACACGCGTATACCTTGTTATTACCTCGTTCGAGAAGTAAAGCGAGAAGTAACACTTTGTGTCGCCTCAATATCAAAGAAATCACGTCGGAAGAATCCGTCCTATTGCTTACACAACTTCGTGTAAATTGTAATGTTAATTGACGCTCTCAACTACAATGTGTGTATTTGTACTTAAAACTATTTATAGTGAAAATATACAGGTATAAATTCTAGAAGAATACAGAGTAAAAGTAATAAAAGAAAAATAAATAGAGTTCTGGTTAAATATTACGTACTTAATAGTTCAAATTTATATAATTACGTTGACTGGCATAGCCATTTATAAAAAATGATTATTTCACGAAACATTACAAGCTTGTTAAAGAAAGGATAATCTCGATTTCATTTGTTTTCATTTGAATTGAATATTTAATTTTCATTTTATAGCCTTTAACTTTCAAAGAACTAACAAGCTTAAAAACTCTTTTTTATAAAAAATTTTTTATCCGTAAGTTTTTTTAATTATTACATACAATATTTATCCTTATTTGTTAAGATGAAATTATAACTTTTGGACATTTTTTAAAATATTGCAATATGTATTAGTTAAGAACGGGAGCCATTATTAATAATATTTAATCCTATCTTGATCTGCGAGATAAGTAAATTTTATGAAGCTTTCAATTGAATACTGCCTTATAAGCCTTTTCTTATATTGAATAAAAATATAATTTATTTTTAAAAAATAATTTTTAAAATCATGTTAAAATTAATTTATATTTACTATTTAACGTTAGAAATTTTAAAAAAATATTTCATGAAAAATTGTAATTTTTTTTAATATTTGATATAAATCATGGTATAAAATTTTAATATGGACCTCGAAAGTTATAATTTATCGCTAATGAATGTCATTCAAAAAACTTAATAAACATTGAAGATTTATAATATTGTGATATGAAATTTTATGACTATTCAAAAACTTAAATTTTGAAATTATACCTTTAATTTTCATAAAATATTAAACAATTCTCTAAATCAGCTATGGAATGTGATGGCGATAATTTTTATTTTTTTACTCTAATGCAGACATTAGAGATAGAACGCATATTGAAAAACATTATTTTCTTGTAATATCATTAGGTTGAGTGCATTTCATTCATTTTTGTTTCTATAATTTAAACAATTTTTTTAAAAACAGGGATTAGCGTATAAATTTTTAGGTTTTTTAATAATCGACCTTTCTAAGTATTAAGATAATTCGAAAGGAAAATTTCTAATTTTTTCCTCCTCGTTTTCCGATTTTTGCCATTACGCTTCAGGCAAGATGGCAAGTCTGGGTAATAATTAAAAAAAAAACTCGATATCACAGATAATTTAGGTACAAGACAACGATTTTACGATAAATGTGATTGAGGAGAAAAAACAAAATTATAAATAAAGTAAATTGTCCTGTGTTCAAAAAAAAAAGTAAAGAAAGTAAAATGGAAAAAATAGATCATCTTTTATTGCGTCAAAATATTATTATACATTGGCCAGCATTAATTACATCACAAGAAGCATAATGGTGAAAGATACAAAGCAGATAATTAGCTACAATTGAATACATCGAAGAAAAAGAGAAAGCTTACGAAAGTTATTTATCTGCAGCTACGATCTACTTATATAAATTTGTTGCATTCGCGTATCTTCCCTGGAAAAAGGCAGTGCCAATTTGAAAAGTCGGAGGTGGCATCAAATATGTGTCTTTGTGCACTTAGCGTACAGGTGTGTTGTGTAACACATGCATCGGCTGTGTTACATCGTATTCAGCGACGGCTGTTTCCCCTTAAGATGCCCCTTAATAGCAGCCGTAAGAAAGGAGAGGCAACTACAGACCACAAGAGGAATGTAAGCGATTTTCCCTGGCGTGTTTTCCCACATCAATCATGCAAATTACAGGGCCACGATCCTTTATTTGACCTTTACTGCACCTACGCATCTGTTTCTAGGATTTCTAATACCTCGGCGACTATCTCGAAGTCTTTATTTTGTGTTTATTATAAAAGACACACCACAGCTAGTTAATTTTCTTCCATTACGAAAATACAAGTACAAGCAATCTATTTTTGCAATTCAGTCGAAAGCAACACGCGGTATTTTAACAATATTTTTACAATAATCAGTGGCACAAGAGGCATTAGAAGCAGGCAGTTTAATTTACTATAATAATTATTAAGAAACAACGCTTTTTTACCAAATGTATTTTTGTAACGAAACTGTTTAACAAACTTTAAAGCAACTTTTGTGCTTCAAATTTTGTATTTTTTGGCTTATTCAGAATTGATCGTTATTTATTTTTTAAATTATTCTAGCTACAAAGTTAGAAATTTTGATAGTCGTAAATTATTAAATAGTTACAACGCCTCGTTATTAATTTCTTCTATTACTTTACAATTTTTTTAATAACAATATTATTATTTTATGTTTTTAAATCGTGTTATTAGTACTCGAATCGTTGATTATAAGTATTTATTAGATGCTAAAATTAACATTTCTTAATTTGATCATTTCAAAATTATTTCTTCGGACAAAACGTCTAGAAACTTAAATTAAGCTTTCCTTTAGCCGACAACGTCTCACCATCAATTACAAATGCAATCTATGCTTTAAAAAAGATTTTTAGATTATAAGTATTCCCGTATAATTCAAATAAATTTCAATTAGTCGTCAGTTTTTATAAAAAAAAGTCTATCCAGGAACGTATAGCGAGTGGCGCTTCAGAACCATTGTACAGTTACGTTAAAGTTCTTTGATATAATAGCCCCACGATTGTTTCAATTCCTCTTTACGACGAGCTCAGGACGTGACGCTATTGAATGGATAACAACTACACGGGGGGATACTTGGACAATCAAAATCTAATATTATATGGCATTGTAAAGGGAAGTCTATCTTTTTTTGACACTGGCGATGAAGTTTAATTTTATTCTATTAATTTAAAATATTATAAAAAAGAAGAAAACTGCATATGTATATATATACGTCGTAGAATTTATTAAATAATTTGTGTCTTCTTTAAAAATTATTGATTGTATAGAAACATATTTCATTTGAATATAAAATGTTCGTATAATCTAATCTCGTTTTACGTATCAAACATATAAATTACGATATTTCAGTGAAATATGAGAATTAAATGAGCATATGATAATTGAAAAAATTTATGGCCATTTGCTAATTCTTGAAAACAATGGCAGGCAGTCGTAATTTAAGTTGAATCAATGGGAATATTTAGTTTGTAAACACCAAAAATTTACGCTAATAGATTGAGTGCTGATAGATTTAATTTTGGTATACTTGACTAAAAGACCAAGATTTATACAGTTTCAATTTTAAACAAGTGTCATTGTCTTATCTCTATAAGGTAAAAAACCTAATTTTACGTTTGGGCAATTATACTTGAAGCTCAAACTATATCTTAGAACAAACTATTAAATGAAAATATATTTATTGATGTTGATAAAAAACCAGAATGATCCGATAAATTGAAATTGCAGTATTTTTCTATTTAAACTATAAAAAAAACTTCAAGATTGTATTTATTTCAATAGAAAGATTGGTACAGGAGCTAAGCAAGAAAGAGTAGTAATATTTACTTAAACTAGTTACATTATCATGTGTCTAACCTCAATCTACTCCGATCGAGTTTATTATAATTTCTAAACCAATCAATAAAACCGATAATGTAACTAAGAAGCCTTCAGAAAATCTCATTAATGAACTAATAGTTACAACAAATTAGTTCTGTTCTCACATTGTTAATAAATTGACAACTAAGGACAAAATTTTTATAAACAAAGTAACGATCGAACTATTGAATTGAAAAAAATTTAAACCACTTTAATTATATTATGTGTAATGTTACTTTACGCATCAATAATCAAAATGCACGCGACTCTCAATTTCGCTTTAGTAATTATAATTGATACAAGTGCTTGTAAGTGTAAGAGTATCAAGATAGTGTGAATTGTTTGCTTTGTTAGTCGTCAAATGATATCTGACACTTAGCGGGTGTTTATGAGTCGTAACGAATGCTTTTAAGAATCTTCGCTGTGCCACCGTCATAATCATTAAGAGCCGTAAAGTTGCTTTTACTTGGAGTAATTACCAGTAAGAAAGTCGTTTTTTATCCCCATCTCTTATTAACGCTTATACGCATTGCCATTTTATTTGATGGTTTGAAATTTACTTTTTATTTTATTTTTTGCAGTGTTAGATTGCTCCATTCGAATCGACAAGTGTAACGAAGACTTTTCTTCGTTCTTCGTGAGAAATTATGGCTTACGAATTGTATAATATTAGTACGGGATTTATCGTGTAACATCATCGATTGGCTTTCAAGTAACTCAAAACAACATTATGCTCCTTACTTCGGCTTTTAGCATTCGCAAAACGTAATAATTTTAAAGTCTCAATCTCAGCTAATTACAATGAAAAATGAACTTTCCAATATACTTACAAAATACGTATGCGCGTACGTATACATTCTCTTTTGCTAAATTTGAGCCGCATAGAGATTTTTTTTAAATATAAACAATGATAATCGATTCGTTTTAAAAACTACTAATTATATATACACGTTACGCACACGATATGCTAAAGGAGCGCACTTATTTAGTTAGCAAGAAAGCGTCTGTCTTGCGTGATTATATATGACGGTTGCTTACGAAAAGCTATCGGTTAAATTTTTAGATTAAGCAATTAAGTAAACCATTACGCAAGTTTTTTACTCCTTTATCTTTTAATGCGATCGATTTAATACTTAAAGAGAAGAAAAGTTTCAATTTAAAATGTAGTTTAAATTTCAAGCGCACGAGAGTTTAGTCCTGCGTAATTCTGTTTGTTCGTGCAAACCTAAAATCGGTGTCGGATGAAGCGTTGAAAATTATTACACCGACCGACTCGAAAAGAGACATTCTATATCCTTCGTGTTTCGCTCGCTTTTTTTATTTTCTTCGTCCATTCGCTCGACTCTTTTTCCAAATCTAATTATCCCCCGACTCGGGAATACAAAGTATACGGGAAATACGAGGTTTAGAGCAATAAAAGCGCCGCAAAAGGAGTGCGCGCGCACGAAGCGAGAAGGAAAAGAAACGGATGCAAGCGGCATTCATCTAGCGAGAATAATAACACTGGCCTCGATTTTCAGCATAGCTGACGTCTCTTATGCGTGTGCATCTGCAAAAAGGAACGACCGAATTTCGCGCAAACGAACGTCTTCTTATTGCACCGGTTTCGCTCGTGTCCTTCTCTTTGCTATCTTTTATTATTACAAGCACCGAGGACGGGTCGGCTTCTTCACCCTAGATCCGAAAACTGCGTCCTTCAAGGTCGAAAATTCAAGCCCGAGGAGCGAAGGAAATAAAGTGCGTGTGCGCGGGAAGCATCGCGTGCGACCGGCATTGGGAGAAAGAAGAAACGCAGAGGAAGCGCGTAAAAGAAGAAGACAACACTGCAGACTACGCGCTCGCATGTAAATGCTGCTGACGTGAAGTTGACTTGGGCACCTCGCGTGCGAGCCCAGGATTCGCGGCCACATTTTTCTTATTCTTTTGTCGCTGCTTTGTTGCTATACTGCGCGTGTGCTGCTATTTGTAGACCCGCATAGGTGAAATTTAGAAAATGGCGATAAATTATATTTATAAATTTCAGGTCGCTGGTGAAAGTGCGCGTATTTTTGCACATTTTTCCGAAATGCCACAAATGCTCTTTGCAAAACATTCTGCGTTCCTAACCATTATTCTTCAAGCATTACGGCAGTAATTAAGCATTCAGCCATTTCACTTTATGCTTTTCTGAAATTTACTCCACTCTAAGGAACATAACATACCTAATTTCTACAGTACATGTTATCGACGATTTTTCACGACCAATTTTCAACCATTTGTGACTTTTTCTCGTATAACAGTCGGGTTGTGTTTATATTTAACTTCCGTAAACATTTTAACGTTCTTATTGATGTTTGAACGAAATACAAATTTTTAAATAAAAAAAAAACAAAAATTTTATAAAAAATATGTTACAGTATGTATTATTTCTAAATTTTTAAATTTCATATTTTTCAAACGAGAAGTCATATTTATTTGGGGCAACTTATTTTCATCATATGTGCACTAATTTTCCGAACATTTAAGGGAATCATTTTTTTTTACATAATATATCTTACCGTTTTACGAATTTGCCATGAAATTTTAATGGATAAAAATTAAATCAAATTTTAATTTTATGGAAGAAAGCATTAAAGTACACAATTGTTGTAAAAAATGGTCAAACTCATTTTTTACTGTTACAATGACTGGATGTATATTATCGCGATGTTTAGATACCTAAACGTTGTAAATCTAAGGAATCATTAACATCTTAGAGATCAGAAGCAGAGCTTATATTTATAAAGTGTTTAGCATTAGTATTTTTTATATTAGAGTGTTCGGGTACTTAGTACTTGAGTACGATTCAAGCACTATTATTATTTGATTACTATTAAGACAATATTAGATTCAATTTAATGACCATTTCACGATTAAAAAAATTGTTGCCAATTAATCTTTAGATCCACGAGGTCAATGTTCATTTTATTTTTTCTAGTGTATTCTTATCAAGCGTTGTATCATTATTAATATATTAAAAGATTTTTTTAAAAAATATCTTCAGTACTAAAGACAAGATTTTAAAAATTTTAAAATGCAAAGATAATTGTTTTAGAAAGATGTATTTTTCTGAAATTTTTATTTTACTTTCTAATTCATAATTATAATCTATAAATATCTCGCTATTAACACCTATTGTTATATTTTTATATCAAAACATTTTTAAATAAAATTAATTTCAATTAAAGCTATTGTGGACAAAGCAATTCAATCAATACAGACCTGTGTCATTATGTCAATAATGAACTGTAGTCAATTGCATTATAATAGCAGACTTAATGAATTGCAATTTAATAAATAAATATGCACGTAATGCTAACGTATTTACTGTTCCATTCTATTTACCATCAAAAACTCGAGCATATGAAGCAAGAAGTTTGATACTTTATTAAATCATTAGACAATAATATGTACAATTATGTAACGTACTAGCATACTTTTAGGCAACTCATACATACAGAACGTACGCATCTATTCTATTGCGCGCATCCGTCTGCTAGGCGCTAATCCGTTTCCCCCTCCACCGAGTAAACTTCTCGTACCTATAATATTTACACGCAATAAAGTGCGCATCTATAAAATGCGTGATTGCAATTATTGTACCGTAAAGGCGCTCTTCTTATCTAGCATGCGCCCAAACTTGTTCGCTACCTTATTCATTTTACCGAAAACTCAATTGCCTCTGTTCCTATGCATTGACTAATCACTACACGAAAATCCTACAAAAATCGTATTTTTCAGCATTTCCCGTTTACTTTTCACTCTTTTCTACAAATGACTATTTACCTGACTCGAACCGAATATGTTATCTCACCGAAGCTTAATAATCGCTCGCACGTTATTGTAAATCCGATTATATAAAAAGGCTCTCCGCTCCCGAAAGGAGCAGATCATCAGACTTAGACTCGAACGAAATCCAACACAGATTTTTGCAACACTTCATTTTAAAACTAACTTGTGTTGAGAATTAAAAACATTTAAACTTTTTTAAACTTATATAATTATTAGACATTAAATAATTTTACAAATTTTACAAGTGAAATATAATTATTTTGATAAACCTCCAAGTCCATACGTTCCTTACAATTGTTATATTTAAAAATCCTTCATTTAAAGCCTATTGACCATATCTCGGACTGCAGCTGCTGAAGAAAATTGTATGACTTTCGGAATTTATTTTTCATAGCTCCCCCTTCTCCTCTTCGTTTAATTACAGAGACCCGCGCAAAAGAGACAATTTTTCACGTATATTTTGTAGTTCAGAGAACGTCGGCCGCTCACGTGACTTTAACTTTTGCAAGCTCGTATCGCGTATATACCATTTTTAGGTTAGGGGGCGCGCGAAACCGCGAGGATAGGAGATTCTATTGCAGCACCGGCCACTCCAGAAGAGAAAAGCGATAGGATGAAACGAATAACTTTAATGCAGTTAGGTTACAAAATGCTGCACCCCGTGTGAAAAAGAGAACCAAAAGACGCTTGCTTTTAACAGAGAATGATAATTCCGTTTGCTAAACATTCAATATGTTTCAGTAACCTTTCTGGCGTACAGGTTGCAATCACTTGTCCATAAATATAAACAATCTATTAAGCAAAGTTAAACAGAATTATTGCTTTTTTATGCCCTCATTTTTACCTCTTATTAACAAAAAAACCTTTTTATTTTATTATTCATTTATATTGAGCATTAAAGCTAATTTTTGAATCATTATCGAAAGATCATTTCAAAGAAAACACAACTATATATAAATTTTATTAATTCGCAACACAGTCGAAATATAAACGAGTTAATTATTTTCTTAGTGAAACTTAAATATTTGAATCGATATTATAGTTACCAGTAGTGATATTTATTTATTAAAAATGTAGTAGACACGCGCGTGTTTCAAATAAAAACAAGGGCACGTATAATATATATTACGTAAGTAAGTTTCTTATCTGTTACAAAAAAATTTTAACTCTTCTACCTTTAAAGGTGTAATTTTCTGCTTCTCACTATTTTATTGATTATAAAAGATTGAATAGTAAAATGAAATAGTAAATAAAAAATAAAAGAGCTTGCGCTTTCGTCTATTAAGTAGAAGGTTTAGAATGCAAGATAATGAGTTTTATTACAAGTTTTTCTTTTGCAATTTTCACGTAAATATACGTAATGTAAAATAATATAATTCACTTGGACAGTATTGATTCTTTGTTTATTGCTTGAACGCGTCAATTTGTGCGTGCCATTGTAGCGCAAAACCACAGACGCATTCTTCGAACGAGACTGAAAGCAACTAACGAATACCGCATGTTGAGAGACATGAAATCAGTAGCGCGTTATTACACTGCTTTAACGACAATTTTGGAAACTTGGAGCTTTGAACGAAGCTGCACATCAAAACCGGCTGGGTATTTTCTCCAAAGTATGTTGGCTGCTGTGGAAGAGTTCGACTATACTCCCTAGTAAGCATTTCACCTATCATAGCCTGATTAAAACTTTCAAGTTTTAGTAATTTTGACGTCTCTTACACTTAGTTCTGCGGCTAATGAGAAGACTTAACTCATTTCTCCAAAATAATATAAGTACACGAGAGCGGCTTTAAAATTAGCTAATATTTCTCTAAAATCAATTTAACACAGATTTTTCTTTCGTTTTGCTAAATTCTTAAAAACAATCTGTGTAAATATTATTTCGGACCGATAAAAAATTGAATTCAATTAAATATTTATCTTTTATTCGATACTTTAACAGTTGGTATTATTATTGGCTGCCAAATGGCATTTATTAAGGAATCTTATAAAGTAAACTCGTAAACTTAATAAATTATATCGTTTTAATAAAATGCATACAAATGGTTTCTTAAATTTTTCCAACTTGACAAATACTTATTTCACGAGCTCTGAGCATCGATAAAATTTATATCTCTAAACTACTTATTAATTAAATTATTAAATATGATATACAGACAGGACTAATTTAGTTTGGACTAATACGGGAGACAGTAGTAGTTTGTTGCAACAAAGCTTTGATACTTTAATGAGCACTCGATAAATTCACTTCGTGTTAGATAAAACATACCTTAAAGAGAAGTTAAAATTCAATTTAATATTCGATAGCAAGAATTATACGCAGGCAACTGTGCTCTACTTACTAATTGAATAACTTTACCCGATCTGTTCATATATATTTCGAAGTGCGCATTGAATATTTACTCGAATGCTTCGAGGAAAGTGAAATATCAAACATTAAGACACTTTATGATGTTAAAAGATCTGAGATCTTCACTTCCAGTAATGATTGTACATATGACTGTGCCAATTTGTATTTACTGATGCTACTCTATACTTACGTTTTTAATTATAATATATAATAAAAATTATAATAATAATACATTGCCTGTAAAGAAAATGAGCCTGAGAATTACGTGTTGTCGATCTCAGGTGAGAACTCATAAAAGTGGTAAGCAAAATTTATTTGGTGATTGTTCCACTTATATTGTATTCAAATGGCACTTTACAGCTTATAAAAATAGATATATAATTTTAAATCTCTTCAATTCTTAGGACACAAGAGGCTCGAGAGGACCCCCCCCCCACCCCCCAGCCCTCGTCCCCCGCGCGTAGAGTTTTAGCGCTTCTCCTCCCGCCCCTCTCTCCTTTTTTCCTATTGGCGCAGCCGATCGACGGAGCGACGGTTTTTAACGTTTGTTGCTAAGTCGAAACGGCGACGGTTAACAATATTTCGCGGAAAAACGAAGCGACGCTTATTTTAACAAAAGGTGATTAAGTTGCCAACCGACGACGAGGAGGGGGAGAGGGGGGGGGTAAAATCAATTTTTTGCTCCGATCGAGACATTTTTTGTGAATAAGCGCAAAAGGGTGTCCGAGATAATCCACGTTGTCATTGGATTCCCCGAATTCGCGTCGCTCGCCGATATAATCTTTTCTTTTTGAAAAGTTTTGTTTACCATGTCACGACTGTTTTTGAAGAATTTAAAAATTATCTATTACTTCTGTGAAAAACCGTTTATTTTACTACTACTTTTATTTTACTTATAATGAGAGTTCTATACTTATAATTAATTACATTCAATAAGATCTTTTTACATTCAATCTTTATCAAGGATTGAGAAGCAAAGTAAATTAAAATACACAAAATTCTGTTATAAAAAAATAATTTTATATCTATTTACGTTTTTATTAGCTGCATTATAATGATTTTTTTAAAATTATGTATGTATATTTATTTATACGTCTTTTTTTCAGGTTTTAATTATCCATACAGGTGTATGTATTTTACCTAATTAATTATTTTTAAGCTCACAATTGAATGTCGAAATTATTATTTAAGTATTCAGCAGAATGCCTTAACTAGAAAAAAGTGGAAAAACTTAATTTGAGCAAAAGGACGATTAAGCCTGACAAAGCAAATCTTTTTCTCTGAAAGTCCGAAATTGTTATAATCAACTTTGTAAAAAGGAGCTTTAAACTGATCGATTAAGGTGAAATTTGAGGGAAAAAACGAAAATACCCGATGTATGGCTTGCAACAAATACATCCTAGTCAGTGTGACACGTAGCAAAAAAATGTTATTAAATGGAAAGCTTTATGCGAACTTGCATAAACTGGGAGTGAGTTTCGAATTCGTGTCTTTAGTTTTTTACTTTTTTCTCCCGTGGTTCTAGACTCGCGAGTCATGTACTTGGCGTTAGAAAAGCCCGCACGAGTTACGTTCTGTGTCGTTATTTAAAATAGAGTAGAATCCGACGAAATGTCCTATTTGCTGCGACCTAATTTCGGCCTTCAACTCATCATAATGCGACAAGCTCGTGTGTGCGGGACGCAACTTTGGCTGGGGGTTCATACGAGAATTACACAAATCAATGACAAAATGGCGCCGGTCCGAGTTTCAATTTAGTCCTCGCTTAAAATTTTAAATTTAACAGTTGAATGCGAAGCAGAGTGAAAAGGGCAGTTAACAAATATTTTCCAAACGATACGTTTATTTAAAAAATATCGAAATACTTAGGAGCTGGCAAGAGTCTTATCTGTCTGACAGTCAAAGCCGTAACTAAAGACAAGCTCTCGCCAGTGCTACTGCGGCACAAGATAAGCATGGCTAGTAAGCGCGTGAGAGAGATAAAGGAGCAGCGTTTGGTGCTGGTACAGGGGGAAAGCGTATGTTCAGTAGCCAGGAATAAATTTACGCAGACGATTTGCATTATCAGCCTAGTACGGGAAACGAAGCCGAGTCTTGGTCCAGAGTCGACCCCCCCCCCCTGTGCACATGCACCAGCGTAGGCGCAAACGTCCTGTCGCCACACAGTTCTGCAATCGATGATAACCACTGCATTGTGGCCAATTGCAAATCGATAAATATCGATAAATAAATCGACATTTCTCCTGTCCGGCTTCATCCTTTTCTTAGTTTTCCACTATTTTCAAGGTGGAGGTTTTTCAAGGAAGCGAACATTGATCGATTATCGAGATAAAAATGAAAATGAAAATAGATTTAAAAAAATTATCGACAAAATTCATCATAATTATGCATTCAAGCAGGTGATTTTTACAAGGATTTATTTTACGCGAATTCTAATTTAAGCGAAAGCTTTTTTATTTGAACAAAATAATTGGAATTTAAACATAAACAGTCTTTTATAGTATGCGGGCTTTTATGATAAATAATATGTTAGGTTTATTATAATTGTTTTCGATTAAATACAAAAGATTACCTTAGGGAGTTTCCATATCGTTGTAGACTACGATAAGTGGACTAATAGACTTTTAAATTTGTCTTTAAAATCGCATAAGAGACATTTCCTGAAGCAATGTTTAAGTTTTTTACGTTTTTAGTGTGCAAAATGATATTTCTCTTTGACGATGACTCAATAATGTGAATGTGTTAAATTACATTCCGCATGTGTGTTCACCTTACATTCGCTTACGCTTACTGTAAATGTGTAGCTTGAGTACAGACTTTTACTGCGCTACGATTTTTTATCGTAAATTATCCAAAGAGAGAAAGAGAGAGTTAGAGAACAAAGTTAGAGAAAGACAGAAGAGAAAGAGACGGATTTATTCCATATAAAGATTCAAGAATTTCGGGATCGTCATCGGAAATGAATTTTAGACATATACCAGTCGACGGCTCTTATATTTAATAGGAATACGAAATATCGCATCTCTTTTTAATTTCACTTTGTCCTCCTCGTTTGCACTGGTAACTTATGTCGACTACCAAGTAAAAATCAATAGATTTCTCATATAAATGCATATACATATTTTTTATGTTACTCTAAATAAATATTTTACGACTTTGAAGAAAATAATAATACACCGTATAAAATAGAAATGTTTTTTATACTCAGATGGAATTCAAACTCTCTTTTATTGCAGATCCTGCATCTTTGGTTTTTATTTATTTGTTTTATAACGAATTATAAATATAAGAATAACATTTTTAATTTTATTATATTTTAAATAAAAAATTCTAATAGTATACTTTACGTTTAAGCAAAATAAATTTTTTTTATAAACTATTATTAAGTAATGTGTAATATGTTCCAAATAAGGTTAAGTTTACGTAAACAATATCACTATGACAAGTTAATTAAAAGAATTCATTAGAAAACTGTGTTTCGTAATATTTTAGATTCAGTAATATTGTGTACAAGCCTTAATTAACTTTTTAATTTTTGAGTATTTTAGATTATATCTTGTATTTATATAAACGATAAAGAAGAAAAGTAGCCATGTCTGAGTATATAATAGAGAGAGAGAGAGAGAGAGAGAGAGAGAGAGAGAGAGAGAGAAAGCTACATGAAAGTATAATTCTTTTAACTAAAAAAGCTGTCTATATAGAGCAATAAAGAGAAAACAAGAAAAATATCGAGTGAACCAAGAAGTTCCTTAAACAATATATTGCAGATAGTTAGACTTACGCATACAGAATTATTACATCTCTTATTAAGGTCCTCAAAGTGGTGATAAATTTCAAGCTCAAGCACGTGCGTTTTAACTGTGCAATTAGTTGTAAAGTCGCGTCGCGGTGGCATCATAGCATGTATGAGTCATTTCAGCTCCTTAAAGGTCTGATTGGTGTCTGGGGAATTTCAGGAAGTCGTGCCTTGGCAGGTACGTGCGAAACGTAGCACTGCTCGTAAAAATATGGTCCTATTGTCAAAGACTTCGACCCTGAGAGGTCGTGGACATGGGCGCGAGTATCATCTGTTAACGACTAGATGCTAGTGCCCAAAAGAAGCTAACGGTCTGGTCAATAAAAACATACTTTTCGATGAACGCGACTGTAAATCGAACTTCGCTGAAGATAAAGCGATATTGCCAAATCTACGGTTTCATTTTGCTCCCAACGTGCTCATCGGCCTTGCAAATATTTTTACGTTTTGTTTCTCTGAATTATCATATCAATTATTTTACTTTCTCAACTTGAAAACTTAAAATTGTAAAATATATACACAGATAACATTTATTTTCATAGATTAGAATGTGTAATGTAAAAAAGCTTCTACTGCACATTGGCATGAGAACTGACAAAAACTATGTAAAATACACAACCAAATAAATCAAGTTTTAATATTACATACAAATATTCAAATTTTTTAAGTACAAATATTTTGACTTTACAAAATAATTTATTAGATTCGTTTCTGCATCCAAACTTCCGGGTGAGTGCACGAATATTCACACACATACCCGCGCGCACGCGCATTTAATCAACCTTTTTCATTTTTAAATCTCAAGCATACATGGTGCATTTCCTCACGTATTTATTTATTTCCTAAATATTAAATTTATGGAGGCTTTTTATTCATATATTCATTAAATTAATTTATTTAATTAGGAGTTTTTTTAATTAATTAAATGTTATTCATGAAAATGCATATAAATAGTATGAAGATGTTCCAATCATTAGGTATGCAGGAGGACGTATGTATTTAACTAATTTATTACGAGAAATATTCATTAATCAATAGATCACTTAAAATATATATAAAACTTTTTTCTACTATCTGAAAATGAATTTACTTTTAAAAATGTGATGCTTTTAACGAAAAGTGGACTTAACGAATTTCTTTTAATTTTAGTTTTAATTGCTTTAATTTTAAAGGATATTTATTTTAATAAATTTATAGAGATAGAATTTTATAAAATATCTAAAAAAAAAATTTTTTTTAAATGAAACAATTTAGAAATATTATTTATGTACATTACAGTAAATGATGTCTTATGAGGTTGTACGACTAGCATTTAGTACGCACGTTAAACATATTGTTAGGATTATAATTTTACATAAATTTAATTAGCACATTCATACATATATATATATATATATATATTATATATATACACATATATAAATAGGAATATTAATTCTGGTTTCTGTTCGTGTCGTTAAAATTAGTTTTTCGAATCTTCGATTGCTTAAAATTGGTCTATTCGATTGGGAATCGAATTTAAATGATACCGGAAGTAAAATGTAAAATAATGATATTTATAATCTTTGATTAATGTTTAGCTATATACCTAATCTTAATATTACCAAAAAGTCCCAAGTAAATTTAATTTTTTCGCTTTTATCAACTTTTATTATATTCAAAAGCCGATGCAATACTAGAATTTTAAAATACTTTATAGATTAGATTTTACATTTGTTATTCAAAAAATTACATTAAAAAAATTTTTTTTAAATTAAAATATATAGAGATTTTATAAGTCAACTTTTGAGGGAGAAAATTATTGAAAATACTATTTCCGAATACATAAAATTCCGAATGATTTAAAATAAATCAGTACAATTTAATAATTTTTTTAATTGCTTTAGTATAATCGCATGATGAATGAATACCAAAGTAAATTAACGCGTTTTTGAAATAACGAGTCACGAGCATTTTTATTAAAATCTTGAGTCACGGACCTATTGAACACGAACATAGAAAAAAGAATTATGGAAAAGGCATTTTGAAAGGTAGCAATCAGCATTTGATGCAAAAGACCGCCACTTATATACAAAATAATATCTAGACGTTGAAATTGGAGTTCTTCAAAAGCATCAATTGAATGGCAGTTACCGCTATAAAAGAAACGCCCATTTCAGTTGCTTAAATTAAGAGAAAAAAATTCGAAAACCCTTGAGAGAAAAGTAATCGAGTGCCAACAGAAAAAAATGTCGGCGACCGCTAAGAAGCAGTGGTAAAAACAATAAAACGTAACGAAATCAACGATACGACGAAGCACATTCTAATGAAAACGAGCGTCGCTGTTCGATTTCACGCAGCTTATACAAATAACTGGTAACTTTTCCTACTTCAATTGACATTCGGTGGATGAACCTACAAACTCTACAACGTATTATTATGAAACTTTTTTCTTCGAAGCAGAAGGAACTGTTGTCTCGAGCGCTGTCATACGTCGCTGCGGTCCTTGACGCGTCAATAACACGTTGAGATCCGCGGTTCCTACGATTACTTTTTAATACTGATTGAGTTGTGTATGAGTCCGATCGAGAGGAGTGAGTGTGTGTAGAGTTAACCAGGTTATGACAGCACGTATTTTAAGACACAACCAAACTATGCCTATGTATGCAGAATAAACCTTCCTTACGGAGTCCAACCTTACGGCTAAACAGCTGACTTTTTATGTGATACTTCTTCACACGTCCTTCGACATTGTTTGTGCACAGTGTTGTCTAGATCTATGATTATCTGTCTTAGACTTGCCAGCTTCAGTCTGTAGCAATATTTTTATCTACAAGCAACGACCTTACACCTCTTCAGATAAAACAGATACACATTATTAGTTATCGTTTCAAAAATATTCTGAAAAATAAAGAATAATAAACGAAGTAACGGCATTCGGATCTAATTTCTAAATTTCTAACGTACCTTTAATGTTGAAAAGTCCAATAAAAAGAAATAAATACAAATGCAGAAAAAAAGTTTGAAAGAACTATTTTCAGCAAGATAAATTCAAAAATATTTGAAAGTTTAAAATATTTGTGCAATAGATGGCATTGTAATGAAACTGATATACTTATGATGTACTTATATTTGATACTAAAAAATCTTACTTTATAATGTTTTTAAAATATTGTTGTACTATTTAGTTTAGTTGTAAGAATATTCGTAATACTGGATACTTTTTACAGAACTTAACGTGTCAAAAATTTAATATCGATCTTACATTATCATAATAAGTTTTCAATATTGTCTGTTTACACGTTGGTCTAAGCACGAGCCACGCATGAAAGGTTTTTACTTTTAATTAATCGAGAATCAAGTTAAAAATTATTAATCATTCTATGTTTATAATTGAAAATTCAGATACACGGATATAGAGATACACTAAAGCAGAAGATAGGATATTTAAAATAAAAATTTATATTTAAAAATTGTTTTTTGTCTAACTAATTATTTCATTATTGGCTCGTATAAAATGACGAGTAAAAATAAAATTTGATATTTCAATACACTGATTACAAATAAAATTTCCGAAAAAGAAATATTCGAATATTTTAAATTAGATTTTTTCCAAAAATTCATAATTTTTCACCAAGTTTACCAAATAAAATACTTATATATTTCGTCCAACTTTTAGCAAATGTGAACAAATTTTTAATGTATTTATTTGTGAACTGCCATTTTCAAGGAAAGCATTTGTTTTGCATTCTTGACTAGAAATGAACAGATAACCTCAGGCTCATTATTATTTATTTATGAACAATCTTTGCTATTTGTAATACATAAATTCTTACATTCTTTCTTTTTCTTGAACAATATTATAATTTATCAATTATCACTCAAATTTTACACAATTTATTGCTATTCTTTCTTTCTTCTTTCTCGATCACCATGTTTTCCTTTGTTATATATCTTTTTCTTGTTGCTTAACTCTTTTCTTTCTGATCCAGTATGTTTCATAGTTTATAAAGCTTTTCTTTCTTCTTTCAATGTTTCGTTTCATTAGCTTGTTGTTTTGGTCTTGTTTAACTAAATTCCTCTAAAATATTTTTCAACGGTTCTACTTCTCTATTGTACATTCTGGATTTCCTTTCTTCCTCTTCCAGGTTATGTTTATAATTCTTCGTTTCATTTTCCATAATCTTTCCTGACTTGTCTTTGTCTTCTTCTTCTATATTCTTCTCTATGTCTTCTCTTTTTTTGCTCTTTAACCTCTCCTTGTATCTCTTCTTTTCTTTCCACTTCTCTATATCTCTGCTTCCTGGTTTTTAAAATACTCCATCACCTTTTTCTTACTTTTCCAGCGTTCACCATCCCACCACACCTTTCTTCTTTCAGCTTTTCTTCATACCGTTGTATTTTATCCCCCATCTAACACGAAGACTTATCTTCTCGTGAATCTTCAACCTATTTCCTTCCTCTTCTTTCTCATCACATTCCACACTGTTCTCTCTTTTCTTTTTTTCCAAAAGCTCTACTTGTCTTTCCTCTCGTTATACCGTTCACTCTGCCTCCTCCCTTAATATTTTATTTCTATGTGTTTTAATTTTTTCCCCCTTTCGTCGTAATTTGAAAAACTTTTCGCGTCTCTTCGTATTGGCGGTGTCTCGTTCTATCAGCTCAAATATTTCAGTATCTCTTTCTACCCTCTAAGGATACCACCTTTTCCTTCTAAAATTTCCTCGTATGCACGACTATACGAAAATCCGCTAAAGCATAAATAAACAACTCTTTTCGGTGTGCAATTCGTGTTGTATCGCGCGTGCAAAATGGTTAAAGTGCATCTGCCAGAGCTCTGGTTACTTTTGTATCAATTTTAAAAAGCAGCGTAAAATGTGCAGTGCACTTATAGGAAGGAAATATTTAATCACGTTTAATCTTGGAAAGCGCGGTTGTCGCGTGAAAAAAGAAAGTGAACGGACGAAACTACCGGCGACATCTGCTTAATGCTGATATCTTGCGATTCAGATTTCAATTCCCATTCTCAATCCATGCGCATCGTGAACAATTTGCACTCGTTCAGATTTTCGCTTTGAACAGGCTTTTTTTTATTAATTGATTCACACATTGCAATGCCTCCCACTCGTTACGTTTGTTACGATTTTTCGTTCGTCGTCAGCTGGACTACAATCGTAGATTTTCGCATTCATTTTGCTTAAAGCTTTCTGTCTAGTTGAAGTCTTTGAAGTTCCTGCGCGTGCACGCAAAATTAAACGATGTGCAGATGACGACGTACAGGTTGCGACCGATTGCGTGCAATGCGCCCAGCTATTAAGCGATACTCAGCGGTGCTTCTTTTCGTTGTTGAGCTTTGCGGCTTGTTGTTGTGGTGGTGGATATGTCGTACAGGTCGTTGTTGAAGTTTGCTTCGTAGGCGTGTGCACACAGCGACTGTTGCACGTTACGCACCGTAATTGAACGGTAAACATTGTCAGAAGCGAATGACTGTAAGCGTTCTCTTTCGAGCAATTAGCTTGTCGAGGACAATAAGGATAATAAAATTAAAAAATAATCAAGGAGGTTAATCGAAAAAAGCATGGGAATGTAAAGCCCCGGTGCGCGTACATTTGCTCTTTGCCCTGTTAGTTTAGTTGTCATCGTTTTCATTGTTTCCGCACTGAAGGACATTATTGTCGGAGTGAGCGACGTCACTTTAAAATATCGCCCCGCTCCTGAGCCCCGGTGTTGCTGCTCGACAAGAGCGATGGCTTCATGTGAAGTTATGCCGCCACCGACTTCTTTTCATTTGAAGACACCCATTTTACATTAACTCCCAGAGGAAGCATTAACATCAAATTATCTCAATTGGTTTGACTTTCGTTATTACTGCTCAATAAGATGTAGAGTGTCTTTATTTTCTTATTGAATATTATAATTATCAGCATGTGAAACTTTTTTTTTTTTTTTTTCCCGGGGGGGGTCACGACGGTCGTCCGTTCTCTCTTTTCTTTCCCCTCCCTTTTTCCCTCTTCGTCCTTTCTCGCCCCCTCGCCCTCTCCCCTGATTCTTGTGCGCTTTTCCCGACTCCTTCTCAGTTAACCTTTCCGCCTGCTCTCCTTTTTCCTTTGTTTCCCCGTCTTGCTGTTTCTTCGTCCCCCCTCCCCCTTTGCCTCCACTTTTCCCTCCTACTCTTTCGTTTTGTCCTCTTCTTCAATTTCCCCCCGTTCCCTTTTCACCGCCTTTTGTGCCCCCCCATTCCTCCTTCCTCCCCTCTCCTTCTGTGCCCCCCCCGTTGCTCTTCCCTTTGCCTCCCCCTCCCCCTTCTTTCCGCCTCCGTTCCTCGGGCGCTTTACCACTCCCCCGCCCCTTTCCCGTCTTATTGTTTTCCTCCTTCTTGTCTTTTTTCCACTTCCTGGCCCTTTCCCCTTCTGCGTCCCTTCCCCCGCCTTTGTTCCCCCTTTCGTCCTTTCCCCCCTCCCTTTCTGTTTTTTCGCGTTCCGTTCGCCTTTTTCCTTCCTTCTTTTTTTTCACGCCCCGTTCTCGCTCCCTTGTCGTCTTCGCCTTCCCTTTCGCCCGTTTCTTCTATCCCCCCTTCTTTTTCTTTCTTCTTCGCTCCCTTCCTTTTCCTTCCCCCCCTTCTCCCCTTTTCTCTCTTATCTTTCTTTGTTCCTCCCCCCCCTCGCCCCCCCCATTTTCCGCTTTGTCTTTTGGTTTTCTCTCCCCCTTTTTCCCTCTCGCGGTCCTTCTTTGGTTCTTCTGCCCGCTTGCCTTTTTCTCCTTCTCCCCCCCCCCTTTCCGGTTGCCTTCCCCCTTTTCATTCGCTCGCTTGTCCCTCTCCCTTTTTTCCCCCCCCTTCTCCCTCCCCCCTTCGTTGTTCTGCATCCTTCCCTCCCGCGCTTTGCTTCTTTCCTCTTTCCCCTCGCTTTTCCCCCCCCCCCCCCCCCCCCCCTCTTTCGCCTGACCCATCATCACTGCTCATTTTCCTCATCTCTTACTCCTTATTTTCCCTCCCTCTCTCCCCCTTTTCTTGTTCATCTTTTTCGTCGGTCCCCTCCTTGTTCCCGCTCCCCATTCCCGCACACTCTCCCCCCCTTTCCCGTGCCATTCTTTGCCTGGCCCATTCCGTGCTTACCCCACCACCCCTTCAAATCGTCGGAAAGTTACAAAAGACAATGAAATACATACCACAAGCACACTAACCGACCCGCTCTACCAATCTCGTAATACTTGTTCGCTTTGTTTAATATTGTTCACGTTTTTACTGAAAAATTACATAATAGGTACTGACAGCGCATACTATCAGACCACGTTACGGTTTTTTTCATCACGTATTTTTTCCACTACCCCACCACCAGCACCCCAGCAAAATCAAATGCTCTTGGTTTCTAAGATACCTCTAATCCCCCAGCATATATATACCTTAATGAATTAAATCCTCTCCCTCTTCATATACTGTCCTGTCAAAACACAACTCCCCCGCTATGCCCCACAGACCGCTCTGCATTTATAATTCTTTAAATAGAAATTAATTCCCCCAAACATTTCCACTGGTAACACCATAATATTTTGTTACTTAGTACAGACTTTTTCATTTGTTCATTGATCTTTCATTATTTCTATAAAAAAATCAATAATTTATATCGTACGTCCAATTTATCCCAACATTATTTCCTTGTGCCTTTCATAATCCGAACCCACCCACGCCTTTCGCTACTCTCAGCAACACATCCTCCCTAAACTATATACAAACATACCTCTGAGTATCACAACGATAAATTGTTATTCCACTTTTTAAAATAAACGTTTGTTGTTTTTTCTTTAATTTTAATCATTATAAGTTTTCTTTTTACAAACCATTCCCTCCCTGCCCTCATTTCCCCTCTCCCCGCCTCTCCTCTCTTCACACAATATCTTCGGGGCCCCCCCTAATTAACAGGGCAAACATACCTCCTCGACACTTTGCTGCGGCGGAGCCCCCACCAGTAATACAGAATTCGATGAGTATATGATAATTTACGAATATATTACCGCCTAATAGATTTGTTAAAATATAAATATAATAAGCTTTAAAATTTATAATAGAATTGAATTTACAAAATTTTACTTATTAAATTTACTATTATTTTGTTTTATAAAGATTTTACACGAGTAATTTAGTTATCAAAAGAAGTAAAAATTAGAACGTCTATTAGCCATTATCTCATATTCGTTAATAAGTAAAGATATTTAAATCGTAAAAACTAAAACTATAAAATTTAAAATGATTCGTGTTTATAAATTATTTCTAATTCTTAATATTATTCAAATTTTAAATTAATTAAGTTGATATTTTGAAGGAATCTTGTAATTAATATAAGTAAAATTTTTAAAATTAAAAAATATAATTACTGTAAAACATAAAAGTCAAAATAATAATTCTTAAAATTATTATTTCATTATTGCTATAATTATCTTTTATTGTAACTCTTAAGTATATAATATCATAAGATTTATTAATATTTTATTTACAATTATATAGTATAACTTAAAAGTAAGCGATTTTTTGATGATCGATGAATTAAATTTATAAACATTTAAGAGCATATTTTTTTCAATATGCCTAAATGATTTTCTCGAATCATTTTAAAAAATTTTCAAATGCTGTAAACAATCAAAACTTCCAGCCACTTTAAGAAGACAACCTTTTTTGTGTTGTGCGTTTTTCTGCAGGAGCCGTCCATCAGCATTAATCCCTTAAAATCAAAAAAATTATAAGGCTAAAAAATATAGATGTTCTCTAATTTGTTATGAAAAGGAAGAATTTACTTGTCTATTTAGGATATCAGGTTCAATTTATTAAATGCCTACTGTTACAATAGATTTTTCGACTTTGTTAAGTCAAAGGGAAATAGAGATATGCGTAACCATTTATCAAATTTTCATTATGTATTATAAGATTAGATAGACATATTTGGATAACGTTTAACCAACAAAAAATAGAAGGCATTTCCTTTGTTATATATCGTAAGATATTTTCCGATTTAGAAAATTAATCTTGAAACTAATTTATTACTAAAATTGATAATTCTTATAAGAAAATATTACGTCTAATTTAGCCTATAATTTTATCTTTATTAGATTATATGGATAAATTATAATAATAATTATTAGAAAAATCACTTGTGCTTGATCCAAACGAATATAGTTCACATCGTATGAATTTTAATTTATGCAGAGTTATATATAAGTAATTATTTGCAATTGCAAATTAATTATTAAAATAATCTAATTTTTGATTCTATATCGGTCTCTACAAATAAAAAATTAGATTAAGATTAACGATTGAATCTTGAAACAAGGTTTATCTCTTAAATTATATAAATGCAGTTGCGATTGAATCTAAAATGTGGTTATGTTGGTAGCGATGCATAGATGTATTAAATTGCGATTAATATGTAATTAATTCTTAAATGAATTTAAAATAAAAATTGGTCACGCATAAAAATAGCATTAATATTTCTTAATTCAGAAAAAAGGTTATTTAAAATCATAAAGAAGTTTTTCTTAAAATTTGTTTTTACGAACATCAATGAAGAATTTACGACGACGACGATGATAAAGTAAATACGTTTAATACATTTGCACGAGTTTGAAGGCCAGTTTCGTGTTCCAGGGCGGGAAAGAACATTAACCTCAAGTATTGATTGGTTATTTAACGACAATTTTAACGTTTATAATTAAACGAAAAGTAATGAAAAATCCGTTTGTTCGCACGCAGGAGGAAAATCTCTTATTCCGCCGCCTCAATTCTTCAATAAACTTCGTTCCAGATAACTAATAATTTACAATTAAGCATAAATCGTATTACGTGCGATGGTGTACGTCGTCGTAACTCTTTGTGCAGAACTTCCGGATTCCCGTGCAAAGCAGCTGGTCAGCGCCGTAAATAAATAAGTGTTTGTCGCGAAGGACAGTGGCGAGGCACGATTGCGTTCCGGGGCCCGTTTTAGTTCGAGGTTTTTTGAATAAGTTCCATTGGAGTGCACACCCCGGAACGAGTGTATATTCGGTGGCCTTACGATCTGGTCTCGTCTAGATGCATATACGCTGATTGTAGCTTCGTGGGAACAGCCACCAACGCGCATGCGCTGTTGAAGCGACAAGATTTAGATTTGCGTTGAGGCGCGAGGTTCGACATTCCGAAAGCGCGTTGCAATTTTCCGAAGCTTCCAACAGTTTTTTCAAATATATATGCATCTAAATAAGCGTATAAAAGCGAGCGTTCGCGGTTTCCTTTTCTCTCTCTCTCTCTCTCTCGATTTTCAACGAACTTCTTTACATCTCCAAGTGCGTGTTATTACGCTCTGATTCAAATACGTTGGAGCGCGTAGACGCAGTCAAACGCACAAACAAAATTGATTTCACCCAACAAGACAAATTGGATTTTATTAGTTAAACACGAAGAAAACTTGACTTTTTTGAAGAATTTTATACGAAACACTGCAATTAAATTTCGTGCGTTTATCATATATTTTGTCCCTGTTATTAAAATTTACAGATATAAAACCATGTCCCTGTAGATAACAAAAAATTGAAATTGCAGAATTTTATAAATCGATAAGTTTTACATGTTTGATATAAATAAGGTGTTTTAAGTAAAATTGCTAAAAAGAAATAAGCTACTGTAGTTATAAATTTACAATGCAACAAACTCAGTTAAGAAGTTTAAATAGTTATTTCATTTTTTCAGCAAAAGCATTAATAGAGATTTTTATTTTGTTACAACTATACGTTGAGAAAAATAAAATTTGTATAAATAAGGCGATGGGTGCGTTTATCGAACATATACAATGCAAGGGAATATGCAATACTATTTATTAGGGTTTGCATGGATCAGGCTAGGGACAAGCTCCAGGACCTGATAAAATTTCACACGTACTACAGGTTGGGAAAGAGAACGAATATCGATCTTTGACTGGACTAACCGAAGCCACAGCTCGGTTGTTGTAATTTCAGCGAGATCTTGGATGAAAGCCCCCCAACAACTTATCCGAGGAAAATAAAATGGCTTTGGTCCTGTTACCGGGAGCTTGACCGGAGAAGGTGAAGATGTATTGAATGTTCGAGCTAACATCCTCAAAACATACGACACGCAGGAGGGGGAAAGAATTGGCGTTACTTAATCATGATCCAAGAACGTATACAGAAGCTAACGCACATGGAATAATTTACGGCACTTATAAAGAACAATCTCGACAAGAATTGAATATCGTTACACATTAAAATAGTTATTCGTGTCTTTTCATACGAAATAGCTTTATTATTTTATATATTTAAAAAATTGATATATTACCGAGAGCTGAATTACAAATTGAAAATTACAAAATATACGATAACTTGAAGAATATTTTTTTGCAAAAACTTAATAGCGAATTTTTAAAATGAAAAATACACATCGGTGATAAATTTATATCGAGTACGTAGAAATTATAATTTGGTATGGTAATTATCAGTTACATATGAATATATTATCTAAGATTAGGTATTTTTTATTTTTGTTTTATTCGTACAAATTCACTTTTAAAATATGTTTTAAAAAATGTCTTTATATATAAGTTGAAAAGAATATTTAAAACTTTTTAACGTATATTTTATATGTTTGTGCAACAAGCTAATATTAAAAGTTTTATTTTTAATTTTTTTAAATTGTTTCAATTGAATTAAAACGTTTTTGTAGTCAATAATTTATTTTTTATTAAAATATAAAATATTTTTCTAGTATTTCTGATGGATTAGACAATTATTTTTATAAAGTATAATATTAAATTTTTTATAGGAGCACAACAATATATTTTAATATTTTTTTCCATTTTTATGGTTTCAATTAATAAATTACCTAACTACTTATTCGTTAAGCAGAATAAAGATAATAAATAAGTAAATAAATAAATAATTTTTTAAGATTAGAACGTATAATTTATACTTTGTTAATTTAAAATGAATTACTCGACATCGTTATCTTTTGATCGCTAAGCTTTTAGATATTTATTATTTGTATAATGTATCATGTATACGACTTTATACAATGTAAATATATTTTAACCACATGAATTTTAATATTTATATCATTAAAAATTATACTATTTGTTTGAAAAATTTGTAGGTGTTCCTAAATATTACAATCTTTTGCAATTATAAAATCTGGTCGAACGAGACTAATAAATAGTTAAGAAATGGTAATAAAAAAAAAATTACTTAGTTTCTTTAAATAATGTATCTTTTGAATGGTAGCGATGCACTCACTAAGAATAATATAAAAGAAAATTATTCATTATTCAGCATAAGCAACTATAACAAATAAGTTTTGCAAACAACAGCATTTACTTATAATTATAAAAGGCTTAAAAGTTAAAAATGGTTCTTTCGTAAGTTTGCAGTCGGTAACTAAATCCAATATGGTTAACACAAATTTGTAGGTACTGAATGATGATACTCGGAATCCGCGCAGCGAGGAACCGAAGTTTCTTTCCCCCCTTTAATAAATTGCCCCATTACAACTCGTTAATTAAAGATAATTTTTTCGTACGAGTACTCAAGTAAGGGTAGTTTGTTTTTCTCGATGGGCACTTTATTGTCTGCGTAACATTTAGGGATAATTCCCTCGGTCCTTTCTTAAAAGTTAGACAAAAGACTACATTAGTTTTAAAGTGCGTCTTTGCACTGCTCCTGGCCGTCGGCAAAAATATTTCTCTTTACTCTAAAGATAAATAAAGTAGCGGAGAGCGCAGGTCCGCAAAGAGACAAAAGCGTCAAGAGCGAGCCTCGGAAGCTCGAGTCGAGGCCGACACGGAAGCCCTAATAACAGGGTTAACCGAGGAACGAGCTTGAGTCTAAAGGATCTCCGGGTGCTTTTGTCGCGGTGCGGTCCGAGTGGTGGCAGCACTTACCGACCTTGTTCGAGCCAAATTAAGGAAGGCCCAGATGGAAGGGGAGACCGACAGAGCGAGAGCAGCTTTGCTTTTTTAGGTATCGTCTCCAAGTTTGCAAGCTCGACTCGTCTTTTTTTTGCCGACTGAGCCGCGTGGGAAGAAGCCAAACGCCCTCGGGAATCGCAATTATGTCCCAGGGGCGAATCCGAATTTTTCGCTTCCGTTCGACACGCGATCTGACACGTGACTTACTTTGATATCGAGGGAATCGATCACTTTCAATACCTCCAGCGCATTAAACACGCTTTAAATTTATCGTAAAATTACCGTCACCTATCAATATCTTCGCACAGTCTGGACTTTTTCAGTGTCTAAAGACAAGTATCCGCTGTCCTTTTCGTTCTATAGTTTGCAAAAAATTCAGGGTTATTGCAGGTTACGAGTAATTCTTACTTCTAGCCATCTTCCGTACTAGCGAACCTTCAAACTTTTACTTTTTCGTGAAAATCACGACGATGTTAGTTGCAATACCGAGTCTCGACTAAATCCGACAAACTGCGCGTGCTTTTTCATCGTTGTTGCCAAAGATCGTTCAACGTATGCGTCGCTGGACTAATAATTTAAATCATCTAAGATATTGAAAAAAGATGCCTGGGTCCAGAGTTTGATGACGAAAAGCAGAACGTTGAAACCAAACTGCATCTCGCGATTTAAGCTAATCGTAACATTTATTTATAGAAGAACGGTTGAAAATCTGTTTGTTATCGAGACCACTGGCTCAGAAAATAATGGCCAATGAAACGAGCCGAGGAATGTCTAGTCATCTCTAACGTTAATTTGTTCCGAGTAGCAGTTTGTTTCGCGCGATAATGAAATACATTACGTTAGTTCCATATCGTGCCGCCAGGTCTCGTGGGCAGTAATGGGGATTCACAGCTGGTCCCCGCAAAATTCACCGACAATACGGTCGCGCAACGCTCATATTTCCACACTCTCCTGTCCCCTGTACGTGTGCCCACTTTTTCGTATTACTCTCGACAATTAAAACGGTTGCTTAACGATTTGGCCCGCGATTTCACGTAACGTCGGTTTATATGCCTCCAAAGAAATTCCAACGAACGTTTTTCTCAAAATTTTCTCTCTCCTCTCCAAGTATTATAACCAATGCACCGGGGCTTTGATTATTTTACAAAAATTAATGCAAGTCTAGAGAATAGTTTTTGTCCGTTCTACGGAAATACATCTGCAAGTATTGTTGAAAAGCTAATTATACTAATTTAACGGTGATCCAGTTGATTAATCGCGCCGACACAATCTGACATTTTTAGGCTGCAAATTTAACGTATAAAATAAAATATCGACGAAAAACATTATTATTTATGGATGCCGTTGCAGTACGTTATTGTTTTTATGCCCGTGCCCGCGAATAAATTCTATAATTCATATAAAAATGTTTTTCAAACAATTTCTCAATATTTACGACACAATTATTCATTCGTGGCTACGAGTCTGGAGAGTATAATTTTTTCCTATTCATTCGCATCGAAGGAGGAAAAAACTGTAAGCAGGAGTTGCATGGATTGTCACTTCATTGACGAATAGCCATCGGTTATCGAGTGTATCACTACTACGTGAAGGCGCGTAATGATAATCCGAGTCGTTGGAATATTCCAGAGAAGAGAAGACGAAGAAGCGACAATTTCTTGCGTTCCAGGGGTGTGGACGCAAGCCCATATAAGGCGTACATTTTTAAGGGTCGTTAATTAATTAAAAAGACCCTCACGTCAAGCAGATGCGCGCACCGCGGCATGCGCGTGTGTATGTGCTGCTGACCCGCTAACTGGTCTTTCAAAGGAATGGTTATCTTTTCTCTCTTCTTTGCTCGTCTGTCAACTCTTTCGTTAGTCCAGCTCTCGTTCCCTCTCTTTTTCCGACCTTCTCGCTTATTCTTTTATATTTCATACTCTCTCGCTCGCTCTTTCGTTCGGTAGAAAGCAGAAAGCGCAAGTCTGGCTAAACTTTAGAATCGTTAAGCGACTCGGTGCGGACACTCGCAGCTCTCGCGCCGCGCTAATTCGATTAAATGGTTAATTGCTTAATTTATGCCCTTGAAATCCACTCGGTTGCTTTTCTTCTTCTCTCTTGTTCTTTGCGGGTACCGTTTCATTCCTCAACTTCATCACTCCTTCCTATCGAGTTGTCTTCGCGTCTCCTTCTTTTTTTTTATCCTCTCTGCTTCTCTAAAAATATTTTCTTTTTCTTCGAGAACTTTTTACGTATTTGCTCTGGCTTAACTAAGAGAAAAATCTGACTCGGTCTGCATGAGCATTATAACTGAAACTGCACTAAAGCATTAGCTTATTTATTTCGAATATTACGGCTTTTAATATCTATTACTCGTGTTAATACTTAATAAGAACTGATTGTAGTTTCCGTTGTTTTACATCGATGATTTTTTAATGTTAAAAACCTTATAAAATACGCGTAGCGGATTAAAATTATTAATTAATTTTTTAATATAATAATAATATTTCGTTGTTCGTATAAATTCAAGGTGAAGCGGTAAAGTTAAATTAAACATCACAGTTATACGTGTTAGTTTCACATTTTTCCTATCATATTCATTTTTTAAATTAAACAAAAGTTGACAGACTTCTCGGATAAACTCTCTCCGGTATATTTGAATAAAATTAATAAGCGTATTGAGAATAAGGTTTGTTACGATTAATAAATGTAAAATATGTTTTTAAAATAGATCTAAATTTTCGAATAAATTTTTCGTTCAAATTTAACTTTTCAAGCGAATTACAATTTTTAATTAGATAGTAGCAATATATTTGAGGAATAGCAGTTGAAATATATGCCTAATGATATTTGTCAAAACTTTTCTGGAGTCTCGTTTTTGAAGTTTTGCCCAGCATTTATTCTATTCAATAGTTTATTTTCAACGTCTTACTCGCTTCTGCAAAGTGTCTATAAGAATAAATAAATAAACGGAATACTCTAGTGCACATTGTTAACAATTACTCAAACACCCAAGTTCCTTTTCAAAAGTAAAATTTGTCTTCGTGCCGAATATTCGCGAAACTAATTTATAAATTAGATTTTACTTCCATATAAAATGATTCGAACAAATTATTATTGATTTGTAATAAAAAAAAAAAAAAAAAAAAAATTACAACTATAATAATAGCTTTAATTAATTCTCTTGCTCGGCATTTTACTATTTTAAATAAATGCAGGTGCTTTTAACATAAAACATTGGCATTATACGAGAGGAATAAATAAAGAAAAGACCGAAGCCGCCGTCTGAAATACTTTCTGTTGGTCGGGGCACTTGTGCCACATATCTACATATGTATTGAGGCGCGCGAGTGCAGGTACGAGTAGGAATGCAAGGAACCTGTCCCGGCTTTTGAAGCAAATCAGAAATAGGAACGAGAAAGGGAGCAGCCTGGAAATTTCGGGTCGATGTACCTGTACCATCGAGATCCCCTCGAAAGAAAGAAATCGCGGACATAATTAGCGAATGATTGATTGATGTGCGTTGCTTGATAGCTGTGCATGTGTGCTACACATCGGCGTTCCAGTCTTTGCAGCTTTTTCTCTCTTGTTTCTTTCATTCTTACTTTCGCTACGCGCTTCTTGACTCAGTATCTTGTCTGCTTTTATATCTTTTGCATTATAATGAAAGAAATCGTTTATTGCACCAACAAAATTTATTTTAAATTTAATTTGAATTTTATGTGACGTAGCCTGAAGTTAACGAGGCTCTGACATTCTGTTGAAGTTTGATCGAATCCTGATCATTTTTTTCTACAATAATTCGTTACATTCTTATGCGTCTTATTCGTTAACAACATCCACTTTTATAAAATATTTCTCCATTCGTTTGTGTGCATCTTCTATCAACTATCAACGCGAAAGCCCATTCCATTATCGATGTGTAATTTTTACTTTCATAGTGTGCACATATTAATGTATTCAGTTCGTTGTAATGAAACACTAGTGAAAAAGCTAGTCTG
The DNA here is from genome assembly GCA_018907185.1 of Platyscapa corneri. Taxonomy (NCBI): domain Eukaryota; kingdom Metazoa; phylum Arthropoda; class Insecta; order Hymenoptera; family Agaonidae; genus Platyscapa; species Platyscapa corneri. Next base: position 753,720 of record JACCHW010000057.1, on the reverse strand, counting down.
AACGATATTGTATGCACGTGTACACGTGTTGAGAATTCGTGTGTTTATTAAAAAAATGACTCAGTTTTACGGCTACTCTTAGATATTTTCAGCTTAATTGAACTTGCGCTGCTATCCGGTAAATACAAGACGTAAACACGAGACAGTGAGAGACTTGACATATGCGCGTTTAACAAGACGAATATTCGAAAGACAGAATGTGCTCACACGTCTTGTTATACGTATGTACGCTTTTTTACCGGTAATGGATAACAGTGAGCCTAACAACATTCTACCTCTTTTTCTCGCTCTATTTCTTACTTTAAGTGATTCAAAGCTTTTAAAATTTGCAGTCGTATTAAAAGTAAAATTTATACCATCGATATTTTACAATAATATTACACAGTTTTGAATTTAATCGAATATGCAAATGAAAGCCAAATTGGAATAATCGAAGATTTAAATAAATGAATCGTTATGATTGTTAAAGAAAAACATTTTATTTACATATTCTCTTTACACGTTTTTTGTGACATTTTATAAATATTCGAATACTAGTTCAAATTTCATTTTTTAAACAATCTTCGATTATTCGCATATTACGTATTAAAAAATGTAATCTGCTTACTCTTCAAAGGTTATTATGAAACCGACAAATTTTTAATTTTATCAATACGAATAAAAAATAAATTTTGAAAATACAAGGACGTAAATTGTGTTTTCCAAGTATTATTATAGATGGTATATGTGCGAGTGAAATTTTTTAAAATCAGTTCACGTATTAATAGTAGTTCACCTTATACAATAGAAACATTACAATTAAGGTTTAATTATTTAATATAAACAATTATTTCAGATGTAATTATTAAATTGAAACTTGATGCAATTAATAAGAAGAATCACATACTAGTTGCAAAAACGCAGTTACACTAAGTATAGCTCCAATATACATTATTTAATTATTATCTTTGCATATAAGGTTTAATAATTAATTACCTTTAGTTTAGTTCAATCGATCAAAAAAAATTATAAAGCATCGTTTATATAATCATATTTTTATGATAAACAAAACCTGAGTTCTTGTATCTGATTAATATGATTGCTTAATAAAATACTCTAAGAACAAAAAATTATTTCTACCATTAATATTATGTGTTGTTAGGCATATCCATACTGATCCTTGAAACATTAGATTTCTCATTATTAAAGGTAAAATTATGCCTGATTCCATTAACAACCGCTACTCAGCAGCCGCCGACAATTAATTTTATACGTTATAAAGCTTTCCATAAATTCAAAGAGTAAATTACAACAATGGTGGTTCTTATTAAAAATCGACTTAAAATAGGTTATTTCATTATTTGCACGAGTGCATAAAACTAATAAAATTGTTTATGCAGCAATGTATGTTTTTATATGTATTTTTGTAATGTTGCATCTCATAATTTTTATTTACATCAATCAATCCGATAAATTTCTGTAAACCTTTAAATTATTCATAGAAGAGTGAATTTAAAAGTACTTCTTGAAAATAATATAAGTAGTATTTTTATAATGATTTACATATAAAGAAACAGCGTGCTTGGAAATTTTATTAAATATGTCACAATAATTATTTTCTATTTATAGTACCACGAAAAATAATCACTCTAAAGAATGCGTAGTCATGAATTTAAGAATTATTTACAAGAAAAAATTTATAGTCTGAGATATTAATTATAATTATATATTTATTTTCCATCCTCTTGTAATGAAAGACTATTATTGTAAATGAACATTAAAAAATTATATCGGTAAAAGATAACATGAATAATAAAATATGAAGAACTAATATAATTTCTTTTATAATATAATCATAGTATTATAATATAACTAAAAACAATTACAAAGAACTATAACATTATTTCTCGTTTCAAAAGTAATTGAAATTTTTTTATTTTATGTATATTATATAACTTAAAAAAAAATATTTTTGAATAAAAATTTGTCAGAACTTGAAAAGAAGACATTTTCTATGAAGTTATAAAATACGTAGGAATTTGATATTTATAGATTTTTTCAAATAAAAAGGCAAGTCCTTTTTAGTCAAATTATCGAAAGAAAAACAGTTAATATAACATTAATGATCGGAAATAAAAAAATTACAATATTTCAAATAGGGGAAGAATTAATTTGTAAAAAGGAAAAAAGTACACCAACCACCACATAATGAGCTCATTTTATATACGATAGTTTTCGTAAAATTTGTTCAGATCGACAGCTTTCTCTCGCTGTCTCTCTCCTCGGAACACAATGGGATAAGATGAAGAGCTTCTGCAAAGATAAATACAGCGAGTGCAACTTTTTAATCAAATGCGCGTCTGTCGTGCCGACCCGACAACCTTCTGTATTCATTCTGTGACCTGCGATTTCCAGAGAAAATCCAAGACGTTTGCCTGCGTTTTTCTCAAGCGTAATAAATCATAGCTTTCCGAGCCGTTCGCGCCCGTTGTGGCATTTAATTAACAACTATTGTCTCGCGCTCCGTCACGGACGGTCGTGTCTCAAGTAAACGTGCGTCACTCTCTAATGGTCACCAAATATCTTCTCGGCCTGTTTTCCCGGTCCTTTCGGTGAGAAAAACTCGCCACTTTTATAAACTCGACGAAGCGCATCGAGTGATTATAAAACCAAACTTGTGACTCTTCCTAATCGAATGAATACAATTTTTCTTAAACCATGGGATATACTAACTAAGTGGATTAATTCGAAATACACTTGGTAGATGGAGGCCTCGTTGCTATGCGAGTCCATCGACGGCTAGCAGACCGCATCTTCGTATTTTTCCTCCCCTTTTCTCGTCATTTCCGCGTCACACTCTTTCGACCTTCGTGGGACATAATTGAATATATGAGCGTACGAAATGAACCTCGAAGGGCAGTTTAACCCTTCCTTCTCGGTGTTCGAGCATCGAGACAAGCTACTGTTACGCGCCAATGAATAAAGAGTTTTATTCAAACGAATCTTCGAGCTCTCGTTTGTATCGCGATCACCTTTTTTTATTTTTTATGTTAGATCGACTACCTAACCTAATAGTATAGTATAGTATAGTGTTTTATTGACCAATATTTACATTGTTATTCTATTTTACATAATTATTTTATACATTTGTTTATACGTCATTTATATTTAATATCTTATATCGATTTTATAAATTTTTGAATATATATTTATTTGCTTTAAATTGTTATTAAAATAAACTATATACATTTTATTCTCAAATTTTGACCTTTACTCGCTTATATTTTTAATTTTCAACTGAATCTTAGATTACTATTTCTTGTATAAAACTGAAGCTTATATTAACATAATTTTTACATTTTGCATACTGAATTACTTTTCCATATTCTTTATAAATCTTTTCATCTATCTAACTAATATGTATATATATATATATATATATATATATATATATATATATATATATAATAAGTATATAAATAATATAATAATAATAATAAACAAAGCACTCATCGAGCATTTTCTAGTGTTCGTATGTTCAATATGCGATGTAACAGAAACGTAAGATATTCATTATATAATTCAAAGATATTATATTAACTATATGTAATAAATTATAACAGTTTCTTCGAAACATGGGATTAAGAATAATATTTTTAAAGATTTAATTGCCTTTGACAAGTTTTACCTACAACCGACAATCATAAATAAATGTAAATACTGCACAATAAATAATCATCTGTTCATTGTTCAATATTTTTTAAAATAATTTTTTGTTAAAAATTGCTCGCACTCATTAAAATAAGATTCTAATTTCTTTTTAAATGAAAATTAATCGAGGTCCTCAATTTGAGTTTTGATTAATTGAAGAACTTGGGCAAATCATCAGTGTAATGAATTTGCACACGACCGACCATCATTCTTATGATAATGAAGTGGTTTAATAACTGCATAGATAACTTGAAACAGCTATGAAATATTATGAAACGAGTGACCTGGTTGAACTTTTGCTTCTGATTTTCTTCGGAATTGTACGAAATTCGTAGAAAACGTAAGTTGCAATGGAAATAATTCAGGGATTGGTATTCAATTGGTAGATATTTTTCATATTTATAACCTAAAAAATATCGCGAGTACAGTTTTTTAATGAAATTCAAAGAATAAGTCCAACTGTTGTGTTCAAATAATGCCCATTAGTACATACCAGTCACTTATCAGGCAATATTATGGCTCAAATGATATATACTCGATAAATTTAATATTTAACCGACGCATTTTAGACCAGTTTATAAACAATTTATAACACGAAATAAGTTTCTAAATTGAATATTTAAGATGTTATAAAAAAGCGATAATATTCCCGATAGTTAGCAATATTAGATGGAAATTTTTAACGATTTCTTTTTATATCCGCTTCTTTAACTGTTCTCACTATAATAGTTTATAAATGATAAACTGTCAATATTTTATGGATAAAGTTGCATTTTCGTACTGATTTATTGCACAGGTATATAAATATATATTTATTTCGTAAAATTTTCTCAACCGCGTCAAGAAAAATATGTCAACTATCATGATTTATATTTAATAAAAATATACTATATTATTAAAAAATATATATGTCTACCTATTAATTTGTAATTATGTCATTTTACTTAATTGGAACAATTATAAATTGTTCTCTTAAAACAGAAGCCAATCAAAGAGCAATTTCTACAAATTTCTCTGCTATATCTAATTTTTAATATTCAAGACTCAATGAAACTTTGTAGTGATACGTATAAAGAATTATTTATACTTTTAAGCCAACATTTTCATATTCTGTTAAAAAATATTAATAATTATTAAACTAATCAAATTAGTGAATAACTTCGTTTGTCAACATTTTTCAACGATCTTTATCAACAATCTTTATCAACAAATTTCCTCGACATAATAAAGTAATCGAAAAATTATTAAATTCAAAATTCATAAAACTATATTCTATTCTAATACGCGACGAAATTTATTTTTCAACACCTTTTTGAGAGAAATACGATTTATCTCGGACGTGAATAATAAATTTCTACATAACAGGAATAATCGAAAAAATAAAAATAGCAGCTATAGTGAAAGAAAAGCAAGAAAGTTGCATAAAAATGAAGAAAACATCAGTAGCTTTTAGTTTTTCAACAGCAAGAGGATTTTACGTGGGATTCCAAATGAAAAGTAGCAGCTTTTCACTTAATAGCCCTGACAATGTAACACGCAACAGGAGTGTTAAAGGCTTAAAGCCCGTTGGTCTTGACACTTGACGTATATAAGGTCCGGACACGTGGAGGAATCTAAACCATTTGGGGCAACATTAATATTTTTTCTTGGGTGTGTGTAAAATCAGGGATTGGAGAGAGAGAGAGAGAGAGAGAGAGAAAAGATCGCATGCATTGAATTTCGGTTGCACTAACTTTTGACGCATGTCCTAAGGGATTCTTAAAAGCGTGTCTCTGTGTGGAGTCACAAAGTGCATCCTTTTGAGTATTAACTACCTGCACCATCATCTACTTACTTTCTTCTTCTCTCGTGTCTTCACTTTCTCTATTTTTTTTACTTTGTATTTACGTGAATCTGTACAGTTGTTATCCTTTATCTATTCTACATTTTGTTCTTGATAATACTTACAGTTCAGATAATGTTTAAACGTAATTTTTCTCTTTCGAAAATTATTTAACCTTGTTGATGTACGTTGTTGAATTCATAGGAATTGAAAATTATTATAATAGGATTAAATTTTACTTGTTGGAATTGAAATTACAAAATTTACGTTACCGTTGGTACAGTAATATTTTACGCGCAGATCTTGATTGAATGTAGAGTCTCTTACTACAGTAAGGAGCCACAATGTTTATTTTTATCGAAAAACATAATTATCATATTTAGTAAGTATTTCACTAATTGCTTTTGAAGAGATGTAGTATTCAAGAATTAATTATTTGAAGGAGATTTTAATCGAGATATTTAATTTATTAAAGCTTTAATCTCGTTAAATAAATACATAAAAATTCCCTAAAAACAATATAATTATGAAATTTAAGAGCTTAAAAACTTTGTAATTCAACCAAAATTGGACAATAATTTGAGATTCGTACTCATGTGCTTATATTCTTTCAATTAATACAGTGGTCAATAAATTTTTATCACTTCTTTTTATAATTACAATAATTATTTAATAATTTAAAATTTTATATTATTTGCTAAATCGTAATTTTAATTTTTGCTGGATCGTTGATTCAGTTAATTATTAATAAAGAAGAAATTATAACAATAACTGTGACTGAGATTTAGAAAATACACTGTAACCCAGTGGAACGTGAATTGCGAAAGAGGTCTGTCGATCTGCTGCTGGTGAAAAGGAGTAGCTTTTATAAGCTAGAAAATTCATTTTTAATACTGTAATGTAATGATTAACTTTTGGAGAAATAGATATCAAAAGGTTCCAGGAAATATATGGTCATTTGTAGACGAGTAAGAAAAATAAACGAGAAACGCTAGAAAATAGAAAATAGTCTTTCGATGAGGTATTTCGTGTAACGATGAATCGGTGTATAGAATCTAGATTAAGAGAATTTTCAGTGCATAGTAAACAAGATGGACAATATCAATAACAATTTATAATTAGTAGATTTGGACGTGTAGTACACAATTTGATACCGAGTTCGTCACATGTACAGACATCAGGTATGAGAAGTTTACTCGGTGGAGGGGGAAACGGATTAGCGCCTAGCAGACGGATGCGCGCAATAGAATAAATGTGTATGCAATGTTTATTACGATTATAACAATGAATTAACAGACCGATCAAATAATTATCCAAATATGGTGTAGTAAATATTCTCCAGATTTCTTTCTTATTTTTATTCAATACCTCTGCGTACTTTAAAATTTCAAGCATTGAAGTATTTATTATATATTCCAAGAATAAAATAATAAAGAAAGAGGGAGAAAAATTATTATCACAGATAGAAGACAGGGCAAAGGGTTGTTTATTTTAAATGGGCAACGAAGAGTAGTAAAATATTTAAACAATGAAATTTAGAAAAGCTCATGGTAGTAGGAAAAAATAGAATTTTTATAGAACATCAAAAATATTGCAAAGTTAAATAGTTCGCATAGCTCGGATAAACATCTGTACAAAACAATTGTGACGGTGTTTACGAAAAAAATATTAGCAAAGAGAGCAAACGCATTATTAGACAAAGTATGGAGCATTTCAGAGTTCACTTGAAGAAAATTTCAAAATTAAAATTAAACTACGTGAATCTTGTGTAGAAGATGTTTTATGATATAGTGCAGAAATATTGAAATGAAAAACCAAATGGAGTCCAAGCCCGACAAAAACACTCCATTCAGTGTTTTGATGTTAGAAGCCAAAATAAGCAGGATTGAAATTGAAGCGGCAAAAATATTGATTAGATTTGAAAATAAAATTACAAATGGCGATGGAAAAATGAAAGAATGCGAAAAAGCGAGGATAGAGGATGGAAGGACACTAGGAAGCGACACAGTGAAAGGCCAGAGAGAAAAAAATTATCTTACAGAAAGAATTTGTTTCTGGCAAAACAACTTGGCTCGGTCTTGAATTAGGCGGAAAAATTAGATATGTTGTCGGATGTGGTAAGAAATGTAAAAATACGTCAGCAGATGCAATTGTGGATTATTAGCCGTATCGAAAAATTCAAATATGTTGAGAAATTTGGACGTGTAACGTGGAATGTATATGTGAAAATGGTGGGATAAAAGGAAGATTTGATGTGGAAATTTTTGGATGGGAACTGAAAATGGAGCAACATTGGATGTCGAAAGACGAAAAAGTAATAAAATATAATATGAAAAAAAAGAAAGAATCGTCAAGATGCATCGTGGAAGAGCATAGAAAAATAGAAACTAGGCAAGCATCTGGAAAAACTGCACGAAAGAGAGCAAAAAAGATACAACCCTTCTGTGCAAAATACATTAAAAGAAAGAGAGAAAAAAGCAAGAAGAAGATAAATGATTGAAGTAAAAAATATGTACTAGCCTTATATACTTAAAAAATTAGAATTTAAAAGAGAAATAAAAATAAAGCCAAAATGCAACGAGTCAAGTGTAAGTTTAAATGGTTAAATTAGGTGAAAATCGATATTTAACGATAAAAATTATCACCAAATGTTAATAATAAGAGAAACAGTACTAACTTTTATAAGCATAGTTCGCAAGTTGACATTAATTAAATGCGTAAGTGTTTATACGCGAGAAAATATAAATATTGAAATGCACAAATTTCACATTTAATGTATAAATAACTCAATGTAAGATATCATTCAATAAATTAACTGACTACAGAAGCATGAAAAAAACTTTAATATTCTAGATGAGTATTAAAGCTGATAAATGCATAATAACTGAGTTCGTTTTTTATTAATTTATAAAGCGGTTACAGCTAAAACCAATTAATACTTAAGTGCAAATAAATATTTGTTATTTTTAAGTACATTCAAGCACTATGTAGGATAAAATTTATTATGGATTGATGCATTATGAAATTTATTATAAAATCAAATATTGTTTATTTATAATAATGAATGAAAATAAGTATCAATTACGTTATAATATCGATTATATTTAAAAGCATTCAGCGATATAATGAAATGTAGTTAAATTATGTCAATATTACAACGATTTATATGATAAATCATTATACATTTGTAGTAAAATGTTGCATAAAATAAAATAAACAAAATATTTTCTGTCTTTAATAACGCGATCAGAACTCAAACTCAAGTTGGGCGATTAACATAATTAAAGTGCATAATTTAATGAAGTCAATATTTCAACGTAATAAATTAAATTATTGTAATAAATAGGTCTGCATCAGTGCCAGTAGTAGTAAAGTGTACGCGTACAATCTATAGATGCGTGGAAAGAAAATGGATTGAATTCTTTGTAGAGAAATAACGGAAGGGAAAGCGAGACAGAGCCACACAAAGAGTAGGAAAGATGAACGCACGCGTGTAGAGGAGGAGGTGCAGGGACAATACCTGGTTACGAAGCAGACATTCGCGCACGCGCGCGCGCGCGCACACACACACACACACACATCAAAGTATCACCGTGTCACCTCTTACACAGAAGCAGTTACGCAGACGGGATCTGTAGCCCGACGCTCTCGGTCGTGGGTGCGGTGCACTCACGTGGATTGAACCCCTCGCAATAATGCGTAACCTAGCTACCCCCTTTTCTCTTCCCTACATACGTCTAATTTTCCGCGTCTCTGTCCTGTTCTTTTTTCTTTTGTCTCGGTTTCGCTCACTCTGAATTTTTATCGCAAAGGCTGTTTTCCGACACGTGGTATCTCCTGTATGCCGAGTTTTTTACTCGGCGAAAGGGCGAGGTTGGATTTTTTCGCCTAGGAAGGTTCACAAATGCAAAATTGGGTTGCCGAAGTTTAGACAAAGTGCAAGAACGATAACGCGGACTGTTTTATAATTGTCGGATAGCTCGTGTGGATCTTACAGGAGTTGCAGTCTGGCGCACAACTGCATTCGGCGAAGAAAATGGGAGAAAGGGAGAAACGAGAGTAGGACAGCGTGTGCGGATAATACGCACTATGAATACTCGGTGGATAAGCAAGAAGATTGACCGATAAGGAGAGAAATACAAGTTGCGCACAAGCGATAGCGTTTCATCCCTTTTACTTTGAATACCATGAAATAACCACCTATCAATATACACGATGTCGCATTAAATTCGTTCGTATAAAGCATTCATTGCGTGAATTGAAGGTCTTGGCGAATCAAGTATTTTAAAAGCAGTGAGTTGTTTGTGCCACGAGAGAGACAAGTGCAGAGTTAGTATATTTCTATTTAAGACGGCCGTCAAACACGGGATAGGAGTAGTTGTGAAATCCGTACAATGAAAGATGGAGCACGACAAAGAAGATTGTGGAAGAGAGAGAAATCTAGACATAAGACTCGAAAGCCCAATCTTCCTTGGATTATTACTGTGACTTCGAACTTTCAAATTATTATTAAAACTTTTTAAATTCACGTGCTAAAGATTGTCCCCTCTTAGTGTGTAGCCGCCAATCGATAGGCAGCCGAGGCTGAATGGGTGTTTCTTAATATTCATTTTGTTCACGAAGAAATTGATCACGGGAACCATTCGCTGAAAAATCTTATCGACAATTTAAAAAAGAAGAAGTATTTAAAAATTAATTAAAGCACACCACAAATATAAGTTGATTCTAATCATCGTAAAAGGGCGTGTTCAAAGTTTAATACAACGTATCATAAATAAGTCAAGTTACAAATGTCTAAATTATTTAGATTTTAGATATTTATGCCTATCTGTTATACGTATAATTTTAACCTTTTGCTAAGGTCATAAATATTTTACAAATTTTCATTTTTAAACATATATATGTATGTTTTTAAAAATTAGATATTTTGAACTAAAAGGAAATTATTATTCATAATGTTTAATTATTCCATATGCATTTACAATGATAAACACAATGCTGTTAACATATAGTCAATAATTATTCTCCCATGTTTTCCTTTTTGATAAGTTTATCTACATCCAATATTATCAATCATATCAACAATTTTGTGTATAGTATATGTGTGATATATATCGAGAACACCTTTAGTCTTATTTTATTTATTATTTGTAAAATATACATTTTTGAATTTTTATTTGTATTCATACAAGTTTATAGATTTATTGTAAAGATTATTATAATAAGCAAATTACACTCAAACAGATTCACAATACATACTTTATTGTAATATGTGTGAGGAGCTAATGATATCTCATTATTAAGTAATACGGTAAAAATTATGGTTCATAAACATTCGGTATTTGTCCGTATAATTTTACTTTATACTGACTAATTGATAGTTTCATATCAACTTGTTAATAAGCAACATATTCAAGAATCTCAGTTGTAAACATATTTTTTCAATTCTACAAAGTGTCTGTATCTATTTTTAATAATTCTACAAAAGCAAATTGAAGCCGCGTATGATTGGAAAATAGCAACATCTCTCTCTAATAGTAGAATCTGGAATAGCAGAAAAAATTGAAATTTTGGGTTTTATTACGACACGAATAAATATTTATAATTTTATTTCATTTATTTATCGAAATCATTTAAACATATGATATTGAAGCTTCATAGTGTTCTTATGAGATCGTATCACGATGCTTTTTAAACCTAAAATAATACTTTAAAAGATAAAATAATAAATTTTATTGTGAAAATTGCTAAATTTATAATATTAATTTTAAAAGTATTGAAGAATAGAATAAATAGTCGTTTAAGCATAATATACGCTCAAACATTAATTTAATTTCAAATTATATGTATTATACAACAATACACCGAATATTAAAATAGTAAAATATACAATGCTAAGTTTGTAAAAAAATATTATCTTAAAAAATTTAAATAAATTGCAAATATAAATGAAAAATCAAAATAAAAAATTACTATTTTATAGAGTTTTACAAGAGAGACTGACAAGGGCCGGCTGCTCCTGGAGCCGGTGTCAAGGAGTTGCTGTGTAGGTGCGTGGGTCTAATAAAAGTGAACACTTATTTTATGCCGCAATTTGATTAGTGGCCTTGCGCGGAGCTGGTGTCCCTCGTCCTCGAAGCGATGGGCTTCGCTCCTGGAGTCGCTTCAACGACTACCCCAAGGACACGAGCCCGTCGGCGATGCTTCGATGTTCGGACACTCTCGTGTTTTCTTTCGCGGGTGAGCTGATGTTATGCTGCCGTCGTGTATGATTTTCTCTCATCTACAGTTTCTGACACTTCGACTATTCGGAAAGTTTTAAAGGCGGTTCGAGACTTCGCTTAAAAACATAAAAGCCGTTAAACGTAATTAGATCATTAAAAAATTGAAAATAATTATGCGCGTGCGACGATGTTTTATTTAACGTGCCCCGGCCCATAGCCTACAGGCGGGGTACGACATATTTTCGAAACGATTTTTAAACTGTTATTGCAAAAAGCGGCTATTAATATTAATATTTATTATTTGTATTTTATTACATAAAAGTAATATTTGTACGAAAAAAGTGCTCATTAATATAAATTAATTGTTATGACTCGTTGTAATTATGGCATAGAATGGATAATATAATATGGCGTACAATAAATATCGTTTGAGTTAATAGCAGTGCTTTTATTAACCATTTAACAAATAATTGAACGCGAATTTACGATTCGACTATTTGGTTTCGTGGTCGTATATTTAAATTATTTATAATTTTATAGAAGTATATCCGTTGCGTATTGTTGCAGTAGAGATAAGATCTTTACAAGCATTGTCATCATGAAATATTTATCACAGATAAAATAAGATTTAAAACGTTGAATTAATTTATTTGACCTATTTAATATATTACATTACATTTATAATAAATAATAAAAAACCTATGTCTAAAGATCAATTAGAATAAAGACGAAAAATTATTTACTCTTTTCTTGTAGTTGAAATTGACTAAAGTTTGTATAAAAAATTTAAACAGTTTCAAGTTACGAGTAATTAACTGTAAATACATAAGTTTTTGTAATCTTCTGCTTATACATTAAGAATAATTACAATAAAAGCCTGTAATAATTTTTCATATTGCTTATAAGTCAGGTTACCAAATTCGCAATAAGTTACTTGGCTTTGGACATTTTTTGGACGCTTCTGCATACACTCGTATTCGTGCATACGAGTTGCATACGTTCGTGGATTACTTTCGATCTTAGCGCAAGTTCGCACACACACGCCATTCTGTGTCATATTATTAAAATGAAAATACTTTTTCTAAACCCTGGGCACAGACCGCCCATATACATGTCCATTTACGCGTTCGTATCGCGGAACTAAAGGCTACCGCGTAGCGCTTGCGCGTAGATAAATGAAACGAAGCATTAGCAGCGGATATAGCGGAAACTAGAAATCCTAGTTTTATGCGTTGCTGTAAAATTCATTGCAACTTTTTGACTGTGCGAAGTTTGAAATTGAAATTAGCTAATGTGTGCAATATATACTTAAACTTGAAATTAAAAGTACCCGAACTGCCGTCGAAATGTTTTTATAAAAATATTTTTCTATCCTATCCTCTACACCATATAAGAAATGAATGGAAATTATTTTTCAAATTTAACAAGACTTCAGTAGAAAAATTAGATTTTTGTAAACTCACTTCACTGCTTTAAAAACAACAATTGAAATAAATGTCAAATTGCATTAGCATTTTAACGAAAATTTCTGAATTCTTTGAAAAAGAAGCGTTTGATTACGTAAATTTGCATCTAAGCTTAAAACTGAATTGCGTATTCAATTTTGCGGAGGAACTTTGATCAGGTACGGTTATAGAAATGGATGGTGTCACTGGAGCTTAAGCTAAGCAAATACTGCGTGAAAGCGCTCGTGTATGCGGGCGTCCAGATGCCGTTGACTCGTGGATGGTCAATCGGTATCATCGCGGATCGAATACTTCCGACTGTAATGGCTATCCTGTTGCATACCGGACCTATTAATGAGCCTTCAATTACGTTAGATCAGTGTGATTAAGCTTGGACACCGATACAGTTATGCATCCTGTGCCTGTAACCGTGCATGTGCACTTTCCTGGAGTCGGCGAATGCAAATACCAACTGAGGACTACATATGCAATTTCACGCGCTCACATACACATTATCAGTGGATGCGCATCACAGCGACTCTATTCCTACTGGTTTGACACATCCGTCGTGTCTCTCGTACTAATCTTCCTTCTCTGATCATTATCCCATAAAGTGCATTAGCGCGAGATGTTACAATTTCTTAATTTAATAAATTCTCGGAGTCAATATGTGATTGCAGCTCCGGTTGTTGCAATTTTTGCTGTACTGTTCTGTAATATTGAAACAAATCTTAACGTTTTGCGTTCAATTGCTTATAATACTAGACTTGGATTTTAGAATTATCAAGTTATTTTTACCGTTAAAAATAATTCGATAAAATAATTCGAGTAAAGATAGATTTATGAAATCCTCATCTTCTTTTTTATTTTTTATAACAGTTTATAACAATTTTTTTTTTTTATTCAAAGCTTTATATTGCAATATTTTATCACATAAATTCTATTTTTACCACGTGCTCACTTAACCACACTTTATACCTTTTATTATATTTATTTACATTGATTTCTCGTTAATAACGCTTCACTTTTATTCTTCTTCCATCTGTCGACTTCTCTATCACTTTCTCTCTCTTTTTTATTAACTCTTTAATCCTATTTATTTCTTAAAACTATTTTACTTCAACTTCTCCCCCCCCCCATTATCATCACAAGTAATGCATATCGCATATCTCACTAATTCCGTTGTTTCTTGACTGAAGTTTAGATAAATTTTAAATGTGATTAAAGTTTGCTGGTATATGTTTATTGATTGAAAAGAATAAATAGAAGAAAAATTATTTGTAGGATACAAGTGGTTTGCATTAGCTGGTACATCAAATGCGAATAAATAAAAATAAAAAAATAGGAAGTTTATACGGGCGGGGTTTTCGCAGCTGGGAAGGAGTTCGAAAGTGACAGCGCGACAAGTAATTTTGCAGTTGAGTCGTTAGCCAATACTCGCATTCGCTAACAAGTCATTAGGAGAAATATTAACGCTACTGCTCCTTTCGAAGAATCTTTGCTTTTCCGGCGCATGCGGGTATATGTTAATAATATGGGTGGATCGCGAGAGAGACGACAAGGAACCCCCTCCCCACGAGGGAGGAGAGTGCATAGGTGTGTTGTTAATGTCAACCCCAACGCGGCCGGCAAACGAGCGCCTCTCTTTATTTTCTGTCCTCGCGACGCCACCGGTGGGAGAAGGATGGAGGCGCGTGTGAAGTTTCGCCTCGAATTGCCGGTTACCAACGCTTCAATTTATGCGGAATGCGCTGCAAATAAAAAGGCCGTGAAATGTAGATGTGACATTATATGCGCGTCTAAGGAGGGCAGATTATATTATACATGGCACAATGGGGACGCGTTAAAAGCAGATTATTTAACGCGTGTAGATTCCGCGCCCAAGAGGAAGACGCTGATCTGATAATCACGACTTTGTCTTTTTTCGCCTATTTTCTTTATCGCAAGCGCTGAAGGCCGCGCAGTCGTTAAAAAGATCGCATACTAGTCTTTCGAGAACAGTTCGCAGCTATGTATTATAGAAATAAAAGTGCTTGCCGATGCTCTGCTTTCTCGGAATTATTCTCTGGGCTGCTTTCCGTTTTATCTTTTCTGGAAGTTTTTTATTTTACTTACACAATTGAGACTGTTGCAAGCGTCATTCGCACACCGATTACTAATCTGTGTATTAGAATTTTGGTTTTATCGAGTTTTTCAACGTCTTTTGATAATAGTCGATAAAATAATGCTTCGCGTGCTAAAATATAAAATTTATAGCAAAATGTTTTAATAAATTTGTTGCATACGTGTAAGAAAGAAATTGTGGTATAACTTCCTAGTGGAAATGTTATTATCATAATATTTATATTGTCCATATTAAATATACTTATATTGGCTAAAGAAATTTAATTGACTGGAAATTCATTAATGCTTGTATTTTTATTACGGAACTATGTGCCTATAAATTATAAATGCTAAATTATAATTTTCGGTAAAATATTAATGTAATGCAATAGTATTAAGCTTTAGGTGCGAAACATTATTATATAAGTTTTAACATTGCATTCAACAAAATATTACTTTCATTTAAAAAAGTAAATACAAGAAATTATGTCAAGGAGATTTTTCGCATTTCATGCTTTAGAGTTTTTAAGTCCATATTTTTTATAATAATAAAATATTTAATGTTAATTAAGGTCCACATTTTTCCAATAATAAAATATTAATTTATGCTTTTCTTTATTAAATTATTATTCTTTAGTAATTCGTATTTTTATCGCCATTCGATGGATGAACATGCAAAATATCAAAATTATTAATTTGTATGCGCCTCACACATTTAATTGCATGAAATTTTCGTTTGTAATTCAATCAAATATTCTACAATTTTATTCTATTTTTACATATACTATATTTATATATTCTATATTCATAAAATAGTACGAGGCAACATTGTATAAAATTCAAGGCCGACCAAATGTCCTTCTTTTTCACAGAGTTGAATTAGATTATAAATTGTATATTTATTTTACGTACACTTAAATTCTTTATAATTTCTATAATATCTTAGTAAAAACCAAAAGTATGTGTTTGCATCAATTGCAACATATTGAAAAAATTGCCGAATACAAATTTCAGCCTCAATTCTTTCCGCGTTTTAACGTTAGTAGTTTATCCTATATTCACATTCCTCTCCTGCTTTTTTCATTGTCTTCATTAAGCCACTGAGACAACTTTTTTTTCAGAGCCTTGCCGATTTCCCGGATATAAATATCAGCGATGCACATAGCAAAGTTCACTGTTACCGTCTTTATCTCGCGTCAACATGACATCCTCAAATAACCCGAAATTAATTTAACGATCATTGCGTTATGATAACAAATGCATCAGATAAATAAAGATTTTTATTTAATGGATCTCAGAGCATATGATAGATTTATTTTATCCATATCACATAAAATGCTTATTCTCATGTTCATCGTTGTAAGTGCATCAATCTTTCCCGTATTTTTCGCGCTCCATGAATATATTCGATGCAAACGTGTGGGTTTTTACTAATGCTTCTTTTTTACCCGCTGTATTTCATTTATTAATCAAGTTGATTCACTGTAGCATTAATTCAGCAGAATGATTATGACTCGGTTATTGAACTATTACTACAGAATTCATTCTTTTATGTAAAAAATTTCACTGTTTAGAATTAAAAAATAGAATTTCCAATTTCTGAAAAATCCAAGATGTAATAGTTTTGGAATTTGAGAATACAGTTATGGTTTATACGATCTGTATGATTTCAAATTAATAATACTTTAAAATAAATTTTAAATTAATTCACAAGATTTAAAATTTTATTTTATTAATATTGAATCATAATAGGTTTATGAAATCTGATGTATGAATAAATAATATTTAACCGAGTATATGTACTTTTTTTATATTATATTTAATATAATAATAATACAGATATAAATATAAAGTTTAAATAAATTTTGGTAAAATTTAATAAAGTTTACACACGCTAGTAATCTACTAGTTTACATACGCTAGTAATATCTACAAATAAAATATTTTTTGGTTTCTTAATTATGAAATTTCTAGCTAAAAGAACAATATGAGGAAGAGTTGGGAGTACATAAGATAAATGGTTCAAGATAACAAAAGAAATAAAATTAAATTATTTGACTTATTAGAGTTATTGAAAATATTCTATTGTATGGAATGGAAATCTGGGGATGCAAGAGTTTAATGGAATAGAAATAATAAAGAGAAAATATGTAAAAGATAAATAAAGATACAGATTTGGATAGACAATCACAAAATTTAAGTTTCGAAATGTGTCAGAAAAATTTAATTCTAAGGTTAAAAGTTATAAAATAATTTTATAAAATTAAAAGAGGAATGTAAAGAAAATGGTATAAAAATTTTAGCATAAGTTAAAATAAGAAATGAAGCACAATCAAGCAAATACTGAGCGTTACGGGTGAAGAAAATGCGTAGGTTATGTAGTATTTGTCCGGAGATAACAAAACATATTTTGAAAGATTATAAAGTTATGTTAAATTATGCACAAGGCCATTTTTTTCTCCTTTAAAATATTCTTCCATTATTTTGTATCTATTTCTCTACTTTTGAAAAAAGAAAGATGTAAAAGTAAAGCTGAATGAATCACAAATTAGTATATAATAAACACAATGTGGACCAAAAAACATCTGAAGAAACAATAGTAAGTATTTATTGTTCACTTTCTGTTTTTTTTATTTTTTTTTTTTTATTTTCTTCTTATCATAACTCACTATCTTCAGGCTTAACAAGTTCTTAAAATATGCTCACCATTCTTTTTACGATATTCTATCTGTGTTTTCTCTATTTCTTCCTCTGTTAATTAATTTTAAAGTCAATTATCCAGTTATTATTTCTTCGTTCTTCTATTATCTTTCCCCCTTTTTAAATTAGATCTAGTATGCTGATTTTCCATGATTCCATATTTTAAGGAATACTCCTTTTTATCAAACATTTATTCAGTTACGTCACTTATTTTGGGTAACATTTCTACCTTCTAACTTCCGCATGTTATTTATAATTTCATGTTCTCCTAGGTACTTTTTTACTTTCAGCTAGTTGATTGCTTTTTGCACTTATGTTAAACTTATCTCTTCTATATGTGTGTGCTCCTTGGCAACCTTATCCACTTCTAACCATTATTATTCCTTCTTGCCTAAATTTTCGTCCATATAAATACTCTAAAAATGTGTCAACCATTCTTTTTAACAATTCTGATGTCTTTTACCTTATTTTCTGTTAAATATTTAAAATTACGCTAACCTTAGAAATATTTACCCCTTCTTATGTACCTCAACTTTCTTTCTTTCTACTTTCTTTTTCTTTTTATTTTTTTTTTTATTATTTGTGTATTTTTGCTTCCATATATCCTCCCATTATATCCCTTCCACCATTGTTTAAGCGTTTATATATTTCCAATTATTAGTTCATCCGACATTTGTCGTTTTTCACCACTTTTCATTTTCCTTCATTTTTATCAGCAGCTCTTATGTCACTTTCATTATTATTCTCTTCAAAATTCTGACTCTTATATTTCTCTCATCTCTTATAATTATTCTTTGTATTTTTATAAATTCTTTTTCCACCATATTACATACCTTCTTTCTCTCTTTTTTATTTTCCTTTTTCTACACGAGCACAACTTTACACATAAAAATTGGTACTCTGATTCTGTTTTAGCTTTCAGCCTCATTTCCTGTATTAGGTCGTCATTTATAATGATATATTATACTTTGTAACGATTATCTAAGATTCTTTTCCCCTTACTATTTTATTCTTGTTCCATTATTAGTTTTCTTTTTTTTTCTTCGACTTTACTTTCAGATACTGACACTTTTTTCTTATTATTATTATTATATATATATATATATATTGTGATATCTGAGTTATAATTCTAGTTTCACTTTATTTTTTATTACTATTCATTCATTTTTATTATCTGTTGGCAACAAGGTAATCGCAGTTTATGGTTGTTTATTAAGTGTTTGAAAAGCTATCGACAATAATAGATTTATAATAAAACACTTTGACAAAATTTTCAGTTCAGTATTTAAATATGTTTTTAAATTTGAAATTTTTGAAATTGAAAGTCATATTACTTTTAATATACAGAAAGTAATTTAACAACCTACTTACTTTATCTAAGGATAAAGTTGAAAAATTTTATAATAAAGTTAAACTCGTTCTTTAAAATCTTAAAATTTCGTATGTCATCCAGTGAGGATTTATAGCTCTAATTCGATACGATTGTTTAAGTGGTTGTCTAAGTTGAACAAGACTATAGTATTTGAAATTATATAAATTCATCAACTCATAACAAATTTTGGTGAAAAATTTTTCAACTTTCCAATACTCGTATTTAACGATCTTCAATAAAATAAATAAATTACTTGTAATAAAATTGATCATATTACTGGTGAATTATTTTTATCAGCGACTGTACTAATAAGAGATAATTTATAGTAGTGATTATATCTCTTAAAAGCGAGTTTACTGTGCACGAAGGCGAAACCTCCCATGGATATTTTTTCGAAAAACAGGATGAGTGAAGCTCTCAAACAATAAGGATAACTCATACAAATGTAAATATTTACAGATAGAGTAATCAAGATAGAGATATTGTTTATTTAAATTATGCGTGGTCTCGCACAATATGTGATGCTAATGCATCGTTCATTCAGACAGTGTCAACACTTAGGATTCAGCGATTCAGCGATTTTGACAAAAAATCAATAATTTCAATTCAAATTTAAGTTGTGAGCTACTTCTCTATGTACATAATGATCGTCGATGTCGTGCAAGCATCGGATTACAACGGTTGCACTTTGATACCAAAAAAAGAGCCAGGACACTTTCGGGTACCGGTTGGACTGTGACGCAACTAAACAGCTGTCGATTCATTTCATTGAAGGCATTGGGAACATTATTTCGATTACAGTTATCTGCTCTCCTCTTCTTCAGACTCTATTTTATCATTAAGTAAATTTTAACTTAAGTAAATAAAGACAGGATTTTATATTTTATCATAGAACGCGTATTAGCATGATACAATTTTATGTGTAATCTCAATAATTTTTTCCTTTTTTTATTCTTCTCTATAGAATCGTAAAATCGTAGAAGAGAAACAATTATACATTTTGACTATAAAATTGAACATTTAAAAAATCTATAATATTTTCCAAGCGTATTTCCGTCTACAGTTTTAATAAAAATCACGATTTTGCGTAATTATTGTATCCTTCATAGTTCAGTCCAAAAGGTGCTTTAACTTTATTAAAAAATTTTAACGAGTACATTTTGAGATAGCACGAAGAAATTTTTTATTTCCTTAAATAAAGTAAAAAATACTTTTCATAGTATTACATAGATTTTACTTGCAAAAATACGCCTTTTTCACCTATTCTAACTGGCATCTAAGAATATTGTCGAATAAATAATTTAATAAAGAGCGACCAGTCCAAAATAATGTTAAATAAAGCCACGAACATAAGAGTTAATTGATTGCAAATATTTGTCGTATTTGTGAAGTTGTAAATAGTAACATACGCGGAAAATACAAATTACGGGAGAAGACGATCAAACTGAACAATATAAATACGAAATAGCGATGTGTGCATTAAGAATCGACTCGTAGGCGGACGACGCTTTCTCAGATTTATTAGGGGACATTTATTAAATGACATTGGCGTTCAGTGTCTAGGTGTATCCTTATTCATTGTCTAGAGGTTTTAATTGCAAACATCAATACGTACAAGAGCTTAATCACGACTTTCACACAATTCCTCTGTCACATTCTTCTTGAATATGCAGGCATTTTTGTAATTTGTCTTCTAGGACTGCACGGATATAAGAAGCTCTATGGGCTGATTAGCAGTTTCTATATTTTTTATATGCATGCATTTTAAAAATGTAAAAATTAATTTTTTCAACTCTCAATTAAATGCATTTCATTTTGTGCTAAAATATTATTTGACTTTTTATCGTGGCGTGGATTGGTAAATGTTTAAATCACCTTAGAATTTTTTCATGTTTTTCACTAGAAGGATTGGTATATCTTTATATCTTTCGTTTCATAACACCGAGGACTTTAATCAAATTTTCACAATGTTTCCTCGAGGAATTATTTGTGCAACTTTCGTTTCGATAGCGCCGAAGGTGAACCTATTTTTTCATATTTTAATAACTATTTTTGCGTGCCAATAAAATTGTAAAAATTGTATCGGAATGTTAATTATCGAATTTAAAATTGTAAAAATGAAATTTTTATATAAATATAAATAAAAATAAATTCTCGATGGATCAATACATTAAAATATTCTTTAAATGATTGAAATTCTATTTAACTTTTAAATTATTTTTTTTTCTACGTTTATTGATTGAACTATTTATGACAACAATAATTAAAATGAACTCCAATAAAGCGCTACATTTATAATTTTTATTTTAAAAAAACGTGCATTAAACAAGAGAATTTATTTTATAAAATTATTCGTATACAATAACCAAATTAAACTTATGACATTGATAAATAATTGAATAAAAATAATTAATCAAATTTATGACTACATTATATTTATATGGAAATGTTTTTAGATACGAAAATAAATAATTCATGCGTATTGTACAATTGGTGAAATACTGCAACGTTATATAATCTTACTTCTCACAATAATTTTACTTCAAATTTTTCGACGTTTAGTGATTGGCATAAATTATACATTATAAATATTGAATCTCAAAAGATACGCCTGATAAAAGCTTTTTTTGGTTATAAATCAATATTTCATATAGACAGGAAAACAATAGACATTACAAAATATTTATTAATAACGAAGTCGCGATTGATTAATCAGCAATATCTTAATAAATCCAAAAGAAGGTGTTCGCGGTGTATAAAAAGTGAGTTGTAGGTGCATTGTTCTGCTTCTTGTACGACTCTATTCCTTAACAATAATCGCATATTCTTACCGCTTGACAATTCTTGTGTACCCTTTTTGTTGCTGCTCATAAACGACACGCGAAAAGTAAAGAATAAAGCAGCCAGGCGTTATTGTAGAGAAGTGTGTTTCGACACCGACGCCGATTATCTAGTAATTAGAGAAGTATGTTAACTGGGCCTGAAAAAATATAACAGGTGCAATAAAATTTAAATTGTCCACGACCGCCTTGGTTATGTAGGTGATAGCCAAGCTTTTTCCGAGGGGGGAAAACTGTTTCTAATGCAGCACACACTCCCTTCCCTTTGCCTACGTTTGCGCTCGTACTTATAACAGCGCACGAACCCGATGAGAGAAATAAACAAGTAAGCGAATTCGAGAATTACGAAATGTTATAACTTGAATTCATGATTTCTTTGAATACCTTTAGAAATTATTTTTATCGCCCTGCAAATAGGTTTATTTTTATTAGATAAACAGCTTCTACTCGACTTTGAAACATTCTCATTCTGATATGTGACGAAATGATGGTGAAAATACCTACATGCGTTCCAATTTTCAAGAAGCAAATATATAGTGCACTTTTTATTCGTTAATGCATTTCTGTACTTAAATTTATTTTTACGAAAACACATACTTATGTAGTAAGTAAGTAAGTAAGTTGTTTATTGAACAACATTATTGTTATAATATATTCCAACAAATTACATTCTCTTATATACTTTTGAACTCATACATGTTGTTAAATAAAGCTATAAATCGTATACGTATAAATGTTTAATTTTTATTTAATAAACGTTATTTAATATTATATGTGCACAAAAACGTGTAATGCAAGTTAAACAGTATCAGTAAGTAAGTAATAAATTATACAACACTATTTTATAAGGATAACAACTTAATATATTGTAATATAAACTTTATTTGAAATTAGTATAGATAAATGTGTGCAAGCTGATCGACTATGGAAATACGAGTGAAGTCTCAGTTCATTTCTCTGCTTTTGCTAAGCGTGCAAATGTTTTAAGAAATAAAACAATTTTCTTCCACTGTGACGCATAGCATATGTTTTTGTAATCACTATTTTTCTCTTTTTTCTTTGTTTTTCTTGAGTCGTGTGTTTTTAACTAATTAGTTTTAACATATTTAATCGCCTCTCGCATATTACATATATATTGTTTTTTTACTCTTTCACTTATATTTTCATTGCTTATTACTTATCTTTATCTTTGAAAACAATCCTAATCCACAAACACAGATTTGATTCCAATACTTTCACCCACTTCACACTTGACTCGGTGCATTTTGGCCTCTACCTCTTTGTTAATTCTTGGTATTCTTTTTTTATTTTCTCCATATATCCTCTATAAATGCTTCCTCCATCTCTACCCCTGTCTTCCCTTTGTCTATCTTTTCAGACTTTTTTTAATGCACTCTTCTGTTGTGCAATTTTGTTTCTTTCCCCTCTTTTAGATTCTGGGTTTCTACAATATAAGTATTTTTTTACTTTTATTTGCTTAGACTCATTGTCTTTTAATGTAATTTTATCGCACCTTTTTAAAACTGTTTTGTTACGCGCTTGTGAGGAATTTTTTCTCTATTTTTTGCCACATGCCTACATAACCACACATCTATGCCTTTTATTATTTGCACTATTTTCTCATTTACATACTTCAGTTTGCTTGCCTTCGTTCCACCAACTAATTTAACACTTTTTATCTTTTTAAATTTATTTTCCCAATTTTACTTCTTTCTCTTTTCTTCACTATTTCAAATTCTTCTTTTACTGGCTGCCCCTCCGTGTGTCCCTCGCGAGTACATAACAAACCATATTAACGTAGTATATATATAAAGTAATATGTTTCAAATTATTAGACAAATTTCTTATAAAATAATTATATGAAGATATTGTAAGTTTAAGTTACATATAATTTACTGCTTATCTATAAGCTAAATGTTTATATATTATTTCAGTCATTATTACTGAATCTCTAATATTTTATTAATTTAAATATTAAGGTATCTACTATTTGATCCTATTTTGTTCACAATATATACGTATTTATATAAAAATAATTGACACAAAGGTATTATTTCTTAAAACAGTTGATATTTCACTTATTTTCTATTCCATATTTAGTTATATTTAACACTATAACTTTAACATAAAAATGAATTTTCGTGTGAAGTTAATATTATCATATGATAAGTAATAGTCGCTTTAAACTATTTTAATTAAAGTGCATTTTAAAGAGAACTCTAGTTGTTTACGTACCAAATATATTTTATGATAACTATGCAAATTAATAAAAAATTCAATTTGATTATAAAGATTATTGGATTCTAAAATATGCGAGAAATACCTAAAAACCTATGTTGCTTGGGTTTTATAATTTAATTTAAAAATTAGAACGCATAAAATTATTGTACAGGCTAAAAATAAGATTTTTACTAACTGAAAGTTTTAATAAAATATATATTTAAAAAATTATTCGTTTTAATACAATTTATTGAAATCATAATAATACGTATATCTATATATTTAATGATCTAATTATTATAATTATTAATTAATAAATTCATTAATCAAAATTATTTTTTATTTTAAAAGCAATTAGGCAATTCAGTTTTTGCACAGTACGAATAAAAAGAATTTTAAAATAAAAAACTAATAGATTCAAGTACTTAAGAAGGAGCAGATGTCGTATCAGCGTGAAATCTATTTCTTATACTAACTAATATATACCAATAATACCGTTGAACTAAAATTAACAAATACTTCTAATGAATAATAAATAGAATTAAAAGTTGATTTTACCTATATACTATTCTATGAAATAATAACATTTTATAAGTTTAAGAATATTCTTGAAGAAAATCGCAATAACAACAAGTTAAATAAGCCTAATCACATTTTTTTCACAAAAAGTTTATTAATTGTAACGTAATATATTTGCGGTAATTTTTTTCAATGTATTTTTAAGTATCACTAATTTAAAAACATTTTTAATTATTTATGAATCTTTTAATTATTATGTAATATTCGCATGTACTTACTGAACGTCTTGAGCCCAAAGCGTCACTCTTGCTTCCCCCTGAGATATACTCTTTGCCTAGACTTTTACGAGCTATGGACACCTGACTATTGTGCATTTTCTAAGCGCCAAACCCTATGCTATAAAAAGCAATACAACGCACCGAAATCTTTACGCATCTACTACTACGCAGTTCCAATGCATTTACTTTGTAACGAAAACCACTAAGAATTAAACATTGTCGATGATCTTTCTGCATTTCTTTTATCTCATGCATATTGTCAGACTCACAGTGTCAATACAAAATAAACACTTTTAATCATAACAGGTCTTTTTCAAAACCTTTTAAACGACGTAATTATTGCAAAAATTTAGGCTATATAGAGTCTAAATATCTGGAAAAGGCTAGCATTAGAAATTTTTATGGTAATAACAAAACACTCGAACAAAACTAAATAAAAATTTGTAATTATTGGGGTTAACTATTATATTTAAAAGTACGGGCCACAATATTTAAGAATGTAGGAAGTGACAATATAATAGCAACATAAGAAAAAAGTCTTATGTCAATACAAATCCTAATCAACAAACGTACATAATTTAATCTCCAAACATTCCTTGGTCACTACTGAACCAAAGCAAGCAACCCAGATGAAGGAAGAACAAAAATAGATGATGAAAATTTAATTAATCTTAATCCTTCATTCCGCGCATCACGGCCGCGAAATCTACAATTCATTTTAACCTTAAGAAGGTTAGTTCTAATATCAAATTATTAGTCGATACAGAAGTCGACATAACGATAATAAAACTCTTAACTCTCTTAAATGATGTCGACGTTTATGAAGATGTCAAAGAGTGGATCAAAATTAGTGGATTATTCACTGAAAACATTCAAACATTAAGGTATTGTATTATTAACATATTAGAAAATGATAAATTTTACAAGACTATCTTTCATAGTGTACGAGATGATTTTCCTATATTATATCAAGTGAATTTTTACAACGTGAAACGATGTATCTAAGCCATTGCATAACTGATAAAGATGTAAAACCTGATTTAGAAACAACTGAAGCGGTAAAAAATTATCCAGTACTAATAAATTATAAAGGAAACACAAATGTTAAATATAAATTTTAAAAAATGAGCCAAAGTGTTAAAAAAGAGTTAATTTTGTCTAGGGTGGAAGTAAGCAAAGAAAAAGAGTTATAATAAAGTAAACAGAAAAATAGTATGTTTGAGATTAATCGTTTTTAATACATATGGTAGCATCACGTGATAATCGATAAACTAATTTTTTATCGATAAGGACGACTCAACACGTGGTGGAAAAGATGGCGCCGCTTATCTCGCGCGCTTTAATCGCGTATCAATAGCTAATCAGTACGATCGACTTTCCCGCCGCTCACGATCTAGGCCAACTTCAGCATGAACTACTCATGCAATAACTCATACCGCGGGTCAAAATAGAGTGCGCGTCAGATCAACTGCTTGTCATTGATTGGATAATGAGATCGATTGGAAGAACGCTCCTAAAAGCAGAGCTTTCTCTTGCGACCAAGTTCAGTTTGTTGTATAGTTTTGCGAATTTTATATAGTTCACTCAATAGTTTTTGCTCAATATTATTTCTCATATGAAAAAGCTTTAGCTTATTAATTATTTTATAGTGCTTATTGTTCATGATAAAAATATAAATAATTACATCTATTTATAATTTATTACATCAACATCCATTACGAATTCGTACATCAATGTTCAATCACACAAAATAGATAATATATAAACACACAGACACGCTCATACTCATACTCGTCCCTAGAAGCGCCTCTAACATAGACAAACACTCATTACTACAAATAAAGAGGATTTGAAGAATCTAAAATCTCTCAAATTCACTGATGACGCGTGCATTATGACACTACATACTATTCCACGATGTCACTAAGACCTTAGATAAAATAACGTGGCAACAGTAGGAGGATTCACTCAAGACTCAGCCGTCATAGTCTTGCTATCACCAACTTGAGGAGTTTCTAACGACTCAAGTTCGTGCGATGAAAATGTTAGAAATAAAACCTTTATATATAAGTAAGTGGGAGGATACCTGAAGATTCAGGTATATTAATAAGGATTAATTGTTAATGCAACAT
Organism: Platyscapa corneri; assembly: GCA_018907185.1. Taxonomy (NCBI): domain Eukaryota; kingdom Metazoa; phylum Arthropoda; class Insecta; order Hymenoptera; family Agaonidae; genus Platyscapa; species Platyscapa corneri. The sequence goes on along the minus strand of JACCHW010000057.1, from coordinate 726,375 downwards.
ATTTGTATAAGATATAAATAGCGGCAGGTTGTATGCGTTACTGTAGATTTTTCTATGAAAGAACGCTGTGCAGAACTGCTCTGTGTAAATATTAAAATAAATATATTTTTCTGTTATCAATCTGTCTTTCTTTATTATTGAAAAATCTTAAAAGAAAAGAAATGAGGAAAATAATAGAGAAATGACGTATGTCCTCCCCAGATCAAGTCCTTTACCATGCACTATTCCCTAAAAAGAGCCTCAACTGCTCAGGCTCGTCAAGAGGCACATTCCAGGAAAAGATTTCATCAAGAGGTTCCTTCTAGGGAAAGATCTTCACAACAGGCTAAGTGTAAGGAAACTTGCTAACCTTGTGATTATTGCAAAGTTAAGCATTTAATTGTGATGTGCCCAGAATTTAGGGAGTTGAAGCCGCAGGGGAGGATGACTCTTGCAATCAACGAGAGTCTTTGCTTCGACTGTCTGAGACATCACAATGCCAGAACATATTGGAGCACTTTAAAGTACAAGAAATGCTCACGCTGACATCATACGATGCTACATGAAACTGAACAGAACAACTCATCCCAGGAAAAATAGGTCGAACGCTCCCAAAATAAATCAAACCGCTCATTAATTCCATCGGACTACTTATCAAGCTCAACTTTACTGGCAACAGCCATCGCACGAGTTTAATCACCGTTTATCAATATTCACATAAGCATGCTCATTGATACGGGATCTCAGCTTTCATTCGTATCGGAAAATCTTGTACGACATCTCAAGATGCCGAAGCAAGATTCCATCATTCAGGGCATAGTTTCCCTTATTTTAAGGTCTACTCACTTACTCACTCACTTACTATCAATGCCCATAGCCCAAGCGTCGATTTTTGACTGGATTGTACTTGGTTCAGTCGAATAGTCCAAACAGATATCGCGGCCGCTTTACATCACATGTATCAGCGGACCGACAAAAAATCCTTACATAGTGGGAAGGTAAATAATTAACTACATTGATTATACGTATAATTATTTATTTTCTACAATACTATATTATATGAAGCATATGATATATCGAGAGTGGCACGTGCAATTTACACACTTACACTTATCCAACTGGCTCGGACGTCCCGAATGTCCCAGATGCGACACTGGGTAATAATAAAATATCGATAATATTAATACAGTTATACAAACTAGAAAAGGCGACGGACCATAGGTAAACTATTGTCAAGACCGCCTCCGAAATACACAACGCAATTGCACTCTTAACGCTACAATTAGAAGAGCTATTGAGGAGTGCGTTTTATATTTAAGATAAAATATGTGATTTTTTATTAGTTTATTAAGTGCGACCATTAATTTTAAAATTTTTCATTCGTGTGAAATAAGTGCGTTTAGTTATAAGATTTGTTTGTTCATAAATAGTAATAAGTAATTATAGTTCAATTATCATAAAGTTAAGTGGTGTTTTATTGAACCTCTAGATAAGTAAGATGAGCAGAGAGAGAGAGTACAACTTCCTGACGAAGGCTTTTATTGTACCCAATTGTACTAAGGATATAGGTCCATCTGATACGTGCACAAAGACTTCACTTGATTTTCTATTGTCGACTAGCTTGCTCGCACTTAAATATACAACTCTAACTCCTATCAAGTTATATTTTCAATGTACATGTTTTACTTTTAAGGTTTAGTGCCAATTAGTGTAATTGTTACATATTAATATAAGAATTGTAAACTCTGTTTGTGGTTTTATTAATTATAAAGTAATAGAGAGAAAAAAGTCTAAACTAAAAATAAATAAAAGAACTCCTGCGGTAATTTTGTGCTCGATCTTCGTAAACCTCGCTATTTATATCGTTGAAAATAGCGATATTTTACATTATGTTTCAAAAAAGTATTTAAACGTAAACTAATTGGGTTTGTAGCGGTATTTTCCACCGACAGATATTCGGTTTAGAGATTAAGAAATATAAGGGATTAATAGTGTGACGGTATTTTTCCACCGACAGATGTTTCGATTTAAAGTTTTAGACGTGTAAGAAATTATTAATTCGAATGCTAATTGCTGCTCTAATTAAACAGCAGGTAGCATTCGCGGAAAACCTCCGACAGATCCGAGCTAGTGCAGCTCGACCCTCGCCGTCCGGACGACAGGTAGAAACTGGGACAATATAAAAGCGAATAAGCACGAGGAAAAAGAGAGAGTACGTCGAGTGCATCAAAAGCAATCCCCGCATTTGTAAACGCAAAATTGTACTTGCAAAATAAACACATCGATTCATACACTCCATACAAACTGCACCTTGCATTTTCTCAATCCCGCAATTTCCTGCTTACCGCTCCCGTGTAAACCCAAGAGGTTAATAAATATTTCTCTTTATTCCGATAAAATTAAATTAATTGGAATCTGTAAAATAGTATTCTAAATACTTGATTCCTTTTTTGAAATAATTTAAAAATATAATACAAAGGAGAGAAAAATTTACCGATTTATTCCAATTACGAGGGAATTACCTTAATTTAAATAGAAAAAAGAGGTAATAATTGGAAAAAAGTTCTATTTTTCCGACTTCTATTTTTAAACTCAATTGAAATTGATAAATTGTCCAAAAAATCAGACCAGTTGTAGAAATACGAATAAAGCATTGATTTAATATAAAAATTATACAACTAACTTGCTTTTAAAAAAAAAGAAAAGAGAGAATAGGAAAATCAAGAGTTCAGGTATTATAAAAATGGAAAAGAAGTACAAAGGAATATAAATATAAATATAAAAACTTTAAAAATTGTTCATACGTAATTTTTAAGTTGAATTTAAACATATAACAACTGAGATTTTGGAAAATGTATGAAATATAAAAATGTATAAGAAAATATTGTAATGTATTATAACAATTATATATTGTTCAATAAACAAACTAAAAAAATAGACGAATGTTAATTGACCACGTGTAATTTTATTTTGCATAATTATTCCTTAATTTGTTAAAAATGTTATTCCTGCTAAAGTTGAAAAATAAATGATGATCAAAATGGATGTTATTAATCTGTAGAAAAATGGCGAAACTATCAACGACACTGTTGGGCAAAAATTTTTTGAAAATGTAAAATAACTAACGAATTGTAAATAATAATAATACTCTTGCACATAGCACAATTTCGCCAGATTCACGCAAGAGCGTGAAAATTCAAATTTGATGTTTAGATTCAGAAAGTAACAATGAGGTATTTACGTGGATGAACTAAGCAAAAGACAGCACCTTAGCTCATTGGAGACCTGAAATACTACTCAGTAGTGACGTAACGCAACCAGTCGACGATGACAACAAATTGCAACATCCTAATTTTTGAACAGCAGGATCAAAGTTTCATTGCGAATTAAATGTCGATGATCAATGGATTTAGTTGAGTCGATACTTTCGATACATTTAGAAATTGGAAGCTGTCGTAAATAAAATTAAACTGACATTAAATATAAAGCCATTATTGTTTGCAGCTTATTGACGGTATAAAGTGTCCAAGTGTGAAGTCTATTCAACGTTGATGGTTAACAAAGTAAAACTGTATGCTTTATTCGAAGTAAAAAAAATTCATAAGCTTAACAATGTTTGAATTTTGTAAAAATATTGATGTGTTTTATACATCGATTTATTGCTTTAAATTCTATAGATTTTGTCATAAATTCCTGATTAAAATTTAATATTATATTTCATTGTAGCACATACATATTTTTTATATATGTGGTACTGCCCGCTTATGGTACTTCACGTAATATAATCAGAATATTGCAATTTTTATGGTAATCCTATAATTAATCTATGAGAAAATTTATGAGGATGTGTAATTAGAATTAAAAAAATTAATGAATGTCTATCTATTGCTCTTCTCCAATATCAACACACAAACAATCTACAAAATAATATTTTATCCTTCTCGGTTCAACTAAGAAGAATCAATTAAATGTGTGATTATCTTTTTTTGATAATTTTTCATTGCAATAATTTATAATTTACATTTAAAATAAGAAAAATGTATCCACAGTTAAAGTTATTTAAAAAAAGGGAAAAGACGCAGCTAGAACGAGAAAGATAAATAATAAGAAGAAAAGATAGAAAACAAACGAGAGGAAAAGACGACTATAAGGTATAGTATTGCAATAAAGAGTTGAGTTAGACAGTGCCGTGTCTTTATTTTTCTTTCTCCCTTTCTTTTGCGTATTTTCATAATCTGACAACTTGTCTGACATCTTTGGCCAATGAAAACGGCGGCTTTACGATTTTACAGTTTTACGTTTAATGGTGTCTAGCTTGCCATCGATTTACTTAAAATACCAAGTTTTTAAAAAACCGACTTATTTTCTCATTTTTTTAAAAGAATTTTTCATGAAATCTTATTATATTTGTCAGGTGATAAAGAAAAATGAACACGATCAACAAATACCGTATGCTCATTAATATATCTACATAATTGCATAAACTTTTTTTCTAATCTATTTTTCTAATCAAACAATACTAAGTTAAAAAATTCAGACCTGTTCTTTTATAATCATTCATTTTTTATCATAAATCTATTTATTTAATAAAAACAATTAAATATAAAATTTTTACGAATAAAATATTTTCATAAAATATTTTATGAATAATTTTCTATTACTAATTTATTATATAATTTTAATATATACAACATATACATTCTACACATATTACAGATTTTTATTTAAATATGCGTCATAAAATTATATTGCATTCATATAATAATGAAAATAAATATTTTCACATTCCGAATATTCGTATGCGTTTATATACTTCATTTATATACTAGATATCTCATACATAAAATAATATACCACTTAGTATAATTTGAATATAATTTAAGATTATTATTTTAGAATAATAATGATAATTTTAATTTTAATAGTTTGTGAATTAGTTCCAAATGCAACTAAATGTAACTAAATTTAAAAACTAAAGTTTAAAAATTGATGTAATCATATAGTTATATCATTCTTTTAACAAAATATTATTTTATATTTTTAACATGTACAAGTGCAAAATCAGAGTTCAAATAATAGCTTTATAAAAATGAAACAAAATTTAAAGAATCGTTATGTCTACAATACTACCGTAATTTTTCACTTAAGAATAAGAGTTAAAAACTAAACTTTACTCTAATTTTCTATTTAAATACATCTTTGAATTTGTTCTACGTTGTGTTGCATTATGCATTCTCATATTAAAAGTTTATGTTGGTTTTTTTAGCAATGTACATTTCCTGGTCACATTGACAGTAAATCAAAATTGATTTTTGTTTTCTATAATAATAATAGTTTATTGAACAAAAATTTTATTATATAAATATTTACTTTGTAATACATATATAATTTTTATATCTCTAATACAATATTTTTACATTTTAAGTTTCTTATATTTTAATATTTATATTTTAAATTATTAAATTTATCCTCTTTATACTATTTCTTCTGAGTTTCCTTCTTTCTCTTTCTTCAATCTTGTTCTCTTCCAATGTATTTTATATAATCTGCTAACATCTTTTTTATTATATTTGAGGCATTCTTCTCAGTTCTTTTCTTTTATTCCTAAAACTATACAATCTTCAAAAATGTGTTTTAATGATTCTTCTTCTTTTCCACATACAACTTTTATCTTTTTCATTCAATCAATAATTGTTTGCATAGTTTTCATTGCTCATCCTGAATCTTACCAGCATTTTTACTCCTGAATTTATTTTCTCCTTATTTCTTTTTTCATAAATACAACCCCCTTTTTCTATATTCTCTAAAATGATATTCTTTATTTCTTTTGTGTACTTAGAACCTTCTATGTGGCTAATCCATCTTTGTTTATTCTGACCATTCCGTATTTCTATTGTCTCTTCTATAAGATTTTCCATATTCATAGATTTTTCTTTCCATATTATCCCCGACCATCCAAGTGAAGTGACCTTTATAACATAATCTCTAACTATATATAAATTTTGTCTGTTCTTCCTATTTTTTGTGCTCCGCGTTTGTGCCGTTCGCTTTACAACTATCTTTCCACGTGCTTTCTTAACCTCGCTGTCTCGTCTTTCTTTCTTTCTTTTTTCATTTCACACTAGCAACCTATCTTTTTTCTCTCTATTCCAAGCCCGCTTATTTAACAAACACTTTTTCATATTCTAGCTTAACTCACACTTTCACTAATATATTCTGATTTCTCCCTTCTTACTTTCTCACATCTAAGCTTCCAATTTTCTCTTAACACAAAACTTCCATTTATTTTCTTTCTATCTATTATATTCTATAACTTTACACTCACTCTTTTATTTAACATTTTTATTTTACTTTATTATAAACCTTCCTTTACTTCTAATTCATTATACTGAATTCTCAATCGCTCTTATCACTCCGCCATTTTTTCTCGAGTCCATGTTGTGCACATTATAATACACTTAAAATATTTTACCTTTATTCACCGCGTAATAATAAATTACAGATTATTGAATTTTCAGTGATTCTTGAAAATTAATTTGAATGTTGAAACATAAAGTATTAGTGAAATTGAAACCAATGTTAATAGCTTTGTGCTATTTGTTTACACATGCGTGTTATAATAAAATCAAAGTAATTAGATAAATTAAACGAACTTCACAAAATTATCAATACAGTTAAAAAGCGAGTTTTTTCATTAAAAAGCGATTTTTCACTAAAAAACGTCAAGCGTTTGTACTAAAAAAACTTTATATAAGAAAGCTAATCAATGTCATGAATTCACACTATATAAACGTGGAAGTTCAAACAATGTTAAATTTAATTTTTGAAAATATTAAATTTTTAACGGAAGTAGTAAATAAAATCCATCATATATAAGTGCATGATCTACTGAAGAGCAAAACCGATCATACCAAATTATATAATGAATAGTTTAATAAATTATTGATTAATAATTCCGTATGATTTTAAGCACTTATTTTCTATTCATTAAAAAAGACGTCATTAAAATCCTAGCATGATAAAAATTTATCAGATACTACTTCTATGTTTTGATTTAACATTTCCATTCATTATTAAAGAAAATAAATAAGAAATAACCTCGTCACTTAAAATGTTAACTATGATTTTATTTTACTATATCATTAGTATATCATTATTTTACCTTATAAAGAAGATGAAAAAAGCAAAGTAAAACTGATAAGAGAATTATATATAAGCATAATTTATAAAACTAAGGTTAAGTGGTAACGCGGTGAATAAAAAAATGAAAGGATGTTAAAAATATACAGATAGATATATAGACAGTAGAATAATGTCAGAAAGAGTCGGATTGGTAGTCGTAATCGTAGTAAAAAGGCAGTGTAAAGTGAAAAAGGTACAATTTCAAAATTTTATAAATTAATTCAAATTCAATAAAATAAATAAAAATATAAATATAAGTAAGAATGTGAGGAAGGAAAAAGAATTATTCTAATATGGATATTTGGAGGAGTGTGATCGAAACTGAAAAAATTCGGATAACATATAAGATTTTTAATTGAATGAAAACATTTATAGAAAAATATTTATAATGTTCAGAAACAGGAACAAAGTAGTTTAGCTGTAGAAAAACAGAAGAAAAGGAAAAAATAATATAAAAATTTGACAAAAAAAAAACAGATGAAAAATATAAAACAAAGTTAAAAAGAAGTGGTTGAACTGATGAAAAAATACAGAGACGAGATTAAATACGAGAGAAAAATAAAATTGTAATAAATAATGGAAGCGAAGGAAAGATATATATATACCCAAGAAAGGTAAATGGAATCAAAGAAAACAGGAAAAAAGAAGATAATAATCAAATGGAAGAAAGAGTAGCAAAGAGAATTGGAAACTTAAGAAAGCAAAAATCTAAACATTCTAGTACGTGGCTGGTCGAAAGAAATTGAATACTTAAACTTAGGAATTTATTGTATAATGCAATAAAATTAATAGAACATAAATTGAAGAAAAGAACCTAAGAATTATTGAACAAAAACTAAAAAAGTAGAAGATTTTAGTAAGGAAGGCAAGGCAGCAAAAAAGATGAACCATAAGGGGACTGCTAACAACAAAATAAAAGAATAACATTATGAGAAATATGATTGTAGAGACAAAAGCATTCGTGGGACCGCCTATAATATGGTATTAGTACTGATAATAAAAAATCAGTATAATAATGAAGTAGTTCACGCAAGAAGAAAAAAAGGACAATATTTAAAAAACAATCATCGTGTCAGAAAAAATAAAAGTATGATCATCGTTTTGAAGGGCATTTCAATTCAACACAAGAATTGAGGAGGAGAGAGAGAGATAGACAGAAACAAATTTCATGGATAAAACAATAAATAAGAAAAGAGAAAATTAGTAAATTGTATCAAGGAAAAAACAAAAAAGTATTGGTGTATTAAATAAGAAAAATAAAGTAGAGGAACGTATATAGGAACAGAAAAGAAACATCAGTGATCAATTATTTAATCAATAGGGTGAGAAGTAGGTAAAAATAATAAAGCTAATGGGGAGGGTAGAATCTGATACATAAATTGTTACAGATAATGCAGTATATTAAATATAGAAGGATAGAGATAAGGAGCAAACGAACGTGAATTGAACGAAAATAAAAACAGGAAAATAAATGAGAAAAAAGACAAGGATATATACGAAAATAAAAACAGGAAAATAAATGAGAAAAAAGACAAGGATATAATATAAAAACTTAAAAGGGCTAAAGAAGAAAATGGAGCATATCTTAACGAATAGAGGGACATAAAATGAAGCAGAAAAAATTGGTGGAATCGATAATGTTAGGAATATAAGAATATGGTTATGAAAAAATATAAGGAGTGCAAGGTGTCAGATTAAGATAGTCAGCGAAGAAAATAGAAATGCTATTTAGAGGAGAAATAATAAACAGAACTGTTTAAAAAGAAAAATGAAAAGTTGTAGAGAGAGAAATTGTAAGAGAAAAAATAGGTGGAAGAATTGAAAAAGAAGATTAGAGGGAATACTTTGAAAATATATATGAGAGGAAGGAACTGAAATGGGTACAGAACAAGAGAGAAAAATATAAAGAATAATCGAGAAAAATGGATGAAGTAAGAAACGAAGAGTTAAAAGTTATAATAAATAAAACGAAATTAATAAACACGAAATTTAAAGGGAGATGAAATAATTAATGAAACATAGACTACGAAGGGAAAGGATGATAAAGAGAATGGCCGAAACAGTAAACAAAATTAAGAATGAACCTAAAATCCCAAATGTTACTGCTGATTTTTTAATAAGGAAACAGGGAAAACATAAATTTTCTACATGAATTATAAAAAGTACAACAGAAGAGCACATTGAAAGAAATACAAAATATATTTATACATAACTTGGTTTAGAAAAAAAGAAACACAGTTGAGGAAATTTATGTGGTGAAAATGGCAATAAATAAACATTTAAAAACCAAGAAGGGAAAAATATCGTGTACTTAATATTCTTATATTTGTTTTGCAGATCTAAATAAAGAATTCGATAAAGTAGATAGAAAGAAGATTTGGAAGAACGTAGAAAAAATAAGATTAAAAGGGAATTGACGAGAAAAAAATAAAGATCCAAGGTAAAATCTAAATATTATATTTCAACTTCTTAAATTTAAGAGAAGATAATTTCTAAATGAAAACTAGTTCTCTGAGTTCAACGTTATTTAATATAGTATTGAAAGATGTGAAAGAAGAACTTAAAGTTTCAAAAGCTTACGTATAAAACTTGAAAACAGACAATTAGATACTTTACATGTGCAAAAAATATAGTAATTAATTTATACATAGAGTGAGAAAATTAAATAAGTTATAAGAAATTTTCAGAAACTACCTACAAAGAAAAATTTTAAAGCTAAATACAGAGAAAACTAAAATAATGAAGTTCATAAAAGCAACGGAAACAAGGGAAAAATGGAAAATAAAAATAATGGAAATAGAAATGGTTAAAAAAGTCACATATTTAGGATACACATTCATTAAAAATAAGAGAATAAAAAATAATGTAAGAAATTATAGAAAAATTTTCACACTAAATTGATTATAATTATTTTGAATTTTGCTATTGAGTATTCCGTAAAAATGGTTTAAGGAAGATTTCAGAATAAAAATGAATCCATTCAACGTAGCAATAGAAAATGTATTACTGTATAGGATTGAAATTTAAAATAAAAAACCAGGGAAGAAGTAAAAAAAAGTATAGAAAGTATACATAAAATGATTATAGGAGACACATAATATTGGAGGTAGTATTAGAGAAAAATTTAGGAGAAAAACAAAAATTTTGGATCGATAAACTAAAAAATTCAAAATATGCAGAAGATCTAAAACAAAGCAGAATAAAATATATAAAAAATATGTATATGAAGAGATAGGAGAAAGAAAACACGACATGAAGATGTTAGTATAATTTAGAATGACGAATGAAGCGCAAAACTACGAGCATAAAAAAAGACAGTCAAAGAGAAGTAACGAAATAATACGGAAACAGGAGAAAAAAAGGAAAAATGGATAAAATATATAAATATAAGTTTAAAAGTATATAAGATTGTGTGATATAAATACATGTAAAATATAATTTAGATGTAAAAAGTTTACAGAAATGCAACTAAAAATATATGAGTTGTTGGTAAATAACAACAACAATAATAATAATAATAATAGATAATAATAATAATAATAATAATAAATTTTTATTTTCTCTCACAGGGATTTTATTTTTTTATTTTTTTATTTCCTCCGCGTATACTTCACGTACACTCGTCTACTATCACGTATATATCAATTTTTGAAGCCTGCATCATTTTTATCTATAGTGCTATGTACTTTTACCATTTTCCATTTCTCCTTTAATTATAAACAAAATATGGTTTCTCCCCTTTTCTTATTATTACCCTTAAATAGTTGCAATAGTTTTTATGCCTTTGCGACTCTATTTAATTTAAAATCATGTAATATACCCTATATAATTTTTACATTTCTTTATTTTAATTATTTGAAATTCTTGCTATATTAATTTCTTTTACTTTTTTTTTTTTATTTTATGTCGTCACTATTGTTTATTAATTTATGTGCAATAATATATTCTTGTAAATCTTGATTGAGGTAAATAAAAAAAAATATTTACCTATTTCTAATGTTTTACAATAATATTATAAATTTATTGCACACATAGATACTATGATTTATTAATTGTGAATCTGTAAATTTAAATTCGTATCTAAACTTATTTCACGAAAATATGTATAACTTATTGAAGCTTGCTAATATTATGGGTATAATAATATTTTGTTATTTACATAAAATTATAAGAAAGTGACTTGAAATAATGCGTGTGCCTTCAGCATAAATCCGTGGAATATGATATCGCTAAGCGCTTAATTTTTTTTAAAAAACAGAGTTAAAATTTGGGTAGTATAAAAATAAAAAGTTTATGTTAAAAAAAATACATTTTTATACGCGATATCAAGGATTACGGAGAAAAAGGAGATAAATAACAAATAAATAAAAAATATACAATTTTAAACCGAACTTCATCAATAAAAATAAGTACCTTTATATGAAACAGAAAATGTAGTCAGCATACGTGAAAAAGCCTCGTGAAATGGCACTTTTTTCCCTACTCCGTGTCGTCTTACTCTTTGTTTGTCCGTCACCTCTCACAGCATGCGTGCACGCACTATTTCATAGTTTGTTAGTTTATTTTAATATATGAATTAATAAATTATTAGCGTGCAATACGAAATTAATTTTGTAGTCAAGATAGCGTCGAAATTCCTGTGCAATTTCTGAATCGTATAGGATCGTTACAACAAAAATTAAGTCAAATGCCCTCTTAGATTGTTTTGAATAATTAAAAATTTTTATTATAATATGCGGTTCGCAAAATCAGAAGTTAAAAGAATTGCAGGAATATTTGTACCAGTCATTCACATGTCTGTAAATCCATTTTCAAACTCATTCCTCATTACGTCGTCACGTGAAAACGTATTGGCAACGACACGAAGAGTAAATATTCTGAAAGGTTGCACGTTTCAGGAGCGTGTTTCAAATGCAAAAATAAGTAACCTAGGTAAACACGCATATATTTTTTTTTATCTATAGCAAGATTTAGGAATTGCTCGTCTTTATACTGAAAAACAAAGGAATTCCGAAAGATCACCTTACGCGCTTCCGATCGATAATTTATAATTAATAAATTATTTATTAATTACACTGCGTATTTACATCTATAATAACTACATCTTGTTATTGCAAATATTAAATATTAAATATAGTCATGCTCATTAATTGGTTCTTCAGAATGCGTATTATATACATTGAAACTGTGTAGTCTTCTATACTTCTTTTATTCCACTTTACATCGATCCATACTAACTATATTCCGAGTTGCGTAATTTTCATAGACATGCTCATCAGAAAATAAAACGAATGTCCACTTGAAGAAATAACATGACTTTTATTTATTTTTAAGTCCAATTTGGACTATTTAAAATGTTTAACTGTATTATAATATCTAATGTAAATTTTTATTAAATATACATTATTTTATTCTATGATTATCGTTAAGAATTGGTATTTATTAACAAATTAATAAAACTATTACATTATACTATTACTATTATACTTTTTTCAAGAAAAACTATAAAAATTATTATATACTTATATTAATAATATATAATATAGATTAGCTTATTGAGTCAAGTAAAACTCTACGACAATTTAAATAAAAAAAGAAGCGAAATGAAAAATTATATTGATAGAATTTATTCAAAATTCAAAATGCAAAAAATCTAATTATGAAAAATTTAGATTTTTTATTTTTAATTTATTAATATATTTTAGGAAAATATTCTACATTTATTGAAAAAAAAGCTTATAAATAAATATTATCTTCATTGCATTTTTATTTATTTCGCTTCTATAACTTTTTTAACATACTTATTTTCGTGATGCTATTGAAGAGTTTATACGTATGCTCAAATAAATCGAACCCAAATATAGTTCAATTTGTGTGTTAACGTATCATACTATAGACTATTCAAATGATAGCATTCAAGATAGATTACGAAATACGAAAGCCCTTAGAATCAATCAATTATAAAATCCAGCTTACAAGTTTACTATATAAAATTATTTTTCTTAAGCGCCTATACACTGATTGAAAATAAAAGTACAACAAGAACATTCAGATATTCAAATATTAATTATTCTTATTTAAATATTTTAAATAGGCATTTCATAATTTTTACTATTTTTGTCTTCTTGTTCGGTAAATATATTGCGATTGACTGTTATTTCATAATTGTTGCTTTATAACTCATTCTGGAAAAAAATGTTTAAATCCTGCAACTGCTGTGTACTTTATGCATTTCATATGAATTAGTTGCATATACAAAGAAAATAATGTAATAAAAATGAAAAAGAACCCCAAGGAAAGAAATCGCATGTAGTGAAAAATGAGAAAGAAAAAATATAAAAATAATAGAGGAAATCTAGACACTGGTGAAGCTCTCAGAGGACCAATGGCATTAATCCGAAACAATTCGCCTATAATAGTTTAGTATAAAATCTTTGTACTCAAGTGAGAAATAGTGGAAGCCCTTGATTCTAGCACTTAAACAATCCCTTTATTTAGAACCATGAAAACTAAACGCATATATATATATATATATAGCAGACAAAGCCAAACGCAAATATACCATGGAAAACTTTTCTAGTATGCGTAAGTGTATTCGCGTTCTTCTATACCTCCTTGAAAAATTGGAGTGAAATAGGGTGGTTGAACGAAATGAAAATAAAAATTTTTTAGTTGATTCGTAAATAAATACTTTGAGGTAAATGTTTGTATTCATTCATATGCCTATAATTGTTGAAAAATAAACTAATTTCCACCTGCCCTTTCTCTGTCCGCCTGTCTGTCTCTTTCTCTCTGCTTCACTCTCATTCTTTATTCGTGTTCTTCTATTGTCTTTTGCTGTCCCTTTTTTTATCTGTTACGAAAGAAATTTCTCTTTTTTAATGAAAGGCGAACTTCACGCTTATATTTTGCTTTATCAAATATGAGAATAAAGTGCCAGGAAATCGAAATCTATTTATCGCCTTCAATATTACAGTAGTAAAAGAAAGACGCTATAAAACATATCACTGTGGATTAGTTTGTTAGAAGGGAGAACAAGGTTAAAGTACTATGGGTAAACTCATTAAACAGCCAATGAACATTAATCTTTTTAGAAACAAAAGATTTGATATAGATCTTCTATTCCAATGGATAGTTAACAGCGATGAAGAACTACGAGGGTTAGCTCCGTCAATTTTAACTTTTACCTTTATGAACGAGCCTTAAATGCACACAATATCATATCTACAATTTCATAATTACCTCAAACCTGGATTGCCATTTTCTGTCTTTACATTTTGTGTACGATTAATATTTATGTTTTTCTTTCTCTCACGATTCTTCTTCTCTCATTGTTTGAATTTCAATTTTGTTTATCGTTTTCGTTATTTAATAAGGATTCTACTTATTTAGTTATTTTTTTAATCATTTTGAATAAATGCATTATAAATTATGTAAATGTTGTTTGTTTGTTTTTTTTTTTTATTTAAATTTACCCAGCTATACAAACTCCACCTATAAGCTATTCATGTACGTGTCACGCCTAACCAATATATATATAACATGTAAAACTGTTTTTTCGTAATTGCTCATTCGCTCTTCTACAGCACAGATGCAACTTGTACACTATTTTTAATTCCGATTAATACGGTTTAAATACCTTTTAAAAGCCTAAATTTTCTCTAAAATCTAAATATGGGATGCTAATGTCTCGATGGTGTAATTTGAAAAATGATCTCAAAAAATAATTATCATTGCACATAACGGTCAACTATCTGAGTCGTAATAAGCCAAAAATGTATAACCGACGATTGATAAAGTTAATTACTAAATAACTCAAATTGTAAATTTTAAATTTTATGAAATAAATTAAATTTTATGAAATAAATTAAATTTTATGAAATAAATTAAATTTTTATGCAAATTAAATTAAATTTTATGAAATAAGTAATTTATGAAATAAATTAAATTTTAAATTATTATAAAGTTAATATGTTATTATAATATGTATCGACAAGTATGCTTTTTTATCATAGTAGGATTTTTAGGTTAAAAAGCAAATATTAAAGAAAAAAATTCTATTAATGTAGCATTGTATATTTGATACCATATATGACTCTAGACGCAAAAAAATAACAAAAGATTTTTAATTGCTTAAGTTACGCGTGTCAATACGATACTTCACAACATTTCCTTATGTTAGTTCAAACATTGGTAACTGCTCTCGCACATGAATAAGAAAATTGCGAGGGCTAACTGTATTTTGCAAATGAAATAATAGCAGTCTAGGGGTCGAAAACGCCAAGGGCAAGAGCTTCATTGCCCGTATCTCGTATTTCAATGTGGTAGGCACATCACACCCATGTCTATAAAATAAATCAATATTTCTTCTACATGCATTTCTCACATATCAGACTCTGTCTATACTATGTGAAATATTAAAATATCATTCAATTGAAGTATTTTATACCTGTAACATATAAATAACAACATTTTTTTACGCACATCGAAAAAGTCTTCATTGAACTTTATACATTCGATAAGAAATGATCTTATTCATTAGTGAGATATAGAATAATTAAAGCAATGAAAATTTTTTTAAACAAATTTGATTGTTCTGCAACTTTTGAACAAATCTAGTACGTGACATAAATTAAATAAATACAATGACTCGTTACAAAATTCAGAATCATGTATAAAATAAAAGTATTTCTATTTAATTATTTAATGAGATATTAAGTAATAAGTATATTATAAATTAACAATTATCAGATGTTACAACGTGTAACTTTTCGTATTTTTGTTCGAATTAAAATTAACGATTAGATATAACAATAGTAAATAATGATAAAAATGTTTTATACGCAGATTCTTAGATAAAAACAATTTTCACGATACAAATTGATTGCATAATTTTTCAATTATGTGCACGCGATGAAAGCTAATGATTGTAACTGAGTTTACTAACTGTTAAAATTTTTCGCACAATTCTCCTCCGTCTCCTAATACGTAACCTCGCGAAAGTTATCTGCGCTGGAGCGGAATGAGATAACGTTTTAGTAGCTTGTGCGTTTTATTACATCCGTAGAAGCTCGAGTCGTGTAGGTCAACAATGGCGTCACGCCGATAGAATTTGACGTATACATATTCACATATTCCAGACGTGTCGGCTAACAAACCCTGTAGACGCAAATTGTTTATCGTTGATGGGTCGACACTCGGGAATGTACAGACACGAGCAGCTTTCGAGTAACTATCAATACAATGCAACAAAATTTAATCGACGATTTAAAAGCTGCGCGATGGCCTTTCAACGAACACATTAGAATTATCATCAGTTTGAGTACCTTAAATTGAACTTAACGCCACTGTCAGTTGTGGCTGTCAAATCAGAGAAAGGGACTATGACTACTTTGTTTTCAGATATATTTTAAGTTTCAATATATGTGAATGAACGAGTCAGTGGTTGTAGTTAAATTCATTATCTCAATATTTATTCGCAGTCGATTTATCAGTTACGTAATATCTACCGCTTGAAAACTAATTTAACATTATTCAAGACAACTCCGGCAAAAAATAGAACATGGCCTTACAACATAATTTCAGCCCTTATATTGTCCAAGTTTCATTGTCTTGTACGAAAGTTATAAGGGAGTAAATTCGCTACTAGTGTCCACTTGCTGGCGCAATTACAAAGAAATGCTTTTCCCTTTCTTTTCCAGTAACAGCTCATAGGTGATTCAACGATAAGGCTTCCTTTGCTCGAGGTAAAACAAATCGAACAATCTTCTTTTATTTTAGAGAAGTCTCGCGACCATTTCCGCATTGCGTTCTTTTATTTACGCTCATTCCAAATAATCGAAAATGGACTAACGCAGCGATTAAATCATACACTCGGTACTTGTAGAAAGTATGTGGCCGTGCTGACGACATTTAACTCCTAATGAAAATTATAACGCGCGAAAGGGTGGCGTGTGAAAAAATAACGTTGACAATATATTCAGAAGACCCTGCAAAACGTCACCGTCAAAAGATCAGCTATGCAAAAATATTTTCAACTCGACGGAAGAAAAGGTGACAGCTTGACCTTGACAGCTACGAACCAAACGTACATCCATTAATTTTGGAATATTAATACACATTGCTTCTACGTTTTCAGATCACGCGTTAAATTTACGTGCTCGCCTGCACACACATATACACACATTGTTAAATTTAAATAATACCAGTGTTTAGTTTTATTTTAATAATAGCATTCTTTTGCCTTCTTAGATATTATTAAAAGTTTGAATTGCAACTTTTATAAAATGTACTAAAAAATTATAATTCCTTTTATACATAACATTGCAGTAGAATTTTATTAATGCATCTTAATAATAATTTTCTCTTGTAAACGGAATCAATAATTTTATATATTTGAATAAAATCACTAAACATCCTATTACCTACAAATAATTTTGTATTCCTAGTCTACATTTAATTACTAAAAGCTAATTTTTGAATTAACTAATACAGGAATATGTAACTATACTAGTATATATGTTAAAAATTTATTTAGCATAAGTAGCTCAAATAATATAGAATAAATATATCTACGAATCCGTTTTTAAAAAATCATACCATTTTTAATTAATTTCTATCTTGTTTTTTACGGGAACTTGAATTAATTTTAATCAGGTTAAAGACATTTTTGTTTTAATGCTAGTTTACAAATTTATAACTAATCGCATAAGAGCTAATTGAATTATCTAAGTGTCCACGCGGAATAATATTTAAATAAATACATATTTCAGCTACGTCTCTATTAATTTCCGGTTTTCTTTACTAATTAAGCTGTTGTAAATTAGTAATATACTTATAATTATGTGTCGCTCATAATTCTTCAATTTATTTTATCTTTCATCTAACAAATTAAAAAAAAGAATCATTTAATTTTGAGTTTAATTGTAAAATAATTAACTTTTAAGCTTAAAAATCTGCTAACTTTAAAATATTTTCAATTTTTCATTCAAACATAAAAATGATTTTTTTCAAACGACGCCTTGTATTATGTTTTCAAAAATTTTAACTAGGATATAATTATTAATGAATTCATTATAAAATATTTAGAATTACGGTAAAAAAATTTTACCTTTCATCACTGTTTTAAATATCTTTATAATGAAAAAAAAAACCAAACCATTTCTATAATTAATTACAAATAATTATGCTTATTAGACTAGTAGCTACTACAACATTAATTGTATTTGGTATTTATATATAATATATATAATATATATATATATACAATTATTAGGATATTTAATATCGTTCTCACCAATTTTTTCGATACTTTCGTTTATACAATTATGATATTGCAGTCATATGAAAAAAGTATATACTATGCTATAAGGGTATTTATCGCTCACAAATGAAATGATAAATTTCATTTTAAGTCGAGGTGATGAATGTGATGAAAAAAATCGTTTCTTTACAAATTACAAAAAATTGTCTAAGATATTCGTATAATTTAATCGTTAGTGCATTCGGTGTATTGATTCTCAAATACTAATAAGATATTTTCTAAATATATAGCTGAATTCGGCTATTATAGCAAAAAGATGTTTATAGCGAACCCTTTATCTTAAAATAATGTGATTCGTCGAAGCTCAAAAATTGTACGCCTTAATTGCACAATTTTAAAGTTTATACACATATGGATTATTAGTGAGGAGTTGATTATATTTTAATGATTTCAAAACATAGTTACCAACTGATTTCTATGATGAGAGGATAATTATTTTTATACTAATTAAAAATAATATTTAAAATAAAAGTAATTAAGTAATTTAAGTAATGCGTCTTTTTAAAAAGGAAAATTTAACGTTATATTTCTTGGAGAAAAAATTTTAATTTATATGCTACAAGTACGTACGGTTAACGATGTCAAATATTTGAATGTAAAATTAATTTTTTTAATTTAAAAAAAAAGAAAACATACAACACTACAACAACAACAAAATAATAACTAATAATAATAATAATAATAATACTAATTAATATATAATAATAGTAGTAGTAGTAATAAATATTTCTTTTGTATTCAGATGTTTTCATTTTTTGAATTCGAAATCAAGAGAACATGGCAAAATCGAATGATTAAAATTCCCCATATATGTGTATACATCGGAATAGACAATTTCCACGAGTAAAAGATCACTGTATAATGGAGTATATAGATTGAAATCTTACTGTAACAAGTCTGCAGTTATAAGAGTAAATATTTATTTCAGTATACCTCCAGAATCTCTTCGACACATTCGGTCTTTCTCCACTGCTTTCGCACTGCTGTTCTCTCTTACTCACTCGTCCTTAAACGTATACATTCGCTAGTTTAAAAAAAAGGTGCGCACGCGTGATGACAGCAGCGCACGCATTTCATTGTACAGTTGAATACATAACCACTGCTGGAGAAGAGGAATAATAAAAGTTGGCGCATGTTTGCGCCGCGTCTTATTTTCTTCCTCGTTGAATATGTGGCGTTTCCGCGATTCCTTCTTGCGTGCTTTTCCCCTTGAGCATAAAATGAATCTTCCGGCGGTTGTATTAAAGTATGCCGCTGTGCTGCTGTCGGGTTCCAGCGTTGGATACCAACGAAGCCGTGGAAAATCGTGAATTGAAAGAAGCAAGACTCCGTGCACGGATTCGTGTAGCAGAGACTCATTGCACACGTGACCAAATGAACTAACGATCTCTCCTTATCGAGTGCGTTCGCACAACCAACATGCATTCTGCTTTTTACTTTTGTTAACTGAGCAAAAAAGTTCCTTTATTTTATCCTTATTTCACGTTGCATTATATTCCTGCTACCATTTTTAATTCTAAACCACGTTTTAATTACTTATTTCTATGTTGTACGAAATACGGTTTGCTTCCTGATTAACAATAGATTGGAAAAAAGTGAAAATCATTTTAGAGGAAAATATTCCAATGCTTTTATGAATATCAATGTTATTTTTTTTTTTTTAATTCAATTTAAAAAATGCGTATTCAAGAATTAGTTCTAGTCGTTTCCCGACTTTAATACAATTTTCAATTACACTATTTTAAGTTTTTTTTAACGTTAAAACAGCTTTCCGACTTTTTATTTAATCAATAATAATAGAAATTACGACGTTCGTTTTACGGTACATAAAAGTTGAGCTTTTAAAAAATAATGACGCTCGCCTATTTATTCGTTTAAGATAATAATACAAACCCCGACATCGACTATCGGAAAAAGCTTGAAAGCAACTATGAAATTAAGTAACAAAACAATCGGTAATAGTCGAGTAATCGGTAGAGAATGAGTAGACACAAGAATAATGTACTCGTCGCGCGAACAACAGATGCAATTGTTCGGGACGCCAGTAGTTAAGCGCCGCGATCTCTTCATTGAGCCGCAGTTCATTAGATTGTCCTGCGACGCCGTAAAAGTGCTATGATATAAATGAGACCTCGCGTCTTCGTAACGGTGGAGAAGCCAGATACTGCAAGAAAATATTAACACACCTGCAAACGAGATGCCCTCGCGTCCTGATGCAATAACAGACTCGTTCACCACACAAGCTCATTGGATGTCCCATTTTAACGTGCCATTGTGTTCCAGATGTATGAGGATTTACGTTTGGAGCAACAAATTGTGCATGCGCGGATGCATTGGCACCTTGTCGACACGATCGCAGCCCCGAGCTTCCACATACGTACACGCGCGCACGGATTAAAATCCGCTTTGGACTCGTCGTACAAATCAACAATCAAGAGTACGGTCGAGCATAATTAGGTCTCAACATTTGACATTACTGGAGACTTCAGTGGACCGATTATATTATATCTTCAACTCGTTATAATGGCTGCTCAATTGAAAAAGTCCCAATTTCAGAGTGGCCACAGAAACTATAAAAAAGGTAAACTCAATAGCAAATCAAAGTGGAAAATTCTTGTGAAAATTAACAAATTGATACTTAGATGGTAATAATTTAAATGTTTACAGAATCTCTAGCTTGGTCACATTATATTCTCTGTTTGAAAGCTTGAGATTATTCTTTATTTACAACTACTGTGTATTATAATGTATGTAAACTAAGGATAGATCTATGCTAATAGCATGTGACTTGATTTATTATATATTTTTTAATATATGCATAGTATTTATAAATGTACCTGTGATCATTTAATATGCGATTTAAAAAGATCAAATATTAACAATGTAAATTATAATTTGTACCTTTCATTTAATTTGAAGTCTATTCTTTGTCCTATGCATAAATTGACACTCATAATGAAAATATTTATTGACCTAAACCTATTCCACGTGCAATAAAAAAACAATGATATAATATTTGCTCCAATCGGTACTAATTAATTAAGTAATAAATAAATAATAATGGATTGATTGTGCTGTTAGTCAACTCAATAATTGTTTAACTAAGAAGCATACATTATTACGATTAGGAAGTAAAAACTGACTATATTAAAATGTTAATTGTTATATCACGATCTCTCAACCAGCTATACCTAAAATATGTAAATCTTCTTTAGAGCAACCAGCTCGAGTATTCTCACCTTCTAAATAGCTTTCAGATAGGTAGATTGTACCCTAGATACGCGTATGAGAGCCTGAGCGTTCCTGAGCAGCTCCCCACTCCGCCCTTAAAATGACGGGGATGAGGGGAAATTCGCCCCAGGAAACTTCAAGGTCTGGGAAAAAAAGGGGAACGCCGAGCAGTTCAGCCACAGCTTCGCGAACCTCCCAGGGACTTACTGTCCCCGTCAACTATTCATTATCTCTCCATCTCTCTCCTCCTCCAACCTCCACCCCTTCCAAAACCCGCTTGCCCTCGTCTGGACACTGTAGAGACCGACAACCTCCAGCTCTTACCTTCCCAGCCAGTCGTCCTTGTCAAGGCGCAATAGGGTCTAAATATCGTAGACTCGGATGCGAAACCATCTCCTCCTCTCGACGCCATCTTTAAGACGCAAACTTCCGCACGCACAAGTTCGAGGTCGTCACAAAATTATAAATATAAGATTTCACCTTTGCTATTCCGTAGTATTGAAAAGTAGCCCACCTGCTTGAAGTAGGCAAACTTACTAGTGACCTACAAGCTTTAGGCCAATCAATTTCTTCCATCAGAAAGTCTTTTGTCTCATCAAGTACGTCATCCGTAGAGGATTACGTTTATACTTTCATCCGCTTGATGAATTTATTTTTCAATTTTAGGAACTCATCATTAGAAATACAGTGTTGTAATATTGTCTCTCTTACCCCTGCGAAATTTTAGTTGTGATCTTAAATAAATTAAGTTGCATTACAATATGAATGCAAACAAATTTTTAAAAGGAAAGATTGGATTCGATTTAAACATAAAACCATAATGCTTTTATTCGTCTCTTGATTATATTATAATCGATGTTGCAGAATTATGGAAATAAAACTATTAGCGTCGTTGTATGTTTTTATAATTATTCATTAACAATGATGATAAAAAATTTTTCATATGGCAATTATTATTGTTTTTATCGACTGATAAAGAAATGATGTGTAAATCATATTTTAAACCAAAAATGGATGGATTATTCAATATTCTTTCGTGTACTTCCCTAGTGATTTCTAAACTAAACATTAAAAACAATCAAGAGTAAAGATAGATTATTCCCGAATGGAGGATTATAATTTTAACGCATACAACGAACATATCTTCTTAAAAGTTCAAAAATAATCACGTAAGCTCAATTATTTCTGTAGGCATTCATTCTGATATTTTATAAATTATAATTGTACGCAATATATTAAAATGTAGTAGTAATGCCGTAAAAGAGAAAATCATGAAATTGCATAAAATTGGACTCGTTATATAATAAGTTGTAATTATATTATAAGCTTTAGAAAGAGCTAAAACTGCGTATCAAATTTAAAATATTATTTTTTTATTAATTGTTATTTTTTGTATTTTTAAATAATGTTTTCATAAATTTCTTAGTAATGAAAAAAATCTAACAAAAATTATTTAAATTTCTTATTTTACTTTTTAATCTTACTTATTTTTTGTATTAAGATAATAAATCTTCCTGTTTTATTATACCTTATTTTAAATAAACTTTTATTGTAATTAAAAAAATGTATTTCTCATAAACATATCGAATTACTGCCGAATAGTGTTAAGAATCTATTAAAGTTTTAAGACTTTTGAAATACTGATCCATCTTCTTAAATATAAACACACATTCATTATGTAATCTCTCATCCTTTTCCCTTTACTTTTTATTCGACTCACTCTATTTCTTTACGAAATGGGATTTCCAATTCCTATATAGACTCGATCATTTGCCAAGTAGTTCGTCTTGTTAATTGTAAACTTCTGGGTCAAAGACCTATAGATTGAAATTTTACTTCGCCCTATTATTCAGATAAATCATCTCATTATTTTTCATTTCTTTATACTTTATATTTAAACAATCGTATTTCAGAGAGGATAATTTGAGATGGTGTTTACAAAGCATAAAGTGAACTAGGTTTTTACTCTTACTTAGTTATACGTTAAATAGTAACCGAATATAATCTAAATAAAATTAATACGAATTTAATGCAAATGAATACACTATTCGGGTAAGTACCAGAGACAATATAATTACCCCCCCACTTTAAAAACTTAAATAATGTTTTTCAAGTTACAACGATCTAAATCAAACTCGAATTACAGTAATTGCCACTTAGCAGAAATACAGAAAATTAAAGGGTTAATCTATATCCATGAAAAAGAAAACCTTATCTCGTTACTGCCCTCGAAACATTCTTGTACTCTTTTCGAGGGGCCAAAATTTTCGCTTTGTGGTCTACTGAGCGAAACAGTATGGCGCAAGCAGAACGCGCCAGTGTTAAGAAGCTTCATATTTCACCAACTTTCCCGCGATTTTTAGGAGATTAAGTTGCATGCAAACCGCCATTGCTGCGTGAATGACAGGAAAATGCAAGAATCGCGCAATGCGTCAACAAACAAAGGAAGCGCAACATTCTTATTCCTCGCTCTTTCCACGTTTTTACATCGATACCTTACTTCAACCGTTTAATATTTTTTGTTTTCCTTGTTGCTTTGTCATCTGATCTACTTTCGTCTCACCGACGGCCGATAAAATCTGCTGTCATAAAATATTCGGTTAAATTTTAATAGTACAAATAAAATAAATTATATTACTTAATCTTATTATTATTTAATATCCTGTGTTATAATTATATTTTGCAAAACGTAATTAATCTCGAATTACATACAAATGATATTTGAAATTAATACAAAAAATAAGATATGAATTATACTAAAAATATTTTATTGAGCAATATGTTTAAATAAGTGCTAAAAATTTTTCATTCGCGGACTAATAAAATACATTAGTGTTAATTTTCTATTAATTTTACCAAACAGAATTATCCCGCAACAAAGAAATATAAATTTATTTGAGTAATTCCACATTTAATTTTAAATTTAGTAATTGTATTAATCAAGGAATTATAATTAAAAAAGCGTGATATGTTAAAACCTTTCTCTTTGAGCTAGACCTTCTATTTCTACATTATTTGTTTTATTTTCCGTTTTCTTTTTTAGAACACATTTTTTTTTTTTTAATATTTGTTTCCGGTTAATTTTAAATTACAAAACGTTTTACAATATACGTTAGAACTACTAAATATTAAGCTAGTTAAAATGAAATATTAATATAAATTGAGGCATGTTAAATTAATCTAAATTTATTGTACTTTTTTAATTATGTGAGATATTCAGGATAATTTTTTTATGCATCAAACTGAATTTTTTGAAATTTTTTAAAAGCTTTTATAATATATTTAAATTGACTAAATTGCGGGACTAAGAAATAAAGAGTGAGTGAGAAAGTAAGAAAACAGTGAAAAAGGTCACGTTTATGAGTATATGAAAATAAATATTTACTAATCCAATTACTACTTTTTGAACAATGAAACGTCTCACAACCCTAAAAGCATAAACACACGTCATAGAAGTGATGAAAAGAAATAAAAAGCCTAGATATATGCAACTGCTCTTAGCTGATAGAAATTTTTTGATTGATAATTATGTTTCATTTAGTTATCTACTTGCTAATCGATAATGACTTTGCTTGTAATATAGAACCTCGAATAAATAGAAATAATTAAAACCTAACAGGAAAATATTGCGTTGAAAATTTTGTACATCCTTCAATAAGCTATTATTTTCAAATATTTACAATACACCTTGGTAGGAAAAATTAACTAAATGACTGTGATATAGTTTAAACGGATGAAAATAATTTACAGTTACTAAAGTAATCTCTCAATTCCGTTGAAAATTTGAATACCTATTAAATATAAAAGATACTGCTATTTTTATAATCATATGTAATTAATTAAAATTGAACGCGAAACTCTAGCTGTGAATGTTCAAAAATTGTGTTATTGAAGATAATTAATAGCTTGCATTATTAGCTTTTAATTTCTATTAAAGCCTTCATCTTATTTAATCGTGTGTCAAATTAATGAATCATGACCATCAATTTTTTGTACCAATTAGAATGTTTACATGCAAGTAGGACCGAAAGATCCATTGCCTATAACGAATTATTTCTATGTGAATGTAAAAATAAGGCGCAGTGTACATTATTCGGTAAACAAAGACAAGCACTAGTTGTCTTCGAATTTTTGGGCTTTAATAGTTTTTAAAAGTATTCCAACAACACCAATGCAGCTTAACACACGCTGTTAAATTAATGTAAACAATCTGTTGAGCTTATTTTTCGGAATCTGAAACAACGCGTGTCAAGTTCCTCGTTAACATACAAGAATAATAAACAGATAAATGACGGGATCTTAAATTTTAAGTTTCATTTGAAAATGAAGAATAAAGGGAAAGTAAAATAAGTTTTTCTTTTAAAGAGGGAAAGAAGGAGGAGGGGTGGAGATTACTAATTGCAGTTCGTCAATCGCTCGATAAATACTATCCTCCTATTTTCCTATTCGCAACTATTGGCTTTTTCAAGGTATAATATTATGGGATCAGGTGGGGGAAGGTTAGGATCGGAAACTGTTAACAAGCAAATATATAATCTATTTGCGCTATAAAAATGCTATAATTGACAGTAACTACGCTAGCCTGAGTTAGAGAGGCCTCCCCTAGACTGATGGGCCCGCCAGGGGTCAGCCAGCTAGGGGGGCGTCCCCTCGTACGCATATCACACCACTTGGTGCGCACGCATACCCACACTCTCACTTACTCACACTCGTACTCTCGCTCTCCCTCACTCCCACAATATTTTTAGTTATTTTCTAAATTCTATTTTAAAAGAACTTTATGCGTCGTAAAAATATGTTCTTTACGAGAAATGCTTTTTTTCCTTTCTTCGAGCAATTTAATATCTTTCGCAAATAAATATTTGCAGTTTCTTAAAATTAATGAAAAAAAAAATTCGATTTCATTGTCAGGAGAATTTATTTTCCAAATACAATGACAATGAAATTTCTCGCGCTCATCGAATATAATATAAAATTTGAAGAAATTTAATTGATAAATGTTTGCGTTCAGAGTTGCTTGTATCATTCGCTATACTTCCAGAATCCAGCGAGTAACAAAATGCGTTTATAATCCCCCTTAATTTCGACAAGTTTCACAACGAACGCTTAAAATAATATTGCGACTAAGGATAAAAAATGCTTTAACTTGAACGCAGACTCTGCACGTAACTGACTAGCGGTGAAAAGTAAATTATTCATTGTCGCATTATCAAGGAGCAGCGAACAATAAGCGCAGAGGCGTAACGACAATGGCTTGCATCCACCGAAAGCAAAACCATTAACGCGTTCCACGGCAGCGATCTAGGAGACACTTATATCAGCGACTTTTCTGGGACCGACTTGAAGCGATAAATCCCCGCACGTCTGTGCCGTCTCGAAAACCGGCAGAAATATGGCGTACGTATTGATTTCACGTAGGAGCCTGGCCTCCGACCTACGTTCGGCGGTAATCCGCTAACGCATTATTATGCGTACAACACTCGCGGAAGTAGCAGAGTGAGCATTATCCCATTGTCTCTGTACACCCGCAGAACCATGCGGCTCTTTCTCTCCGGCTGGATGACGTCATTCGCGTGTAGGACGACCTTACGAAACGCGCTCCGCGATACTTTGTCCTCGGACAATCAAGGGTCGAGCTCCCGGTGACTTACATCTTTTCTGCCCGTGGAAAATCACTTTAGCGTTGGAGAAGAAAGAGGCCGAAGAAAAGGACTGAGTCAAAGAACTCGGCTTCGATCTTCGCGGTGAAAAGAAGAACTTGCATAACAGAGGTAATTGACGATATTTTAACTCAAGTACACGAACGCGAAAAATACTTTGCTTGGTATTTTACCTATACTGATGTAATTTACGCTCTTCGTTATTAATTAACTCCTAAAAACTCGCAATATTTCCATACTTTTTCATTTTTTGCTGCATCCAATTATTTATCAGTTTAAACTTTCTTGTTGTTTATTCAACATGTCTAGCATTTATTAATATTTATTGGATTTAAAACGGGCATTGAAGATGTGTGTTTTTTATTACAGTTAATTTACGTGCCTAATGTGAATGATGCGAAAGTGCAATGATTATACGAAGTATTTTCTCATTGCATTGAGCTCAAATATACTGTAAACAGTTTGTCAAATATTGTAAATACTTAATTTAATATTAAATTTCATTTCTCGTAATATTTTTGTCTCTGTAAGGCTGTAAGAAAACCAGCGCATTTGAAGATTTAAAACGACTATTACCCAGGCAATAGTTGAGTGTTAGGAAACTGTCTAATCTAGACTTTCCATCTGATCTTAATTGAATAATTGACAATAACCACCAGGAGCTAAGATGAAAAGAAATTAGCTCAAAACTTTTAATTGCAAATATTTTAATACGTCGGTAATAATAGCACATAGTCTACTAGTTTTTCCTTTAATCTTAAGTGGTTTTTAAAGAAATCGTGTCAATACAAATAATTAATTCTCCTTTCTACTTTTCTAATTTCTTATAGTGCTTGCCCTTTAGCATTTTATGCTCTGAAGATCTAAATATTACTGACTGTGAAATCAGTGAGAGAAAAGAAAGACCTTGCGATGACATTGCATATAGACAGTGGTGTTGTTGTTGTTGTTTGTAATATATATTCGTAACATTTGATATTCGACTGAATGACGCTTTTATAAGAATAGAATTTATTTTCTTAGAATTTAAATTCTGTGACCATTATTCAATAAAATTTGTTTGTTTCAAATAACGATCTTGTTCGTTATTACAATTGATAGATATGAGAATTCAATTACCGCATATGAAACATTTGACCAGACATAAAGAACTAGCTTACCTTCATGCGAAAAAAATACATATTAGTGAACACTTTGTTAAATGAAATTAATCCTAACTATTACATGTATAAATTTACACATTTACTTATTCAATTTTTTTAATATTAAACTATTACACATCTGGAGTAACCCTTGAAAAACCCTCAAAAATACTTTATACTACTGTTTAAGAAAATGTTGTTTATCTTAAAGGCAGATAAACATGAATTTTTTCTTTACATTTATCCTAGAATTATACAATTTTGTTTCCGTATAGGGTCTTTTACTCATATAAAGTATTTTTAATGTTAAAAAAATATTAAAAATTTTTTTTCATATAATCATGCAGCAAATTCAAAATCATACATTAGAATTATTGAAAATTTTAACATGTATACATAAATATAAAAATTTATTAATTCTATTAAAATGTCAGTATCATTGTCTAATTTTTATAAAATTCACCGTTCATTATATAAATGAGCAATTATAAATTGTTATTTATCTAAATAACTTAATACTTTTTATTTTTAAATGTATTTTTATCTTTATTATGTCAATTTTTAATGTTACTAGTGTATTGAAGTGAAAATCTATTTTCTATAATGAATCGATCTTTCGCATGACCATCTACCTTATTTTTTCTTTACTAATTTTATCGCTACAAATTCTTTTGTTTTTCTTTTCCTTTCAATTTTTCTTTTCAATTTTTTTTATTCTTACATTAATGAATTTTGTATTTGTTATTCGTTTATTTAAAATACTACTATGCTTACTCACGTATTGTTTATTATTATAAATTATTATATTATTATTATTGTTGTTATTGTTGTAAAACTTTTATTTTATAACAGAAATCTAATTTTTTGAATTAATTATTTTACAATATTTTATATTTTTGAGAATTTTTGAGAAAAAATAAATTTATTAAAATTGAAGTTGATTAATGCCTTTTATAATTGCTTTTACTCGTTGTCAATAATTTTGTATACAATTTCTAATTTTTATTATCTTTCATCTTTTTACTTGTATCTCATATTTTTGCGATCAAAACCTCGACTATTTCCATCAGTTTTCGTTATTTAAAAATAAGTTTGATGAATTCCCTATAAGAATAGACTTTATTAATTTAAGCTAATTCCACTGTGTAGTGATTTAAAATGCGATTCTTTGTTCACGATCATCTTTATCAAGGAACCAAATATTTTATAATAACTCTTGTAATTTTTCATGTAAGTGTTCTTTTTCCCTCCTTACTGCTATATTTTGTTTGATATTTCTCTCGACTCGTTCCATGGAAATGCTTATTATTCCTAATATTTTCTTCTCTTCTTCTTTTTACTTTTAATGAATTGGAAGAAAATGCTTTTTCTTTTTGTACTTCGTGAAATTTGATTGCCTTTTAAATGTTCTCTTGCATATTTCTTTTTATTATTCTGTTTTTCCCGTTGCCTTTTTAGTCACCTAATCTGAAATTTTGTTTCCTAGACTTTTTGTCACACTCTTGATCACTCCTACTCCTATTTGATTATTTTCTTTTTATTATTTATTATTTATTAACATTTAGTTACCAGTATCTTTTTCATTAAACTGCTATAGATTTTTGTTTTTCGTACGATACTGAAAAATAAATTCAAAATAATCATAACTTAAAGATCAAGTGAGTTCGGTTCTTTTTTTGCTAGCACAGACTTGTAATATTACAAGCATACGGATTCGTTGTTCTATATATTTATTATTTGCTTGCGTGGTGAAATAACACTTCCAGACTTTGCATTGTTAGTCGTCTTTCATCATCCATGCTAGTACAAATTTTTATCTCTCATTCTTTTCCCTTCATTATATTATCATATTCTCAAAGGTTATGCTTTAATTCACGTCGAATTATACACAATGCACTAAATTAACTTCTTGTTCCAGAGTGAAAACAATATTTCTGTTGTTTTTGAAAGTTGAAAAAGTTCCAGAAGGGTTTTTCCGGAAAGGTTATATAAGCAAGTAAAAAATTAACGAAGGTAGAAGAAGCTTACGAACACTTAAAGCTCACCGATGGGCGAAGCAACGATAGCCCCGTGGTAAGCAGCAGAAGTCGCCGACGGACAGGAGGCTACTGGAGGAGCCGACCTTGTCAAGTTATCTAATATATTAAAAAATTTATAAATTAACCTAAAAATAATTGCAGCACCGTAAATAGTTATAAATTGAATAATTGTAACTGAGAATAAAACGTAAAAATTAATGAGATACAGACGCAACATTATTAGAGTATGACAAAAAACTTGTAAGAAACAAAAACAAAAACATAAAATTTTGTAAAAAAAAAACCACTAAAAATAAGTTAAATGTGTAAAATGAT
The DNA here is from genome assembly GCA_018907185.1 of Platyscapa corneri. NCBI lineage: Eukaryota > Metazoa > Arthropoda > Insecta > Hymenoptera > Agaonidae > Platyscapa > Platyscapa corneri. The sequence continues at coordinate 695,504 of JACCHW010000057.1, read as the reverse complement.
TGTCAATCTAGAAAATTTAGGAAATGTGTATCCGTAATACATAAGATCATATTGAAGTAAAATAGTTAAAATTAAAATCTAGTATAAACGTGTGTTAAAAAAACACAATTAGAATATAAAATATTTTATGTAACTTAATGTAATGTAAGTTATAATAAATACAGTAAATGCAAGTTATAATGGAAGTAAATAAGTTAAAATTCAAATGCGCAAGCAAAACACAGTCAATTTCTTAAAATTCCATAAAATGTAATATATCAACAAAGTATATAACTAACTGTTTAATGTAATAATATTACCAAATATTTATAATAAGTAAAAAATGTTAAAAGAATAATCTTATTAATACAAACATTCATATGCATAGTATATGAGGGGATAATAAAGTAAACACGTATCAATGTATATGTAAAGAAATATAAATATTATAAGACACAAATTTTATATGCAATGTAAATAGCAGTTTTAAACTATTTTTCAATTAAATGGTATAAAATGTAAATGCGTACATGTAAGACGAGAATAGATAAGTAATTTATTTTTAAGAAAAAAAATATATAATTAAATATTGTAACACGTCATGACACTATAATATTGTTGAATAAACTACTACTCCGTGTATATACAATAGTAGTAAAAGTCGGGCATTCGGTCAAAACTAAGGAAATCTTGGTTTATATTAATGAAAAGACAGGATTGGGCAAAAATTAATAATTGCAATGAAATAAAACCTTTCTCGTGATATTTTTCAAAATCTATATTATGCGGCGAAAAATTTGAATATTAATACGATTTTCAACGATAATTTTATATTCTAATTATCGTGTAAACCAATATTTAAATATAATTGGAATATTACATGTATAAATTATATTATATATTCTAAAAATCGACATCTCTAAGATTTAATCTTTGAAGCGCATTTATTGTAAAAGCAACAAGCAAAAAGTGTGATATAATTTTGCCGTTGAGTGATTTGAGAAGTAGCAATTATAATTGAGCAAAAGATTTCACAGTTGCTTTTAAGATAGGGAATAGACGTCATTAAAGTATAAAATCTTATACCAATTTTATTCAGTGATATGGTTCTGCATGAATAAAAATGTTTATAAAGTAATGGTGCAGATATGTAAGCATTCCTGTTGGTAATTGCTCGCTCGCGCTCATTTAACGACGATAATGTCGCGGCAAATAATCTAATGAACTAATCTCGCTTTGATGATAACTATTCCTTTTTAGCGAATGATTATGCTAGTAATTACGATCGATCGAATTCACGATTTTACAAATGACCTTGTACAAATTATTATACCTTTTCTGCTTGATTCGTTATTTACGGCATCCAATAAGGCCGTAGTATAATTTAGTCTGCACAAACTATCTTGCAGTATTAGTTTAAACTTTGAACTTCTGACTTTGAACTTGGCATCTTATTTAAAAAAAGATAATAGTGTAGTTGTGTAACATTGACAAACAAGAACATTGAATTCTTAAGATATAAGTTTTTATAAGAACTAAAATTTTTAAACTTGTATAACGCTATTAAATTACATCGATGCAAATTAAAACGAGAAAATGTTGATAAAGAATTTTAATTCGGTTAAGTCAGTAATTTTCAATTTAAATATCTCAGATTAAAAATAATTTTATTTAAAAAAATTTAAAACCATGCTTTTCAAATAATAATTTATGGTTAAATGTCTTTCTTATGAGGACCTGCAATAAATAAGTTGATTTTTTACAAAATATATCTCACTAAGAAATTAATAGATGTATGTTTACTTAAATAAAACAGATTTAATTTCCAAATTTAAAGACGTTTATATAAAATTATAACTAATTAAATAAAATATTTTCTATTTTTAATACTCACATTATAACGTTAATAATAACAAAACAACAACAATTACGTTTTATCGTCAAGAATAAATAAAATCATACAAAATGAAGTAATAATAATCGAATCATTTAAGTTATAGAAAGATAATACAGATACTATTATATTTTTTTGATACGACTCTTCCTGCCTTTACTCTACCGCTCCTGCCGCCATTCCCGTAAAAGCTTCCTCTTCCTATTCGCCACGTTACCACACTTAACCTTACTTTTGTATCTTCAGCCTATATGAATTATTTTTCCCTTCTTTCACTTTACTTCTTTCTGCTCCTCTATAACGACTACTTTTAGTTTTTCGATATTTCTCCTATCTCTGTATTTTCCATATTCTTTAATCATCTGTTCACTGTTTCCAATTCTATTTCACTCTTGTCGCCTACGACACGTCCCTCCTCAAGCTCTACATTACAACACTTGAATAGTGTAACAGTAGAGTTTAACAAGACAAAGTATAACGTGTAAAATTCGTCATATGTTAAGCAAGGGAGAGAAGAGAAGAGTGAATTTTTTCTTTGTACAGGTGGAAAAGGAAAAGCAGAAAAAAGTAAAAATAAAAGAAAAAAAGACGTAAAGGTCATCTATTGGAAGAAAACTTTTATAGACAATCATGCAGAAGTTTTGCAAAAGGTACAAAGTACTGCATTCTATGAAGTCTGAATTTCTTCAAAACTTTTCCAATTATCTAATAGTAAGTCAAAATCCTAATAGACGTATTATCAAAATAAATAAAGAAGAGCCTTTTTGTTATACGATATTAAAATATATTTCTTACAGTTGTATTTCACAGATTGAAAATCTATCTCTTTTTCAAGACATTTTTATTATTGGATTCCTAACTATTTCTATGATATAACATAAGTATGAATTCTTTGGCAGCTCTTGTCCAAGCTTAGTTAATTAAATAGCAAGGGGTCATGAAATTCAATGGATCAATGAAAGGAAATTTATTTATAAACTGACCCAACTTTATTTCAGTTCTCGAATTTTTTATCTGAAGTAATTTAAATAAACGGTCAACTAACTACAAATTTTGCATCTTACGAGAACATTATGCGGCTATAGATGTTACTCTCCTGATTAGATGCATCTACTTTGAAGGCAGAGATGTGAGTCAATTTGAAGTCTGGCGGGGTGAAGAAATGAAGCTATTTTCTATCTTATCCAAATTATTATATACGGTACAAACTACAGACGGTTACTTATTTTCGCTGTATTATTTTCTCTTTATCACTTCAAAATAATAATTAATACTAAAATCGACGACTAAATTTTTCCTTTTTAAACTTTGACTTGTATCATTTTTTATTAAATTTGAATTAAAATAAATAAAAAATTATTAATAAATAAATAAAATAGATAGGATAGCGAAATGGCAATTATAAAATTTATATATAATTAATTAACATAAAATTTTACACTCGTTTAATACAATCCTATCGTAAATTTTATTATTGCAAAAACTGCGCACTTAAGATACAATCACTAAATATAATCATAACTACAAAGCAATAATTTTAAAGATAAATTTGAAACACTTTGCCATGCTACTATTCAATATGAAATATATTTTCTATTTAACGATTCTGATTTTTCAACAAACTTTAATATTTAATATAAATACATTGCTAAATATTGGGTTACAATTACTCATGAATTGTTACAAGAGTCCAAAATGTGTATGGGCAATATCAACACGCAGCGTAGATTAAAAGCTGTTAAGCTCCAGCTGCGAACGAAAGAAACTTAGTTTTCACAAAGGCTACTCAATTTTTGGGAGATAATTGGAAGAATCTAAGAGTATGCATGTCTCCATAATTAGAAATATATTGTTTGAAGGGTATTTATGCAGCAGGTGCATTTTTATACAACACGGTGAATGACTTAATGCCCTTGTACAAAACAGTAACTGCAAGATATGTATGCATACATGATACGTATCAATGAATGATTCATGGAAATTAATGTAATTGCACACTCGCAACGTTGTCATGTTGAAGTTGAGAATGGCTCTGCGAATGTCAACGCAAATTTTCATTTTAACTTTATGCTAGAACTTTAAATTTGAAAATGCAAACACGCATTACCACAAAATCATAATAAAAAAAACGTAATTAGCTTTAAATTGGACAAATATATTACAAATGATAAAAAGATTCTTTGAATTTAAAATTAATTAAAACTTTTTCTTTAAATTTAATTAATTACAAAATTTTGTTCTCTCCTATTACAAAATAGTTTAATATGATTTACCTAAAAAATTTTAACTTGTACAAATTCAAAATTTAATGATCGATATAGACCTGAAATTTCAAAACTACTTTATCAATTTCAACTTTTCTTCAAATATGAAATAAATAAAAACGATCGATTATAATTAATAAGCGCTTAGTATTTATTAAATTGAAAACAATTATTCTGATAATTAAGAATGATGCTTCTCACTGTTTATTCATTAGGAACCTCAAAATGATTAATAAATATATAAAAAAGTGAAATTTGATCTGTAACCAAGCCAAATTTACTTTATGTTTTAGCATGCAAAGCATACAATGTGTATTCAATGCATTATTGAGTGAAATCGATGGAAAAATGATTTTATCTATCTTTACTATGTACAATCGATTATTTTCCTTTTCCTTACTATGACAGTTTTTTCTTTTCTACTAGGCTTCTCGTACAAAATAACAAATTTATTTCTTGGTTATTTCTTAAACCAGCATATTGTTCTCAGTCGCACTATTGTATTATTGACTCAATGCCGCTTCGACGTAGCATTTACAATATTTGTGCATCTGTCATAAAAATCTCTTGTCTGGGTTAGGAAAAAAAATTCACCAGTTTAACGTGTTATTAAATAAAATAACGCTTACTTTATTTAACACGCGGCGGTGTTAAATAATACCGCGTGTCTATATATTATAATGTTGAGCGCTTAGGGAGCAAAAGGGAAAACTAGAGTCATACAACGTGCAAAAATGACATAACGACGCATAAGCACCTTCCTAAGCCTTATGTATAAAGAGAAACCAAGATCTGAATACATTTGAGCTCATATGTAAGAAAATGAGCGAGAGAGGCGCTCATCTTTCTTCTCTTTTTAAAGGAAGTTGAGGCAGCAAGTCTCGACAAACTTTAGTTGGTGTTTTGTTGGCAATGTACCGGCACACGCCCATTGCACGTAAACTCTAATTTCTCTTACTCATACGATCAACGATACAAGAGAAGAACTCGAAGTCGTTACTGGTTTTACTCAGTCTGTAATAACCTCCATGCCAAACTAAAATCTGTAGGAAAAGTAATATTGTTATTGAAAAAAAGCAAAAATTGAAATTTGCAAAACAGTTTATTTGATTATGTCGAAGTATATATAACAACTAAAATTATTTCAAAAGAAAGCCCGAAATAAAGTATAATGATTATCCTGAATGTTTCCTCTAAGATCAGTTAATAATTCCACAATTTTTCTTTTAATTATTCTTCTTTTCTTTATTGCTACTGTCCTTTCCTTGCAACAGGTTTTCATGACAATTTTGACATAATTTACAAGCTAACTTATTGTTTATTTATTTATTCTTTATATTATTTCGTTTAGAATCCTACGCACTCTCATCACTTTTTTTGCGCATGTTCATACTAATTAATTTAATTTCTATCACTAAGAAAAAGGCGAAAAAGTGAGAGTTGAGAGAAGAATAGCAGATATCCGTAAATTTCTACCGACCAGATGTATCACCGTATCATGCGTAACAGTATTTATCTCATTAGTATCAAGAGTTAGCCTATTCAAGTCATTAATTAATTAATTTACTAAGGCAATAATAAATAAGAAATTAAAAAATACACATTGATATTGAATACTAACTTAAAACTGAAATAAATATTTAAGGTTAAGTCAATTACATTATTAAAAAAATTTTCAATTTTACTACAAAGTTAATATATTCATAGTTATTCTTATTACCATTTCGATTACAAGTACTAAGTATTTTAAAGAATATTTTTTACTTTCGGTACTTTGTAACTTTTAATTTGTAACTTTAAAATAACATATTTATAATTGATGTTACACTTTATATTTTCTTTCAGCAAAGTGATAATACGCGTATTAATATCGTACTACCCAACTGTAGCATATAAATCAGTCTAAAATACACGAGATCAAAAAAACTCAACATACGACTAATATAAAATGTTCAATAATTTATCACCAATAATATAATTGAATAATTTTTTGCAAAGAACGTAAAATAGTATTTGATCGTGCACGAATGTATTGTATAAGAAAATAAATAATATCTCACTTGTACAAGATCTTATTTTGTTTACTTTTAGACATATTTTGTTTGTGCGTTAAATATTAATAATATTTAGCCAAAAATATACAACTGGTTAGTTAAAAATAAACTTTATAATTTCAATTTATTAATTTTGTAATAATCAACATCAAAAGAACAAAAAAAACGATAATATGAGTAAAAATTCTGTTCTATGAGCCTAACTCTTTTCAATACAGGGATGACAGAAAAAAGCTCAAGTATACGAATAGAATGGGTAACAATAAAGTATTTAACATGTGCAGATGATATAATAATAATAGCAAAAATGAGGAGAAATGTTAAGAATATTAGAGATTACTTAGAGAAAGATTGGAATTAAATACAGAAAAAAATCAAAATAATAAAGCTTAGAAAAGCAGGGTAGATAAAAAATATTATAAATTAAATGGAAAGGAAAATAAATAAAAAGAGTTATTCAATTTGCCTATTTAATGTACAAATTGAAACAAAATATCAGAAAAGTATCGTAAAAAGCATAAAATAAATAAAACTAATGACCGAAAGAGCAAACATGGTTTTATCAAAAGTTTGGTGGAAAGCAGACAGGTTCCTTAAAGAAGACTTTAAAATGAGAATGAGATTATTCGATGCTTTGGTAGAAAAATGTACTTCTATATGGTGCAGGAATTGGAGAGGGAGTTGGAAAAATTTCGAAGAAACTGGAAAAATTCAGAAATTATTTATAGAACGAGGTCTTAACTTAGACAGATGTACACTTGATAGTATTATAATCGAAAGACAAGAAAATATAGAGATAAAAGCTACGAGAATAGCAATAAGATTAAAGGAAAAAAAAATAAAAAATTGTGAAGATATGAAAATTATAAAAGAATGTATAAAATTAAGGATATAAAAAGAAAGATCGTACAAAAACAATATAATTAGAAACAAAGAAAATTACGTGGTAAAAGTATAAGTTTCTGGCATAACATAGGATCGTTAAGTTTCATATGGTGAGAAAAATTGGAAAATGGCGAAACATTATAGGATGAGCTAAAGAAAATGAAAGTAGAGCAGCAGCTTCAAATATGGATAAACAACTTGATAATATGTAAATACGCTGAGGAATTTAAGATCATTATTATAGAACGTATAAAGGACAAAGAATATGTATATGCAAAAAAAAAGTCGGAGAAAGAAGAAAATACAGTATGAAGATTTGAAGAAGATTCAGGATGGGTAATTAGACGAGGGGGAATAAGCACTGGTTGATGGAAGAAGAAAAAATATGTAAATGGTATAAAGAAGAGAATAGTCAACGAGACATATATGGAAAAAAACAATGCAATAGCATATTTGAAACCAAATGGGAAAATAGCGTGAAAGGGGGTAAAAAGATATAAGTTTAATGTATAAAATACATCATAAGAGGAATAAATAGGAAGCAAATAGATAAATATTAAGGGACAATCGCAAGTCAATGTGCAAGTCAACCGCATCTATGAATATTAAGTGAAAATTCGTACGTGCAGTGCAACTCGTGAAATGTAATATTATATTAAAGTACGTTGTACTCCTTTAAACTTTATTTATTTATGACGAAATTGTTATCAACGTGTTTAATGTAAGAAAAAATATTAAAATCAATTAAATAGTATTTCAAAAATTTTAATATTATAGCTCACATATCATTTGATAAACAATGTAATATTATAAAATTATTTGTAAATAATTTCTTAAACGCATACAAGATATAATTTTTCGCTAATATAAGTATATCAATAAGTGATTGATTATTAGTTATTACACGTAAAAGTTTGATCCACGCGTTTTGCTTTAATACATTGTCAGAGATAGTACAAATAAATCGAAAGAACTCCAGTTTTTTAATTAAAAAAATGTCTATCGTTCAATAAAATTATAAATAATGTGTATGTAAAAATTTTACTCTTGCAAATAAATGCCAAAGAAAATATATAGAAAAAGTTTCACCGATTACGGCATGCACAATCGCGAATTACTGGTAGAGATTTTTAATGTAGAACTCTTTGTTTAATTTGCACGAGAAAAAGGAAAGAGAAAAAATGGAGAATGGAAATAGAGCTAAACAATTTTCGAGACCACTTGTTCAATGCCCAGTTGATTCGACGACCAAATGTACGAACCTGTTTCATGTTATATATATTTGATTCGGTCTCTCTATCGGGATGCCGTGTATTCTCACTGTCTCGCACGAAATCGAGGTGAGGAAAAGAAAAAGGAGGAAAGAAAAAGGAGGGCGAGAGGGAGAGAGGAGACAAAGAAGAAACCGCGTACGTACAAGCAAACTCGTTGTGCTCGGACGCGCCCAGCATCAATTAAATCTCTGATTAGCAACGAGTCTTCTAATAACGGGTCTTTCCCTCTCTCTCTCCTCTCTCTCTCTCTATGTCACTGGTAGTGAACTGCACAAGTACTTAAGCTTGCATGAGTTCCGCTAAGTCCTTTGAATCTCCAATACAATTATACCGCTTTGGTCTGAAGTTTACGCTTAATTCGCACAATACAATTGTCATCTTATCTTGAATAAACTTTATATCTTTTCTCTGTACTCGCTGCCCCTATCCCATTCCATTTTTTCCCTTTAGTCATTTCATTAAGTTATTCTGTTGAACTGGCTATTTAAATAAATAAATTACATTTGAGAAATTCGAATAACCGATAGTAAACGTTTTTAAATTATCCGCGAAGGTATTACGTCCTTCAACTGGTCGTTCAATGTAGAATAAAGATACACGCGAACCTTATAATTTAAAAAACCATAGTAATGGTACTATTATAATTATAGAATGTAATTTCATAAACGTATGGATTTCGTCCAATGACTAAGTATAAATTGTTTTATTTAATTATTTAATTTCGTATTTTAAAAAGGTTTTAAGCTCTATATATATATATATATATATATTGAAAATAACATGAGTTGAATCTAAGAACTAGTGTTAATGTACATGGCCTATTTATGTAATTATCTATAATCAAATTATAATTTATTTAATTAAACTTACCTAGATATCAAAATTTTCACGTCTTAAATTGATCCATATTTTTTAAAAATAATGTGCATATATTTAGTTCGTGCATAGATAATAATATATTTTTAAAAGGTATTAAGCAAATGATCATGAAATTAATATAGTTTGCGTCTCATATTAAGAAATATAATTGAAATAGCTTAGATTAATAGCATAGTTGGCAACAGAAAATATTACAGATCAGCGGTGTATTTAAAAAATTATTTAATGTATGAGTATTTGTATAAAATCTTATTTATAAATTGAATTTTATTAATCAAAAAATATTTTTTATTCGAAGGCGAAAGCAAATTATGTTGGTAAAGATATTTTAATTTTAATGCTCTCATAATTCACTTTGTTATGCGAAGTGGTACGTAATCATTACAGAGAATACGATTATATTACGAAAAAAGATTGCTAATATTTCAATTAATTTTAATTAATTTAATTAATTGCTCGTTTATTAGTAGAAAATATTTTTAAAGAGGCATCAGATTGTTAATTGGTACTTGAAGAAATAAAACCAAGGAACAATCAATTTTCATCAAACACATTTGACTTTAAATTTTATTTAAATCCATTATTAAAGTAAATGCGTACATAAAGTATTAAAATATTACTTAATATTCATTAAAACCCAGTGCTTATAATTTTACTTCAATCAAATGTTTTTTTATCTTATTAAAAGATTTTACATTAACACTAGTTGGAGAAATCTTGAACGATCATAACTAGATGTAAATAGCTATTACATTTTACATGCAATTTAAAAATTTCATAATAAAGATAAATTATTTACGATTTTTTATATTCTGTCGTGCTTATTTTTTTTTTTTTTAATACTTAAAACTGGTGCTAATATGTATATCTTTTCATTTGTCTCAAGCTAAAACATTAAAAATATAAATAACAAAAGAGAGTGATATTCTACAGATTAAATTGCAACAATGTATAATTCTAATCTTTGAACTTTTCAGAAGAATCGATAAGACTTTTTTAGAACATATCACAACTAAGTGATAATAAAATTTATGCAAAGCTTCTTAAAACTGTATAGAAAATATGTAAATAACGCAAATAATGAAAGATTGTGCTTTCTTAAAAAGAATGTGTTATTATTCGTAAATAGTTGTAAATTTACAATTATTTCATCACGAAAGAAGATTTAATAAACTTTTTGATAAAAACAAAATTGACTTGACAAATAAGTTTAATTATTGAATTGTTGTAGGTATCGTTAGTTAATTATGAATCATTCATATTCGCCGGTAATGGCGAAGAAACGCATACTTTTCATTGATGCCATTGACTAAAGCGTTTGCTTATACTGCGCGTACATTCCTCGATTTTCTGTCGGACGTACAATCCATACAGGTATGAGTATTTCTGATAGAATACAAAAATTCCTTATGTACTTTGGTGGATTTGCATTTTATTCTCGAGGTCGATATCTGCTTCTGTTTTTCCCTCTTTTACTTATTTTTATTTCGCTTGTTCGCGTCTGAAAAATAGATCTTGCACGAAAGAGGAGTCGAATATTTCTGTTGTCGTTGAGGACACATTTCACTGACGAGAGAATCAACCATTATATTTCACGATGAATGATGGAAACACAAAAATATACGCAGGCCATACTTGGTGAATACCTACACAATAACATCGTGATCTGTGACGGCCGCATTGTAATTTTTAAATTGATTCTGGAGTAAAACGAGATCAATTCGCGCGTTAAATTAGCGATTTTCATGTCCCGCGTTAGTGTAACAAGTATGAAGGCCAAAACTTATCAATATCTGAATGAAAAGGACAGATCGACGACATTTTAATTGCAAGTGTGGTTAGATTGAAAAAAGGAAGTAGACTTCATTGAGCGGTGGAAGCACGTATTTAATGGGTAAGACGGAATGCGCTGAGGGACGAAAAAAATTTATCCTCCGAATGAATAAATTCTTTAGTTGATGAATAATAATTGTCCTACTTGATAAGTATTCCGGTTGAGAGAATGTTAAATAATGTTTTATCCGTCTGAGGCGTCGCGTGATTTTCGGTGTACAATGGATGTTCAACTACTCCATTATGGTATAAAGAAACACTTGACCATATCCTTACGATTCGCTAATAAATAACGAGACTCGAATTTTTTCACCATCAGCAGTCTTTTGTACTATTTTTATCATTTCGAGTGAACACAAGTGACGAGAATAATTTATAATAAAATTCTATCCGATTTGCTGCGCATTTATTTACTGCCAACACATAAAACTCATCGTGTACGATTGCAGCGCAAACGTAGAAATTTTCTAATAATAATTAGTATTAAATATACAATATTATTCTCGTATGTGTATACCCAATAAGAAGGCAGTTTGAGCGTATAAATTAGTAATTAACACTAAGAATAAACAAGTTCGGAAAGATTTACGCCACGTATTAAAATCCTGTTTAATACAGACCCTGATCAACATTATTTATCAGAAGAAAAAATTCGGTTAAATCGACTGCTGCGCATAATTACACGAAATATTTGGTCAACTTTCTCGAAATTCGCGTTTTAATGATAAATAATGTGGTTTATGATGTACTTATAAGGTAAACCTTTATCTTTCAGCGAAACAACTTTAAGCAGGTACAAAGTGATATATTTCATTAAGGAGCTCATTTTCGAATTTCATAAAGTTACAGCGATGAAAAGATAAGAAAGGAAAGAAAAAAGATGCATGTGCGAACTCGACCGACCGCCGCTTAAGATCGATCTTCATCTCAAACGAAGCGTAGGAGCATTGACAAAGATAAGTGAGTATGGAAAGATCTCGCGATACAGCTTCGTTAATGTTATGAGCGACACATTAATTAATACGGTTACGCGAGCCAACTAAATACAAAGGAATCGTCGCTATGCGAATAAGCCCTTCTTACGATGTCTCTCTCATAATTATGTAATCAAGCTAATGGCCGATGTGCAGACATTAAACTGCGGCAGAACTGCCAAGTCTTCAGTCGAGTGCAGCCTTCGGAATGAACCTTATTGTTTCTTACAAGATTAATTGCATTGCTTGGTGATCGTTATTCAGGTGTAGAAACTGATGTGTCGTATCGATCGACCGACGCATGTGTCTCGCGAGCATCTAGGAAGAGACTAACGTCGCACACATACGCAAATATGCGCATTTTTTCTTACGCGATTGACGCTCGAAACCGGTTATGATAACGTCCACAAAAGTATTGCGGAGATTTCTCATTATCACTCAGCCTCGATAAGTTTCATCTCTCTCTCTCTCTCTCTCTCTCTCTCTCTTTCGACAGATTTTCCTCTTTTTTCGTCAAAGCTTTCTACAAATCATTGAAATTCAGTTGCGGCAATTGGGTACGGGAAGCAGATATTCTTGTTAGTTGCGTCTATTTTCACTGCTCTTTCCTGTCCGATGTTACTTCCTGTTCTGTAATTACCTCGATCGCGAACTAGACAATCAGTCCACGTGCATTTTGTGGCTAAAGTCATTTTTCTCGAGACAAACCGAATTTGCTACATTAATAGCGCCCTTGACACTATATTTTAACCTTTTTTTCAAAAATAATTCTTTGTACAATTATAAATTTAGTTTTCAAAGAATGTTTATTTTTTCAAAATTATCTTCCTACGGCAGAAATAAAAATATTATTGAAGCACTTGGATTCATATTCATATTTTCATATATTATAAGAATACGCTTTTCTTAATAATTTAAATATACACAATATTATAAATTGCAATTTATAAACAAAATAAATACGATAAATTCTTGCGTGAGTTTAGTAATAAAAATGACATTATTAAATAATGTAATAACGTTATTATTATTTTTTTTTAATTCATAAAAAAGTATAATAATTTTAAATTGTACCCGAAAATAAGCGTATAAAATAATTATTACATTTAACGATTTATACAAAATACAAAATAGTATAATTTTATTTCTCATAATTCAGCATCTTTCGTTCAAGTGTTTTTCAATTTTATTGAAATATTAAAAAATATTATAAAACTGTAATAATTAATTAAAACCACCCAGTTTCAATATAAAATATTAAATAATATCTTAGATGATTTTAAAATATTCATAGTTTTTTCGATTTTAAAATTGATAAATTTTTTGAAAAGTATTCCAGATACGAGTATTCGGGTAGAAAAATAATAAAAATGATGAAAAAGGCTTTAATAACAAGTAAATAACTATTCATTCAAATTAAAACTATTTTCTCTTTTCAATTATCCGATTGCCTTCTGCAAAGCATTAAAAAAAATGTAAAAACTCAATTTTACTGTATTTTTAAAGAGACGGATTACGAATTTGACCAAAAAGGCTGGCAAAAACATATATAAAAATTAAAAATATAAAGGAACACATCAATTAATGACACATAATCCTTAGTCAACTTATGCCATTATAGCATGTGACTGAATTAGTCGACAAATTGTAACAACAAGAAGTAATTAAAAAAAATATTCTCATTATGTAAGAGCAAGTACAAATTTATAATGCTTGCATGCTTATGTCGAAGACTTTCAATAAATGAAGATATTTTTAACGAAACTGTGCAAATCGAGGTTAATTCCATTTTGTCGAAACGCCGAAAGCTAATTGTAAAATAGCCGAAAAGTATTTGCCCTTGTCGTGCTCTGTAGATTCAGCACTGCCCAAACTTTCCTCGGTTCCCATTTCAGAATTGCGCCTAAGCTCCATTGTCATCAGTATTAGTATCAGCCGTCGTCTTCTTAAGTTACACTAATTATTACGGAGTACAATATCGATCGACTCATTATGTCTTCCTCTTTCTTTTACTTGCGCGTGCACGCGTATATCTCATTTCACTAAGATGACTCAAAATAGTAAGAGTTTGAAGCGAAGGTTTAAAATATATATATATACGAATGATAAGCATAAAATAAAATACTCGGTCGTTTCGTATAACACTGCATTTTATCATTTAAAATAAATTAAGCTTGAGCTATTTTCATATTAAAAAAATATTAAGATATTAACGGATAGGCAGTATAATTACAAATTGAGTACAAATGAATTGTTCGTGCATTACAAGGGCAAATGACTTGTAACGATTCAAGTATTGTTTTAACTTAATAGTACTATTATATTATAATTATATTTCTGATAAAATAAAAAATGCCAACTAATATAAATTTTACATAAATGCAACTAAGCTGTTGTACAATGCATATTTAATATGTACATATACATGCGCACATACGTACATACGCGCACGCATAAATACTCATGCACATATATTAATTTTTAAAAAACTTGTTTTTTTTTACTTTCAAAGGTGTGTATTCACTTATAGAAGAATATGTATAAATTCAAAACTATATATTGAAAATTATTTGCATTGAAATATAAATGGGAAAGCAAAAAAGGGGAAGCAAATAATTGAATTCTTCCGAATGAAAAAGAGTATCTTACTCAAATTAACGCTTAAGGCTTATGTGTTTATAAACTTTTATTGAAATTCCACCTCGACAGGCACTAGCAATTATATTACTATAGTATTGGTTTGTGATTCAATATATGAAACATCAGCATAGCTTCTCTCAAAAAATTTAAGGTGTACATAATGCATACATATATTATCTGGTAAATACTAATAAATATGGCTAAAACTTGTATAAATGTAAATTTAAATAACGTTTGCTTTGAAAATTAGTGTACAATTACTTAATACCAGTTCTAAATATTAAATTAAAAAATATTATAAATCTAAATATTTATTAGCTTATAATTATATCGAAGTAAAAGAAAATTTATCAAAGCTACACATTTATAGATGTATGACAAATATTTATTTGCTGATAATTCTATATAATTATTATTACAATTATTTAATGTATCATTCTTTTTATATAATTTTTATGATTAAAATAACATTGATATTATTATATTATTGTCATATTACTAATATGTACATCATTCGATTAATTTATGTTATTTTCTTATTATATAACAATTAAATAATAATAATACTTAAAATTGGTTATAACAAATACTGCTGACTTATAGTTTTTAAAATTACCGAGTTCTTTTTAATTGTAAATAAATAATAACAATATATTAATACGAACTATTTTTAAAGTATCTTTCATATTTTTTTTATCGAAGCACTAATTACAATATATATATATGTGTGTGTGTGTGTGTGTGTGTGTATGAGAAAACAGTAGTATCTTTATTGTGACGTGCACCGATGGAGCAGATCGTCGGTACACGCGCCCCGACGCATTCGGAGGTCGCGGGCCCAGCATCGGTTCGGGCGACACGTTCGACCTACGCGAGCTTCTGAATCTCTCGCCGCTCCGCCGTCGCATCCCCGGAGGTGGGGAGATATTCACCCAATTGGCGCGGAGGTGCTCAACGTGATGTGGTGATTACAGCGAGACCAAGTAGTATAAAAGGGGGTCTATCAGGCCCCCCAGGGGGAATCGAACATTTCTTCCCGAAGACTCGAGCGCTTCCCCGGACGCCAGACAAAGGAACGGAACGACGCCACGACGCCACCTTGCTGCTAAACGCACAAGAAACGAGTTATTGGCTCGTCCGTATCGGGGCGCTATAGTCTAAACGTAGGCTCGGATTTTAATCCATCCCCTCCCGCCCCCTTGCGCGCAACCCCCGCCCATCCTGGCGACGCGACTTCCGCAACGTGCGAGTTCGCACTTCTAATTCGTATAAATTACATACGCATAATAAAAGCAAATGTCCAGACAACTTGTGCACAGCACAACTTTTCTTGAACTATACTAATATACAACTAATTTTCTTTAAAAATTTAACATATTTGAAAGAAGTTAAAAAATAGTAGGCCTGATAAATATTGCTTTAAACGAAATAAATTTGTTTTATGCGCATTTTATCCAGAGTATGCAAAATTATAAAAATCGTAATTGGAATTAAATAGGCTGCCATATACATTTATTTTACATAATTATTCAAACGAGTATAATTTAATTATATTTTTAATTCGTAAAATTTCAAAGTAACAGGTGTGCAGTTAGGCGCTCGGTTAATATTAAAAAATCCCTGCATAATTACAATTACTCGACTATTCGAATATACAATAAGGAATTGTTAAAAGAATATTTTTTAAAATATTTAATCCTCCGAATATTTTATTTTAATTTTTTTAATTAGAAATTTCGATTAATAAGCAAAGGTTATTATGATTTTCAAAACGGTTACACGGAGCAATTCACGACTTCAAAACTATGAAATAGCATCATTTTTGCGTAATTCTTAATTTTTTTAATTTACAAGCTACTGGTTGAAAAGTAATACACCAATTGCCAATAAGAAGATCGGATAATGTGGTTACACGTTGTGTGAAAGTCGAAAAGCACGGAATTGCTTTACAAACTGCGATTCAATGTTATTGCATAAAAGCGTTGTTAACTTCAATTAAATTAAATGTTATAAAGGGTATCATTAATGTCAATAAATTCGGTTGAATTATCACGTCATTTAACTGTCTCTAAGGAAAGAATTTTTGCAACCGAAGTTACCGATGATGGTCTGATGATAGGCGAATAGAAAGCAAGCATCAATAGTCTAAAACTCTAACGAGTCTTGATTATCTAATAATCCGTCATTTTAAAATGAAATCAAGAAATTACACGCATGGCATAATCAGCCATTCGTTTTCTGACTTTCGCACGGGGCCTCGTAAGAAGTGTCATTGCACAATCTCTCGATCTGCGTGCGATCGAACGGCGGCGTCGCGATGCCTGAGCATTCCATTATCCGACCTGAGTCAACACAGACAACAATCACCGCTGACGGAACGGTTACAAATCTGATGCGACTCGAGTTCCGCCATGCGATTGCGTCGCGGATTCCTCGGCATCTCGAGGATTCGATCTAATCCCAGGCGTAGACATTAAAAATCCGCCTAGTCGTTCCTGACAAAGTCATGCTTGCCAAGGTCGCGGCGTACCGGAGAGAAGCTCCCGAGACAGAGTCGATCGCTTGGACGTGACCGCGGCCCATTGTGGCTAGAAATCGGAGTCTCTCTCTTCCTGTGGGGAGCGGAACAAGCGGCGAGGGAATATCAAAGAGAAATCTCTATCCCTGCTGCTGGGTAATGTAATAACGCGGCTGGGTTCCAGACTGGGACGTATAATGGCGCAACCGAATTACTGTCCAATGGACCAATTAGCGTCAGTACATAGTTACAGATCAAGTTATAGTTTTCTCGATGGCTTTACTTCCAAAAGGTTACTTTTAGTTGCTTCACTTCTGCGTTTCTCCCTTCATAAAATCCCAAATAAATGTTTGAATTAGCAACGTTTTCGCAATTGCTATCGAATGAGTCGTTTCAATTTACAACGCGATTCGAAACATTTATCTGCGTCTTATCGTTCATTGCTTATCTGCATATTTTATAAGATCAATTACTCCTTCGTAATAAGATGCTTTTAATTATCCGCTAAAAATTATAGTTCAAATATCGTTACAAACCCATTCGTTAAATTTACTTGCTTATTACACAAAATGATTGCACACAATAGATGTATCAGACAAAAGTAGATAATATAAAGCAATCAATTACATAATATTAAACAGATTTAGGAGGAAATATCGATTTTTATGGGCTTTACTTTCGTTATATCTGTAAAATTATTCTAGAATTTCAATCCCCGTTTTCTTATTTTCTTCTTAACTTATATACTAAATATTCACTTTAAACGGTAAATTTTTGTAATAAATAAGATATTTTAAGAGCGCAATTTCAACGTGGTTCTAACATGTACATGTTACTTTCCTTTTCAATTCCGTTTTTCCTTTTCTCACAGTTTTTTTATTAAATAAGTGCGCTTAAATATATATCTAGCATTTTTGGAGTCGTTTTCATTGTATAGAATAGCATTGACTACTATTATTAAAAGCATTCATTTATGTGTGCGTGCATGTGGAATTTTTGAAAATCTACCCGCGAACAAAAATTATATTCTTTTCAAATAAATTATGAAATATTATTTTTTAAGTAAATATAATTCTTGTTTTATGAAGATGAATGGGCATAAACATTATAAAAAGGGTAGTTAACAAATAACTCGTACAGCCCTAGAACATAAGTACACGGACATGAATTTTCTTTGATATTCGATGCATCTATTTCAACTGCTCCTTTCACTGAGCTTTAAGAGCAAGCTTAGAAAGCTCTTGGCGATAGAATAAATTTTAAGAATACAAAAGGTACGTTCTTCTGTCATTAAACATCGTGCGATTAACACGAAGCTTTTTGCATCCAACTACGTGGTTCTGATTACATTTATTAGAGGTAATCGCTCGTTTGTACGCGCAATAACTCGCACAGAAAGAAAGTATTCAGAGTATAAAACGGCTGTGACGAGTCACTGTGACGCTGATGGTAGTAATTCAAATGATCTTGATGTAGCTTATTTAAAAAAATATTCCTCTACAAAATTTATTAATTTTTAGCAATTGTGCAATCAAAAAGTGGGAGATGATAAAATAACTAGAGACGCGTAAAACTTATAAATTGTTAAAATCCCCATTAATTTGTGTGAAAACTTGTAGCCCCATCTGTCTAAATTGTTTCTTATAACTTATACATATATATAAGCCTACACCTGTAAATATATTAATAAACATAATAGATTAAAAAAATTTATCTATTTTTTTTACTTGACCCAAGTAAATAAACAATAAATAATGCTAAATAATATTTACTGACTACATTTACAATAAATATATTTAACCACCAAAATTTTACTTTAAAAAATAATGAAAAAATATATAGTAACAGGTATTATACTGTTGTATAAAAGTTAATATAATATTGCAATACTTTGCTAAATCGTAATTTTTTTAATAAAGTGAAATAAGAAAACTATTACGTTGCATTAAATTTTATAGAACTTTATTTCGGATAATTTTGATTAGCTTAATTAAATTTATAATTGAATAATAAAATAATAATATAAAATTAGCCTGTCATAGAAATAGGTTAAAGTATTATTAACACTTGTTAAAATAAAAAGGAGATATTTTTAATAGAACTGATTTCGTTTTTTATTATTTTAGAAATGTCACATTGGTCGAATAAAATTTTTTCCGATTAATTTTTAAACAAATATTCATTTTCTGATATATTTGATTCGCATATAATACCTACAATATTCTTTAAACTTTTCATAAAACAACTTTGTTACAAAAAATAAGCACATAAAATTTTTATTCTTTTTTTCATATCTTATACTGTTCATATTTACAATTTTTTCATAATATATAATAAACATGTATTATATAACAGTTAAATTTATTAGGTAATTGAAAATTTACAACTAAAGTAAATATAACAACTTATTAAAAAATGTTGAAATTTCTTTAAATTATCCCGTGAAAATCTAAACATCGATTCGAAATTTTAGAAAAGCCGGGGTTAAAGCGATATATAATAATAACGTGACAACGTCAATTTGGAAGGTTAAACAAATACTGTGTAAAGTAAGTGCAGCTTCGGTAAGCATTTCTTACATCTTTGAAACGATTATTAAGTCGGCATAGAATTTTGAACTTTGCGTGAGAACCATAAAAAAATCGTGTAAAAGAATTTTGACGAGTTTTGCTGTCTTGTTGAGATTCGAAAATGAGACCAGTTTACTCGTGCGCCTTGATTGCGACACGTGTACTCGTCGCACGTCGCTCATTATAATTTGACGTTTAGTTCTCTCTTATTCATTTCTTTCCTATTATTTTTACTATTTCATCATTCTGCATTATTCTCTGTCTTTACAGTCTCTCTTTCAACGTTTTTGCATGGCTTTAATGCTAGGGCTGGTGGACATCGAATATAACGAACGTAACGCTCGGTACATTTATAGATGAAGGCGGAAATGAAAAAATTTCAATGTAACGGATCAAATTGGATACTTCTCTCGCGAATGATTAGGTATACGTCTAAAATTACTTTTAGTAAAATTGTGAAAATATACTATACAATGGCATGTTAGTCAATGGATGTACAGTGTAAATTAGAAGTAGTAGTGCATTCAAAGTGACTGAACCTGCACTTTTTTTTACCATTTTGCAAACTCGAGGAAAGATTGTTTTAATGGTTAAATATAAGTATAAAATATCATTAAAAAAATTACGAAAATTTTACCATTTGTTTTATATTTATCTTTTTTATAACAAACTCAAAAATTAGTTATTTTTAACAAAGAATCTAGAATATACGAGATTTAAAGTAATAAATATTTTTTATTGGTATTGCAAAAATATACTTTAAGATAAGTATTAATCGTATTTGTATTTAAGTTTCACAATTTAATTGCAACGTGTACAACTGATATTTACTACTCTAATTAAATGTAAAACATTTACTATTTTTGTTCGTTTAATAATTTAATAACTGATTATAGTTTCAATTACTTATGTCTGCCTTGTAATTGTGACACAAAAGTTTTATTTGATTTATTGTAGTTATATTTTCATTATTCAAATACTGAACGATCAAGTTCAAGATTTTTCATAAGCATTTAAAATTATATTTAATTTACTTGAAACAAATCAAACTGTTACCAAATGAATTTTTTAAATACAAGTTTATGTGTATGAATGCAAATACGGTTCATCTTTCAAACTTAGAGTTATACATTATTAGTTCTCTCTACATTCATATTGGTAGATAAACAGCATCAATTTAGAAAGTTACATATACAATTATTTTAAACATAAAATTTGTCAATATATTTTTAATATATTTAAAAAAAATTAAAAAACCATCTTAACTCACTTAGCTTAATTAATCAAAATAGACCGTAATCTTATTTTCAAAACATGTAAATTCTTTAATCTACTTAAACGTAAAATAAAATTTTTAATTTAAACAATTAAATTTATAAAATATTTATTTTTATTGGATTATTTGTTTTTTTTTTTAAATAATTTACGTTAAAATTTTTTTGAAGAATAATTGAATTGTGGAAAATAATGTAGAATAAGGCAATATATTGAACGTGCAATATTATTAATGATATTTATCAATAATTTTAAAAAAATTATGCGTGCGCGTATATTAACCTTATTTCAGAAATTTTAATTTTAAGTAATTACAAAAATTTTAATTTTCATATATTTCATAAACAAATAAAAATAATTAAAATTAAAAATTTGTAAATATAATAAATTATCTAATTATATTACTCAATTTCTTGTCTAAAGACTTCATATCAAATAACTAAAAATTATTTATTATTTTTATAGTGCATATAATAATCAATTTAGCTTGATGATTTCTTCTTCTTATTTAATGAATTAATATTCTTATTTTAAAAATTTATCTAAAAGAATCTGGAAAAGAGATTCATAATAGTGAAGTTTAATTATAGTAAACGGTATAATACTCAAATTAATACCACAAGTGTCTTTTACAGCTACTTTCTACATAAATATGTTCAAAACTATTTACTGTATATGATAAAAATAATATTTGTTTAATATACGGAGAATAAAAGCACAAAGAGTAAAAGCGCAGCGTCAGTTTTCTTCGACTTGTCTATTTATTCATCCACAGCTCTTTTTCACTCAAATCGATTTCAATCTAAATTGAAATTCCTTATCAAATTTTGGCATGGCTCCTGAGGTATTTTGCAGCCTATTTGCATCTTAGTGTCTACGACGTAGATAGCCAGGCCTTCACAAATCTTCTTGACACACAAAAGAAGAATTAGCTGTTATTCCAAGAGCCGTGATTGCCTCGTACTTCCTCACATAACAACACGGGATTGAGAACCGAAAATGAAAAACCTGTGCCTCCGAACTAATTGCATATTATCTATTTTTTTCGGTTTTAGCCTTATTGCGAAACTGAGTGTATTTTTATTTGCTAATTAATGAAGTATGAATTGAGATCAAAATGGTACAAAATACGATGTCTTTAACGAGTTAATATATGTTAAAAACTAGGGCAAGTAACAAGATACAAGATTTACAAAAAAAGTTTTAGATAACAGAACAATTTAAATAATAGAACATATATTTACCTATATTTTATATTACTAAGTAGATATGCTACATGGACCAGATATACGATAAAAGCTATTCTGTGAGACTTGTACTTCAAATGGGTAAGAATCGCTTTGTTTATGCGGCGTTCATAAAATAAAAACTTTTCAGTAATTACATTTTTGTGGTCATCGGTATCTCTAATTAATTTTAGTAGTAAAAATATAGAATACGAACTTTTTTATATTTTTCTATTACAATATTAAATTCAAGAAACCATAAGAATTTCTGCTACACGTCATTGATTTCGGAAATGTACTTCATTTTGAAAAGTTATTAAATACAGGTAATGACTTGGTTAATTTTTGTTGTACAAGTTAATATCGATAAAATACTAACTTACTGATAATATTCAAAAGAAGCTATATCATACACTCATATTTATAATTTCTGCATTTGTAAGTGTTGCCGATGCCACGGGTTCACAGTCGCGACGTAGAAAAGCAAAGCAAAACTTTTCAAAGAGAAAAGATTATATCGGCGAGCGACGCGAATTCGGGGAATCCAATGACAACGTGGATTATCTCGGACACCCTTTTGCGCTTATTCACAAAAAATGTCTCGATCGGAGCAAAAAATTGATTTTACCCCCCTCTCCCCCTCCTCGTCGTCAGTTGGCAACTTAATCACCTTTTGTTAAAATAAGCGTCGCTTCGTTTTTCCGCGAAATATTGTTAACAGTAGTCGTTCGACTAGCAACAAACGTTTTAAAACAGTCGCTACAGTCGATCGATGCGACAATAGGAAAAAGGAGAGAGGGGCGGGAGGAGAGCGCTAAAAACTCTAACGCGCGGGGGAAGAGGGCCTGGGGGTGGGGGTCCTCGCGAGCCTCTTTTCTCTGAATTATCGAATGAGATGAGTTTTATGTATCGGATGAAAATTAAGTGGAACAGCAAAGTGAAAATTTAATTCTTACACCACCGACTGGATCTTCACTAGTTTTTATCGTTAACAATGAGAAACCTAGACTCGTTTATAATGCGCATAACTCTCATTGTATAGTATATATATTATAAACCTATTGCTAACGATATATACATGTAATATAGAAAACAAAGAGCTATAAGAATGGCGGAGTGCCGGAGAATTTGATAATACTAATTAGAAGTAAAAAACTGTGTTGACATTCCAACAGATAGAAAGAAAATGAAAGAGAAATAATTTATTGTGAGAAAAGTGAATAATAGAAAGAGTTAAAAACAGTAAAGTTAAAAAAACACGTGGCTAGTTAATAGAAGAGAGAACGGCACAAGTGCGGCCCGTAAGAATCAGAAAAGAGAGGGAATATATTTACATATAGTTAGAGTGTCTGGTATTAAGGTTCGTTCACAATGAGCAAGAACACTGATATCAGAAATGTGTTGAGAAGTGAAAAAAAAGGTGGAGACATTAAGCGGATACACTCCTGATAAAGCATTAACAATTAACAAACAAGAGATAGAAAACATATGCAAAAATTTAATAAAAGAAATGGGATAAGAATGGGAAAATGGAATAGAAAAATTAATAGTAGAAAAAGTGAAAATAGTAATAAAGAAGAATTTAAGAGTGGCATTAAACGAAAAAACAAAAGAAATAAAAAAAAGATTATTAT
Source organism: Platyscapa corneri (assembly GCA_018907185.1). Classification (NCBI taxonomy): domain Eukaryota; kingdom Metazoa; phylum Arthropoda; class Insecta; order Hymenoptera; family Agaonidae; genus Platyscapa; species Platyscapa corneri. The sequence goes on along the minus strand of JACCHW010000057.1, from coordinate 671,605 downwards.
GAAATAAAAATGAAAAGGAATAACTTAGAAGACAAACAAATCAAGAAAATAGAATGGTTATTAGAAGAAAGAGAGAGAGAGAGAAATGAAAAATTAACGTAGTAATAACAGGATTAAAAACAGGAATAAGTCACAAAGAGAAGGAATAAACGATTGGTTTAAAAAAACTTAGATATTAACATAAAAATAAAAAAATATGGCAAATAGGAAAAGAAAACAGAGGATGGTGGATAGTTGAATTGGCTGGAGAGGAAGACAAAGAGAAGATCATGAAGAGAAAAAAAATACTTAAAGGAACAACTATGTACATAAACAACGATGAAACATACTTGGAAAGAAGGTTGTGAGAGAGAAATGTAGAAATCTACGAGAGAGAGAAAAGAATTTTTTTAGAATAAAAATAAATTAATAGGAGAAAAATAAATTTGGTCTTACAGCGAAACAAAAAAACAATGGTTTCGAAAAGAAACATAGAGAGAAAGAAAAAGATAAGAAAAGAAATTCAAGAAGAAAGATGAAGAAAGAACTTAAAAAATGAATATGGGTTGTTGGAATATAGCAGGGCTTCAAAACACAGAGAAAAAAACATGGAAAGAAATGCAAAACTGGGACATAATAGGACTAGTAGAAACATGGATAGAAGAAAAAAAAGTGAATGACTTAGGGAAAAAGTAAAAAACTTCGATTACAAAATGAACTATGTAACTAAAGAATTCAAAAAAGGAAAAGCGAGAGGAGGAATACTATTATCGATAAAAAAAAGTAAAAAAGTAAACATTGTAGAATTAGATAGGGTGAACTAAGAGATACTATAGGCAAAGTAAAACTAAAGGAAATAAAGGTAAATATAGCGGTAATGTATATGGAGAGATTCAAAAAAGAAAATTATGAATGGTTAGATAAATTCGGTAAAAAAAACAAAGGAGAAGCGTGCGTGATTTGCAGACTTCAACGCAAGAACTGGGAAAAAAGGAGGATGGATAGACAACTGGGGTAATCAAAACCGTAAATCAATGGATAAAAAAATATACGCAGAAGGGCTCAAACTGATAGATTGGGTAGAAGAAAATGGTTTTTTCTTACTTATAGAAAAAAGAGGGGAAGAAGATAGTGCATTTACTTTTAATAATAAGCTAGGTTCATCAGTCATAGACTATGTGATAGTAAATGAAGAAGCGGACAGCATAATAGACAAAATGAAAATACTAGACAATATAGACTCAGACCATCAACCGTTAAAAATAGAATGGATTAATAAAATAATAACGGAAAATAGAAAAGAAGAAAAAACAACAAAATTAATTTGGAATGAAGAGGCAATAGAGAAGTTTAAAGAAAATCTAAAACAAGTAGAAGAATTCACAAAATGGACAGATTTAATAGAAACACTGATAGAAGCAACCTCTTCAAAGGAAGTTAACAAAAAAATAATATGGGGGATCCATGGTGGAATGAAGAATGTTGGAAGAAAAACCTAGAGATTATAGAGGCTAATAAGAAATGAAGAAACGGGACGATTGAACAAGACGCTTTTATTTAAAAAAAAAAAAAGAATATAGAATACATATTAAAAAAAAATTTACAAAGAAACAAAAATAAAGAAAGCATTTAAAGAAAAAACTGGAAAAAGCTTCTGGGAAATAATAGACAAAAGGAAAAAAAGTAAAAAGGATAAAATCTGATAGAAGAAATTGAACGGGAAGAAGAGAGAAGGGGGATAGAGATAAATAGTAATGAAGAAGAAATTGAAAAATTTACAAATATAGAGGTAATAAGAACAATAAAGAATGTGAAATATAAGAAGGCCCCACGAGAAGATAGAATAACAAATGAAATGTGAGAAAATGCAGGAGAAACGATATGGAATAGCCTTAAAAACAAAAGAAAATGTCATACCAGAGAAATGGAAAAGTGGAATCATAACACCGATTTACAAAAAAGGAAAGAAAGATAATGTAAATAACTATCGAGGTATTACATTAATGAATACAGGTCACAAAATTTATACTCAACTCATAAAATCCAGAATTGAACAATACATGGAAAGAAACAACCAGTACATCGATATGCAATTTGGATTTAGGAACGGAAGAGGCACAACAGACGCAATATACACATTAAAGACTGCGATAGACGTTCAACTGGAGAAAACAGATGGTGAAGTATGGATATGCTTTTTTGATCTTAAAGTAGCCTTTGACTCGATCGATAGAAAAGCTATTTGGAAAAGGATGGAACAAGTAAAGGTAAAAAAATATTTAATTGAGTGTTATAAGAAAATATACGAAAACACTTACAATAAAATAAAAAGAAGAGGTCACAGGGAACTTAAAATAAAAAAAAGAAGTGAGACGGGGATGTCCTCTGAGCCCGACTCTATTCAATATAGGTATGTCGGACTTACAAGAATATCTTGAAAAATCAAGAACCTTAGGTATTGCAATAGGTAAGGTAAGAATCAGAAGTGTTTTATACGCGGATAACAGTTTTACTAGGTAAGAACGAAGTCGAATTAAGAAAACTATTAAGATTGATCAAAGAATTTTTAAAGAACAAAAGACTGGAGATAAATGTAGATAAAATGAAGATAATGAAATTCAAAAAAGTTAATAAAACAAGAAATAAAAATAATGAAATCTTTACATGGAACAATAAAAAAATAGAAATAGTTAAACAATATACATACCTAGGATACGTAATTTCGAATAATAATGAAGATATATTACATAAAAGAAATCTAGTGAAAAAAGCAAATTTAGTTATAGGTCACTTATGGAGCATCGGCGAAAAGTACTTTAAGGACGATTTTTAAATACGTAATACGAATTCAAAATCCTGAACGGAGAAGGAAAAATATGAGTAAAAGAGTATATGAAATATAGAATTGAAGAAGGAAAAATAATGAAGAACGGACAAACAATGAGCAAAAAAGATAAAAAATTTACAGCATTAACGATAAAATTTTGGCATAGCTTAGGATGGTCAGGGATAGTATGGGGCGAAAAATCGAAAAATATTGAACTGATGGAAGAATCAATGGTAATTCGGATCGGTCAAGATAAATAAAGATGGATTAGCGACATAGAAGGGTCTAAGTACACAAAAGAAATAATGAATATCATTTTAGAGAATATGGAAAAAGGGGGTTGCATTTATGAAAAAAGAAATAAGGAGAAAATAAATGCTGGAGTAAAAATGCTGGCAAGATTCAGGATGAGCAATGAAAACTATGCAAACAAATCTTGGTTGAAAGAAAAAGAAAAAAGTTGTAGAGTATGTGGAAAAAAAGAAGAAACATTAAAACATATATTCGAAGAATGCAAGACAAAATTATGGAACTGAAAGGATCGCCTTCAGAATAATAAAAAAGACTTGAGCTGACTGTAGAAAATATATTGGACGAGAACAGAAAAAGAATAACAAGAGAGAACAGTTAATTATAACAATAATAATAATAACAACAAGAAAGAAAAAACAAATAGTAGGTAATACAGAAGAAAATAAAGAAATAGAGATTCTAATCATAAATAAAAGTGTTAAAAAGTGTGAATATAGTTCGAAATAAAGTGTATAGAGGTTAAAATAATAAAAACATTTTATAAGTAAATATATAATTTAGAGACAGAATGGTCAACGGCAAAATGTAAATACTTAGAGATTTAATATTTATATATGTGGTAATATGTAAATCTTTATACAACAATTTTTTATTTTTTAATAAAACTACAATAATAATAATAATGTGCACAATATCCAACGAATTTCATAGAATAAATCAAGAGACCACAAAGGATGTGTCTAAAAAATTAAGTAATTATAAAACACGGACTTATCAATAGTAAAGAAATCTATAAAGTGCACATAAAGTGAACAACTACTATACTCCATTCTAGTTATCATGAAAATTTCTATCAATCCAAAGGTTTAGAAATAAGCTATAAAGATACGAGTCAAAGATAATAAAGAAGGAAAAGCTAACGAAGACACTACTTTCCTTAATTGGCAGACGTTTTTTCGTACCAAATAATTATGTTGATGTCTGATCCTCAAAAAAAGAGAAAATTAATCATTTGAAAACTTTTTTAAATTCATATCTTAAGCAGGTAGATAAATTGAGATTTTTATTAAAAATAAAAATGCTGCATCTTTTATTCGCATGATTTATGAAAGGAGAGTTGCGCATATATATCAACTATTGGGTGAGCTATGAAGATTATTATAATTTATAACAACGTTTTTACTATTTTTTAAAGAATACACACCCATTAGCATTAAAGTATTTATATTTATTATTTTATTATAATATGAATATTATAAATCTTTTAAATGATTGGTTAATTTTAAATATAAGTATTTCTAAAAATTATTGCTTTGTTAGGTGAACTCAAATATATTACTTTTATTTATTATGCGAATATTATAATTAAAACTAGTAAAATATTAAATATGTTTATAAAGATTCTTAAGTTGTAAATTTATCGTATTATTGTATTACTGTATTCGTAACTTTTATAATTTCTGAGAAAAATATTTTTTTAAAATTAATAATTATATCTTTTTTTAATACTTTTTGAACAATAAATTTACTATTTCAAATATAAAGAAATTAATTTTATTCAAATTTAAAATTAAATTCAATCGAATAACAATGAATATTATAAAATTATTTACTTATTTTTATATTAAATAAGGATTGATTTCATACAATATGCATTCTTATATATAGATTTATTAATGAACAATATTACATTATTTTTTTTAAAAAATACATTTTTATAACAATAATTCTCATTACCTAATTAATTTAAACTATAAATTTTATATATCTCTATATTCTTTTCTTCTTTATTGTCTTCTTCTTCTTCTTCTTTCTCCATCATCTCAACCTTCTTCATTCCATCTTTTCTCTTTAATTCAACTCCATTTCCCTTCTTTCATTATTATATTTTTTTTTATTCATTATTCTTTGCTATTTAGTTATTCTTCTTTTATTTGGAAAAGTAGAAAAAAGAAATAAATTTTTATGGCAGTAATTTAATCTACTAACTTAATGGTATCCTATATAGACTTTCACTAAACCAGCAATACTTTGATAAATCATAATATTCTCTTGCTTTTTTTAAGACATTAAATCATATGACTGTCACTCGATTAAATTCAATCATATATAATTTAATTCAATCAATTATCAAAAATTATGTATAAAATAATAGTAATAACAAAAGCATATGACACAAACAATTATAAATAAATAAATTCACGTATAATTGAATATTTAGTTATATATGCTAGACGGTAAATCTAAAACTGTTTTAATTTTAAAATCCATGTTCGATTATGAATAAGAATATGTGAGTAACGAATTAATATTAGTCAATATTTTATGTTTTAGATTATGAATTACACATAAGTTTATATACAAATTTTTTTTGCAATACAAGCCAATTATATGTTGATTCTTTAAAAATCAATTTAAATTAGTAAAAGAAATTTGATTCAATTTATTATATTATTTCATTAGAACAATAATTTTATTGTTCTCCAAACAAGTATTTACAATTAAAGTTTGGATTATTTTATACAAACTCATTTTTTATTTTATATTTTATGCAAATAAAATATTGTTTGAAATGATCTAATTATTTCTGAATATCACTAAATTTTTTTTAAAAAAATACACATATTATTTATATATTTTTACAATACATAAATTTGAAAAAATTACATGTAAAATTGTAGCATACCGTATAAAGCAGTTTTTTATTTGAATTACTGTTGTTATAGTTATTGTATTTTAGAAAAATAAATAATATAATCAAATCATTTACAGTATCTAAATTCTATTACTACAGAATTTTTTATGCAATTTAAATGTAATAGTAGTAAATGATAATAATAAATCATTTTTTATAATATTTTAATAAACATAAGTTTTGAATTTAAAATCATTTAATTCAAAATTAATAAATTTAAGATTTTATCAAAGTCTTTCTCTGGTATTATACAATGTCTTATTTTTGTATCATATTTACCTTTAAACATGTTATATGTATTTAGTTTAAAATAATAATACATATTTTATTGAAATAAAATATAAATGAAAATAAAATTTGTTCGAATTATTCAGTTTTTAATCGAAGATAATTCATCAGTAAAATATTTTCCTTGTACTCTTGAGTTTTATTTTAATTCTTTTAAATGATATTTTAAACGTTAAATATGTACATTTAAAATTTTAATTTTTGAATATATAACTTTGTTTTGGAAAAACTAATTCAATTATTACAATTAATTGAATTGAATAAATGATAAGTATTTAGGTGAGTCAATGAAAATCTAAGGTAATCGAATCTTTTAGGTTTATTAATATACATTATTATAAGCAGAATTTTCTGATAAGAGAAATTTTAATAACACATATAACCTGTACATATAATAAATAAATTGAAATTTATGATCATCCTTGAAAAATAAGTTTTTTCAATTTACTTTTAAATAACTTTTTAAATATAAATTACTTTTAATTACAATTGCTCAAACAAGTTATGTTAATTAAATACTGTGAACAGTGTAAACTTTGTTATATCATTATTTTAATCTATAAAATTGAAGTTATATTTACATAATATATTAAAATTACTTTTCAGTACTCTATTTTACAGTTCCAAAAATTTAATCTCATTATAAAGATCTGTAAAAAATGTTGAAAAATCTCTTTGAAAAAAAAATATTCTAAAGTTATTGAGAAATTGTAATCTTAGTCTTGATTCCTTTTCGGTATCGTCATTCAGCTTATTTAAATTTAAAATATTATGTAAAAATTGGTAAATAAGCGCCTGACAATTATGCAGGATTTTCTACCTGTGTTCGAAGGATTTTCAACGATGATAATGTCAAAGTGTATTTGTTTGATAACAGAGTGGCCATATTCCTCTCAATCTCATGTTTTCTATTCACGATCTAATTATTTTAGAGCAAATTGTTAATGAAACACTATACCCCTTTCCTCGAGGCGTCACTTTGTGTTCACACGATGTCAGATAGTTAGATCTACGTGTACCCGTAGAAAATTAATATACTTACACTTTATGGTTGATGCATGTACCGGTTATCGAGACCGTATTTGGCAATTTTATATAAATATGTATAGAGATAGAAGAAGTTTAAGAGATAAATGTTCTATAATAAAGAAACGTAAAGAGAACAAGGAAGAAATAAAAGGAAACAAAATCTTTAAATCTACATGCATGTGATTATGAACATTTATAAAAACGTGCCTTTAAATATAAATGATTAATTTTTAGTTTATATCAAAGAGCAATATAATTTTACTAAAATATTAAATATTTATTGAAACATGAAAAATTCTTTATAGAATTAAAATTGTAATAGTGGACTACATTTTACTTAAATTTTTTTCTTGGGCTTCAAATAAATAATTCAAATTATAAGTTAATTAACTTATTTATTTAAATGAAGGAACAAGATAGAAATTTTATTTCATATAACATATTTTCTATACAATTGTATTCAAAAGAATATTTTTCTCCCTCCGAGTTTGCTGTATGATAAGAATAGTAGAAGGCAACATTATTGCTTTCATTAATTATACGAGTTTAGATTTTCTAGATGTATTAGTTTTTAACCATAATTAGATATTTTGAATTATTAGATGACATCTCTTATTTAGGAACCTTCAGCTGTAATTTTCTACTATTTGATACTAAAAAATGTTACAACAATTTTCTTCTGAATAAAATTTTTATCTATTAAATTGTTATTATTTATTATTGCTTCGTACTATGCTATTTAAATTAAATTCACATGAAAAACTTCTACAAGCATTCATAGATTCTTTAAATAATAATTAATTTATAGTCTTTCATAAATACTTTAATATTTTTTTTATATTCTTAAAATTTTTAATATTAGTTTTATTTCAGAACAACTCGAACAATATTTTTAATTTAACTATACATTTCGTAACTTCAACATAAATTAAATAAAATTGAATATATGTAACGTACCGAGGTACTCTTACGCCACTTACACATACATATTTATACGGCTGTGCTAGCGCTCCCGCCCCTCCGCCGAGTGAGCATCTTAAGCCTGTGCGTATCTACTGCATGACAAAACATGCACTTGAAATAGTTACAAGCGATTGAAGTATGACTCTAGAGAAAAGCACAGGATCCGTCTATCGATATTCATCTCTTCCGAACAGTTCGCTCGCCAAATTTTATACACGTAACTATTGCGCAACATCTAGATTTTACATGTGCCAAAAAGTTATGCGAGATCCTGTAAAGCTTACATTCGAAAATTATCTTTATCACCGTCCTAGGAAAGAACATGTAATGCGAGATTTTCGCAATTGTAATTGAATCCTTTAAAAACCCCCGACTACCTTACTGAAGCAGCATTCAGCATTAATCATTTCGATGTTACGCATCTAACCTGTAACTTTCGGCGTTTATAATTTAATATTTGCAAATTCTATTTCGATCGAGCAAATTTTATATTGAATTGTAAAAAAAAATTAAACTTATAGATCTTTTAAATAAATAAGATTTTTAAATTTAATACATAAAAATCAATTTTGATAACCTTCACAACTTCCTGACTTCTTTACAACTGATGTCAGAAGTGAAGGATGTTTTTCACAAAAATTTTTCGAAAAAATCCGAAAACTTGTCGGAAATTGTGAAAAACCAAGAGCATAAAAACATCATCTTGAAAAACATCATCGCTGAGCTCACCTGCAGATTCATTATATCAATTTCATACGGAATCAATAGCAAAATGAAGAGCGCATCGATATTATCGTAAGTTTTACGTACATAAAATATAAAATAAAATTCGAAATCGTTAAATTCGCATAAAATTTGAAATTTATATAACAAAATGGCGACAAACATATTTACGGCATTAAATCTAATACCAGAATTCAACGGGGATAAAGGAAAATTACGTCGATTTTGTAACTGTTGCGATATTGCGTTTAAATTACTAACCAAAGAGGAGGACAAAGCAACATTATTTTCAATACTACAAACAAAAGTCACGGAAAAAGCGGAAGACATAATTAAACCAATTGAGAATTTGAAAATTGGGATAAGTTGAAAACATTTGAAAGAAATTTACACGGATAAAAAATCGGAAAAACAAAGGGTACTTGAGTTAGCTTCGTGCAAGCAGGGATACAACGAGGACGTTTTTACATACTCTCAAAGAGTTGAAAAATACTATATAGTAATAACCAGTAATCTAGATGACAATATCAAAGAAAACGAAAAAGAAATTCATATTAAACAATTGAAAAAGCAAACACTAAGTGCTTTTATAATATATATATATATATATAATAGAAACAACTACCGATAAACCGGTAAGTTAAAAAATCTATAGGTATCCGGATGTCATATAGAAGAAGTTAAAAAATAGATAGACGAAATGCTAAAAAACAATATTATTCAACTTTCAAAGCCACCCTGGAATTCACCCCTTTGGGTTGTACTGAAAAAACTAGATGCCTCGGGAAATAAAAAATGGCGAATCGTAATAGATTATCGAAAACTAAATGAAATAACAATTGGAGATTCTTACCCTATTCAAAATATGTCCGAAATTATAGATCAATTAGAAAATTCAAAATATTTTACAATTTAGACTTAGCATCAGGATTTCATCAAATAAAAATGGATCCTCATGATAAATATAAAATTGCTTTTTCAACAATTTCGGGCATTATAAATTCAATCGCCTCCCTTTCGGATTAAAAAATTCACCTGCTTGTTTTTCTAGATTAATGTCAATGGCATTAGCTAGAATCCAAGGAATTTGCTGTTTACTCTACCTGGATGATATTATTCGTTACGCGGACTCGTTAGAAACTCATAATAAAAAATTGAGAGAAAGTTTACAAAGATTGAAAGGACATAACCTTAAATACAACCTGATAAATGCCAATTTTTAAAACGTGAAGTGATGTACTTAGGCCATTGCATAAATGAATAAGGCGTAAAGCCTGATTCAGAAAAAGTCAAAGCGATAACAAATTATCCAATTCCAACAAATCAAAAAGGAATTAAATCTTTTCTTGGATTATCAGGATACTATAGAAGATTCATAAAAGACCATAGTAAAATTACAAATCCTTTAATATTTCTATTAGAAAAGGATGTAAAATTCAATTGGATAAGTGCACAACAAGAAGAATTAGAAAATCTAAAATCTCAATTAACCTCTGCCCCTATTTTGCAGTATCCGGACTTTGAAAAAGAGTTCATATTAAGTAATGATGCGAGTAAATTTGCATTAGGTTCTTTATTATCAAAGAAGAACGAAAAACAAGATTTCCCTATAGCATACGCTAGTAGAACACTGAATCGCGCCGAGTCGAACTACTCTACTATTGAAAGAGAGTTACTTGCTATAGTATGGACAGTAAAACATTTTTGACCATATTTATACGGGAGAAAATTTAAAATTATAAGCAATCATAAACCATTATTATGGTTATTTAATTTAAAGGATCCAAGTTCCAGAGTCTTCTAATGGAGACTAAAATTGGAAGAATACGATTTTTCTGTCGAATATAAAATCGGCAGAATCAACTGCAACACTGACGCGCTTAGCAGAATTTCAGAGTTATTAGACTCTCAAGAATTATTTAAAATTGGCATAAATAACCTCGGTAAAATGAATAAACAGATTTTGATATGAGAGTGCAAATTCATAACGTAATAATTGTATGTGTAAAATTAGTGGACGAACTTCCGGAACAAATGAATATATCGATAAACAGATTTAGGCCTTCGTGGTTTAGTAACCGTATTAATGCTTTTTCCTAGACACTTAGTTTTATTGCTTGTCGCTATTTTAATTGCGTGTGTTTTGTGTTCGGTGACGGATAGTCGGCGCTTTATAGCCGAATGCGCGCAATAGAGTAGATACACACAGGCTGGGGTGTGTGTGGGTGTCTCTCTCTCTCTCACACTCGGCAGAGGGGCGAGAGCACTAGTGCAGCCATATGGATATATACGTGTTGTATGTGTGAGTGGCGTAAGAGTACCTCGGTACGTTATACTTGTATTAGGCATGTACTTACTGCTTACAATAATACTATAGACATCATTTTATTATCCGAAACATAGAGTTTTTTTAAAAAATATTGTCTTCCTTTGATTATATTTGAACATTATTTGAAGGTTTTCTTTTCTAATAGATTTTACATCTTAAATTTCTACGTGCATATAAATCAATAATCCTACAGGCAGTTATTGTACTTACTTAAGACTGATTAAATAAAATCGAAAAACTTGCTGTGAGTGAAAAGATCAAATATGCGACTCAGTTAATATGTAATATTTTAAGTCATACATAATATTAACTAAGTCGCAATATACTCTTGTCCTTTGTGTATAATTTTGCGAGCTATTCACAACGTGCGCTCAACTTCACCATTTAGAGTAACCCTACAAGAGCATTTATTCTAGGTGAAAGCATCCGATGAACTTTTCGCGTCGCGAAGGTTACAAACGAGGCATCGGTGCAACTCCGTCTTCTCCAACGCTATTCCTGATTTTGTAAAAAATCGTAAAGAGTCCTCTTAAAAATGCCACCGTAAACACACACGCACTCTCATTCTTTATTCAACATCTTTTAAGAAGTAAATATAACGCAAACAAACGGAATTGATTTTTTATTATTAAAAACGCGACTTTTCATTTTCAATGGCTTTTATTAATAAGAAAATATGTTTCCATTAATTAAATTTTGATGTTTTTTTAAATTACTGTAAAAATTAAAAAATTAGTTTTAGCTAAAATAATTTTTAAATACTTAATATTTCTTCAAATAATTCTCGTGTAAAATAAATATTTGTATACGAAAACGTATTATCTTAAGAAAAAATATTTTCTTCTATATTTAATCAAATTGTTTCACATGAGCCGTTCAGATCGGATCAAGTACACGGACGACTAAATATTCGCCTCGAGGTATTCTAAAGAAATAATAAATGACCTATGTTGACTCGATCCGCTTGGCCAACTAAGCATCCTGGCAAATAAGTGCTGATTGAGACAAACTTGGCCAAAAATCGAATAGCATTCATATCCCGTTGAATGGCATGGACGTGAAAACCGGTCGATTCGGAAAATTGTGGCCGGAAGATGGTTCGGTCCACGCAACGGAAATGAAAGAGCCTGTTGTAATCTGTCGAGAGCGTCAGTTATTATTATGTTACGAAAATTACCGAAAGTAGAATCGAGAAAAGTTTTTCTTCCGCCGGAAAAAAGAAACAGTAAAGGATATTAACCCAGGCGTGCCGCTGTTCTGCCTAATTCCAATGATTCCGTGACAACAATTACGTGTAGAACGGGAATTGAACGTCTCCCCTTCACGGCATTATGAGACGGAGAAAAGCGAATTTTTATCATATATCTATAAGTGACTAGGCTCTTCTCTCTCAACCTACTTTAGGTTCAGACTGTTTTAATGAAGATTTAATTGAAAAACGAAAGTCATTATAAGCTTGAGTACTTTCAAATATCTGATAATAAAAGAAGCAATTAATATTTAATCAAGTAATAAAATAATACTGAATTTACCTAAATATTAAACTGTACTAAAGTCAATAAAGTTTTTATTCAAATTTTTCTAATGCAACTTATCAGATGTGTCTTAATTCGTATATTTTACTATACTAAACTTATCCTAAATTTTTATTTAAAAACCAATACGAAAAAAAATGGATAGCATTTTAAAACTTTGTAATGCCTTTTTCTTGTATTTTATTACCAATACAAATGTTTTTTGCATATCTCACTTTTTGTACTCTTTTTTCTCTAAAATTAAGTTCTCCTGTGTATTTAAATATTATTATTTTTACCGAATATTTTAATATTTATCTTATTCATATTAAATTATATAAATAATTTTATAATTTGTGAAAAAATTTTTGTACATAGATTGAAATTTGTTTGAAACATCATATCTATCATTGTTCTTCATGAAATGAAAACATGTTTACATATTATAGAAAAATGACGAATAAACAAATATTTTTTTTATTTTTTAGAGCATCCTAGTAAAAATATATTAAAAATAAAAGATAAAGAAATTTTTAAATATTAAAAATAAATATTTTTTTGAATGTAAGCAATTTTTTTATTCAAATCAAATATGCTCGATGCAATCTATGTAGAGTTTCGCTTAATTTAAAGTTATTGAAACAGTTTTAACAAAGATTAATAGATCTTCTAAAGAACTGGTATAAATTCTAAAGTTTCTGACTGTCATGTGACTGCATAACGTCAAATGAAAATGGAAATATACTTATCTGTTTTTGTAAAATTATAATACTGTACTGTAACATTTATTTGTATAAGTTATATCTAACAACTGAATTATTGTTTATTATATGCGAAAAAATATCAAGTTTACACGAATATAATTTGTTATTATTTTATTGATAATTACAAGAATATAACGATTTTATATTCAAAGCAGCAGAGGATATTAGAAGTAATGATCCCATTAAAATATACCAATTTACATTTAATACACTCTTATTACAATAAAAAAAATATGAATTAATAAAAGCTACACTAATTACGAGTAATTATTGACAATAGTTGAATCTTTTAACAAATTAAAGAAATATGGACTCTATTGGTTCAATTACAAGTCGTTATTGGTACTAGTGCTTACTTTTTTTTTATTTTATAACGAAATACCGGAATGAAAATGAAGGGTTATATATTATATTATGGAAATTACGTATTTTATTGACAATCAAATAATGAATATGCCACTTTTTCACTCTTCGTCAAGTGTTTCATCATTTTTCTACGGTGTAATCTTCATTCATCTTCATGTAAATATTTATATAAATTATATGAAAAATCGAGTAAATATAATTATTATTAAATAATTAAGTTACGGACCTAAATTTATGCATGTGCAAATATAAATAAAATATTAGAAAATTAAAGAAACAAAAACTAAAACACATGAGCCCATCAGTATTAAAATAAGATGGCATTATATGAATTCGTACGGGTAACGATCTTTGATTGTAGATTTTCAGAAATAAACTAATTGTATATCAAATTATATGTGTATGTAGGGACGTTAACGTCACATTAATCTTTCTTTAGTATGCAATGATTTCTCGATGTTTATTAAATTCAATGCAGTCTACAATCATACGTTACGCGCTTAATAAAAACAACCTCGAAAATTAGTACGGGTAAATTTCATTTTCCTACTGAAAGTGAGAAGCTGGCAAAAAGACTTACATCGTTTTTTTATACAGAGAACAAAATTCATGTAACAAATGATACATTTATATATTTATAAGAGAGATACAAATATTTCCTCCTTAATTATTCTGAATGTACTTAGATACAAAATTAATCAGGATTTAAATTATATATTTCCTTACTTACTAGTGAAAACTGTTTATGAAAAAATATATTTTTATCTTATTTACGACTTTTATTTTTTTTTTTATTTTTTTCAAATCTAGAAATTAATGTGAGAAAAAACGAAATATTGCTTATTTTTTGGTATTTAAAAACATAAAACCGATATGTTTGAGCTCTATATGTAACTCTTTTTATCTACTTCAAAATATGAAAGCATATAAAGTTAATGTATTACTTTATATATTCTTCTAGCTTCATGACATGAAGTAAATTCTAGTTTGTAATGTATCTATGTAATGATAAACAAATTTTATGATAATCTTGCTTTTTTTAATTTGCAGTTTTTAACTTTTATACAAAAAATTCCTTAAATTTGAATAAGTAAATATAAAATATTTAAATCAATGTAAAAAAACATAAACGCGTCATGCTGATTGATCACAAAACAAAAAAATGTAATTTGAAAAACTGCAGTGAGATTAATGATTTATTATAATTAATTCAAATTCATTTTTTTTTTTATTTTTTTATACGTTCATAATTTACTTGATAATAAAATAATAAATTGATTATGATGAAATTTTTAAAATTTATAAAATGAAATTGCGCATAATTGATATTAATATAAAAAATATACATATCGACTGATCTGCTATATAACAGGCATACTGATTAAGTGGTACGTACATTCCTTTTGGTAAAATAACTAATTAGAAATAAAATGTACGCGTAAATAATTAGTATCGTTTCAAGCAATGCAAAAAATTATATCAAAACAAATATTAAACTAAAATACGTAGTATTAATTTATTAAAATTATAAAGTGAAAGCTAAACCATAGAAAAATTTTAATATTAAAACTCTTATTTATTTATTATTTCTTACTTTAAATTCAATTTATTACTTCAATTAATAAAGATATTGTAATAACAAAAATTTCCATTTTAACGTATTAACTTAAGCTAAATAGCATTAAGAAAATTTTATTAGTGTAATTAAATAGAAAGTAATTATTTAATAAATAAAAAAATAAAAAGTTTAAAATAATTGATAAGTTTTATTGGACGAATATGTTTAGAGATAAATGGTGTAGAAGAAACGGTATGGAGCTTAGGCTGCTTATTCTTCAATTTAAACTCGAATCGCAGTGGCTTTTAATGAGCAAAGACTTCGTTAAGTGAAAGAGAAAGAAACGAAGCTAACGAAAAGTAACAGGGAGATAGAAAGAGAAAAAATAAAAGAGAAATAAAAAATAAAGATGAAAAAGGTTACAGACTATAAGCAGAATGAGTTGTTCTACTAATCAAATGCGCGTATGTTTCGCATTAACCACATTAAAGCAAATCCTAATCTCGTATCACTACGGTTTATATATGTGTGTGTGTGTGTGTGTGTATGCGTTGGTATGTATAAGCAAATATACATATATGTATTGTGTTAAGTTAAAGTATCGCATCATCGATAAATAAAAACGACCTGATTTCTACTCAAAAAGAATTTACATTACAACTCAGGAAAATACATTTTTTCAACTT
The DNA here is from genome assembly GCA_018907185.1 of Platyscapa corneri. Taxonomy (NCBI): domain Eukaryota; kingdom Metazoa; phylum Arthropoda; class Insecta; order Hymenoptera; family Agaonidae; genus Platyscapa; species Platyscapa corneri. The sequence goes on along the minus strand of JACCHW010000057.1, from coordinate 655,632 downwards.
TAATGTACATTTATACTGTAGTAGGGCATCCGATATTGTACTACCCTGTATATTTTTACTACGACATTCTGTTAAGTATTTCTGCCGTCTAAAATAAGTCTAAATAACTTCGCTCTCTCAACCGTGATCCCTTTTTTCAGCGAATCCGCGTTAATAACTACCGACAACCGCCTAATTCGAAACCGCAATATTCGATGAGTTATGTAAATTGCGTCATACAAAAAAAATTCGTGCAACATAAACCACAGATGAATACGATAATGAAAAGATTCTATAAAAAACACAAGCCGCGTTTAAATGACGCGAAAGCACTGATTGAGTTTCGACTTTACCAATACTGTTGCTTGGTATGTGTACTGCTGACAAAGAACAAGACCGACTTACACTTTTTTCGGGAATTTTTCGCAACTCGCGATCAAAGTCACACTTTTAATTAAGTAGTGAGAGGTTTTTAAATTACGACTCGATGCCAGTCCACTCGATCTACCGTACGAGGGACCGTAAAAGACGATTTAACAAATCCTTTTCCATCGATATTAATGATGGAAAGGTAACTATCGACTGACAAAAAACAACCTTCTAATTTCCCGAAAATATAGCACTGCCTACAAACATGACAAAGAATATGATTTTAACATAGAAATTACCCGCAAAACTACTGACACTGAATACGTCTAAGCTTATAGCAGCACATACAATAATATGATAAGAGATATAAAAGCATAGTATATAAGATATTAGAGAGAAAATATGTATGAAGTAGTATGTAAACACGCGTAGTGTGATGATTAAAAATAATAACTGTATAAGTAGAAAATTACGTATAAATAAAAATAGTTATGTGCAAAGTTTTTGTATAAGTTAAAGAATTAAATCAAAATTTAAAAATTTTATAAAAAATGTAAACGCAAAGTGTGTAAGTTTATATTAAAATAAATATTTAAGTGTTTGTTTGTAATCATTATTGTTTTAAAATGTACTAGTTTAATTATGTAATTTATCACGATACTCTATATATTGTTTAGTAAACAATCAATAATAATAATAATATTCGCAAAATAAATATAAGTTTCTTCTTTTGCTTTTTAAACTATATAGTAATTACACTTTTGAATACATAAATTGTATCCACTGTGCTTTTATTTTTTTTAAAACCCAATTAGTTTTCTTCATACTTTTTTCTTTTCCATTTGATTTTCTATCCTTCTCGTTATAATTTCGATATAAATTTTGCGAACTGTATAGAAAAACATATAAAAAAACTTGATATAAATCAAATAGCGAAATTTCACTATAATTTTTTGTGTTAATTCAGTTGCTTTTGAATATTTGACAATATAATCTTACTTCTCTATCCCTCTAACATTTTTTCACCAGTTATAATTTTATTCACTAGTTTGTCAATTTTCTTTATCATCATCTTGTCTTTGTATTATTCTTTTAGTTTCATTTTGTTATAATTTCCTAAATTTTCTCTTTTCTTACGTCTTGTATTACTCCCGAATTCGCTTCCTGTTTATCCCTCTACACCCTTCCTTATCTCAACGTATATCCCTTCTCTACTTTTTTCCTTTATTCACTAATTTTCAGTAGCCTTTCCTAATTTTTTTTTTTTTATCTCTTATTGGCTTTTCTCTTTATCTTCTTAATGGTCGATGGTCATACTCTATCTTGTTCACAAATTTCATCGATTCTATTTCTCTCTCATTCTCTAATTTTTTACGATGAATTTCTACCAAATTTCTACCATAATCTATCACTGACGTTTATTGTTGACTTTTTTGTTGACAATTGTGTGTTCCACTCCCTCATTTATACCTTTCAATATTCACCTTATTAGTTTATGCTCTTCTTTGTTTATTATATAATGTAGAATATAGATTTCGAGCTCTTTTTTTATTGCTAGGTCGGTTTGTATATATTCTTTTTCCTTTATTTTCATTCAACTTATTTTTTATTTTTATTTTGTCTGATTTCTAATTGGACTCTGCCTTTGGCATTTCCTTTTTTATTTCCTCCTTTGTTCTGCGTGTCACAATCTCATTTTCTTTAGAAAAATTTGATAGTTTTAATACTCTAATCTACTTAGCCGGGCCACATTTCAAAACGTTATTTTTATTTTTTCTTTTTCCCTCTGTTATCTTCTTTACTGCTCTTGTTTCCTAAGATTCCTGTTTTCTTTCTCCCTTTTCCGCACAAACTCTTCTCTTCGCTCTTACCCTATTTGTACCCATCTATTTATCCCGTGAACTTCCGGTGTCTGCCGTTGTCGATTTCTCTATTTCTAATCTTTGAAATTATGCTTTGTTTTTTCGTTGTAGATTATTACTCCTTATTCCATCACTATTTTATTTAATTTGATTCTAGCTGCTCTTCTTTCTTCTCTTATTTTCTGCGTAAATTTTTTTACGTCTTCTTTTATTCTTTTCTGCTTAAATGTTAAGTCTTTTTCTAAAAATCGTATTGTCCTATTCAACTTTCATTATTTTTCCCTTATTCTCCTCTTTTTCATATATTACTTCTACATATTTAAATTTGCTCACTTTTATCCAACTCTAACCGAATTTGAATTTTAGTTCTAATTTCAATCTTTGTTTTAAAACCTGTTTCACTGTCGTTTCTTCTCTTTCTCTACAATAGCTTCTGTACAAGCTTCTTTTGAACAAATTTATTTCTCTTTTTGTACAATATTCTTCGCCTTGTTTTTCCTTTCTTTCTCTTCTACTATGCAATCCAACTCTTTTTCTTGTCTTTCTCCTCCTCTATTTTTTGACTTATTGTGGCTGTGTTATTAATGTCATCTCTTTCTTCTTTCTGTGTATGGTACTCCTCTTTTTACATCTCTTCGATGTTTTGCATTTATTTTCTATTATTCATTAATTCTGATTTCAGATTTCTGTTTTCTTATAATATTTTTTTAATTTTTGTTTTTGCTTTTCTTATCTCTTTTCAAAATTTTCTAATATCTTCTCTCTTTATTTATCTCTTTCTCTCGCTATTTTGCATCTTTTTCCCCAGTTTTTTCATCTTTTTTATTTCTCATAGAAGAACATTTACTTTTTATTCTTCTCCTTTGTTGATCGTACATCTGATACCTTTATTTTGGTTCATTTTCAAGCGTCTTCATTTTGGTTTAATATTTTATCATTTGTTTTCATCATTAACTTTCGCTTTTAAAGTGCGCTATGTACCTTTTAATGTCATTTACCGAACTCTGAGTTTACTTAGTTCTCTGCATTTATTATAAACTATACTAGCATCAGCACCTAATTTTTTCCGTTGGCATGAAAATTTTCTTATCAGAACTTAACTTCACTTTTATACCTTTTTTACATTATTTTTTTTCTCTATTATACTGCACTTATTTCTGTATTTTCCTTCTATTCACTTCTTCTATCATTTTTTTAGTACACTCTTTATTTATTCTTCTATACTTAGTCAAGATGTATAATGTATGAAATAACAAAAGTGTGAAATGTTTATATGTTAAAAATATTGAAAGCTCTTCACGAGTATATCTTGTGATGCACCCATTTAACGTGTTATCGGATGACTTAACAACTTCTCCGCGATAAAAAGTTCACTTTCCTATCAAGTACCAGGCATAAAAATTATTATTCTAATATGGTAATATATGAACGGACCATCAGCTGCCACTGAGCACCCCCCGCCCTACTATTAACACACATAAAGGTAATCATATATCCTACGATTGCATCTTGAACACTTTGTAATGATATACAACTTTTTAAGTCTGTGATATTTTCTTGAAATAGAGAGAGAGAGAGAGAGAGAGAGAGAGAGAGAAGGAATATGAGTTAAATTTTTACAAGCTATGAGTTTTCTATCTCTTTATTACTTTGTTTGTACGTAGAAAAGCTTTTGAATATTCCTCCTTTTTTTTAACTAACTTTTTTGTTGAATAAAAGATCACTGTGATCAATTTAAATTTACATTATATTATCATTTTCATTTAATAATAAACTACAAATTTAAGAATTTCTTCTTTTTAGAAAAAAATGTTTTGATTCATAAAAATTGTAAAATCTTGCAGATATTAAAAATGAATCATTTATAATTTTTTCTTTTAATTAAATAAATAACTTGAACATTTATTTTTTAAAATACATAGTTATTATTAATAATCATTGAAATTATTGAACTTCATCAATCTTAAAAAATCAATTTATTTCTGAGGATCATACAGGGACTTAAACTTTACAAAAATTACCATAATATCATGAGTTATTAATTCTACAATATATTAAACAAATAATTGATAATTTTTTATTTTTGAAAAATTGAGGTAATAGAGTTTTTTGATAAAAAATCCTTCGATAAATGTTATTATGAATTTATTTATATAAATGAATAGAAATTATAAGTCAATAGTGGAATCCAGCAGTGATAGAAATAGAAAATCTACGTACACTGCACTGAGGCACAAAGAGAATAAAAGAATAGCAAAACAAAGAGAAAGATACAAGGATAATCTATGACATAACATGGACGAGCTAGTGGTATCATCAAACTACGTAATTGATTCTCGGTTAAACAATGAATCTCAGCGTGAAATTCTCTCTCTCTCTCTCTCTCTCTCTCTCTCTCTCTCATACTATACGAGGCTTATTTATACGGTTTTGTTTATTTCTATCTTTTATGCTGGATCGTAATTTCGCGCTTTGCCTGATTTAAAATTGTAGAAATGTTTTTCAACATTTCTTTGACTCAACGCTCTTCTGACACAATTGCAAATATAACTCACCTAATTATGTATGATGTACCCGTTTAGTTACATTTAATGTAATTTATGTGGATATACGTTGAACGTTTACTCATTGATATCTTTTATTTTCTACGTTGCAATTTAAGTCATGAAAGGTGTGATTTTGACGAATAGAATTTATTAAAAAGGTTTTATAATGGTTATTTTATTACTTTCGTGGTACTTAGACTACTATTTTCTAACTGTATTAGAAAAACTTCATTTATGAAAGAATATTATCTAATATATTATTCAATGAAAAGAATAATATTTAATATTTTTAATTTCGAAGAATTTGAGTTAGTTTTCTTTTGCGTTTACGAAAAGCATTATTTTGAGAAGTAAACAATAAATAATAAAGATGATAAACGTTTAACTGATTTTCTCAACAATAATTAGGCACAGCATTATGTTTGGTATTATTTTATAAAAATAAAACTTTAATTCGTATCCGTGAAAAGTGTTCGTTTTTTCACTTTATTTAAAAAATCGAAAAAATTAATTTTCATAAATAGCAAATCTTAGTATCAATTATTAATTTGGTGTTTCCAAATCGAAAAGATTATTTAGGACTAAATTTTATTGTATTTTATTGATTCAGTGATAATTAATTATTATAAAAACGTATTATGCAAGTAATACTACACATTATAAATGTTACTGTCAACAGTTATAAATTTATTAAAATTATAAATAATGAAAGACTCGTTTAAAAATATAATAAATAACTTTTCTTATAAATTTTTATATGCTTATACTAAAGACCGAGTTTAATGAATATGGAAGTGCGTGTTTTCGTGTTTCTCCGTTCCGACTTGGCTACCCTGGGTCAATAAATGGCAATGCCGATGTGCACCAAGCAGAAGACTCTTCTTACCTTAAAACAATTCTCAAATAAAAAAGACGTCTCACCTTTAAAGAGATGCTCAATACAAAGGAAGAAAAAATAAAAAAAGTGCGTTTTTATCAGTTGGCGTTTAGCAAAGGTGGCGTCCAAGGCACCGTTAGGTACCACAAAAGGCTAAACCTAAATCTATAAGTGCTACAAAGTACTTCCGAGAGTACTTAAAAAAGCTCGAGAAAACGTTTAAGTTCGAATTTTCGGGCGGTCAGCTGCTCTCGGTGTCACAGCACCGAATCAGAGGTCGTGGGGATGATCATGAGTACCACCGTCTGGCCCATGTTTTCAGCTTCGATAATCCAAGATTGATGACATTGAAGAACTCATCGGCCTGGTAGACTAACCGGAGAGGATAGAAGTTAAATCTGTGAGAGTAGCAAGGAAAAGATTTATAGTAAAATTAGTTTACGCCTATTATCATGGGCATTATCAGGCCTATTATTAAGAGTCCACAATGTAAATTTCCGCTGAATGAACTTTTCAATAAATTTGCACATTTTTTTGAGTTAAAAAAATTAATTTAACTTAACAAAAATAAGAAGTGAATCAAGAGTAGAAGCAATTCATGAGCAAAACATGAAAAAGAAAAATACAAAGATAAAGGAATTAAGCTTGAATAAAATCAGTTTAAGCTGATCACTAAACAATTAGAAATTTTTAATCGCTAATACATAATATAATAAATATAATATTTTAAATTTTAATTACTTTTCGATAAATTTAAAAGATTTTGCTTCATAATATAAGATTAAATTACAATGCCAATTAAATATAATGAACGCGTTTATGTTATTGGCTTAAGTATGTTGGAGACATATACGAATGCAATCGATAAGAAATTAGGATCAAATTTGAAACATTCAATAATTGAAGCAATATTGGGATAAATTAATTGGACAGGAAATTCTTGAAAACAAGAAGATACGAATAAATGGAGATTCTTAGATTTCTAGATATAACTCACTGAATTAGGAAGGATTACTATGTCATCGTTCATACGTCATGTTGTGCATAGTAGATCAAATAATCCGTTGCATACTTATTCGATAGAGTAAGATCGATTTTAAACCAGAAAAGTGATATTTATTGAAATTGTTTTAATGAGGTTGATTTTCAACAATTTATAAAAACAGCCCTGTCTTCTCCGCTACACGTACTCTACTCGTTTAATCATTTTCCTTTTTCGACTTTTCTGTTTATTAACTTATTTTATTTTGTATTCATTTTTACTTTTCTCCTTTTGCGTTCCTTTGTCAAAGCTGTTGCGCGTCTTCGTTTTGTTATCCAAGTGATGCATTTCGTTTGTCGTGGTAGAGAAATTTTATGCGTTAAGAAATGTATCGTCATCGCAACAAAAATATTGTCAAAACAAGAGGTGAAAAATTACACCAAACGATGTTTGTCAGATGATGGGTAAACGAAAACATTTACTTTTAAACAGTGGAACGTGAATGTATTCTATTGACTGAAGACTTATGGATGTGTAAATGAAGCTTGTCATCATTTCAATCATTTCATATATTCTTATGACAAAAAAGAGGTGTGACAGGAAGTTTTTGTAGAAAATTTCCAAATACTTATTTTTTATTATTATATAAATTACTGGATAGATCGTCCTTGGTTTCACGAACCGACTAACCATTCATTTCAAAGAACTGATAAATACTTCAATGTTCGGTTCAATGATCAATTCATTTTATTATTATATAGAATTATTAATTTTTATTTATAATATATGATTTTTAATTTCACCAATATTAGTCACGCTACCTTGTTAAATAATTTACAATATTAATTTTTTGTATAATACCATTTAAATTTTAATGAAATGCTTGAAATTATTATTTAAAATATATTTAATAATACTAAATTCATATAACACAATCTACGAAAATTCTGTATTTCAACTTTATAAATAATTATTTGAATTAAAAATTAAAAAATGATTTTATCATAATTAAAAGTAGACAAAATTATTAATTTGCCTACTATTTACAAAACGTAAATAAAGTGTCTATTTTAATAAATAGTATTTTCTTGTTTTAATTAATAATAATGAAATTAATTTTTGGATTTATTAAAACACTATGTACTTTGTTTTAAATATAATTTTATACATATTTATTTATACAGTACCAATGTTTATCTTAATTACTAATATTATTTCAATTATTATGATTTTGCCATTGTATGTCTATTTTTTTCTCGTTTATTTTATTTAAGTTCACAAATTTTGGCCATGTTATTACATATCGATAATGATAATGTTATTGTGTGTGTTATTGTTGTGATGATGAGAAAATTTTGCAACGAGCTAAAGAAATATTATTTTCTTTCAATGCAATACTTCTCTACATATATAATATTTATAATTTCTCTAATTTAATAGCTTGTCTGCTATGATTATAAAAAAGAAGAAATAGTAGACGAGCAAGCATTTTCATGGTTACCAGTGAGGCACTGATTCAAATTTAGAATTACTAAATACTGAAATAAATACTGAATTACCTCCAAATGTATTATTTTTAACTAAAGAATATTATTTTGCCTAAAAATTATTTGAATTACAAAATTATGAATTTTAAAATATTTTATAACTGATATGTTATAAATAAAAGTATAAATTGGCATAAAAGTGTATCTAATTTAATTTATCCATTTGAAAATTGAATAAAATTGATTTATATTATATTACTTAAAATATTTTTAGATTATTTTTTTAGATCTATAAATTAATTTTGTTACAATTTTATTTTCTTAAATTAAATTCATTATTTTGTATATTGATTAGTCGCAAAAATAATAAAACCCTTTAAGTTGCAAACAAGAACAATAAAAATCAAATATCCTAAATAAAAAAGTTAAATGTTGTAAAATCTTTGAAAATAATTATTTTGTATTTTCAGTTAAGTTGAATTCACGATTGTAGCGGTGCCTCCATCTGTACTAGCTTGCATCAACCAAACATATCACACGACTTCGTTATGAAAGCTTTCACACGCAGTTCGTTTGCGTAGTGAAAATGAAATATAAGCTGTCGTCTATGATTTATCCCGTCGTGCGGATCGTTGGTTTTCGTTGTCATGTTATTCATCAACAGTTTGTACTGATAAGGTCACTGCATGAATTTAGATCGTCAACGTGAAACTGTCGGTCTTTTCTATTAGAAGCTGGAAACTCTTTGAAAGATCTTTTTTCTTTCTTTTTCCTTCCCTCCTCTACGTACTCACATCCTTTTCGATAATTTTCAGTAAACATGTTTATTTAAACTTAAGTGATTAATAGAAACTTTTTTCAAATATTTTTCATGGAAAAACTTTAATCGGCATACATTTTTACTCCGACGCTATTGAGATCTTGTTCAATTATTGAGCATGCAGGAATTAAAAAAAATTTTTTTTTCAAATATGTTGCATTTCAGATTTAATTTTTGTTATTATTATTACATTATAATAAACTTTATTTACAAAAATATAAATTCGTTACTTATAATAATGAATTAAAATTTTACTAAACTGAATCAATTTCATTTTTTACAACGCATGATAAATGTCATACGTATATATATATATATATATATATATATATATGACTTATAAAAGCAATTGATATATATGTAATACGCTCTTACCACTCATTTATTACGCCATAAATTTTAGGATATTTCATATTAACGTACTTTATATTATTTCAAATACCGTGATTCTACCAAATATTATAAAAATACTTACTATATCTTAATATATCATTATAAGATAAATAATAATTTTTTACTATATTTAGAATTATTTGAAAGAATTATTCGTACTATTAAAAAATTTCAAACAAAATATAAATAAAAATAAAAAAACTTTACATCGTTAATTTTTAAGTCAAGTTCAAATGCTTAAAACTTAATTTCTTCTAGTCCAGTATAAAAATTTACAGATGGACATGAAGATAGTAATGTATATTTTGAAATCGATAAGTTTATTTCGTGTAATATTTGATTAACTTTATTATAACTCAAAATTAACTTTATCGAATCATATATAATTTCAATTTAAAATTAGTGTAAATGAATTCAAATTTTTATCAATTAGGAATTTTAGAAACTTTTCTTAAATTTAAATTAAAAATTATTGATATTTATTAATGGCTATTTAAAAAATATGTACCAAAAACATTTAGTATTATTATATATTCACATTTGAATCATAATTTTGTTGATATTTAGTTATTAATGTTTGGCTACAGTAGTCGTCATAATATAAATATTTTACAAGATATAAAACTTGATATAGATTTACTCAAGCATAAATAATTTATTCAGTTGAAATAAATTAATAAATTTAAAAAATTTAAATTAAATGTTTAATAAACATTAATTTTAAATAGTGTTTGATTGAATTAAAATAATGATCCTTGAAAAAGAATATTATATTAGATTGTGTCTTTCAATTAAAATTGATTTTTGTCTTCTAAAGGTATTATTATTTGTAGGAAAAAATATTTAACTAGCAACATTTAAATTAAGACTTTTTTTGGAACTGTACAAATACAGGATGGGTATTCATTCTGTGTTTGCAGTTTTCATCTTTGCCTTTCTTTTATTTTCTCATGCATAGATATGTATGTGTGAAGTAAGCACCGATCGATCGAACGTTACTGGATCTCCCGTTTCTTCACTCTATTCCTTCTTTTTTATCAACTCCTTCGGTTCTTTCTTCTTAGCTCTTCGTTAAAACGATGCGCGGTGCACCGGATATATACTTTAAGACAAGCACCTCGTTGCAAAATTTATGCGTGTATGCGCTTTTGAGAATTCTTATATCTCTTTTTCTTGGTTGCTCGTTCTCACGACAGGTTTGTCTACGCGAATCCATAGTGTGTTTTTAAACGAGTACAAGCATACACTTAAATGTTTATTTACGTGCTTTTTTATTTAGGTTTTTATTTTTTAATTAGTTAGAGTTATTTGTTGTGATACTATTGAATGTTTCATATGATTTTCATTATTGAAATATTAGAATTAACCACAAGTGCTATAAATTAAAAGTCATCGTTGGGAACATCGAAACTTTAATTATTTAATTTCTAATCAAATGGGGTTGATTCATTTAGAATAAAATAAACTAAATAATCAGAAAATTATTAATTTAAAACAAAATTAAAAGTTATATCTACTTTTGACTTACAAATCTTGCAGATGGTTAATATTTTAATATATTTATATTCTTTGTCTTTGTGTGTGTGTGTGTGGGTGTGTGTGTGTGTACAAATTCTTATTTAGGTTTCGATGAAAATATAGACCTTTATTCAAATAATATAATATATTTGAAATATTATATTGCATCGAAACGACTTTTCAGTCTAATAAATTGCTCATAAAATAACTACATTAAATTATAACTAAATTAATTATAAAGGAAACTACTTGTAAAGTTTTGCACTTGAAAATAGCTTCATGAAACAGCACCTTATAGAAAACATTACATAACGAAGGACAGAACCAAAATGGTTAAGCATATCTTCGATTTTTATTGTTTATGAATTTTATACACACTTTTGACTGGATAAAAAAAATTATATTCTTATAAGAAGTAAATTTAATTTAATTACGTCTTAAATCGTTTTATTCTATTATACATGTGTATATATTAGAAAAGCTAAATGAGTAATCTATTAATTAATGAGCGTTAATAAGATGAAAAGATATAAGAAGTATGAGTGCATCCTTCGTAATTCATTTCATAATCTAAATACATCATTATCATTGATTGACCTTTAATTTACGAAAGTTCGAACAAGTAAATAATTATTTTAATACTGAAAATATGTATTATGTTTTTAAAAAATATTGAAACAAAATAAATAAGATGGAAAATAAAAAAATCTGCTTATATATTGGTATTCTATATAGACATTGTTAACTAATGTTTGTTTTATAAGTTTATGTTTTTTATTACTTTATTAACATTAAAGTAATAAAAGGACATAATATAATAATATAATATAATATAACCAAATATAATATTGGGACATTATTGAAACGAGAAATATTATCTACTATTCTATATAAATGTGAGAATTATATATTTATATGAATTAAAATATATCAATAAGATTTTAAGCTTTGATTTTATAAATTTATATCTTACAAATTTGAATAAATTTATAAGAATGATTTTCTTATCTTTTTACAAGTTCTGTGCCTACTTTCAAGAAACAAGATATTCAGACTGCATGTGTTCTATAATTGCTTGCCGTTTGTGAGATAATAATCAGTCATATTTTATCAAAGTGATTAAAAGAAATTGAAGCTTGTGGATACAGTTCAAAAAGAAAGATTTTCAAAGAAGTAAGAGAGTAAGTTTTCATTTTTACAATAGGATAATGGGATTTAACAAATATGATTATTTTATTAAAAAATTCCGTTTCTCTCAATACTAAATTAAGAATTTAATACAGCCATTACTTATGTAAATATAATAAAAATATTTTGAAGTGTTGTGTAGTACGTAAAGCATCTTATGGTGGAACGATGATGTGATGCTGCTGGACAACAGTCTACGGATCATTCGTACATTGCTAACAGGCGGGGGGGGGGGAAAGGATGATTCTGTGAGTGTATATATTTAAAATCTCTGTAAAATTGTTTGCTATCCCTCTCAATGGAGCTGCTCTTAAATCAAAATGCAGAAAATTACTCTATACCTCGAAGCTCTTCAATATACACAACATGTATGCACAGTACATGTATGCACACAGGGCATATACCAGGTAACTCGAGGTCTTCTCTCAACATAGAACAATAAACTTACTTTTTATCAGTATCATGTTTTCGGTAACTTCGCTATTTTGAGTTCAACGCCAATAAGCAATAAAACTCATGCATAACACAAGTAGACTAGTGAGTATTTTTTATTTTTAAATTATTACAGCTTATATAAAAAACTTAATACCATCTCTCGTATCTTTTATATAAATGCTTGCTTATATTACTTATATATTTCATACCTAATATTAAATCAATTTTTTGTTTGATTTATTCAACCAAATTAATTAAATTTAATTAATTAAATTAAAGTAATAAATATTTTTTATATATATATTATAATAAATATGTAATAGTCAGGAATTGACTTTCTTGGTTTTAATAAAATTTGTATCACTTTTTTAAATTTATTATTTATTTGCAATTTGCTTGTTACAATAATCAGTTCGCTTTATTTGGTAAACCTCAACTTGAACTTATAATAATTGGTAGAAAAAAGTAATTTGAGTCGGTTCAAGGTATGAATTGAAATATTTTGATCAAAGATAGGAAAGACAGTGTGTAGTACGGGAAAACGGAGGGATTTTTATACGCGGGAAAAGTCAATCAGAAGCGTTTATGCTTCGGAGGAAATAGATAAATGTCGAAAGGTTAAAAAAAAATATAGTTTTATGACAAGACAGTTTGAGCAGCGGTTTCCGGAAAATGCATAGTTTTATACGTGATTGGAATATTGTTTCATTTTTGGGGAAAATGGATAGATGTCAAAAGGATTTTAAAACATGAAAAAAATTTAACTGCATACGGTTTCTCGGTACAGAGTGCTAATCGTAAATTTAGAAGCATGCGAGAGCCGTAGTATGTACGTGTGTGCACTACAATCATATGTAATAAACTAAATTTAAATTGATCAATAATCAAAGGCCAACCGAATCAGAGCCTTTGCGTAATCTTTAATACATACAACAACTATCAAAGTTTTATTGTGAATAGTTAAATTATATAAACATGAATAATATTACATGCCTATCTATTTTCCGTTTAATCATGTTCAGATAAGAACAGTTTCGATGAATTCTGCTCTTGTTAGTAATGGCTTAGTTAGTATCAGAAAGAAATTTTTACAATGACTCTATTATTATTGATATCCATTACAAGTTTAAGGTGGATTTTATATAGTTATTTATTTATTTGGATATTATTTTAAATACTAATTTAATATTTTTTAAATTTAATTAATGCTCTATGATTTGATTAATCAATCAAAGTAAACTGTAATAAGTGTAATGCTTTAACAACGATTACTTTTTATATTTGTAAAGACTGTATATGTATTGTAAATAATATTAGTGATAGTAAGCATTGAAATGTATGATAAATGTACGATAAGCTTTTTAACTTTAAACATTTTTTTTTAAACATCAATTCGAACTTTCGACATTATTTATTGTATTAGCGCATTAAATAAACCAAAAATTTTCGACGATAAGTTCGAGAAAAGCGACTTTTTAGGAGAGTGATAACAGTAGCTAGTATGCAAACCGCTAATTTTTCTTACTTTTTCTCAAAACCTCTGTCTCTTTTTTTTAGCATGGTTTGATTAGAAACAGTCACAATTTTATGATTTGTTTTCTATAAATATAAGAATTGCAGATGAAAAAGAGAGAAATACGATGTTGTCGAGTTTATATCGTAATTACATTTTTCTTTCGTTTGTATTCTTTATTTGTCAGTAGGCCAGATGGGTGAGAATGTAAATATGGATATGGAATGGAAATAATAGATCGTTTAATATAATTTCGCATTGATGCGCACTACATTTAAATCGCACCAATCGCGTGCTCTGATATCTGCACATGAAAAATATAATGCAAACGTACATCGCAGACAATAATGCCATTCGTACTCAATGCGTAATGGATTTTCGTTTAGTATTTTTATAAACGGAGGTTCAAAAAAGCCCAAAGATCAAGCGCCAAAAGAATTTTTCATTTATAAAATTTATTTTAGTAATTTACAATTTTAATATTTATTATCTAATGTTATTAAAATTTAATATTTTTTTATTTCTGTACTTATACCATTAAGTAAATGGTACGTTATACGAACGGAGGATGCGGTGAGACTGATTTTATACGCACTTGATTAAATTTTTGTTTTTTTTCTAATATAATATTTCTAATTGATACGTTATAATAGGCTTACTTGTTTATTTAAGAAGTAACTTTTTATACATTTTAATATTAAATCGATGAAAATAAATCGATACATTTTGTTTAATATGAAGTAAGTTTAAAAACATTTGAATAAACTAAAATTATCTAAATATTATATATATATATATTTACGTGCGAAAAACTTGATTTTAATAATAAACCTAATTAAATTTACGTTATATTCATATATAATTTTATAAATTACTCTTTAACATAATCAAGCTTTCTTTAATTATTTTACCGAATGGCAATAACGGAACTATTTCGAGAAAAAATAAGAAAGAGAAACATCGAGTTTCTTTTGCTGCAATAAGTATTAACGCGCCAAAGATAATAATAAAGTTGTACCTAGAATAATATATAATAAGGTAATATAAATTCTCAATGGATAAAAAGTAGACGACTAAAATGTCAGAAGGTTATTATAAGATTCGGAAAATAAATTATATACGTTTGCCCCTTTTACCTCTAACTGTTTAGCATCTTTCATGCTTCAACTGCAAAACTTGCTCGTGTGCGTCTACAAAATTTTGCTTTTTGCCGTGCGTGGTTGATATTTAAATACATTATCATAACAATGCAGTCGAGCCTCCGCGTGTATACGCGGTAGTTAATGTCATGCCAATGCAAACCAACTTTGCGTTGGTAGCGCTTTTCACTAAAGGTATTGCGCAAATGCCGTGTTTATTACTTGCGCCTTTCAGATGCGTATGTTTATGAACATACTTTTAGATGTTTATATACTCTAACGTAAAATTATCTACTCATAGAGAGTATACATAGAGGTGCCAAACATGTAGTAGATTAACGTGTTTTTGAAAACTTACTATACAAATAGGCTGATTTTAATTTTTGAATATTTTTTTGAATAATACTAGACTCTTACACAATTTATTGTTATCTTCTGATTTGTTGTATTACATATAAAATATATTTTTAATCATATAGACAAGCAGAAGTTTTTCAATAATTTAAAATTATTGTTCATTTTTAATAATATTGTTCTCTTATGCAAATAGTATTATTATAATTTGTAGAATTTATTAGTTTCATAAGTCAAAGTACGATTTTTAAATGTTCATTGTTTATTTTGTCGAGCTTTCACAATTTCACAATCAATTTTTAACAATGGTTATAGAAACAGCAAAAATTATATTTATTAATGGAAATAAATACATTTTTAAAATAAAATTATATTATAAAATTTGTGGCAAGTATTATTGAAGTATGGAAGAAATAGGTAATGTTTTTATGAGATAAATTATTTCGTATTTCTAGGATATATTTGTCTTTTCAAAATTATGTATTACGTATATTTATATAGTAAAATTAGTTGTAAAATTTTCCAGAAATATTTTTATAATTTATGATATGATATAATAAATTTAACGCTTTTTTAAATAAAATTAAAATGCAAGAATTAAGAATAGAAAGATTGATTTTAGTTGATTTTAAATTGTGTAAAATCGGTTTCCTAAACAAGGAGAAAATGATATTTTGGATTAAAATAAATAGACTTATTTTTATTTAATAATATTTATATATATCTAATCTATCCTCGTTTTTCAGAAGATCACTTCTGATCAAAAATAATATTCGTATAAACGGTGTGCGAGTGAGTTTTATGATACTCAATTGCACTTTTTACCGATTGTATTCTAATTTTTTTTCTTTATTCAGTATCCCTTTGTTTGTGTCAATGTCTTTTTTTATTCTGCTTTTATAATATTAGGTAAATTTATGAATTAGGTGCACGTAAAACGATCGTGAAAACGCTGTGAAGCGATTAGAACGTTTTTGTTCTTACACGTGTGACCTTTTCGGGCAAGTGGGCACACTATCCGGTAAAGGTCTTTGCATCCTCCTTATTGCAATATTTAAAAAAACATAGAAGTAGTATTCATCGAATACACTTGTTATTTAATCCTATAAGATGCCACACGTACGTATTACGTAAATCTAAAGCGTGTAAGTGGATGTGTAGGTAAGATTCGCAATAAATCTACCAGATGTTAGAATAGACTACTATTTCGCGCGCATACTGAAAAATAATACACTTACTTAGTAAATGATCGAGTTCACGGAATAGCTGATACAAACGAAAGGAGAGCCTATCAATTTCAAAATTGACTTCGATCAACTTTATACACATGCGGGTTCAAAGATCGAATCGACATTAACACAGTAGGCAAAATTGGCTTTTTTCAACGATACTTTATCTTTCAATTATCTGATTATGTCGTTTTGTTGATGTGCAGAATTCAGCTATGATGACCGCAAGTTAATTTTGAGGGTGAATGCTTGGATCGCTTCTAATTTTACGGTCAGTAAAGGTAGAAAGCGATGATTCTTCGTTAATCAAAACAGGATTTTTATATATCTTGCTGTATTCCATATATATTTTTTGGTGTTTAATTCTTTTTCGTACAAAATAAATAAACTTTTCTTGTTATAAGCCAGTCAGAAATTACTCTTTAAGAACATTTTTTCTCTGCATTTTAAAATTATCATTCGAGGATATTATAATTAATATCGGGGCATTAAATTTAGTAAGGATATATTATATTGGTATGTGGTACGTTTAATGATAATTATTTTTATCTTTTACTTACAGATACGAAGGTGAATTGTACTAATCGATTTGGCTAGTTTTATTTAATAGATTGACTCTCAATATATAATGATAAATATATATTTGCGGTAAGACAAGCTATTATTTTAAACTATTGTTTCGTTGCTCTATTGTTAAATTGTGTAATTTATGTTATTAATAATTTAAGAATAAATAAAAAAATTTTTATTCGTATTCAATTTACGTGGACAAATGTGAGGAAATTCTGTACAACGTTTTTAGCACTTATATATTTCATCTAGATTAGCAAGTTTTTAATTTTTTGAAAATTAGCTATTTCGTATAATGTTTGAATGAAGTATTCTTTTAGAATTCATATCTCTAATTAAATTAGGATATTTAAAACATTTTTATTTTTAACTTTAGTGTTTACATCTTAATTTATAGAAAATTTTAATATTTGTACCAAGTAAAAGTTTATTTTATTATTTATTATTATTATATCAATGCAGATAAATAAAAAAAATATATATTTAATTTTTTTCCATTAAAATTATTTTTTTAATAAAAATGTGTTTAAGTGGAAAGAAATAATCAACTTCAAGATTTGCTTGGCACAATAATTAAATTTGAGTATCCTAAATTAACAATTATAATGATCCCCTACATATATGGCTTATAAACAGCTTTAAAGCTAATATTTCATTATTATTTATATTCAACATTATTAAATTGAGGCTATAATTACTTATTTCAAACTGATTAAAATGAAAACTTTTATTTTACTTAGAATAATTGAAAAATAATTTTAATTTTTTTTTATATTTATTTGTGTTCCATATTTTTTTAGTTTTGATTTTTATCTATTCAATATTGTGTCTCATATATATTAAAGATTATATGAACACTTCACTATCATAATTTTATATAAAAATCGATATAGTAAAAAAATACAGTCGATATTATTATTAGTCAGTTTTTGGTATTTTATTATGAAAAATATATTTAACGTTCATATGATGAATGCACATTACGCGGTAAGGTAAATTTATAACATAAATTTATAATATATATGAGGAGTACGAGTACGGTAACGACACAAGAGTAAAATCAGTTCATTGATTTCATGGCGGTATGGTCTCGAAAGTATGCATACACCTTGAGGAACCTTGTACAATATGCACATAAATAAATCAATGCCCAAAATTTTCTAAGGTTCCTACGCAACCGTCAGTTAATCCATGCATAGATGAGCTGAAATGCAGGAAGCCTTTGCGTGGGTCGATGGGAAAGGGAAGTAACGGAAAAAGAGTGCAAGAGGAGCTTTGAAATTTGTTGAAAATTGCCCAAAGGTATAGGTGTCCTTTTCTCTGCATATATATCTATGTATCAAGTATTGTTGTAAATTCTCATTTTTCCAAAAACGGATGAATCATTCTGTGATTAGTGTGAAAATAATTTCAGTTTCTCTAGCTTCGAATAATTTCTGTTTTTGTTTGAATCGATGATGGAGTTTTGAAAGAGGATTTCCATAATAATTCATAGCTATGGTACTTTCTACATCAGAGCTTATACATAATACACAATCATAATTACAGAATAACGTGGAATACAATGTGCATTTATATATTGTAAAATTTTTATCTTTTAAATTATAACAGATCACTAAAATTATGAACTTTAAAATTTTTAGTTTTTTATTACTTTTCCATGATTTTACCGAAAAATTTAGTTAATATGTTCGTCTATTTTTAAACACACTCTCAGTGGAATTTACACACTTATTAATTTCAAAAACTTTGACAAAATTTTGTTTTGCTCACTTTCATTTCATACAATTATTTCTTCCGGAAATCTTTAATTGGATTCTACTTTGTTTCTTTAAATATTTTAGTTGATTTTTATCTGTTTTTATTAAAATTATGCTGAGAAAATTTATTTTTTCAGATTATAAGTTACTTAATTGCTGCATGTGGATACAGAACTAAAAGAACAAATCAAATTAAATAAAAGAATTTTGAATACTTGAAATTTGCAAAGTTTTCGGAACAGCGTCGTTGAGGTTATTCCAAACTTCTAGATCGGTTGCAATGTTTCTTAGTACGAAGTCAAATGTCAGTTTAGTGCTCAATCGATATATTCAAAATACTTAAATCGCTTCGCGTTATTTTATGTTGACCCGAGCTTTAAGGTGCTGTAGGATTATTTGTATTTTAAATAATTAATACTACATTCAGATTTGTTTAAATATTATATAATATATTTCGTTCCATTTTAAGTTACAATATTCGTTCAATGCTCGTGCATTGAGAAACGAGAAAAGACTGACTATTTTATGTGTAACGATATAACGTATTATTTTAAATTGTTATTGTTTCTAGATTCTCGTTATTTCATAGTATTGATGGTCGACTTGCCCTTTGAATCTATGATTTCTTTTCGGTTCATAGACTAAAAAGCGCAGCAGTCTTCCCGGTAGTCCACTCGACTGTCCGTCGCCACAATGCCAATACGTTTTGTTCGCTGAAACGGTCATAATATACATATTTTAATAATGTTGTTGAATAGTTATTATGTGTGAGTTATGTAGAATCTATAAGTAAACATTTGGAAATGTCTAAGGTTTATAAATACTTTCAAAAGGTTAGTAAATAAATCAAAAACTAAATTTGATCTTTAAATATTATTTTTACTTTTATTTGCTAAAATCCAAAAGTTAAAATAGATATTACAATGAAAAGTTTATTAAATATAAAATCAGCTTTATTCATCTTTCTATCAAACAAAAATAAAAAAATAAAATAAAAAAATAAAGTATAAAAATATGCTATTATCTTATTGACAGATTTTGCAAACAATGTGCTAGTACATTACTATAATGGTATTATACGAGATAGTCATCAAGATGGATGGAGGGTAGTACAAAAAAGACAATGAAAAAATACGAAAGACGAAATGCACCGGATACCTAGTGAATTCTTGGTGATACGAGTATAGGTGGATTGTTGTTGTCTTTCCTTTGAAGTACTGCTGATGAAGTACGGAGTAATAGTATTTGGACTTGTACAGCATTAAATT
This sequence comes from Platyscapa corneri, assembly GCA_018907185.1. NCBI lineage: Eukaryota > Metazoa > Arthropoda > Insecta > Hymenoptera > Agaonidae > Platyscapa > Platyscapa corneri. The sequence goes on along the minus strand of JACCHW010000057.1, from coordinate 635,343 downwards.
CGTTACACCTAGACCTATTTTGTTGTTGTTGTGTTGTCCTGATAGTATATCCATGTTTATGTCCGTGAAAGTAAATGTTGTGCTTTATTAGACAAAAGCAATAAAGTAAAGTCAATTATTTAGTTTATAGTGACAAAAACTGACTAAAAAAAGTAACCTAAACTGATTCATTATCCCATTTTCAAGAAATTTCCAACAATCTAAGTTTCAATCTATATTTTTTTCGGTGCTTATCTTTATCTACAAATTGTCATTTAAATATTTCATGAAAAGTAATAAAGATATTATTTAGATATGCAATATATAATTTAAAGATATAAAGTATTTATTGCGAATAACAAAACCTTACGATAAATTTTTTTAGTATTTATTTTAAAATACGGAAAGTTTTATATTTTAAGAAATTCGGATGAAAATATTTTTTATAATATTTATTTGATATATCATTAATGATCAATTATTTTTTTTGCTTGAAGTGGCATCTTTGAAATAATTTTCAACTTGTAGTCTGATCAATTAGTTCAGACTATGTTTTCATATTTAGTTTGTACTACAAAACATAAGATATAAATGAATCTATTAGAAAAACTAACAAAAGATAGTTACTACGTTTATGTTTATGTTAACGTATTTCATATAGACTTTAGGCATTGTTTATTTTTAACATTATAAATAATACATTATTTTTTAATTGAATGAATAAAAGTGAAACAAATAATAATAAAATTTATTATTTATTCTTCTTAAACGTTCTTGCAAAATTAAATTATATGAATGAATGATTGAAATTTAAGTTTTGCGAATAACAATATTCAATGAAAAATATATAGAGAGATAAAAATTTAAAAGACAAACATGCTGCTTTAAATACTTCACATTGAATTTCATAATATTTCATCATATGAAATACACTTAAACTTATTTATTTATTATATCTGTATAATTTATGCAAAAAAATTATTTATGTTATTATTAAAAAATTTAAGTAATTAAAATTTAAAAAACTTTTGATATATTTACCTCCGTAAAATAATCTTCGAAATTATAAACTTTATTTAAATCTATTATTATATTTTAAAAAATTCCTAGTAAGTATTAGCGTTCAAAAGCTTTGGTAATTTTTTGATAGACTTGTAAGTTAAACTTCATAAATAATGGTATTTTTCATCATAGGTTGAGTTTGTTGCACATTAATCGAACGTAAATATCTTTACGTAATTAAATTAACACATAAAAAATCGAGCGTTTTATAAATTCAAGTCATTATTTCGTTAAGATAAAGTACTTATGCTGCCTACCAAACACATTAATTACGAGAAAAATTGCATTCGATGTTCGACAAAGTAAAGGGCGAACCATGACTAATTAGTAAACTGCACATAGTAAAAAATACTACTCGGCTCTAGAAACATGCGTGGAGGTAGAGAAAGTAGACGTTGGCTTGGATAAATAAAGAAAAAAGGCTTACGTCCAGTAGATGAGGAATGCAAAATAGTGCTGACTCGTGTCGTCATGCTAATATCGCCATATTGTATGAAACACTAAAGTGAAAAAGGAAAAACGAAAGGTGGCATTTTGGGTTTGGGATAAGTACCATTACTACTGATTCTTTTTAACTTTTCAGGATAGTCGGTTTGTCTGTCCTCTATTTTTTCTTTATTCATTTTGTAACAAACGTTAACAGGAGGCGTTTTTCATTATCCACAAAATCTGTTTACTTTATTTTTTGGGATTTAAGATGAATTTCATCTTTTGTGAAAATGTTTCCTTTTTTCTCGCTGTATTATGAATAATATAGACATTTTTATTATCATTTCATATTAGTTTAATATTGCTTATCAATAGAGTCAAGTGCAAAACAATCCATGTTATGTTTCATAGGTAATAGTTACTGTTTCTTTATTATACTTTTGAAAGTTTAAAATGTCAGTAACTTATCTCTGTTTGCTAACTGGTGGAGAAAAAGCTTAACATTTCTAAGTTAATAAGGAAGCTAAATGATTATCCATGAGTAAGTATAACAAGTTGTATACGGTGCCGTATAACATACTCAGCCTTTACATAAATTTACATATTTTCTATTTGTTATTACAGATTTATTCCTAAGATCAAAAATTACAAATTCGATATAGTTATTATATTTATTTTATTAAAAATATGTTTCTAAAAAATTCATGTATTTTACATCTAAAATATATTTAATTAAATTGATCATGCTACAATTGATATAACGCAATTACGATTACTTTGTATTATAATAATTTTCAGTATTGGATCGATAGTCTGACTGAGTAACATTATTCTCATGAATATGGCTAGATATACATATTATAATATGCAAATTTGTACTATAATAGAAACAGGAATGAGAGTTTGCCTATAAAATACTTTAAATGACTTGTGCTTTATTTCCGAAAATCCAAGGCATACGACCGCCTACTTGGTAATTTATACTACTTCATTATATATCCAATTTAAAAAAAATTTCACGATTATTTATAGAGAGTCTGAAAGATACATATATTGATATAGAAAAAGAGAGATACAAACTGAAAATTGAGGTATTTAATAATATTATAAAAAAATAATAAGTAAGAAAAAAAGAACGAGCGTTCTTTCTACCAGTGTACATAAACAAAGTTATCACAGTGTAATTACGTGAAATTGTTTTGGTTTATAGAACGATGCGAACAAAAAGGGAAGGATACGTAGACAGAAGATAAGAGCGTTACAGAAGTCCTGGCTGACCTTTCATTTCTCTACTTCCTTCATCACATAATTAGACAATTAATAACCTTCTAACTGAAATTTTTTTAATTACGTTTCCGATGCATTATTTTCCTAACTTTTTTGTATTTAATACATGATTTTTCAGATGTATTCTTTTTTTATCTTCTATTTGATACAGAATTATTTTGTACAATTTTCTTATTGGAAGGCTCATACATATAATAATAATAAATTTATATTTTTTATTTAAATAGTACATATTTAATGAATTTATAAAAATATTATAATTAATAAAAATACCGTCGTATCATATTAGGATATAAATTTTTTAATATTGTGTTAAAGTAAATAGAACATAATAAATATATACGTTTATTGAACATTATATAATTGTCATAATACATTAAAATATTTTTTTATACATTTTTCAAAATCTCAGTTGTTATATGTTTAAATTCAACTTAAAAATTACGTATGAACAATTTATATGTATTTATATTTATATTTCTATTCCTTTGTACTTCTTTTCCATTTTTATAATATCAGAGTTTTATCTTATTATTTCTTATCTTTCTTATAACCTTTCATAATGTTTTTCTACTTAATTACTTTGTAAAAACCCCATGGCATTGCAATCTTTCATGTGTTCACTAGTTTCTTTCAGTGTTTGTTGTTTTTCTTTTCATTTCCATTATGAATCTTGTCAATATTTTTTTCTCTATAATTTATTTTGTATCCTTCATTTTTTTATAGACTCATTTTGTAACGATCCCTGTCGTTACTATCGCACGTATTTGTCACCTACTTATTTACGCCTACTAATCTGTACTTCCGAATATCCTAGACGACGTGACTCACTTATTTTCTTCCCCTAGTCTAACAACAAGATAATTTCCCTTAGACTACCCTGACATAACAATTATGACTAACTTTCTATTGAATCAAGATTACCTTCCCTGTTTATTTCCTTCATTAAAAACCTACTGCAACAGCAAACCGATTGCACTTTTCTTTCTGACTTAGTTGCCGTTACATAGTTTTATATATAATTTTAACTCAGTCACTTAGTTAATAAATAAACATACATTGCTATATCATGCGAAGTTTCAAATATAAATTATTTTAAAGGTTAATGCAACCTAATAAATATAATTGTAAGCTAAATTAAGATTTAAATAAACGAGTACCGTGGAAAAGAGCAGCTGTAGTAAGCTGAAAACCCTCAATATCTCACACTGGTGTCAGAAGTGGGATTGGTTCAGTAAAAATTAACTTTACTGAAACAAAAACCGATAGAAGAGAATAAGCGTGGGAAAACCGCAGGAAATTCTCCAAGATATAAAAGAGGCTTCAAACCTATATCTACAATCGAGCAAAGGACGACAAACCTAACTCAGAAGGACGAAGACTGACAATGACTACCGAAGCTTCTATCCAACGACACACTCGAACATCTCTAACCCAATGATAATACCAGAACATCGTCAAGACAACTTTAAAACGCTTCTACAACATCGATACTACTCAGCATCACCCACAGAACTTCAACATCCAATCTAACCTCAACACACTGACTTCTACAACCATGAAGATGAGCATCGTTCTACTTCTGTAAGCTAAGCATACCTTATAAACATATATAAAATTGTTCATTCTCGCAAACCATACTCGGATTATTAAGATTTTTAAAATGATGACCACCGTAAACAATGTAATACATCCTCAATTGGCAACCTCAGTCAACTATATCGATAGAAACCGCGTTAAATTTAATTACTGAATTTAATGGCGACAGGAAAGCACTACGTAACTTCATTAGGAACTGCGATGTTGCTTTTTCGAGTATTAGGCTGGAAGACACAAAACTTCGTTTGAATATGGTTAATATAAAATTATTAGATAATGCATTTGAAAACCTCGAGCATAGGGAATACACAACTTGGGAAGACCTAAAAAGGGATATAGAAATAATTTACAATAAAGATACTAAGAAGTCCATTGAATACCAAAACGAACTAATGACATACAAACTAGAGCCAACGGAAGACGTTCCATCATTCGCCAGTAAAATCGAAAAATGTCTGCGAAATATTATAATTAACCTTGATGAAACCTGGTCCGAAGAAAAAAAGAAATATGCTTGCGAAATAGCCGAACAATAAGCCTTAGACGCTTTTATTACTGGATTAACACCTGAATTAGGATCTTTAGTGCGGACTCAAAACCCTAAAACGTTAGATGGCTCCGTGGCAGCCGCGATAACTGAAAAAAGAGAACGGAGAAGAGCGAGAGGAATTGTATACGAAAACTGAGTGCCCCGAAACGCTAACCCGCGAAATGAAATTTGCAAATTTTGTAACCAGATGGGACATTCAAACTTACGTTGCCTTATTCAATCCAATTATAATTTTAACATATACCCTGAAAACTTTAATCAACATACTTCCACGATAAAATGCCTTTTTTGCAACAAATTTGGACATTTAGAATTCGAATGTCGCCAAAAACAAAGAAGTATAACTATGAATTCAATACCTACACATAACCATAAACAAAATATTAAAATAACTTGTAATTACTGCAAAAATTTCGGGCACACCATACAAGAGTGTCGAAAATTACAGTATATCAATAATCAATACAGAAATCCTAACCTCAATCAACACGCAACCTCGAACCCTAACCGATACAGAAATACTAACCAATACATAAACACTAACCCTAATCCCAATCAATATATAAATCCTAACCCTAACCACAATCAATATAGAAATCCTAACCCTAACTACAACCAATACACAAACTCTAACCCTAACTACAATTAATATAGAAATCCTAACCCTAACTACAACCAATACACAAACTCTAACCCTAACTACAATCAATATAGAAATCCTAACCCTAATTACAACCAAAACACAAACTCTAACCCTAATCCTAACCAATACATAAACCCTAACACAAATATAAATTCTAATCAAAACACAACATACGATAACACACAAATTAATCATTCTATAAATGCTTTAAACTTGAAAGAATCCCTGACTACTGCCGAGTCGAGGATAACAGCAACGCTAAAGGCAGACCAAGAAGCCAAACCCCACCATCAATAAAGTTAAACACTCTGAATTACCTCACATATAGTACCTATCGATACTATATTAATGATTAAATTAAATATTAAAGAGGTAATCACCAAACACGATTTTCTCATTGATACTGGTGTTGGCATTTCCATAATCAAAAATTTTTCAAATATTTCAAATGTAGCTGGCGACACTAATGTTTATCAAAATCACAATATAACACTTAGCGGCTTGTCCAACGAAAACATTGAGACATTAGGATATTTCTATGTCATATAATAATTAACAATAAAACATATAAAACCAGGATATATGTTGTCAAAGATAATTTTCCAATGTCTTGTGAAGCCATACTTGGCATAGATACGCTATTAGACTTAGGTATGATAATAGATCTTGAGAAGAAACACATCTCCATAGAAAATCACCTGATTCCAATTACAAACTTAAAAATTAATAAAAACAACAAAGCAATTCAAACAAAACCAGCTATCCAAAATCCAGAATTTTTAAAAGTACCGGCATGATCTGAATCCTTCATAAAAATCAAAATTTTAAACCCAGAGGTGCAAGAAGGAATAATAAACAAAGAATTCATAGAAAAGGGATTATATTTATGTAGAAGCATAGTTAAAGTAAACATAGACTCCGAATCAATAGCATCGATTCTAAATACCAATGAAACAGACTTCGAAATCAGAATACCCCGAGTTACCATTAATAAATTAGATGACTACAAGATTTTTAATATACAATCCACGTAGAAACACAATTTTTCATCCGATCGCCTTAACACTTTAAACAACTAACTAAGATTGGAACACTTGAATGACATAGAGCGAAAACACATACAAGAAATCTGTAAAAATTTCAACGACATATTTCATTTAGAAAACGACATATTAACTTGCACAGTCACGGTTACTCACAAAATCGAGACAATAACAAACAAACCAATCACCTCAAAGATATACAGATATCCAGAATGCCACAAAACTGAAGTCAAAGAACAAATAGACGAAATGCTGAAAAATAATATTATTCAACCATCTAAATCATCTTGGAACGCGCCGTTATGGATCGTTCCACAGAAACGTGATGCTTCTGGCAAAACTAAATGGCGAATAGTAATCGACTACATGAAATTAAATGATATAACTGTAAGAGATTCCTATCAATACCAAATATCTCTGAGATACTGGATCAATTAGGTAATTCTAAATATTTTACAACGCGCGACCTAGCCTCAGGTTTTCACCAAATAAAGATGGACGAAGCAGACAAAGAGAAAACTGCTTTCTCTACAAGCTTTGCCACTACGAGTTCAATAGACTACCATTTGCCCTCAAAAACTCACCAGCATGCTTTTCAAGGTTGATGTCGACTACTCTAGCAGGAATCGAAGGTATTCGCTGCCTGTTTTACCTTGACGATATTATTTGTTATGCAGACTCCCTAAAAACACACAACAAGAAATTAGAAGAGATCTTTCAAAGGCTAAGAGAACACAATCTCAAGTTACAACCAGATAAGTGCGAGTTCCTGAGAAGAGAAGTAATGTACCTGGGCCATCATATATCCGAAAGAGGAGTTCAGCCTGATCCTGATAAAGTAAGATCAGAAACCGACTACCCTGCTCCAACCAACCAAAAGGAAATAAAATCTTTTCTCGGACTAACAGGATACTATGGTAGATTTATACAAAATTATAGCTCCATAACCAAACCTCTAACTTCTCTGCTAAAAAAGGACACGAAATTCATTTGGACTAGCTTACAACAGAACTCATTCAAAAACTTGAAAAAACAACTGACGTCTGTCCCCATCTTACAGTATCCCGATTTTGAAGAAGAATTCGTACTAACTAATGATGCGAGTAACTTCGCCATCGAATCTGTGCCATCACAAATTAAAAACAAACAGGACCTACCGATAGCTTATACAAGCCGGACTCTTAATCGCGCTGAATCTAGATACTCAACTATCGAGAAAGAATTATTAGCAGTAGTCTGGACAGTTCAACATTTCCGTCCATACTTATATGGAAGGAAATTCAAAATAATAAGCGACCATAAGCGGCTGTTATGGTTGTTCAATTTAAAAAATCCCAATTCTAGACCTTTTTGCTGGAGACTCAAGTTGGAAGAGTACGACTTTATAATCGAGTACATAGAAGGCAAAATTAATTCCAATGCTGATGCACTCAGCAGGATTCCGCGAGTATTAGATTCAAAATCTTTAACAAAATTATGCAATGATAATTTTCCTCAAGAAAACTCCAATTATAAAATAATAAACATGATTAATCATTCTGAGTCGATGAGTCCGGAAGGACCTTCGTTCATAAATTGCAATGATAAATCATACGAAGATTTTAATAAAATAATGAGTGAACAAATCATCATAAATAATAATGTAAGCGAATTCAAAGAGACTATATTTACAGCTAAGAATAATTATGCTATATTTATTTCTAAAGATTTAGAAACTAACAATACAATTTTAAAAAATTTCAACTCAAAATATAATAACTTAGAATATTTAAGAAAACAAAATATAAATCTACTCGATGTGGTATCCACCAAGTTCAACAATATAAATATTTATTATTTAGTAACAAAAAATCTTCATTCGGATGTGTGCGAGCTAAAAGATTTATTCAACTGCCTTCTGAATCTAAAAAATATATTAATAAAGGAAAACATCAAATCAATAAACTTGCCATTATATGTGGATAAATCTATAAAATCAAGAATTGAAACCATCAGGGCAATGCTGAGATACATTTTTAAAGAAACAGACATTGTAGTTAATATTTACACTAATGACAAGTATATACCTAAACCCAACGAGATCGAAACCATCATACGAGAGAACCACTGCCTTCATAGTGCAGGACATCCTGGATTAAAGAGAACCTACAAAAGAATAAGAGAAAACTATCTATGGGAGAATATGAAAACTACTATCTTCAACTTAAAAAAGATTGCGAATCCTGCCAGCTGAACAAATTAAATAGAAATAAGAAACGGAAACCTATGGAAATTACTACCACTTCAACAAAACCATTTGAAAGAATTGCATTAGATATAGTGGGTGCCTTCACTCAGTCCGAAGCAGGAAATAAATATGCCCTTACTCTGCAGAACGACCTTTCGAAATTTACATTAGTATATGCATTATCTGATCATGAAGCCGAAACTATCGCCGAAGTATTAACCACAAAATTTATTTGTTTATTTGGAATACCTGAAAGTATAATAATCGATCAAGGAAAATAATTCACGTCGAAACTATTAAAAAATGTAGCTAAACTATTTAAGATAAGGCAAATACAAACGACGCCTTATCATCCACAAACTAATGGAGCCCTGGAAAGAACACACCAATCTGTAACCGACTACTTAAAACACTATGTTAATAAAGAACAGACCAACTGGGATAAATATCTAGAGTTTTTCACTTTCGCATACAATACAACGCCACATTCATGCACCAATTACACACCATATGAATTGATCTTCGGAACAAAACCAACTCTTCTCTCTACAATAACTAAACCTGCTGAACCAAATTACACCTACGACGATTACCTGACAAACCACATACACAGACTTAGAAAAGGAAGAGAATTAGCAAGGACCAATATCATCAAATCAAAAGAAAAGAATAAAATCTACTACGACAAGAAAGGTAAGACCACAAAATACAAAATTAGCGATAAAGTTTACTTGAAAAATCACCAATTCCCGAAGTCGAAAAAATTAAGTGCCCGATATTTAGGCCCCTTTCAAATTATAGATATAACATCACCCTCTAACGTAGTGATCCAGCGTAGACGAAAGAAAATCGCCGTGCATGTGGACAACATCAAGCTCGCATACTCATCAATTAAATCTAAAACTCCAAAACTATAGAACTAATTCTAAATATTCTTTTCAGGCAAGTCAACTTGACAATGACCCTACCCTATAACATTACAGAATTCCAATATTCATCGGGAATCTATTACAATTTTATTGAAAATTTTAAATTTTATGATACCACATGGAAATTAATTACATACGTTGACATTAGTAATATCGATAGCAAGTTAAACTTAGCTGATCGCATGTTTAGAGCTACATTAGGGCATTGCAGTTTAAATACAGAAACCATAAATTTTTGCACCTTGTAACTCATCAATAAGAATCTTAGAGCACACTCCGAGTGAAATGGAAGTCAAAGAAACTCACCTCAAAGGCCTCATTGGACATTCAAGGACAAAAAGAGGATGGTTCAATTCAGCTGGAACTATCTTTAAAATAATAACGGGATCTCTAGATAACGACGACGCAGTATACTTCAACTCCGCCATAGAAAAATTAAAGTATGACGAACAAGAGACAACACGACTCCTGAAAGACCAAATCCTTGTGGTAAAATCCACACTTACCAATTTCAACGCATCCATCGACAATTTACGCAATGCCGAAAAAACATTTGTAAAGAACCTTCAATATTTAGAAGCATATTCCCAAAGTTTTAATAATATACAACATGATATGAGAATTATCGAAAACATGCGGAAACATTTATCCCTTTTGAACTTAATGTGCAACGAAATAAATCAGGAATTAGACGCCCACATAAATGCCGTATTATTTTCAAGAACAAACAGCCTTCATCCCAAAATAATGTCACCACAACAATTTACAACTGAATTGAGGAAAACAAGCAATATGATACCACCAGAATTAAGTTACCCGTTCAGTCTAGACTTCAAAACACCCACGAACTACTAGCAATTACAAATGTACAAGTTTACAGTATGGAAAGTAAACTAATATTTATCATAGAAAACCCACTGGTAACACATAATACGTTCAAACTTTATAAACTCTTTCCATTACCTGTCAAAACTACCAACGAGACATACATCTTTATTCAACCTTCAATGAATTACATAGCTATGTCTGAAGTAAGGACAGAATATACAATGTTCAATAATTTGGAGCAATGTAAATTGACAACCGCACATCTGCAAAATAATCAAGCCCATTTTTAATGTCGACTCAAGACTTTTGTGACTTTCAAGACGTCCGTACGAGGTACAATTGCTATTCACTACCGAAAAAGTTCCCAATGATTGCGATATCCGTATTACAAAATTTGACACAGGACTCTGGGACAAATTAACAAATAAAAATAAATGGATTTTCGTGCTACCCAAGCTAACAGACGTAACAATTAGTTGCTCTAGCCCGTTAGAATTAATGGATGTAAAAAAGAGGATGTAGGGCCCACACAGCATCAGCAGTTCTAACAACTGAAAACACTTATGAGAGTAATTACTATCTATCTATCTTTCATATCCACCTTTCATATATTAGAAGACGATTGCTGCGAAAAGAAAAGTTCAACTTTACAAAATTACCAATTTTCAAACCAATGAAATTACCAAATCTAAACCTTGAGAGTTTGGAAGTCGCGAGTTTTAAACTAGATGAACTATCAAAAACTGCTGACGACTTATTACTCAATAAATCACAAATAAAAAACATAGAGCAATACTTGTTCACTGTGATCAATCTGAACTTGCACATCATCTGCAACCTCCTAGATCAACTTGGGGAAATTCTTCCTCCACCTATGATTAATCCTTGCCACCTAAAATTTTCAAATATTCAAAAAAAAAAAAAAACTTTTATAATAAAATATTTTTCCAAATCCATTGTTAGGATAACTTCCTATAAACGAGACTGAACCCGTAACACATGCTAAACTACACTCTGATTGACGCCTGTAATTAAATAAAATTAACAAAATATGTTTTTAAAAAAAAAAAAAAAAAGATAATACGAATCCCAAAACAAAATTTGCAAAGTTTCATTCAAATTTAACGTCTTGCTCTTCAGTTAAAATTATTTAAAACGATAAAACTCTTCCGAACAAAAGGCTGGTACTCCACGTGACTGAGCTCTGTTGCCATTCGACAATAAAATCTAACGAACTTTTGACGCGCCTACGCAATTAATATATATGCGCAGAACATTCAAATTCAAATTACAGTATAGAAAATTATGTATTAATTATTGCTAACATTACTAAACGTTTATTTATATTTAAATTGATCATTTAATTATTTAACTAAATAAACACATACAAACATATATCCATACATATGTTCCAAATACATAATTTTGTACATATATATATATATATATATATATTTCCTTTGTATACATTTTATACTGTCCGATATTCTAGATTTATAAATCCTCTTATAATTAAAATTGTAAACAAATTTATCTGTAAAATCTATATGTAAATTTTAGATGTAAGAAAATTCATATTAAAATATATTTTTGTAACAACGCTGCTCCCTATGGAGAATGGACAAACGTTGACTAATTTATTACAGACAAATAATGTCTTTAAACTGCGGGGGGAGGTGTAACGATCCCTGTCGTTAATATCGCACGTATTTGTCACCTACTTATTTACGCCTACTAATCTGTACTTCCGAATATCCTAGACGACGTGACTCACTTATTTTCTTCCCCTAGTCTAACAACAAGATAATTTCCCTTAGACTACCCTGACATAACAATTATGACTAACTTTCTATTGAATCAAGATTACCTTCCCTGTTTATTTCCTTCATTAAAAACCTACTGCAACAGCAAACCGATTGCACTTTTCTTTCTGACTTAGTTGCCGTTACATAGTTTTATATATAATTTTAACTCAGTCACTTAGTTAATAAATAAACATACATTGCTATATCATGCGAAGTTTCAAATATAAATTATTTTAAAGGTTAATGCAACCTAATAAATATAATTGTAAGCTAAATTAAGATTTAAATAAACGAGTACCGTGGAAAAGAGCAGCTGTAGTAAGTTGAAAACCCTCAATACCTCACAATTTTTTTCTTGTATATTTTTTGTTACGGTGCGTTTAAATTATTCTGCATATTTTGAAGTTTTTCGTTTATCAATCCAGATTTTCTGATATTTCTCTAATTATAATGCTTCTATTTCTTCCCATTTTATTATCTCGTTCTAATTTTCTCTCCAAAAGTAATTTGACCACCAATCAGTATTCCAAAAGATTGTCCTTCTTTTTCTATAGTTCTCTTCTAATTTTTGTATTTACTTGTATCTCTTTAAAAATCTTTTCCTTGTTCTACCTTTATTTTTATAAAATCTATAAGGATTTTCATGTCTCAACTGTTAATCAACATGTTTTTAAATTTGATTTCTAAAATTGTTTTTCCAGGTACTGTTATTTCCCTCCTGTTTCCTTTTGTTTCTCACATAAACATGTGATCCAGTAATATTTATTTATTACTCCAATAATATTTATTTAAAATATATAAAATATAAATATTATTATTCATTTTCCCAGTATTCATAAATATATTTAGATTCAATGCTATGAAATTAAATGTTAGTATTAGTATAAAAAAAGATTATTAAATTAAAATTAAAAGAAGCAAGTCTAATTAATTATTTTGAAATAAATGTAAATAAAAATTTTAAAATGAATCTTACAAATTCATAGCAGCTCATATAATTCAATATAATACTGATATAGCATGCAATAATAATATAATACTGATCATTTATTCATAAGAAGTTGATTTACTTATTAGATCTACAAACAAAATAAAAAAATTTATTTTGTATTCGAGATTGCACGAATGCGTACACTGCTGAATTTTAAAGTCAGACGAGTAAGGGTATTTTAAAAAATTTGATTTGCTTGAATCAATGCAAATTTTGTGAAATGGACAGTTAATGTACGATTTTAATGGCTCATATCGTCACTGACTCGTGAATGCAACGTGTTTTTGTAGCCTGGATTTTCGGATGGAGTAAATTAATTTTATTAATTATATAAGTTTTTTTTATTAAATATTAAATTAAAATATTAAATTAAATTTTTTTAATATTTATAATAATATAATATAATATAATTATATAATGATGCCTTTGTGACTACCGGATTTTAAAAGGAAACTTGTGTCCACTGTAATCTTCGGAATAATACGATATGTTGAAATACGTATATAGTGAATGTCACGAACAATCTCATAATATGTAGAATGTATTATTATGGATTTTTTTCAAACTAACCAAAAAGAAGACTTATATAATTATAATAAAGCAATATTTCTGGATTGTACAAGCGTCTTTTAAAATCTATTCTATAAATACATTAATCCTTGAAGAATGAATACATTATTACAATTTTCGAAAATTACATTGGTTCTATTTATTATATAATAAACATGTTTTAGATGCATAATAAAAAATTATTTTTCCTAATTTAAGTATTCATTATTTTATCAATTAATTCTAATGGGTCTTCTAAAAGTTATTATATCTTAAATTTAATAACAAGGCAAACTATATCTATTAATTGATTCTCAAAAGAGACACTAAATAATTTCTTTCTTAAAGTAAATAAAAAAATTAATATTCTGCAATTATTTTAGAATATTTTATAATATTATTTTTACAGATATTTAAATACAAAAAAGAAAACTGCGAAAAAGAGGCAGGGACAAAGAAAAAAATATCACAAATATGCAGGTAAGGGTTTGTTAACTTATTGATTATAGATTCTATGAAAGTGACTTCTACACAAAAAATTGTACGAACAGAAATTTAAATACTAGCATTCAATATATTTTATTTGATGTTACTACATAAATATGTAAAATTGTTCAAATAATTTTATACGTTCATTTATTGTATTACATCATTTATTATAGATTTATCACTCGATAATTTTATAATATTTGATTTTCTTAAATAAATAATTACTTTCTTTAAAAGGTTGATAAATATTTTCTAAATATTAATATTTTTTAATAATTTCTTTTAAATTGATATTATCAACAATATATAAAAAAAAATAATTATTTGCATTCCTTTTAATTGATATAAGCGATAGTAGTATAAAAAAAAATTAATAAAAAACTATTTTTTTAAAAAAATGTCGTATCATTACAAATAAAAGGAATCAAAATAATAAATATTTAATATCCTTGATAAATTTAATGTGTAAGCAATTATGTAATTAATCTTTTAAATAAAATTTTAATCATAATTATTAACATGAACAGTTTTTTATACGTTTCTGTAAAATATTAAAATGATATATTAAATATAAAATATTTTTTTAATTTTCATCGAAAAAGTCTGTTTTAAGTTTAATATTTGAATAGAATAAAAATATAATTTTGGGTATTAAAGGATCTCAATTAAAAATAATTTCGAACTGTTTGAGAACGTAATATCGAAAGCGAAAAACGAAAATTTAATACACACACCCACACACACACACACCCACAACACACACATATAATAGAATGAATTATGACTAATATATAATATATAATATATAATTATATGTAATTGAAAATATAGAAAAAATATTTAAAAGAAAAATTAAAAAAAAATTTTAGCATAGATTGCTTTATAATCATGAAACAAAAGATAGTTATAAATAAATCTTAAAATAAGTGAAAAAAAGAGTAACTGAAAACCGTTATCGATAATTTATTGAAATAAGAAATTATATACCGGAGCAAAGTGCTACACGCGAACATAATAGTAATAATAAAAATTTAAAAACGTTTAAGTTCGTATTGATTAACAACGAAGAGACAAGATCCAGTGGTGCAAATATTGTATCAGGCGTTACATATCCAATACCACATAATACAAAGGAAGTACTACGATTATTTATTTATGGAAAAAGTTTTATTCTAAAATATGCTGTAATGAGAAAATAAAAAAAGTTTTCGTTTGAAAAAAATAATTTTTTTTTATGTTCAGTTATCCAAATTAATGCCTGCCCTGTATATTTTTTGAAAGTATTTTAAACTTTTTTAATTGGATTTTACATTCAAAACAATATATTCTATGTAATTTATTCTCCATTCACGTAAAAGGAGATTAAAGCATTTCATTGTTTCAGTAATAATTATAATTAAATTTAATATGTTTAAGTAAATCAACATTGATTATATAAATGTATATTATATAAATAGATATTATCATTTATATTTTATTGTAAAATTAAAACCTTATTATATATTATATAAATATCATATTATACCATATATAATTATCATACCATATTATATAAATATTACACATCTGAAATGAACGCATTAATAGATTTAAAAATGATTCTTTAGAATATAGAAATATTTGTTGATTTATAATTTATAATTAATGTAATAAATTTACAGGGTAGGTATGTGAATGTAATTAATATGATATTTTTATCACAATTGTAAATTAATGTGATATTTTACACAGAATTGACATTGTTACTTTTGTATTAAATTTTATATTAATGGAAAAGTTCCCTTTAATATTTTCTTTTAAATACTTAATATTTTAAATTGTTGAAGTGAAATATCATAAAACTTAATATTTAAGGCTCAAATTGTACTATATAATCATTCCTATGCCAAATAATATATATCTAGCATTATATGATACATTATATGACATTATAATTTTTTATTATCTACAATTTTGTTTGTTTAATAATTTATAAAACACAAATAAATATTAATTGAATTTAATAATTTGTTTTAATAACTTAATTCATTTATTTATACTATTCGAAAATACTATTTATATTCTTATTGAAATGCTTATTAAAAAATTAATGAATTCATTTGATTGAACTTCAATTATCAGAGTCAGAGATACGAATAATTTCCTACTCTTAAAAAAAAATAGATTTGATTACACGAATCAATTAAAGCATAATAAGTGATTGCGTGAGAAATGGTATTTCGCAACACAAACCTAAAGTAATGACTAAATTCTTTGCTACTCTTAGTTGGTAAGTACTCCTCACTATTGTAGGAAGGATTATAATTGTAGTCATGCACGTGCTGACATCACGACTAATATTTAAAAAAATGTTTCATCAGTACTTTTATGATTTTCTTTCGTATATTTATAAATAATTGCTTTTTATACTCTAAATTGTAATGAACGTAAAATATGCGAGTATCTACCTTCAAAGACTTTTAAAGAAACTATAATAAAGGGGTTCAATAAAAGAAAACTGTTGAGAGACTCAAGAAATGAAATAAGAAGAAGTAGTAAATAAGATAAGAAGATAAAATTATTCAAAGCTAAAATAAAATGATCAAAAGATAGAAACAGTGTTACATTGTTAAAAGAATTTTTATTATTCGTTGTTATTATTGATTAATATTATTTTTAATACTTAATAATATTATTATATGAATATTTATTATATGAAGTTTATCTATTTATTATATGAAACACTTTACAAACAAAATTATTTAATTGTCTGGATTTAATAAAAGTTATTTAACAAAGTGATGTCATTACAGTAAACTTACTATTCGACT
Organism: Platyscapa corneri; assembly: GCA_018907185.1. NCBI lineage: Eukaryota > Metazoa > Arthropoda > Insecta > Hymenoptera > Agaonidae > Platyscapa > Platyscapa corneri. Next base: position 618,123 of record JACCHW010000057.1, on the reverse strand, counting down.
ATTAAATTTATTAAAGAACTTAATTAACTCAGTTCTTTTCATCTTTAATGCTCTAGTATCTTAACAAATTACAAATTAAAAGCGATACATATTTGAAATTTTATTAAACACTTGATCGGTTAGTTTTATATTACAAATAAAAAGTAGAAAATATTGCAATTATCTAAAATAATGAACAGCTTCACGTGTCCCGGCCGACAATAATTGACCATCGGTCACTGAAATCTAAATGTTCTTCGAGCGTAAAAAAAAAAAACAATAACGACAATATATCGGAGAATACGAAACCGTCAGCAAGATTTTAAGAACCTCGATATCATTGATATTTTTGGAACCTGGGCGCCGTTATGGTTTTACGAAATCATCAACGGCCGTCGGGATTTTCGAGAAAAGCAACGGGAATTAGGTTATATAAGCAAATAAAAAATGTACAAGGGGAGAAGAAGCTCACGAATACTTAAAGGGGATGAATATCGATGGGCGAAACAACAATAGCTTTGTCAATGTTTTAAAAAAATTAAGCACATAAAAATACATTTATATATATTTTAATTTGAAAAAACGGTAGAAGAAAAGAATCGAAAAATATTTAACATCAAAAAGTAAAAATATGAAGAGATTTGGTGAGCTTTAAATTAGCAAATTAATAGAATTACAAGTTACAATGATTAGCCTTCATTTTAACCTTATACTATAATTTCATCTTCATTTTATATTTAATAAATTGGAACATCAAGGTCGGAATTAATGTCACTACTGGAAAGATAAAATCTTCTCTTTTCTTTTTTTTCTTCCTGTATAATAATTAAATTACTATACGAATATAAAAATTATAAAATTCATATTTGAATTTAATTTAAGCAGAAGCACCTCTTTTATATTTTCTTCGACTTTATTTATATTTAATCAAATTAAAAATTATATTTTTAAATAACCTTAATTAAATTTAGAATTTGTTAAACAAAAACATCATTGTATATTTAATTAAGAATGCATATAAAAACACAATAAATTAACGTATAAAACAATAAACAAGTACATATTTAATTATTGAAATATGTATTAAAAACAAAAAAAATATTTAATACTGTTTTTTGTAAAAAAATTGAAATAAGTATATACAAAAGCAATTCTGTTTGTACACAACAAATGATTCCAACAACTACAAATTTTATTAAAGATTGTATTTCATAGTTCAAATCGATTACGGTCTTGATTGTTTTTATTATTTATTTTTTAATTTTTTTTTATTTCAGACATAAAATTTATCCAAAACCTTACAGATGTTAAGCAAAATGTGTGAATTCGTTTCTTCGATTTCTTTTCATTTACATTATATCCTTTCTCTCTGACTCTCACATACTTTTGTTTACCTTTATCTTTTTTTCTTCAATGAAGGAAAAAATATCTATGTATGTTCCAGACTTCCAGGTTTAGTGTGTGCGAGAAACCAAAGGTAAAGCGTGACCCGATCACTATCTACCAAGTGGTATAAATCAACTCAGTTCACTTAGGTTCTTTTCGGAATTCAGCCTTCTCTAAATTCATATTACAACTTCTTTCTATCTCACTGATTTGCCTATAAATATTTAATATATGTTACCGTTACCATAAAAAGTATATTCTTTAATTTCTGATATTTATGCAAGAATTCGGTGATTATATCATGAAAATTACTATTAAAATAATTTTAGAATTATTATTTCAAATTAGACTACATGTGAAGTGATATGCATTCTCCTATTAATAATGAATATTAGAGTATGTAACTATATCATAACATTTTTTTCTCTCTGTCTCTCTGTTCCTCTTAAGTAATCCATTAGTTCAGAAATCATTTGAAAATTAATATAATTTTTAATTATTAAATTTTAATTCTTGCTTCACTACATAAGAAGAAGATATTACCAGTATTATATATTATATATTTATATATTACCAGTAACAAATATCCTATTTTTTAAACGTCAATAAATAAAAATTCATTAGATAAATAATATACAGATGTAATTTCATTATTTATTATAAAAGTTTTTTTTAAATAATTCAATACAACTTATTTTAAAAATAAATTTATAATTATTATAAACACTGCTTTTCTTAGAAAATTTTTTCCTTTAGATATCTAAGATAAAAACATATATTTTTTTAATTGTTATTTTTATAAAGAATTTATTTAAATCTTCATCAGTTGATACAAAACCTAGTACTCTATTTAAAGTTGATTATAAAGGTATTAATATTTTTCTCAAAATTAATAATAATTTAAAAATCTTTTATTATATTTGAATTATAACAGATTCATATTAAAAAAAATTATATATAATTTTTCAATTTAAGAAAATTGAAAACATCGAACAGATTTATTTGTTATTTAGTATTTTTCAAATAAATTTATAATCTTGTCAATTTGGCATCTTATCGAATTAATGCAAAATATTATATGTAATCGATCGTGTCGCGTGAATTTAATTTGGTATTTGAAAGAGAGAATAGGAGATATATTCAACAACACAGTTTTGCTCCAAATTATTTATCAGAAATTTAAAAAATCGTACTTCTTTCTCGTTGAGATATCGAGAGAGAAAAGGTAGTCGGTTCGACACGAGCTGTCCTATTTAAACCGATTCTTGGCGGTAAAATTTTTCGATTATATGACTCGCTTCTATGGAGTGCACGCGCTTAATTCCATGTAATAATCGTATGAAAACGGACGCATCCCACCCACAAGGCTTAGAAATTTTCGCCCTTAATTGCTATACAATCGGGCCTACTGCGATACGCATCTGCCGCCAATCACCCTCAAATTTAAAAACTGCCCGCTTATCGTTACACCTGCTGTATGAGCACGTGAATTTTAATGCGCTCGCAATCGTTTTACCTTAAACTTTACTCATCTTCGGTATTTTCACGCCGGTCCTTACGCTCTGCTTTGCCCTACGCCCAGATGCTTCGCAGGCCCGCTCGTCACATTTTCGAGCCCGTTTTCTGGGTCTGAAAAAACCCCCGGTGAGCTGCCGGGGGAAAAAGGCCCTCGCAACGCCATCGGATTCGAGCGGGGTTTTAGGTTTACAATTGAATCTCGTCTTAAACGTTATAGCGATAACTGAAGTCTATTCGCCATTTATTATCTAATCACTTGTATCATTACTTAACCACAACACGAACGAATAACGCGACATTATCGTTTATTTAATAGACCATACGCCCACGAGCTCGGCCGAGATCCATACTTTACTTTCCGACCCGGCCCACCCCGTTAACAGTCTTTCTAATCGGAGCTGCTGCACGTTCGTGGCAGTCGAATTTTCTTGCGGGGGACCGCCGACGCCCACGATGATGGGACTTACCCTGCTCGCGAACGTCGTTGACGCTCAGCTTAGTACCCTTGCGGGGGATCCGCGGCTCATCTCACGACGTCTGGCCCCATACGCCACGGCCCCCAAGCGGTTGTTCGGCTACACAGGCCCAAGCCCTGTACCGCGAGAGAGAGAGAGAGAGAGAGAGAAGGCAGAGCGCACGAACGCGTGAGCAGGAGAGAGAAACGGGTGCTCTGGCCAGGGAAAGGTTAGCGAGTATACGTTGGAAAGTGAGAATAAGAGCGAGAGAGGTGGAGAATAGAGCGCGCCAGTGCGAGAGAGAGGAGCAAAAAATTGGAAGGGGAGGAGGTGCAGATATCTTGCTCGTAGTCGAGCGTCGCATATAATCCCCAACGTCATGGGCCTGCCTCGTCGCATCCGTGTTCTGTTGTTATAACTACATGGTATTGTTTTTCTTCCACAATTATTTTGCATTAAAAGATTCCCCTAAATAGCGACTTGACCACGTTTAAAGCTTGGCTATTTTACCTGCGCGACGCGCCGCCCGCTTTGCGTACTTTGCTTTTTCTAGTTTGCGCTTATTTCAGCAGGCCGGTAAGCGCATCGCCTACATTACATAACTCGTATTTATTTATTATTTATTATTCAATACCTTAATCATATTTATAGACACATCTGAACATATATATACATATATATATATATATCGTAATAGATGTTGTTGTTCACGGATTCGCGAGAATCGGAAAATGAGAGTAGAGTTGAAAGAAATTCAAGTGCATCTGTATTTAATACCATTTATTTTCACAGCACCGCACTTATTCTAAAGGGCCGATTCGCACGGAGTGAAGCTTGAGTTGCCCTTTTCAGTGACAAAACAGAAGTAGTCTATCTCGCCTCGCATCGCCCTATTTATATCTTATAATTAACCGTTACTCGAAATTTTCCTGTTCAGACGTGTAAGCCCGTTATTTAGCAACAACCGATTTCACCCAACTTCCCGGGGAAAACCCTCGGGAAAGCTCGAACGTTTATTTCCTTGGCGCCGCCCGTTTACGATACAGTCTTGCCCGGCGTCGACTGTCCCCGGGAATTCCCTCGGGGAATTCCATCGGCAACAGATGTATATCTTAATATATCTTAATATATTTATTTATTTTGAATTTTTATTAATTTACTACACGATTAGGTTAATAGTATAAATTTATTTAGATTTTTCTATTTAAAAAAAATAGAAGTTTGGACTTTGCTAAGAAACGGTAAGCTTAGTTAAGGATTGGTATATTTTTGACTGATCATCTGTAATCTGCAATGTTTGAAACAAATTTATTAATAATAATTTTGAAACAATTTTTATATTAAAGAAATAAAAATTAATTATCTTTTGGATAATAAATGAATAATTTAAACTTTTGTTATTGTAAACTATCTAAATGTTGTTAATATTTGTCTACTATAATGAATTATTATTATACATATAAAGTTAAGGAAATTATTAGAAAATATTCAGTATGTAGAGAAATATATATTCTGTGAAAAAATAATATAAAGAATAAAAAAGGAAAAACAGAGAATAAAATTTAAAAAATTAAATATTATAATTTAATAATATTATTATAATAAATATATTATAATAAAATTTAGTGTTATTATATTATATTAGATATTATAATAAAAATGTATCGTAAAAGTGTTTAAATGTATTGATTATTCATAAATAATAATACTAATAATTATAATACTGATACTTTATAATATAGTGAAAAACTTTAGTTGAAAAAACATTGATTGAATGAATGTTTTTTATTTAGTATATATTTAAAACTTAAATATATACTAAATAAAATAAATGTCAACAAATAAATAAAATAAAGAATATTACATACCAAAAAAAGAAAACACTAAAGCAACGCGTTCAAAGATTAACGCATTGTAAGTCGTACAATTTTCTTTTTCTCGTATTCCATATATTTATTGTCACTTGTATAAAAAATTGTTCCGTTGTAAACTTTGCCGTTTCAAACTATTTCGACAGAAGTTCTTGCCCACATGTGTACACATACCCATTTATGCTTTATTCTTTCGTAATTCCTGCTCACGAAAATCTACCAAGCGATCCTTCGGTAAGAACAGACAAGCAGAACACTTGGAAATAATAACAAATGAGTATCGTCTTGTCGTACCCCGCCTGTAGGCTATGGGCCGGGGCACGTTAAATAAAACATCGTCGCACGCGCATAATTATTTTCAATTTTTTAATGATCTAATTACGTTTAACGGCTTTTATGTTTTTAAGCGAAGTCTCGAACCGCCTTTAAAACTTTCCGAATAGTCGAAGTGTCAGAAACTGTAGATGAGAGAAAATCATACACGACGGGCAGCATAACATCAGCTCACCCGCGAAAGAAACACGAGAGTGTCCGAACATCGAAGCATCGCCGACGGGCTCGTGTCCTTGGGGTAGTCGTTGAAAGCGACTCCCGGAGCGAAGCCCATCGCTTCGAGGACGAGGGACACCCAGCTCCGCGCAAGGCCACTAATCAAATTGCGGCATAAAATAAGTGTTCACTTTTATTAGACCCACGCACCTACACAGCAACTCCTTGACACCGGCTCCAGGAGCAGCCGGCCCTTGTCAGTCTCTCTTGTAAAACTCTCAGCTCTCTATGTATTCGAATCATTATTTAGTAAATGTATATAAAATAATTTCTAATATATGAATTTATGTTATTCTTCTCCTTTAATTCCGTCTACAATTTTATTTTTTTTGTTTCTATCATTTTTTTTATACTTTCCAATAATTTTTGCAGTTCGTACAATTCTTATTATTTTTGCTTCTTCTGCTTCCTTTACTGGAACTTTTTATATCAATTCAATTATTAATGGTTGGTAATCTGATTCTATTTTGTCTGATATCTTCACTTTCAGAATCCCTTGTCTCTACATTAACTATGCAATAGTCAATCATTGATGAACCGGACTTACAATTGAAAGTGAATCCACTGATATTCTTTATCCTATTTCCTATTGAAAATATACAACCCGCTCACCTTTATGCATTTTAATAATTTTTCTCCCTCCTTATTTCTCAGTTTATCTTTGGATGATTTCCCTCCATTTACCCATCTATCCATCCTCTTATATTGTGCCACTAAACTTTCTTCCGTGTAATATTGAATTTCCTTTATTTTCTTTACATATTTTATCTGAAGTTCCCATGTTTTATTTATATTCTTTCTTATGTATAAAATGGCTGTATTTATAATTCTTCTTTCTATTTTGGTTTTTGCTGTTATTAACTCATCTTTTTAATACTTGTTTCCATTATATCTATTTCTTTACACTTTTTTATACAAAACATTACCCTTCTTGCCCAACTTTTTTTATTCTTTTTTTTATTGTATTGTTTATTGTAACTTCAAAGTTTTTAAAATATTTTTTAATTATTTTTGTTTTTTTCTACTAACCATATCTCTGTTATTCTTAGATATTCCATCGCTAAATTACATCCCACTCAAAATCCTATGTACATTTTTCTTTTTTAATATTATTCTTTTTTTTCTGTTTTTGCTAATGCGATTTTCTCTCTGTTTGGGCTATTTTCTTCGCAACTATTGTTTTTTATTTTCACTGCATATCCAAATTATCTCATCACCTATTATTTTGTTTTCTTTATAATACCATCTTCCACCATCCTTTTCTTTATAATTTTCTTTTTCTCCACTTCGCTACCAAGTGTCCCCAACCCCACCAGCATCGGTTAACTTTGCTCTCCAACCATACTTTCTTTACGCTCACGGTGACCTCCAATTGGTTTTTAATTCAGTAATTTATCCTCTTCCCCATACTTTACACCTTGCTTTTGTCCTGTAATAATATTGGCTTGTCTCCTCTTATCCCTCTTTCTTCTTTCTTCAACTATCTACTCTAATTAATCATTGTTGTTTTTCTCCTGCTTTCTTGTACTTATTGCACATCTATTCTTCTTCGACACTGTTTTTTACTCTATTGCATCTAACTTCTCTGCTTTTTTTAATTTAGTTATTCATCATCCATACATTTTATTTTCTTTGTCATATTATTTTCATATTCCTTCAACCTGTTTTCTATTATTTCTCTACAATCTTTTGCCTTTTTTAGCTATCCTTTGATGCTTTTTTAATTGACTACAGCTTTTCTTGCAACTCTATCGTTGTCTTTTCTACGTTTATTTGTCTGCAAAATTTTTTGTATCCTTGTTTGTTGATGTTGTTTTCTTTGTCTACTTTCTTGTGGGTTTCTGCTTCCCTACAGGTTGTTGCTTATTTTTTAATTTTTAGCGTATTGGATCATTTTTTCTTTTTTCGTCTTTTAATGTGTCTATTTTTTCATCTTTTGCTCTTTTTATTTGATGCTACTTTTATAAAAATTTATAATAGCATTCTAATCGCATTCTATCTTATCTATTTCATTTATACGTAATCTGTCGTACCTTTTTAAAACGATTTTTATGCTTGGACAGAACTTTTTTCTTTATCTTTTTACCACGTGGCTATTTAACGGCTTTCTGTTCATTTTCTTTCTACCAAATAATTTATCACTTTTTGTCTTTTTTAATTCACATTTTTAACCTTACCTTTTTCATAATTCTTCACTGGTTAAAATTTCCTTTCACTGACGGCACGTGTAATGTATCTGACTAATTGATAACAAAAGCCATCCACTTTTTAATTATTGGGCAATATTATATACAAGTATTATTTTAATGATATCGAGTAAACTTAAAAGTCTAATAGTTTACAATTCATGATATCATAAAAACAATAAAACAGTGTTCCTAAGTTAAAACGATTGTATTATTGAGAAAATTTCATAGATGATTGATATGTTAATTACGTAAAAAGGAATATATACGTTTGCTGTAGTAGCATTGATTCTCACTGAGCAGTATTAGTGTGCATCGTGAATTAAAAGAGAAGATATATTATAAATACCGCGAATTATAACTCTTATATTAGGTCAGAAATTTAGAGATATGACTGAAATTTCAAATATTCGCCTGCTTATATGATTTATATTATTTCTCCCTAAATAATGAATATAATATAAGGTTTATTATAATATGGTTTTTTACATGCCTGGGTGTGAAATTTCTTCAAATTTCTAGTCTATTATTGTACCGCTAAGTTTTAAAAATTTATTTTTAACAATCATATTTTCGTTTTGCTTATACTTTTGTTACCTATTTACATTCTAAGTTGATTATATATTATGAAAATACAAAGTAGAAGGATTATATATATATATATAAGATTGAGGTGTTGTTAATGAGAAAGTGGTGGTTATCATTAATTTTACATTTGTAAATTTATATATATATATATAGATTTATTGAAAAAAAATTTGAAATAATATTTTTTATTATTTATTTTTTTAGGTCTAATGATGAAAATTTATTTTTAAAGTGAAGGTATTTAACTTTTATAAATTATCTCGAAAATTGGATATGTTCGCGATATCACAAGGGAAGTGAAAGTTAAACGAGCGGTTAAGTAAATAAAATATTAAAATATTGTTGATTAGTTGTGTTGGAATCCTGCTGGATTCCATATGTTTTTAATTTTAACTATTTCTTGTATTACAACCGCATTTATTTGTATTGCAAATAAATAATAATTCTAAGTACCCTAAACTCGAGTCAAGAGGTTGTTTTATGACGAGTTCGTCTTACTTATAACCGTCTTTAGTTTTTATATTAATAGCTAATACGACCTTTTGTTCGGGTCGTACAAAATATGTAAAATTTGCCAGAGAAAACAGTCTTGTTTTCGGGACAATCGCAAAAGGTCGTACTGTTAACGTTTAATTGACGACCTGGTCAATCACTTTTATACTAAGTTTAAATAAATATAATTACAATTAAAACTCTGTGCAGCACGCTTCCACTGCGCCAAGTGATTTTATTTAATAGTGATAACTTAGTGTACCCAAGCTGGCTTGTTGTTAAAGTTTTTAGTTGAAGTTTTTTAAAAAAAGTAACGAGCAATAAGTTTAGTATACCATACTATGAAGAAAAAAAATGGCAGAGGAAGTATTTGATTTAACAAAATTAAACAGTAAAAATTATGATATTTGGAAATTCCATATACAGATTCTTTGGCCGCGCTAAAAGGTTAGAAAATCTGCTTGCAAAAGAAGATAAGCCCAAAGAAAAAACAAGACTCGACAAATGGTCATCCCAAGCAATGATATAGTTATTAACATCGGTGGAAAAAGATATTCACAGGATGTTAATAAATTGTAAAACACCAAAGGATATGTGGGAAAAACTACATAGTTTATATGGTGTCTCCAGTGTAGATGTAAAAGATAGCTATCTGCAACAATTTTATAGTTTTAAAATTAAAAATGGATTTGCAATGGCGCCACAACTAGAAGAATTTGAAAACGTCTGCAGCAAACTTGCAAATGCAAAAGAGGAGCAATCAGAACAAGCGATGACCGCTAGATTGTTAAATAGCCTTATAAAAAAATTCTCAGCGTTTAGAATGGCGTGGGAAAGTGCGCCAAAACAAGAGCTTACAAAGATAACCTCATTACACGACTCATTCTTGAAGATAAGCGTCTTTGTGTTGAAGATGAGAATGATCTACAGCATTCAGCTCTGCAAAGTGAGGCGACGAAGTCACTTAGCAATAATAAAAAAGCAGACAACAAAAATCAAGCAAAAAAGAGCAAAGATATAGTCGAATTGAAGAAACGCACAAAATGTGTAATATGCAAAAAAGGGGCATTGGGCATGAGAGAGTCCTAATAAAGAAAAAAGAACGAAGTAGTATAAGCAACATCTCCATTAGTCTCAGTATACAGAAATAGTTATAAAGACGAAGATTCATGGTTAGCTAATTCAGGAGCTATTATACACATGACATATAGAAAGAATTTCTTTATAATCTTAAATAAAATTAGTGAAGATTATTTTGTTCGAACTGCAAACAATTAAAAATTAATTGCCGAAGGCACAGGCACAATATTTATAAATGAAAAAGCTAAAGGAAAATTAATCGAACGAGAAATGAAAAAAGTGCTTTTTGTGCCCGAATTAAAAAGAAATTTATTGTCTATACCTGATATAAATAATAAAAAGTATTTATTTCATAGTTATGAAAATCAATGCGAAATTAGAGATAATCAAGCATAACTTACATCAGCCGGTGTAAAGTGTGAAGGACTCTTCAAGATGAATTTTAAGGTAAAAATTTCACAAAGTTGTAACGTAACCGAGATGAAACAAAACTCGTTACAATTGTGGCATGAGCGCATGGGCCATGCGAATATAAATTCTGTAATAAATACTTTAAAAGCACTGAATATTGATAATAATATTAGTTCAAATAATATGAACGATTTTCAATGTGAGGCGTGTATATTCGAAAAGCAAACCTGAAAAATCACACAAATCAACTAAAGATAAAATAATTTATAAACCCGGAAAAAAAATACATTCAGACGTCTGTGGACCGATAAACATAGAATCTCCAAAACGATCGCGCTATTTTTTACTATTTAAAGACGAAAGTACAACTTTTAAAAGGGTTTACTTTTTCAGAAATAAATCCGAAATTTTTGAAAAATTTTTAGAATTCAAAAACTTTATTGAAAACCAAAGTGGAAATAAAATTAAAGTATTGAAAACTGATAATGGTCGCGAATACTTAGCACAGTATTGTAAAAATTATAATAGATATGAAGGTATTGTTCATGAATTTTCGTCACCATATATTCATGAAAAAAATGGTCGTGCCGAAAGGGAGATAAGAATCCTTATTGAAAGTGCGCGAACTATGTTAATAAAAAGCAAAATTAGTTAAAAATTGGGGCCGGAAGCGGTAAATACCGCGTGTTACATTACAAATAAATTAACACATAAAGGTAGGAAAAAAATACCTTTTGAAAAACTCTCAATAAAAAAAGCTGCTACAAAACATTCACGCACCTTTGGCGAAAATACATACCTACATATACCAGTTTTTCAATTCAGCAAACTGAAAATTTCAGTCATACTATAGATTTTATCCTTAAAGAAGACCAACGAGACCAAGAATCAGAAGAAAACAGATCAGCAGATGATAAAAACCCAAGTATAAATGCAGAGAATGAAGAAACTAAACCTGCAAGTCGAAAATTGCGAGACAGAAGTCTCATAAATCCGATCGGGCGATATGGAGATCCGGTTGATATTTTGTAGATATAATATCTGCAGCGTACGTATCATTGTCAGGAAGTGACGCAGCCCAATGGAAGGAGGCTATACAAGAAGAGTTAAGCGCACTTCAAGACAGCGTACCTGGAGCATCGTCCCATTACCACCAGGTAAGCAGGTTATAGGTTGTTAATGGGTTTTTTCTATAAAGAAAAATACAAGCAATAGTAAAAGATTTAAAGCACGACTAGTTGCGAAGGACTTCTCACAGCGGGAGGGCATAGATTACGTTCAAACCTTTGCACCTGTCTTGCGTTATTATTAATTAATTCGAATTTTATTATCTATTGCCGCAAAAGAAGATTACGAAATCAGTAAGTTCGATGTAAAGACAGCTTTTTTATACGGTGAACTTAAGGAAGAAATATATATGCAATTACCTATAGGTTACTAAGAAAAACACAACAAAAACTTTGTATGTAAATTAAAACGTAGCCTCTATGGCCTAAAACAATCGCCGCGTAACTGGAACAAAGAATTTGTAGATTTTCTTAACACTTTTAATTTTAGTAACATTTTTAGCGATAATTGTGTTTTTCTAAGTAAAGTTAATAATTTCACCGTGTACCTCGCATTATACGTAGATGATGATCTGATAATTTCAAAAAACAAGTGTGCAACTAATGAAGTACTGCGTTACCTTAAAAGTAAATTTATCATCACTGTAGAAAGCGAAAATGAATTTTTTGTGGAATGCAAATCGAACTTAACCGCAAACATAAATTAATAAAGATACACCAAACCCGTTATGTTGAAAAATTACTTGTAAAATTTGTAATAAATGAAGCTAAGCCATCAAGTATTTCTACAGAACCTGGTTTGAAATTATATAAAAGCAATGCAGTTTTCTATAATCAAAAACTGGAGAAAATACCATAAAGGGAAGCTGTAGGATAACTTTTATTTGCTGCGAAAGAATGCCGCACCGACATCGAATATGCAGTTAATTATGTAAGCCAATTTCTTGATAGTTTTAATCAAGAACATTGGCAAGTAGTTAAAAAAATCATGCGTTATCTAAAGGGCGCACGTGATTTTGATATTACATACGCAGACAGTGGGAGCGATTTAAATATTATTGGATTCACTAACTCAGACTATGCTGTGTGTGTCTTGAAACACGCAGATCGAGAAGTGGTTTTGTTTTTTTATTGAATGGCGGACTGATCACCTGGTCGAGCAAAAAATAAGCCACTCTATCTCAATCAACTACTAAAGCCGAATATATAGCATTAAACTATGGAGCGAAAGAAGTAATGTGGTTAATGCAAATATCAAAAGATTTAAAATGGGAACAAAAAACAATTGTTGTGTTTATTGATAATCAATCTGCTACAAGATTATCAGCAAACACAGAATTTCATAAATTATCAAAACATATAGACATTAAATATCGCTATATTAATGTAATTGTAAATCAAAATAAATTAAATGTTAAGCATATAGAGTCGAAAGAACAGTCAGCCGATATATTCACAAAATCACTTGCAAAACACCAATTTATTTAATATATATATATATATATGTATATATACGCAATAAGTTAAATATAAGAAAGATTTTAAATATGGTGGGAGTGTTGGAATCCTGGTGGATTTCATATGTTTTTAATTTTAACTATTAATAGCAGGTCAATTGAAAGTCAAAGTAGTCAATGACTTAAAATTTTACTCTTATTCACGAATAAATCACCTAGATATCGTTTGCATGGACAAGTCCAGCGCGTGTTTCTAATCTTATATATCCGTGTCGGTAGCCAAGTAGCTTTAGTCTAACCACTGGTATGCTTTATTTAATGCGCGGTTACTTGCTTTGAGGTTCCAACAAGTTTTTAAGGAAAACTTGCTTGTTTGTACTATCGTTATCGATGATTGATATATACATGTAAAAATTCAAAAGAGTGCCAACTTGTAGTGTACGTGGTCGATGGTGAGCATATTTATTAGGCTAAATCCGTACGAGTGATGAAAGATGGAAGATTAAAAATTTCAGTAAATAACGTTATAAAGAGTCGATGAAATTAGCTTGTTATGATACACCACTAATTTATTAATTATTTTATGGACATTATTTATTTCTCTACTTAATTTTTCTCTAAAATCACCTCTACTGTATTCATTAAATATAGTTGAAAATTAGTTTTAAATTACTTTCAGTAAATAATTTAGCTGAAAAAATTGATAATTGTTGATTTATATGAGTTCTAATTTTAAAATTATCTGATCGACAGTTATGATGCAATCGTGCTCCAAAATTACCCCGAGGATAGCTACACTCAGTGTACTACCTCGGCAGAAAAATAACACCTGAGAAGAGGAAATACACAAACTACAATCTAGAGTTTCTAGCTATCATCCGGACCCTAGACAAATTCAGACAATACCTGTGCAGATTCTCACAGATTATGCCACGCTCCAACAGTTGGATAAAAAAGAACTATCGCCACGGATCGGACGATGGGTGATGCTTATCTAACAATTAGATTACGAGGTAGAACATCGCATAGGGACAAGGATGCACTATATGGATGTACTCAGCAGAGTGGACTTCGTTAGTGTCATTCAGACGAGTTTATCACAAGACTGGCGAGAGCTCAAGACAGGGACTACGACGGACTGGAAGCGGTAAAACGGCATCTGAAGGATGGAGAGTATCAAAATTACAATTTGAATACATAACGTGATACTCTATAAGGAAATACTCTAATGGTACGTGCAAAGAAGTAATTAAAAGCGCGCATGAGGTAGAAAACTTCAGCGTCCGCAAGACGGCGATATTGCTGTAATTGGACTACTACATACAGAACCTGGACCGCCGAATAGAAAAAACTATAAGGAATTGCTTGCTTTGTATCCTGAAGACAAGCAAGTAACAAGGAACAGAAGGGATGTTAAACTCGATTCGCAAGGGTACCAATGGATGCAGTCCACATCAACCACATAGGTCTACTATGACGAGCAAAGGGTATTAATTCATGCTTGTGATGATCGACGCTTTTACAAAATACACCTGGATATTCCCTACCAAGTTGACGGAGAGATAGGAGATAATGAAGAAAATCATAAACTGGTAGCAGCATTTTGGCAATCCACGCCGAATCAGCTCAGACTGCGATACAGGGTTTACCCCTAAGGATAATAATTCCAGACATTCTGTGACAGCGCGGGAACCAGCAACAGTCATAACAGCTGGAGTTCCGAAGGGAAACGGACAGGTGAAGCGGGTAATGCTTCGGTTGTGGCAATAATAACCAATCTTGGGTCAGAAAAATGCCAAAAATGGTATAGAAGAACCAATAAGGCCCAAAGAGCGGTAAACGGAACAATTCATCGAGCCGTCGGGATCAGCTCCTACGATCTGCTCTTCAAGGCCCAACCCTGAGAACCACAGCTCCGAGAGACGGTCGACTTAGAGATGATCCACCACTTCAAAGAGTCGAGAGGAAATCAACGAATCCGTGCGAGGGAAGAAATAAAGCCCCTACAAGCCGAAAATCGCGTGGGATATAATTGTGGTAAACAACGGCCAATGAAATACCGTGACGTGAATCTTGTCTCAATCAACTGGATCCAGTCAGGCCTTGGGCTGAAACTAGCAATAAAGTTGTTAAAATCGTATCGTGTCGTCAGCAACGATCCTGACAACCAGTATGCGGTCGAGAAAGTTACAGATTGCAAAGGCCCGGTTTAGAATAACACCTCTGCAGACAATGTGAAACCTTGGCGCGGGTTTCACGGCTACCTGGCAGAAGACCTCGAGAAGGAAAACAACCGTAAACTAGAAGAAAAGGAAGCAGATTACCCGTTCGAGAAAGTCGAATCTTCCAAGGAAAAACACCGGCCGATAAAAGCCACCACACTAAGCAGCGTGATGACGCGGCGCTGAAGTATAGTATATAGTGACGCATCATGGTAATTTGGTAGCGCGCGTGGGAGTACAGTGATGGTACTGTGGTACACTAGTACTCTACAGGCGATGCATTGACTAGTATATATAGATATACTGCGCCTGTATAGTAGAAACTGTAGACTTTTCTAGATTATATACGTTTTTATTTTATTACGCGATTCTTATTGTTTATTTTACTGCTATTGATACCCTACATATTATATATTATATTTCATTAAATTATCATTTTGTATCGAATTATTTAAACAAACACTATGCCTTGCAACCCACCCATTCGACATTTTATCGGCTCAAGCACGCATCCACAGAGTAGCATCAGTCGTTTTCATCATTATTTTTATCGTTTAAATAAAAAAATGAATAAGTGAAATATTGTGAGTAGCACAAAAGGCTTTTTTAAAAAGTGTGCACAAGTGTATGTTTTTCTTATATTTTATTTAGTAGTCAAATGCTTTGAAGTAAAAACATAAACACGCGCGCACAAATTCGTAAAGATATACTAGTATGTATACGATCGTATACACCATTTAAGTAGTATAGAATACAATAAGAATATTTAAATAAATAATAGTTTTATAAGGCTTCTTACAGTTAAGATACGTATGATATAGCAATAATTGTATAAGATATATACTATACAAAAGTATAATTATTAATTTTCAAAATATCTGAAATGATGAAATATAAATATATGATAGATATATGATCATTCCTTCTTTTGATTTATTAAAAATAATTGATACAATATGAGAAATCAAATAATTTAAAATTAATTTATTATAAAATAAAGAAACAGATTTTAAGGAAAGTAAGTTTAGTTTTAATGCTAAAGAAAAAACAAAGTGACAAACTGTGAGTCCCGTTTACTGAATTATTTTTTACATCCTATAGTGAAATGAAAGATATATGCAATAATGCAACATTAAAGAAGGTTGCTAAGCGACTGATTGTACAAAGCAGACGTTGACGATAAAATCGGAGGTATGTTAAATGGCATATGAGCTCGGAGACAACTTTAAATAATTTTTATTCTAAAGTTTCGTAATCCAACATAGTACGAGCTAATAAGTGAAGATTCTGCTAGCTTTAATTCTTAAAAAATTAAATATTACGGATATTATTACAGAGACACAACTTTTCAGTTTTCGCTTCGATCAGAATGTTAAGAGTCAGAAGATTTTTTATTGTCTTATTGAACTTTGTCATTTAATTTTCGTCTTTCTGAAGATTATTAAATATAATAGAAAACGAAAATTATTATTAGAGATATTGATAATAATAATATCAACATTTAATAGGAAATTATATAAATGCTATTTTTATTAAATGTATAATTTAAATAAAACTAAAAAGTACCAAAAATTTACAATGGATTGACGCGCGCCAAACGACTCGACAGGAAAAGGTAGAGCCGTAATCCGTGTAAGTCGGGACGCGTATTGACGCGCGCCGACATCGATAGGGAGTGTCTGGCACCGGCCGGACATCCTCGATCCAGATTATCCGACCATAAATCGGTCAAAACGGCCGGAATACCGGCAGTCTGAATTATCCGGCCATAAACCAGGTAATTCGGCCAGAAAACGGGCCGATCAAGAGTCGACCGGTTTACGCTCGGCTTCCCACTCGCCGGAAATAAAAATCTGGACACTCTCGATAAGAGGAGAGATCCACCTGGAACCCGGAAGGAGCAGAGCTGACGAACCGATCCCGCCGTTAGCAACTTGAATGTACACTCGAATACCGGTTTCTTTCTGCATCAATCCTCCCTTGTCAGGGCGAAGACATTTAGCGACGTTTCTCAAAGTAAACACCACCGATGTGTACACCGGGTCCTCCGGATCCCATGCAACACCTCGAACGCCGTATTCACCCCAGGGTGAGTGTCAATCCCTTCCTCCCGAAAGGGATCCAGGATCAGGGGAATCTTTCCCCTATCTCGTGTCCTTGACGCCGAGCTTCCCCGAACGCCCGGGAGCTCGGGCCGTGTCAGGATCAATATATATATTATTTATTTTTCATAAATGTAATTGATAATATTATTTTTGCAATTTCTTTTTATTTAGTGATAAAAATATTTCATTTAATCGTAAAAAAAAGAATTTTTAAGATAAATTTTATCAAATTAGCATTGAAGCAGATTATTTCAAGATACATTGAATTTGAACTTTTATCAATATTATTGCTGTACTAGATATATTCCCATTTTCTGTATTAATTTTTGACATTAATTGCAAATCTTTCACAGTAAGTTTGAAAAAAATATTGCATGCAATATAAAAAACATTTAGTGTAAATTTTCAAAATAAAATTTATGATGATTTTTATTACTTTTTTATTATTTACAATTAATTGTGGTAATAATTATATAACAAACATTAATAAAATATAAATATTTTTCTTCTCGATAATAGTATCATACTTTTTATAATAATCATATGCATAGATTAATAAGAATATAAAACATATTACTAAATTTTAACTAATAAATAAAAAAAAAAAGTGAACAAATAGAAAAACAATATAAATAGAAGTATCGAGTCACAACTAAATTTTATACCAAACTATATAAATGTAAAACGAAACTAAAGTATGCTTTTTGATAAAAACATTTATTTTCGACATTATCGTTAATTTTAGATTTTTTATAAATTATAGTAAATATTCAAATATTTAAATTACATTTTCAAAATAAATTAAAAATTTTTTTATTTAAAATATAATAATTGAAGTTCTACATTAGTTTTAAATAATTAATTTTTAAATATATAATGTAATTGCACTTTTTAAATTATTTTATAATTTTATTTTAATAGAATTGTCAATAATTTAATTCTTACTTAAATTAATTTACGCGATGCTTGTATTGAAATTTAATTAAACAATAGCTGTGAATTTTTTTCTTTGTACTTACATCAATAACGATAATACCTAATTTACGCAAAAGTAATAATTTAAGATAATTTTATAATAATCTAACAATTATTTGCCATATAAAGCAGTTAAAGTTAAAAAATTAAATTAAACTTTTTCGTAAATTCACAATTTTTAAACAACAGCTATATTAATCTTATTAATTATTACAATATACAAAATGTTTAGTATAAGAATATGAAATAAGTGATATATATTGTGTATGTATATATGAAAGAAAAATAGCGTTATCTGTAAAAAAAATTTTTTAAATTAATTGATTTTCACTGAGTTATATTGTATCTATAATATTGTAATTTTATGCCATATTAAAAAATATTAATATATTAAAAGAATATTAATAAAATATGTAAAAAATCGTATACGAATATATATCAAAGTCTATTTATTTTTTAGATAATATTAATTATATTAAAATTGTTTTAAAATTATATCATGTACTATGGTAAATTCTTAAAAATAAATACAATTAATCACTACGTTAATTATTTATATTATTTTTTAAACAATTTGTAAAATTCTAGGAATTCAAATACATAGTTTTTAAAAAGTATAAAAAGATAATTGTAAAATAAAAAAAAATTATCAAATCGACTGTAATATAAAAAAAATTTTTTATACTTATATTTATTATTCATTTTGTTTAATATGTAAAAAGTCTAATAAAATGTGATTTTTATATTAAAATATTCATTCTCAATTAAGTCTAGTTCTATTTTTTACAAAACTTTTATACACTTTCTACTATTGTATAATATTCTATAAGTATATTATTATACTTATTACAAAAAATACGTTAAAATAATTTGACTAATAAGTGTACTTACATGTAATAAGTAGTAAATAATTTAGTAAGTAGTTTAGTTAGTAAGTAATTTTAAAAAATTGAGAATTTATTTTTACATGTTTTATACAAAAAATAAATATAAATAAATGTAAAATATAACGTGACATTTTTTCTTTATATTTTATATTAACATAAACTGTAATATATATCTTTTTCTATTAAAGATACATGAATATATTTTTTCATTCTAAAATGTAATGTACTTTAATTTCTTCTTATTCAATACATACATTTTTTAAATTATTCTTGTTGTTTGTATTGTATCTTTGTTAAAAGAGCAGTAAGGATTTTTAAATTACTGATTCCTTAGTTGTGCAATATTATATTTTCTAGATTTTGCAGCATTTTAGGTATCATGTTAGAAAATAATTTTTATATCAATTATAAATTTTTTATTTAAAAATTTGTAGATTATTATTTACATATATATACTGTAGTAGAATTTGCAATACCTTTAGAAAATATAATATTATTAAAAATTTTAAAAAATTTTAGTATTAGAAACTTAATTGTTTCAAAATATTGTTTAAATGAAATATAAAATATACATTCACGTTGCATTGAAAAACCTTCGACTCTTAATGTAATGGATTTGATTGAAATTCGATAGCCGATAAATTTATTTATTTTTTTTAATATAAGATTCATAATTAATTATAAATATTATAATCTCATATTTATTTCGATTTTTTTGGAATAAAATATTTGAATAATATTCCGGATTATAAAAAAATGAAATATTCAATATTGATTTCTATTTTACGAATTGTTTAAAAAATATAATAATTTATAATTTTCATACATTCACTATATTAAAATAACCAGTATGATTGATAAATTTATAAGATATTACACTAATGAAGGATTTTATCGAAAGAAAAATTAAAAGAATTTCAAACAATTTTTTTAAATATGTTTATAGTAGTATGTACCAAAAAACACACATAAATATTAAAACACCAGTTAGTAAAAAAATTATGTTATAATAATGTATTTAATTTATAAATTTATATATATATTGAAAAAATGATTTAATCTTTTTGAATGAGAAGATAGTAAAATGATATTTAAAATTATAAATTTTAATATATTAATAAATATATAAATTAATATAAAAATTAATAAATTTGTTAAACTCATTTACTTTTAAAAATAAAGTATGAATTTATAAATTTTTCAGTTTAATATTTATTATATTTTTAATTATTATTAAAAGTGTAAGTGATATGTAAAACTGATGTTATCGGTTTGACAATATATTTTGGTCAACTTCTTTTGTTATTATAAATATTATGCAGATTAAAGATATGTTTTCGATTTTTCTCTTAAAACGTATTTTATTATATTATGCTTTATTTATTATGCTCAATATTATTTAAATTTACTTTTTTAAATTAATAAATATGGTGAAATTAATGAAAATACTGTTCATTTTCATGTTTGATAAGTGTTTATTTGATTACATTCATATGAAATTCATACGTATACTTTTATGTTTAATAATACTTATAGGTATATTTATATAAAAAATTTAGTTTTTCAATTGTAGTGTTTCAATGTATGTTTTTGTTTTGAAGGGTATCCGAAAGGACTGGCATTCTTCTCGTCGGCGGTTGACGTGTTCAGACTCGTACAGACCTAATTATTAATGTCGCAACGTAGAGATCGGAAAAAGGATCCAAGAAGCATAAAAATTTTAAATACAATGTCTTATTTTTTTAAATTCGGTTACTTATCGGCGCTGTACAATTATTTCCACATACGTGAGGATGACGCTATACGAAAGAAAATGTGTAACTATAAAATTAAAACTTACTGAAATTAGATTTAAAACTTTCTTTGATTTATCGTTCACCATCTTTTCAATTTCTCACTTTATTTTTTTATATTTAATGTTTTCACATACTTTTCTATCCCTCCATTCAATCCTTCTTCTTCTATATACTTAATTAACTCACTTTATTTCTTGTTTCCTGTATTATTTTTCGATTTTCTTTCTTCCTTGTAGCATTTTACCCCAAAATTCATTTCAATAATATTTTATATTATGTATTTCCTTTATACTGATACTACGTGAATTTTCTTTTCCTCCTTTATTTCCTCTACTTGACTTTTTTATCAAAATTTTATATTCCTTTAGCTTTTTTTTTATTGTTTTAGCTTCTACCTTCTTAATCCGAATTTGCTTATAAAATCTCAATTTTGTACTTCCATTTCTCTAATACTGTCATGTTTCAATATTCAATTTTTTCCGTCCTTTACTTCTTCTATCCTTTTCGTTTTCCGTATATTATTCTTTTTAAAATCTTATTTACTGTTTTTTCGATTCTAACTCAATATTCTCTTACCTTACTTTCGTGATTCTATCTAATTTTCATGTGCACTCCCCCCTTGCCACTATAATCCTGAATCATTGCTTCAGCTTTTAATTTTTTTCGTTATAATTCATATTTTTCTTTAAATAAAATTCCTCTCTATTTTGTTATATCCTCCTGCAAAAATTGTTTCCCTTTTTATATAACCCCTACTTATCTTTGAAACACTTTTTCTTAATACTTCCACTCTTCTCTTTCTATTTCTTATTCAACAATCTTTTCTCGTCTTTTGTATTTATTTTCCGATAAATATATTCTATATATCAACCATGTTATTAAAATTATTTCTTATCCTCTTCTTCTCTTTTCCGTTTGTTTAGTTCTTATTTACATTTAGATTTTTTACCTTTATATTCACTTTAATCTTTTTTCTACGTTTCTTATCAAAAATCTATTCAGTATTTCCTCTTTTTTTGTCAAATTATCGAATCGCCAAAATATCTTTTTATGCATTTTATAGCTGTATCTAAAAATTCAGATGCTTTAGAGCTTTTTGAATTAACAATAATGTATTTGGAATGTAGATCATTTTTTAAAATCATGCATTTATCATTTTTCTTTACTAACACAATTTTAAACAAAAGTATAACAATTGATTTAGATGTAAGCACATATTTTACATTGTTTTCACTATAAAAATTGATAGAATTAAACTATTAATAATTTATTTACTGTACAGACTTTCTATATGTATTTAATAAAACATTATATACTAATATATATTAACACGTCAATATTACTATAGGGTGGTGGCAATATTACTATAGGGACAGGACGGAGGAAAGAATGCCACAATTATAAATAAAAAAATTAATTTCGTGAGTTCACTAAGAAATTTATAGAGATTTTATAGCAAATATCAAGATTAAAAAAACATAATTGCAGAATTAAAAACAAGAGAGGATTGAGACAAGGATAGCTAATAAACTCTACTTTTAAAGAATAAGCAAGTTTGGAAAAGAATCTGTAGAAGTCCAGAAGTTCAGATATAAAAATGTGAAAAGAAGATTATATCACAAAAATAAGCAGACGTTATAGTTACTTTGGCAAAAAGTGAGAAAGAATTAGGAGCTATTAAGAAAGAGCTGTTTCCAGAAAGAATAGGCCTTAAAAATAGAAAAAATGAGTTTCAGGTTCAAAAGGAACAAAATGGAAATAGTTAAGCTTTTTATAAGCTATTTAGGCTACAGAATCAATGAAAAAAACAATGTTAAAGAACACACCAAATCTATGGCCAAAATAGCAAATACTGTATTATGAAAAGTATGAACTATAGCAGATAAATAGTTTAAAAAGGACTTTAGTGAAAGCTGAAAATATTTTATGTACTCATAGATAATTTGCTATAGATTATTAATTTATGGCTCGATAGAAAATTTGGGAATCAAAAAATTGCATGAAAATATAAAAGATGTAGAAAAAATACATAAAATTGATATTGAATCTAAAAAAAAACACGTCAAATCACAATTACATATGTAAAATAAAAGGTAACAAAGTTACTTTTTATAACAAAGTTTTATATAACAAATAGAAACAAAGTTAGATAAGAGTATATAAAAACATGAATAAGAAAAGAAAAAGTAATGGAATGTAATGGAAGTAAAGACCATAGGGTAAAGAAAATTATCGGGTAAATAGGATATTTTGGTAAAATATTAGACGATCCAGTTATTATTAAAGAGCAAAAAAGGGAGTGGAAAAATATTATGGAAACAAATGGAGGCTTTAAAATAAAAATAAAAATAACAAGTTTAATATAAGAGACTGGAAACTTCAAAATATATAGAAGAAGTTAGATACATCATAATAAAAAATGAATAAGTAAAAAATATCTATATAAAAAAATGAAAGAAAAAATGAAAACATTGAATGAAATTTAGGTAATGAAACAAAAACCAATAAACACTGGTTAATAGAAGAAAAAAGAACATACAGATTATATAAAAAAAATTCAGAAAATATATAATGGAAAAGTGTAATGTCACGAGGTTCAAAATAGGAGAATATTCTGAATATTACGGGTTTATAAAAATATAAACATATTGTTCAAAATTCATTAAAACATACAGAAAAGAAACGGCAGAGTGATAACGAGGCATGGGATTGAGTTGATAGCAATAAAGAAGAAAAATAAGATTAGATTATTTTTATGTAATTAAATGAAAAATTAGCGCTGTGTATAAATTATATTAAAATCCAAAAATTTTACGGTAATATTTTGATAAGACAAAAAACATTTAATTATCTATTATAATATGTTACAATAAATTCATAAAAAATTAAAAAATAATTATTCAAATATTTAATTGATCGCGTAATTTCTATATTATAGTAATCAATTTTTTCAAATAAAAGCAACATACATAAAACTGTATATTTATTATTAATTATATATATATAAATTATGTGTGATCATTTATTGTTTTATCTTCTAAACTTATATCATATTAGTCTGTGATTATCGTATCAGTTTATTCAAATCAATAATTCTGTTAGTGTTCTTTCTTTGTTTTTTGACAACGCAAACGGTTAAACAAAACATTTTCAGTTGATTCATTTTCACATTTGCCGTAAATGAATAATGTAAACTAGATTAATAATTACAGTGTATGAATTTTTCTTAATAAAATAATAGTAATAATAATAATAATAATAATAATAATAATAATAATAATAATAATAATAATAATAAGATAATCATATATAATCATATATAAATAAATTCTTTCTATATAAGCATATAATTATTATGTAAGCATAGTACCTATTATAAATTAATAGCTATTATATATTATAGATTTATCATATATACAGTAACACTACTTCTTCCGAATTATATTTCCGAATTTCGAAAAATGTATCCCCAACCATGCACTATCTAAGGAAGTTTCCCAAATTTTGTTTTCGTATATATGGAACATTCTGAAAGTGGACAAATTTTAGAGAAAGCTCGAAGATATAATCTAAGAACCATCAATTTTTTATCTGGGAATATTATTGTATAAAAATATTCTTTTAATTTTATTTACAATTTTATATAGATAGAATTGACGCGTCAACACGTCAATCACAAAAACTAAAAAATAAATATTCAATATGAAGTATTGAATCTGTGATTATTTGCTTAGTCTTTGCTTCTACTCTCATATAAATATATGAAAAACTTATCCGTGACATATTGAATTTACTTGAACATTTGTGCTTGATTTATTTATCTATTTTAAAAATAAAAAATATTAATTACAACAAATACAATAAATATAAACTAAAAATATGTTCCATATTTTAATTGAATTATACGTAGAAAAACTCATTGAAATATATTTTTGAGAAAAAAGAAAATTTAAAAAAATTTTTTTCCTATATACTTAATAGATTTTATTCTTAAAAGAGAAATACTAATATATAATTATTTTCATATTATTATTTATACATATATTTTCAACATAATGAGAAACGCGTGAATTTTAATTGATAATTTAATTATTACCGGTGTTTTAAAAAAACTACTCTTATCATTACAGTAGTTATAAATTCTAATTAAAGATAAAACGTTGAAATTTAGTTCAATATTAAGAACATGAAATAATTCTCAGCATAATTTTTATCGTATATTTCTTTATTATATTTATATATATATATATATATATGAAATCGAAATAAGTAGTAAATAAAACATAATAGAACGAATAATCTAAAACCAACAATCTTATAATTTTATAAAGTTTTCTGTAAACTCTTAGTGAATGACATTCATTTATCGATAACAAATAATTTTATAATATAAATTCTGCTATTGTATAATTATGTTTAATAAATATTTAATATCCAATAAAACTTTTTTATAGTATAGTGATAAAAATTAATCAATGGAATAAAATTTTTATTTGAGAGCATATAGGAAGAAGATTAGTTAAGTTATAAAAATCTTAAATAAAATTAAAAATATTTTTACACCATTTTAAATTATAAGTAAACTTAGTTATAATTATACTTTAAGTATATCAAAACTTATTATATTAATTTATCTATTGTTGTAATAAATTAATATCTATTATATAATAACTCATTTTTATTAAACTGTAGCACAAGATTTTTTATAATATTATAATATATTAATAATAAATTTATTCAACATGTGCAAAAAATACGACCTTAGCAAGGACGGAAATGTGATTCTTTTTAATTCAGGGTAAAAATTTCTTTTAGGATCATCAACAAACAACGACAAAATTAAAGTATAGAAATTATGTAATAAAACTTAAATGGAATAAAATAAAAATTAAATCTTTTCTACAAGGATGCGTGGAATGTCTTCTTTATTAAATTAAACTACGTGATGCTTGTGTAGAAGATGTTTTATGATATAGTGCAGAAATATTGAAATGAAAAACCAATGGAGTCCAAGCCCCGACAAAACACTCACATTCAGTGTTTTGGATGTAGAAGCCAAATAAGCAGGATTGAAATTGGAAGCGGCAAAAATATTGATTAGATGTGAAAATGAAATTACAAATGGCGAGGGAAAAAAGGAAGAATGCGAAAAAGCGAGGATAGAGGATGGAAGGACACTAGGAAGCACACATGGAAGGCCAGAGAGAAAAAATTATCTTACAGAAAAGAATTTGTTTCTGGCAAAACAACTTGGCTCGGTCTTGAATTAGGCGGAAAAATTAGATATGTTGTCGGATGTGGTAAGAAATGTAAAAATACGTCAGCAGATGCAATTGTGGATTATTAGCCATATCGAAAAATCCAAATATGTTGAGAAATTTGGACGTGTAACGTGGAAAGCATAAAGGATACGGAATGTATATGTGAAAAAAAGAGAGAGAATATATCGTTGTATATTTTCAATGCATCGATTTTTGTACAGAAAAACCCCTAAAAATATGCGTCATCGAAAACCTTTCTGTATTGGCGTTTCTATACATTTTTTATATTTAAGATTCCATATTAAATACAGTAGTCATTATTCTTTCTCACTGCATGTGTTTAAAATAGGAGTTAACCTAAATTTAGGAGTTACGCGTGTATGGGAAATCCTTGCTTAATCAAATTCTTTTCATAATTTTAAAACCTGTCGAAATCTATCTATTCTTATACGTTTTTACCAAAAACCTTGCATAAATCTGTCTTGTCGCAAACTATAATTTTTTTTAAACCTATCAACATTTATATATTTTCTACAAATCCTAAATATTTTATAACTGAAAATTCCTATCTATATTCTCTTTTTTGTAGCGGGACACTTAATTTTATTCCTATCTTCCTCCGAGACACACCTCATTTCCATTTTTACTGTTTTTCTGTGCAATCCTAACACGACTCAAGTTGACTGTCACTGTCGAATACAGTCATTTTTATTATTTAGTCTTAGAATTATTACTTCGTGTAATTAAAAAAATTATTCTTCTAATGAAGAAGAAAAAAAGAATAAGAAATAGTATATATAAATTATAATTGAATTTTAATAAAAAAATAAAAATTAGAAATAAATTTAAGATCATAGACTTAATATTATTTTGAAATTTTTTAATCCTTTTAATAACTAGTGGATACATTAAAAAACTTGACTTACTAACTACACAAATAATATACGCTTTATTAAAGTAAAGCTAAAAATATTTAATCAATTCAAATGGCTTGTATTAAATATTACCGAAACGTTAGATTTTTCGAAGTAAAACTAAGTCGAGTACTACATAAATAGATAAATAGAAATTGCATAAAAACAAGCGGATAATGAGAAATGATTCTCAGTAATTTGTTAGTTATTGTTTATACGGTAAACATATCCTTCTACTTTAAAGTTGTAGGCATTAATTATTAGGGTCGATATAGTATATATTATAACCGAGAGTAAAGTTAAAAAACATTAACAAATATTAAAAGAAAATAAACTGAAAGTATTTCTCAAAAATGTCTACAAACGAATTTAAATGACGCATGCGTAAGATATACTTATATATATATATATATATATATATATATATACATAAGAAATCTTTGACATGTATTCCCAACTTCCTACGTTTATTACCCTTTATTTAATTTTAATTTTTTTCATAGAAGAAAGGTTAAGACTAACCAATTTTATCTTTGGCTTAAAAAATATTAATATAAACTTTATCAAAGTATAAGTTAACGTTTACTTTTACAATTTGATTCGTTAAAATCGCGTGATGTAAATGCTTTTCTTGTTAGATTTACAAATTAAAGATCAAATTTGATTGTAAAATGTGTAAGGATTAGCGTCGATGAAGGTTTATCAAAATAATTATATTTCACTTGTATAATTTGTAAAATTATTTAATGTCTAATAATTATATAAGTTTAAAAAAGTTTAAATGTTATTAATTCTCAACACAAGTTAGTTTTAAAATGAAGTGTTGCAAAAATCTGTGTTGGATTTCGTTCGAGTCTAAGTCTGATGATCTGCTCCTTTCGGGAGCGGAGAGCCTTTTTATATAATCGGATTTACAATAACGTGCGAGCGATTATTAAGCTTCGGTGAGATAAATATTCGGTTCGAGTCAGGTAAATAGTCATTTGTAGAAAAAGAGTGAAAAGTAAACGGAAATGCTGAAAATATACGAGTTTGGTAGGATTTTCGTGTAGTGATTAGTCAATGCATAGGAACAGAGGCAATTTGAGTTTTCGGTAAAATGAATAAGGTAGCGAACAAGTTTGGGCGCATGCTAGATAGAAGAGCGCCTTTACGGTACAATATTTGCAATCACGCATTTTTAGATGCGCCTTTATTGCGTGTAAATATTATAGGTACGAGACGTTTACTCGGTGAGGGGGAAACGGATTAGCGCCTAGCAGACGGATGCGCGCAATAGAATAGATGCGTACGTTCTGTATGTATGAGTTGCCTAAAAGTATGCTAGTACGTTACAAATGTAACTATCGTAAAAACAAGTATATTATTAAAGTATATTCACATAATTTTCATTTTTGAATGAAAACAAATATCAAAACTAAAATATTCGTTTCATTACTGGTTCAGTTCAGATAGATAAAAATTAACAGATATATTAAAATTTAACTAAAATATTTAAAAATGCAACAGCGGCATCTATCTCATTCGCTGATATTTATTAACAATACAAGACTAGAGATATTAAATAATAAATAAAAATATAGAATGTCAGTTTGCATCGAGAGTTAATAACATCGTCAAATCGTTTTTTTAAATAATTGGTTTTAGAACAAAAATTAAAAAAAAATTAATATCAAATTTTTTTGTATTTTATAATAGAAAATTGTGGCAAAATTACACTAAAATTTTTTGTTATATTTTACTCTATTTTATGAACAAATAAATTTATATATATATAGTTTATTTTTCGTAATAGAAAAATTTTCTTATGATACAAAAAAGTGTATACATTAGATAACCAAAGTGTGCTTGAAAAACTCGTTTGTTACATATTTTGTATAAAAATTTATAATAAATTAATTAATAAATTACTTTATAAATTTCAATTTTTAAAACATTTTTTAATTTTCTATATAAGAATTTTTTAATCCTTTTAAAACATTAAAAAAAATTATTATTATTTATAATGATAAATTGTCATAATTAAAAAGATTATATTTATAATAAATAAAAATATTTACCTGGAATCAAAATATTTTATATTATTTTTATACATTTATTATAAATTCGTAAAACAAAATATGTACATAGTTACTAAATTTTGGTATTGTTAAAAATAAGTTCATAATCCATTTATTAGTTTTTATATATATTGTTTATATTAATACAAATGTAAATTTTATCGAAGTTATTTAGTTTTACTTATGCGTTTTTGAAAATTTGCTGAATAATAAACAGTTATTAAAAAATTTACATTTTTGCTGTCTCCTCTATTTTATTATAAATCTATATATCCATATAAGTTATATTTTTATAGGATAAAGTATTATATACAAATTATTTTTGCTATCATTTCAGTAATACGTAGATAAAGAATATTGAAAATAAGTATGAATATACAATTATATTTTAAAGTTTAAAGTTTAAAAAATTTTTCGAAATTGAACTTATTTCCTATGAGTGATGTTTTCACATCACAGAATATATTTTATTACTACATAATTTGTAGCATATACCAATAGATCAACGTTTGGTGAATAATGATTTGATGCACAAACCACTGGAGATTTAGTTTAAAAATAGTTTAATATTGAGTTTCTAAGTTTATAGTTGTATCCATTTATTTTCTACAGTTGAATAATACCGATAACGATCAAGGTGACAACCTTCTTATTCCTAATTCAAAAATGTCTGCAACCTTTACTACGTTCTGCAGTTTCGTTCGCGATCATTGGAAATTATATCTTGAATGTGTTCCACAATTTCATAAGAAATAACATCTGCCGGGTAAGCCTGGGCTTTACTCATCAAAAACTTATATCAAATGATATTCATGAACAAATTAATCTCACATTTTTTATTGAAACTACATGATTTCCATAAACAATATTTAACTTTGCATTTATTTCATCGCATATTTTCTACTCAAAAAATTTCTACAGAATAAAAAGCGAATTATAGATCGATGTTTTTTTTTTTAAAACATTAAATTCGTTTTATATAGATCGCTGTCAAGTCAAAAGTAACTTATGAATCAAGCCAAAGTTTCATGTGACATTTGAAAATTTTAATTTGATCATTATTTATAATCAAATTGAACGTAATATAAGCTGATATTTATGAAGTGTAATAAAATACATATTTAAATATTTTTATGAAAATGAAATTCAACTATAACAAAAATATTTATAACAAATTTTTAAATTAAATTAATAATCTCAAAAATAATTAAAATTATTATTATTAATTTAAAATATTAATCTTTATCAAACCATATTATCTTTCTTACTAAAAAATATCTTTGGTAATTTAGAGTAAAAAAAATTTTTTACATTTTAAATACCAAAAGTTAGTACAATAATTAAATCGATTTTATATATCGTTTTATGGTTATTTAATAAATGTTAATTTATTAAATATATTAGTTATTAGTTACTAAATACTCAACAAAATAAACTAATATTTGAGTTAGGGAAAAAATCAATAAAGTTAATAAAAAGGTTACAGTAATAATAGTTTATTGAATAAAATATTACACCGTATAGTACATTATACAGACATTGATTAAGAAAACATTTTACATACATGTAAAGACAAAATTTTATTATTCGCAACTTATTCAATACTCATTTACATTCTGTACAAGTTAATTGAAAAATACCTTAAAATTGCATACAAAATTTGTATCTTACTATCTTTATATTTTATTTACTGTTTAATACATTATTGTATTATATTTTAATTCTGAAATTTACCAATATTCCACTTGTAATAGCTCTATAATCATTTTGTATAATGCATCTTTAGTTTGACTCTTATTGTTCCTATTTATTATTTTATTGATTTATTATTATTGTATATATATATGCATCTGTATGCGCGTGTGCGTTATATTTACATACATTTATACTCTTTGTTCTTTTCTTTTTTGGCTATTCTTCTGTCCTGCAGTGTATCTTATATAACGTACTTATTTCCTTTATATTTTCTCTTAAATATTTTGTCAAAATTTTTTAATTCTATCTCTAATTCTTTACAATCTTGAAAAATGTGTGTTAATGTTTTTTCTTATTTGTTGCATAATCTGCAAATTTTTTCTTCTTCAATTAACTAGTGTCGGTTTGCTCTGTTTTCATTTCCTATTCTATAAAAAGTTTACAGATAAATTTATATAAGATAAAAATCATTTTATTCTTAATTGAAACTTAAATGTTTCATTGATAAGCTCATTGATAAAATTAAAATTTAAGATTCAAATAATTGATACTGAATTCATTAAACAAATTTTTATATTCATGTCATAGCTGTTCTCATATTTTATTTTGTTATTTAATATCCCTCGTTTTGCAATAAATCAATTTCATCATATCAGATTATGGATATTATGTCTAACGTTTGTTACGCGAACCACAAATAAACATTATCCAGATAACTATATTTTCAATTGTCACGAAACACTATTATTGAACGTGTCCAATATCCGAGATGCTTGTGTTTCTCTTTGAATGCCAAGTGTAAATCAGTACGTGAAAAGTTTTAGTCGAAAGTGATCAACGACAGCAAGACATCCATTTATTACAAAATTATTGTCAAAGATAGATTATTAAAAAAATATAGGATAAAATAAGAAATTACAAAAAAAGTTGGTTAATGGTAACTATGCCGAACATATATTGTTTAGTTTTACTATTCAAAATTTTTACAAAATGTTATAAAGTAAATATAAGATAAGTATGAAAAATCTCACTTTATTGCACTAAATAGTTTTTTATAACAAATTATATTAAGTAAAATTTGTATTTAAGATATTTTTATGTAATATTGTGATAATTTAGATTTATAATAAAATTAATAGTAATTGCGTGATTATTGGAATTTTGATTATTGGAACGTTATTATTTTCTATGAATATTACTAGAATTTTATGATTCTGTTTTAAAAATACAAATAGTTGCATGATAGCAAATTTAATAATTAATATGCCAAGGTTTTATTATTATTATTGTAATATTAGCTGTAAAATAATAAATAACCACAAATATTTTGTGTCATATAATTATTTATTTATAAAATTAATTTTGCTTTTACCCATTACAATTATAATCTTTAATTAAAACTTAAATAATTGTGATTTATATAATATTAAACAATATTGTTGCTTTATACACTGCTGTCGTATATATTTAAAAATAATTATATCTAATTATCAAAAGTTTCATATTTCATTACTTGATAATTTGAATTTTTTCTATTAATTCATTTTTTGATGATTATAAATATAAAAAAATATTTTTTATAATTAAAATTAAATATAATTTTTTACACATTATATATTATTATTATGATAATTGTTAAAAATAGTGTTATTTTTGATAATATTACTATTATATTTTTTTATAAATTATTTTTTTTTATTTAAAATTTCATTAAAAAATTTATTATAAATTCAAGTATATTGTTAACTTATACGAAATTATATTTTATAAAAGTTTAAATATTAAGTTTTTTAGAATTACGTATGAAAGTTAAAATAAGTTAATAATTGAAAAAAACTTCAATATTTAAAAATACTTTTTAAGGTATTTATCTTATTTGAAGTTTATTTAATCAATGACATTTATACTTATTAAGAACCGAAATTTTCTATGATTACTAGCATTAATAAATATAAAATAGAATGTTATAATTTTTGTTATAAATATTCAGTATTTTTTTTATGTACATGTAAACATTTTCATAAAGCAGAAGTAGTTTTTAAGTAAAAATATTTAGTTTTTTATTATATCGATTTGGTTAAATTTATCAAAATTTTATATTTTATAAATCTTTAAAAAAAAAATGGTCAAAATATTATAAATCTAGTGTCAATAATAAAACTACATATCATTAATAATAAAATAATAAGATCGTTTATAATATAATAATAATATAATAGTATATTACATTTTTACACTTTTTATTTGTTCAAATATATTTTATTATATTAACATTTAAGTTAAAATTTAAGTTTAAAACGTTAAAATCATTAATATATATATTTGAGTTCTCATTTTTTCATAAAACTTTCAAAAATATTCTGATAAGTAATGAATGTAATTATTCGCTTTATAGACATTATAATATAACTTTCAGTTTTTGTCAAAATAAAGCAGAAATTTTTTACTCTATAATTATTTTTTTTTTTTTTTTAATAAAGTTTAATATATTTATATAGAAAATGAACTATATCTTTAATATAAACTATAATTGACGTATCTTCTTCGATTATTTTAGGTATTAATAGCCATTTTCATTAAAAAATTAGAAAAAATTATAATAAATATTTATTTATATTTAAAATAAAAGTTTATTATGTAAAATAACTTTGTTAAAAATATAATTGTTAATATTTATATTATTTATAATAAATATTGAAAATAATGCATATAATATTATAGGCGTTCAAAGAATTAATCTAGGATAATAAAAGCTTTAAAATCTAGGAAAATAGAATGTTGCAGTGTCGGTAAGCAGAGTATAAGAACTTGTAAGTTGAAAAGTATTATGCTCCGTTTATCTACATTGCGACATGAATTATTCGCCGTAGTCATCGTTCAAATGTACTCATTCAGTTAGATGATTATATACACGATAAAGACGAATGAATTGATAACAACAAACAATCCTAATTTTACATTTTCGTAAAAATGTTATGTACTTAACTGTTATGGTATTATGGTATGTATTTCATTATTGACAATATATGTACACTATGAAAATGAATTTATTAATCACTTGGCAAACACAAAACAAGATGAGCGTAAAATGTTTATAACTTAAATTGGTATATCTCATTATTATTATATTATATTGTACTCACTTTTAAATTTTACAAAATACATACATATATGTATATATTTTAGAATGTAAAAACTATATAGATTAAATCGTTGGATAATATATTATATAGATATTTATGTAATTTAATTATAATTTTAGATAAATAAAAGTTAAAATTAAAGTAAAAATGACCGGAGAAAAAGATAATTATTAACTATTTCTTTAATATTTATTTATTGAAAATATAACCATATAACCAGCTTAAACTAGTAAGAAAATTATATAATATATATAATATATTCTGACCTATTATTCAAGTGACTTTTAGTCATTACTATCATTACCATACCTATTACTGTTAGTACATACTATACCATATACTAGATTATGTAAGACATCTCTGGAAGTAAGTCTCCACTGATTTCACAATTTAAATATATTTTATTGATATTCATATAATATGTACAGAACACGTTTTCCTATAGTATTGAAAATTTCGATTGGTTCGGATTTGAATTATGAAGTGTATTTTTTTAAAATGCGTATAAATTAAAAGTATATCATTAAATACAATTTAATTATTAAAGAAACTATAATACAAAATATATATTGTTTAATTGTTTAATATACAGATGTATTTTTTACGATATAATATACATGTTGTTTATTACTACGAATATTCCACAATAGTATTTATAACAAACGTTTAAGATTTAAATTTAAATAAAGACTTAAATTTCGTCCTTTATATAAAAATTATCTTCAGTTTAGAATATAATGATTAAATATTTGATTACTTCCCAAGTAAGTCTTTTTTATTGCTACTTGTTCTTTTACCATAGGTATTTTAACTATTTTTTGTCGTCCCCGTCTTCTTTGTTATCTTCCTGTTTTCATTTATCTGCACTTGTGCATTTTTCTCTTTTTCCAAAAAATTTATATAACTCATTAACATGCTTTCTTTCTTAGAAAATCTAAGTAAATCTTATTCTAATCCTTTGCACTTATTTATTTATTCTTACAGCCCTTCAAAACGTTTTCTGTTTGTTTCTAGAGCTTATTACACAATGTGGGTGTCTTCTTCTCCGACAATTAGTGTCTTTGTATAATTTTTCATTCTCAATCTTGCTACAATTTTCATGCTCTTTCATATTCATTCTTATTTCCTTTTGAAAGACGCAATGTATATCCTTTGATCCTTTGGTATTAACTTGTTTATTCTAATGCGAATTTTAATTTTTCAGATTATCTATCCAGATTTATATGTATTAGTGTATCTAAATAATAAGTAATAGAATTGTTTAAAATTAATTATTTGTAAAAAATATATAAATTTATTCGAATGAATGACAAGGAAAATTTTAAACATTACAATTATTTACTATTATGAGTAAAACTATATCTCGATTATACCAAAAGTTTCTTCATGAATGTTTCTTTTTTTTCTTAGTTAACAAATTTTTTTGTAAATATTTTTAACAAAATAAACTATAATAAACTAAATGTGCTTATATATACTTAAATTTCTAGTTTCATCATAAAATTATTTACAAAATTCAATATTTTCGAAAAGAAATATATTTTTATTTATAATTTTTATCTTTTATTTATCATTTTGAAAATTCTATTGAAACATTATTACTTATATTCTAAGTAATAAAACTGTATACTAATAAAAAGTATAATAAAATAAGTTATTATTAAATGAATATTACTACTATGTATTAATATTATATCTCTTTTTTTATATCTGTAGTTAAATAAATACACGATGTATATATGAAGAGAAACTACCCTATGATTCCAGTTAATTATAATATACTGTAAAAACATATAAGAAGTCCTAGTATTTTCGTCTTGTTTTGGTAAGTTGTCGCACATCACTTTGTAAGTTTACATTATTAGAAAATTTTTTTAAAATGAATGTTTATTAGCAATAATATTATTTTGAAAATTTTTATTATTATGTAACTGTAACTCCTAATAAGTAATTTGAATTATAGGTGACTATGTCGTTTTCATTTTTTTAAGTATTCAAATTTATTTTAGATAATATAATTTTCTGGTATCTTAATTTTTATTTACAGACGGAACTAACTTAGCTTGTTCTTATCTGGATAGTTTTTTTTATATTTCTCCGATGGTTTTATTATACAATTTCATACAGAAATATTATATATGATTTTTTAATCTAGTGTGGTTTATATTATTGTAATATATTAGATATAAACTCTAACATATGAAGTTTTTAAACAATGAAGTTCAATAAGTATAATAATTATATAAGCTTATACAAAGTTGATTGAAACAAAATACAAAAGCAACTAAAGAATTTTGTATAAATAACAGTATGTAATATATTTAACACAATAAACAATAGGTATATTTGAATACCTGAAAAAATAAATTTACACAGATTTTAAAATTGTAACGAAATAACAATAAAAAACTATTTAAAATTATTACAATTATGCCATTTATAATTATCTGACTATTACTCGCAAATAATAAATGCAAAAATTACAACATTTTATATTATTTTTATTGTTTTTCATATTAATTCAGAAATTTTAAATACTTTTCTCAATTCTATAAAAACCTCTATTTGGTAAAATAAAATAAACGATAATATAATTATGAACTATACATATTTATACATAAATTGAAATAATTTAAAAAAAAAAGTAATTTTGGTATCAATATAGTCCATCGATAGTATTAATATTTATGAATATGCCGTACAGTATTCATTACGATTAAAAAGAAAATTTGAAGTATTAATAAAAAATAATAGTCGTTACAGCCAGTTTTCTTATTCATCTATCATTTTGTTTTTGACAATATTTATAAAAAGAATTTAAAAATCTATTTTGGTAATACTTATATATTTATATATATTTATGTAATGATACAACAACAAGTTTTCTATTCAATATCACTATTAATACACCGTTTTTAAAGAGAAATTACTATAAATGTTTTTAAGTCGAATAATTTTCCTAATTGTTTTTAATAAAAATAAAAACATTTTTATCAAAAATTAATTTTTCTATTTAATTTGTAAAAAATATTACTAGTTTAAACTACGTCTAATAATTCTTTATAATGGAAAATTTAGTTTTTTCAGGATTCTGAAAATATTTTATTTTTTATTATATTATAAAAATATTAAAACATAGTAATATAAACAATAATTTAAAAATTATTGAATTTATTTATTTAATATATCAAACTTTAGAAAATAATCAAATTTTTCAATGTTATGATTTTTTAAGTTTAAAAAGTTAAGTTTAGAAACTACAAAAAGTAATTATTTAACCTAATTGATATATTATTTTTTTTTAAACTAAAAAAATAGAGATAGTATTTTTTGACATAATTCTTTGTCTTTATAGTTTGTGCAATTGTGGTGAAAATAGATTTTGGAATTTCTTGAACAACTTAATGGATAATTTCTTTATTTAATATTTACGTAACTGTTGGCAACAAAATGACCCACACTTACGAGCGGTCTTGAGCAGGCTTTTCCGTTCTCGGGGTTTCTCCGAAACAAGTGGACGGACCTGCCCAAGTAAGTAACATAAAGGGATAATTGCGATGGTAATATTTCATCCTGAAAAATGATGTCAAAACACCATCATAAACATTGTAAAAAGAA
Source organism: Platyscapa corneri (assembly GCA_018907185.1). NCBI lineage: Eukaryota > Metazoa > Arthropoda > Insecta > Hymenoptera > Agaonidae > Platyscapa > Platyscapa corneri. The sequence goes on along the minus strand of JACCHW010000057.1, from coordinate 580,408 downwards.
AGGAGACAGAAGAAGAAGATTGTGTGATCGATTATAAAAAAAATTGAGCAGAGAACTTGATTAGCCTTTTGATTTTATTAACGTCGTAGAAGAAGCAATCCTGAAAAATTATGTTGAAAAAACAATGAAAAAGCAAGAACCTGTCTCCTTTGATCAAAAACGTATTGTATAATTACGAAGTGTCTTTTGAAATAAAATAAGTACAATCTAAAAGAAACACTTGTCGTTTTACTTCCCTCTCTCCTCACTCTAGCTTAATCAATTTACATTAACAATAATTTCATCAAATTTTAAATGTTTGATTATATTTATGAATTACTTTTTCTATATTTATATTCATAAATTTTCTGTATATATTAGTTTTAACATATTTAAATTTATCTAAAAAACTATGCACGAATAGTTTATGTACTCTTACTTGTACTATCATCACTTTTTATTTATTTTTAATTTTTGAAAACCATGTTAATCATTAAATACAGATTTACTTCCAATACTACTCAACTTCACACTTGACTTGCTGGACCTTCTATTCTACTTCTTTCTTAAACACTTATTGTTCTAATACATTAGACTTTTTCTTATTTTAATCGTCTATCTTCTTATTGTTTTTCTTTTCTCTCTTTCAGTGCATTTTACCAATCATTCATAATTCTAATTATCTGCAATTCTCCATAATGTGTTTCATAGTTTCTTTCTCTGATTTTTACACGTTGCACTCACTTTGTACTCTTCGTATTCAATGTTTGTTTATTCACTTCATGTCTTTTTTTCTCCATCTTTTATTCCGTATAAACATAACCCATCCTTCATACTTCACACTATTACGTTTCTACATTCTTCAGTGTGGGTTTTCTAAGTAAGCTAGCTCAAGACTAATGATATGGGCAGATATTTTTGTTAATTCTTGGTATTCTTTTCCTATTTTCTCCATATATCCTCTATAAATGCTTCCTCCATCTCTACCCCTGTCTTCCCTTTGTCTATCTTTTCAGACTTTTTTTAATGCACTCTTCTGTTGTGCAATTTTGTTTCTTTCCCCTCTTTTAGATTTCTGGGTTTCTACAATATAAGTATTTTTTTACTTTTATTGTGCTTAGACTCATTTGTCTTTTAATGTAATTTTATCGCACCTTTTTAAAACTGTTTTGTTACGCGCTTGTGCGGAATTTTTTCTCTATTTTTTGCCACATGCCTACATAACCACACATCTATGCCTTTTATTATTTGCACTATTTTCTCATTTACATACTTCAGTTTGCTTGCCTTCGTTCCACCAACTAATTTAACCCTTTCTTTCGTTTTTAATTACTCTTTTTTCTATTCTTCATTATTTCAAATTTTTCCTTCGCTGACTGTCCACGCCATGCGTCCCTCGCGAGTTCGCATAGCAGACCACATAATTATATAATATTATGCACATTTTTATAATTTATAATATTGTCTTTATTTTAACAATCGCTGAAATTTAATATTTTATTCTAAAATTTTGTACACAATAAAATTTTTAAATTAAAATTTAAATCTATGAAATAAAAAATAGAAGAATTAAAATATTTGATTTATTTTATGTGAAACAAACTAATAAAGGATTTTTATAATTTATTGTTACGTCTACGGCTTGAGCAAAAATTGAGCAATTTCACTTTCTATGCCGAATTAGTCGCTTAGCTTCGTATTGCTGAGATTCTTTCGATACGTAAGCGGCTTTTCTTCCCGCTTGTTTTCCCAGGCAACTCGCTTTGCGCTTTCACCGATTCAATGACTAAGCGTTTTTTGTTTTTTGGTCAATTTCTCCTCCAGTCGTCCCCAACGTTAAAATAGGTGGTTGATTAGTTAGGTTCTTGGCCATTTGAGCTAATTTAAGCTATCATCTTTCAGTATGTGCTGAATTATGTTTGCGAACAGGAGCGCGTTATGCAAAAAATTTCTGTAGACATGAAACTATCCTTTTAATAGATGTCTACATCTTTTCTGCTCTTGCATCTTACTTTTATATATACTCTTCCTCTTTTATTCCTCGTACTTCTGCTCTTTTCAATATTAAGATTTTTTATTTGTGTCCTATTTTCTTCTCTTCCCCTATCCATTCCAGCACTTTTTATTTTTCTCATGTTTATAACTTATTATTATTATGGTTCATTTCTTTATACTACAATATATGACTTTCACTTTCATAAGTATTCATATTAAATTTTCTTATAGTACATTTATTTTACTGATACTGATATTACTATAAAATTAATTTAAGAAAAAATGGTTAATTTTATATATTTTTTAATATATAATTAAATAAAAATATTTAACCTAATGATTTCTAGCTGATTTTCTAATATTTCCTTTTTAACTTCAATGGAATTATTGAAATAAAATTAAAAATAATGATTATATTTTTATTCATAATTTAGATTAATATTACAGTAAATATTAATTTTGCACAGTCATAAACTAAAATTATTTTCAATTGGTTGTGCTTATTCTCAATCTTTATGAAAATTATTTTCATAATAAGGTCAAGCACCTACATTTTCTTCTGCATTCTATTTTATAAGCCAATATAAAACATTTACAAATTATAAATGCATAATATAGATTTTGAAAAATGAATATATACATCGATATATATTGATTCTTTTTTTTAAATATTTAAAGAAAAATTAAAATGTATTTTTTTATATCAATCATTAATTTGAATAAAGAAAATTAATAAAATAAAATCTAAATTATCAAAATTTTTTATTGTAATATTATTACGTATTAAATCTACAGTTAGTTTGTGAATTAAATATTTTCATTCTAATTATTTTTCAAAATACAATTACTAAAATTTCTGCATTTTATTAAAATTAATAAATTATTAATTTTAATAATAATTATCAAAATATAAATTTTTTTAAGAAATATATTCAAGGATTCATTTTTTACTTTAATTTAATATAGATAAATACTTGCTTAACCCGCATATTTGTACCTCTATTTTAATATATTTTTAAAATTATTGAATTATCTTTTCACAATTCTCCTTATTTCTCCTAATATCATATTTGTTCTTTTATCCGTAAATTTTTTTCTTCTTCGTCCCTTTTAATTAACTAAGTATTTTTATTTTGGTTATTCTTTCTAAAAATCATATTTACCTTCTCCTTCCCCCACTATACTAAATTTCATTCTTGTTATTTTATCTGTATTATGTTCCAAACTGTTTGTTTCTAATTAATTCCCTAGTATCCTTCTGTAGTATTACCAAAACATCTGCATGTCTTAATTACTTTACTATTTTAAATGACATTGCGCTCATTGGACATAATTATCTTTGTATGTGAAATCATTTTTCAGATTTTTATCATTATACTATTCAGTTATGCATTATTTTAAATATTTTTCGTATAATAAATTGATGTTTATATGTTTTGAAATAGTATAAATGCTCAATATATTTAAATAATTTATTTCGATAAATTAAATTAAAAAATTTATTTAAAATATATTTTTATCAAAAAATTATTAAAATGATTTTATTTTAAAACGATCTTTATTACAATGAAAATTATTCTTAAACAATACTATAAATTTTTTTAATGGTCTAACCAAAACACTAACATAAAAGTAAATAATGGCAACACATATCTTGAAATATAAATTAGTATAATTAAAAAATTTACTAAGTTTTTCAAAAATTTAAATAAAAAAGTCAAATGATACAAAATAAATAAGAGTAAAAAATTGATAAAAATATTTACAATCATTATATCTGTTTAAAGTAATATAAAATATTTATCAGTTATTTTTTGTCAGTATTTTAAATTTTATAACCAATATATACAAAGTCATAAAACTTTATAAATTAAAAAATAAAATATTTTGATATTTCAAGTATTAGTTTATTTTTAATCTTAGAATATAAACATTTATAATTATAATTCATTATTTGAATTTAATTACCGTATTCGTTAAAAACGTTGGTATTAAAGCTTTAATCTAAAATATTAATATATTTATTAAAACATTATTTTACTTAACATTATTTTAATATTATGTATTTATTTTTTAATGCAAATAAAAAAAATTATGGAAAGACATACTTAAAATGTACCGATATACACAATTACAAATTTGCTACTAAATAATCCAATTAAATAATATTTACTTCAATAGATAATTCAATGATATAATTATTCTTAACTATAACGAAAAATATATCTGAAAGTTTAACTGTATATATTATTTGACAAAAGGATAGAGATTAAGTAAAGTTAATAAAAATTAATAAAAAAAGTTATTATTGTAAAGAATTTTTAATAGTGTTATTTTATATAAATTCTTATTCTACTTACGTCTGAAATATAGCTAGTTATAAATTATTAATAATAATATATCATTTGGATTTGAACTTTAAATATGTATTGGAATTATATTTATTACAAAATTTTATTTAAATATTTATGATATAGTATAATCATAAATAATCGCAATATATCGTGAAATATGTAAATAAAAATGATTTTTCTTTTAAAATTAGGTGAAATTTCATAATTTTAATTTAACCCACATCTTTATCATTTTTTAAAATATTTATATTGAGAGTTTAATTCATGTAATAATCTTTAATAAAATAAAATAAAATAATATGGATTGAATTAATAATATTTTTGAGAAACTTAAATCAAATATAACTAATTTTATTCTTTTATGTTTACAAATAGCAAAATTTAATCTTCAAAAGAGTATTGAAAAAACTATTTTTCTAGAAATTATTCATTATTTTCTATTTTAACAAGTACTGCATATAATCTAATGTTTTATGTTTTCAAAGTATAAATATAATAAATCTTTTTCTGTATTATTCAGGTGTTTTAATTATAATTAATTGTACATTTAATGTTATTCTTACATTTATCCTTTCATATGTATAAATATTAATAACATTTGTCATTATGGGTAAACTTATATTGTTAGTTTATCGAACAATATATTACATTATTGTAATACATTGTTATAATTACAATAATTTATATTGAAACAATAATGTGATTACATTCAAACTCTTAATTATTTACTTTACAATAAACTTACTCACTATGCGTTTACATTTCTTATAATTTTTTATATTATAATTTAATTCTTTAACTTATTATAAACTTTACATCTAACTTCTATTATTCGCATCTATTTCTCTACTTATATATTTATATTTTTAATCTTATACTATGCCATATTTATTACATATTATATCAAACATGTTAACTCTCACAATATCTTATATGCTATGCTTCTGTGTCTCTATTTATATTACATTTTATCACTTATTTCACGTTGAATTTACACTATTCGTTTTTTCTTGCAAACTCAATGTCTTTCCTCCTGTTCTTTTTTCCTTCTCTCTCTCACTCACTCTCTCTCTCTCTCTCTCTCTCTCTCTCTCTTTTATAATGATTTTAGTACAAAATACTTATATCTTTTTTACATTCTTTCATACAGCTTATCCAATTGTTTGTGTGAGTTTTAATTTCTTACATACTTGCAAGATGTGTTTTAATGTTTCTCTTTTTTCTTTACATAATCTGCATTTTCTTATATTTTTGGCATTCAGTATTTAGTTGCTCTGCTGTCATTTACTGTTCTAAATCTTTCTAGGATTTTCAAACCGAATTTTTTTTGTTCTTATATTTTTTGTCTTTATGCTTTCTAATATTATCTGCTTTATTTCCTCAGTATATTTGGATTTTTCTACATGATTAATCCATAGCTGCATTTATTATCCTATTTTTATATTTTTACGTCATACCATAGTATGTCAATGTTTTTTTTTCTTTATGCTCCAAAACCATCCTAAATCCTGCTAGAAAAACATTCTCTTTGCCACATAACTTTTTTCTTTTCTCCTTTGTATCTACCTTCTATATCTACCATTATAGCAATCTTTCTTTTGTTTCCATCATCAAAACGCTGTCTGGAGTATTTCTGTCTAAATCTAAACCTGACTATAAGTATTCTATTTTTTAATTTTTTCCATTTCCTCTAATTTCGCCCCAAATGATAGTACATCTCAACTAATGCTTCAACAATTTCCATTTTGACTTTAAAATTTCTCTTCAATAGAATTTCAGAAATACTTTATACTTTTAAGTATTATCAAATTTGCTGTTTTCGCTAACATTTTTTTATGAATCTCGTTCTTATTTTGGGTGAATGTATATCCTAGATAGGAAAACTGCTTTGCAGTTTCAATGATGTTATTAAGTATTAAGTATATTTAGTACAATACTTTAGATATTATACGTATAAATTTAATATTTTTTATTCTTTTTTAATGATGTAAAAATACTATATAAACTAATTTAACTAAGAAATGATAAAATGCTTAGAAATAAAATAAATATATGATAAAGAGTTTGATAGTAAAACACAAATAAATTTAAATGATAATTTAATAGAGTTAAATTAAAAAAGAATAAAAGAGTATAATTAAACTGCAAACGTGTACAATGTATCTTGCCCTCAATAATAGATTACTTATTGTTATGTATTTTATATTAAGGTTGTATAATTAATTATATTAATATTTCAGAATTAGAAAGTATTTTATACTTACAAGGAGTACCATCATCAAGATTTTTAATGTTTATTACCGATTATATATTATAAAAGTTAATATTAAAACTTATACTTTTTATCAATAACTTCAATAAAATTAATTAAAACAATAAATTCTCTAGTTAAAAATAGTACACAAAATTCTAATTGATTCAAAGAAATCTAACTGTTTTATTTCTAAAATTTTACTTTTTAAATATTACTATTTTTATTATCAAAAAATATGTCATTTATAACTAATAAATATATTATTGACTTTCAAAATTTTAGTGTAATATGTAACCGTCTTTACGATTATAAATTTTAATGTTCAAAAACAAAGTAAAGTTGTGATCAATAAAGTGTTAATATATTTTATTATTATAAATATAATTATTACTTTTATGATACAAATACATTTGGTTGAATTGATCTTTTAAAAACATGGGATTACTAGAAGGTGAAGTTATTTAAACTTTGAAAATTTTTAAATACTATTTTATGAATTAACTTAAGTACTAAATGTTTTTATAACTTAAAGATACTTAAATTCTAGTCATTGAATATTCGACTAATTAAATTATTGTTGTAAAATATAAATTTCAACTAACATAACTAATATTTATTATTATTAGTAGTTATATAAAGATAATACTTTTAAATTTTTTCGAAGTTTAAAACAATGTGAAGTGTTTTTAAGAGTTTTTCAATTTCTTTCTATACTTTATGAAAGAATTATTTATATATAAATATTTAAACATCTTCAAGTATTATATTTAAAAATATTTATTTAAATATTAAAAGTCAATAAATAAATATTTTTGTTCATTGTTTTTCCGATTAGTTAAATATAACTTCAGAATATCTTTTGTGTTAATTTTATCAATATATTTATTAACAAGATACACTTTACACAAAATTTCAGAAAAGTCAAATTGTATAAAATTGTACTAAATGTAACGTGTTTTCATAACAATTCAAGATTAAAATATTTTATTAATAATGTATCCATAGTTTATAAATTTTTTTGTAAAAATGTTTATTTAAAAAAATTACTTGTAAATTAAATATTATTTTATTTATCTACATAATTCATTTACCAAGCAGTATAAAGTAAATAAATAATAACTAAGTAGATAAAAAACTTAATAGTAATATTTTTCATATGTATGATAATATGGAAACAAATTTTAATAATAGGAAATTAATAATTATGAAATTGTAGGTATACAGAGATAACTTCATCAATGGATTCAAATAAATTCTTTTATTTTAATAAACATTTCGTTTCCGTATTTTAGAAGTACAAAACATCGGTTATTTTAAAAGTTAATAGTAAATACACTTAGAGACAACTTTTAAACGCATGTACAACATTTCAAAAATATGTTCCTAATTGTCCCTTTTTACAGTAATACAGATCTGAATTGGTGTTTGATTGAAAACGGTTGCGATCAAAGAATTTTTATGCTAATTATCATTACAAGACATTATAAACTCGACTTCTTTCTCATAACAGTTTAAATAAGATAAAATAATACAAGTTTTTTCTTTTTTTTCAAAAGAAAGGAAATAAAAATTGTTTATCCTAAATACTATTAGCAATGCCATTCTCGGGTTCGTTCATCACATCTTCATTATCGCCATTCGTCTCTGTTGTAACTTTGGATTTTGACGATACTTTCCCTTTCTTTGCTACTGCTTTACCTTTACCCTTCTTTACAAATTTAGTTTCTGTTTTCTCTTCAAGTATTTCTTCTTTTCCGTTTTCTAATAATTCTGAGTCAACACCGTTCTCTTTAGTTTCTATGTTATTCTCAATTTCTTTTTCATTATCTTCATCTTTAATATCAGAATTAGGTGTACTAACTCCATTTTCAGCATCTTTTTTGGTCCTTGGTTTTTTAGAAACAACTGAAAGAAAAATGACATTAGTTAAAATAAAAATGTATTGCATTAATTATTAATAAATTAAATTTAAAGTTTGTATTGTAAAGAAAATACAAATCAAATATTTTTCAAAAAATTTCATATTTCTAATAGGTTTTAATATTTGATTTAAATGTTTCAAATTAAGAAATTAAAATATAATTTTTTTTTAAATTACCAGTAACTCATAAAATAGATAAAATAATTAAACGAAAGAAAAATTATTTATTCATATATACCTTCTGCTTTATTACCTCGACCTTTGCCTTTTTTAGTTACTGGCGAAGCTTTTTCTTCAAGCATTTTACTTTTGTTATCAGCTGAAAAATAAAAATTTAATAGATAAATTGTATGAACAATAATTTTGAATTGCAATATAAAATTATAATTGGAAAATTAAACAAAATACAAAAATTTTACTACATTTAATATCAAAGTTTTATTATTATATATAATAATTAAATTATTAAGTAAAACTAACTTTCATGATTTTTTTCTATAGATACATCCAACTTTTTTTCTGCTTTTCCTCTGCCTTTTTTAACTGGTTTTTCTATTATTTCTTCAATTTCTTCTACTTTTTCAGTATCGTCAACTTGAGTTTCAATTTTTTTATTATTGTTTTTTCCTGAAGATTTCTTCTCTACAGAGTCTGCCTTCTTTACCGTAGATTTTTGTCTGGGTGCTGGTTTTGCTGGCATTGATTCTACTTCTAACTTCTTATTTTTAGCTGCCCTTGGTAACCTAACTTCTTTTGTAATTTGATCTTCATTTTGAGTTTTTTTCTTTTTTGGTGCAGATACATCATTATTTTCTATAATTCCTGGTATATCCATAACTTCACTTTCTACTCGTTTTCCAGTTTTACGTGGTGCCATTGCTAAAAAAATTGATTTTTTAAATCTATAATTTAAATTTTTTTCATTAATTGTAAACACATATTATTTTTACTTTTTAAATTAAATAAAGTACTTGGAAAAAATTCCATTATAAGCTGTAATATAAGTATTTGTAATTGTTGAAACATAGCTTCTATATTTATTTTAAATATTATGACTTAATAAATTATGAAAATGCTTACATTAAATATGAAATAAATTTTGAAAACCTTAGAATCATAATTTTTGTTTTTTATTATTTTGTATTTATCACAATCACGTGTGATTTTGTAAATTTTTTTATTAGAATATTTAAGTATTTATTACTTATTTTAATAAATTAAATTTTAAAATGTACATTATATAGTCTTCTAAATAAAATATATTTTAATAGTTCTTTATTTTAATAAATTTAATAAAAATATAAATTTGTTTATAAATTTTAATACAACGTAAAATAATTTCAATTTCTTTAAATTTTAAAAATGAAAAATCTTATATTTAATTTATAAAAAAATGTTATATTTATTAAATATTTTCCTTCTACAATACATATAAAAGTTATACAATCGAATCATTATTTTCTTAAAAATAAACACATCTTACTATTGACTTCTGGTAAAAATTTTAAATTATGCCTTTTAATTATATTATAATAAAAATTTAAATTTATTTAAATAATTTTCTAAACTTACTATATTCAACTTATATAAACTAATAAGTAAATTTGTATAACTTTCATTGAAAATGATAGGTATAAGTAAATATATCTTGGTTAATAATAAAATATAAACAATATTTTATAATATAGTTCATTATATCTTAACTAAGTCTTACTATATTTATAATGGGAAATTGAATCGTTGAAAATAAAAGGTTACTTATAATTTTTTAATTATATATCAATTTTTCAGAAAATGCTTTTATCGAAAAAATTTGGATTATTTATTTCAATATAAAGTATATTAAATATGAAACAAAATTACTAATTTAAATTTATAAGAATTACTTTCTGTATTTATTCAAATTACACAGACAGAACTATTAATATAATATAAGTATTAATAAAATAATGACATAATTGTATTTTAAGAAAAAAAATTTGAATTTATTATATTTTTTTATATTTTTTAGTTTATTCATATTGTCTGTATACAACATATTTAAATTATTAAATTGATTTATTATCAGGAAATTAGACAAATAAAAAAGAAAATTTTATTTTTACGCGTGCTTGTTCCCTAACAGGAAGGAAATGAGTTTATTAAAATAATTTTTAAATGAATTTAAAAATATATATATATATGAAATTTTATATTTCTACAATTAAGTAATATGATGAATTAATTTTATTTGAAAAAACTAATATGCAAAATGTAATAGAATTTACATACAACTCCTTTCAATCAAAGACAATAAAATACCGGACATCTTCGAAAACTGTTAACACTTTGCGCGCCCAATTGACTTTTCGTCGAATTCCCTTGTATACAGGTATATTTCGTAAGTAACAAAAATACGAATCGTAACCGTCTCTTCTAGAACGTGTACAATTATGCGTAGGATACCGAAACAATTAATGATCACAAATAACGAACAGAATAAAAATTCGACTCACCTCGTTTTGTGAGCGACTCCCGCCTTTTCAAAACACGCACGTCTTTTCCTTGTACCTGGTTTTCCTCAAGTTTCGTTGATGAGAAACTGTAATGTATACGACCGACTTTTAAGAAAAACCCTAAATGCCGTCAACAGAAGTTCTTTATTTTGTCGTTTTAATACACCGATCTGACTTCTCCAAATATATTTCTTCGAGACTTATACACAGAGAAAAAACAAATGGTTTCGCGAGATGTTAGCTATACGCGTTTAATATGCCGGTCATCCGGCGTGGCGGCTATATTCTTCTTTTCTCGTTTTTTTCTCAACGACCGAAAAAATAAGTTCTTAATCGACTTGGCGCATTTTTATATTACGACTTACCTCGTGAAGAATTCCTGGTGACAGACAGTGGTAGATGAAATAGTAACGTACTTTTTTTCTAGATGTAGATTAAATCTCAAAATGAAATGAAGAGCTAACTACAAGAAGGCGGTAGAGAAGGTTTCGTGTTTTTTGGGCGCCGTCGCCTGTACGATCGTTCGTTCTCCTGCCTGAGTCTGTCTCTCTTTTTCTCCTTCCCCTCTTTAAGTATTCCCTCACTCTTTTTATATTTCTGTCCCTCCAGCAAAATATTACGAGATTCATTTTCTCCGGAACAAGCCAATCATCGTAGACATTAGAAAGAAAGCGAATACTGCAATTGGTTGGGAAACCCGACAAAATTCCTCATAGGTATGATCTTGCGCAATAACGCAACGTCAGACGCGCACAGAAGATATAAATTTGATTTTCAACGTTCAATTATTTTAAAGATTATAAATTTTTGTTGTAAATATTGATAATTTTCATCGTGTAAAACTTGTAATTTACTTACAAAAACTATGTTTTAGTAAAATTTTTTAATTTTTTTTTACTGATTTATAAGTGATCTGATTTTAAAGCCCTTAAAACAACTTATCATACGTTTATATGGTTGATTTTATGCGAGTGTTAATAAGCAGGAGCTATCCAAAAAAAATCACGTGACAATTATAAGTGTACACGTAATAAGTTATGTTTAAATTAAACTAATAGATTGATTTAATAATTTATACTATGGTATTGTATACACGTAGAACTCCCTAGTAAACTGACATGTTTCATAATTGGTATTCTAAATAATCTTTTTTGTTTATAAGTATTTTTGAATTTAATTAAGATAAAATAATAAATTATAGAAATATTTTTGTATTATAAACTAAAAATATATATATACTATAATAATATGCATATATTTTAGATATACCTTATTATATTAACATTTGATAGGCAAATATAAAATGATAGTTTTTCTAACGTCTCTCATATGTAAAGATATTTATTTATTAGCATGATAAATCTGCTAATATTAAACATATTTAAAAAAATTGAGAAAATTATTCATCCTATAATATATATTTAAACAAGCTGAAATTAAAGAATGATTATAAATAAATTATTCATATTATTATAAATAATTTGAAACGTACATGGAAATTTAAGAAATACTAAAAATTTGTAATATAAATGAAGGTATTAGTATCATATAATATAAGCAAAATAAACATAAATCAAATGAAAATAGAAATAAATATTCGATTTGCATTATTCTGTAATTATTTTATTATATCATTAAATTAATATTATTGTTTTATTATGTATTGCACAGTTGACATGAGAATTATTTTCTACTACTATTAAATATATCATTAAATATAGCAGGTGATATATTATTAATTATAATTTAAATAAACTTATATAAATTATATAAGTTACGTACAAGAATAAAACATCTTTTAATCTCATAAATTTTAATTCAAGTAATCTATTGAAATAAATTGCAATCATTAATTTAAATCGAAGGACTTCCACAAGAACTTCCAAATTTATCTCTTTTATCTTATACATTCTCTATATGCCAATTACCTTGTACATAAACTTAACAAAAGGAAGGAAAAGAACTACGTGGCAAGAAGGATTAGCTTTTTTCTAATGTTCATGATTAAATGACTGAGCCAAAAAATAGAAACAGGATAAATTAAATGGAAATAAATAGAAGCATTAAACCTAGAACAACAATATTATTTGGCTTAATAAATTGAAAACTAAAAAATATACAGAAGTTAAACACGTCATATAGAAAATATACAATAAAAAAATGTATACACGGAAAAATGAAGGAGAAAAAAAGAAAAAAATGAAATTAAAATATTAGCAAGATTAAAAATTAATAACGAAATGAAAAACAACAAACACTGGTTTACACAAGAAGAAAGAATATTATGAAAGGTTTTTTAAGAAAAATATAAACATATTGTAAAAAAATCATTCAAACAGAGTAAGGAAAAGCAGCAGATTAAAGGAAAGTCATCCGAGTAAGTTGATATCAGTAATGAATTTAAAGAAAATAATAAGGACGAAAAGTTTACAAGATTTATAATAAAAAAGGAAATATCGTACTAGAAAAAGTATGGAATATTGCAAAAAGATGGTTCAAAAAATAATCGTAATAAAAATCAAATCCATCAAAAAATATTTGATGGATTAGTAAAAAACGTGTTATTACGGAACAAAAATATCATATTATTAGGGATACAAATATTTACAAAGAAATAGAAAATATAAAAAATATATTTAAATCAATACTAGAAACAAATACAAAAAGTAGCAAGAAAACAATTACATTTGAAGACAAAGTAATAAATAGAGAAAAATTATCGAAGAATGTGTCAATATGAGAATAAAACAAGGATACTTAAATGTAAAGAATAGAAATAAATTGAGCTCTAATAGCACAAAAAGATAGAAATTGGTTGGATAATCGTGGAGTACCGATAAAAACTTTATCGCATCCATTAATTCATAATTTTTTACTAGAATTTCCAGAAAAAATTTTGAGATTAAACAGGTGCTCAAAATAAAAATGTTATTGTTAAAGAAGTACATCTGTATAGAACATATATAAAAAGTACATTCTGTAAATTATGTTTGATAAGTAGATTGTAAAAATACCACCCAATAATAATGCATAAAAATATTAAAGATTGTATAAAAAAATAAGATATTAAGCTGTAACTTTTACAGGAAAACTCTTTAATAAAATTATGAATTTATAATGAAAAACTATGTTTTGTAATTTCATTGCGTTATTAAGTATCCAAAAATCCAAAATGTTTAGTGATTTATTGCATAACGTAAAAATTAGATAATTTTAACAAAAAGGATTATTAGATAAAGTGAACAAATTATATCCCAACTTACTATTTCTTGTCTTAGGTCTTTTCTAATTGATTTAAAGCAAACTCTGAACGAAAAAAAAATTATAATTATTACACCTGAATTAGAAACAGTCATTCAATAAATACAATCCGCTTTTATTATAAAGACATATTAAACTTAATGCATAACAAAATGATGGATCGATAGATTATTTTAAATGACTATTTGCATGCACAACTGCGTAGGTTCTGACGACAAAAACGAAAAGGGAACAGCGTTTGCATTAATATTAAAATGAATAGCAGAAATAGTATATAAATGTTAAAATTGATATGCGCTAATGTTTTAACAAAATAGCTGTTCTGAAACCTTGTCACGATTATATTTAAAGTTATATTCGACATTGCTAATACTGAAATTACCAGAAAGATAAAATATCACTCTAAGTGATTGATTTCGGTATAGTAATATTTTTGGTAGATTCTACAACAACTCTTTACTTGATACAAAATTCTCTATATTTTAAAAAGATTTGTGAGGAAGTGTCAATATTTTTTCCACGGAAATAGAGATATAAACGATCCGCTCACAACCAGGTAAATTTAATGTCACGGGGTCTTGGATTATCGGAATTTGTTAAAAATAAGTAGACGTTAAGTGGTATAGTATACTCACCCATAAATATAATTAAGCAAAGGATTAAGCAAACAAAGGAATAAAAAACCGTTATTAAATTTACGTCATATTTACAAAATAATAATATACTTACCTTTTGCTACTATTATATGTTTATTATTGATAAATAAAATATATTTCAATCTCTTCAATGTCGTAATATGATTAACTTATCGTTTTCTGACAGTAAACCTAAAATATGTTTTAATTATATTTTTAAGTAGGGCCTTAAAAAGTTTTCTTTCAAAAACTTAATAGTTTGGTGCAATTAGTTTAGGTGTACATAGTACACCTATTACAGCATAAGTGTGTAAGTTTATAATGTAACTTAATTTGTCCAATTTTTATGGAATCTAATTAATTAATAATTACACGAATAAAGTTACTTTAAATAATTTTTATTAAAAATCGGCAAAACTTACAAAACGTTATTGATATTCTATTTCAGGCACATTTTGTATACACATTAAATTAATAATGCATAAAATTTGTTTGAATTATTAATTATGAAAATATTATTGAAACTTATATGTATACGTATTTATTTTTAAAAAATATGTATTTCGTTTATATTAAAAAAATTTAACATTAAAATTACTTCAACTGAGCTCTTTTCTTAAATTTGTCTATCATCTGTAAAAATAATATGATCCATTATATTGATATTAGTACTGTTCACTCTAACCAAAGTATTACAGACTTTAAAAGTATCTCCAAATAGCTAAACTTTAAAAGAATAATAATAAATAATAAAAAATCTATAATGTTAAACAAAACTAGCCAAATAGAAATTATAAGAATATTATATTTATCAGTAACATTATTTATTTTTACCTTATTTTATATTACAATTATCTTTATTTAAATAATAGAATTAAGGTTGAAGTATAAAAAATAAACATTAAGGTAACAAAAAAAATTACACTACCATTAATTTTTATAATATCCAGCATAAATCAAAGAGCTGTTAATTCTTTTTTCTAATTTTCTAAAAAGAGCTATAAAAACTTTTTATGAATAAAGAAATTCTTTTTTCAGCAATTTTTTGTTAACAATTTATAAAATATGTACATGTTTTATTCATCAGTCTATTTTTAATAATATTGTATTTAGCACATCTTTTTTTTCTCTATACTACTCATTGAAGGAGCTGCGTATAGTTTAGATGTTTATCCGTTAGAGGTAGTAGTTAACATACAAGAAATTTATTATGAAAACTTATATTTTTGTACGTAAGTATATACGTCTATGATTTATAATAATACTTTGTTTGTTAACTAATAACCGATTGCTTTTTACATTAAACTTATAGAAAAAATTTATGAAAAAATCTATACAATTTCTAAATTACTTTATATAGAATTTTGATATTAATGATATATTTAACAGTGTGTTATTTAATTCAAATAAAAAATGTCTTCGTACAAATCTTCATCTATTACGGATATCTATTTTAAACATTAAATAAAAAATACAATTTAAATTAAAATAAATTTAAAATAAACAAAAATTTTAAACCATTGTTTCAAATTTCAGTAAAAAAAAACTTAAATTAAAAATCTCTTGTGCAAATTACTAGTTAAGATAGCTTTGTAATTCCTTTAAATAATAACATTTATTTGTACATAATAATTTTATTTCTTTAAATAAAATAAATTAATTATAATTTTTAATAAATGATTAATAAACATCGATAAATCGATTTCTGGCATTATATTGTCGCCATTTTTTTTATAAAATGCTTTATTCAAAAACTATTTTCTTTATTCCAAACGCACTATATATTGTCTATATGAATATAAATAAAAATCTTAATTATTAGATATTTTCTTTCGTAATACTAATAATTTGTAATTAATTTTTAAACGAATAATTTTATTTTAAGTTAGCATATTAGTCAAATGAGATACTTATATTTTTCATTATTTTTGAATTTAATAATTAAAATCTAAAATATATTGTAATTAAAGTATATTATATATCAATATACTAATAATTATTGATTAATGTAATATTGATACTATAAATTTCATTTTTTAAATTTATTTTTATTTCAAAGTATTACTATTTTTGACTAGAGTTATAAAAAAAAAACAGTAAAGTATGCATGGAATTCTTTTATATATATATAGTCACAGTTACACTACAAGTATAGAGTCTAGAATTCTAGTCTACGAAACTGTTCAACTTTGTAGTTGTCGCACAGTTTTATTAAAGAAAGTCCAAATCTCATTCCAAACTACAAATGATGTCGAAGAGTCAACGTTGGGTGATCGACTCTGGGATTCTACGGAAAAAGAGTGGAGAAGAGGAGCCGCACGAGCTTCTGGTCTTCGGTTACGGCTGCAAATTGTTTCGAGATGACGAAAAGGCGAAATTGATTGATCAAGGCAAACATTTGATACCTTGGATGGGCGATAGCACACTGAAGATAGACAGGTCCGTTTCTCTAACCTAAGAAAACACAAAAAACAATTATCATCTAGTATATTGTTAATATAAACGTAGATATCAATCTACGAAGGCCTAATTCTATAGAAAGAATACGATTTTTTATTGACTTGTTTCAACCAGCCAGTGATAGAGCAATGTCTTTGTTCCCCTTCTTTCTTATGCTTGATCAAAGGATAAACAATCTGGAGACTGTTTAAGAGTTTATGCAGGTGTTTCTTGGAAAACCAAGTGTGGCAGTATTTTTATATGCACTTCACACCATTCAGACTAAGATGGATGTTTGATCATGAATGGTGGATTAGTGGCTGAGAGCGTCAGAAGGCAGCAGCAAGGTGAGACACAACGTAAAGAAACAGGTGAAAGGCCGATGGTCATAAAGTATCATGACTAATCGGGCTGGTACGTATTAGAGCTTCAGTTCTATGAATTGATGAAGACCATATGATGCTAGTAAATTATATTTAATGCTTTCTCCATTAGTTTAATCTTAGTAAACTATGGTGTCTAGTATTAATAAAAAACATATATTATTGTTTTATTATGTGTCTGTGTGTATATTTATATATTTTATTTGAAGAAATATATTTATTATCTCATGGTTTTAAAGATTAAAATAATGAATATAGCTTTGATTTTGACACAACAAAATTACAAATATTGTTGGTCATGAAAGATCTTAAAATCATTAAATATAGTGATTAATATTTCTCAAGTGTTTAAGGTTTACTTTTTTCTTTGAAATTTAAAAATTTATAAATTTAAACTATAAGTGAAATCAATTTCAGAGCTCATCGTGGCAGAATTTACTGTTAAAGTTTTTTGTATTTTCAGATGCAGAGTGAAAGCTAAGAATATAAAAACTTGTCTTGTTCCTTTTATTCTAATTTATTTAATTTATGTCTTTAGATATGATGGTCGAGGAGCCTTGGGTGATCTGCGGATGTATGAACCTCCACCAGGTGGTTTTGATCATCGTACCATCCTTACTGAAGATGAATACAAAGTTGAGCAAGTCTGTGATGAGGAACGTTATCGATCTCTCTACAACAATGATGCTGAAGAAAGCATGTATCATGGTAAATATTCTTTAAATTGTCATGTATATATAAAATACATTTTATTTTATATATTAAGTTGCAATATAAATTTGATTATAAATAAAAAAATTTGCTGTAGCTTATATATCGTTTATATTTATTTTATTAATTTGAATTAATTTTCATCTATATAATTTTGTGTATAATATTTTAATATTAATTTTACAATTTTAGAAGAAGAAATTAAAAGACTTCATCAGGCTCTTGATTCGGAAAACTCTTATAGCCAAGTTGGATTCACTTATGATGATGAAAAGAAGTCTGGAGAGGATTCACAAAGTCCAAAGCAGTCAGAAGGTTTGCATGAAGAAAATGAAGCATTTGTACCTGAACCCGAATTAGAAATTCCAGAAAATATGATTGTAGTAAGTTTATTAACTTGATAAATATAAGTATTTTTCAATATTAAATATTTATTTATAATTAATTTTTTTTCAGCCTGAAACACAAAAACTTCATGCAATCATAACAAAAACTGCTTTATTTATTAGTCGACAAGGTGGCCAAATGGAAGTGCTAATAAAAGCGAAACAGGGAAATAATCAGCAGTTTTCATTTTTGTCAATTGACGGAGAGCTACATCCCTATTATAAACACGTCCTAGAAGCTATAAAATCTGGGAAATATAATCCAGAAAAGCAACCTGAAAAGGAAGAATTTGGTATGCATTCAATTTTATTGTATAAAAATAAATTATATCTTTCTCTTCATTTATTTAATCGAGTGGAAGACCAAATTTGAGAGAATGGTTATAACATGATTGATGTTGTCTTCATTGAAAGAAGTAACTCTATTATAAGCTGGAATTCATTATCAACATCTTCTATGAATCTGCTTATTTTATAATTACCGTAAGTACCAACATTATATTAAATTCTTAAAGTCCCATCTTCGCTGCAGTCAGGTATAAGTATCATTAATCATAAGCAATGTATCTAACCTTAATGATTTTAATTAACAGACCCTGGTGAACAGTCAGAGGAGGATAATGAACCATATCTCCATCCAAGTCTGGCATCATCTCTTAAAATTGAAGCAGTATGTATAAATTACAGTATTTTTTCATACACAATTCATAAGTTAAAATTGCATTTTAATAATTATTTATATATAGGCTCCCTGTATACCAAGTATAAACTACAAGCCTTCAGCAGACTGTGCTTATTCCATGCTTGTAAATAAAATTACTGGGAAACCTCCATCAAAAATTCAACATCAATCTGAAGTCATACCTCCACCGCCAATTCCTCCAATTGGTTTTTATCATTCAATTCAACAAGTAGGTTTTTTTTTATAAATGATATATATATATACATTATTATATGTTGGATTTATTTTTATAATTGAAAATACATAAATTTAAAAAAAATTCATATATTTTTACTTCCTAGTCACTATGCATTTAAAATATAATTTTATTTACATTAGAATGTTCTCTATTTTTACACTATCTTAATTGGTACTAAATATTTTTACATAAATATAATGTGTGTAATACATAATATAAATGCATATTCACACACACAAAGTATATTAATTGGTTCATTCAAAACAATCTTTCAACAAGTATGTTAATTTTATTAAAGAGTCGATAAAAATATTAACTATATTATGTATTTTTTTGTTTAATATATTTAATATGCGACTTTCAATTAGCTTAGAATGGAGAATAAACTATATTATCTTTAAAGTTATAAAGTGTAATTTTTTTAAAAAGTTTAAATCACTAGTAATAATTTATAATTAAAATTATTCTAATTTAATAATATATTATAATCATCAAAAAATTTTATTATGTAATTGAAAATTTCATTCATACGCATATAGTTATTGAAATTTGAAGTTTTTAATTACAACCAACTGTTTTCTTTTTAACATTAGTTTTCTGAATTAAATATAATTTTAACTATAATATTGTATAGGATTTTTCAGGATTTTCTGCTTCTCCACAACAATATATTCATGGTCCAGTTCTTTATAGTTCAAATGATAATATAATGCCGAATCCTACATCTCAACTTGGCTCTGTAATGCATATAGGAAAAGCCAGTAACGTTCAACCTTTAAAAAAAGAACACACTCCTCTTGTTCCTTATGGGTCGACGCGGTCTAAACCTCTCAGTAGACCATCTTTCATTGTACCACCAGCCGACGTTCAGATCATCATTGACAAAATGGCAAGCTATGTAGCCAAAAACGGTCGAGACTTTGAAACTATAGTGAAAAATAAAGGTGATTCGAGATTTAGCTTTCTTGAGTTATCCCACCAATATCATGGCTATTACGCTCATAAATTAACAATGTATGAAGGAGCTGTAAATCCCCGAGTACTCACAGAAGAAGAACTTTTACAGAAACAGGAGCTACAGCAAGAAAAGCAGAAGAAACTTGAAGAGTTACAAAAAAAACACGAAAGAATGGAAGAAGTTCAGAAGAGAGTAAAGATGATTCAAGCAAAGAAGAAGGGTGAAATAAGTACAAGGCAAAATATGTGTAAACAAATTACTACTGTATCGTTTTCTATTAAAAAGCCTAAAGAAGGCGAGAATAATGTAATAGAAAAGCGAAGCGCATTACCTTTAGAAGAAAGTGATGATGAAGCTGATGATAAAAAAGAAATTAATTCTAAGCCTAATTCACCTACATTTATAGGAGAAGTTAACCTAATAAAAATAAACAAGGAACCAATCTGTCAAGATAGATGCGTTAATGACAAAAAGCCTGTTCAACAGTTACATATGCACGAAGATGATACTTCTTTTGTGGATCTCACTGATGATATTTTTGAAGATTGTCAAAAAGAAGTCCGCGACAAACAGTTTGAAGATAGAGCAAAAGATAGAATGATTTTAATCGCGCGAGAAAAATTAGCTGCTTCAAAAGAAAAGCAATTGCAATTAGAAAGACGTAAAAAAGCAGCTATGTTTTTGAGTCAGATTCAGGTTCCTGCTATTATCAAATATGATACATCAACTACGCTAAAAGGAGAATTCACGTCTTTCTTTTCTTCGCCTACTAGAGGAGATCCTGAAATTGAAGAATTGAGGATAAATACTAATTCACTTATGACCAGATTGAAAGGAGCGGAACTTAATAGTAAAAAATCAAAGCAACGATCGAGAAGTCGTAGCGGTAGCGTCAGTTACTCAGAAAAACACAGGAGTCACAAGAAACATAAAAAAAAAAAAAGTACTCATAAAAGGTATGATAATTATTTTCATTTATGCATTTTTGTATAATTTAAAAAATTTTTAGTTCTGAAATCATTCTTCTATTAAGTATTTTATACAATTTTAATAAGTCCAGACGATAAAAGTACAAAATAATAATGGTAGAACTTTTTTATTTTAAAGGTAGCATTTAGGTAACAATTGGTTTAAAAAATAAAAATATTATTAATTTCTTCCTTATAATTTATTGTGCAATTAATGCTTCGAGTAAAAAATTAGTCGGTGGTATTTGTTAATAAAAATTAATTTAGCATCTAAATTTAAGTTTTCTTATAAAATCTTATTAAAATAATGTAGAAATAATTACTAATGTTTTTTTTAAATATTGGAAATACAATTGTATTAGGATATTAGATATAACTTTTGATATTTACATTACAGAATTATTTTATTTTAATAATATCAATAATACTAGAGAATACTTCTCAAGACTATCAATGGTTTATATTAAAGATTGAAATTATTTAAAAAAATTTTTTTAATGCAAATTTATAACAAAATTTATGATAATACTATAAATAGTTTTACACCGCAATCATAAATTGTACTTTTTTTAATTTATAATAAAAAAATTATTTACTATTATATAATTCAAATTTTCAGTGTTTAAATATTTTTGATTATTCTCAACTTGAAAATATAGAAACAATTTTGCTATTTAATTACACTATAAATATTTTATTATAAATATTTTGTTGTATTTAAAAAAATACATTTCATTAATTGAAAAGTAAGCTTTAATGTAAAAAATTTTGATTTTTAAAATACAAAAATAAATACTACAAGAAAAAATACACATAAAGTATTAATTCATTATTTAATAGTACTAATTAATTTGTATTAATTAATTCATTTTACACAATAATAAATAAAATAAATTTATTTAAAGCTTGTTTTCATTAAAACCTTTAATAAAAATATAATAGAAGGAATTTGAGAAATATTTTTGCAAAAATATTGGACATATTTAACTATTTATTTTAAATTACAACAAATTTAATAAATTTGTAACATTATGTCTAAACAATCAGTCGTAAAATAAAAAAATTTGTTTTGGTAAAAAAAAATTTGTTTAATTATTTACTAATTAATATTTAAGTTCAAGTAAATTTGAAAATATACCTTGTAAAATATTATTTATTTACAGTTACCGTGATAATTTTAGTAGTTCTCGATTTCACAAAACAAAAAAAAGTAAGAAGTCCTCTTCGAAACATTCATGTCGCTCGCGAAGTCCTCATAAACATCATACGTCATCTTCTCATCATCGAAGACAAAGCAGTTCTAGTGAGTCTGATTCAAGTTCATCTTGAAAGCAATCATTTTTAATATCATTTGATAAATCATGTGAATTTGTATATAAATAACGTAATGTACATTATTCATGGATTCTTTAATCCGTTTTGTGATTTAAAATAAAGAAATTGAAAATATATTATTTATTTTATTATATACTTATCAATTATGTGCTTATTGTTTTTAATTTATAATTTAAAAAGCAACTTAAAAAATGTAAAAATATTATTAAAGTATTATGTATTATTTAAAGGGTTTTATATATAGATTTTCATATTAATTTATATTTTTAAGATTATTTGTTTTTATAAGATAAAAGTGTAAAAATACAAAAATGTGTATAGAAGATTTCTAAATAATAAAATATAGAAGTAGAATTAAATGATATAAATTAAAAAAATATTATTAAAAATATTATTAAAGTAAAAAGTCAAGTAATTAATTAGGAACATATATTGTATTTAAATTAATTTTTTTACTGTGAATTTATGAATAATTATAGTTTATAAAAATTAATTTAATATGTTAATATTCAGCTTGTAATAAAGCAAATAAATTTGTTAATCATAATATATCAATATAAAATAAACATTAAATTCATAAATTTGAGAAAACAACTATATCTAAAATTTAAAGAATATTTATTTTTTATTTATAATCATTTTAAGTTTTTAAATATAGAATAGAGAAAAAAAGATTTTTGGTATCAATAGTAGTTATAAAAGTATTCAGAGTAAAAAATTATGAGTGAAGTAATGAATATAATAAAATACAAAAATATTATCTGTATGTATAATACTATATTTAACCAATGTTTTCAACCAAATTTAGATCATATAGTTTATTATATATTAGAATAACAATAAAACAACCTCGATGACCATCTCAAAGGAAATCCCAACCTTAACGATGGCCGGGACAATGACGATGGAGTCCATGGCTAGGGGAGCTCTCGATGACTGGATGATACTCCAGCCCTAATTTGACGCTAACCCTTCCAGAGAACCCCAAAAGTTTCTGAGGACCTATGAGAATCTCTTACTGCACAATCTATCCGAAGGGCAATGAGCGAGGCTAATAGCCCAACGACGGAAAGATGCGGCACGCTGGTGGTTAGCGTACGGGAGACAGGCATTACTCGTAAGCGGATTCACGAAGGCCCTAGAATGAAAATATAATAGTGAATAATAGCTTGAAGAGTTGAGGCTCTAGTTGTACACCATAAAGCAGCGCAAAGGCCAGCTTTCCGGATCCTTCGTCAGAGATAAAAAAACTCGCGAAACAGTTATAGCCGAACATCGCGGACCAAGAAGTGATCACGAAGATCACCTCAATTCTTCAGCAGATGCTTCCGCTTCCACCTGAATAGGCGCCACGATGGCCAACTTTACCGACTGCGCCAGCAAATAGAATGAAATGGAAGCCAAAACAGTCAAGGTTCAACGACGGCAATAGGCGACACCCCATAGGGACAAATACAATTGCTCCCTCCATATCAAGAATCAGATGCCTAAAATAATGAGATGAACGAGAACCTCCACAATTGAAATGCAAAAGATACTGAGAGACGTACTGGCAGCGCGACTATCCTGAACCCAGACCCCAGGGAAATTGACGTGCAGGGATGGAAAACGACCTTAAAATCCATTTCACCAACAAAGAATAGGAATCACAATGAGCAATGCGTCGCTGCACACGCAGTGATTCGCGACTGCATCGCTGACGGTTTAAGTCGGGGATCAAGTTATGATGGCTTTGGAGGATTCGAGAGCGAACGACAATTTTACCCAACCGCGATTCCTTAGTGTAGGTACACCCATGCGTCATCCCAAACAGGATCTTCCTTGGGTGATTTCAGGACTGACGAGAAGATTGAATCTTGATAACTCCCGAGCTGCACAATGATCTTATCCTTAGACAACGATGGCTAAGGGAAAATCAAATACTCCACGATCACTATCACACTTAAGGGTGCTTGTACTTTGGAACCACCATGAGAAAGAAAGTCTTTCTTGAACGAGCCTCGCAAGAGCCTTTCTCTGAAACAATGAGATTTTTTGGACCAGAACAAAACAGGATTTCTTTATCTAGTGTTCGATTCTTAAAACCTTGTCTCGGCTGGTGGTCGATGTCGCTTATGTTACGTCGTTTGATTTTTGTATGACAATCTTAATAAACAGCTGATGTATCACACGATTTATCTAATTAATTAAGTAATAATCTAATAATGTATACATGCTTAAATGATACGCTATGTGCAGTAGATTTTAATAATATTGAAATATAACGTATTGATGATAAATTTATATATAAATAATATCTAACACATTAGTTTTAAACGATGTAAATGTCTGCTATTTGATATAATTTCGCTATTTTGATGCATTGGTTATTATTGTATGTCTGATGGTGTTAGCAGCTTGATTAATCTGTGCGTAGGGCACACGTACTTTTCTATCGCGGTCTTTACTTCTGCAACGTGTACCTGTTAGTCTTTGCCCGGAAAGACTCGCATTATCGTTCCTCTCAACTAAGTGTTTCGTGGTGCCTGGTAATAGACAATTAGGACTATATCTCCCTTACGTAGCGCCTCGCCCTTCGCGTTCCATTTCGACCTAGAGATCAGTCCAGGCAAATATTCCTTCAGCCACCTTTTCCAAAAGGCTTCTGCAAACTGCTGTGCTATTCGCCACTGCCGGCGTAAGCATAATTACTCTCAATCATATTTGCCCAGCCTGATTTCTCCCGATGATGGCCCTATCAGGAAGTGGTTTGTGGTAACTTCCTGATCCCGCGAGTTTACAAAAACGTGTGTAAGTGGTCTAGAGTTAGCGAAGTGCTCTATTTCGGTAAAGTTGCGTATAGCACTTGTTCACTGACAACTTGGTCGGGCAGGACTGTTTTCATCGCTGTTTTAACACTTCTAATGAGGCGCTTTCACACACCTCCCATATGGGGCACATACGGCGGATTGAAGTGCCATTATATTTAATTGTTTTTATATAATGTTGTATTTTACTTTTATCTATTTTGTACGTCGCCTGTTTTAAATTTTTACTCACAGCTGTAAAATTTCGACCGTTGTTGCTGTACATGCAAGCGGGGTGTCGTATTTAGTTTGTTCGCGATTTCGAGGTTTATCGCGCCGGTTATAAGACAAGTAAAGAGAGTTCCCCAACTTTTTTCGCAACGTCTACCTATTTTTGTTTGCAGAGGCCCAAAATAGTCTAGACCGCAATGGGTGAATGGACATTCGCCCTTTGGATAGCGATAGCGTTAGCTGTCTGCTCAGTTTACCTCGTTTTATTCGGCACCTTAAGCATTAATAATTTATTGATTTTAGAGTGTGCCGCAGTCTCGTTATAAAATATTTTTACCGTACTTCGTTTAGTACCATTTCAATACTGCCGTGATGATATTACAAGTCATATTTTTTCAAAAGCGCTTTAGTAACCGCTTGCTTCCCGCTTAAGATGATGGGACTGTTGTAAAATTCGTAATTTTTAACGAGTATATGCCCATCTGCTCTTAATAAATCGTTATTTAGAAACGGGCTGAGTTTCACGATCTTACTCTCACTTTTAATGTTATTACCACATCGCAGATCTTACGCGAAGGAGTAGCTTTGCGCCGTCCGAAACTAGAATTTTTCGTCGTCGTTAATATTTTCGCTCGTTCCTTCGCGTTTAGCAAACCTATTTGATATCGACCTAATTTTTTGTGACAAACGCGTCAAACCTGGCCACGCGAGAAGTCTGGTTTTAAAGGATCAATTTGGTTTCATTTCTTGTATTTTTAACACGTTTTCTTGCCTTTTTTCTAACTTATTGAGTCACTCGGTTACGGTTGTTGTTGTTTTCTTACTTGATCATTTGGCTTATTTGGAAAATAGTAATTTCAGACTTTCAAACCAAGTTGTATCGGGATGCAGTGGTCTAATATGAGTAGCTTCGCTGTGGGGGGGGGGGATTATCGGTAGTCGGTAGCCAGTACCATTCGCTGACCTTCGTCAAATTTGCGATTTCTGCCAGCCTATTCGTGGCGAAAGTTTTTCTCGTTCACGCTTTCGACCGGATCCACGATATGACTACCATTGAGTGCGTCCACAGGACTCTGAATTAGTGTTCGCATTTCCTTTTCTATAAAGTCATACAACCTCGCTCCGAGTAGCGCGAGTTGTAAATCTAAACGCGGAATTGTAGTTGATTTTAACGGTGTTACTCGCCCTTTCTCCGCGATGATCGATGTGGTAATTCTATCTTCGCTATCTACTTTTCTTAAAATGCGACGGTCGCGTTGCGCTCGTGTTACAGAAAATGTGTATTTGTACATCGTGTGTTTTTTCGATGGTTTTCAATATACACCGCGGCACTTGGCAATTCTTTATTGTTTTTACCCAGCTGGGCCACTCTTTCTACGTGCGGTGTTCTTCGGGTCCCATATCCCCTAGCTATGTCATCCTCACGGACAATGTCCTGCAGTTTCGCATCCACCAATGATAGCCATTTGCACATGTTGGAGACGCAGAACCATGGATGACTTCGGTTTACCACCTTCAAGAAAACTCACCGAGCGCAAAAATCAAGAAGAGACTGCGCTCTCGGCAGTAAGCTCGAAATCACCCCCTCTATAGCGTCGCGGAAGAATGCAACGCCAGGTTAATACCAAGATGAAAAGAGCCTTGTCGCGTCCATGGAGTCTTCATCGCTTATGAGTATTTGCTTCGGCACAACTCAGAAAAAAGGAAATTAAGGCACATACCAATTAAATCAAGTATGCCGGTTAAGACCACACCAACGAGGCTGGAAGCAAACAATGGAGCAGAGCATCCCAGAAAGAATGAAGAATACAAGAGAGTAATGTCATAAAGCTTTTAGTTTTCATACAAGTTTGTCATATTCATATTTTGTAGAAATTCTTAAGAAAAACCTAAAATTCTGTTAAATTATAACTGTAAAGATACATGTACATTAAATTGGAACGGCGATATCTGACGTGCGCCAAATTGACCTTCGCCTTCGCACGCTTATAAGTAAAGTGGGGTATTTCGCTGAGTTCGAGTCAAACGGCTCAACGCGTGTCACCGGGGACGCTTCTTTTCATTGCGCTCGACGCTTGTAAGCGCTTGAACAAGGCTGAGCATATATTCCTTCCATGGTCGCTGCTATATCGCGTAGCAGCGGGGTATGTTCATGGGAGGTGCCCGTCCTCACTCCATAAGGGGGGAAGGTATCGACATTTCGGCGAAGTAGCTACAGCAATTTACTTACAAGTAGGACCAAGGAAGTAGATTACATATTTCCTTATACAGTCAATAAAAGAATGAATTTTTACATAGGAATCTCTAACATAGGATGAAATCATTTACAATGCCACCGCTACGATGCTATTCTCCCTTTTTTCCGCCATCGACGTACGATTACCAAGGAATCTAAGTTTTATTTTATTTTGTCTTCATCCCTGTCTTTTTCTCCTTCCACTTATCTCTCCCATTTGTTTGCTCTTCTCACTGCGCGAATAAATTAAAAAAAGGTAGGCTTTATTCCTAGGACGAATAAACCCCACCTTCTTTCGATTCCTACCCAATGCATGTCCTTGATACTTCGATCTTACTCCCGAGCTTGAAGACTATCAAAATATAAAAATTAAAACATAGTTTTTAAGTTCTTTTTAATGAAAAATTGATAGACTAATACTAGATTTAATCCAATTTAAAAAATTTATATTATAAATTTTTATTTAGTTTTACTATTTGAAATTACATTATTTGAAATACGTACTTTTAAAATCAATTGTATGTTTAAAATACGTAATCTAAAGCACCAAGTATGTTTTCAACTATCAAATAATTCTGTACATTTAAAAAAAAATTTTTAATTATGCCTTTTACAGATGCTTAAAACGTTTGTTGAAAACTTTTTAATTGTTTTAAACTTTTAATTTCTTTAAATAAACGAATTAAAAATATGATATTTCTCTAATTTTATTAAGTTTAAACAAAGTTTTAAACGAATGATTTAGAAAAAAAAGATCCAATTATTAATAGGGTTTGTATTAATATAAATTAATAGATTAATTACGATAATTATTATGAAAAACAGTAGTTTCCTTTTTATTGAATAATTAAATACAAAACCGAAAATAGTTAAAAAAAGAATTTTTTCAATACAAAGAATTATCTAAGAAACAAATTGTTTTTCCAATTATACAAATGAAAAATATTATCTTCATTTGTGTTAAATTAAATTTAATATAAATTATAATATATAAATAAACTAAATTGAATATTAAAATAGAAATATTCAATTATTCTTATTTTTAATGTGTTGACTTTTGTTGTAGGGAAAATAAAATTTTTATTGTTATTGTTGTTTTTATTCTTATTGCTATTATTGAAAAATATATATTTTAATAATATATCTGTATAATACTACATACGCAATTATTTATAAATTTCAGATTATATAGTCATCAGGTACTTTAAGTTTTGATATATTTTTCTATCTTTTTTTTTTCTGTAAAAGAACTAGTCTATTATATTATTAAAATAATGAATACTATGAATAATTTTATGTTTAACATTTTTAACTTCCATCCATTGTTACATTATTAAGTAATAATAAGTATAGTAAAATATTTTGGAAACATTTTCTTGATTAATTTAACAAAATTTGTTTATTCTATTTTTTAATTCATTTGCACATATATTTTTTTATATAATTTGACAATTTTCCTAATTGTTGATTTTTTTATTTAATTTAACTTTTCCAAGAACACTTTTTTTTCATATTTTCTTTTGCAATAAACATTTAACTAATAATATTCTCGCAGAATGTTCTTTTTCTTATTCTATATTTCCTATGTACTTTTTCATAGGATGCTGTCATCTCTTAAAATTGAAGCAGTATGTATAAATTACAGTATTTTTTCATACACAATTCATAAGTTAAAATTGCATTTTAATAATTATTTATATATAGGCTCCCTGTATACCAAGTATAAACTACAAGCCTTCAGCAGACTGTGCTTATTCCATGCTTGTAAATAAAATTACTGGGAAACCTCCATCAAAAATTCAACATCAATCTGAAGTCATACCTCCACCGCCAATTCCTCCAATTGGTTTTTATCATTCAATTCAACAAGTAGGTTTTTTTTTATAAATGATATATATATATACATTATTATATGTTGGATTTATTTTTATAATTGAAAATACATAAATTTAAAAAAAATTCATATATTTTTACTTCCTAGTCACTATGCATTTAAAATATAATTTTATTTACATTAGAATGTTCTCTATTTTTACACTATCTTAATTGGTACTAAATATTTTTACATAAATATAATGTGTGTAATACATAATATACGCGCATACACAAACTAGAATATTGTTTAGATCATTGAGCATAATAATTTTTAAATAAGTAAAAAGTTAAGAATGTACTATATTGACAGAATTTCTCTTTCAAATAATTCTAAAAATATATTATCTATCCAATACATTATAAAATCTTGAATGTAATTTTTTAGTAACAATAATAGAATATAGTATAAAATAATATGTATATATATATATAATTAAATAATAATTTTAAAATATAGGTATATATTATTGAGAAAGTATGTAATCATCATTTTATTCGAATATAACAAAGTGTATTGTAAGAATATTTATTTTTTATTTTTAAATATAACGTATTATTGTAAGTATGAGATACACTATATTAGTTGAAATATTGAAAATTTCCGAAAAAAATAAAGTAATATTTATAAAGTTTTCTTGTACCACGGCAAGTAGATATAAATTTTAAAAGCTACAATAATTTAGTTTGTTATAAATAGTTATATAAAAATATACAGATATATTTTTCTTTTTCACTCTAAAATCAAATCAATTAATATTTTTCTTTTATATTCTTATAAAGTTCTTAAATTCAGAAATTATTTTTAATAAGACTATATTTAATTATTATTTTTAATTGTACTATATACTTTCACGTGACTTAAATTGTGTTTTCTTCTTGAATATATTAAAAAAAACGTTAAAAGGTTTAAAAATCAATTATTGTTAAATTTATATAGTAAATAATAAATCAAAGTTATGAAATACAATATTAAATTTTTTTAAAAATTATTAAGGATGTAAATCTAAATGTAATAAAAGAGACTTTTTTTTCAAAATTAAAAAATATCATTAAAATACTTTTAAAATTAATCTCTGATACGTCATTTAAATATATCTATTTATGTAACTATATTGAGGAACCATATAATATTAAAATGAATTAAATTATTAATTATTTTCAAAAAATTAAAATATTTTTCACTTAAATAATTTTTTTATCATGTATCGCATAAAAAAATATATATTTCTAATAATTAGAATAATAAAACAGATAACGATATTGAGAAAACTTAACATTTTAAAAGCATTAACTTAAAGTGCTCTAAGGTGACCAATTTTTAAAACTTTCGTTTACAGTTTTACAGTAAGTTCATTAAACTTTTATACAATGTTTTATTTGAATTTAAAAATAAATACATAGTATATATCAAATATTTATAATTAATATATAATTTAAAAAATAAAATAAACTTATTGAATATTACCATTGATTCTAAAAGTGTTAAATAAGTATTTGAAAATTAACGTGGATATATTTTCTTATAGAATTTTAATTGTTTATTTATAGATATAAAATAGTGTTTTCATATTGTATAATCAGAAGAAAAGTTATCGTTATAGGAGGATGTTTTTTACATATTACTGTAATAAATTTCACGACTCACGAGGTTGTCACTGATTTAAAGAAGCAGGGTTATCTCTTAAATTATTCCATTTACATAGTTTGAAAATATATTGCACAAATTCATCAGTCATTTAAATTTTCCGATTTTTTATTCTTTAGTTTCTGTAATAAAAAAATTACATATAATTGACCTGTTTTCAATATATAAAGTTTTTGTAATAGCTAGTTGTGTAATTAAAATTTTATAAATAAATCTATTATTTATATTTCATATTGATTCTAATCTAATAAATGTATTATTGTATTTCAAGATAAACAGTTGTGTTTCATTTATGAATATGACTTTATTTGTTTCAAAATATTTATCTGTTAATAATTATTTTATTTGAATTATTGTAAAAATATAAAAATATCTTTTATTCAACATATAACACGAATTTTATTTATGTTTTAGATAAAAATAATTACCTCCTTTTGAAATCCTTCGAAAAAAATGAGTACTGATTATAAAATTTTTTACATAGATATCATAGCAAAAAATTACAAACCAATAAGATATTAAAAATAAAAACGAAATAAAACTATATTTAAATTCATGAAAACTTAATTTAACATGCATATTTACAAAAAAGTAAGAAAAAAATACTTACAACTTATTGGTATACTTTACAAGAAATATTATTTCAAAATTGGAAACTACATATTAACTTGGAAATTGCTATTAACATTATTTCAGAATTCTTAATATTATCTTGTCATATTATCATTCTTTTATTATCTTTTTCACGAATAAGAAAAACATTTTGTTCTTAATTTGTTTACTGTTTTAACGTTTTTATCGTTAAAATACAACGGGAAAAATTTATTTCATTAAAAGCAAAGATTTTCCAAATGTAAATTTGCTTGTATTAAGATTGGTTTCACGATGTGACAATTATTTCGGACGTCTTAATCTTCAATAATGAAGCGTATATTACCGGTCGACATGGAATAAATGTAATTATGAAAAATATTAAAATATTTTTTTAACATAAATGAATTAGAAAACTTTTCTTATACTTTTACATCTTTTATATAAATTATTATATTATTGTTGTTAAAAGCATTTGTTAAATTAAAATTATAAATTAAATTTTACCATACAAAATTTATTGATATTTTTAACAGAATTCAGATATAAAAAGAAACGAATATGTTTTAAAGTAGAAGAGAAAAGAGATTTTTTTATTTGAAAAGTAATTTGCGGTAATATTTGTTGAAAGCCTATTGTTCGACTACAATTATTGCATGAAGAAAAACGAAATTTTATATAATTATTACTAATCTGAAATAGAAATATTTTTGATAAACAGAGAACATTGAGCTCACACCTATTGACGTGGATTTTGATTGAAAAATTAAATGTATAAACGACTCACGGATTTTGACATATTTTAAATACAAAAGTTCTTGAAAAATGAATTGATATATAGCATAAAACTTTCATAATGATTTATTAATTTTATGAACTAAACTATTTCGGATGTTTTAATGAATTAATTTTTTTTTTTTTTATCAAAATACAAGAAACTTTTGGAGAAACAATAATAATTGTTGTCAAGGTGATAATTGAACAGAATTCGTATACGAATTTCCGATATATGAATTTGTATAAAAAATTATTTTCTGCTTGAGATACTCTATCAATTAATATTGTTATAAATAAATATGATAAATAATGGATATATGAGGTCATCATATGCGTCAAATTAGTAATGCTAACGCTGCATCTGTCAGGGATTTCGGAACCAAATACAGCAGTACAGTAAAATGATGCGAATCGGTTATTTTCATAATCATTGGTTCAAACGAAAAAAAAATGTTACTCCGAATAATTAGATCGTGGGAATTGGGAGATGTCCTAAAACGTGGTATAGGTACAGCTCAATGTTTTACCGCACATTCGTTGTCAATAGATACTGCCATAGTCTACCATCGTTGATATATGTAAGTTTTGCAAAATAAAGTACAAAAATTAGTGAAAAAAACCTTAGGTTATGGGTTTAACTACACTAAAAATCAAATAATCTCAAATAAATTTATAACGTAAATTATTTCATAATTCATACAATATTTATTCAATGTACGTGCATCAAGGAAAAAGTAATTACCGGATGCCTAAATAGGTGCTATGTGGCCAAGAAAAGTCAAAAGAACGATGGATTTGTCGATTGTTGTCTAAAGTTTTTGATTTCATTTGTCGGGCTTGATTGGCTTCACAGCTGACCGTAATAGAATCGAGGCCTATTCGAGTGCTCGCTCATCTTTCTATCTCTGTAAAACTATATATTTATAGAGCAAACAATTTACTTAGCAAAAAATGATAGTAGTGAATCTTTATATGGTCCATCGAGGTTTTAGATAAAAGTTTGACATTGCTAATATGATCACGCAATAATTGGTATAGCTTTTTTAAATTAGAGCGACATAAAAAAGATCATCGACAAAGATATTTATGAAAGAATATCCAACTAAAAGTTATAAAATCAGCATCAAAATGATAGAAAAAATATGTAAAAAATATTCCATCCAATACATACTACATTTCGGGAAATTAGACAGTTGTCTCTATTCGAAAAATTGATCTAGTAATAGCATGAAAAATAAAAAAGATGATCATGACCGTTTGAATTATTTGAAGCCGTGAGTTCAATTTACCGACATTTTGTAAACATGTTAACGCTGTATTAATTAAATCATTACCAAATTAAATTTTGTATACGATTTTATTAACTTAATCAATTATTTGCATCACAAAGCTATGAAGTCC
This sequence comes from Platyscapa corneri, assembly GCA_018907185.1. Taxonomy (NCBI): domain Eukaryota; kingdom Metazoa; phylum Arthropoda; class Insecta; order Hymenoptera; family Agaonidae; genus Platyscapa; species Platyscapa corneri. The sequence continues at coordinate 545,872 of JACCHW010000057.1, read as the reverse complement.
TATCTCTATTGTATTTAATATAACTTTTTTCAAGAGATATTAAATTATTCCTTCAATATTGATTCATTATAAAATTAATTTATTTCGTATGCAGCTTTTGAGATATCAATTCATCCCAAACCTATTTAGCTTTCTGTAATTTTTGTATTATAATTTTTGTTATTATATCCTTACATAATTTCTAGCGATGACTATTATGCATATACATATGTACTTATATGTCTTTCTTCAGGTATACAAAAAAAATGGCCTGGCAGAAATTTTTGCAAGCAATTTTTGCATAGATTGCTAAGTTTTAATTGATATGTAACATGTGTACGTGAACCACAAATGTATAAATGAATGTTTGGTATATAATAACATTTACAATATGCTAACTAAAAATACAATGATTGTTTATAGTAATATAGAAAAAGTGAAAACTAATAAAATTTAATTCCATATCCTGTACGTTAAACATGGTACGTGTACCTGTAATTATAACAGTGGTATATAGGGATTTAAAAATTTTCATAATAATTATAATAATCTGTACAAGTAAAATAATTAAATAGTTTTTTCTACAATAATACTTAAAGGCTAGTTAAACTTAAAATGAAATTCATAATGTTTATATCAAAATGTTAAACTATAATAACAAATTAAATAATAATATTAATAAATAAATGAAATAATTAAGTAACAATATAATTCTTAACAGTGTAGAAACAGTAATACAACAAATATATTTAATTACATTTTAATTATAAATTAAACAGTAACATTTCAAATATTATTAAATAAAACTAATTTGATTATCACGAAGATTAATGTCATAATTAAGATAATAATAAGTATTATTATTATAGTAAAATAGTAGAAACAATCATTTGGCATGGTAATATTAAGTAACAAACTACTTAATAACAATAGAATAACTAAATAAAAAAGTAATAATAAAATGTTTGCAATGGTTTATAATGATAATAAATATAGTCTCGTTAATAATTTTTATACTAATGTTAGTATTAAAAATAACAATATAACAAAAATTAATTTAACTCCTTATTTTGAAAATAATGCTAAAATTTTAATGATGTTATAGTAACAATATATAAATTAATATTTTTAATAATTAAAGAGAAAGACAGTGTACATTAATAAAATAATAAAACGCTTAAAAAATTATAATTGCCATAGTAACAAAACGGTTAATCAATATTAATTAAGATTTTATTGATATAAATATAGAAGCGTAAAAAAATAAGACCATTTTTAAGTAATTGTTGTACAAGAGTTCTTAGAATACTCTATCTTTTTTTATTCCTCTAGTCCTCGAGGGAAAATATAAAAATTGAATTTTGTGAAAACAATGCGCTATCTTCTAGATTTGGAATAGACGTATAGTATGCTATCAGCATCGAATGGTGAAAATAATACTATTTTGATTTACTAAAATATACTTATTTTCGGTATAACTTATCTAATCGTAACGTTTGTAAAGTTGTAACACGTTTCTTCTCTATATTTAGTTTTTCTGGATCACTAATTTTTATAAAATAACCAAATCAACCAAGCTACTTGATTAAGCACTATTCTTACTTTTCAGCTTTCCTTACATAATTAAATCTACACCACCTACACATTACGCTTTTTATAAAGCTGCTAAACCAATTAATTTGGTTGATTAATATATTCTCTTTCTTCCTTTACAATTGTCATTATTTCTTGAATCAAAATGATAGATTGGTGGTCCATGCCTCATATTACAGTCGAGAATTCAGTTACAAAATCACTCAATGCGCTTCGACTGCATTTTTTTGTACAGATGTTCTCGTGGGACACGCTGTGAAGCAAAAATGTTTTAAAAGTATCGAGTTCTTCTCACTCGCATGGCTGCGATAAGTGCTGAAAAAATACTTGGTAACCGTTACAGAGTGACGTGTTTTTCCGAAGCACTACGATCCAAACGGACACGCAAAGTAATAGTCGTTCATTAGAGGCAATAAAGGGCCTTTGCGAGAACGGCTCAGAAAGTTATAATTTAACGAGCCTAAGGAAAACGAAGTCAAACGTCTAGAAATTTTTCTCGAAAATTCACGTCACAGATGATTGTGATGTGGCCTTTTTCTGTTCCCAAATCATATCTCATAAAGTTACATTAATCCTTCAATACTTCAAATAAAATGGCATTCAACAATATTTCTACAACGTGGGTTTAAATTTGAATTACATTTTATTCAGCTCTTGTACGATACTTTTTAAGAACCTATTTGATATGCATAATTACTATACTATCATCATATTGACTTCCTTTATGAATACTTATAACAGAATAATAATGAATTTATACATTACATATTAATATTTTAATATGGGTAAGATGAATACGTGTGTTATACGTGCATATGAATGGATAAGCATGCACACGTATTTGTAGATATTAATGTTATATGTGTATGTGTGTATGTCGATATTTATAAATATATACAATATTTAAAATTATAAATTTTAAACTGTAAAAAATATGTACTATTTTATCTATTTCAGACTTAAAAATTAACACGTTAAGCAAAATATTATTAAAAATCTATATAGTTAAAATTTTTAAATATTTCTTTTAAGAATACTTGATATTCTTTAATATTATAATTTTATGTATAATTCATATAAAAGAATTAAAATTATATATTTTTTCCAACAATAATAATTTTATTAACATATAATAAAATTATTAGAAAAACAAAATTAAAAGTTTTTTTTAAATATTAAAGAGTTATATTTTTTTAGAATAAAACCAAAATTTTATAAATGTTTTAATGTATATTTAATTAATTTAAGTAAATTTATATTTTATATTTTCTTATTTGAATTCTTATCTTCTTATTTGAAAAATATATATTTGAAATTGAATGAAAAATATATTTTTTAAAGTTGCTTTAAAATTAATATAATTTTTGTTACACAGATAAATTTTTTAGTTTTAAACCAAAAATATTTTCCAATTAAGAAATCATTAAAGAAATCTTAAATTAATTTTTTTATAAAAATATTTTTGAGTTTAGAAAATCAAATTTTAATCAGTACTAAAATTATCAAAAATATTTTTTACGTAAATATTTATAACATTGAAAACTATATATTTAAAACTTCGAATTGTGTAAAATTTTGTAAATCAAGATAATTTAAAAATTTTTTTAATTTAATATTTTTACATAAACTTGTATAATACAATGGTTCATAAAAAATTTTAATCAAGAATAAAACACGTGTTATAACTTGGTAAAGTTTTTCCTAAATGAGATTAAATAGAAGGAGATCTGGAAGAAAATAAACAATCTTTTGCGAGGGTCAAAGGTGAAACATCACGGCTTTATAAACGAGATTATTAAGATTCAGTTAGTCAGTGTATATTGATTTAGTTACATTGTTTGATGTTAAATATGACGACTAAACTTTCTGTACGTTAGAATATCCAAGTATCTTAGTATAATATTCATAGATTATTTCCCATTGTTGTTTAATTTGAAGAAATATATACATGAAAAAATAAAAAAGTTACAAAAATTTAGAAATATGAACCGCCTAAAAGGCATTTTTTTACATATATAATAATGTATTAATATATAAATAATGATACTTTTTTGATCTTCTAATAATGTTAATTTAAAATTGAGATTAGGTACTAATTATTAAAAAAATTTTATTTTGTTTAAAAGTCTTGTATGTAATATTAAAAAAGACTCATTGAATTTAACAAGACTTTAATTTAAATAAAACTAATAAATTTCATTAGATTTCTAAAAGCTTTATAAATACCAAAAAAAAAAAATAAAAAAAATCTGCTTTTTCTCTAATACAAAATGTTTTTCAAAGTTTTAGTGATATATATTGTATTTAATAATATATATATGTGTATAAAAATAAAAAACATTTTTTATTTTTAAAGTTAATGAAATAAATATTTAAAGTTAATTAATTATATTTATTGAAATTATATTAATTTAAATTTAACAAAATTATAATTTTATTGATTATAAATCTAGAAATAAATAATAAATTGTTCACTTATAACTTTATTAAAAATATTAATTAAGGTATAAAAATTTTCCTCTATAATTATTCAAATATATAAGAAAAATTACTATTTGAAAATCTAGGTAAAAAAAAGAAAAAAATTATTAATTTCAATGAATTTTATCGTTTTATATAATATTGACTTTTAAAGCAAAAGTATAATTATTTAGAAAAACTATAATTTTCGAAGAATTGTAATTCAAAATTTTATAGATTATTTTCTAAGACATATTTACATGGTAACTAAAGTTAACAAATATTAAATTTTATTACAATAAATAAACTTGACTATATTTTTTTAACTAAATTATTCTTGTAAATTATGATACTAATAAGCAAAAGATGATTAATTTATTGTTATTCTAGTCATCAGTACAAACTACTTTACTTTTTGATCCTTCTGATAAACTTCGACCAGAATCTATTTACAATGGTAAACTAGAAAGTGAATTTAGGAACTACTCTAAGGATTCTAATGATCCTATCAACGATCGTATTCGAATTACATATTTAAATATGCATACTAACCAGACGGTCGACTTTGTTCGATGTAAGTATACATATTTATATTAAAAATTGTCTAATTTCGTGTAATAATATTTTTATCGAAAATTATAAAAAAAATTTTAAGTAAACATAGGAATATTAATAAAATTTTATAAATTTAAATAAAAATTTAATTTCTTATGTATTGTATTGTGATTCCAAAAAATAAAATATTTAAAATAATTTTAATTCAAATTATACTTTTTATAAATAAAGGTTTGAATTAAATAATAAAAATATCATATCAAGCATTAAATATGCATGTATATAAATATAAATATATATATAATGTCATGTGATATTTGTCCGTATGCATCACTTTTCAAATTAAAAAGGAGAATATTAACATCTTTTAAAATTTTTAATATATTAATATATTTTTGTTATTCTATTATATATTATATTATTTTCAGTTTCTTGGTCTATAATATATTACAATAAACTTTTTAATTTTAAAATATTATTTTGTAATATTATAAAATATTATAATTATTATTAATTTTGAGAACTACGTATTTCAGCTCAAATGAAAAATTGGCTTCAATTTAACAAAAGTAAAATGACTATTAAAGAAGCTCTTATGAAATTAAATGAATTAGTTGATGAAAGTGATCCCGATTCGAACCTTCCGAATATTATACATGCATTTCAAACTGCAGAAAAAATAAGAGTAGATCATCCAAAAGAAGATTGGTTTCATCTAACAGGATTGATTCATGATCTTGGGAAGGTAATATGACAATATTAAAACATTAGTTGTTTATTTATACTATAATTTTTATAAGTAATTATAAGTTTTATATTTTTGTATCAAATAATTATATTTTTTACTTACAACAAATTATTCTCGATGTTCAAATAATTCTGATAAATTCAAATTAATCAATTAGTATTTAATTACAGATAATGGCATTTTATGGGGAACCTCAATGGGCAGTTGTAGGAGATACTTTTCCTGTTGGCTGCAAATGGGGCGATTCAATTGTATATAGAAAAACAAGTTTTGATAATAATCCTGATGGAAAAGATCCTCGTTACAAGTAAAATTTGTTTAAAACGTAATCTTAATAGTTAAATTTTTAAAGAGTTTAAAAACGACTATTTTTACTACTCATATTATTTTTAATTTTCGATACAGGTTTATGTAAATACAAATTTATTAAAAAAATTTATTATATTTGAATAATACTGTCATAAATAAATAACAAAATCAACTACTTTATATATTTCAATACAAACAATATAAATTTTATGGTAATTTTATTAAACAAAAATTAAAATTAAAAAATAAATAATTAATACTTTAATTTTTCAATATATTTTAATTAAAAAGCTTACAAATGAGATAAATTATATTTGTTTTAAATTTTTCATTAAATGATGGAATATTTGTATAGTAAATTTTTCAATAGTAAATAATAAATAATCGTTAAATTGCACATATATTAATATGTTATATTAAAAATTAAAGTCATAACTTTAAATTTTTAAATATTATTAAATGAAAGTATTCAGAAATATAATAAAAAATTTTAATTAAAAATTTTTAAATTGGTAGAATATATATTTACGAAGAAAGACTTATTCTTAAAATATATTAAATATATTAAATTAAATTGTTCTTTAATCTAACAAAATATATTTTTTTAAATTTTAGTACAAAATTTGGAATTTATAAACCAAAATGTGGATTAAAGAATCTAATTATGTCATGGGGACATGACGAGTACCTGTATCAAGTTTTAAAACACAATAAGAGCATGTTGCCAAAACAAGGTTTAGTTATGATACGTTACCATTCATTTTACCCATGGCATGCTGGAGGTGATTATATGCATTTTTGTACCGAAGAAGATATTGAGATGTTAGATTATATTTTAGAATTTAAGTAAGTTATTATAAAAATATTTATTGAGAAATATATGTAAGTGTATTATTTAAATAAATTTTTATTATATATTATAGTAAATACGACTTGTATACAAAAAGCAATAAAGTTCCTGAAATAGATAAGCTTTGGACATACTATGAGCATCTTATAGAGAAATACATTCCTGGCACTCTTGAATGGTGAAAGATTTTTTGTACATTTATCATTAAAAATAAAAAAGTTGATTGTTCGCTATTTTATGAATACAATGCAAAATAAAAAACATATTTTTAATTTGAAGCTTTAATATTTATATTTTTATCATATGAGTGTGAGTTTGTTTCCTCTGAAATATCCATGTTTTCAGCGTCTAATATTTGATTCAAAGATTCAAATCCACTTATTTCATCTTTAATAACATATTAAATGTAATATAAATAAAAATTATTAATATCTATACATAACTATTATTAATTATTTTACCTTGAATGTAACTGATGTCTAAACTATTCTTGCATTGTGGACATATATTTTTATTTTGATTATTTATATATTTAACTACACAATAATTATGAAAAATTTGATCACAGTTTTCACACTTTTGACCCTACAATATTATCAAATAAACATTATAAATATTATTTGTATTCATTAAACTGTTGTAAATTTAAGATTTTATATTAAATAAAATTTTAATTTTTTTTTACATGAAAAACAACTTCCTTGCACAAAAAGCAATTATTGAAGTAATCTTGATATGTTGATCGAAAATATGGCATAAGTTCTATAATACTTCTAACACCCATATATATATAGCCATCCTATAATAGAGATTGTTTCTATTATCATAAATTAAATAACATTTAATAATTTTAAATTATTAGCAAACCTTGCTGCATAAATATTTTTGTTTGATAACATTTTTTAAAAATTGATTAGCCTCCTCCATAGAAAATTTATTTTGAAGAGTATTAGAAAGATTTAGACAATCGGTACTTGAACAACATCCATTATTTGCACCAATTATTTCAGAATATATTAATTGCAAAAACTTTTTTTGAGACTGTGTAAATTCTGATGGAAATCTAAAATAATACAAATTATATAGGAATTAAATTGTAAAAAAAATTACAATTTATTGACAATTTTTAAGTACATGATTGTTTCTTCATGTGTTGTACCAACAATTGACCAAAATTTGTTTCCAGTTATTTCACATATTCCAGCTTTCATTAACATAGCTAATGGAACTAACTTATTATTTATATATGTTGCAATAGTTGAAACATTTATTTTTTTATCTATAAAATAATATATTTTATGAATGAAATAAACCCTGTATTAATAAAATATATAATAAAATAATTAAAAGAAATTAATATGCAAATGGTAAATTTAGTTTTTTTTACGTTGCAAAAAAGATGATATTTATAGTATAAGGTTTTATCCATTATAAAAAAATTAATTTTAAACTTGCTCACCAAAAATTTTTACACATAACGCTAATGCATCTTGATCTAAGACTGCACCACCTTGTATTAATGTTTGTAAAAAAATTCGGTGTCGATTATCATAAACCATATTTTTAAATATATTTGAAATGAATTGGAAATATAACTTTTAAAACATAACTACTTAATATATCAATGTGAAAAAAAAAATCAATCAAGAACTATTCATTTTTAGGTTGTGTTTAATGAAATTAGTATTTTTTATTAAGTTGTATCACTGACCCGCTAATTTAAAATTTTTCCAGAGTTAATTACATTTTTAAATTAATGTTTCTAGAGTAGTTGAATATTTTGTAACTTAAATGTTAAAGTTAAAATAATTAATATTTAAAGAAATTGAAGTTATTAAACTTTCGAAGTCAAATTTAATAATTCTATTTTTTCTTTATTCTAGGATTAGGTGACAAAATTTTAAATTAAAAAATTAATTTAAATCCAATTTAATTTTTAATGAAATTTTTGTTTAGATACAATGTTTAACAAAAAACGTTTATGAATCAAAAACAATTTTTTGCTTATTAAATTTTTTTGAATTATAATTATCGAATGGATGATTTTGCTTCCTTTGCATTTTGAAGACTCTGAGTAATGTATAACTTTGCCAAACTTTGAGCACAGAATTGAGAAATATGTTGACTGTATGTATTTATTTGACCAGCAGTGATCATTGGATTTAATCTGAGAGGTACAGGTATTGGTCTAATTAGTTTGTTAATATCTTCTTCTGGTAGTAGTGGTTCATCTTTGGCAGCTCGAGCAGCATTTTCTTGAGCTCTTTTTTGTAATAATCTATTTTTGTCTTGTTGTTGTCGAATAACCATACTTTGATATCGATTAAATTTAATTGCTTCTTGATTTAATTCATCTACTCGATCCATCATACAACGAAGTTGATTCTCTAATACAGTTGCTGTTCCTAAATCTAAATACTTTGTACCTTCTTCTTCAGGGATCATTTCTTCTAATTCTGACATAACAATATTTGTTAAAGCACTATTTCGAACTACAATTGGAAGTTCAACAAATAAATCTTCATATCCAATTTTTAAATTTTTAAGAGCTTCAGATGTAAATTCGCCATCTTTATACATCTGAATAGCTTGTGGAGTCAAACGATATGCTTTAAGAGTTAAAAATCCTCTCGCTGATTTTGCTGTATCATAAATAATAACAACAGATTCTTCAATCGATGTTTGATAATGATATTGTGATTCCAAAAGTGGCAAACTTAAAAAATTACCAACATCTGCACTTTGATACCATCCAACGTGGAAGTGATCTACATTAACACTAGAAGTAAAAAAAATTACTTAATACATATCTTGTATCAATATATATATATACGTAAAACATAAAAACAAATAAAAATATTGAAAATTTTATGTATTGTGAAAATGACAATCATTAACATTTGAAATACTATAATATAAATTAAGATAATATTGTAAATTTAATAATTTGAAAGATATTTTTTGATGATTTTTCTATAAAATAACATATAATAATGTTATTAATAAACACACCAATAATTTTATTTGGTTCAAAAATTTATTAGATTATTTGTCAAAAATAATAACTAGCGTGAAAATAATTTCTTCTAAAACCAATTCAAACCAAATTATTGAATAATATTTTATGTATAAATTAAGTATTTGAAATTAAAAATCTATTGTGAAAATAATTGAAATTTATATATAATAGTAAAAAATTATAATTAATAATTACATTCGTAATCTTCGCATCATGCTTAATTGATAGTCTTCTTCATCGACAAAGTCATCGTTTTTAGAAAACGGAAAGCAATTGGTAATTTCAAGACGGCCTTGCACATTCAAACCAAGAAGTGCACCTTGGGCTACTTCCATATTGCTAGATGCTTCCTCATGGCAGTGTTTAACCATTTTCATAACCACTAAACCATCGCATTGTACGTAATTAATACGTGGATCCATCTCCTGTACTCGCCGCGACTGTTGGGTTCGTCCTGACATTTTTGTTTATAAATTACTTGTAGTTGCGTATACTTCCTATCCTCTTTAAATTTCGTTTTCTTGAATAAAACAGTAACAAAATTTTTGCTTTATCACAATACTAATATCTATTATGAATGAATTTAAGAAATGAAGTTATCCTAAGAAATTACAATAAAGAGAAATCTTAAACAAGTTTAAACTATACTGTTTTAGTTCTCTTTTTCGAAAGCTTAACTTAGAGAGCGTTAGTTTCGATATTCTCATAATATACTGGCTCAGTAATATAACCAATTTAAAAAATATAGGGAAAAATCTGTACATGGAAGAGAAAGCAATAAGTTTTAATGTTCGTGCACAATGAAACAAATTTGAAACAAATGAAACAGATGCAAATATTTACGTTTTTAATTAATTTTGAAAGAAAATCGTTGTAATGGATCAAATTAAAATACCATTTATTAAAAAAATGTTAAATGCTTACGGATTTTCTAAAATGATTAAAAACTATTACATAATGAAATCTATATTTTTTTATTATAATTTAATTATATATAATAAACAGAAAAATAATTATCACATGCTATTTTAGATTACTCTTTCTAGAAATGTCTGAAAAAAGCCGCGTATGAAAATAACAGGAAGTTATTTAGTTTTTTTTTTAATTTTATTTATTAATATTATTATAAATATAAATAAATAAACAATAACAATAATAAATATAACATATTATAAAATACACGTATTGTTTTTGTACTTTGCCTTACTAATAAGTGGAACGCTGCAGAAAATTTAAAATTATATTTATGTAAAAATAATTAAAGTTATTTATTTTAAGAGTTAATGAAAATTAATTAATGAACAATTAAAATAAAAAAAGTTATAAGCATCAAATAGAATTTTTAGGCTACACTATTTATGCATACTTGGTAATTATAATTTTATAAAATTTACCACAAACTAAGCAATAATTAAATATTGTACATTTGCATATCCTTCACTACGAAAAACTCGAGCAGACCAATTAATTTGAAATTAAGAATATAAAAAATAAATAATTTACTTACATTTATCCCTAATTTTCTAATATTTAAGAAAAGAGAATGAAAATAACTGTGGTAAGTTTTAGTATATAATACCATCTATACATATATTTGTTACAAGAAAATTTTATCCAGTATTCGGTATTTTTAGATAATTTCATTTTTAAATATATTAAAAATCAAATTCGAGTATTGAAGCGATTTTTAAACAATTATTTAATAAAAAAAACCATATATATACAAGATAAAATTTCGATCTCGATGACTGATTAATCATGAATAATTATTTTTTCAAATCTTTTCAAACTATAGAATACAATTGAATTTAGCATCACTTTCAAAACAAATTTTTTAAATAAATAAAAAAATTTTAGATATAAAAGGTATAAAAAATGCATATCTTTATAAACTTTCAGTAGTACTTCATTTTTCTTTATTTATTAACTGCGCATGCTTGTACACGGCAATAATATAAAGCAGTTTAAACTTTTATTATATTTATCCTATACAACCTTACCTGTACTGCAGAGTTTATCTTTTAGTGTATATAGTGAGCGTGTAGTTACTCTCAATTAAAAATACTTTTTTAAATTAGTGAAAATGAGTAAGAAAGGTGGTTATTATTGCGCTTTTAAAAATTGTCGAGGATTGTCTCGACGCGATAAGAGAAGCTTTTTTCGATTTCCCAAGGATCCAAAAAGGTATTTGTAAATACAGGACTTATTATTCAATATTAATTATTATTAAAAATTATCGGAATATAATAACCAGATATTCATCATTTTTATTTTTAGATCAAAGGAATGGGTTAAAGCTTGTGAACGCAATGATCTCTTAGAAAAAACACCAATTGAACTTTTTAATAGTTATAGAGTTTGCTCAAAACACTTTACTGATTCGATGTTTCTTAATGATTTGAAAAATCGATTACAGCCAGATTCTATACCAATACAATTAGGATCATCTAAAAATTCTGATGTTTCAATTAATATTAAAAAAAAAAAAGATCAATTTAAAGATTGTCATGATCCTTTTGAAAAAATTTTAAGTAATTGTATTTTACGTAAGTTTTTTAAATTTTATTTTCTTCAAATTTTATAATTATAAATTATTTAAAAAAAATTAATTTGTACATAATATATTTATTTAAATTATAAACTGAAATGATTAATATTTTCATCATAGATAAAATATTTAAATATGTAATATAAAAATTGAAAAAATTAATATTAAATTATATTAAATTCTTATATATTACTAATTATCAAAATTATTGTTTAAATAAATACAATATTAATTATAATGGAAATATTTAAATTTTTTATATAAATGTTTTTTTTATACATAGATAATTATGTTATTGAAATGTGATTTTAATTTTTGTGTTAATTATTAAATCAAATAGCATTTGCAGTTAATAACTGTTATATTTTTCAGAAAAAATTTCTGCAGATGAATTTTATAAAGCTATAGGTATATGTATTCATAAACCTGTATCTACAATGAAAGCAACTGAAGAATATTTACAAAACTCAAATGTAACAAACCATATTTATTCAAGCATTAAAACTAATAATATAATTACTATGAATAAAAATGTAGCAATTAATGTTAATAATCATAGTGTGAATAATTTTTCTATTGAAGCTCTGAGTTATCAAGATCTTATAAATTCATCGCCTACATATTTGCTCAATCCATCTGATACTGAATTATCTTCTATAAAAATGTACCAATCACCTCTTGTAGATTTTGATAGACCTGTGGATATAAATAAAATATGCAAAACTATTTTAGAGGAACAAAATGATATATCAAATATTATTGAAACATTAGAAGCCATGACACAAACAGATAAAAACAGTGTTTCTGATAACTTAGAAGAAGTAACATTATCCAAACTCTATTGCTCTCAAAATAAATTAGAAAAAATCACTCAAACTGAATTTAATTTTATAGAAAATAAATTAAATGAAAGTACACAAACTGAATCTAGCTTTTTAATTTATAAATTCAATAAAAGAAAATTGAAAAGATTATTGCAAAGTAGGAAACATTTAAGAATAAAAATAAAGGAATTAAAAAATAAAATTAAAGACAATTGTATTAATATACTAGATAATATTACATTTGAACAATATGAATTTTTAACCGAAAAATTTTTTCCAAAAGAAACATCTGATTTTATTAAAATCAAACTCAGATGTTTAAGGTAAAAAATAAATATTTGAAATATTCTTCTTAATATAAAAAATAGTAATTGCTTTTATGCATCGCTAATTTATTAAGAACTAGATAAAAATTATTTATATTAAAATTTAAAATTATGTGTCTGATTAATTATAAAGTATTATATTTTTATAATTTTATAAATTTTTTTTAAACAAATAAGTATACAGTCAAACATGTTTTCATCAATTTATTAATCGATTACTATCATTGTTATCAAAGTCATATTAATAATTTGAATATTCGTAAAAATTAAATGAACTTGCACATTGGCAGTCTAAAATTTAAATAATTTAATAATCTAATTTAAATATTTTTATTTTTTACATTATTTTCATTTAATTAATACAAAATATGTATAAATGTAAATTGAATCTTTAACAATACTTAATAATAATTTTACAAAATTTTATTTTACTCATATTAATTTTTGACTTAACAAAAGCTTACTTTTACGCATTGCTTTATATATATTTTTATTTTGTAAATTATTTTTAATTTTTTTAACATAGTTTCACCAAAGATGAACAAATTTATACAATATAAAAAAAATACTCAGCATTATGTTTTAATTTAATTTAAAATAATGAAATTAATATATTTATACTAGTTTTATATATTTGCATTACATATTATTACTAGTCACTATTCACAGTTTCTTAAACTGCAGATAAATATATTTTCTTTAAAATATATTAATAGAAAAAGAATGTTTTGCATAAATATATTAACGAATAAAAAAAAAAGTGTTCTGGATTTAATTTATTTTCTATTACTGAAATAGCTGTACCAATAATTTAATATAAGTATATTTTAGTAGTAAAAAACAGTTTTTTCATTTAAAAAATAAGACACTATTTTGATCAAATAAGTCATTAATTCTTATTTTTATTAAAAAGTGTTTTAAATCCTAAATTTTAAATAAATATGTAAAACATTAAAGATCACATTCTAAAGTCTAATTAAGTTTAAATATTAGTTATAAGCACAAAAATGTGTATATATAGTCATAAAATTGAAAAATGTAAAGATCAACAAACATAGTATAATTTATAAAAATTGAAAAAAACAAGATTGATGAATTATGAAATTGAAATATATATAAATATTTATATATGTAATCATATAAGAGAACTATAAGTAAATAATAAGAATATCTTAAGTAAAATAATCTAAATACAGAAAAGTTTTTTTTAAATATGAACATAAATAAACTGAAGATATTGATTTTAATATACTTTTAAAAACGTAGATAAATTTAATCACCAATAGAATATTATGATATAATAATAACTAGTAGAAATAAAAAATATAAAAAATATTATACGTAAAAAAATTTTAAATTGTTAACTAATATTGAAATATCTATTGCTATGCCGCAAAAGGGAGAAAATTAATTAAAATTATGATATATAATTCATCTTTTTATAATAATTAAAAATCTGTCGGTTTTAATCGAACCTTGTGATTGATGTTCACGATGGTTAATGTTAGAAACATAGATAATGGATATAAATAAATTTATCCTTTATCAAAATAACGAAATTCATCAATATGAAGAGAATAAAAAATAAATTAATTACATTTAAAATTAAATAATAAGGCAACGACTTTAAAAAACAAAAAGTTAAAAAGTAAATTAAAATAAGTTTGCAAATAGTTTGCAACATCGAAAATTAAAGAAAACGACTTTAAGTTTCGAGCTATGAATTAAATATAAGCAGAAAAGAGATGTTAGATGATGTTTGATAAAATTCACTAAAGGAATTCATGAAAGACAGTAATAAAGATAATTTTGCAGGAGTATCGATAAAATCGTTAGTATTATTAGTGCCAGATGCAACAAATTTGTGTAAGTGAAATAATAGTACAAATGAGATAAAAGAAATGATAAATAATCAAGAAAAGATAAACTTCTGCTTTAAATCAATGGAAAAAGAAAAATCTAAAAATATGGAAAGATAATAGGATAAAAATTTGGAGATTTACAGCTAGAAAAAATTTTTATAGAAAAATGCATGGAAGACGTTAGAAGAAAAGTAGTACATATATTTGCAAATATTGACAAAACGATAAGATAAACTGAAAAATAACTGATTGGGGAATAAACAGATAAAAAAGGAAATAAAGAAAAATCAAGAAGAGATGAGTGAATTAATAATAAAATTACAAAGAAAGACAAAAGGTATGAAGAAGAAAACATGTCAATAATAATAAAAAAGAGTAAGAAGAAGTACAAGAAGTAAAAAGAAAAAAGAGAAACCAAAAGCAATAGAATTGAAGTAGAATAAGGAGGCCATGAAAACAAAAACAATACCTTTATTATGAAAGCAATATAGCTGTGGAGAGAAATAATGAAAAGAATAAAGAAAGTATTTAAAAAAATATTGTAATAGAAATGAATATTTAAATTTTGTTAGGTATTAGAGTAAGAGGGAAAAGCTTAGGTGAGAGGTCGAAGAGGAGGAAGAAAATAGTGAACGATTTAGGCATGGCAAAAACTCTATAGGAAGAATAAATAAACTTAAACAAGGGAAAGAAAGTGATTAAAAAAAAGTGGTAGACTGAAGAAGATTAAAAAAAAAGAGTAGAATAATTAAAAGAAGAAAAAAGGCTTTTGGAATTTTAGAACATTACAGGACTTAATTCTTAAATAGCATATAATATGCTTAACAGAAAAATAAATAGAAAAAAGAAGAAAGAATTGATAAAATAAATAATAAAGAAATAGTGAAAGTTAGTAATGCGAAAAGTTAAAAAACTATAAGAGAATGAACAAGAAGGGATTATTTTATCGATTCAAATATCAAACATTAGGATTAGAGTGTTGAAAATAGATATATAGTAGAATTCCAATACGCAGCAGTAGTGATAAATAAAAAAGGATTTCACATTAAAAATATGTACATGCAAGGGTAATAAAGAAAATTTTAGAAAAAATTAAATGATATATTTATTATCAAAAAAATATAATGTTTTAACTACAATTTTAGGAACATTATAATACTACAAAGAAAGAAAAAAATGAATAAACTATATGCTAGTGAATAAAAGAATATCATAAGATAAGAAAATAAACAAAAAGAGAGAAAAGATAATGGATGAAAAAGGAGACTTATGTATCTTAAATGAAAATACAGAGTATCAGTGATTTCACATACAAAATCAGGTATCACACAAGTAGTAGTAGTAGTATTAGTAGTAGTAGTAGTAGTAGTAGTAGTAGTAGTAGTAGTAGTAGTAGTAGTAGTAGTAGTAGTAGTAGTAGTAGTAGTAGTAGTAGTAGTAGTAGTAGTAGTAGTAGTAGTATATATATAGTAGTATATATGTAATAAAATGTTGATACGATTATTTTAATCATAATCGAATCATAATTGAATCTCTATAAAATATGTTGTAATACCGTTTAAATCTACAATATTTATATAATTTTTAAGTGATTCAGTTCAAGTGTTTTGAGTATTGTTTCATTTCACAATTCTGGGCTTTTAAAATTCTCAATATTTTAAAATTATGTGTTATATTTTAATAGATAAAGCAGAAAAAATAAAGGCGAAATCAATCAGGAATAAGCAAGGCTAGGTATTACAAAGCACAGCCAAACTTAATAGATCTCAGTCAAGTCAAATTGCGGATAACGCAGACTCAGATCTTAATTCACATTCGCTTCGCCATTACATACGGCCAATTCATAATTAAAATTAAGAATCATTATTTTTATTTATAGTACTAGAAGTTTAAGAAAATAAAAAATAAATAGTTAATAGATACATCCTATATTTCGATTTTTATAGTTTAAATATAAATTTTATTTTAATTTTCATATTTACTTATTATATTTTGAATATACTATTTATTTTTGATGAATTAATTTTATTGTGTTGTTACATTATTTTAATTCACGTACGATACTTCCTATCTTATCATGTTATATAAAAATATTAGAATTGATGAAACGTTAAAGAAATTTAGTCGTATGTTTTTAAATATGATAATTTATTTGAACCGTATTTAACGTATACTTTCAAATTCAAAATTATGTGAAATTTTTCATTAATTCAGGTTTGTTATAATTGAAACAATATTTTTTTATGAAAGACAATATTTAGACAATAGTGGAACTACTGAATATCTCTTTCGGATTTCATTTATTTTCTCGAATTTTTCTATTTTTACTTTATTTTAACTTTATTTTTCTAAAGTTGATATGAGGTTTTGCAGTGCCTTAACACTTTTAGACATGCAAAATAATCCATACAATCGCACCAAGCTAGTCTTACATGAGAACTCAGCAAAAGCAGGTTGTGTTGTACTGTATTTTATATCGGATCTGCCACTTCCATAAAAGATAAATTATTGATCATTTCTTAAAAATGCATTTTTTTATAAATATATATTATTGTTTAAAGAAATTTAAATAAATATACAATTCAATATTATTATTCCATTCAAAATAAAAATTTTTCTTTAAAATAATAATATATTAGTCATTTAACTTAAAAGGTATTTCTATCGTGAGAGAAATTCGCAATAGTTCTTAATTACTAGAGTTCACCCGATGTGTGACATAATTGCCGGTGCAAGTGTGTATCATATATTTGTAAATTTTTTTATATCGCGGATATCGATATAAGATATATATGTAGATATATATATATATATATATATATATCTAACATTCAAGTATTAAAATAATAAAATACTCATGAATTACCCATATACGTGACGATACCAACAATTTAAACAACTATAAATATATGCTATCTTTATAGATAGAATAATGGTAGTTTTATAAAATAATAATTACTAAATTTAGATATTGTGAAAATATTTAAAAGCGACTGAAAAATTTAAATAATGTAAACAGTTATCTGAAATAATTATCAATAAATTGTACATACATGAAAACCCTAAGAATATGATACAAGGGCAATTAATTAATTTTTATGCAAATAAATAAATCATCAAACTCATGAACCTTTTCAAGATAAGCAATAAGATACAATATTAAAGAAAGTATTAAAAAAAATATTGTAATAGAAATGAATATTTAAATTTTGTTAGGTATTAGAGTAAGAGGGAAAAGTTTAGGTGAAAGGGTGAAGAGGTTGAAGAAAATAGTGAACGATTTAGGCATGGCAAAAACGCTATAGGAAGAATAAATAAACATAAACAAGGGAAAGAAAGTGATTAAAAAAAGTGATAGACTGAAGAAGATTTAAAAAAAGAGTAGAATAATTGAAAGAAGAAAAAAGGCTTTTGGAATTTTAGAACATGACAGGACTTAATTCTTAAATAGCATATAATATGCTTAACAGAAAAATAAATAGAAAAAAGAAGAAAGAATTGATAAAATAAATAATAAAGAAATAGTGAAAGTTAGTAATGCGAAAAGTTGAGAAACCATAAGAGAATGAACAAGAAGGGATTATTTTATCGATTCAAATATTAAACATTAGGATTAGAGTGTTGAAAATAAATATACAATAGAATTCCAATAAAATAAGACACAATATTTAAGATTAAATTTTTTTTATATTTTTACACAATACAGAATAGCATAAAAAGGAGTATACAATAAAAATCTAAAAAGAATCAACGAACATTTACCAGCACCAATAAAGATAAGTAAATTCAATAATATATGTGATAAAAGATTCGAAAAAATGTTTTTGACAGCGATATCCCCTCTGCAACGTCGTTAATGTAATTAAAAAAGAAACTATAATTCATTTTTGTTGATCTATAAAAACAGGTAAAATAATAAATTAATAACTTCTTAACTTTCTATATTATCAAAATAATGTTTTTTCAATTTAATAATTAAATTAATATATAAAAATAAAAATTAATTTTTATATTTCTATCTATAAAGTAATAAGATAAAACATTTCATCTATTATGGACTTTGAAGAGCACATTTTACTTTATTTTGAAGTAATCAATAACGCTCATAAATTATAAAAAAATCTATGGAGACATACCTACTTATCAATATTTTTAAAAATAGATGCTAATAATAATAAATTATATTTTTACTAAAGATACTGACATAAACTTTATTTAACCTTTTAAATATATCTGATTTCATTATCAGTGTTTATATTTAATTAGTAAACTAGTCAATCAAATAAGTTTTTTTGGTTAAATAAAAAACTTTTATAGTTTTTTTTATTAAATTTAGTAATTGTAGTTCACTAGAAAATTAATTATCTAAAATAAGATAAATATCTTATCTTGATTTAATTGTACTTTATATGTTAGATGAAACGCATACGCAGGATATTAAATCGCATAATTATAAAGTGCAGTATTTTTATATTGTGCATAAGTAAATTAAAGTAAAGTTTAAAGGATGAATGTTGAAAGTAAAATTAATGTACATCACTCTTCTTTGGTAGGGTTAAAAACCGAATTACTTCGTAAACAAGCAGAAGTTAAAGCAACAAAAGCTAAACAAGAACACTTCATTAAAACAAAAACCAAAGATAAAATATGTTATGGGAAACAGAAAGTTAAAAAATTTGAAAAAAATATAAAATTGGATAAATCTGAAGATATTGAAAGTATAAGAACTTTACAAAAATCAAAACTAATGTTGCAAGCGAAATCTAGGTTATATGAAAAATTGTCAAAAACTCAAACAAATGTAAATCCGAATTTTCTTGTCGATTTTATTCAGAAATCAAATTATTTAAACTGTCCCGGAGATGAATATGAAAAAGTAGATAATGATAATAAAACTGATTATGATTGTAATAGTGAATGGGTTGAATTTATGGATTGTTTTGGAAGAACAAGAAAATGTTTAAGAAGAGATTTACATACAATGCAAGAAAAAGATGAATTTACAAGAGAAAAAATGAACGACAAGGAATATGATAAAGTTCACAAACAATTATTACATACAGAAGATAAATTGCCAAAAATAGAACCAGAAATAGAGGTGATCAGAAAAAAATGGGAAGAACAAGCGGCTAAACTAACTAATAAATTGAATATTCATTATGAAGATATTCTTTATGATGAAGCAAGAACACATGGTGTTGGATATTATTCTTTTTCACAAAATGAAGAAGAAAGAATAAAACAACAAGAAAATTTATTAAAATTAAGAAAGGAAACTGAACAAAAACAAAAAGAAAATAAAGAAATTAATGATGTAAAAGATAAACTACAACAGAATAGATTAAAAGTTGCAAGATTAAGACAAAGGATGAGAGCAGGATTGCCTATTGAGGAATATGATGAAGAAATTGTTATAAATAATTCAACAATTTTATCAAAATCAGAAACTAATTTAGAGCAAGATATTGTGATAAATAATCAAAAAAATGTTCAAAGTGAACAGTGTAATGTTCACAATGTAGCTAATAGTTTTGAAGAAAATAATGAACTAACCAGTGCTTTAAAACAAAGTAATAAAAAAGAAGGGTCTAATGATAAACTTGCAAATGTTGAAAAAAAAATAGAAACTTTTGAACAATTATTAGGTAAAAGAAATCGTTGGTATATCATGTCGCAAGATGAATGGGTCAATAAAAAAAGAAAAGAAAGAACAAATGAATTTGGACCTATTTATGAAAATTTTAGAAAAGGCAAATTAATATTTATTATTTTTATATTTATTATATTTAAATTTATGTATATATACAAATAATTTATATAAAATAAAAAATTACAAATATACATATGCATAAATATTTAATAAATTAATACAATGTTTCAGATAATAAAGATACATCTAATTTTGATTTAATGACAATATCTCAAGATTATAATACAAGATCAATATCAACTAGAGATAACTCAACTACTATAGAATCATTATCATTATCTCCAAGTAAATCATGTAGTCCAAAACCTAACAAAATAATCAAAGAAGTGACTTGTCAAAACTTAGATGGTTCGTAGTGCATAATATTAAAATATTGCAATTAATTTGAATTGACATTATAAAATTATACCTGTTATAATAATTATAACAATTTTATAAAATATTCATCAAAAGTACAAATTATTATATATTACTTAAAATAAGATAAAATATAAGCTTGTTTGATGATAATATTATTGTTTTGGAATAATTACAATTATAATTTTTCTTAATTTTCTTGAATAAGTAGTATTTTTATTAGATATTTTATAAAATATGCTGTTTTTGATCAATTTTTACTATAACTAACGTTACGAAAAGTAATTTTTTAATATTTTCCAAGCATTCTTATTTTCTCATTCCAAAATTATTTGTAAATTTTTATTTGTACTTTTAAAATATTCTTTTACATGAATTTTTTTTTTTTACAGATACAAAAGTCAACACAAATATTGTATGTCAAATAGAAGCTGGATTAAAATATTTAAGAAACCAGTTTGATAATAACCATACTTAATGTAACATAATATATATATATACTTAATTAAAAATAAAAAATACATAATAAATGCATAAAGATATATGAATGTTTTTAAATAAATATATATCTTTGTACATTTATTATGTATTTTTTAATCTTTATTTAAGTAAATCTGAAGAGAATTAATTCAATATTAGGTAACATATAAAATTGGATACACAAGTAGTATGTTTATTAATATTATTGTAATAATGCTTTAAAATAAAAATAATTTATATAGAGTAAAAATTTTAAAATATTTTTAAAATTGTAAGAAAATGTATATTATATCTCATATATATGTAAAAATTATTGAAAAGTAGTTGATGATAAATTAATTCTTGATTATAAATATATATTTCAATGCAAATAAATTTTTTTTTGAAAAAAGAAAATATTGTTTTTTGTATTCAAAAATTTACATTAATCAATAAAATTGCAAACATAATGTTAAAAAATTTTTTTAAATATTCTCTCATAAAAGAATATTTAACTCATGGTTCCTATAAAAAAAGTCAGAACCTTTAGCCTTATAAAATTATTGAAACTTGTATTTTATAATATGATTAAATAATAAATAACAAAATCTAGAAAATAATTCATCAGGATATTATTAGATTAGGTATCTAACGTATGTGTAGATGATACGCAAGGTTATATGTTTTCCGTTACAATAATATTATATCAGTATATACTTATAACAATATTTATTTGCAAGTAATAATGTACAACAATAATGTTTACCATTTCATGCAGAAGCAGTGGTAAAACCTTATTCATAATTCTGTACATGCCTTAATTTATTGAAATGCGAAACTTGTGTTTTCTTTTATGAATCGGCACATCTAACAGCACATGTCACGTTGATGTACCATGTTGCAGATAATTATTGAATGTCACATGCTTAACAATTACCGATTCATAAAAATAATTATCTAGTAATTAGACAGAATAGTACTAGTATTTATAATTGTTATTCACAGTAGAATGACTCACGAAAAATGGTATTTAATTTAAAACAGAATATTAATATTATTATTATTTACAATTTGACACTTATTAGTAATTTTCATTTTACAAAATATCAATATCAATTTAACTTATTGTACAGTCTTATACTTATACATCTTACATTTATTTCTGTTTTCTTCTTTATTCTTAATACAGTTTTTTACTTTGATTTCTTTCGCTTTTTCAATGAAACTTGTATAAAGTATTTGCATAATTTTTGTATCTTTTAATAATATTATTAATAATTATTTTGTGTGATAAATAATTATTATTATTTAACTCTGTAACATTGCACTTCATAACATGCTTCACTGTTTCTTTTGGTTTATTGCATTTTGTTTATTTGGTAATTAAATAGACATTGAATCACTTCTAATAAAACACCATTTAATAAACAATAAATAAATAGAATTTACTTTGATTAATGTCTTTTTAATGAAGTGAAATCATCTTCATGGATAAAAAAATTTAACAATTTTTATTGAAGAATTAAATCAAAAATTGATTAAACTAAAAATGAATTAAATTATAATTCTTTATTGTCTAAATAAAAATAAAGAAGAATTACGAAGAATTGAATAAATCAGAATAATATAAGTTACTAAATAATATAAGAACAATGAAAGTATATTTTATTTAACTTACTAAAATAAAAAATAAATCATAATATCTAATTTCCTCATGGAAGTGGCAAAGAAAAAATGAAAGTTACGCACGTCGTTCTCATATATGGAATCGGTGAATCACAGGCAACTCAAACACAAGGTGTTATTTTATTCACACTTCACTCAACTCATTAAAACTCTGTTTGGTAATGATTCAAACTCTTATTCTTAATACACTGTCAACAGTGTTTCCATCCTTCGATTGTCACCTAAGGATTGGCCGCATTTAAAAAAGTTGGTGTTAGCTGATCCAGGATATTTAACACCAAAAAATGTTGACATTTTGTTTGGAATAGACGCATATAGGCAGATCATGAAATCCAAGATCATCAATTATTCTCCATCTACGCCAATACAGCAGTTGTTCATTTTTAGTTGGTTCATGCTTAGACCTTACAAGTGACCTCTCGCTCGAGTTATTAACATACATCCTGGCCAGGATCGGCTAATCAGTATGATCACGTTGAAAACAGCTTTTACAACTATGGTTAGACCAATACACATTCTTGCAATGTTACCAGTTCCCGTGGAGATCGACAATCATCAACAAGATAGCGGGGGAAATGTTTGGAATTATGTAAAATATTCTAAGGCTGCCATTTTATAATGACGGCGCATTAATCGCATAGCGATTTCAACATCGAGATCTATCGGTTCGTCGTATGTAAACCCTTCGCGCACGTGACGAAAGCACGTTTCTTTTACTTCTTTTAGTATGGACGCCGACAAGTTAACACGTGGAAAGTTTTTGTGCCTATTATCAAAGTCTAAGTTTATACCTGTTGTCTGAATTACTCGTAAATACTGATCGCGAGTTATTAAATGATTAAGGAACCACTCATAAGCAACTCATACATAGTTTCGATACATTACCATTGAATTTTTCAAGCTCACCACATGAAGTACGTGTTAATACCATATGTCAACGTCTCATGAGCATCTCCATCACCATACGCACCAGTTAACATGATTGCTTCCCCGAAAGCGAAGAAATATATTTAGAAAAACTCATAATAAAACAAGTGTGATCTCATTATAATGTAATTCAAAATATAGACAGCCTAACATTATCGCGCGTACTCATTTAATTCCAATCCTTTCCATTTATGTCCTTCTCACCTCCGCCTAACAATAGGTGGGATAAAATTAGTAAAAACTCAAACAACATGCATCTCAAGAAATTATGTATCCCTCTCATTGTATTAGTGCGGCGAATGTGTTGGATCGTTTAACCAGTTCGTCTTCTCAAACTAGAAGGAAATAGTCAGAGATATGTCAAGACGCCAAGCACCAATGCCTTATTGACCTTAAACCCCCTTATTGACGCGTTAAGGAGAATCGACACTAAATAATCCGGAGGATTCTGATGAGAAACCGGACCGAGCTACGAGAATAAAAGACGCCGCTTATTCATCGTGCTATCTAAAAATATATTATTTTTCGTGTTTGTCTGTGCACGTTTCCTTTACCAATGGCATGTATCGACTGTCTATACAAACTACTTGTGGAACTTCTTTATATATCATTTAATTTAATTTATAACATTCCGCTTAAAGCATAGGTATTTTTACTTTAAAAATGATGTACATTATACCAAGATATAAACTGTTATATTAGTGTTCAAATTTACTTTTATTTGTTGTTATATAATCTCGGAGATAAGTAAGTAACAGAAGAAGGACATCGAAACCATAAGATGGAAATCATGAGCAGTAGGAGCAAAAAATTGGAACAGAAAATTAAAGAATTAGTTGAAGTCCTGCTACTGCCGCGATCAACCCACGATAAAATTAATACGAAGAAATTAACTACTTTTATAAGGTTGACATCAGATCGTTTATGGATTTGCGTTCCTGTCTCATCTTTGCTTTTTGCTAACCACCAACGATATCTTTTCGGTATTTATCATATGTAAGATATATTTAAATTTTACTGTATCAATTCCTTTTTGAAACTTCATTGCTTTCAGCATACTTTTATTTTATTTTTAATCCATATTTTTTATAATAAAATATGTAGCAGCAGCGATGTCTCAATAAATCACGTATCTTCCTTCTCAAGGGACAATATATATTTCCATTAGGTGTCAAACTGTTACCAATAACCCATTCCTATTATTTCTACATTAATGAAGTAAAGCGCTTCCCCTGAAATATTACAACTTTAGAATTGAATCCAGCAATTCGTTTCTGAGTTTATAGCTCTGTTCTAAAACTAAGATAGATACATCCAGTAGTTGGTTAATAAAAGAATGCAAGAGATCTCCACGAAATTATAAGAGTTTAAATTTGCATCCTCGCTCGCTTGAGTGCAGCATTTTACAAATTTGTATTACACTACTTTTACGTTAATAATTTTTCAATTCAACAATTTTTACACGCGCTAACATACATACATATATATGTGTACCTGTGCACTCTGAAGCAATTTAATTTTACGTATCGTTAAAAATTTAATACTTTTATTTTCATATATTTTTCTATGAATATTACTATTAATTTTAATAAATTGTCATTTTTTATTGTATCTTCGCGTATAAAAACATTATTATAATTATATTTTTTATATAATTTTTTGTTTGTATTTAACTTTACGCAATAGTTTAAAGATATACGTTAATATCTTGTTAAAAAATTTAAACTGTAATGTTTTTTATTAATTTTTTAATATATTTGTAATTATATTAAAGAAAATTGGATCTATCTAGAAAATATCTCGTTTTTAATTTCATTGTTAGCTGAGACATTGTTAAACAGATGAATATTGTTTATAAAGTACAAATAGTAGGTGTAAATAGTTTATATATTTAGATATTTAATTAGAAAAATTAATTAAAGATTGTCTTCTCACAAAGTAATTAGAGTACGAAAAATGTAAACTAAAATTTTAAGCAAACCTAGTGAAGAGTTAAAAATATTAGAAAATTGTATAAACTAGTAAAATAATTATTTTCTATAATTTAGGAAAAGCTTCATGCAAGGACTTGAATAATTATTAGGCATAAATCATTGATTAATACGAAGTTGCTGCAGTAAAATATTATTATCATTACAATATTATTCTTATGAAAAAATTGTAAATTTTAAAAAAATATTAAATTTTGAATAATAACTTCAACATTTTTAAATAAAAAAAATTTTTTATTAAATACTTAATATTGTTCAAAAATTGAGAAAAGCAGTTCAAAATTTTATTATTAATGTTCAAATTCAATTAATAAAAACAGAATATTTATGACATTTTATAATTTTTAATACTTTTAAAAATGTAAAAATTACTTCCAAGTGATGTGGAAATATAATATTAAGAAAAAACAATTAGTAGTAGAATTAAATTGTTTTTTACATCGACCATTTATATACTATATATTGTACATATTCAGTTTTGAATTTTTTGATTCTTTATAATAATAAAAAAATTTGTATACATGTATATGTATAACTTAATTCTCCTAATCGTTGCTTTATAGATTTTTGGATTTCTAGACTATTTTATATGTACAATACTATACTCTACTGTAGAGATTATTGACTTTGAAACACGTCAGAACATAATTATGTCATGATAAAAACTGTGACAATAAAGGAGAAGGCAATGGAAGTCTTAGAAAGTTGCGATGACAGGAACAGTAACGTCAATTACGATTGTATAGGGTAATTAAGTTGAGCAATATAAACAGGTAATTAGCGTATTAAGATAAACGATATAAACAGTTAATTTAGGTGGATTAAGACAAGCGACATAAAAAGATAGCTTAGGCGGATTAAGACAAGTAGAAATTGCATATAGGATTAGGATTAGTTGATTAAGTAGAAATTACATAAGATTACGATTATACGAAATCAAGAATCGTCGCGCGGGTAGACACCAGACGAGATAAAACCTAACGTCTGACACGATACACTGTTTTTGAGAAACATAAACGACGTTGTTTGTAAATGAAAAATGAGAGAAGTAAAGGAGCGAAGCAGTAGTGTATAAGACTAAGGGAAAGTTCCTTCAGGATTCTTTCATTTTTCGAAAAAAAGCGGAGTGCCAAGGAGATTCATAAATTTATGATATAAAATAAACAACATACAAATAATATCGAAGAAAATACTTTATCATTTTTACCAGTTCTTTGAATTCCTGATTCTTCTCGCCACGATGAACAAAATGTATACAAAAAAAAGGGGAGAGATAAAAAAAATCGTCATGAAGATACTAGCAAGATGTAGAATGGAAAATTAAATTAACAAAATAACAAAAATTGTGTGGAAGAGGAAGAAAGAAGTGCAGAATAGAAAAGTAGAAACATTGAAACATATGTTGGAGGAGTGTAATAAGATAAATAATTTGAACAATTGGGAAGATGTACTAAAAGGAGAAAAAAAGATATATGTAGACTACAAAAGATTTAGTGGAAGAGAGGAAATAGATTTAAAGAAAGAGATATTGGAGGAGGTCCAGATGTTGAAGAAAAAAGAAAATGATAGAGTGTTACATCAAAGTTTATAGTTATAATTGTTAAGTTATGTATATATTGTTATAAAAAAATAAAATATATGAGAATGTATTTATTATAAATAAGAATGTAAAGATTGCTGGTAAATAAATAATAATAATAAT
Organism: Platyscapa corneri; assembly: GCA_018907185.1. Taxonomy (NCBI): domain Eukaryota; kingdom Metazoa; phylum Arthropoda; class Insecta; order Hymenoptera; family Agaonidae; genus Platyscapa; species Platyscapa corneri. Next base: position 517,967 of record JACCHW010000057.1, on the reverse strand, counting down.
AATAATAATAATGGTATGGCTATTTATGCAAGTGCGGTGCAAGCATACATGAGTTTTCGTTTTTTTGATAAAATTCTTCTCCATTCCCATTAAACTCTTCTAAAATATGATAAATGTATTACTAGAAAAAACTTTCTTCTCAAGACATCTAATCTAATCCACATTTAAACATACTGTATTATTTTTAAGTGTCAAAATTCTCATAACACTCAACAAATAACAGAAAAATACTTTAAATATTATTATTTATAACAGAAAAATTAAACAAATTTAAGAATAATTTCATAATACAGATGGTCCTTTAAATTCATCTCGAATTTGCACATCACAAACCAATACTTAGTCTGTTATGTATCCAAGAAAAGGTGAAACTTATTCTGTATTGATAACGATTTGATCAAATATTACTTCGCTGTTCTCGGAAAATTAATTTTTCAGGAGTAATATAGTAGTAACTTGTATGGGTTATACATTTATCTATTTACTAGTGTAAATAATTTTTAATATAGTCGATATACTAATTTCTCGGATATAAAAACTAGCCATAATTATTTAACTAATTTTTAAAATATTGCATAATTAAGAAAAAACTAGAAGTTTTTTTATTTTATTATTTTTATAATTTCACAAGTAGTACCTTTTCATTTAAGTTTTCGATTATTATTTCCGGTAAATATAAATAACGCATATTTTTATTAATTTGTAAATAGATGAAATAAAAATTTTTTTCCAACACTGAACTTGTATCGAGTATTTAAAACAACATTAAATAAGGTCTAGTTACTTTTATAAAACGTTGGCAGATATACATTAAAAGAGTAATCTACAATTGATGTATTATGATTATTTAATTATTTTAATTGTTATTTATAATTAATTGCAATAAAAATTCTTTTAAATAATTAAAAATGAGAGTACTCCGTAATTTTTTCTTTACATTAAATACCTAAAAATGGATACTAGTGAAAGTAAACTTTTGACGTAAATTTCACTAGTGGAATGTAGACTTTTTATAAAATTTTAGAGTTCTACAATCCCTCATGGGATAGCATTGTATCGCACCATCTATCGAAAATTAAATGAGCTTTCAAGAACAAACGCTTGAAGTTTATTGACTAACTTATCGAAACAGATTTGTGACATTTTCCGACAGGAGTGGAAATATATAAAAGAAAATAGAAAGTATGCGTAGATACTTTCCTTTAAATATGCCTCTTTTCCTCTTTTTCATGTACTTTCAGTTAAATGTACGACTTTAATACTACCGTGATTTGTCATGCATCACCATCGAAATACGTATGACGATTATGCCCATTGTGACATCTTTCACGGCAGTGGTAGTTAAAAGTCTTTAGTTGGATTACAGCTACAGCAACAAACAACGAAAAGTAATGTCGTTCAATAGTGCGTATGGGGGGTACGCATATGTGCGTTACTTATTCTTTTGAAATACACTAATAAAAATTTTATACAAAATAACCTTCTGTCTGCATTAGTTCGTATTTTTTTATCTAACAAATTATTGCTTGAATAAAAGATTTTTATAACGGCATAATTTTAATTTGTCTTATTATAGTTAAAGACATTATTATCTTGTATTAACACAATAAAATCATGTATTGTGTGTATGATTATTTATCACAAGTTAGTCATTTTCTGGATGTTAGTAACTGATAAAGTTTATGGAACAAAATGGCATTTATATTTGTTTGATAAGTTCTTTGTATTACAAATCTTTAATATTGTGAATATAAAATGAAATAATTTATTAGCAGATAATGGATCAGGAAGATAAGCCTAAATGGTTGTTAGAATTAGAAAATCGAAAATGGAAGGTATAATTATTCAAAAGTATTTTTGACAAATAAATAAAATTTTAGGATTTTGTTTAAAATATTGAATTTCATACTATATTTTAGTTAAATAAAAATATAAGCTCTTATACAATGATAAATATAATTATAATAAAATATATTTTTATTATAAAATTACTATTTACTTAATTTCTTTAATTTTAATATTCATAATTTTATAATAATTTTAATAATAATTTTATTTATTATATTATTACCTCCGTTAAGATTTATTTATTTATATTGCTTTTGTTTTTAAATTGTACGTTTTGTTAATTTAATATAAAATGTAGAAAATTTTTATTTAAAGATATTTAATATTTTAAATAAATAAATAAGCAATTTTTCATTAAAATTTATAATTTAATTTTATTTAATGCATTTATATAACATATAAATAAATGAAAATTATTATCTTATAAATAATGTAAAAATTTACATTGCTATATGTTGATTTATAGCCTCGATTGGCTCACGAAACAGGAGCAGGTGCTTATTGTTTAATTTGTGAGTCTGCTTGTCCTGGTTTAGATTTGCATTTTTGGAGAAAAATATGTAGAAATTGTAAGTGTAGAGGAGATGATCACGATGTTGATGATGATGACTTTCCACAATTTGAATTCCTTTTTGGACCAAGTATAAAAAATAAGAAAAAATGTTATGTTTGTAAGTAGTAAAAGTTGCAAAAATGTTTTTTATATGTTTTATGCATAAATATATATGTAATAATATTTCTACAAAATATTAGTACTTCAAGTAAATCCTAAAAAGCAACTACAATCTGAAACTCGATTTGAATGGGTTCCACCTAATATAACAAAGGAGTTAGCTGCTGATTATATGAAAGCTTTACCAACAGAAAAATTACCGATTAAGGGCTCAGCTGGTGCTGCCTTAAGAAGACAACAACTAAAAAAACAATTACCTCTTCATGACATTGATTACAAAGTCTGTGATGAACTCAATGAAGAAGAAAAAAAAGAATTTGAAATATACTTAAATAAATTGAAAGATTGTGCAGGTCAAGGAATAGTTGTAAAGGTATTTAAGATATGTATAAAAAAGTTATATTTCTTATACTTTTTTTTTTAAACAGTAGTTTTATACTTTATATTTTAATTTGTTAATTCTATATTCTCTACAGAAGTTTGAATGTTATATTTTCTGTAATTTGTAATTTAATACCAATTAGATAATATATTAATACTATAATAATTTAATACCTATTAAAAGACTCATAATTTTTTGCAGTAAGTATATTATTATTAGGACACAATATAAATGATATGTATTTTATATAAATTTTTGCAGTATTAGGATAAAATCTTAAAATATTTAAAAATTTTATTAAAACAATGTTTAAAGTAGTCATATGTAAAGTTTAGTTTTTCAATAAAAGTTATTAATTTTCATATAAAAAGAAAATAATAAAAATTGTGATTAATTTTTAAAATTATATATTAGTATTTCTGATTATAAATATTGCATTTTTTGTATAAAAATATTTATTAAAATATCATTATAAGAGTTATTTTGTTCACATTTTTCAGTTAACAGCTATACTACCATTTCATCAATCTTTTATGACTCCAGCAAATACAACTGATGTTGAGCTATTTAGTCCTCAACATAATCAACAATTATTGAATTCAAATACAGTATTAAAACATTCGAAGTATTTACGTACTCCAAATAATTTCATTCCAAAAATATCACATTCACAGATAAAATCTAATTTACCTTTTGTACCTAACCATGACGATGTTTCCTTAGCCTCAAATATAGAATCAGAAGGAGCACAATATTTACAAGTTGATAATCAAATTCAACCTCAATTAGGACAATATGACCATACATTCACAAATATATTAAATAGTGGTAATGTACCTGAAATATTTTATGTATCAGAAGCCTATTATTTAAGTTCCTATTTAATTAATTCAAATAATGAACAGAATTATTTTAATAAAAAAATAAAAAATGTATGAAAAATAATAAGTGTTGTGCACCTTCTAAGTCCATTTTGATTGTTTTAGGAGCTTGTGGTCAAAACATTAATAGCCAAAATGAACAAAATTTAGAAATTTCAAGTGATTTACAATGTAATGCCTTACTTACTGAAAAAATCCTTTCAGAAGATCTGTTACCACCAATTACTGTAAATTCCATCGATAGTAGTAGTTTAAACGAACAAGAATTAATCTATGTTCAAGAAAAGCTCGGTAATAAGTATAATAATCAAATTAATCATAATCCAATGGAGTTAAAAGAATTAGAACACACGAAGTAAGATAAATAAAAATTATCTTTTAACATTTTATTTATACATTTTTTTAAGCGAAACAAACTTTTGTAATATTTTTTTTTACTTTATTTTAGTCGTCAATCATTAATTGTCAATTTTGAGGATATAAAACAAGATGGAGATACAATTAAACAATTTGAAAATAAATCATTTAGATTTAAGGAAAATAATAGAAATAAAACCTTTAATTCAGCTTCTGAGCACGTTCAAGATGAACTTAATATTTCTTCACTTTTACAATCAAATACAGAAATTTTAAATAATCCAATTTATTCAGAAAATACAGTTGCTGCTTCAATTTCTTTTCAATATCCAGAAAATATTAGCAAATTAGAGGAAGAAATAGAAAGCATGGCGATAAATATGCATAAATCATATCAATGCTGTAAATGTGAAAAAGATATATATTGCGGAAATGTTGTTGTCACTGTAGAAAAAATTAAAAATGCAGTTTGGCATCCAGGATGTTTTTTATGTTCTGAATGTAATGAACTTCTTGTAGATTTAGTTTATTTTATTTATAAAGGAAAATTATTTTGTGGAAGAGATTTTGCAAAGCTTTTAGCAATTCCCCGGTGTTTTGCGTGTGATGAGGTAAATTTTTAATGATTATTAATTTAGAAAATAAATAATTTAATAATAGCTCAAAAAATATAAAATAAAATTTTTTTATTTTAATTTAAAAATAGCTTATCTTTGTTCGAGCATATACAGTAGCTGAGGGACATAATTATCACGTAAAGCATTTTTGTTGTTGGGATTGTGATATTCCATTAGCTGGACACCAGTATATTGCAGAAAATGATAGACCTCTTTGTTTATTATGTTTTCAAATGAATTATGCCAAAACTTGTAATGCTTGTAAGAATATTATTGCTGCTGATCAACAGGGAGTGGCTATAAAAAATCTTAATTTCCATGCAACTAATAATTGCTTTTGTTGTTTTACATGTAAAAAAACTCTTTTAGGAGGTCAAATAGCTATAAAGGAAAATAAACCTTTTTGTAGTAAAGAATGTATTACAAAATTTGTACATCAAAAAGGTTTATCTATATAAAATAATGTAAAAAATAGGAATTAATGTAGTATTAAAACTATTTCGAATTTTATTATAAAATTTTTTAAACCTAAGTTGAATTTTTTCAATAATTTTAGATATAAAATATTTTTAAGTAATTTTTGAGTTTTTAAATACATATAATATATTTTAATACAACATTTTTCAATTATGAAAATTGAAAAGAAAGAACATTAAAAATATAAAAAATTATTTGCTTCATTTGACAAAATTTATTGATTTTAATAATTCAAAATTTTTAAATTTAAAAATTAAGAAACATTTATCTAAACGGCTTTCGCGTATATTCACTATCAAGATATTAGGCATTTGTAATAATTCATAATAAATTAAATACAAAACTGAAACATACGTTTATGTACAATTAATAGTTATTAAATCAAAATATCAACAAATTTATTATTATAAAATAATTCAAAATTTTAACACATGGAATTATAAAATTATATAAGTTTTTTCAAAATACTATTAAAATTTGTTAATTTATTAAAAGCTATTTATTTTACGATGTGTTATTCAAAATTATTATTGAGAATTGACTTGATTCTTTTAAATGAAGAATGAGATTTCTGAACTCAGGATGCAGGTATTTCTATATTTCTTCCTCGAATATTACGAACTATTGAATTTAATTTTTATTAGTTACAACTTAAATCTTAAAAATATCGATTATGAATCAGTTTTTATAATAGAAAACTTACATTCAAAATTAATACTTTTTTTTATCTCATTCTTGGGCTTCTTTCATACTGTCATTTTTTATCCTAAGCTTTTTACATTTTTCTAAAGTTGGTCTTCCCACAATTCCATGATCTTCTAAGAATTCATGAAGACATTTTGCTCTAGCAGCATCTGTTTTACAATTTTTTAATAATGTTTGATAACAGTGAACTTTAATTCCAGCAGTTCTAATAAATTTTTTTAATTTATCTATTTTCTTGATATTACGCTGCTAAAAAATATGTATTCAAATATATAAAATTTACTTGAAATAAATCCGGATACTTTAACATTGCAAAAAATAATATAAAAAAATGTTTATCAACAGATTAATAGCAACTATTAATGACATTACTTTATATATATTCTTGTAAATAAATAAAGATAAATTAATTTGAAATATTTATTTTAATAATATGTGCATGTTATTTCAATTAAATGCCTAATATTTCATGTAAATATAGATCAATATTGGTTAATTTATTTAGTCCTTTTAAAAAATTTAAAAGGTACATAAATTCAATTAATTAAGAATTTTTAAATACACAAATTTTATTAATAAGAAAATGAAATTGATTTTCATTGCTTTAATTTTTTCTAAAATTTAGGAACATTCATAGTTTATAATATACATTAAGACTAATTTTTAATACATAATAGACTTCCATTAAAGTTAATTAAACTTATAGAATTAACTAAATATAAATTTTAATATAAATAATTATTAAAAAGAATATTAAAATATTTTTATAATACAATACAATATAAATATGAAAAAACATTTACAATCTTAAAAACATTTAACTTACACTGAATTTTCTTTTATTTTCATTTTGAATGTTTACACTATCTTTACTGCCATTATTATTTTTGCTATTGTTAAATAATTCATTTTCAGAACTTTCATTCGTTGATTCAAATACATTAATCACATTTTTTAATTGTTTATGTTCCTTATCCACATTGTTATTATATTTTTCACAAATTTTTTTTTCAATTTGTTTATTTTCAGTATATGATAATTCATTTTCTCTTTTTTTTATTTTTGGTGGTCTACCTCTGGGACGACCTGTACCTCTTTTTATCTCCATAGATTTTATAGTATTTTTCTTAGGAATAAATTTTTTTATTCTTTTTTTTGCTGTTGGATTATAATCTTCGTCATCAAAATTTGATTCAGTACTATTTTCTGATTCATAATCTTTTGTTTTAAAAACGGTCGATTTCTTTCTACCTCTTTTTTTTGTTTGTTTTTTAGAAATATGTGTACTTAAATTGATATTTATTTTTGATTTAGCTTCTACAATTTTATATAAATCTGATTTTTCTACTTCTGATGAACTAGCCTCAAGTTCTGAATCATTTGGTTTTTCTCTAATTATTATGGTTTTTGTTCTTGGTTTTATATTATCTTCTTGTTCATTTTCTTCCCAAAATTCTTGATCACTGGCACATTCAACAATTAATTCTAGACCATTTATAATAACTGTATCATTATTTTTCATTTTATTTACATGTTTTACATCAAATTTTTCTTTATGCTCAATTAAATTTGTTTCAGTATCTTTAATAATCTGTATATGTTAGTTAAAAATGAATTAATATTTTATGTCAAAAATCATAATGCATTTATTTGTTCTTAAGTAATAGTGAGTAATATAAGATATGTATAAAAACAACTAAAATATTTCATTTTTTATGAATCATACAAACAGATATCGATATAAAATAGATATTTGACATATTACTGTTAAAAAATGTATAAATAATTTAATAAAAATTTATCTTACCAATATATTTTCTTTATGTTTATTTACTGTATCTTCTTCCAAGATTTCTATATGTTCTCTATTTACTTTTTCATATTCCCCATGATCTTTGATTAAGTTTTTATCTTTTATGTTATAATTTTTATTTGTTTGAGTATTATTTATCTCCTTTTTCATAAAAGTAATATTTTCTTTGAAAACTGCATCCTTTTCAATATTATTTACATTTATTGTATCGTATTTTAAGTCTTTACTTTTATTATCTAAAGATTCTTTTATATTATCATTTATATTTTTAATATTATCATTTATATTTTTAATATTATTGCTATTATTTGTATATAATAAACTTAAATTCGATTTTTCTTCACTAATCAATACCTCTATAATAGGGGATTTTTTAATTTGAATTTCTTTTTCTGTATCATATAATTTATTTGTTGAATTTTTTGATATTTCTTTATTTGATATTGTATTATTCTGTAACTTTTGTTGGATAATGTTGTCGCTTTCATTGTAATCTGATTCAACCATTTCTAATAAACTATCAGATAAATTAATAAGATCAAATAAATAAAATTTCAAATTATTTTATCAATATTGTACGTTTTAATTTTAAATTGAAATATATATGCTATACAAATGTCATTATAAATATTCTAATTAAATTAATTGAAAATTGTTATATTATATAATTTTTGTACATTTATATACTGTAATTATCAGTTATATAATAGAAAACAAATTTTTATACATTTTTGCTTTATTTTTAACGTAAATGAACAAAATATAAAAATTATCTTAAATACAACTTTTCAATTCATCGACCAATTAGCCAAATATTCCATTTTTTTCCGAGTTTTTAAGATATAATAATTCATATAAAAACCAATTTACTTACAGGAACTTTCCTATAATTACCTAAATTAGAATAAATAAATTTTGTAGAAATTTTATTGTAAGCGATGAATAGAAAATATACAAATATCTATTCCAGAGCTATTTTTAAACTATATAATATTGTAATTAGAATGAAAGAATTTTCTAATTACAATGTCTATAGTAACAAGTAAAAAATTGCCATTCGTTATAATTTATTTCATCCGTTTTGTAATGCTACTACGGAAAATATTAGGTGTTTAAACACGTATTTAAAAAAAGGTGAAAGCATTATTTCAAAATGAAGCAGTGTTTTAGAATTATATGTGAATAAAAAATTTTCATTTTTAACTCATTTAGAAAAGTCATTGTTGAAATAAATTACTAATGTTATTTATTTAAAAACTGTAGAAATTGTGTTTTTTATGAGATAATTAAAAATGTTTCATTTTATAATCTGTATAACGTATATTTCTGTATTAACATTGAATCATAAATAATAATTAAGAAAAAAATAGTTATAACATGGTATTTTTAGGTTACCCTTTGTACAGATATCTGTCAATTACCGTTTCACGAAGGTAACTAGATAGTACCTAGCGTTCAATATTTTTTCAGTTTATTGTAAGTCGAGTATTGGATAAAAATTTTTTAAATACTATTTATTAAATTAAAATTTTTATAAATATGTGCTTTTTTATTTATCGGAAATAATATAAAAAAGCTAGTTGAAGAAGATACTAATTTTGTAATTGTGAAAATTAAAAATAAATAATTTTTTTTCCTCTCCTAAATATTTTATATTTAGTAAAAATTAAATTAAAAAATTTTGTGCAAAAACTAGCTACAGGAAAATACAAGACATCTTATTTTTTTAAATGTCTTAAAATAAAATTTAGATACTATTAAAATTTAATAAATAAAGAAATTAATAGCAATGAATTCAAAATTATAATCTAATTTCAAATATATTTTTTATGACTGAAACATATTAAACAAATATTTCGAAGAAAATAGCAAAAATTTGAATAAGATATCAATATTTTAAAAAATTGCATATTTTAACCCTATAAAAAGATATTTCCTGTACTGAAATGCGTGTTCAAATTAAAATAAATCTTTAATCAGATAATCAATAATAATATTATCCTGAAATTAATAAAATGCATAATAGAATCATTAAAAATTTAATATAAAAATATTGCATAATTATGATTAAAAATTGATTATAAAATAAATATTACTAAATTTTTACAGATATAATTTACAGATAAATAGAAATTTGTTGAGGTTTACAAGAGAATACATTAAAACGAAGATATACATAATTGTATATGCAAGACTGTTTAAACAAATGTTTACTTGAAATATTTTTTTTGTAAATTGATCTTTTTTCTAAATTAAACTTCAATATCATCTGGAATTTCTTTTTCAAATATTACAAAATTAGGATATTTATAATTTATCTATATTTACTACTGAGACACTAAAACTAGTCACACTTTTTATTCAGTATTTTTAATGGGTAATTCATAAAAAATGTAAGAAAATAATTTTTAATTTTCTATTTCAATATAAGTTGCTTTTTTCATGGTATTCGGTGGTAATTGCTAGTAATATACAAATGCAGTATATTATCAAATTAATATATAGTTACCTGTATAAAATGGTAATTATCAAACGCTTGTAGAAATGGCAAATTCAAAATTACCTTTTACTAATAAGTTGAGTAATGTGAATTATTTAAAAATAAATAACCTTTTCAATGTTATTCAGTACACGACTTTTTTCCTAACTAGTTTTAAAAAACAAATACATTGCTTCCCTTTCATTTTAATATAATTACTATTTTCTCTTAAAGTAGTGCTAATGTCACTAAAAAATTTTATCGTTATATTTAATTTTACTTGAATTTAATAGCCAATCACATAACTGAATCAGGCACGTGAAAATGAATGTAAATCTCAATTTCTAACCTTCAAATAATGTTTTAATTTTTCAAATATATGTTGTAGAATTACAATTGCTATATCTTTGCAATGACATCAAAAAAATGGAAAGACTTAAATTTTAAACTTAATAATGCAATTATGGAAACTTTAGATGAATTAAAATTTTATGAGATGACTGCAGTACAAGTAAAATCCTCTTTTGCAATTATTAATTATATATTTATTTAAAAATTTATAACTTATAATTTATGTTAAAATAAAACAACAGGCAGTTTGTATTCCACTTTTATTAAATGGAAATGATGTTGCTGCTGAAGCTGTGACAGGAAGTGGAAAAACACTTGCTTTTCTTATACCATTACTAGAATGCTACAGGTAGTTACATATATATTTAAATCTATCAATATATTAATGTTTTAATTAAATTGGTATTTTTTTTTATTTTAAAAATATTATGTTTTCTAAAAAATTATATATATTAATATTTTTAAGTAATTCTTTATTGTTATTTAAATATGAGAACTTGTAATATTTTAAGAATATCTAATAATCTACTAATTAATTAAAAAATATTAATTTATTTTTTATTGTACTAAATTTTTTTGTAGAAAAGACCAGAAAAATGGAAAAAATTTGAAATAGGTGGAATTATAATTTCACCAACAAGAGAATTAGCAATACAAATTAGTAAGATATTATCGCAGTTTCTTAAAAGAATGCCAAATTTAAAACAAATATTATTAGTTGGAGGATTAAGTATCAAGGAAGATGTTGCTCAATTAAAAAATGGTACAAATATAATCATAGCTACACCAGGACGATTAGAAGATATTTTAAGTAACTGTAAAGAAATTGATTTAGCTGGAGCTATGAAATCTTTGGTAATTATTTATATTTTTATAATTATACATTTATTATTAATAATATAATCTAATATTTTTGTGTAGGAATTGCTAGTTTTAGATGAAGCCGATAGATTGTTAGATTTTGGATTTTCTGTAACAATTAATACAATACTAAGTTTTTTACCAAGATTACGAAGAACAGGACTATTTTCTGCAACGCAGACTAAAGAAGTAGAACAATTAGTTAGAGCTGGACTAAGAAATCCATCTTTGGTATCTATAAAAGAAACGCAAAGTTTTTCAACTCCTTTAAATTTAAGTAATTACTATTCAATAGTTGATTCTGATAAAAAACTTGCCTTTACAGTTAGTTTTATGAAAATTAAAGGAACAAATTTGAAATATATGATATTTTTTTTAACATGTGCATGTGTTGATTATTTTAGTCATATAATTAAATTGTAAGTAGTCATTGAATTAGTACATTTTTGGATTTTTATACATTAATAAACATTTATATATTTATTTTAGTATCTTATCTTCTACAAAAGTTTTAGCATTACATGGAAAAATGAAAAATAAGCGGCACAAGATTTTTGAAGAATTTCGAACCCTTGAAAGTGGTTTATTAGTTTGTACAGATGTAATGGCTCGTGGAATTGATATTCCTGAAGTTGATTGGGTCATCCAATATGATCCTCCATGTACTGCAAGTAGTTTTGTGCACAGGTAACTATTATAAAAAACGAATATTCTTATAAAATTATAAAGTACAACATTAATAGTTTTTGTTGATTATGATTTTAGATGTGGTCGAACAGCAAGAATTGGACATAAGGGCAATGCTTTACTATTATTGTCAGAATCTGAAGATGCTTATGTTGATTTTATTAAAAGAAATCAAAAAGTGGAATTGAAATTATTAGTCCTAAATATTGAACAAACCTTTTTAGAAAAATGCTTAAAGTGTATGAGAAAATTACAATGTACTGATAGGCTCTTGTTTGATAAGGCTAATCGAGCTGTAGTTTCATATATCCAAGCATATAAAAAACACGAGTGTAATTTAATTTTACGATTAAAAGATTTAGATTTAGGAAAAGTATTTATGGGATTTGGGTTATTAAAAGTACCTCAAATGCCAGAATTAAAAGGTCAAGATTTATTATTTTTTCAAACATTAAATATTGATACAAATTTAATAGCATATAAGAATAAACAAAGAGAATCTATGCGATTATTAAAATTAGAAAAATATCAAAATACGGGGATTTGGCCTGGAAAAGAAAAAAAAAAAATAAAAAATACAGAAGCATGGTCAGAATCTAAGAAAAATAAATCTGTTAGGCAATTAAAAAGAAAAAGACGTAAAGAAAAACAAAACAAGCAAGATATTACTAGAGATACTATTGAGATAAAAAAGAAACGTAAAAATATTATAAACGAAGAAGATTTGAAGGATTTGACAAAAGATATAGCACTAATAAAAAAATTGAAACGAAAGCAGGTAAACATTTAATTTGAACTTTGTTTTAATATTAATTTATACTTTATTATTTACTTTTATAATTTGACTGACTAAAATTTGTCAACAGATTTCAGATATAGAGTTTGAGACAGCTTTTTGTACAAACTAATCATGTACGTATGATTTTAACAACCTAATTAAATCATCAGTAAATTAATAAAAAAAGTAAATCTGATTAATATCATTGGTCTACCATCTCTTAAATATATATCATATTATAAATATATATATATTAAGTAGAATATAAAATTTTTGCTTTGTTTATATAAAAGCAATATATATATGTATAATTTACTGTTAATACATTAAATAAATTATATTATTATGTATTATATCAAATATATATCTTATTATATAATTAATATATATTCGTTAATTTTTATAAACTGTATTGTTTATAAATTTAAAAATAATTTCGCTCTTAATTCAAATATATTTTTTTATCAAAATATTAAATCAAAAAATTTTTTTTTATTGTAAATAAACATAAAATTAATTACATAACTATATACTTAATAAAAAAAAATTAAAAGATTTTTTACTACTTAAATACTTAAATTAAATTTTAAATCTTAACCTTCATATATATTTTCCATTCACTAGTAGCACAGATTTAATATAGTCTTTTTATTTATTCAAAAATATAAATCTATAAATAAAACACGGTAATACTTTAACTATAATTTTAATATTTTAGGTAAATAATATATATATTTTATAACAAATTAAATCAATTTATGAAATCCTGATTTCGTAAAAATCTTTTCATTTAAAATTAAAATTACAGACACTCTAATTCATTATCGAAATCAATGTTAAATAAAAATATTATCCCTCTTTGTTTCTTATTTTTAAAGTTCTTGTTTTCTTTTTTGGTAAACATATGTATAACCATAGGTTATTATAAAAATTAAATTTGGTGTCTTAAACTTTTTAAATTTTGGGGAATAGAATCGAAACTATAATAAAGTAATATGTTATTTCTATATTGTTATCGACAAGATTTCGATTCGACAACCTGCACTTTTTTTTAACCACGTTGTATTTTAAGCTTATCGGGATTAAGGTGCTAGGATCTCAAGATTTCCTTTTTCCCAGACTTATAAGATTACTTAAACTTACTTATTACCGTTTTATAGAAGAAATCATTTGTTTTCAAAGCAACAATTTTCTTTAGTGAATCAAATGCAAGAAATACAGATTCACGATACACTCGACTTGTAAATGCTAAAATAGGACACTATTATATACGTTGCTTGATATTATAATAAATTTTTAAATATACATTTACAATATATTCGACTTCGAAGTATTATGTTTTAAGTTTTTGACAAGATTTGACCTCTAATTACAAGACGTTACACTAGCCTTGTATGGCGGGAGAGAAACGTAACTATTGCGTTATTGGTCTTCAAGACTCCCTTGCAAACGGAAAGCTACTCTATAGCATTAGTTCTAGTCAGTTCGGTTAAAGATTCATATTTGGTTCTACTAACTAGCACTGTTCGCAATGCTCAAGTGCAAGATCGGGAAGAGTAGGTGGTGAAAGTAAATTTAAAGTATTTTAGATTAGACTGAATTGGTAAAGTTAGTTGAGTGGAAGAAGTCTCTTTTGACAGTACGAAAGAGAGAAATGTCGTTCACCTTTCGCGCCGCTTTTTTAAACATTTTCCGGCTTTTCTCCATCCTTCTATAATTTCTAAATTTAGAAGTAAAACTACAATTACAAAATTAAAATTACAAAATTATTATTGAGAAATGTAGCCGCTTGCCGTTTACACCTTTGACGACCTTTCTAGTCAGCATTTGCAAGGGTTCGACGTGTACTGTCGATCCCGGTCTCTGCCCACGGCACAAACTCTAATTGCCGATAGTCATTTAGGTCAAGGAGTAATTTACTTAATTGTTCTATTGAATTTTTATTTCTCCGTGACAGATCTTTAATACAAATTTATAAAAAGCTATAACTGGTTATAAGAACGAGGGAGGGAGAGTACAAGAGAAAAACTAGAATAGAGAGAGAGAGAGAGAGAGAGAGAGAGAGACAGGTATAAAGTAGAAGAAAGCTACTTCAGGTTCTAGTGACGTAACTGAATAGTGGACGAGAGAGGGCTAACACATATGCCGGTGCTTACAATTCTTTGCATCGAGTGCAAATTATTTTTCTAAATAAACATCTAACTGTTTAGGCACGCGTCTGTCATAATCGAAGTTCCTCTTGGATTTCACGAAACTCTGCCATGCTCGTTACTTGCGAATATAATTGTTTCTTTTTATAATATTTGTTTTGTATACTATGTCGCAACTATGAACACGTCGCATTGTCAAAATATGTATATAATTATTGGTATCTTATAACATCTTTCAATTAAATTCCTAGACAATTTTTAGATACTTTTTTACGTTGAATGACATTAAATATTTATTTTATTTTATTTAAATTTCTAATAAAATTTTTTGTACGAATGTTTAATTTTATTATAAATAAAATTTTAATATTAAAAAGATATAGGGGTGGTTTTATAAATTATTATAAATAATTCATTAATTTTTTAAAAGTGGTTAAAAATTGATTCAAATGTATACTCTTAATTTGTGGACATATTTTTGCGTTAATTTTATTAATTTAGTATAAGACATTCTCAAGGTTTATTTTATTTTTGTTTTTAAATTTTTATAATCTTTTGCTTTATGCAGGTAATAAATGACTTGTTTTATTTCCGGCAAGTTTACTGCAGTTAATTGTTTAATACGTACTAATTTGCGCAATAAATAATGTACATAGTTTTTCATCTAAATTTATATTATTTTTTCACAAATTCTGTATTATTAGTATAATTTACATAGATTTATGTATGACAATACTTTATAATTATTTGTGTAATTATAATTATAATCAGGTTGATAAAATATTTAATTATAATAAGTATTAAACTGCGATTAACTTTTCTTATCTTTTTTAATTTTAACTTAATTTTGACTTAATTTTAATTGTATGTATAAGTAACTGATTTTAATAATAATTATTAATTTAGATTTTATAATTATGAAAATTTTTATTTTATATCATTTTTATATCAATTATAACTTTCTTAATATAAAACAATTTTTACAGTTATTAATTTTTTAAGTTAGTCACATCTGTTTAGACACGAGATAGAACAGAGAGAGAGAGAGAGAGAAAGACAGAGCGAGTGTGCCCTACGATGATACAGCGAAAGAGAAAGATAGAATTGTATGGATAAGTATATTTTAAGCTTACCTTTTGTTTTCTGATGTTTATTTCACGCACACATAATGGTGAGTAAATGATCGAAAGGTTATTAGCATAAAAATAAAAGAAAATATTGTGTATCCAAATAAATATGTTTTGAAATTTATAAATTTTTATCATATATATTTATTTTAAAATTTTAGTTAATTTTTACTTAGTTGAGGAAATATATCGTTTTATAAGGTCGCTAACTGTAAAAAACATTCGAACAATATCAATACTTCTCAATATCTACGAATTATTCCTATTTATGTAGGAAAGTATTGTATAATATATAGAATAATCAAGTATTAATGTATTACAGGTTGTGTAATTATACTGCATAATGTATACTGGAAATGAACGATTTGCAATATAATATATATATTCAAATTATAACTGTTTCATGTTAGTAAATTATTAAAATAATAATTATGCCCCTTAATATATAAATATAATATATTACATCTTTGGAAAAATGCATGCACGCAAAGAATTTATTTGCTTCCTTTTCAGTCTAATCATATTACTTATCGTTACTACTTCATAAAAAATCTTGTAGATTATGCAAATATTTAAATGAAATTAAGGTGAAAATTATTTTTTAAAATGCTTTATCTGTTCTTAGTCTATATAATTTTTAAAAAAATGAGAACAGTGTTTTTTTCCTTACATATAAAATATTTGCATCTAACTTTTATTTTTATAAGTTTAAATTTGTGATTTCCCTTTGAAATAATTATATCTAAAAAACTTTTTTACATAAAAAATAAGAAAATGAAATAAATTTTAAGTTAAATTTAAATTAACTAATTGTATGTTGGTGATATAGAAATAAGGCAATAGTTTTTTAGCTTCATTATGTAACGACGTATATAAATACAAAAATCAAATTTTTCGTCGAAATTGAAAATACATAAAAACATTCATTTCCATTTTTTCCAAATTCAAATTTATTAAGATATTCCTTAGATAAACTTAATATATATAATAATTTTATGTGTAACATATATAATACATATAATAATATATAATTCTTAATACATATAATTTTATGTGTAATATATATAATTCCTTACATTTATAATAATTTTATTGAAACAATAACATATTAATTTCATGTATAAAACAAACACAAATACAAACCAAAAATTTCCAACATACTATTTTTCCTGATCTTACGGCACCATCAATGTAGACATCCATATCGATTAGATGCAATGATGCAAGGGCATTGGCCATTATTTGGCATTTAAATTTTTTTCAGAATGGTGATTACTCTGAGATTCCGTGGTTTTTTACCTCTTGAAAATTAAAGACATTACGAATTCATCCCCTGAAGTTCGGTATTCGATAACATACGAGTATAGTATGACACTGGTTAATAGCTACATTAATTAATTAATCAGATTTATGAATTTATTTGTTAAAAGTTATAATTGTGGTAATATAATACAGATAAGTTTAAAAAAATTTTTAAATAATTTTTTAAAAATTGCAAATATAATTTTATTTAATACTAAATTAAATTAACTTTTATTTCATTTTTAATGAATAATTAATTCTTTTTCTATCATAATTTGTATTTAGCTTTAAAAATTAATTATGTTAATTGTCTATTTTTTATAGGTTATTATAATTTTTTAATAGCGATACAATAATTTAAAAATAATGTTAGATAGTGTTTTTCGTTCGAATGAATCGGAAGGGGATAGCAATAAATTTAGACGATTTGATTTAAAACAATGCTGTATTAATTTCTAAATGTCTGAAATTAATTCTTTCGAAGAAGAATTAGACAAATTTTTGTGTTGAGTAAATCATGGTCACATTATTAACACATTATGCCTTTCCCAGCTATTCTATACTTTTCCAATCTGGGGTAAATATCATTTTCTTGCTTCTTGTCGTACGTTGATATATTAATTTATGAACATATCATATTTATGTTAAAATATATAAATAAAATAGTAATAAGTTTAGCATTACAAATGTTGCTATTTTTAACATTTACTTTAAAAAGTGTCATATTTTTAAATAGTGAGTTTGAAAAAAAGAAATAATTAAAACATATATCGTTCTGTAAAACTAGAATCTTTATATTAAATAATTCAATTTAGAAATATACACATAAATTGAAAATAATTAAAACGAATAAATTTGCAAAAAATTAATACTATTTTTAAACAGTGACATTATATTTTATTTTTACAGTGTAGTGCATACCATTGTATTAACTAAATATAAAATTTATAAAAATAGTTAATAATATTTTTCATGTCATTATTAATATATACATTTTTAGAATGATGGGTATATAAAAAATTGAAAACTTAGTTTTTAATGAATTTATTTGATGGTTGTTTTTAATTCTTTAATATAAAATTTGTGTTTAACGATGCCACGCTGTGTGATATTCTGTCGGTTCTTAAGTCTTTCACTCATTCTATGTACACGACTAGGTCTAAGGCCGTAAAAGATTATTCCGTTCTTTTAATCGATATCGCACATTTCAACCCTGATTGTTCGGTTGCATAAACAAATACAAGTTTTGAAATTAAAAATTTTTCAATATTATTTTAAGATATTTAAATAAGAAATATTTTTGGTGTATCAAAAGTTGACTTAAAATAAATAAAGAAATAAAGAAAACATTCAAAAGTTATTGAAAAACGCAGTTTTTAGTTGTAGGATTAGAAAAATAGTTTAACCGAGCAAAATGTTATTACGTATTGATTTTGTTTCATTTTATAAACAAAACTACATACTTATTTCTAATAATTGAGAATTTGAACTTTCAATTATAAAAAACTGCAAATTTTCTACCTATTTTATTTCTTAGTGGTATAAAAGCATCACATATTCATGCTTTAAGTCAACAATGACCTTCAAAAATAATTTAATTACATTTTTTATGTAAGCTGCTCAGAAGCTTTAGATCTTGTTATTATTATTATATATTGAATTTGCAATTAGAATATTATTTATGTTTTTTATTTTTTAAGCATGTGGTAGAAAATGCACGTATTGAAGTTACTTTTACGAGTGTTTTCTTTTTCTCATAAATAAACTATATCAGTAAACAAAGAGTAGATGCATTTTATCACCATTCACATTAACATCTCCATAAACGTAATTTTTTATGCACATGCATTTTTTAATTTTTTAATTTTTCAAAAACTAAAATCTGTATAACCCTCTTTTTATCGAATGTCGCTCGCGTCAAAACAAATTTTATTTTCTGACTTTTACTCTAACTCTGTACGAAGAATCTCAATTGTATGCACAATATGTGGTACTATCTATTTGAAAGTTTTTAATTTCGATAATTTAAGATTTTTGCAAAAGGCATTTAGAATCTTGTGCTAATTATTTTTTTTTTTCTAAATAAACCATATTTTAAATAAAACGTGGTTTCGTAATTTAACCTTTTTCTGAATGACTTGCCTTTTCTAACTTTTATATTTAGTTTCCACAAAGTAGAATTCTGGACTATTTTTGACATATATATATATATTACTAAATTATTTTCCTATCTGTTTACGATTCTTCTATTTTCATATATTCACAGAATGAAATAATATATATCGAGGAGGTTTGTCACTCTTGATTTTAAAAAATGGGAACATTTGCTTCCTCAACAAAGAGTTCTACTTAAGCAATTACAAATTATATTAATTGCAGAGCCCCAGATGATTTCTTTAAAAATCACATCCTTTAATCATAGTAAAAAATAATTTTAAGAGTCACTGACACTCTTCTTTTGATTACAATAACGATTATGATAATTTTTTATTTTATTATATGAGAATATGGATTTGCAATTTTTTTCAAAGGGCAGTATTGTGCATATGTAGTTCAATTGTAGATATGTATTGTATATGAATAATGACTACTGAAAAGTCACAATATGACAAAAAATGTGAAAATACGAATAAAAAATAAGAGAAAACAAAAATGTAGTGATTAAGTAAATGTAAACGTAGACGTTGTAAAAAGTATTAGATAGAAATTCCTGTTTGGCCACCGTCGTCTTACGCTGATGAAAGTAGTTTCGTATTTTTTGTTTATTCTGTCGTCATCGTCGTTGTGTTATTGTTATTTTTGATCATTTTTATTTTACTTATAGTTTTATTAGTTTATCTCACACTCCCCGGCACTTGCAGATCCGTTCAATAATATCGCAATAAACATTTGTCGTGCTCCTTTGCTCGTCTTCACAAATGAATACTTAAGGATATCCTTGTCGTCGGCTCTGTCGCAGTAGCTGATGCTGCTGCTGTCTGCCCGGGAAAGCGCGAGACTACTGTGTATGTGGTAAGATAACTGGTATGGTCTGTTGACCTGGCGGCGGCTGTGGTGGTATGTATTGCATATGCTGGGGTGGTATTGGTATATGCGGTGGAATAATCGGGCACATCATAGGGTATCCCGTCGGTGCATGACTTTGCGGAGGTGGTTGTGGATACGATGGCTGTGGTGTACCTTTTATAAAAATAAGAGTGTTTAATAGAATAAAAATGTGTTTTAATTATACGTTTCAATTTTTTTTTATATTATAAGCACGTTTCTTAAAAAATGTATTTATGCTCATTTTTAATTTAATTTATTAGAAATTATGTACTTTTTAAACATTGAATAATAACCAGTTTATTATATTTACTTAAATCATTCAATAATACTTATTTCTAATCAAAATTTTGTAAACACTTGAATAATGTTTTTTCGTTTATTAAAATGCAAAGTATATTAAAAAATAGTTCATTTTTATTATTTCATATTATAATTTTTGTCCTTATTTGGAAATATATTGTATAAATTAAATGAGAAGAGTACATTAATTTAATTTGAATTTCAGTAATGACAATTTTTTATTCCAATATAAATTACTATCTCATTTACCTGGTGGATTATAAGTACCAGGTGTGTGAGGTGGATTAGGATTTGCTGGTGAAGGAGTCTGATTTGGTTGTTGTTGTCCCACATGTGGATGCGGATGCGCATGTGGATTCATATACTGTATTCCAGGGGCTTGAGGACCTGGCGATTCATGATGATGGTGGTAAGGGTTGGCAGTCATATGAGGGGGTGGTGGTGGTGCTGGTACCATTCTGACCATTTGAGCTCCATAGGTTGGTTGACCCGAATAAGGTAGCTGGAAAGGTGGATGTAGAGGCGCTGGAGCTAATAATGGTTGACCCGTCGCAGCAGCTACTTGCATTTGTGACGCTACATCTGGAGCGCGATGCTGCATCATCGGTACTGAAATAGGATAATTTTATTTTAATATTCATACCAATTTTTATATAACAGAATCAATATTTTTGTTAATTTTTTTCTTTAATTTTATAATATGTATTATATATACATATATATTTTGTAAGTTGAAGTGTAATAAAGTATAATATTCTAGTTGAGTATGTCTATTATGTTTTATTATTTATTTAAAGCTAATATATATAACTGAAAATTGTTAAATTATATTTCGAACATTAAATGCAAAAAATTAATCTTTGTCTCATATGTCAATTTATCATAAATAAAGATCTTTATTAAATAACCCGCTGTATTCATGAGTTCGAATATACCGATTATTGACTTACATTAGATTAATTTTTTCCATACTTTTAAAAGAAAGAATTAATTTTTTAAGCAACGAACAATTATAAATACTTTTAAAATTGTAAAATTTTATCAAACAAATAAATAAATATTTTTATATAAAGTTAATACAATGCTACTTATTTTTTTATTCAGAAGGATGTTCGAGAAACATTTCATACTTATAAAACTTGATATGTGTATCTAGAATGTATATTTAATTTTAGGAGATTTGATCTTTGAATTATTATTATTATAAATACATACGCACGTATTTAATCATATAAATATAAAATTTATCAATTTTTAACGTGTTTATATTTTACTTTTTAAATCGCTGAAACTATATAATTTTTATTCAGCTTGAATTTTTGGTAGACTTACAGAACTTTCCTATAATTTATTAAGTTATTTCAAGTGTATTTTAATATTTCCTATTATGCTCATTCATGAGAGATGTTTTATATAAATTTTGTATGAAACATTAGATCTTAATTTATAAAAAAAACAAATATACGTTTTTTTGTTAAATTATAATTTGTATAATTTATCATAAAGTATAAAAGTAAATTATAAAAATTAATTTAAATATATATGAATTCTCACATGATAAAGTATATACTAATCATACAAATAATTAATTAGTTCAAGTTTTAAAAACTAAACTTTTACTGTTATACCTAGATATTGATTTTTTCGAAACCTCGTCACTGGTTGAGCAGGTGGCTGAGTAAATGCAGTAGGTGGTTGGCTTTGCATTATAAATGCAGGCATAACTACGGTAGATGACATTGTGGCTGCTGCATATTGAGGTGTTTGAGGTGTGTGTGGTCTACTTGGAGTTGGAGTACTAGGAGACCTCTGAAAACCATTTAAATAAAATAAATCATAATAAATAATTAAAATATTTTAAAAAAGTTTCTATGTATTCTAAGTTTCTCAAGTAATCATTTTAAGCAACAAAAAATAATGACAACCATTCTATTATTAATAGTTTAAAAAATAAGTTTTTGATTTTTAATCAGTTCAAATTTAAACAAAATTATTAATATTTATAATAATTATAATATTTAGACTTTGTTTTTTTTTAAAGCTTATATGTAAGTAATTAAAAATTTGTACTTACAGGAGTAAAAGGTTTAGTATTTGGATTGAACTCTTTAGCGTTTGGGTTTAATGTGGATTTTTTAAAGGAAGTAGTTATTTTATCCAGAGTTGAATCTTGTGCTTGTTGTACAGAAGACACCGATTGTGAAGGTTGTGGTTGTGACTGTGACGTTTGAATAGGTGGAGTCTGCAGCTGTGGCTGTTGAGGTGAATTTGTAGCTTGAACTGGTAATGGACCTGATAGAGGTTTATTTGTTACCACCAACTCCTCCTGTATTTGTGGTTGATGAGCCTGCTGATAAGACTGCTGTTGTTGAGATAATGGTTGTGGTACTGTTTGTGGTGTTGAATTGTGAGAATGTGGCTGTTGATGATGTGATGAACCCTGATTATGAAAACAATATTTTAATAAAATAAAAGTCTTTATAATAAAATTATTATATTTTTATTTAAAAATATTACAACATAAATGTAAAAATTAATTATCTGTTATAACATATAATTGTAATTACCTCCAGATAATTTTTTATTTTGAAAATATGCAAATCTATAAAAGCTCTCGAATATATCTATTTAATATATAAACTATAAATTCGTCTTTCTACATCTTGCATATTTTTATAATAAATAATGAAAATCTTGAATACGATGAAAAATTTAATAAAATACTAAAAATTAAAAAACTTTAACATAAATTGATAATGATAATTTTTTTACTTATAAACAAATAGTAAGTGAATATAAACATCTTACAAAGCATTTTTTATAAATCCATAAATTTATAAAAAAAATTAAAATTTTCATTATTTTTTATTTTATAAAATATTAAAAAGTGAATCAAAATTTCAAAATTTTTTCTTTCATTAGTGAAAGTAAAATTATTTAAACAATATTATTAAAAACTTTGAAATAAATACTTAAAATAAATAAAGAAAAATAATTTTTATAAAGGTATTTTTTTCTTCGAGGAGTGAATCGGACAACTTACAAACATTTATGAAAGAAAAAAACAAATAAAAATTAAAAAAAATTTTATTCTTATAAATACACTTACATTAACATTCTATTATCATATTCAACGATTAGAATTTTTATGAAAATATTGTATCACAGTTATCACATTTAAATCTAAGTTTTTAATTATCTTCTTATATAAAATATGCTTTGATGATTGGAAGTTACAATATTTAAAGGATTATTTAGTATTCCTATAATTAGTACTACAAAATCTTAATTTGACAATAATTTCCAATATTTTTCAATAAAGTTTTTTAATTCAAACGTCAAAAAATTAAATCTGCAACAAGTTAATTATATGTTGAAAAAAAATTTCAAAATGATTTTTCTTCCTGATTCATTCATAACTGGCGTTGATATCTTTTGAACATTACTAGCTTCCAATTATAATAATCGCGCGTGCAAAAGTTAAATTTTTTTTTAAGATTTTGCTTTTATGTAAATTATATTAAAATTATTTATGAAACCGTTTTTTTTTTATAGAATCATTCATTGGAGTATTCGCTAACACATCTTCTGGTAACTAAAATAATAATAAAAAAAAAAAATCAGAAAAAAAAATTTATGATAAAAATGATTCAAATCTATACATGAAAAAAGATGAGTCTCTAAAAAGTTTAATGTATTAA
Organism: Platyscapa corneri; assembly: GCA_018907185.1. Classification (NCBI taxonomy): domain Eukaryota; kingdom Metazoa; phylum Arthropoda; class Insecta; order Hymenoptera; family Agaonidae; genus Platyscapa; species Platyscapa corneri. The sequence continues at coordinate 493,430 of JACCHW010000057.1, read as the reverse complement.
AAAAATTATTAGTGTTTTGTTAATTAAGTATAATTATATACATAATAAATAAATTTATAATGAAAATGTGAATTAATATTTATCAATATTAATAAAATATAATAAATATTTTTATTAAAATTTTTTTATTTATTTAGAAAATAGTTAAATAATCAATATTAAGAGATTCATCCTTCTACTTTCTATTGATAAGTAAGTATCTCACCATAGGTGGAATTTGAGATAAATGCGCTTCCTGTAGATGTGATTTTCTACCAAGTGTTGACTGTTGTTGTTGTGCCTCTTGAGTTGTCTGTTGATCAGCCAATTTAAAGTCTGAGGCAAATTGCCTGAGTTCTGAATGCTGTTCTTCTCTCCCTCTTGGAGTTGATACTTTTCGATGCTGCTGTTGTTCTTTTGATGGCATCATCTGTGAAGGTGATCCTTCGACAGAAGGTTGTGACTGCTGCTGTTGTTGCATGGAAACATGTGGTGATGACTGTGACTGCGTGGGTGGTTGTGCAATCTGAGGCACTACGTGAGCACCAGGGAAAGGCGCAGGTGGCGCCTTATCAGATTGGTAGACCTGCTGCCTGCCCGGACGTTCGCGTTTATCCATACTCATTTTGTTTATTAGTGGTTGTTGCTGTTGTGAAGAAAAAGGTACTTGGGGTAGATTTGATGTTACCTGTGATGGAGGTTGACCCTGTGACATTACTATGAGTACCAAAAAATACAATATTTATTCTTTAGTCATGGAATTGTTTATTTGTAAATATTCTTATGATATTCGATCAATAATTATTTAATACAATAATTAAAAATGATATAAAATTAATTCGATTACTAAAAAAAGTAAAAAAAATAAAAAAAAAATGAAATTGTAGGATTCAAGCTAAAACTGATTGATTAAATAGTATATGATAGTTGTAATGTGTTAATTTCAATATATTTTTTACAAATTATATGTTTATTTGTATATTGATATATAATCGAATAGCGTATTTGAATCTAAATCGAAAAAACACATTTTACATTAAAAACATAGTTTTTGATTAAATTAATTACACTTGATATTTTATAAATTTTCATTAAACTTATGAAATACAAAATATTTCTTAAATATAAATCAATAAATATTTAATAATTATATATAATGTTTAATATTATACGCATTATTAATAATTGTAGCTATTTAAGATAAGTGATATTAAATATTTTAATAATTTACCAGGTCCTGTAACGTTTGGTGGTGGTGGTTGAGATGTTGGAGGAGGAACAAATGGCGGTGGATTATACGGAACGACCACTCCACTTGGTATTCCACCGATGTTTAAGGGCACTGGATGCTGTACAACAGGAGGATGTGATGACATGCTCACTGTGATGTTGCTTGTTGGGGGAACATTTACAGTAGTATTTGAAGATGGAGCTGGATTGAATAAATTTTTACTTGTTGTAGGACCTGGGGATTGGGGCGGAGGTGTTGTACGCATCAGTTTACCGGTGTTGCCGTTTTTTCTTTTCGCAGGTGGTACGTATTTGCCTTCGTTATTATTTGCACGACCCTAAAATAATATAATTAAAAATCAACATTTTTACTTGAATATTATATAAATTAATATATAAAATAGTTTGAATGTATACATATTAAAATCAAATCTATATGTATTTAGTCAATTACAAATATAATATAAATAAATATTAATATTTTTTAAAAATATTAATTATTTCTATAAATAGTATTTTAAATAAAATTTTTTTTCATCGTGCTTAAACAAGAACATTTTATTACATAGTTGGAATCAGTGGTACGTATAACAGCAGCAAATCGCTCTTCTTCATCTCCATTTTCAAGTTCTAAGCGAACTCTATGATCTGGTTGAGATTCAATTTCACTAGCTATTTTTGCTGCCTTTTTTTCTTGTTCTTTATAATCTTTTGTATCTTCACACTGAAGTATAACAGTATATTGACTTAAATTTGGTTCAAACGTAGATTGAATACCAAATGTCTGTTCATTTGTGCGGAACATATCATCAGCAGGCCAGCCATTCTATAAAAATTTTTACGAAATGTGTTCAACAATAAAATTAATGAATTAACATTATTTATATGCATATTACTTATTTTTCTTCATTAATTATGTACACTTACAGCAGTACGATCTAACTCTAAATTAGCTCCATTTGTTGTAGCAATATCATCTTGAATAGCCAGGAAAAAAGGTTCAAGCTCTTTTTCTCCTTTAATTAAACCATTAAATTTACTAATTGCAGTATCTGTTTGGAATGTATCTCTGGTTGCATAGTCCAAATCGACGTCTCTTGCAGATAATGTAATAATATCTTGTGGCTTAAATATCAACTTTTCTACAACACTGTCCACACTTATTTTGCCAGAACTTTCAACACGATGGGCCATTTCTAAAACCACTTCAAATTGACTAGAGAAAGTTCTGAATACACCTTCATATATTGAACCATTTTGAGTTTGAATCTACAAAAGATGGATTTACTCAAAAAATAAATATATAAAGTATATAGCTATCTCAAAATCATTAATTCTCACTTGTACAATATTTCCTACATGACTTGTAATGGCGTGCATAAAATGGGCATTATTATATACCCCATCTGCAACCACACAACGTTCTTGTGGACCCCGTGCCCGCGGAGATCTAAAATAATTATCGCAATAATAAATTTATTAAAATTTTTTTAATTGTTAGTTACTTATTCATAAAATAATAATAATAATCACTTAATTTTACAATGGATAAAATTATTTTTTAATGAACATTAAATTATATAATTTAAAATACTGTATATAATGTATATTACATCAAACCAAGTATTATCAGTTTCATTATTACTCAATTATAACTAATTGATTATATATTAAATGACTAATTTAATAATAATATTATTATAAAACATTTAATTACTGATATTATAAAGTGAAATTCATGAAATAAAGAAATTAATCAAATATATATCTAATATTTTTAATAGAGTTATGTACTACAAATAAGTAATTTTTTAAAAGTTTTAAAATTATTATAATACAATAAATAAGAATAAATCTTATGATCAATACCGAGTTTAACTAATGAAAAAATTTTAATATCAATAGTAATAAACAAATATATATTCAAGATAATAAGCTTATCACAAATATTAATTCACTAATATAAATTTATACAATGAAATTAATAAAAAAATTAAATTATGATTTATAAAATTAAAATTTTTTTTTATATTTAATTTTGTTTTTTAAATTTTGTATTAATATGTTACTGCCTTAATTTCATGCATTATTTATTCTTTTCAAATATTCAAGAGCATAGTATAAGAACAAATTGCATACCTTGTAGGGTTTGAACGATTCTTTCTCTTATTATTCATTTTATTGTTGTACAAGTTTTCGTCACCAGAAGTCGGTGGATTTCTCCCACCAGTTTGTTGGGAGCCTTCTGGTTTCCTTGTAGGGACCGGAATTTTGATGATTTTTTAAAAACTCGACGAATACAATATTTATATTAGAGGTATCAATCCCCCTTCAATTGTTGCTAATGGAATGCTTCTGATATTCAAATGACTGTTATCTGATCAGAACCTTTAGATCAATTTTAATCTAAATTAAAACACTAATAAATTTAACAAATTAATAATATATATTTTTCTTTCATTATTAAACCAGTACTGTAGTGCAACACTCTACAAGAAATAATAACAGTTCAAACCATCACAAAAAATTAATTGCAGTGCACGAAGATATATATATATATATATATATTTAGTTATAATTCAAGAAGCATGTGGCTTATTTATCTACAAACTTAATCATAAAATTCTTTATAATGATAATTTTTACATGAAATTAACTAGTTAGATCAAAGTTGAATATTTTCAATACAGATAAAAAAATATTCAAAGTTAGAATAAATTAATACGAAATATAGGTTCGACCTTAAAATTTTTTGTAATATCTTATTCAGTCGAAATGGGCAAATAAAGAACAATTAGAGTACATTCGCATATTTAAAATTTTTTTAAAGAAAGAAATTACATTGGAAGAAAAGCGATCACCTCATAAAAGAGTGTATATATTCACGTTTTTTCTTTTTCTTTTACTGTTTTATTTTCACGTTTTGTTGCCGTTTTACCGTGTATATACTTCATTCGTTGGCGCGTGACGTAACGTTGTCGCGCTGATGGTGTTTCTTCTATCTTTCTCTTTAACGCGATCCCCTTCTCTTATCTCTTTTGTATAAACCAAAAGAAATTATCCTTGCATATTAGATATACTACAATATTTATTGTATATAAATGTATTAATTTTTCCAGGTAAACAAATTAAAAAAAATTATTTATACAATCTAATCCTAACCCATTAAATAATAATTCATAACATATACAAATTTTTTTAAAATGAATATATTTCAATAGTATAAAGAGGAAAGAAAGAGATGGGTGAAAAATGTAAAAAGAGATAGTCGTACAGAAAATTTGGCGCGCGTTCTTTTCCATTTTTTCTATTTACTCACCGTAGTTTCGCCCATTGAAGAAATACTAAGAGTTGTAAAACACAATCGGAGAAAGTTAAGAGCAGGATATTAACAGTAGCAGCGGTTTGCTTTTCTTTACTCCTTGGTATTACAATGTTTTCGCCCGTACATACATACATACATGCGCGCGCGCGCATATATATATACGTGCATCCTTTTTTCCTCTTTTGCGTACTGTAGCACGAATTGTCATAAATAATACAAGAAATTCATTGTACACTTACTTTGTCTTCTTACTCAATGAATGCTGCACTGCGACTCTGTGTCGTTTACTTTTCACCGACACTCGTTTGCGTATGTCCTCTAAGCCCTTGTTTTTTCTTTTTAAACTGTCATGTAACTCAAATTATAAGAGGTTTAATTACTTATAGAAAATAAAGATACACAGATGTGAGGAAAGAAAAAAGCATGAAACCCTCTGCTGCCTACTCTCAAGGAACAAGTCCTAGAGGAGGTGAGGAAAGCGGGACGCGCTTCAGTTTACCGATCGGCCCGATCCCGATGACTGGGACCGATGGAAACGCCGTCTACGAGCAGGCATATACACTTACGCGAAAAGAGAACGCGCGCACATATTGTACTTTTCATGCATACTTGAATGTAATACAGGAGTTAAACATATATTATTAAGTATGAAGAGTGTCTAATGTTTTTTACTAGATTTTTTCATTTTCTAGTAGCGGATTTTAATTTTCTTACTCTATATTGGTTTTCTTTACCTTTCATTTTTAAACTTTATTAATATGATATTCTCTAAAGATAGGATGTACATATTATTGTTGATATAGTATGGTCTTTTTCTTTGCTATATTACTTCTTTATCTATACATACGTGTTGAAATAGACGAATGAGTCGAATTTTTAAAAGTTATTCTTATGTTACCATTATAATATCAAAATGAGATAAATGTAGATATTCTCACAAATTCAAAATTTTTATTTTGTATTTTATTTTATTGTATCTGTTTTTATTCCAAAAAATTAAAAAATATACCTGTACAATTAAAGATTGATTTATAATTGAATACAATTAAGCAATTCGATTAAAATCCTTAAAACGAAAATACTGTTTTGATTTTACAATTCTACAAAGCGGTATCTATATTTTGTGTCTTTCTCTTTTTCCTTTATATTCTTTAAATATTTGTTTATATTTTATCTTGCTCATAATTATTCAATACCGCTATACCATCTGAGGTTGGAAGTTTTTAAGTATTTCGCGTTGCTACTTATAAATGTATGCAATTTGAACACGTTGCGTCATTATAACCGCCAAATTTGAATTTGTCTGATATACATATTTATCATCAAGATTAAACAAATAAATTGTATAATATATTGAGTCTTTAATAATTATATTTCAGTAAATGTCTAAATAAATTATAATAAATAAGTATAATAAACAAGTAATGTAGTTGTACCATCTGTAAGTAAAATTGTTAACATTTGTTGTTAGCTTAATTTAATTAAAATTTATTTTCATAATGTTAGAATAAATTACGTATTAATTAATAATATAAAAGAATAGCTAATCTATAATAATAATTATTTATATTATTGTAATGTTAATATTAAAAAATGAAAAACAATATTAAAAAATTATTGCAAATTTATGAGGTGTTACAATAATAATTTGATATATTTAGTAATTTTTGAGAAATCAATGTTTATTAAATAAAAATTTATTAATAGATAAAAATAAATAATATTATATTAATTGTAATGAATTTAAAATGATCTATAATAAATATATATTTGGAAAATTAAAATTTTTTAAAAAAAATTAATTTATTATTTGTGTGAATTATTCAGGTTTAATTCCATTATTAGAAGAAACAATCATTAAACAAAGTATATTCTAAAGTATATATAATAAGCATTAGTAAAAAAAATGATTGATAATTAAAAAAAAAAACTTTTTTTAGAAGTTTTTTTTATTTGAAGGAGGTAAAATAATCCAATAATAATTATGAAAATATTATACATATATTATATATTTAAACTGTTAATGTTTAAATGCCTATTATATTAGCTTACTATAATAATATTATAATTATATAGAATATATAAATTATGAATTTCAATATTGATATTGAAATAAAATATGTTGTATTCTCATAAGTTAGATATTGATATCTCAAACAAACAGTTCTCATAAAATTTTATCTTTACAAATGATCTACATAAATAAACAAAAATTTTTTTGTTTTCATAATGAGCATTATTTACCTTTTTTAAGTTAGGCAACTTTTAAATTATAATTTTTTTTTTAATATTATATGACCAATTTTATTTAATCATATTTTTCATGATTATAAATTTTTACCTAATTTTTTATATTTTATTTATATGAATATGATATGATATTATATCTTCAATTAAATTAATAAATTGTAAATTTTTAATGAGTATGTTTACTTACCTTTAGTTGATACATCAATTGTTAAAAAAATATCAAGAATACTCGGTAGATGGAAGCATCACTTGTAAAAGAGGTGATTCTATACTTTTTTTTACAAAAATCCATTAAACGAATCAAATTTAAAAATAACGATAGTTAATATTGTAATAAATATTAAAAATACATATCATCATTACATTTTAAATCTTTTTAGTGATAAAAATATGATTTATTGGAGTTTAAAATATTAATTTTATGTTAAATTTACAAGAAATCTTTATTTTGAAATATCAGCATAAAAAATTGACTTTATTTAGAAAACGTTTGAAAGCCATCTTAAATTGGAACTAGAAATTTAATTTTAATATTTATACATTAATTTTTTTTAAAGTTTAATTGCACTACAAGTTTTAATTTATTTTTATTTTATTTTTATATATTATAAGCATGATGAATGCTCTTTAAAGTCTTTAAATTATTAATAAATGCAATTTTTTATAATGTGTCAATTGTATTATTAATAATGTAACAGTATGAAAATACTATAAAAGTAATTTATTAAGTTTCATTTGGATAGTATTTGCACTTGAAATTTTATAATGTATATTTTAATATTTCATGTTACCATGAAAAGTTTAATTTATAATTGATAATAAGCATTTATCCGTTTGATATTTTTAACTTTACAAGGATTTTAAAAAATCATCGTTTAATTATTCGTATTTTTGTATTTCTTGAACTATTTACTTCAAGCCTTACTACAATAATTATTTACAATAACTTGTTTTGGGAAATAAATTTTAAATTATTAAATTAGGTAAACAAGTTTATAAAATAATGTGTTATAGTAAATAATAAGATATTTAATACTTACATATGCGTACTACTTAGAATAATAATAATATATGTTTTATTTAAAAATTATAATATTTATTTGTTACTAAAATAATTAATAAAATCAATAATTAATAAATAAAAATACTTATCTAAATACAAGTAATATTTAAAAATATTTTTTATTTGCTTAGTAATATAATTTTAATTTGAATATAGATTTTATTAAAAAAATTTTTATTTGTAAGGAAATTTAAATAAAAATTTTTTTTCTAAGTTTAAACCTTTAAATCTTTAAATAAGTGTGTTAATAAAAGCAGTCTATTCAATAAATAACATTAATAAATGAGTGAAAAATTGATTACTATTGTAATTTTTGATTATTTAATAAACATTTCTTTCTATTATTTATGATTGTATGGAGCAGCTTAATTTATTATTTAATTTATCACGCTTAAAATATGATAATTAGTTAATTTTTAGAATAACAATAAATCAAAATTTGATTTATATATATCATACATTTAATGACTTTTACCACTTAAAAATGTATTAATACATTTTAATAATAGTTATTAATACTGAAAGGAAAACTTATTATAATAGTGAAGATTCGGAAATGAATTAATAAAACAATAAAAAAACTTATTACATTTTTACTTAAAGTTGTTTTACCACTATTAATTTAGATGTTTAATTTTCTTATTAATATTGATTAATTGTTATTTTTTATTAATTTTTTATTTAGCATTAATAGTAGTCATTCAATATAACACTAATTTTTATGATTTGTTTTTGAAGGATATATATATATATATATATATATATATATAAAATACATCGATTTATCTTGTAAATCACCTCGACTAAATTTAGTTTTCAATGAAAACAAAGTTATAAATCAAGATTAAAATATCATTAGTATTACCATGAAATTTTACATTATCTAGTTTTTGTTGATTATATGGTTTTTTACAAAATCATTGGAGCAATTAATTTATGTTTTGCATTATGTTGTTAGATTTTGACAATTCAGATGATTCAGATATCTCATTTAATATATCGACGTTTGATTTTAATAATCGTCATAATAGATTATGTTTTATTTTAAAATAACGAAAAATATTTTTATTAAAAATTTTTTTATAAATATAATGATAAATATAACAAGGTAATAATGCGTATAATCATTTGTATTCTATACTAATATTAATAATATAAAATATAGAGTTATGCAACCAATATTATCATGTTTAAGATTTTGTAACTTAGCAATTAGTTACATCTAAAAGTATTTTAAACAATTTTTAAAAATCTTCGAAGTAGAGAAATCTTTTCTATACATTTACTTTTAGTATTTAAGTAATCGATAGAGCTATAAGCAATAACTTAAGAAATTGATCTATAAAACATAATTTTTTTAGATTTTCAGTAAACTTTTCAATTTTCAAAGAATACTCAATTCAGTTATTTTATTATTTAAATTTTATAACAAATCTATTAAATATTGAAAATTTTATTCTAAAAAGAAATAAACGGAGTCAATTATACTTGTAAAACATAAAAGTTGTCATTGAATTTATATGTTGTAAATTAAAAAGGATAACGTATACGATACATATTTAAGTCAATTTAATATATTTGACACATAAACTTTCATTTATAAAATGTAAATAAAAAATAACATTAACACTAAATTCTTGTAAACATCTTATAATAATTTATTTTTAAATTTTAATTGAAATATGTCAAAATTCTAAATATTAAAATTCAATTTTAATTCATATTTTAAAATAATAATTAAATTATATATTTATACATCAAAATAAGAAAATCTTGAGAAGAAGAACCAGAGAATTTAAGATATTTTGGTTTCTTGTAATCTTTGTTGATATGTTGTATCAGTATTGATACATTATGTGACTTTTCCACAAGATTATAAGAGATGGCTAAGAAAAAAAAACTGGAAATAGTTTCACTTATGTTTGAATAGTGACTCACTGAAAAATAAGTTAAATTGATTTATAAAATAATATATTATTATTTAAAAATATTATTTACAAAAGTACTCTATGTTTATATTCAAGGAATAAATGGAAATTAAATTCAATGTTTTAAAATTTTTTATAAATTTTAATTATTATATTTAGATTTATAAAATAGGTTTTCATATTTTATTTTCACTTTATGTTTATTGACTATGTTTAATAAATAAGTAATTTTATTTTAGCGCATAGCGAATTATTCGAATAATTATTCAGTTTACTACAAATTGCGTTAAATAAAATTGAGTTAAAGTGATTTAAATAATTATATTTTTCAGCTCACATACGATATAACAAATTTTATATATTATTTTCTATTTTTTCTTTTTTTAAAGTCGAATAAATACATGTGTATATATGCTTTGTTACATAGTAGTCAGAAAAAATTAATTCTTGTATTTCGTTATGCTATTAGTTTTTGAAAATTCTGATGATTTAGATATATTCAATACATATTTTTTTAATTGTTAAAAAAAGTTTATTAATAATGTATTTGCAGTAATAGTTAAAGCATTGTTTAGTAATATTAATATAAAAAATTCAAAGAAAATAATTACATTTATCAGAATTTTATTATTAACTTTTATTTATAATATAAAATTTATAAAACTTAATTTAAAATACTTTCCTTCAATTAATAAGTTAATAATTAAATTATGATTTCTTACCATGATCATTATAGAATATTATAATAATTAATTTAATTTAAAATGATTTATAATTTTTATTATGATGTGCTGAATATTTTTTTACACACACACGCGCGCACGCGAAAGCACAAATTATTTCAAATGAGAGTTTTGTACCAATTTTTATATTAGAATATGATTTTCTATTGATAAATAAAGATTGCATTAATGAAAAACTTGAAATCGTACTATTTAGGTGACGGTTTCATTTAGACGGATTTATTTTAATTTCGGTTTTGATACAAATTTAATTTATAAGAATATTAATAAATTTGAGGAATTTTACCAGATTTTTTATAAATTAACTCAATATGAATCTTAATTTCAAGTCTTTTATTCTTTAAAATGTGAATTTAAAGTGACTTTAATCTTTAAAATTAAAATATTTTTGTAAATCAATTCAATATTAAAGAAGCATATTGCCAAAAAAATTAATAAAATTTTAATTTATTTTTTGAATGATAATAATACATTTTTAATATAGTAATTATTTATTAATATAATGAAATATTATACATTATGTATATGAATTTATGTAATTAAATAATCATAAATATAAATCATCAAATTTGGATATTAATCTTAAATCTGATGATGTTTAAAAAAAATGTATACTAATAAAACAGTAAATTTTTCTTAAATATCTAATAGTTTCTTATTAAACTTTCATAATTAGATTGTAGACATATTGACAGAAATTAGATAAAAGAATAAATAATTTATCCATTTCATGGTAATATATATAATATATATAATATAAGTTATCAAATTGAAAATTTTAAGCAATATTTCCCTGAAATCATCGTAATATTCATTAAAGTTGAAATAATTAAATGATTTCATGTTTACACATGTAAATTTTTTTATTCGTAAGAATCGAAACAACTGTAATCTAGAATTTCTTGTTTCGTTTTTTTTTTTTATTATAGCTACTGCTTGAAAGTAGTTATATTTCTAAGTTTTTTTCATCTGAGATTCTCAATTAACTCCAATATTATTTTATGTATGTAGATTTAATAGATTCATAAAGTAAAATAAGTAATATTAATGATTCATTTAAAAAACATATAGTTTGATAAAGTATGAAATTGTTTACAATACATTTTATCTTAATAAATTTTAGTAGACCTTTTTAAAAAATTATTTAAATTTTTTAATGCTTAAAAAATTTAAGTCGATACATTTCTTGAAGTTTGAAGTAATAGTATTTTTATATAAAACATTTAAGTTAATCAAAAAAAAATATTAAATGTAATTTTAAACAAAATCTTATTTTCATATTATTTTTCTGTAATTTTTTGTAGAATTATGTATTTTTTTCAATTTGACTTTTCTTATTTAAATATTTTCAAATTTTTTCAATTATAATCTTTCAATGTTTTGAATAATAATAATTATATTCAGAGTAAAAATAAATTGTGAAATATTAAACATGACTTTATTTTTGGAAAATTTTATTACACAATATATATATATATTAAAAATTTTTGTAGATAAATTTATTTACAAACTATTTATTTAAACTATTGATATTTGTTATCTGAACAAATTTTGGTATTAATTTTGTTTTAAAAGGTTAGAAATAAATAAAATTTTATTTTTAATTCGTAAATTCGTTAAAAAAAGAGTGATTACAATAAAATACAAAATGCTATAAGTAATGAATACATTATTACATTATATATTATACATTATATATAATTATTAATAAAGGAATATAAAATAAGTAAAAAAATCTTTTATAATTTTATTAAATAAATTTTTATTAAAAAAATATGATTCTTAGTACAAATGAAATATAATTTTGGCTTTTGAATTTTAGACATTCATTGAAATAAAATAAAAATATTTTAAATATTTTATTGAGTTATCCATGATTCACATTTTAAATAGAACAGTAATTTTCTATTTTTAGTGATAAAATTATTGGTCCTATAGCAAATAAAAATATAAAATTTACTGTTACTCCAAAACTTTAGTAAAGTTCGAACACCTAATTCAAATATCCACCCATACACTAACTGTTAATTCAGGTATCAGTCATGGTTATAATATTATAAGTTTTAAAACAATAATAAATTTCTAAAATAATAAACTATTTTATTATTTAAAAATTAATCACTTCCCTGCTTTTGTATTTCTATATATCTTTATAGTTACTAATGCGACATCTTAATAATAAATAATCGTTTTTGTAATAAAGAAAAAGCTTAATTATTTAAAAAATAAAAATTTGAATATGAAAATTTAAAATGCAATAAAAACTATTTAAATTATAGAATATAAGAAAGAAGTAGATAAATAGATATATTACTTGAAAAATAAATAAATAAACACAGATTATTTAAAAGTATCATATATCTGTTAATAAATATAACATTTCTTGAACTGAATTAATTACAAAAATAGTTTCATTGTTATAAAAAAGCATAATTTTTAAGATAATAGTAAAGTTTTATATTTTCAATTCTCCCAAATTTAAAAATAACAAATAACAAATGCTTTATAATTGGATAGACCGACTATTTCGTCGAGACCTCTCTTTATCATCGACATCGTACACGGCATTAAGCTTCCTCACAAGACTTTTTGTACGATCGGTGATAAAACTATCAACTTGACCTAGCACACTGACCAACTGTATCATTTTCTCAAATCCCCGATTTATCCTCTCTGATTTTTCGATTTCCATCTGATTTTGATTTAGCGGTATTCCCAGAATTGATTTTGGCCCAGTGGTATCTTGGATCATGCGTGAAATTCTTTTAAGCAGCTCGCGGTCCTCTTTGGTAAATTTTTCATCAGCAAATAATGCACCCTTATACATTTGAAAAACAAATAATTTTTGTTATTAATACATGTTTATACAATATCTTTCGGTAAAGTTTTATGCCTTAATTGGAGAAAAATGTATATTTGAAAATTATTTTTTGTCTCTGTTTTTCTATTCTGTTGTAAAGGTAAAGAAAAAATAAATACAGAAAAGTACAGTAGTTTTTTAATGTTTAAGTTCATTAATTTATATTAATTTGCTTTACTTGTATAAAATAAAATTAGAATTTGTTTATAATTGAACGTTTTTATTTGAAAGTCTTTAATAAATTATATTATATAATACATACAAGAAATAATGCAATTATTTTTTGAATCTTGGATTATTTTTTATTAATTAATAAAATCGACATATTTAAACGATTTAAAAATAGGTGTAATTCATTATTTTTGGAAATACTAAATATTTTAGTAAATTTTATTTAAAAATAAATTTAATTTTATAAAGGTGTGTTAAAATATTTTTTATAATCTTTTTTAAGTAATAGAAATTTTTGAATATTTAAGAATATTAAAAAAATTAAATAATTATAAGTAAAACAAACAAAATAAAAATTTTGCATATTTATATTAGTATCACTCTAATAAATTTTATATGTGGAAATAAAAAATATTTTCGCTATTGATATTTTACTAATTCATATAAATAACAAAAATGTCAATAAGTATAATATATAATAATTGCATTATGTATTTACTTACTAATAGTAAAGTAATAATAAAACAAGTGATGTATGTGAAATTAGCCATTACTATTAAGTTTCTAATAAAAAAAAAAATTAGTAACAACTTTTAAAAAATGGGACGAAAAAATCATGTCCATTTACAATATAATTATCTGTTAGAAGTGCAATAATTTAATTTTTGCTTCGTTCTTATAAAGGTGAAACATCCAATGAAATTTAATAGTCATCAGAATTCACGTTTTACTTAATTAATCATGTCCTACATTTTCTAAGTATTGAATTAATTGATGTTATAACAAAAACTTCTTATTTCAAAAATATATTTTTACTTTTATTCAGATTTTCTAATAAAAGCATGTACGTAAGCTAAATATAAATTACTTTTATTTTTATACTGCTCATACGTAATATAGACATAATTATAAACATAATATAATTTTTTATATTATGTGTAATTATTTATTTCTTTTTAACACATATTTTTGTGTAATATACGTATATTTGCTTATAATACCGGATATATTGTTATATTATTTATTATATTATATATTATTTTTTATTTATAATGAAATTTAAATAAATTGAAATATAATTTATTATTTGTAATCACTAAATGTATCATAATTTTATAAATTTTAACATAATTAATAAATAAGAATTTAATAAATACAAAAAATATTGATTTATGCGAAGTAGAAATTATAAAAAATTGTTTTCATCATTATATGGAGTTTTATTTAATTTTACTTAAAAAAAAAATGTTTTATGAGTATTATTTAATTGTGTGATAATATACTCTCAAATTCAGAGTAGACATATTTCATTAGAAATAGTGATGTCTTATATTATTAAATTGCAATAAAATTATGATGAATGTATAAGCATTAATTTCAAAGGAAATAAGGCATTAGGCATTTAATAATACTCATTCATTAATAATCAACTTCTCCTTTAAATTTAATATTTTCAAATTTGATAAAACTTTAACATTTGCTTGATTTGCAATTTATTGTTTTTGCACATACTGCTTAGCATTGCATTTATAGAGTGCTTGCCTTATCAAATAATGACAATGTTAAATACGAGAAGTGAGAAGAAATATAGGAAAAAGAAAGTAAAGGAGCGGAAAATGAAAAGAGAGACAAAAATAATAAAAAAATAAAAGAAAAGAATAAAAAAGAGATAAAGAGGGCAGCGAAAGGAAAGTGAGAAGAGCGAAGGGGAGGAAGGAAAAATTCAAATAGTGATGAGCGTCGAGAGGAAAAAGAAGATAGAGAAAGATAGAGAATTAAATGGTAGTGAGAAAGAGATAGTGAGGCAGTATTGAAATTCATTGTCAGTGAATTACGGACAAAAACGCTGACCTGGTCATTGAAAATTATGATGTAATTTGCGGTTGAAATGGGTGAGTCGGACTTTTCTGTACCTCCACAATTCTTTTTCGAAGCAAGTTGTATGAAAATCAAGTAGTCGTTGAATATGGATTCGCAAACCTTCGTGCTCTTCTCTATCTGCTTTTGCTACCTCGTATAGAAAAGCAGTTAAGCTCGATGTTAGGTTACCCTATGCATTTATATTTGAAGAAAATGTTTAGTTTAATTTAAAAATTAAAGATCACATTTTGAATAATTGTAGAAACGAAAAAGAATTATTTGATAAATTGATATAGTTACATATAATCAGAATATTAAAAAATATATATATAAAACGATTTTTAACATTACTAATAACAACACACAAAACAACACAATAAAATCATCATATCAGGCATACTAACTTTTTAATTCACGTCCTGGTAATACTTATAAACAGTTGTATACGTTTTCTTCCACATTTGAATAAATAACAAGCACTTAGTATTTACACAATGATTTCATAAAATAATTGTTAACAATGCTCAAAAGTAAATAATTCAATAATAATTATTAATTAGTAATAAAATATATAGTGAAATAAATAGAATTTTATCTTTGTAATTAAATTAATTTTGAATTAAATCTAATTATAGGTTAATTAGAATTATTATTTTTTCTATTAGTATTAAACATTTTTTTTTATTTCAACTTCTTTCTTAAAATTATCGAAAATTATCAAGTGGGAAATAACTTAAAATCCAATACTACTCAATACTTTTATATCGACGTATAATGAATAATATAAATAATTATCAATTAATGTTTTTGATTGTTTTATTATATAATAATATAATAATTATGAAAAATTATTGTTATTTTTAACAATAATTAACAATTTCAGAAATATTAGTTTTAACAATAATATTAATTATTTAATTTATTTAGAATTATATATAATATATATAACAAATCTAGTTATACTTACGAATTAGAAAAACTTGTCTTTTTTTTTACTGATATTATTTTTTATATTTATTTATTATATAATGTTATATTAAATTTTTAAATTGGGTCTAATTTTTATAAATATGGAACATAAAATATATATATTATAAATTCATTAAATTAGTAATTAAAATTAAAATTAATATAAAAACAAATATGTTTCATAATAAGTATGTATTATTTTTTTTATGGATCTTTACTATAATAAAATTAAAATATACACAATAAAATTATATTTAATATTTATTTAAATAAACTTACTTTTAAGAAAATTTTAGGTTTACTTCTGAATATGTTAGAATGTACAGATAAAATTTTAGATGAATATAAATAAATATCATCTTATTATATATTCAAAAATAAGTATAGTTGAGAAATAGTTTAAGTATAAATTTAATTTAAATTATTAATTATGAGTTATAAATTATAGTATGTATAATAAATTATACAATCATACAACCGGTTCAAAAATCGATTGACGATTTACTACATTTTATTTTATGGAAATTAATACAGAATATCATAAAATAGTTTAAAAAATGTCTTTTTCCTGTTATTTTTTTTAGGTAAATAATCTTGAAAGGTTAATTAGAGATTATCTTTAATTCATTATTAAATTATTTTTTGAATCTCATACAAATAACATAAATATTTATAGAGTATTAATATCAGTATATCAAATAAATTTTAAAGAGTACAGATTCAGAATTTATCATTAAAGATTAATCAACTTATAAATTATTACACAATAAAGCAATGTTTTACTAATAATTTTTTACATATAAACGTATTTTAATATAAATAAAATAGGTATGTAGTTCATTAAAATAATTTTTAAAATATTGGAAGGTATGTGTAAAATCTGTAAAATCAGGCAACAATATGATGAATATATTGTTGCCTGATATATTTTTATTTAATTTTTAACTTTTAGTTTTTATGTCTCGCTAAATTAATGAATATTGAAAGAGTTAGAAGTTTATATTATCTACGTAAAATTATAAATTATAAATTAAAGTTATTGTTAATTTATAAAAGAATTGCTTAAAATGAAATAATAAATGACGTAATAATAACATTATTATTGCAATATATTTACTCAATGATGTTAATTTATTTACGATTATTTCTTATTTTTTAAGAAGTACGTACTTTAATAATTAAATAACTTAATTTACATTAATGGAGTTAAATAATGTATAGACATTTTGTTCTCACGTCCTTTTTTTATGCCTTGAATAGTATTATTGTAAAAGAATTAGTGTAAAATAAAGCGATTTTAAAAGATCTTTTTATCAAATTTATAAATAAAAAATTAAATATAAAAAAGAGCACATTAATATCAGACCTGTAATCCAATTGGGGGATAATATTTTAGAAAATCAACTTGTATAGTAGCCCGTGTCTCGTTCCAAAAAACAGTAAGTACTAGCACTGCAATGGTTACGACTTTCAGGAAGCGGCGATCACTGTGCGAATATAATCCGGAAGGATTAAGACCTCGCTGCATGAAGGTCTTTTGGGCTTCTTGGTACTCGACGTGCAGTTTATTTCTTACGTTTTTATGTGCCGATATATGCGGAAGATATACAAATTATAGACTTAATCACGGATGTTATTTGTATTGTAACATAAATGAAAACTGCGGAAGAAGTAAGATTCTTGTCAAAGATTGCGCATGGTGAAAAGTTTTAAAACTTCACGGTATTTCGTGTTAAAATTTCAGAATGTACTATTTTTGCAATTAATTAATGAATATTAACACTATTGCAATAGGCTACATAACAAAGCGGAGCATGAGACTGTGCTTTTCCTGTATTTTATTATTGCTTTGCCAGTGGGTAAGTATTTTTCTACTTTATTCATTCATTGACAATATTTTTCTTGGTAAAAGCTTGTATTTCTTTATATACATAGAATTATGAGAATTTTAGATACCTTTTACACTTTCACGATTTTTTTATTTTTATTAATTTATTAAATTAGAATGGAATTTCTAACTCAAAATTTTTTAAAAATTAAAAATTACGTTTATACATTTTAGCACTTCAATAATATTTTAATGTATTCTTATTTAATATAATGTACTATATAAATATACAGGTAAATACATAAATATATTATTATGTAAAATATTCTCTTCGCATTATTTTAATTACAAATTAAAATACTGCAAATGTTGAATAAATAAATTTTAAAGATTTTTAATAATATACACTATAAGATTTATTTTTGACACTTATTTATTATATTTATGTAAGTTTACCTATTTTCGACTGGATAAGAACAAACTTTCTATATTATATTTTATAGTTTCAATGTTCGTTAAATACATTACTTTCAATAAACTTGTTTAATAAGTAAATAATAAATAAAAAATGAGGTTAAATTTCTCTTCGCTCTTTATAATTTTTATATTTATATAGAGTATGAAATATCATCTACTTTATACATGAAAAATTCATAAAATATTACAAAATATTAATAAAATGTGTAAAACTTACTTAAATATTTATTAATAATATTTTAATTTGTAAGCTTCAGAAATTCTTTACGAACATCTTGGTAATATATATGGCTTACATCAATTATTAATACATGTTAATAGTATATATTAATAATTTCAGTAGTTAATTTTAATTTTTATATTTTTATTTTAATGAAGTAAAAAAAGTGTTAATTTGGTAAAAAATATATATTTTTGATAAAATTATAAATATCAATTAAAACAAATTTTTATTATATTTAGAAAATATTATTTTATAATACCAATTAAAGATTATTTGTTCTTTACTACAATTGATTAATAGTTTATTTAAAATTTTTGGCGAATTCTTTATAATATTATAAACTATTTCATATAAAATGTTAAATACACTATTATGATATAATACAATACGATATAATACATATTAATATAATATATATCTATATATATAAGTAATTTTTATAATAGACAGTTATTGTATAATAACAGAAAGTTATTTAATATTTCGATTCATAGAAGCAATAGCATCTATTTAAGATAAAATTTAAACGTTACTAATAATTCTTCGACGAAAATATAAATAAAATGACGTGTTTTTTTATTTACTTTAAGATTCAGATATATAATACTAATTTGATATTTTAACGATATCAATTTCTTCATATCATCAATTTATCTGCTTTTATAATCTAAAAAAACTATCATTCATAACGAACCGAATAAAATATTAAAATTTGAGCTATACAAGAAAAAAAATGAATTTTAAATAATATTAAAATTAATTTTTCTTTAAAAAAGTTTTTTTTTATTTTTATTTATCAAATATTTATTTTTTGTGAACTATTTATATATCATTAAAAGTTATTTTATTTTTTACAGAAATTTTTCTAATGTGAGGTATTGTATTGTGAATAATTATCACAAACAAGAATATATTTTAATTTAAAAATATAATATATTCAGTCGTTTATTTAAAATAAATTTTTTTCATTAATTTATTGAAAAAATATGAATATTAAAAATAATAATTATAATTTATATGCAATTTTGAAAAGTTATTAGATATATAGATTAGTATTAATCAATTTAATCTTAGTTAAATTTATGTATAATGTTTTAAATATAAATTCAAATAACGAAATTTAATTCATTTTATTGGTTTTTAAAATTCTTAATTTACTTATATACATTGGAATATAATGTAATACATTTAAAAACAGATCAATTTTGAAATATAACATTAAATATTTGAGTTAAATATAAATTTCTGTATAAAATAGAATTCCTTTGGTATTAGAATGTGTGATCAGAATACAAAATATTTATCAACATGAAGTACACTCCCTTTTTTATATAAATTAATAAATATTAAAATTTTTACTAAATTAGTCCAAATATTCTTTAATGCTAAACGAATCAACTCTAATTTAATTAAATTTTGAAAAATCACCTTATATATTTTATTATGTAATGTAATATATGAACTGGAAAATTATAATGTAATAATTAAAATAATTAATTGTATAAATTGAAAAATATCAGTTGTTACATACATTAAAATGATAGATAATTTTTATTATATTTATATAGCTTTTTTATAATATTTTGATAATTATTAAAATATTAAAAATATTATTTAAGGAATTAATATATGCCATTTAAAAATTTTTTTTACAGATGTCAACAGCAATGCCTAGAGAAAATAATTTATTTACTAATAGAATAAGACCTCATGCCGAGCAAGAAAATCCGTTGAGTTATTTAGCAACGAAATCTATAAGAGCTCTTGTAAGAATTGCATCTTTCATATATCAGTGGATGTCTTATCTGCCAAACTTTCTGAATTCTACGAAACGAAGTTTTTATTTTAATGATCGTTCAATTCAATAAGGAAGAGAGGTTACAATCGAAGGATTTCCAGTGATTTTTCATTATTATTTTATAGTTTTGTTATATCATACTTACTATTATTAATATTACTATTATTATTATTAGTATAAATACTATTATTTATATAGAAAAAGATTTATTAATAAATTTTTTAAAATTAAAGTTATCTATTCTTTGTATTTAAATTTTTATTAATTTAGAGAATAAGAAAAATATATAATTTTTTTTAATTATAATATTTTTTAATTAATATAAAATAATTTAATCTTTCGAAAACAATACATAAACTATAAAATTTATTTTGTATTTTTTAATTTATGTTTTAAGAAAATCTTATTTTAAATGTATTATTTTTTTCATTATAAAAATGTTGCACTTTTTTTAATCCATTCATTCAAAATGTAAAATTTCAAGTATTCTTAAAATATTATTAATAGAATAAAAACATAATTTTAAATTTATTATAAAATTAATGTATTGTGCAACTTACAGTATAATTATTATAATTAAGTGCAAAAACAGTATTTTTCATTAAATAAATTAATAATAAATTAGTTTACTTGAATACTTTTTTATCAAAAATTTATTAAATAAAGTGATTGTTGCCTATTATATTACAAAAAAAGTATTAAAAAAAAATATTTTTTTATTATGTTATGATTTTTATGTGAATATATTACATATATTTTTAAAATACTTAATTTGAAATTAAAAAAATTATACGTAGCATGAATTTACTTAAAAAACAAATGAAAATGAGTATATAGTAATATAAATATATAGTAATTGTAAATTAATTTTGAATCTTTTTAAACAATGATACTTTTGTTTGGTTCACAATGGTGTTTTAAAAATAATACAAAAAATTTTATTATTGGTAAATAATTACATAATTTTTTATTGATAAGATTAGAAAAATATTGAATTTTTTAATTAATTCTTTAAAAGTAGGAAAATATTCGATTTTTTTTAATTTTTTATTTATATTTGACTTCACTACATTTTTACTTACATATAATATTAATAATATAGAATATAAGAATTATGATTATAGAACTTAAATGTATTCATTAAAAATTGTGTGGAACATATATAAAAAAAATTGTTGTGACTTACTTACATAGTTGAAAACTTTGCTATCTTGATTTAATAATTGAGGAAAGTTTCTTCGTTATTTTTAGTAAGGTTTATTTAAGATTACATATTAAATATACCTTTATATAATATATATCTTATAATTTTATATAATTTTATAATTATTATTTTCATAGATGATATAAGAATTTTACAAAGGCACAGAAACATACAAAGGAAAAAAATGTTTAAATTGAGCAGTCATTTAATTTACGATTGCAATAAATTTTGTCGTAAAGTTAAAAAAATTAAATAAATTTTATCTATATTTATATTTTTATATCTTATTTACAAAAAAGATGTATTTTATAAAATGTTAAATGACACAATTTAATTTTATAAATTTAATAATATACCTAATAAAAAGTTTTACTAAAATTTACTAGATTTTAATAAAATATACTAGATAACTCATATATTAGATCTTATTACTATATTAAATAATTAATTTTTCAAATTAATATTTTCTTTAATTGAATTATTATTGTGATTCTATATTTAACAAAATATTTTTAATTGCTTGATTAATGCCACTTTATATTTGATTGTTTTCGAGTATTATTATTTATAATAAACTGAAAGTAAAAGTAGCTACTACCCAACATTAGAATGAAAGAAAATAAACACAAAGAAATAATTTTTTAAAAAATAATTATTTTAGATATTTATTAAATGAATTCTCTTTCATATATTATATAATATATATAATAAACTGTGATATTCAAATATAGCACACGCTAACGGTAGTATTTAAAAATATGTAAATTCTGATGAAAAAGCGGATGATAGGAATTTATATTGGATAAAAAAAGGCGGACGTATATATAAAATTTTCAATAATATTCTACTTTTTAATTCTTCTTTATAGTAGAGGTAGCTGCTTGATTAGCAGCACTTTTCAATTGATCATTTAGGTTTTGTGTTGCCTCAACAGCGATGTCTACGGCTTTCTTCGTGAATCCAGCGATCTCTTCCTTGACGTGACCTGAATTTTGCTTGAATGCCTCAGCAATCGTATTCGATTCTTTTACGAGAGTTTGGACGCCTTCTTGGAACTGCTTCTGAAGTTTTTCAGCAGATTCTTTGGCATTAGGCACATTGGCATTAATGTCCTCAACGACCTTGCTTAGTTTACTTTTGACATCAGTCCATAGTTTTTCAAGCTCTGGAGTCTTGCTTTTGACCTTGAATAAAGATAATAGACCTTTATCAAAATTTTAATTTAAAAAGCTTTTATTCAGTATAAATTAGAGATAAATTAAATTTTATTATTAATAAAAAAATATGAGATATTTTTTTAACTAAGAAATTCAGTTTTTAATGGTAATAAGAACAAAAATGTACATATAATAAAAGAGCAACTAGTCTTATTCTTTACATAATAGCATGTTTAATTGCAATTGGATATAACCGAATATTTTTAGTATTATAGAAGATATTAACTTTATATATTATACTCTTAATATTTAATTTGTTAGATAATTTCTTATGTTGTTAATCTTTAAATTTTCATGATAATATGTAATTTGTTATAAATATTTATTACAACCATTTAATTAGATAAATTGATATCATTTTTTTTTAATTACGCATTTATTTAAGTTATTAAGAAAAAATATTTAAACATTTTTCAAATATTATATTCTAATAATATAAACATGAATTTGAATGCAAAATATTTTTACGCATAATGAAAAACAAAAAGTTATGTAATCCACTGTCTCGAGTAACAGACATCTATTATTGAAACTAGGACAAAAACAATGTCGAGGTTAGCTGTTTGTCTAGTTTCTATTCATTTTAAAAAACGTTGAACAAAGCAAGTAAAATTTATGACGAAAAAAGAAGTAAAAAAGTTAACTTACATCTTCAGATACTGAAGTAATATACTGTTGAACATTATTGACGAACGTTGAGCTTTGATTTTTTAGTGTGTTGACAACAGTGTCCTGATCAGGAATGTTGAGCTGAGTCTTAATATTGGCAGCTAACTCATTTATGTTTTTCTGAGCATTGCTAATGAGTTCAGAGAGTTGAAGGGGTTGCGACGGATCATTGACATCTTTAGGCGCCGCTAAGCAGAAGACTACTAGAGTCATGAAAATGATGCACTTCATATTTGATATTGCAATGAGACTGTTTAGCTTCAAAACTGGCGTGACAAGACACCGTTAGAAACGTATTCAAACTGACGTAGATTTGCTTCGGAAAGTCTCCATTTATACCAAATGCTTATCAACCAGTCAGAGTAAAGTACCGTTTATCTTTCATTTTCGTGCGTGTAGACGCATACAGTACATATCCTAAAGAACGGGTAACATATAATACATCCCTTAATATGTAATATAAAGCAGAAATTGGTTGTTTTTTTTTCTTGGATCATAAAACACAATTTTTATTTTTAATTTTTTTTATTGATAAATTATAAAAAATATAATTATTTTTTGTAGCAATTTACTGTCATTTAATAAATATGAAATATAGAGAAACTCGGTTTTATTATATAATTTAAAGTATAACTCATTACAATTATACAGAACAAATTTATTAATATATAAATAACTTTAAAAAGATAAATTAGTTTATAGTTTATACATTTAGTTATGTAAATTATATATTTTTATGATATTTATTTTTTATGGATTCTTGCATAATATTCATTAAATCTATATAAATTTTTTATGTATATAATTATAAATTTAATTTAAAAAGTTAATTGTTAAGAACTAATCATATATTTAAAAAATTTTTATTTGAAAACATGAATATTCTATTGCATCGGAAAAATCTTTAGAGTTTCAGTTAAAATATTTAGTTAAAATATATACTAATTCACATTTGCCCTTTCTATACATAACTAAATTTATTTCAATTTTATTATAGAAATAATTAACCTAATTTTTTTGTTATTAATTTGAATATTGAACAATACGGATTTAATTGTTTTTTAAAATAATTTTAATTAATTATATTATTCCTAGTAACATCAGGTAAATATTTTTTATATTTTATTGTTCTGAATAAATTATTTTTATTTTTAATTTCTTATTGATATTTGTTTTATTCTTTGAATCATATTATTTATTTAAAAAATCATCTTATTGTATTAAATATTAGATAAAATACTGGCAAGTTAAAAGCAATAACAAAATTTTAACAATCATTTGCAAATGCAAATTTATTGAATTTTTTGAAAGATTAAAGGTAAATAAATTTCTATAATTGAAGGTTAAATATTTTTACGTAATATAAATTGTTATGTAACTATATATATATATATATATATATATATATTAATATAATTAATTTATATACAAATGGTAAATAAAATATTTTTTGAATTGTATTACAAAATTTTCCCTAAAATATTAACAGATTAATTATCTTATATTGCATTATTTTTCATTGCATAAATAAAATATTTCATTTGTAACATATAGAATATTCTATAAATTCTTTATTATTATAAATATTGTAATAATTACAAGTATGCATTAGAAAAATATATCAACAGTATTTTAATGACGCTTTGTAAATTTAAATAAGTAGATTAAAGTGTATTTGTTTATAAATATATTTTTTTAGAACAGATAGATGAAATAAATTTAATTTAAAAGAATGAAAATCTTGTAAATATTAGTATAATTTTGCTCAATAGTTTTACCAATTAATATGATCTTGAAAAAATGTAAAATAATAGTCTTTTAAAAAAATTGTTATTTTTTATATTTACTTCTAATGCTGTCATAAATTAAAAAAATTTTAATAAATATTTATAAAAATTATATTATACTTAGATTTACATAGGCAGTTCTGTAAGATAAATAATCATATTATTAATAAATAAATATATATTAACAGTTGTCATTTATATCTGATTAAACATGACTTATTCATCTTTAAAAATAAATTCTAATTTGTAAAATAATTTAGGATTCTTAATTTTGATACATATTTGAAATAATATCTTCATTAATTACTACTTATTATTAAATTGTAATATATTGTTAAGAAATTTTATAGATATATTAACTATTTTTAATATTATGGATAAGTATCAATTAGTTTTTTCTTTTCTCAAAAATAAATGAAAAGAGAAAAGAAGTATCACATTATATTATTATTTGTTTAAGAATAATGAAAAATTATATTAAAACTTTTTGTAAAAAAATAAGATTTGTGCAGAAATTTTGCATAATGATGCAGATATAATTTTTAAGAAATTACGTAATACAGCTAATTTTTCAAATATGCTTACACAGTATGTTTCAAATATAATAAAAATTATGTATAATATACGTTTGAAAAAATTTACTAAATTTAATTATTCCAAGCAATATAATATTATTTTCATATTTAGCAATAATAAAAATAAGTTTTAGTGAAGTAAATAATGATAATATGAAAAAATCTAACATAGATTTATATTGATATAAAAAAAAAAATATTTACACAGTCAAAATTAATATTTATACCTTATTATCCAAAATTATTGTAAGTTTTTTTTAAATTTATTTTTCGTAATTGGAGAATAAAAATATAAATTAAAATTCTTTATCAAGAGTACATATATATTTCATAAGAATAATGAGCATATATTGCAAAGAAAATAAATTTAAATATAACAAAGTTTAAAACGAATGTTTTTCCGTATTGACTTTATATTAAATATTTTATCAAATTAATATTTTTTTATGACCACGTAAATTTTGAAAGATATTATTTTTTTAGTCTGTAAAATTTGTATATCATAGACATTTATCTTTTGATTATTGCATACTTTGCCAAGAATTTAATTATTAACAACAAATGAATTTAGAAGATACATGAATTTATGTGAAAAATTTACTTTTAAATCAGTTTAATCTTTTTTTCGAGTTAATAATAACATTATAACAAAGATTATTTTAAAAAAACATTTATTTAATAATAAAATATATTTTGAAATGCAGTATAATAAATTAGAGTAAATAAAATTAAAGTTTAAGATTTCTATTAGTTTAAAAAGATATTTAATTATATATGAATGTATTAAAATTCATAAAAAATATCAATATATATATACATATATATATATATATATATTTTTTAACTTGAAATCATTTTTTTTAAATTTGATCGATTATTTAAGAATCTTTAAAAACAATAATTTCTAATATTATAAATATCAATTTCTTAAAAAATTGCTTTTAAAGATTTTGAGGTTATTTTTTCACTAAAATAATTGATATTTAATAAATTTTATTATTTTTAAATTATGTCAAATCAACTAAAATTTATTTTCTAAATTATATTAAATTTTTTAAATATAATTATATTAATTTACATATTAATAGTTTCAAATAAAATATTATATATATTTTAAAATAAACAATATTATATTAATATTTCTTTACAGACCAGCATTATTTTTTTTTGAATCTATAAATGATTTTACATTTTGTTTTTTATAACTAAAGAAACAGTTACATTAAGATGCAAATTATAAATAATTATAGGTCGTTTTTGTACGATAATAAAATAACTAATATTATTACTATACTCATCCTATTTCTTTATAGTTCATTATTTCATTTTCCTTTGCCACCTACCCATGATCTCTATTTTTATTATATAAAGCATTAATCATACTTTTTAAGGCAACTAATTGTTCTTACTTTTTCTATTTATAATACTTACCAATATTACTATAATAATATAGTATATATTTATAATACTATTGTTAATACAAAAGTAATTATATAATAGTATAAAAAAAATGCAAATTAAATGTATTCTTTGTTTAATTTTATATGTACAATATTGATAATTTACATTTACATTTGAATATAACTAAGTTTAAATGATATAGTTTAATATCATTTAAAACAAAACTTGTTTAAAAATTTTAAAAAATAAAAATTTTTTAGAATTCATCACTTTATATTACATGAATTATTTTATATTATCATCCTCATAATAATTTTAAATCTTACTATAATATAATGAAGATTCCACATTAAAAAAAATATTTCATGAAAGTTTTCAGATAAGTCATACATATTAGTAATAATTAAAAGTTTTTTACATGCTAAATATTATTCCTTATATTTAGTATAAATAAATTAAATAAGTTAAATTTTAAAGAATATATAATCTTTTGAATAAAGATTATTATTATTATTATTATTATTATTATTATTTATTATTAAACATTTTATTTGATAAAATACTAGCAAATTTAAAGCAACAACAAAATTTTAATAAGGATTTGCAGATGCAAATAAATTGGATTTCTGAAAGATTAAAAGTAAATAAATTTTTACATATGAAAAGCGAAAATTTTTATATAATATAATACAGATTTTATATAATTTAAAAAAAATTTTGTGTAATTATATAAATATGTATATAATTTTGGTCATTGGTACATATATTATTATAATTAATTTATGTACAAATGGTAAATAAAAATTATTTTTGAAATTTATTACAAATTTTTCTTTAAAATCTTAGTAGCAGTGTAATTATCTTTTATTGCATAAATATAAATTATCTAGTATTTTATGTAAATATCTAATGTTTTTATCTAAAACAAATTTCCGTATTCATCATTTTATGTTAAATATGTAATAATAAATATATTTTCATTAAATTTTTTATTCATGAATTCCTTTATGAAAAAAGTTACACGATTAAATAATAAAAATATTGATCTACTTTAAGTGCACTGTAGCATGCTGATTATATACGAAGGCATGACGGAAATTAATACTATATTTTTTTTGATGATACGCAGTAAATTGTATAAAACTGTCTAGACAAAGGATAAAATTACGCACTTTTGTAAATAATTAATAATTTTTAAAAATAACATGCATTTTAAAAAATTTTCATTCAAGTTCTTGAATTAATACATTATACGTATATTAAAAATAATTATAACATACAAAAATTTTACTTTTATTAAAAATTTCTATATAATTTATTTCAATTAGTTACAAAAGCTTCTACAATTAAATAAAAAATGAAATAATATTCTTGATAATAAAAAATATAATTGAATTATATTAATTAAATAGACAAGTGAGTAAGAAATAATCAAATATATTGTAATTTTAATAAAAATTATTTCTAAAAATTAACTTTAATAATAATGGTTTTAATAAAAAAAATAATTTTAATAAAGTTCTTTATATATTTGTCACAAATAAATTCTTCACTAAAATATAAATTATTAAAAAATATTTAGTAAAGTATAATTTATTAGATTCAATTTTTTCTTCATAATTAATCTTAACTTAGAAATAAAAATAAATTAAAATAAGATTTATTACAAATTAAAAAATTTAATGAAATACATGTATTAAATATATTTATTTTATACTTTTAAGTTCACTGAAAAAAGAACTTATATTAGTATATATATATTTAGTTCAACCAACAGTTATTTTATAAAACATTAATTTTTTGAAGTTGAAAGATATCTTTTTTTATAAAGTACATTTTTCTAATTTACTTTGTTATATTTAACAAATAAAAAGTATAAAGTTAACGTTTTGCAATGTTATAAATGTTAAATAATCATTCAAATGAGTTGTCTTACAAAAATGACAATATATTATTTGAAAAAATTAATTTATTTACCGAAGTATCTATTATTTAATTAAACTCAAAATATGAAATATTTAATGCTACTAAAAAATCTCAAATTTTTATTTGTACATGTATAAAAAATTAAATTTTATTAATTTGTGACTTTATCAATATTATTAAAGCTTTTAAAGATAAAATAAAAAGCGGAGATTTTATACTTGAACAAAATTTCATAAATATCATATTATAATCGTGAAAAGGTCAATGAAGGCCATCTCTTTCCTCAAATTATTATCTTAGTACCAAGTTTCTTATTTTCCTGTGAATTTAAATAATATTTCAATTTATTTTTTAGTGAATTTGAATAATGTGTATTTATTTATTTATTATATCATCTAACTATTTCTGCAACTAAAAATAATAAATTTGTTTTATTTTTTCCAAATTTTTTAAATGTATTCACATATATGTTATCAATGTATCAATATGTATTAAAAACGTAAATCAATTATTTAAATATTTTCATATTTTTTTATATTTTTGTTTGAAAGAATTTTAAATGCTTTCACTTGAAAGGTTATAATAAGGTATATTATTGTAATTTTACTAATTTTAATTTAATCTGGAAATACCTTGTTTGTTAATAACATTTTTTGTATACAACATTTGAGAAAAATTTTAATTAAATAAAAATTATAAAATATAAACAAAATATTTTAATAAATTAATTTATTTATTAATTATTTAATAAAAATTAATTTGATTTATTCTTATTGGCTATATAATCTTTATTCAAACATTTATTATTATTATTCTTATTATTATTATTACTATATTTTTATTCTGGAAGAAAAGAAATAATTATAAATTATAAAAATTTCTTAGACAAAAATTTAAATATAATTATACTATATCATATGCAAACTTTTATTAGTATAGAAATTTTTGATTTCATATTTTTTTATAATTCTAAAAATATATTAAATTATTTTATAATGATTTAAAGCAGATAGAAAAATTCTTGTAGTAATAGTATTATTTGATATATATCGTGTATTAATTTAGTAGCATGTAATTTAAAATATTTATATTTACGTACATTTTACATAAAATACAAAATATTTTATTACCATCAAATTCTTTCCGTATACAATATTTAAATTGGTATTTTATGTGAAGAGAGTAAGAAAAATTAGTTTCAAATTTAATTAAAAATATTAATTAATTTAATTTCTATAATAATAATTGAATAAAATGTTTACAATATACATTACGAATAATTTTTTTATTCATTATAATAACATATTTCTACTTTATTATTATAATTTTTATTTCTATTTGAAACGGTAGAAAAAATATTTCTGGAAAACAATCCAAGTTTTTTTAAGATAATACTTTTTCTGATTAAGTATATTCTTTGCAGCAACTATTAAAAATTAAAAGTATATTTCTTATCTTATATTTAGTTTTAGCGCATATTCATTTAACTTTATTTAACTTATGATTTCGCCAAGCTGTAAAATCACAAACTTTTTTGATTAAAATTATTTTTGTAATTGTGAAGAAATTAAATTTTACACTTGCGTTTTTTTATTAACTTTTAAAATTGTTAAAATTATTTTATATTATTTAACTAATTAAATAAATTAATAATAAATACATTGTATTTTTGTAAAAATCTATTTTTATTGAACTTTATTACATGTATTTTAAAAATATAAACATTTTTTGAAGAGAGCTTTTTGGAATAAAGAATAATGAGTTTAGACAGTAAATTTAAAAATGTCATTTACTTCTACTTAAAATTTTTATGCGCTTCTGAACGAAACCGAATAATTTTGAAATCTATAATTCGAGAACTTAAGAAAATAAAAATAATAAGTTTGTTTTATTTGTTGCGCTTATGGAGATTTTTCATCAGACTTCGGAATAATTTTTCCGGCTTCCTCGCTTATTTTTTTCCCAACAGTATCCAAAAATTCTTGTCCCTTAACAAGTAATTCATCAAATTTTGGTTTAGCGTCATTAAAAGCTTTGCTGATACTGTCGCTTGCTGACTTGAATGCCTCCTCGATAGAGTTTGGTGTGCTAACTTCTGATCCTGACGTAAATGTTATCTAATTAAAAAAATTGAAAGCAAAATAAAATTATTATAATTATAAT
Organism: Platyscapa corneri; assembly: GCA_018907185.1. Lineage (NCBI taxonomy): Eukaryota > Metazoa > Arthropoda > Insecta > Hymenoptera > Agaonidae > Platyscapa > Platyscapa corneri. The sequence continues at coordinate 461,784 of JACCHW010000057.1, read as the reverse complement.
TAAAACAATAATAATTTTACTTGGAAACAACTAATAATATAAATATAGTTGGTATTAATATTATAATAAATTAATTTAAGAAATATAGAATTAAAATATATGTTTTTGTTAAAATACAAATATTATTTGTGTATTTTATTAGATAGTGTAATGAATAACTTTCTTTGTAATTGTCTTCTAAGTATTTGACATTTCTTTTTATTTTTTATTTTTTATTTATTAATTTTTATTTCTCCAAAATTTAGAATTCCGTATATATAATTTCGGTTTTATACCTATTTTTATTTTATGGTTAAAATAAAATTTAATTAGATACTATTTAGCGATACATATTCTGCGATATGAAAATTTTTTATTATTAAAATAACATTGTTTTAAGAGTATGTAGCAGAATAATTTAAGATATATTAATCGAAGTTCTAGGATTGCATTCTAGGTAATTCAATTACATTAAAAATAAATGAAAAAAAGGATCAATAACTTAAGACCTATCCTCAAATTATAAGAAATTTAAAAGTGATCTTATGGTAAAATATTATTATAAAATATATATAAACTATACTTTTCATATAGACCTTATATTAAAAAAATTTTTTAAATAAATAAAACAATTATACTCAAGTTCAGGATTAATCTTAGTATTAAGAAAGAATTATGAAAATTACGTGACTTTAAATTATTATAATTGTTGAATGTATAATTTGTAATAATAAAATTTAACATTAAAAATTTGATTCTATTTCTCAAATTTTATTTTTATGTACAAAAGTTATACATTGTAAAAATTGATCAACACGAAAAAATCAATGTAAATATATTAAAATATATTAAGAAAAGAAAAAGTTTTTTTATAAAGGTTTTTAAATGTAAAATCTATGCGAGTGTGTACATAAATCTGTTTTTATTAAATTATTTATTCATGAATTCCTTTATAATATAATGTATAATCTAATATACTGTACCATAGAATAATTTAAAGCGATGACTAAGTTATATGCTATTAATGAATAGAGGTTAAAAGAGATCGACAAAATAGTTTTTGTATTTCCTTTTAACTAGAAAAATAATTCAAGTATTTAATAATGAGTACGTAGAACATTTAATACTAAAAAATATTATTTAAATTTATTAATAAACGGAAGAAACTCAAATATAATTTATAATTTATGTTAGAATATAAAATATTTTTCAAGATGTAAATTAAATTTAAAAATATGCAATGTCTATATTCTTTATATTAAATTCATTAAAAATATTTCTAATTCAATAATTTAAATAAGGATAAAATCATATAACTTATTCAATAAACTATTAAATTAGTTCAAGTTAATATTTAAATATAGATTAAATTGAATAATTATTAAAATATAAATATAAATAAAATACAAAATTTATATAAAACGAAGAAAATAAATTATTATAGTTATACTTATGTACTTAGTACTTAAGAACAATATATTAATTTAAAAAATTATATTGAATAATATTAATAATTAACGAACTTTAAACTATTATCTTATAACTGGAATTATTATTCAATATTTATAAAACTACCATTAATTTTTGAATATGTCAAAAAATTAAATCTAAATAAATAATATAGAAGATATATAGTAATAATAAATTAAAATTAAATAAAATTTTTCGTTATATTTTATGTTATACATTTCATAAAAATTCTTTGTCTTTAAAACTTTAATAAAGTAAAATTTGAATAATGTTAAATGAAAAAAATAGAAAAAAGGAAAAAATAAATTCACAGAAATTATATATAGTCTATTGTATAATAAGTAACTTTTGTTTAATATTTCAATTATATAGCTGATAAAACTCAATCCAAATATTATGTTTGACGTCTTGTTTAGGTATTACCCTCACTTCTAACTAACCTGAGTGATGCAGATTACAGAGGCAAAGAAGAGGACGATCAAGAAGTAACGCGCCATCCTTGAGTTGAGATTTGAGATTTCGTAGGCTACAAATTTTTGTTGCAGCAGCTCCGATAGATCGTGTCAAACTGAGCTTCAATTATCCGAGTAAGAATAAGTCTTAATGTTAGAGATAAAGAGGCGATTATAGGATGCCGTAACTGCTACTGAGGTCGGAGGTCGGACGAAGACTAGCTTGAGGCGTTCTTGGCTGTTTCTGTCTCTCGATAATTCTATACTTCTATTAATTTACTCATAACCATTTCGATAAATGGATGTGTATAAAAAATATTAATTTACCATTACAATAGTTAAATTTTTCTTAAAATTCCACGAATACTCACGGATAATAAAAGAATACCTTCACTGTTCATTTTATTTAGCTATATTCAATCGTTATATGACTATCTGACCGGAAATATGACGTTTATGATGCGATGTTTACTGCATTTAATAGTCATAGTATTTTTTGTAGTATTTTTATGAAAACACTGCAGGCTATATCAAAATAAAGACAATAAGGAAAGTTCTCATTGAAAAATAAGGAAATAAATAATTTCCATTAATGCATTATATTTATTAATAATGATTAGAATGATTATAATTTTTGTAATAAAAACAACCTAACAGAGTTCGATTAAGTTTTTTTCAATTGAGAGTGAAATACAAATTATATCACTTAATTGTCAATTACTATAAATAACTAATTCAATGTATTGGATAATTATAATCTTAATCTTATTATTATTGGTTTCTGTAAATTTATCTCATATGTACATTTTCTAAATATTATAAGTTATTTTCTTGTTTTTTCGTTATTTCCTCATTATTCTTTGATATTATAGATTTTGAATATTGTTTTTAATTGTCTGTTATATATTTGTAATAAAAATACATGTAAATATGTAAAATTTATTAAATACATATTCTGACAGATACTTTATAATCCATTATTTGGCAGTAATATTTATTATATAGAAATTATAGTAATTTAAATATGACTATCAAATTTCAAATTAACTAAATTACCTTAAAAAAATTGAATTTGTAATCTTTGCTTAATCCTCAATATTTTTTAAATAAAATAATATAAATGTTAATTTAAGTAAATCATATTTAATTTAAATGGAAAAATGTGTTGTAATTTTTTAATGATTAATAAGAAATATTAAAGCATTAGATAAACATTTTAAAATTTTTTAATCATTTCAAGTTTATAAAAATCATGAACATAAAAATATTTCTCAATTGTATTTATTTTAATTTTAAGATAAGTTTATAAATTTTTTTAAAGAAATTGAACAGTGAATTGCTTTATTGTAATAAATTTACATTTTAACGAGGACGTAAGTTAAATAAATTATATTTTATTGTTTTTATCATTTTTTTAAATATTTTATAGTGTAGATAATTAGTTCTATTATATTTTTATTCTATGAAAATATTGAAATATAATAAGAAAATTAAAAATTGTTCATTTTTGTACATTATTTCATTATTTTATAATTTTCTTATATTAAAAAATAATTTCTAGTACTTTTTTTTATTTTTCAATGATATTATATAATTGACTTAGAAAGATTAATGTTTAATAAGAAAAATCAAATATATCTATTACATCTATAATTTATAATACAATAGAAATATATGCAATCTGTAATAGAAGCCAAACTGGCATCGAATTCATCAAATAATACAAGATATAAATTTAAAAAGATATAATTTCAATAAAATAAACATTTTTCTATAAATAATATATATACTGTACTTTATAATTATAAAAGATACCAAATATAATCTAACTTGTAAATTTAATATTTATTCTGCTGTAGTCTAGAAACCTTTGACAGAATGAATCATTGATATACATTATTGTTGGAATAAGATTACGTGTGCTAAGTTAAATATTTAATAATAATTTAATTGATTGAATATCATTATTAAATTGATGATTTATTGATTTCGTTGAAAAAAACAACAATAGTTTAAAAACTCTTTATCTTAGGCTATGTTAAATTTATTTATTTTCGTATTTTTAATATTTTGATTAATTTTTTGAATCTGTTGAAAACTTAAGTAAATGTTATTTAAGGCATTTTGATTTATATTTTCAGATTAAAAAATAAATAAAAAGGTAATTTTTTATTTCTTAGTATATTAAATTTTTATTATTGATTTATAATAAATATATCACATATAAAATAATTTTTAAAATGTAAAGAAAATTTTATTTCATTTTTTTATAGTATCAATTAGTAAACTTAATTTTTAATTAATTATAAGCAAGAGTTTATTCGCTGCATATTTTTATGAATTTAAAAATTATTGTAAGACAGTATTATTGCATTACTGAATACTAATCAAATATTTTTTTTATATTATTATATATTAATTTAATGTGTAATCGCAGTTAGTTGAATTAATGTAACACTCAATTAATATATTAATATATTATAATAATTTCAAAATTATTAATAGTAATTAATTTTATATTTTACTGATTAATTAATAATTATTTATTCAAAAATAACGCTTTTAAATTTATTTTAAAATCTAAATTTTTTTTATATTCTGTTTATATTTATAAAGTAATTAAAAAAATATTTATAAAATAAATAAATATATGTTTTAGTAAAAATATATAATTTTTTAATATTTATTATTTATGCACTTTCTTCACAAAATTAAAGCTTAATTCATTAGGGTAGAGAAAATTGGGCATAATAAATTTATACACATGCGATTTTCAAGACGTAAAATTACAATATATATTATTATAAGTTTTTTAAAAATTCCTTAAATTATTATCTCGACATATATTTCTCGTAATAAACGCATTCAAATATTAGGTGTTAATCAACTCTTAAATGCCCATATGTAATAATTTTTTTAAATCATGTTCTTGAGGATAAAAATCCATTTTTGAAATTAGATTTATTAACATACAATTTGGATAAGACAGGTTGCTCTGTTGTTTTTGTTAATGTCTGATGATATACTTCATTTTGACGTGCTTGTCTAGCTTTCAGTCTCTTAAGTTCGGACTTGTTAGAAAAGTGAAAAGTGTCCAGAACACCAAGGACAAATTCAAAAATCGGACGATGTTGGGATTGTTCACTACGTTGTTTGCGTATGGGCAATTCGATTGAGCCCGAATTTTCTGATTCTACCGATATCAATATTGGATCATTGACATTGTTACATTCAGCTTGGGATCTTGATAGCTGAATCAGCAACACCAAAAATACTATTTTCCGGTATACTGGATTCATTTTCTATTACTTAAATCTATGAATATAAAAATGATTGAATTAACAAAAAATATATATTTTATTTTTTATAATATGCGTAAGATAACGTATGTTTTTATTAAATCATTTTTTAAATTCATTTCATTTAGAAAAAAATGATTATAAAAATTTGTATTATAAAAGTTTTGTATTATATTTGCATTATAAAAAAATTAGTGTAAAAGTTTAATTGTTTATATTTAGATTAGGTTTAATACAAATTATACAAAATATAATTGAATTTTGTAGAATGGGAACTAAAAATTCTTCTTATTTATCATTTTTTAATATGCTTATTTTTAAATCATAAAATTAAATTTTCATTGAATTTATAAATAAAAGTATTTGTTTCATAGTTTCTCTAGAAAAAACTAAATTTTTATCAATGAAAAATAAAAGTAACATATATTTCATTTTTATAAGAAATTTTAATAAATAATAGTTGATATTACTTTGTAAGATTTCATAATATTTTAAATTTTTTATGTTTTTAAATTTTATTAAATAGGAAATTATTTAATTATAAATTGATTATTTATTGATTGCTACGCACAAAAAAAAAAATTAGAAATGACTAGTATCTAAATTTCTATTACAATTAAAATTTTTTTTTTCAATGAGTTTTGACGCAACACTGATCAAGTACTATATTTGAGCGGTTGACAACACTGTACGATTAAACTCGCAATGAGTCGATTGAGTTTATTGGATGCATGTTATTTTTGAATCTAGACCTTCAAGAATACATTTTACAACTTCAGCGCATTTCTTTTATTTAATATAAATGTGTGACTTTGACATAATATGCATCGGGTTTGTAAAATTCCTTTCAAAGTGTACAATATTTAAAGGTGAAACGTTGTATTTACCTTGAGCTACATTACTAAGTGGTGATCACCTGAAAAAGTATTTGCTGAATATATACAATTGTATGTTTTAGTAGACTTAGCTTTTTTAAATTCGGAATATTGTATGTACTACTTTCATAAAATCTTTATGAGAGTACGATATGATCTATATTAAAGTGGAATAAGTTCGTTGTGGACTGGATTATTTACTTTACTTATTAATTTTGAAATATGTTTAAATAGCAATATATTCTTTAAATAATATCATTGGTATCCATAATTCTTGGATTTTAAATTACTATTTTTTATAACTTTCTTTTTTTTTATTTCCAAAAATAATTCTGTAATTAATAAAATCTATCATAAACTATTTTTAATTTTTTAATTTTTAAAACAAGTGTACGTTTTTAACAATTATCTTTGTAATTTGAAAATTACTTAAAATTTTATTTATTGAATAAATATTCATTTATAAATATATTCTTTTAAAATTAATTAAAACTTTAAAATTTTATATTTAAATTCATATTATATAATTATATGAATAACGTATAAAATTATGTATAAGTATATTTTTCGCATTAAAAGTTATTTTTATAAAAATAATAAACATTAATCATGTGTTTGAATATTAACGTCAATTGGAAACTACAAATCTATGAATGAATAAATGAAATTAACTATATTAAGTAATACAATATGATTTTTACTATTTAGAATATGAATTATAGGACTTAGATAATAATGTTTTCATCAATTGTACATTGTGAATTTTCAATTTTATTTTCTTTTTTATGAGCAATGATAATTTAGTGAAAAAATTTCACTTAGATATAAATCACTAATTAATGTAAAGAATATTTTAATATATATTGTAATTACTTATTATACAAATTAATATTCTTTCATATGTATGTAACATCTAGAATCTCTTAAATTAAGTATTACTAATAAATAAGAAAAAATTAAATATAAACTATTATTAAATATACTTATAAAACGGTGTTATTTTAATAATATAATTATTATAGTTCTTTCTTCATATCAATACTACTAATATTTAACTTTTATTTTGAAATGATTTATTATTAAATCTAATTTTGTAAACTATCTTTTTATGATCTTAAAAATCAATTTCAGTAGAAAAAGCTACGATAATATTTGATGATATCATTTAAGTTTAATTAAATATATAATTTTAATTTTTTATGAAATCTTCACAACGTTTCATTATGAACAAGAGATTATGATATTAATAAAAAATTTACGTTTTATCCCAAAATAATATAATTGTAATTTTTCTGAATTAAGATTAAAAATTAAAACATATGTAAAATTGAAATAATTAGTATATTCTTTGAATGTAAGCAAACTAATACATTGTCTTTAATGCGATAAAATTTTTTTAATTTTTAATGAAAATGGTAAAAAGAAGAAAGAAATTTGATATATATTTTTTTGAATACTAATTTTTTTTATGGTAATAAGTTATAAGCTTACAGATAATAAAAACTTTAATTGAATAGAAAAACAATAAGTAATTTGTTTAGAAGAAAAAGAATCGGAAATATAAAAAAAGTATTGTGTATATATATTATACATGTATACTCAACTGGGCTTGGAATAATTTTTTTCTCTAATATTATATGAGTATTATTGTATATCTCACGACTTATTGTTCGTGTCTTATATAGGTATATTAAACATATTTTAGAGAACTATAAACTATGATAAAATGAGCTAAATATATTAATTCTAAACTGTTCTATAATTATTAATAAATTGGTTTATTATTTGATTACCTAAATACTTAATATGAATTAAAAATAACGTTATCTCATCATTATTTCTATTTTAAAAGCTTTTTAATATTTTAATTTGATAATTTGGGAAATGATAAAATTATTTATGCATAAAGGCATTATTTCTATTTCTAAATACATTGCATTCATACATACCATATATTATTAGTTTCAATCTGGGAAATTATAATTTATATACAAGTAATGTCATTAGATATATGAGTATAAAATAAATAAATAAATAAAAGAAATAAAATAAAAAATATTTAATTAAAATAAAAGTACTAATATAAATATAAATTTTATCAATTGTATATTGAGATGTAATTTAAATTTCCATTATTTGCTTTTATAAGTAGAGCAGATTAAATTTTCACTTTTATTGAGGTTATGGGTAGTTACGTTAATTGCTCAATATGATTTTATTATTAGACGATAATTCAATTCTCAATAAATAAGTTGATAAACTGTGATATAGCTGCAAAGATAACTAAGTTTATGTTTTAGCTTATGTAATTATGAAAGTATTTGCAAAAATATAATACAAGATTGTTAGTAATTTATTATTTATTAATAACATATCAGTATCTTAATAAATTTTAATTCAATCAAATTAATTACTAATAGATTTATTAAAAAAATAATAAAATACGAACCATTTTTAAAGTTAAGAAAAAATAAAAATTTCTTAGATAATTCTTAGTACACTACCATTTTATGAATAATATACTAAACTAAAATTTAAAAAAATGAAATGGTATTTAGTATCATATTATATATGAATTATTAACTAATTCTATAAGTGATATTTAGTTTTAGTAGTATAAATTGTTCATTTTGTATATTTTTTAATATTAAATTTATAAAAGAAAAATATTTAACATTTATTCTCAATACGAATTACATTTATAAAAATGTAGGTAAAAAATCTCCAACATTTAAAATGCAAATATAAAACAAAATTTTCTTTGAAGTTTTTGGATATTTTCTGATATTTAATAGAAATATGTAAATGAATAAATAAGTAAATATGAGATATCAATAATATTTTTATAATAAAAAAATTTTTCATTAGAATTTTTTAAGAATTAATAGGATAGTTTTTAAAACTTTATTTAGAATTATTTAGCATATTATTTAATTATTTAATGAATTAAGAAATATAAAAAATTTAGTAGATTACTATAATAATTTAGATAATTTGGTATAATATTAAAAGTATTATTGAAAATTTAACTGATAATAATGCTGAAGATTTTTTAATCTAAAAGAAAAAATTACTTTAATTTTCGAAGTTTTTGTATACATAATTATCTAATGCGTGAAATTTTATTTAATTTTGTATTTTACTCTGAAGATTATTAATTTTATAGATATTTTTTTAATGAATAACTTTATATTACATAAATAAATATTTATTTATACTCTTTAATTTTTTTCCTTCTCAATTTTAGATATTAGGTATAGTTTTCAAATATAATCAAATTTATAAAAATATAATTATTATACATTTAACAATTACGTATATTAAAAATTTTTAGTATTTCAGAAAAATAAAAATAAATATTAATTATATAGTTAATACAAGCTTATCTTAATTTCTTATATCAATTCAAACTTCAATTAACTTTATTAAATTTATTACATATATATATTTACTATTATTATATATTTATAACTTATTATTTATTATTTATTATAAAAGTTAATTTATTAATTTTATTTTTTATTTTTGGTCTTATGTGGCGTTTCTAATTTACGTCCTTTTACTTATTGTGAAATATTTATTATTTTTATAAAAATATTCTCTTTATTTTTTTCATCTGTACTGACATAAAAAAAAGCTTTCTTTTTATTTTACTACGTTATCTGAAAATGTATGAATAAAATTTAAAAAATTAAAAAAAAATATTTTAATATTACTTTACGGTTTTAAGAAATTAAATATTTAACAGATTAATATTTTCTGACTTAATAAATTCTATTTTCTTTTTTATCATTCTTCATTACAGTAAAATCGTAGTCTCTATACAATTATGTTATCTATACAATTTTAATTTTTTTATGTAGATAATTATTTATATGTTTGTTTACTACATTAACTAATCAATAATTTATTAAGTTGAAACTCTTTTTTATATTACGTATACTAATAACGTATACTAAATAATTATTAATTATTTATTTTATTATATTCTGTAAATTCATATTAAATAATTTTGTAAAACTATTTAGATCTCGTTAATTTGTTTGTTAGAAACTTTTTTTTTTATAATTTAATATATAATTACTTTTTTTTTATTTTTTATTATTATATTGTAAATTCTATTAAAATGTTTATACTTCATTTTTACCTATATATAATACATTTTATTTATAAATAATTGTTTTAATACAATAATACATATTTGATTTTCTCCTTATTCTACTTTTGCATTAAAAATTTTCTTTTTTTTAAACATTTTTTTGAGTTAATATCATTTTTTTATGTATCAGTTTCAAGTATTAATTCTAATTTTAATTCTTTTAATTTTATGGAATTTACTAATTTTCTTTATTTTTTTCATATTTTATTTCTTTCATCAGTGATAAAATAATATTGAATCATTGTATTCTTAATTAATTATTATTGAATTTTAGTTTATATGTATTGAATTACTAATATAAATTTTTATTGGGTTTTCTGAATCTTGATTGTTTATTTTTTTTATTCTTTTATATAGAGAGTATAACTTTATATAACTTATATATACATATACGTTACAAAGTCTATAACGTCAAACAGAATTATTAAAATAATGTATTCGTCAGTTTCTTTGTACTCTTATCACAAAATAATGTAGTTTAAATATGAGTGTATTACTTTTGTAGATATTAAAATTTTTTTTAAATTATACTTATAAATACGTAATTCAAAAATTACGCTTATAAAAAATAACATAAGTTAATCATTTGAAAATATTATATCTTATGATTTTATATTATATAAGGAAATTAAAACTGAGAAATAAAAAAATTGCTATTGTTATGATATATTTTAAAGTTATATACACATAAAAATATAGTAATTTTAATTTAAACTATTAAAAAATTAATATTAATTTAATTAATAAAAAAACCTAAAGGAATTTCAGTTACAATTTATTAACAAAATTTTTTTTCCCTGTTGTAATTCTATTTTATTTAAAAACAAAGTTCTACGTTATAACATTAATTTATCTTATAACGAATAATATTAAATTTAGAAATCAAAATATTAATTTTTAAGAAAATAATAAATATATGTGTAACACTATTTTTTCTAACTAATATATTTTTTATTATAACCTAAATACATTCGAAAAATATATTGTTAGTTATACGAAAATAGTTATTCTTTGCAGAATTTTAGATATCATATATTTAACATATATATTTCCAAATAAAATATAAAATTTATTCAATAATTATAATAATTAAGAAAATATAAAAATACTTTTTAATATTGATTCATTTAATATCATATACAGAAAGTATTATTAAATAAGCATATGTAATATTTTAAAAGAATGTATTAACTATAAATTAAGAAAAATAATTCCGTCAATAAAATTAACATAACCTACTAAAATATTATACTAACAATTTTTTCCTTGTAACATAATCTTAATATCCATTCAATTTTTGTATAAAATATAAATCAATAGTATCAATAATATATGTTTAAGTGATAAAAAAGGATTTTTATTTTATTATGAACTGATTTTAAAGAAGATATCAAATAACTTGTAAAATAACTTAATTTATGAATAATAATTAAAAAATAAATTATGATTTAACATAATGAAATATAGTTGAAAAAATCTAAATTAAATAAAAGATTATTATTAATAAAGTTTTTAATTATAATTAAAAATAAAATATATTTATTATACTTATATATATTACATTATATAATATATTTACTCGAAAATTCAAAGAAATGTATTTTAATAGATTTAATAAAAATTTTTAAATTTAAGAAAAATTTCAAAACATGTGCTTAATATATTATTAAAGCATTAATAATTAATATACGAGGTTTTTAAATTTATTAATAGCTATAAATTTTTTCGAAAGATATGAATTAGAAAATAATTATAAATATTAATTGATAAATTATGTTTGGAAATAAGTATGTTGATATTATAAATATAAATGGAGAGAATCAAATACAAACATAAATTTTTAACGTTTCCGTTTTTTGGTTTAGATAGAATAGACGAATTGAAATAATTTGAAATAAATATTATTATAAAGATTAAAAAATTTCTATAAATTTCATATTTAATTTCAATTTCAAATTAATAGAATTAATTAAATAAAAATATATTTCACGGTTTTTCTATAACAATGAACATTTTACAATTTGATTTTATGATTTTATATGAAATTGTTTCTTATACTCGGATACATCAAGTTATTTTAAGGCGATATTCATGAATTAATATAATTTCGATAAAATTCGAATTCGTAATGAGTAGTACTTAGTCTTATAGAGCAAAGATATGAATCGTTTGTTTCATGATCAGAATAAAAGTGACGTAAGTGAATGATTCTCATATCAGATGTAAGAAGAAATAATAAATTATCGAAGGGATAATAGAAAATAAAAGGGAATAAATATTCCGCACTTGACATTCTTGCAGGTTGTTGATATTAAAATTTGTAAATAATATTAATAAATATGTTCAAAGAAAAAAGCATAGACATATTTATATTAATAATCAACTTATGTTAAGTAGTTCTTAAATATTTATTTCTTATAAAATCTTGAATTGACATTGTAAATTAAGTTATAATGTATCTTAACGGTAGGTACAACTTTAAGTGTTTAGTTTCTATGTTGAGTTTTTTGTCATGGAAATTGTACTAGTTTTTGTCATTTTCAATAGGGAATCATAAGGAATAAGTATAGTAGTATTGAATAATGAAAAATATATATAATGTATATTGAGACCGCTTGGTGCACAAGTGAGTAATAAATACGAAAATACAATTAAAGGGGTAATGCGTTTGATCTATAAAGTATTCCATGTAATGATTAACTTTTTTATTTTTTTAAAGTCAAATTTTATCTGTTTCATTGATATCGAGCTAATTTTCATTCTTCCAAAGCACGAGAATGATTCACCAGCCTTTTAGGCTAAAAGTCTTACTACTGCCATCAGCTTTATCGTTTTGAGTGAAGTTTGACACATGAATATGTGATCAGCCATGCCAAATGGATTTTCCTTCTTTTCTTTCTTTTACTCGAGGAAAGCTCACGATGAAGGGAATAGAGTAAGCATGCGTTACATTATTATATTTAGATACACGTCACTTTTATTTATAATTTGTAATTTAATACATTTTGTATCAAATTTACTTTTTTCAATGACATTACTATAAATATATTGAATATATTGAAATATGAAATTGAATTGTCATATTTTGAAAGAATATTTTTTATTTGTATAATATTTATAATATTTTATTTAATCTCAATAAAATGTCAGGAATTTGGGTTTAAGGAAATTTAAACTTTTAAATTTACAATCTAGTTTTTATTATTGTTGTAAACTTTTATTATTTTTATATAAAAATTACTTATGAAATAAATAAATAAATTAATAAACCAACCTATTTAATACTAGTTGTTTTTAAATATTTTAAAACAAATTTTTCACGGTACAATAATATTTGTGGAAACCTGTTGAAGTATATTTTGAAGTTCTCCATCTTTACAATCCTTACTAGAAATAATCCAATTATGATTTCCTTGTAATGGTAAGGATTCTCGATTATTTCTTTTAATTAGATTAAATGAAATAGGACTTTTAAAATCTATAACCTTTCCAACTAAAGCTCTTTGATTGTTTAGAGCGATTGTGATCACGTCACCGGGTAAAACAATTCCTCCATTAATTGCTGCAGAAATTTTATCACGTGGTAATGCTAAAAAAATTTGATCATCTCTTTGGATGTCAGTTCGACTTGTAGGTCCATATAAAAATACATTTTGCAATATAGAGTTGAAGACGGCCCATCAGTTCCATGTGCAATTGATTGTGGTGGAACAATTAATGTTGCACTTGCAGTTGAAGATGGAACATACAGTGTGTCTATTTTTTGTTGATTTTGTAAAGTTAACTGCGAGACTGCTGAAGATAAAGAGTTTGCAACGATTGAAGCAGAATTTGCCATAGAAATTACAGAATTAGCAATAACCGAAGTAACTGATTCTGGTGTAAAAGATGTAGATTTCGATAAAGAATTAGTTTTAGTTCGAAGTTTTTGTAAAGGAACACCAACGGATTCTTCAGAATTAACTTTATCAATAATGGTAGAGTATTCTGCTTGCAAAGAATTGGATTTCTTAGGATCATTAGTGATTTTATTATTCAAATAATGTTGTGTGTTATATAATTGTGAATTTGAATTTAATAGTGAATCAACTGTGGCTACTGAATTTGCAAGTGTAGATACTGCATCATTAAAAATATCTGATTGATTAATTTTTACTTTGTGAGTTATATTTTGAGATGATTCAGGTATGAGCAAAGAGGAGGGCGTTCCTGCAAATACATTAAGCATTGAAGTAGCTGTATTTGTAATTTGTTGCAAAGGTTGTTCTTTATTCAATGACTTTGGAGTGATAAATGCAGACGCTTCATTTATCGTATCTCCTACTGTAGGAACTGTGATTCCAAAAGTCTTTATAGGAAATTCCTTTTTTTTCGAATCAGATGCAATCAAGGAAGAAGCTTCTGATATAATATCTGCTACAGTGGATGCAGTAGATCCAAGTGTTTCTAAAGTTGATTTATTATTTAATGTATCAGGAGCAATTAAAGATGAAATTATATTTAATGCATCGCCGACAACAGAAGTTGTAGATCCAAGCCTATCTGAAGGTGAATAATTTTGTACTTGTAATTCTTCAAATTGATCGTTTTCTAATAAACCACTATATAAATTATGCGTAGAATTAATTGGATTTACAATTTGTGTAGTACCATCAGAAAATTGATTTTCTATAGATACACGAGGGTGTTCAGTTTTAAAATCAGCGTTGAAATATCTATTTGGCCAAGAAAAGTTAGATATTTGTAATTGAGATAACGGATATCTAGTTTCTATAGAAGAATTTATATCCTTAGACAATGAAGGAATATTAAGGTAAATATTTTGAGATGGAACATCAGAATTTTCACCTTCAAAAGATTTGAAAGTTACATATTCTGAGGAAGTTTGAGTATTATTTATACCTTCAGTAGAAGTATCTGATAATTTAGTTTTAAAAGTATTATACAAATGTCTATTTTGATTTAAAGGGTCAATATTTTCAGTTGGTAAAATTTTTTCAGGTTTTTTCATATGTAATATAGTACTATGATATTGATTTTTAAAATAGCTATTTTGATCTAAATCTTTAAAAGCAATATTAGAATTTCTATTTTGAGGAAGTACATTATTGCTTGCGTCTGATATAATATTATCATTATTTTTACCTGCAATGTTAGTATAAATATTATTACTACGTGATAATACGTTGGTGTAATCTTTTTGTGAAGAAGTATTTTTATCTATATTCAATTTTATTTTATTAGGATATATATTTTCAGAAGCTGTTGAAGAATAGCTACTTTCATATTTATGGTTTTCGTTTACCGGTCTGAAAGATTCATTAATACTGTTATCTCTTATAGGAATATAATAACTTTTATTTCGAGATAGAGTATTAGAGTTTCTATTTTTTAAAGTTAAATTAGAATTTATATTTTGTATATTAGAATTAAAATTTTCATTTTTTAAATGAATATGAGGGTATTCAAAATTATATGGGTTATTATTTTCATTTTTTAAATTACTTTTAGAAAACTTGTCTTGAATTGGTGTACTAAAAAATTTATTTTGATATGATAAATCGAGTTTTTTATTTTGTAAAGAATTATCTTCATTTTTTAAATCAGAAAAAAAATTCGAATTTTGAATTTGTGGAACAATACTAATATTTTTATTTTGTAAAAGTTTTTCGGGTTTAATATTTGGTGTTGGAATATTAGGATATATAGTTTCAGAGCTTTTATACGGTAATTTATTTTTATATATATTATTTGGATTTAAACCTTGTAAAGAAGCATCATTATGTACATATTGCAAAGGAACACTCGAGTATGTATGGTGTGATGAATTACTATTATAATCACTTATAGGTAGAGTATTTTCTTTAATATTTTGAAAAGATATATCTGTCCCTGTACTTGGATTAAAATTATGTGATGAATCGCTATTATAATCATTTAAAGGTAAAATATTTTCTTTTCTAAATTTAGAAGATACATCTGTCCGAATAGGTGGACTTAAAGATGTGAAATATTCATGTTTACTACTATTTGGATGTAAATTTTTTGGTGAAGTATTTGATTCTTCGGAATGCTGTATAATATCAAAATTTGTACTATGAAAAGGAATATGATTTTTATTTTGTGAAGAACTATCTAAATTTTCATTTTCAGTATTAAAATATTTAGAGTCAAATTTAGAATCTGAATATTTATTTTTTAAAAGAGCATTAGATATCAAATCTTGTGAAACATTGTCTAAATTTATAGGTTGCAAAGAATTTTTAAGATGATCATCTTGTGAATCAATATTAGTATTTTCAATTTCTGAAATTTTAATATTTTTATCATGCGGAAGACTATTAAGATTTTGGCCTTGTATAGGATTATTAATGTAACCGTTAGTAGTAACAACAGACTTGGAATTATTATTATGTAGTGAATTATTAGTAATACTTTCAGATAGATTATTCTGATTCTTACTTTGTTTAGAATTATTTAAGTTTTCATTTTGAAAGGGTGTATTAGTGATTCCAGCCTGCCAATTAATATTAGAATATTTATTTAAATATGGTGAAGTTTGATTATTTACATAATTTTCATTTAATATAGGTTTATTAGAATTTCCAAGCTGCCAAGGAATACTAAAAGTTTTGCTTTGAGAATGAGTATTATGTGCAGATGGTATTACAAAATTTTTTTGTAGTAAAGGAAAGTTGGGGTTTTTTTCTTTCCATGTTATATTAGAATATATGCTTTCCCAAGGTACCTTAGAATATTCATCTCGCTCAGAAGCAATAGATGCTATAGGTTTAAAAGGAAAGTTAAAGGTTATACCTTGAGATGAAATGTCAGGATTTTCATTTTGAAAGGTCTTAGTATTTTTACTAAGGCGAGGAACATTAGTTTTTCCAAACTTCCATGAAGCAACTGAATCTTTCTTGTGTAAAGAGTTATCTAGATTTACATTTGGCATTATACTATGAAGATATTGATCTTGAGATAAAGTTTTGTAATTCTTCTCATGCCAAGAAACATTACTATTTTCATTATGTGAATCAATATTAAAATATTCCTTTTCAGAAGGGGTTCTAAAATTTTTATTTTGTACGATATCATATGATATATCATTTACAATTTTCGGATTAGTATTAGTCATTCCATTTTTGTTATCGATATTAAAATATGTATTTTCAACTGGAAAATTCAAATTATTAGCTTGTTGAGAATTTTGTGATTTCATATTGAGATTTTTACTTTCTAATAAATTTTTAGAATTTTCATTCTGCCAAACAAAGTTAGATCTTTCACTAGAGAGATCAATATTAGAATTAATGTTTTTAGGCTGAATGCTAAGATTTGAATTTTTTGAGGTAAGACTAGGAAATTTACTTTTCTGAGCAATATTTACGTCATTCCCAAGTAATGCAAGATTAAAATAGTTTTGTGATAAACTAAAATTATCAGGATATTTATTCGGAGATAAAGCTTTGTATTCATTTTGCGTAAGAATATTAGGATTGTCAGTATTCCAATGTGTATTAACCCCTACTCCTTGAGAGTACACGTTTGAATGTTCAAATTTAGATAAATTTGAATTTTGAGAATTTAAATTTTCAGGATCAACATTTAAGTTCATAACTTGACAATCATTATTAGAATACCCAGTTAAATTAGGAGAGGTAGAGTTTTCTGTTTTTAAAATATTATTAAAATATTCATTTTTAAATGTAATATTGGGCATGATATTTTGTGAAAGTACATTAAACTTTCGATTATACCATGGAATTTTATTATGTGATGAAAAAGTAGGATGTTTACTTAATAGCTGGGTATTACTAGTTCTACTTTGCGTTGGAGTAATATAATTGTTGCCTTGCCAAAATAAGTTAGGATATTGACTTTGCCAAGAAGTATAGTAATTTTCATTTTGAGAATTATAATATTCAGTTTGTGATGGAATATTAGAATTAGTACGTAACCAACCTAGGTTTGGATATTTGTTTTTCCAAGAACCGTTTGATTGTTTAATGTGTAATGGAACATTTTCATACGTATTTTTAGACAGTATATTGGAATATTCGTTCGATGGAGAACTATTTGCATACCAACTTTGAATTTGGTCTGAGTTATATCGATCAGATTCATTATAATTATTATTTTGTTCAGGAAATTTTGAGAAATGTAATGGTATCTCAGAATTTATACTTGCAAAACTATTATTGGGAAATAATTGGTCTAATGTAGATTTTAGAGAATTTATTGAGGGTGAAATAACTGAAATAATTTGTCCTGTAGGATTAGATAAGCTTGATGTTATGGACTGATTTGGAATTATAGATTGAGTTTGGTACACTTTTGAAGTTGGAGGAACATTAATTTGCAGTATTTGTGCGCTTGTTCTATTCGGTTGATTAATGTAGTGAAGTGACCGTGAATTTGGACATCTCATACATTTGGATTCAGCAGATCTTTGTATAACATGTTTGGGGATTAAGAAACTATCAAATTTGGAGTTTCTTTTTGAAAATTCTAATCCCATAGATTTTTTATGTTCATTTGTTTTATGAAAGCAAGATGATTTTTTTGTAAGTAGTGGTTGATCAGTTTTTAGATTAGATAATTTTGATGCAAATGGTATATTTGTTTTGATAATTGGTGCAATACAGGGTTCAGAAGATGATGAAAAATATGATTTTGATTCAAATGGATATTGTGGTTTTTGCATGGGTAAAGAATATAATTCTGGTAAAGTTGCAGCAAATAATTCTGGTTTTACCGAAATAATTGAAGTATTTGCTTCGGTTGGAACATACAATTCTGGTATGGATAGATTAATTGGTTTTAGCACAGACGAAATACCTGATTCTGGCGTAGGCGAAGCACATGTTTCTGATATAGACGGAGCAAGTGATTCTAGTGTAGTTGGAATATGCGATTCTGGTATAGGTGAAATATATGGTTCTGCAGTAGGTTGAATGCATGGATTGGACGTAGAAGAAATATATTGTTCTTGAACTGTTAGGTTGTAGAGCGGTAGCGCAGAATCTGTTGATATTACTGATAATAGATATGGTTCGGTTATTGATTTTAAATTCGGCTGTGATTCTAATTTCGATTCAATTGCAGAATTAGAAGATTTAGAATTAAAAAGAGAAAGAAGTCTTGATACTTTTGATTTTAATAAATCCTGTTTCGACACAGAAGATTTATGTATTGTTGTCGGCAAAATTTTAGGTTTGGTATTTTCATCAAATAAATCAGCAGATTTCATTTCTGTATTTATTGTTGTACCTGATGATTGTAGCTTATTGATTGATAAATTAGGGTTCAAAGTAATTAGTGTTGGTGATTTAATAGATGACAATAATTTAGCAATCGGCAATTCAGTTTCTGATTCTGTACATAAAATGGATGAAATTGTAGGTGTATTAGATTTTGAAGAGATACTTGATAATTTATCTATATTTTTTTCTAAAAATAATGGTACTGTTTCTGGCTTTTCGAAATACTTTGAGTAATTGATATAATAAGGATAGTTATTTTGAGATGGGAAACCTGAATTACTTGAATGGTTTTGATGCCTGATATATTCTGAAGAATCAAAATGATCAGAATAATTTAAAGAGTCATAATTTCCATTATATCCGAAAGAACTAGAAGTATCATAATAATTTGGATAATTATTACTTAGATGTATAGAATTACTTGCGGAATTTGAATTTTCAGAATAATTTGGATATTTGTTACTAAACTGGGGAAAAGTACTTTCATGAAAATCGTTCACAGGAGCTAAATTTCTGAATGTATTTGGAGAAAGTGGTATTGATGTCGAATGTAAAGAGGAAGCTGAATGTTGATTTGTACTTGGATTATTAACAGCATTCAAATATGTAATTAAACCTGTACGTAAAGCTGAAGGTGATAATGGAGTAGAAACTTTGGATACAAGTAAAGTTGATGTAGGACTTAAAGGCAAATCTACAACTGAGTCTGCTTCTATAATCGAAGTTGAATTTAAAGTTTTTTTTGATGGTAGATTCAACGTTGAGGTTTTAGTTGAATTTGAAATCAGTATTGAAGAGGAATTTGATATTATCGATGGATTTAAAGCTGGATTTATAACTAAATTTGATAGTGGAATTAAATATGAAGATGAAGGTGTAGTTAATGGTAAATTAGAAACTGATGGTGCAGCTAATTGTCTAGTCAAAGTTATATCTGGAACTAAATTAATTTGTGAAGTCGAAGCAATATCGGTATCTGATATTTGTGGTGAATTTGAAGTTGAAGTTATGGTAAAAACTGGAGTTGAAACTAAATCTGTAACTGAATTAAATTTTGAATTTAAAACTGAAGGTGATAGTGATGTTAGCACTGTAGATGGATCTGAATTTGAAGAAGCAGTAAGAGTTGAAACTAGATCTAGAGGCAAAGATTGTGTCAGGGCTGGTTCTAAGCTTAATGCTGAAGCTGGAAGTGCCACGGGCATTGTATTTGGCATTGTTAAAATCATAGTGTTTGGAACTTCATTTAACGAACATTATTATCACAGTTTGGATCGTTACATTTTCGATTTTCACAAGACTTTTTTTCTTGCCAACATTGTAACTTTTTGTTGATTTTTTCCAGAATTTTATTTTTACCAAGTGGTTGTTTTTCATTATTTTGTTTTTGTTGATAGTCCCGTTCTTCAGAATTAATTTTTTGCAATAGCCCAAAAATATTCTGTAATGAGTCTTTTAATTTATCAACTGAATCTGACATTTCTGAATATGGCATTGAAGATTGTAATATTTCAGGAATTTGCGTAATCTGTTCTGGATTTTCTATAAGATTTTGAATTAAAATTGGTGCACTTTCCATAAAATTAGGATTTTGACAAGTTGAAGGAGTAGAGTTTTTAGGAGGACCAACTGAAAAGCTATCTCTTATATTGATGCAAGCAGTTTTAAATTGATTAAGTATATTCTGTAATTCAGTTGTAGCATCGTCGATACATTTACATATTTCATCTTGTTGTGATCGTGTAGCAGTTGATGGCATAAACTGTTTAATTATTTGGCTAATAGGTGAACGTGAAACTGCAGTTTTTACGGGTGAAATTGGCCAAGGTGACAGACTTTTTGATTTCGAAGGATTTTCGTCAATCTGAAAAACATCAATTGATAAAAGTCCGAGAAATGATCGAACAGTCAAATAACTGTTGCTCTATACGGTTCCAAAAACAAGAACTATACAATGCATTAGCTATATTTGTATTAGGAATTCGCTATTTTTATCTTCTTCGATCGAATGTATAAGTATGTCGGGAAGATCATGATGCATTGTTAAAATAATATGAAAATAATTTAGATGCTTCTCGTTAGAACCATAACCGATCGAAAAAGTATCTCGAAATTTTCTTGTTTTTAACATCTTTAAATTTTTCACAAGAATGCTTACGTGTCTTTTTTCCGGATGCCAAATTTGGTAATGAGTTTGTTCCATTATTGGAGAATGAAGTCGATGTGTTGAATCAATAGCAGCAACATATTCACTATTTTTAGAACTCACATCTTTTTGTATTAAGTGATCAGGATTTCTATATTCTCTGCTATCTGGATAGGAGTGACAAGAATGCCACACTAAAAATGCGAGCGTTATCAAGATCCATATTGTGAATGATGAGTTAAAATTCCTCATCGTTGACCAGAAGAAACTTGTATTTCAAAAAAATGTGCTTACTTTATATACTTTATGTAGTGTTAGATAGGAAGCAGATATGTCACGCGAAACGTGCACTCGATCAACAACACTGGTAGACAATTATCGCGATAATAATATATAAACTGATTATCAGTTTGATTAATATGTTCATCTGTAATTTTACATGAAATTCGGTCAGATGAATTTATTATCAATGTATAAACATGTCTATAAATTTCCGCATTACTTTTTTCATTTATATATTCATTTATTTTGAAATTTTTTAAACTTTTTGATTCTTAATAATGTGTTTAATTGATTATTGTATGATATAAAATACATAAAAAAATTTCATACATATTAACATATTTTTATTTGATAACTATATTTTGGTTTGTGCATTGAACGAAAATATAAACGTCTAACAATATAAGAACATTTTATTTTATAAATATTGCTAATATTATTATTGATTATATTATATTTATTTACTTTTTATTAATAACAAACTATTTTATTTTTATATATTTCCCAAACTTTAAAATTGCGAAGCAAGTTTATTATTTAATGGCTTCTCAATCAATTAGCGCAATAACTAAAATAAAATTTATTCAAATAAATCACAGAAATATAATGTTAATTTATTTGTTAATAAAATTTATACAGAAGATTTATTGAATATTTGAATTTGATAGTTATTAATTTATTTTTGGTTTATTATTTGAAAAAATTCCAAATCACATAATGTTCGGGAGAATTTTAATTAAATATAGTTTATAGATAAATTTTTTCCTTCATTAGTTGATTAAAAAAAAAATGATAATTAAACAATATAATTTGAAGTGATTAAACGACCTTTATAAACAATCCAAATTTTCCGAATAATTTTCATTATGTGTAGCTAATTAATTAGATTATAATATTGAATGAAAAATAAGTAGTTTAATTTTAATTTACAATTAAATTTGTAATTAAAAATATAATGTTTTATAAGTAAATGTCAATTTGGATATATTCAATTAATTAGTAAGTATTTTTAGAATATAGAAAAAATTAAATATAAATAACATATTATTTGTATAACTAATAATATACTAACCACAATGTCAGAATTTATTTGTTAATTAATCAATATGTGTTTAAATACAAACAGAAATATTTTGAAAACCGGATAATAAAAATTTTTTTTAATTAAAAATTGGAATAGATTTGATACATAAAATTGACGAATCTATTATTAATATGATAATAGTTTATTATATAATAATAATGTATGTAATAAAATTTAATTTATTAAACAAATTAATGAAGGTATAACAAAAAAAGTACTACAGTTATGAATATTATTATTTTTGACTGACTTTAGTCTTTCAAGTAGATTTCGATATAATCAAAATTATTATTTAAATTAAACAAAAACTAATATTTTGTATTAAAAATTCATGTGTAAATTAAAATATTAGAATAGTATTTTAAGCTAATATGTAATTAACAATATCAAAGTAAATATACTTCATTTTTCTTATATTTAATAATAAAGAGATAACATATGAATATTTTGAAAAAGTGACAAAAAACAGCATTAATTCATATTATATGTATACCTATATTATATAATACAAACAAAAATTAATCTAGAATAAATCTATTTTTTATTGTGTTTTAATTAATAAAAAAATGTTTATGCCATTGAATCATTTATTATTATGTTTTTAAATAGTATAAAAAGTTCAATATGCGTTTTAGTGCAAGCAAAATTTTTAATTTATACGAGAAATGAGAATTTAATATTTTTTAGAAATGTATGCTTTTTATATAATTATAGGAAAAAATATAATTATATATTTTCAATAGTTTTGTAAAACTTTAATAACAATATACTAAACATTTTTATTTGCTATAAAATCTGCAGTGGTAACGTATTTATAATATTTTAAACAAATTAAAATATATTCATAGTCTAATAGCTAAAATCTAAGTATTTCGAAACATTGTCTTTATAAGAATAATTATATATATGACAAAACATGCTTATTGAATTAATAGCGAAAGAATCTAAGACTACCTTTTGCATTATCAAAAGCTAATGTAATAAATATTAATATTCAATTACATTATTGTATTTAATTAAAAAAATACGTAAAAAATTATTTACATGAATTCATTTCGCAATATGTATGCATAAAGTTAAATGAGAAAAATATATGTAATTATCATTAGTAGTATACTTATTAAAAATATAATAATCAATTTTTGAACTACTATATTACGGATATAATAGTATAAAATAAATTAGTTAGAAATAGTATAAAGGAATAAATAACATATTTTTAAATTTATGAAAATATAAGGCGAAAATAATTTATAAAATACAAGGCGAACCTAATTTCATTTTATAGAAACATTATGTTAGCATTATACTTTATTTTTTTTAAATTTTAATTCCACTTCAAACTTATAAAATTCATAATATTTTAGTAAAACCAATTATATTTTTTTCACAGGTTATTGTATTGATATATTACAGTTGATTGATCAGACCATTGTAATAGTTTCAAAATAAAACTTTAATAAAATATTCTTTAAATAAAACAATCTTGATTACAAAATAAATATATATCATACAGTATATGTGATAGATCTTATAAAACAAATTTTTTAAATATTTTTTTAATTATTGCGCTTGTGTTGATAAGAAAATACATTTCTTTTAAAATATAAAAATATTATCAAATTTTTATTAACTAATATGAACCTATAAAAAAAGTTGTCATTCAAAACAAGATTATCTAAAATTGCTATTTAAATGTTCTATGTATCTATTAGCAAACGGAAAACAATATTTTTTAAAGTAAATTTTTAACTTTTAAAAAATTTTAATTATTTATTTTTAACATTAATTTATTATATTAGGCCCATGGATTTAATGCTTTGTGGTATCTGCAAGTGAGATTGATCTGTCATATTTACAATACATGAGCTCGTTAACAATAATATGACATCATAATTCTATATTAGTACTCAGTTACTTTTTATTTCCATCATCTTAAGAAATCCATCATAGAAAATGTAAGCTGCATTATTAGTAGTTATGTATAGTATTATTATTTTTGTTTGTAAAACAGTTGCGTGGTGCATTGTAACTTTTAATGCTATTTTGTCTTTAAACTCTGAAATAACGATCAAATAATTTATTACTGATGGAAGAACAAAATTAAAAAATGTTTTTATAGAAAAATTAAAAATTAATATTATAATTATTAATTAGATCTTAAAAGATTTTTTATGTGAATAATTTCTAAGTTATTATTAATTTTACAAAACCTTTAATTCGATGAATTTAAAAAATAATTAATATTTTTATTAATCCTTTGTTTCATAGGAGTCATATAATCCATTAAAGAAACTAATGAAGAAAAATATTTTCATAATATTTTGGTAGTCATCAGTTTAGGTTGAGTTTCTAAATTAAAATTATATAAATTATTATTATAAAATATCTATAATTATGCATTTAAAAAAGAAAAATTAAAAGTTTCATTGGATTTTATTTTTTTCCTATGCACATACATAGCGTCTACTCATGTTATAATGAGAATAAATAGTGTTGATTATTACTATATATTCATTTTTATTAATAATTAATCATCATAGGTTTCCTAAGTATAAAAATAAGTAAATTTTCATTCATTAATGTATAATACATTAAAATTTTTTTGTAATAATAAAATCTATTATTTTAATTTATAATTTTAATTTAAATATTATTAATAAAATATATGAATATACTTCAAAATAAATAAATTTTATGCAAAATAAATTAAAACAATTGAAATAATTTTATATAATTATAATATTAAATTGTTTCATTACAATGGAAAAAATAGTTAAAAATTATAAGGAAATTATGAAAATTGATTATAATGCGAAATAACTACTAAATTCTACTAAAATATAATGGTATAACAATCAAAAAATTATTTCTTATCTCAATTTTGTTAATATATTAGAGTTTATTGAAGTATTTTTTAATACTTTCTGAATACATAACCTAAAATCTAAAAAAAAACAAATATATATCTATTAAAAAATACTTTTGTTTTAATAAATAATTTTTTTTAAATTATTTTATTTTAACTAATTTTTTCAAAAAGTCCGAAAATTCCGGGAAGTTGTTTAAAAATTGTTGTCTTTTTTGTTTTATGAGTATGATAGTTATTTCTCTTATTTTTTTCGTAAAATCTTATTCATCGCTAAATATGTCTACATCGGTCTGTTTCAAATTGTTATTTTTGTTTTTCAAAAGCATAATACTATGGTAGAAGAGAATAAACAAGTAGTAAATGTTGCAACATTGTTAAAGCTTTACTTTTGTATTTAAGAAATTAATAAATACAGTTTTTAGTATTCTAATTGCTATGTAATCAAAATTATCATACATAATTTTAAATAATTTGACATAAATTTTTAAATATCTTAGATATTAATAAATATTTGATTTTTATTTAACATGTATCTAATTGTTAACACTGTAAAAAATTATAATCAATATTTTATGACATTAAATAATAGTAGATAATATAATTATCTTCGCATTTTGATTATAAAAGGTTAAGACAATTTAATATATAAAATATTTAATATATAAATATATAAATAATGTATGCTTAGCTTACATTATTTCTTTAAGTTTATAATATTCTGCATTAAAAAATAATTACAAGAGGTGAATGTCAAGATAATAAATATTTTAACATAAATTGTTTCATAGGAGCATAAAAAATCATTATTTTTTATCAAATTTATGAAATTATATAAGTATTTAAAAATTATTTGGAAAACTATTGAAATTGGTGAATTCTAGAAATTGTGTAAGAGGTTGTTGATTAAATCTATTGTCGTTTACTGTTACCATTAAATATATAGTTATATATTACACTTCGATAATCATAGTTTTAAATAATTAAATATTTTAAATATTCAAAAATTTGTTAAAAATTATTTTTGTTTTACATGTAAACAATTCACTTCATTAAATTCATCAATTCATTCAGGTAATTTTATTTTTACATAATTTGAAATGTACAAATAGATTATTGAAGGGACAAGAAAAACACAGAATCATTTTATATTTCATTTATCAATTTATTTAAAATATTCTTTACTAACAAAGAATGTTTGATTATAATAAATAACAATAATTTCTTATTATTCTTAATAAATATATAATATGATTTACAACTTTTAATTTAAGAATATATAATTTATAACAGGATAGAATTAGAATAAATAAATAAATAAATAAATATAAGACGACTAATATCCTGTTAAATGCGATAGATATCCTTAATAATTGTTGCAATCGCAGTCAGGAATGGTATGAATTTTGCATACAGGTCTGGTAATGCGTTTCGGAGGAGGTGGTAGTATGAAAACAGGACGTCTAACGGATGGTGCTCGCGGAGTTATATATACTGGTGGTGTCGGTTGCGCTGACGGAGGTGAAATACATACCGACGCAGGTGGCGAAGGAGGAGGTGGAGGTGGAGATGAAGGTGGAGTTGGTGTAATATAAACTGGTGGTGGTGGTGGTGGTGGAGGTGTTATGTAGGTTGAGGTGGTGGTGGTGGTGGTGGTGGGGGGGGAGGGGGCGGTGGCGGTGGCGGCGGTGGTGGTGGAGGTATAAGATAAACCGATGGTGGAGGTGGTGGCCCAAAAGCAGGTGGTGGTGGGGGTCCGTACACTACAGGTGGTGGCGTCGGGGCTTGCGGAGGTGGTGGAGGTGGCGGCGGGGGTGGCAATACATATACCGGAGGTGGTGGGGGTGGAGGTGGAGCTGGTGGAGTTATGTAGACAGGTGGTGGTTGTGGCGGCGGTGTTGGTGGTGGCGACGGTAAATAATACACTGGAGGTGGGGGAGGTGGTCCGTAAATAGGTGGAGAAGGTGGTGGCGGAGATGGTGGTGGAGATATCGGTGGAGGTGATGGTAAATAATAAATTGGAGGTGGAGATGGTGGTCCATAAATTGGCGGTGGAGGACCAAATACTACAGGTGGTGGTGGTGACGGTGGTGAAATGCACACTTGTGTTGGTGGAGATGGCGGTGGAACAGGAGGTGGAAGTGGCGTAATATATACAGGAGGTGGTGGGGGTGGAGGAGGTGGAGGTGGAGGTGGGGGGTGGCGGTGGGGGAGTGGGGGGGGGGGGTGGCGAGGTGGAGGAATAGTATACTGGTGGTGGTGGTGGCGGTGGGGGTGGTGGTGGCGTGTGGTGGTGGTGGTGGTGGTGGTGGTGGCGGTGGCGGTGGCGGTGGCGGGGGTGTTATGTATACTGGAGGTGGTGGCGGAGGTGGAGGTGGTGGGGGTGTTATGTACACTGGTGGTGGTGGTGGCGGCGGGGGCGGTGGCGGGCGGCGGCGGTGGTGGTGGTGGTGGTGGCGGTGGCGGTGGTGGAGGAGTTATGTATACTGGAGGTGGTATATATACCGTAGGCGGTGGTGGCGGCAATGATGGTACATATACAGGAGGTTGTGGTGGTGGCGACGGTGGGGCAGGTGGTAATATACACAGTTGTGTCGATTGTGGTGGGGGTGATGGTGGTGCATATACCGGAGGTGGATTCACATAACTGTAAGGAATATTATAGATGTGATTATCTTGTACAGTGCACTCGTGAGAAATAAATTTTTTTTAAATATTATTGTTTTTATACGAATATCTCATATATATTTTATAAATATTCTTTGAAAAAAATCATAATTTATTAGATGCTGTGAATATATAGAATATAAATACTATTTTTTGTATTGAAATTTCATTTGCAATATGAAAAATAATCTAAATTAATATTTAAAGAAAACTTAGAATATTTATATAAGTAAATACATATTTTTAAACACTGAAGAGATATAATTAATATTTATATTAATTATACGTATAAAATAATTTATTTGATATAAAATTTATTCCTTATACAATAAGATAGCCTACTATTGAAAATAAAATAGTTTCTTAATTCACATCTTATTTATTATTATTATTATTATTATTATTATTATTATTATTATTATTATTGTTGTTGTTGTTGTTGTTGTTATTGTTTTTGTCATTGTCGTCGTCGTTGTTCTTAGTATTATTAAAGTTATTATATTTATAATAATTTTTTTTAAATTAGCATTTTTTTGTCAAGAATAAGTTTTAATACTATAATTTACCATTATTTTGAATTATAAAAATTTATAGAAAACTTTGTAATTTCTTACATCGGATTAGGAGGAGGTCCATAGACAGGGCTTGGAGGTGAATAAACTGTGATGCTACCTATTTGATCTTCACAATCATCATCGTATGACGGACCGCTATAACTTTCTGGTGGCAGTTGGGGAGACGGTCTATACACTGGAACATACCTTGGCTTTGGTGAAGGAATCTAAGTAAAATAATAAGTATTTTATTAAATAATATTATATAGAAAAAAAGGGTTAGATAATTATAAATATTTAGTTAATTATAAAAACTAGTACTTATTCATAAGTTAAAATCTGTATACTTTAACTAACGAGTATAACTTGGTATTGAATTGTAATATCTTTAGATTTCATAGAATTAGCTTTTGAACTTTTATTACTGTTATTATATAATATATAAAGTAGTTGAAAGTGAATTATTTAAAATATTTATTTTTTAGTTTAAAAAATATTAAAATTGGAGAAAACCTAAACCTTACCTCAATTTTATAAGGAATTTCGATTTCATCGTCACATGCGGGAAGATGATAAGCGCAACATCCCCGATTTGAAACAACGATGGCTAATGCCAAAGCAAGGCATATGCTTCGCAGTACAAACGACATCCTTGGGCTGATGCCGCGACTGCTTATACTGATTTGGAGCATTCCGCTTTTTTATATACTGTTTTTTCCCTTCCTTTTTTGATAATATTTCGAGCTTAATACAATCACCTGGAGAAAATCTCGTCACAGTCACGATGCGGTGTAGCATAGAGGCGCAAGCGAGCTACATGTTACTCGACAATGTTAACGCATTTCCTGTTTAACATTTTTTATCTTTCTCGCATGCGCTACATGTAGCTTGTTTGGGCCAATTTTCACGTGTTTTCCTTGTCGGCTTACCGAGATGTACCAGTGTTAAATTATTTAAAATTTTACCACAAGTAGGGTGGAATTTAATCTATTTTGGTTTTGCATGTATAAAGATTGGTATATAGCATCTTACATAGATAAAAATGAATCATTGAATATTCATTAAAAAACAAGTAATTCAGGAGGAAATTTAATTATTTTTATTAAATTAATCATACAAGTCACTTTCTTAGAAAAATTATATTCTTTGTTTATCTTTAATATAAATATATTATGTTTAAAAATGATATAATTAAAAGATATATTTGACTAATTAAAAAAAAATTAATTATAAATATTTTTTAGAATAATAGTAAATTAATTATTGTAAATAAAATAGTATTTATTTGTTTGAAATAATTATTACAATAAAATACATATTATTTTTATATAACTATTTTTCATTAAAATAGCTATAAACATAATATTATTGAATTTAAAATTCTTTGCAATTTGATATTTATACATAACACAATCCATTACACTTAAGTTTTACATACCTGACTGTTGTCATTGTAAGCATAAACTATTTATAAATTATTATATTATTAAATATAAATTTTTATATGTTTAGCCCTAGAGTTATAATTATATGGTTTAATATTTTTGGGGTAGATATTCATTTAGGAGAAGTAAAATCCATCGTTATTATTGAATAAATATTAAATTATTTCAGAAAGTTCTTTTTCATTTCTGAGAAGAATTTGAATCCTTTTGATTAATTATAATTTCTAATACAAATGAATATTTTTGTCAAAGGTATGGAAAAGAAACTTTTATTAATAAAAATTATATTGATTATTATAATAATGTTCAATACAGTTTAATACACTATCGTAATAAATTGATAATTCATATTTATTTTTAAGTTATCATAAATGTAGTAAAATGTACTATTTTTATTTTTTTATTACAAAAACATCCCATATATATATATATATATAGCAATATATTATCTGTGAATAAACAATATAATTCAATTAAATAATAATTACAGATTTTGTCTTTATTTTTTTAATTTAGTGTAAAAATATTACAATATTATGATAGTAATGCCGTGACATTTTTTTTTTATATTATAATTTATAATATTTATAATTTTAAATTTATAATTTTAATATATATATTTTTTAATTAATTATATAATAGAAATAATAATATTTTCTATGTAAATATTTTACATTAAAGTAAAAAGTTGCATATCGTTAAATGCATATGCTAATGTATTGGAATAATTTTTGCAGGAAAGTAAATATTTTATAATATTTATGTTAAAATATAAAATTAATATTAAATAAAATAGTATTGAATAAAAATTTATATTTCGCGAGTATATACATATTAAATTTAATTTTTAATAGAGATAATTGGTTTAAAAATTAAAAATATTAAAATGAACACATGTATTGTATATGTATTTATGACTTTAAAAGATTTTAATTTTAAACATTTCACAAATTATTATTTACTTGAAAAAGGATAATTTGTAGATTACATAGAAAAAATAAAGAAAATTTATAGAGTGGAATACTAATAAATTTATAAACAACGATATTATTATATCAATTCTGATTATTCTAATTTCTGGTAATCATAAAGTATATTAAGTTAAAGTTATATGTACGTATATATTTTTTGAATATTTTAAAAAGCGAATATGTGTTTTGTACATTTTTTATTTTTAACTAGTATAACGAACATGCTCTTAATAATAATTAATTAGTGTTTGTTTAAAAAGCATATTAGTAAACGTTAATTCCAAAAGTCATAACACTCATTGTATGTGTAAACCTGAATAACGTCAGCATTTCCGTTTGGTTTAATTTAAAATTTTTATGCACAGATAAGAAATATGTATAAATGATAATTTTGTTGATTTAAATATTAAAATTATATTTTTTAATAATCTGCATATCGTTATATGATTTCCTAAAATTCTTACTATCTTTTAAGCATTTTATGTGCGTGTGCGCGTGTGTGCGTGCGTATTCGGGTGTGTGAATATCTTTAAAATCTTCTTTTATATTCTTATAATAATATCTAAAAGCTTAACTTATTTTATATGTTAATATTACAATGAAAAACAGAAGTAAAAAATAAGAAAACCTGAAAATATAATTTACTATAAACATGTATATATATATATATATATTAAATTTGTTAGTTTACTTTTTATATTCAGAATATGACTTGTTGTTATATTAAATAATTAGTATAATTAAATCATTGAAAATATAAAAATATTTTCAGTGTACATTTTTTTTTTAATTTTTTAAAATAAAAGTTTATGAATTTTTTATGCTTTATTATATTTCATAAACTTATTATTTTTCATATTTCCCTGCTTATAATGAACTTGTTTATTGTATTCTTCACACACCACACACACACACACACACAAAGCTTTAATCTATAAAATCTGAAATTACATTTGATATTTTTCTTTTTTTAATTTATACGAAATTTTAAAAGTTCTGTAATATATATATATTTAATGTAGTATACTAGCGTTTGAAACTCATAAATGTAGAATGTCTTAAATGAATAAATCATCCTGAAAGAACATTAGTGCAGAAAAATGTATTATTACTTCTTGTTAAATTTCAAATAGAATAAAATTTTGAATAAAAATATTTAACTTTATAATGTTTAAATAACAGTGTGTTTAAGTAATTATAGATTAGATATTATCATTGTAGATATAAATTTTATTTAAAGAAAGTTGAGAAATTTTTAATCTTTTCTTAAGAAAATTACAAATATGCCTTCAAAATTATTTAAATTACTTCCCTGTTAACTGTTTAGAGTTTGTTTAAAGTATATATATTGTTATTGAAATACATCTTTTTATAATGAACGTATTCAAATTTTGTAATATTTCAATAGTACAATTATTATTGATAGATAAAATCTTTTAAATATAAACTGTTAAAAAACTAGTATAAACGCAATATTATTTCTAATACTTTTAGTACTTAAAAAAATTAATTATCATTATTATTATTAATATTGTTATTATTATTAATTTATAAAAGACTATTAATTAATAATTTAATAGCTATATTGTACTCGTAGATGAAAATATTATAATAATTAGAAAAATTTACATGTTGCGTATTATATTATATAATATTCATTATTATATTATATTATATTCATTTTGAGGTTATGTATATGGAAAAATCGTAGAATAGAATGCAATATTATTTATAATATAAAAATAAATAATATCAAAAGATAATAATATTTATTATATAATGTATCTATATAATAATAAATTATGTGTTTTTATAATAATAAGTTAGAGTTTAATAAAAAGATTGTTAAAGCAAATATGAACTGTATAATATATGTTTGTTTTATACATACACACACACACACGCGCGCGCGTATATATGAAACTTAATATCTTATAGAGATTTGCTTAATTTTATAGAGTATTGTAGGATATATCAATAAGTTCATTGTTTTTATAGATTTTTATTATGTTTTAATTCGCAAGGACAGTTATTTTAGATATTGCATTTTCAAAATAGAAATAAGAATTAAAATTTGCAAGAATGTTTTTAATAGTATTTTTAATATTGTATATCAAATTTTATATTTAATGTAAAAATTTTATAAGCTCTTACAAACTGTATATATTTGTTTTTATATATAAAAATAAAAGGTAGGGCATGTTTGCATTATAATAAAAATTTGGTTTTATATATCTACTTCAATTTACTTTATTTTATATAGAATTAATTTGTATTTAGAATTATTCTAGAATAAAAAAAGTGAATAATATATATATTTATAATGTAGTCAATTTTAAATTAAAAACAATTTAAAAATATTATTTTATATATATAATTTAAAATATCATTTCTGTACGAAACTGAAAATTAAAATACCTTAGCTTTTTTGGGTATTACATAAATTTTATCTTTCAAATAATAATGATAAAAAAGTAATTTTCAGTATATATTTTAAACAATTAATTGATGTAATTATAATTTAAATTTGTAACTTATAAGTTAAATGATCCCATTTTTTTTTTAATTTTGAATTTTTATAGATTTATGAAATATACTTGTACATTTTTTCATCAATAATTGTTACTCAATTTATAATTTATTTTTTTTTAAATAGAAAAACGTCTATAGTGATTTTCATTATAATTCTAAGAAATATAAATCTGATCTATTGTAATTTATTGTAATATATTTTAATTTATTAATATAATGAAATCAATAAAATATTAATCAAATGAATCATATATTGCTATTATAAAAGTAGAAGTTCAAAAAGAATAGAGATTAAAATTCTAACAAGCTGATATTCTTATCTGAGTTATCCATGACACATTGCATATTGTTAAAACGTCTTCTTTAATTCATTAATTTTGTTACGCACGAGTTATTTCGATCTTGAAATAAAAAAAACTGCTTCACACCAAAAGGTTCAACTATACATGTTTTTTAATATTATTTGAATTTGCTTACACGCATATAAATGGTTTTTGAAAAGTGTTTTTGAAAATTAAGATTTGAAGTTGAAACAATTGAAATACTTCTAACATACAAAAAGTATTTAGAATATTCTCTATTTTCTCTAGCCTATAAAAAAAAGATTTATAATTGAAATACTATTTTTAAACTACATAAAATAGAATTATCATTTGTATAAAATGATTTGATATTTTTCTCAACATTATATTAATACTATTTAAATTTCATATAAGTTAATTGCATGTGTTATAATATTAAAGAAAATATAAATAACTCATATATTCAAAGTCATTGTCATTTATATCCTAGTAGTTTTTAGTAAAATATGAGTTAAATTATTATTATAAAACCAGATAATTTAAGCAGTTTTAATATTATATATATATATATTATATATATAAATTAAATAGCACAAATATACTTTTAAAAAATAATTTCATAATGTTTCGATTTTCTGTAGATTTCACTTATATAAATAAAAAAATATCATATTTTTATAAATATTTTGAAAATTAACGATAGTTTCAATTTCAGAAATTTTAAGAATAATTTTAAAATATTAATAAGCTGTATATCTATACATAATCTTATTATATATACAATAAAACTTATAACTTATTTTATAATAAGTAACTTGAAAACTGTATTGGAATTGATTTTTAATTATATTTGACATTATATAAAATTTCGAAAAAGCTAATTAATTTTTAATATAATTTCTACTCTTACCTTTTTACTATTATAAATAAAATATATATTATTTTATTTTACTAATAAATCATCTTAATTGAAGAAAAATAACAAAATTTTTTGTAAGTATGTTTATGAAACTTGTAAAAATAATAATATTATTTAAAAACTATACTCTATGCATCTTTGCGGTATAAAGCCTTTATTTATGAACTTGTAAAATTTTATCGCCAATATATTGGCTTAAAAATCATAATTCAAATACAATAATTTGTTTTAACTAAAAATTTCTTTATTTAAAAAAGCGTTTTGTTTTGTGAAAAATATACAAGATTTTTTTTAATTAGTTGGCTTAAAAATAATTAAATACTTTTTTTTAGTGATAATTATATACTATAATAATAGGTTAAACATGTATAATTTTAAGAATAACGTTTAAAAGTTATAAAAATTTTAATCAATTTAATTTATTTAATTAATTAGCAATATTGAAACAACAAAGATATCCTTCTGTAGTAATCTTCTCATCGTTTTTAGGTTTTGGCATCGATGCAATGAAGGTCGCAAGTTTTTGCCCGGTGACTATAGTCTATTGTTTGATCTACTTCACTCAAAATACAACAAAATTTACATAATAATTATATGAAAATAATCCAAAATTATTAATCAATAGTTTCATTATTCTTAAAAGCTATGAAAATTTATTATTCAAACTGCAAACTGGAACATTATTGAATATATCGAGTATTCTGCTGTGTGAAGAATATTTGCTTACTATGGTACATTGATTGTTTTAATACCTTATTAATATGTTATATAATCTTTAAAACAACAATTAGACAGTAATTAGTAGGTATTACAACATTTATTTTAACAACTTTTTTTGAGAGTATGTTTTACATCGATTTGCTAATTCAACATTTAGCACGTAACTATGATTTGAACCTGGGCGAACATTTTTCGGGTATGCCCTTTTATAGATAAAAATTTTATATTATAATTTGACTCAAATATTATACTTTATATTTTTCATTTACTTATTATTTCATATTGCAAAGTGCAATAAATGGTAAACTTGCTGATAAACTGCTAATTTTAATTTTAATAATTTTTGTGATTAGATAGTTCTATCTATAATAACTACAAAAATATGTATAAGAGACTTTCAAATATAAAAAATAAAAGTATATTTATATATACATAGATAAGGTTTTTGTATATGAAATTAGTTTATTTATTTGTTTTACTAATTACAAAACTAATGAATTTAATTACCATTTTATACTTTTAACTTATTCTTTAATAATAATAATAATTTTTAAATTAATTTATTTGTAATAATTATATAATTTGATAAAACTATTTATCGTATATTTTCAAAAATTCTAAATGAAAACCTTTTTTTACACATATCAGAACATTTGTTAACGCATAATCGCTTTTAAATATTTTCCTGTTAATCAAAACTTCACATAATATATTTTCTATACCATTCAATAATTAAAATTTATCATTATTAATTTTATTAATTATATAGATGATATTTTAAATCTATTTTATTGAATGTGTTTATTATTTAAAATAATATTAAATATTCATCTTAATTTGTTAAAAATAAAATATTAATTGTTTTTGTTGAATATATTTGACTAAATAGAATTGAGGGTAAAAATAAAAAACCTTTGAATAACACAATGATAGATTATTATTTATGTGTTTATATAGATACTAATATTTCAGAATAAATAATCATTTTATTTTTCTATAAATAAACTATATAAATAATTTTTTTACAATTAAAATATATAACCAAATTTTTATCAATATAAACTGAATAACCTCATTTCCAGAAATGTATTAGTAAGCGTAATATGAAGGAATCGAGAGGTTTTATAGTTCATTTAATTTCGATGATGAATGAAAAATTCTTAAAAATAATATAGCTTAGCAAACAAAAGTAAATTAAATAAATATTGCTTTTAAAGAATCATTTTTAAATTTAATATATAATTGCAAACTTTTATAAATATTATTTAATCTAATATTATTATACCTAATTTCGTATTTTTATTGATTATTAGTTATATTTATTAGTTATACTCATGTATATATATAATTAATTCAATTATTATATATTTTTAAATAAAGCAGTATTTATATGTAACATAATGTTATCAACGTTATGACATTTTATAGAGAGAAAACTTATTAAAGTAAAATTTAATTATGTATTATGTATATAATGTATATATGTATATGTATATATATATATAATATTTATTAACTGTAGTATACTAATTTTGTATTAACATTGGAGTATATGTCGAGTTAAAAAATTTTGAAACATTTAAAACAAGAAATTTTAAAATAAAGCATTATATAGTAAACAAGGTAAGCAATAAATAAAGTAAGTAAATATAATATCAACCATAGATATAAAACAAAATAATAATATTCTATGTCTTCTCTATTTTGAACAAATTAGTTGAATAGGTACTCTTGAATGTTAAAGTTAATTAAAAGAATATATATATTTATAATTTGTAAACCTAAAATAAATTGTTGTATTTGTAGTAATCATTAACTTAATATATATTCAAATAAATAATAGTTAATTTCAATAGTTAATTCTTATTTAATGTAATTGAAAAGAATATTATATAGATTCATAATATAGTTTAAATAATATAATATATATAATAACTTATTACCTTTATATTATTTTTTTTAAATATGAACTAAAAATGAAATTTTTATAAAAAATTTGTATCGTCTTATAATTAATAGAGGTATTTTTATTTAACTAAAAAACAGGAGCATTTATTTTACTAGATTTTCATTAGTAAAGTCAACTTTTATCATATATATTGAGAAAATTTTTATGTTCATAACTATTTATACAAGATTTTTAATATTATTTATATGTATATATGAAATATATTTTTAAAATTTTTATAAGATCGAAGCAAATAATATCTTTTAAAAATTCTCCAATTATAATAGTACAAAAAAATATTATAAGCATTATAGAGAGGAAATTATTTTATATAAATTTTATATTTTGGTATATATTTTATAAATATATTTATAAGATACTAATTTTGCACTACACAAAATACTATAATGGTTACAAAAGCAAATAGTATAAGTAGACTAACATGACCTCATACTTCCACTATTTATTGAAGTTGTACATACTATCAATTATTAATTTTATTAATGTATTTTATTATACATAAGTTAAAAATAATTAAATTATTGTACATTAAAATTTAAAGCTTCATATTTAACTTTAAATTTTTATTTTTTTGTAATTTTTTGAAAAGGAGTGAAACTGCAATTTTGTGATTAGAAAATTATAGAGCTAGTATATTAATTTCATTTTAGGATTATAACCATTCATATTTATTATTTAAAATATTTTATGCTTCATATATCTGAATTATTGTGTTTAAATAATGAATGCTATCATTTTTTAAATATTAACCAAAATCTTATACGAATTCTTTCGTTGAAGTATCAAATAATATTCAAGTTAATATTTGAAAAAAACAAAAATATAAATTATAACATTTTTTTAAATTTGTTTACATGAAAAAAAATTTGTTATTTCATATCTATTTAAAAATTTTTAAATCAGAAAATTTTAATAAATCTAACTAATAGAAAATTTTATTACAAAGTAATTTATTTTTAATAAAAACTGCATAGTGTCACAGTAAGTTTTTAATGATATGTTAATTTAAAAAAACATAATTAGATAAATTATTATTTTTAATTTTATTAGAAATGATATCTTTAATATTTTAATTAAAAAATACTAAGAAACTACAGGCCCTATAAGTATTTTTGTTATTTTTAATCTTGTAAAGTTCAATTTTTAATTTTTAATTTATTTTTTTAATTTTTAATTACAAAAAGTTCTAATTGAATTAGTTAGAAAAAGAAACGATTTCATGCCATATCATATTTTATTTTAATTTTAATGCTTAAATAATTCAATAATAGAAAATACTTTTAAATTAATTAGATAAAAGAAATAAAATAGTACTAATTAAAAAAAAGTTACTAAAAAAATATTTCAAACTGCATATTATAAAATATTAATAGATTATAACTATTTGAAGAGAATTTGACTACATAATTCAACAATTTTTATAAAATATGATATTACATTGAATATGTATTCAAAATCGAAATTTGTTTAAATATAATATTATTTGTATAAATATTATATAAAACAACATATGCTAACTGAAAACTTTTTATTTGATACAATTTAAAGTTACCAAATAAGTATTTCAATAAATTGTCGCATAAATTTAATAATTATGTAAATTTGTGATAAATCACGATTAATTTAAAAAGTATTTTAAATGAAAATACTTCTTCTATTGAACTATACAATTTATTACTTTGAAAAGTAATTGTTTAAATTGGAAACATTAATATTATACTTAATTCTTTAAAATAAAAATTTAATATATAGAATAATTTTATAAATTATTAATGAAAACTATGTATCTGAATATAGTGGAAATAAGATAACATAAATAGATAAATTTAAAAGATAATTTTAGGTTTCAACAAATAGTATTAGGAATTTTAATATTTATGCTTTAATGCGAAAAAATAAGAACATTCGAAAAGCAAAATAGACGAATAAAAAACTTTTTATTAATTTTTATTAATTAGCAGATAATAAAATACAGTGATTATCTTGATTCATAACGCTGTTTATCTTCGTCAAAGAGCTTATTCTGTCAACAAGTTTAAACTG
Organism: Platyscapa corneri; assembly: GCA_018907185.1. NCBI lineage: Eukaryota > Metazoa > Arthropoda > Insecta > Hymenoptera > Agaonidae > Platyscapa > Platyscapa corneri. The sequence continues at coordinate 421,781 of JACCHW010000057.1, read as the reverse complement.
ATATTGAATTTGGTATGATAATAATGCATTTTTATACTTATAAATTAGATTGGATCATGAAAATTGTGCTGATATTATATATTAAGTGTGGGTACATTAATGTAGATTGTATATTAGCCTCCGAATTTATAATATAGAGCACGGTTTAATTTATGCAGAACATGGAAATTGTTATTAATGCTATATATTGGTGAGTATAAAGGACTTGATTTTGCTTGAGTATAGTATCGATTAATTGCTACAGAGTACGCATTATGCGCAGGCACTAGCATAGATTTTACACTTGATGATGGTGTCGTTACCAATGATATAATAAGTACGTACGAAATCAGAAGTGGAATGGAGTAAGATGGTTCAATACTAGTATGTTAAAAAAGACAAGTATGTGACAAAAACTTGAGGTGAATATGTCGCCTTATGTATATGTATATATATATATATATATTTTTTTTTTTTTTATTAAAGTTAAACATTTATACACCTTATATACTACTTTTGATGAATATATAGTAATAATTTTACTTAAATTGGATGCAGCGAATTTGATTATCTTATTATCCGACTTCGATGTCTTTGAATCATTAAATCTAAAACTCGAAATATTTACTTAAAATTTTTTTTAATCAAACTATTTAATTAGCTGGTTAAAATTTTTTATAATAAATATTATAAAATATAATATTTATTACATTGTATCTTAAAACTGATTGAAATCAATATAAATTATTAAATCAATATTCAGTTTGAATATCTCTTGCTTAAATAAAATAAAAATTAGACAACTTTGAACTTATCACATGTTATATAAATTATTATATAAAACATTATTTTTAGAATATATATATATATAAATCTTGTACATTATTTTGCATTAAAAATTAAAAAAATATACTTTGACAGAAAGAGTTTCATCGTATCATTCTTTTAATATTATTCTACTTAATCATAAATACATTAAGTGTACTATTATTTTTATATCGTTTATATAGTAACAACAAAATAAAAATTTAATGAAAAAAGAAATTGATGACAATTTTAAATATAAAATATTATGAATATAAAATAAATGAATATTATATTTATTATAATTAATTACTCAAAATTTTATTAAGTAACGATATAAAATAAATTTAATATTTTTATTCAATAATTAAAATAACATTAAAAAATATACAGAAGATATGGAAAATTTTAAAAATTAGATAACAAATAAAATATTTATTGTTATATAAAAATATAAATATAAAAATATAAAAAATAAAAAGGTTTTCACCAAAATTTATCCGAATTTTTTAAGTAAAAAGCGCGACACAAGAAAAAGGGGTCACAAAAAAGAAACGGGACAAATCGACTCTCATTGTTTTTTCACTTGTTATGATAAAACTGTTATTTAAATATTAATCTTTATTTGATATGTTAATTTTTTTACTTGATAAAATTTATTTTGGCAGATTTTTTATTTTTTATTAACAGAAATTGTTTGCTATTCATCTTTTACAGCACTAAGAATTTTACTTAATTAGTATGAGTTTAGCTGGTATGTGATAATTCCATCAGTTAAAATAAATTATCATTAAATTTTCCTTTGTATTCATTTTTATTTAAGATAAATTAACAAATATTGTAATCTATTTTATTCTAATACGAGTATTAGTGTATCATTTTACTGCTGATTCATTTTCTTATTTCCTTTTTTCCTATACGAACTTCTTCGACTTAGCGGATATGTATCATTCAAATGTGCCGTGTGTTCTAAATAGTCATATTTCGTAGGAAACATCATACTAGGAGATGATCTCATCTATTATCTCCAAGTAGAAAAAATTGTATCATCACCTGTTACACAAAGAGATAAGAGTAGCACGTAATTAAATATTTATAAAAACATATCCATCTAGCAAACTCTAAATTTTATGCGTTACACACTTTTATTAATAAAAACTAAAATTACTTTTTATTTATGATAGATAATAATTGTATTTATGATATTTATAAGAAATACGATAAATTTAATCATTAAACAATTATGAAAATCTTTTTTAAATTTCATATTATTCTACTAAGAAATTTTGAATATTTCACATTAAAAATAGTTTTTACCATTGAAAATTAGTTTTTTTGGATAAAATAGAAAAAGCTATTAATTTATAATATTTTGATAGACCCTAGATTAGTTTTATTTAACTTTTATTAATAAAAATATTTATTTATGTATACAAAATAAAAATCGTTATGTATTAATTATTAAGTAAGTAGTGGAAAAACATAATGTTTAAATTAAAACAATTTTTTATTTATAATTATAAATCACTGTTTATTTTTTATAAATATGTTTCATTAGGATTTAATATATCGAAATTCAAAAGCATTTAATTTAAAATATAAACTTAGAATAAACTGCTTTATTATTTAAAATAAAACAGTGTTTACTTGAAAAAAACGAAGGTTTCAGTTACTAATTATTCAAGCTTCTGCAGATCTTGGTGAATTTTCTCAGCATTAATAATGTTATTATTCTATTTTCGATAGTAGCAAAGCTGAATCAAATTGGATTACTATTAAGTAGTAATACTTCATTTTTTTGGTTTGTTTTTGAAAGCATCATTGATGTTATAAGAAAAAAGTACAAAATTAAATCAATTAAATGATTCATCGTAGCAAAAGAGATTGTCAATCGATTTTACGCCAATTTTAGTTCGTCAATTTTATCGTTTAATAAAAGTGTGATTCGAACGTTTAGTTAAATTACCTCAAATATTATAGATGCCTATATGCCAAAATAAATAAAAAATTAAAATAATAGTGAGTTCCTTTTTTTGCGTATTAATTTCTACTTACCGACAATTATTTTCCGAGAAGAAAGAAAAATTAACTCGAAATTATTAAATCAATTTATTTTTTAATCAGTATCGTACTCTAAATAGTAATTGAAAGAATTAAATTCTATTATAACGACTAAGGCCATGACATCTACCATATTTGATTATTATAGTTATATTATTTGATGGGCCATTTAAAACATGTTTTTATAGTTCTTCTAAAGTTTTATTTATATTATCATTATTATGTGATCATTAATTACACATATAACGTTTCAGAAGATCTTTGTGCTTATTCCTGATTGCCCTATTCTTTATTAATAGCTTAACTTGTTCATAAATTTCTTTTGAACATACTATTTCGTTGAAGGTAATATCTAAATTACTGGTGGATTTCGTTCTTTGCTTGACTAACATTAGTTTTCCCGGACTAGACAGTTTTCTTTTTACAGCTTTAAATTTTAAGGCCATATAATTTTTGGATTTAGTATAATTGAGATATTATTTTTGCATACTAATTTTTATATTATATCATATATTTTATAATATATTCTATCTTAGTTTTAAGGTTGTTTTAATAATGTATTTTTTAAGTTTCAATATCATTCAATATACATTCAATTAATAATCACCAATCAACATTAACAATTAAAAACCATGGATTCGCATGGTTAGTAAAAATTTAAAGTAAAATCAATTATATAAATTATACAGGTTATTTATTACGTTATTAATATATATAGCATAAAAGGAAAATATTATATTTAATTTGTATTAAACATTGTTAAAATATACATCTATTATTTTGTATAATTCTATTATAGAATACCACTTAAAAAATTTTGCTTGATTTTGTTCTAAAATAATAGTTGTTAAACAATCATACTTCAATCATTGTTACTTATTCGTAATAATTAAATACATCTTATTTTTCTAAAATAATACACTTTTTGATTATTTAAGTAAGTTTTATATCGATTATAACATTTATTATCCTTATTTTTAAAAACACATACATGAAAATAAAAGTTTATACAATTCTGTTAATATATTACATAATTTCTATATTTCCATATATTATAACTTACAAATGAAGAAAGAGTAAGTTTATGTTTAAGAGGTATAAAATTATATCATATCATTTTATTAATTAATAAATAAATTTATTAATTTTTAAATTAATAGGATAAGATAATAACAATTAAATTTATCGATATACAAATTTTGAATAAATTTAACACACTAAGTAATCAAAACATTAATTATACCCTCTTCATTTTGAGTTTTCCTTGGTAAATTCCAAGTATATTGTTACAACATCGAATTTTTCATAAGTAATTATACGAAATGACAGAAGAAGACGGACATCAAACCGTTTTATTATTTGAATGATTCATTAATTTCTGGTTACGGAAGTTAAAAGAAAACACTTTGATTCCAATCATGTATATACATATACATGCGTGTATTTATTACTTTAAGCATTTAATTAATGCCCAAGTTCTTAATATCTTTTATTAAATACATATTTTTATTAAATAGTGATTTTTTTATTCTTTCAAAATTTAAGAATATATTTTTATTAATAATTAATTTAAATAGAAGAATATTGAATAAAATTCAATAAACGGAAATAATTAACAAAAATTTTATTATTTAATATTTAATTTAAAAATTATTTTATTATTATATTTTTCTTTGAATTTTTTGTCAAAAGTGTTGATAATAAAAATTATATTTGTATCCGAATTCTTGACACAATTTCCAAATCCTCAGTATTTGATATACATGTTCATCATGATAACAGTACTTGATTTGTTCCTTTTTACATATTAATATTCTATGCAATAAAGAAATACAAGCATTTAATCTATTTACAAAGTATAAATATGATAAATATGATATTTATGTTGAAATTTATCAATAGATATAAGCTTTTGAAAAATACAATGTTATGTAAATATTATTTGGAAATGTTCCATATTTTACTATTATTTTTATTACTACGAATTTTATTCCATATTCCTTCAAATTTATTAACTATATAATTTTAATGCGTCTTCTTCTTCATAAATTATAATAAGCTAATTGTTTTAATTGTTCATAATAAAAAATTATTTATAGTATTAAATTAGGTAAATAATTCTTCTATTTAATTTAAGCTAAACTAAAAAAATAAATTTTTTGTATTTTCGGTAAAAAAGAAACGTGAAATTAAAATTTTAATATCAACCACATTTTAAGATGAATTTTTAAACAGCAAATGAGAGCTCACACGAGAGCTCGTTTGTATTTATGAATTCTGTATTATTTTCAATAAATACATTTATATTATCTTAATTAATATAATTAGAAAATAAGTAAATAATATTATATAAATTAAATATATAGTTTCAAATTAAAATAATTAAATATAGTTAATCAAAACACATATATTTCAAGCTAAACATATATTAATATTTAAGAACGTTATTTTCTTATATTTTATAATAAAATCTGGATAAACATATAAATAGATATATATACACATTTGTAAATATATGTGCAAAATATTCTATTATATTTACAAAATTTTTAATATTTATAGCTGCAAGTATTGATCTACTATATCTCAATATTATATAAACAATTTTTATTTACAATCTATTTTTAAAAAATATCCGTTTTTTGTATTTTACATTACAAAATTTTATTCAATATAATATTTTTGAATATTTTAATTATTAAAAATAAACTTTAATTATTAAAAAAATCAGCTGCTCTTTGTCTTTGAGGTAAATTCAATAAATTATCTGTTAAAATTGGCATTTGAGATTTCAAACTTGTATCTGTTCCATTAATTTTAACGAGAGGTATAGTATGCCTTGGAGTATTAGGTGTTTTCATTCTTAAGAATGGTGTTCTCAATAATCTTTTTGGAGAAGGTGTAACACAAAAGCATAATTTTTGTGTTGCAAGTCTTCTTGCAGCTGGTGACATTGTATTTAATCTATCAATTGTTGATCTCGGTGAAGGTCTGTAATATTATTAATATATTGTAAATAAAAATTTCCAGCTTATAAATTTTTTTTATAAACAAGAAAATCTACAAGTTTTTCAATATTTTACTTCTTTTTAAGTTGTATTATTACAAAGACCACCATTTTAAATTAATTAAATCCATTATTTTGTGAACATTTAATATGATATTAATAATTTTTCAATAATAAGATTGTTTTAAAAATAAAATAATTTATTACGTATATTCATGTTAAAATTATAATTCATCAATTGCCTTAATTAGAGAAAAACCTTAATAACCTTATTAATAAAAATTTATGTGTATATTATTTTTAACTAATCTTGTTGTTAACTAATCCTGTCTCTAAATTGTTGACTTGATCTCAATTAGCACTCTAATAATTATATAATTTTTACATGCCATAGGCTAATTAATAATGTATTTAATTATCTACTACCATACTTATAATAGTTCAATATAAGTGAAATTATATATTGAATTTTGAAATAGCAGTGTTTAATGAATATTATATAAATATAGAACAAATTGAAACTTTAAGTGATAATTTCAAAAGTATTAAAATTATAAAATTATATAACATAATTATACACTTACGTTGTCAATGATCTTCTTGCAGCATTCAATGCCTTAAGCTTTTTATCTCTATTTTTTTCTCCAGCTTTTTCAGCTAACTGAATAGCAATTTTTTCTCTTTTAGGTGGTTCTGCCATTCGAAAAGAAGGTCCTTGAGTTGCCTGTAACAAAGGTGTATCCCCACCATCCAACCTAAATGGTGTTCCTTCAATTTGGCCCCAAGTCATTATAGGACTATCTAATATTCCATCTGGTATAGGACTTGGTGTGGCTAAAATAGTATACCCATTTACTCTTGGTGTTTCAGTTCTTATAATTTCTTTGCCATCAACACCTATTTTTCCATCATTTGCTTTAGATTGAGCTTTTGCTAATTCATTAATAGTTTCCTTATTTTGCTGTTCGTTAAAAGGATTTACTTTCAGTCTTGTATTAGAATGAATAACTTTTTGTCTTTTTTTGGCAAGTTCTATTTTTTCTTCTAATGTTAATTCTACTCCATCTGGTATATACATTATATAATTTTTATTTTTATAACACCAAGTATCTACTTTATATGATGTTTGTTCAAAATTATTTTCATTTGTTAAGAGTTGATTTTTTCCATTTTCAATAACAGAAGTTTCTGGTGGTACTATTTCTGGCTTATAAAGCCAAGCATATTTCAATCTATATTTCTTCTCATTTTCTATTAATATTTCTTCAAAGCTAGCATTATCTTCACTTGTATTATTACTTAAGAATTCATCCAAACTAACCTTTCGTTCTTCTGATTTTTTTAATTTACATTCTATATTTTTATATACGGCAGATACAGATGTAGCTTGATTTATATTTTCTTTATGAATTGGAGTCTCAAACGTCGCAGGACTAGCAAGCCTTTCTGTTTTTGGATGATCAAAACTATATTTTTCATAAAGCTCTCTCATTTTTTTTGTATTATTATGTTCTAAAGCTTCAATATATTCAGTTTGTGCCTTTAATTTTTCTAAGTCAGGAAAAAAATCTCTTTGAATAATTTTACCCATTTTTTCTATATAATTTTCCTCATTCAAAATTTTGGATTTAACTCGTTTTACTCGACCAAATGGTGCTTTAAAAATGGCTAAATCTTTAATATTTTTTGCTGTTTCAAGAGCTGCAAAACCTGGAGAACTTATTGGTGAAGTCATAATGGTAAGTACTGAAAAAAAACAATTAGTTTAATAAATTTTTGTTAATAAAATATCTTCTACGCAGTTGACAAACATTCATTGATAATATTAAAGTATTCTATATAGCAACTACTGAACATTTATTGATATATACTAAAGACACTTTTTATTTATTATATAACAACTTTTTATTTTATATTTTTACTTTGTTACTTTTTTACTACATCATATTTTTATAAATTTTTAAATTAATTTTTTATAATATAAGATATCATAAACTTATATTAAAACTTATATAAAACTTATATTATAACCTGTTTAACTACGTATTACAGTTTCACCATTTTTATTTTAAACGATTAACGGAAGTTCAATCAATTCCAAATGGGCGGTAAATTTAAATTTAAACATTACAGATAAAAATTTCTAAATTTTAATATAATAATAATTTTCTTTAAATATATATTATTAAATTGTTTTATTTATTTTATAATAAGAAAACAACTAGTAATTAAAAATTAAAAATTTATACTTGAATTATAAAATAGTTTAAATTAAAAATATTTGTAAATATAATGTGGTATTATACAGTACTTAATTTTAAGATATTAACTAATAGATTTTATACAAACGCATCGTAAGTACTGAGGTAAATTTCTATAGCAACGTGTATTATGCACACATTTATATAATTATTATATATACTAAAAACAGACTTCACTTTGTAAATTAAATTAAAGTGCTAGATTTTCTAGATTTAGTTTTTAAATTATTCGGTTTTTTAATGTATATTTGCACCAATGTATCGTCTTTTTAAAAATATTTTTATCGTCATTTAATTATGATTTATTTATTTGCGTAATAAAATAAATACCGAACACCAAATAAATATGAAAGAGATTTGTGTGTAATCCATATGTATACAGTTCTCAAATAACTTTTATTTGCTAATTAAAAAAATAAACACATTAAAGTTATTTTGAAGGATACTTTATCGAATAATAATATTTGATTATCGAATATCGAAATGAATAGAATTACCTTCTACTATGTATTAGGTTATAGTATAGTACAACTTGTTGTTAATACTATTTTTATGAAAATCAATTAGTACCAAATAATTATGAAGAATTTTATCAAAATCAATGTATTTATAAATTTATTTTTAAAATCCTTTTTATTTTAAGATAATAAAATAATTTTAATAACGATTTTATATGTGTAAAATTTTCGAAAAATTATTTTTAGGTTCTAATTTATTCAAAGAAATACTCTAAAATAAATATAATTATAATTATTTGTGTAAAATAAGCTATAATATATATAATACTTGATACCATTTTTAAAATTTTAAGCATATCTTTAATTTTACTTAAATTATTTATACTTTAATGTAACTTTTTTTTATGTCTTTCAAGTTTTTGGTATTATAAATATAATTTTGAAATAAAAAATGGTAATTAATATATTTTTATTATATTAAAAATCGACTATTAATTCGATCATATTTTAATAATTAGAAAAAATTAAAGTAAGTTTATTATAATCTACTATTTATATGAATATAGTTGAGCACAGTAATTAAATAATCTATAATATAAATTATAGGATTGTATTATTTTATTAATTAATTATTTTATAAAAATATTCATTTTTTTAATATTGAAATTAATATTTTGTTTTAAGTAAGAAAATTAAAATTTCAACATGTAAAACATGTGATGTCAATATTTGGACATGTATTTAGATTGGTTGGAAGTATATAAATAACATATTTCTTTTAATATATTTATAATATAATAATCTAAAATAATAATTCACAAAAATATAATATCAAATAAAAATTTGTACAAAAGAAATAATATTTTTTAAAATTAAAATCAACATTATTATGACCATTATTAATTTTTAAACATTTATAAAAATATTTCGATTTAACATTATAATATTTAAAATGTATTTATATAAGAGCATGTATTTTTATTATTTGAAGTAAATATCATTATATCATTGTATGGACGTGTTTTTATTTGTAGCTTTTTAATCGTAATAATATAGTAATTAGAATAATAATTTTTATGATGTATAAATACATCTTTTTTATAATATCTCGAAATCAAAGAGTTTTTGTTTTAATTTGACACAAGCCACAGACCTGATATATACATACACAAAATTAAATGCATTATTTTCGTATAAATAATTAATTTTTCGTGAATGAGGGAAATTTGTTAATATATAATGTAAAATTATCTTTCTCTATCCTAAGTGATAAAAAGCTAATATTGTATAGTACGTTAATTTAAAAATTTATAAGTACATAATCGATGATTTTTCAATTGCAAATATATATCATTTTCATAAAACTATGTGTGTGTGTATGTGTGTATTCTCTATGCATATGTGTGTGTTTATGTAAATATGAAAGATCATTCTTAGCAAACCAGCTGAAAGAAAATTTGTGGTTAAATAGCATCTATTGAAAAAACGATGCTGTAAATATTTTTTGTCAAAAAAATTTTATTGTTACTTAAATGCTCTTTTCTTCAAAAAACATTCATTAATATCAATTAAATTCAGGACAATTTTTATATATGACTATGGAGAAACTGATAAAAATATGTTAATAATTATATTAATAAAACAAATAAAAATTCGAAGAACATTTGAATAAGTTTTAAATTTACTCGTTTAATCTTTATTACTAAATTTAAGTTATATTATTTTTATTAATGTACAACTTGTGCTTCAAGAAAATGATGAAAGGTTCTTATACACGATTACAGAAATATAGTTAATATTTTATTCTTATTTAAAATTTTTTTGCAATACATTTGTAATAAATAATCAATTCAATAAGATGATAAATTACAAAACTTTATTTCTAAATTTTTAATATACTTCACTATTGTTGGAGTGGTGATGGCAGAGTGTGGTTGTTGCATGTGTGAATATAGTGATTGTTAAATAATTTACACAAATATTTATATGAATTATTGAATGATGTATTTTATAATATAATTAAGCACTGAAAATATTCTTTTAATATAAAATATATAAGTAAAATACATTTTAGTTAATCGATCATTTTAGTTCTCTATACTAGTAAAGAGTAAGGAACTGTAAAAGCAACTGGCTGCATACAGATAACTGACTGACAAAAGGTAGTCAAAAAGAGTCACCTGCGTAGTATGGAAGAACTGTCGAAATATTTAGACGCTCATTGATGTATGTAATAAATTATACAATTATATTATTGTATGTGCACTAATAAAAAAGAGAGTGTGATTATTACACACTATTCTAGTAAACAAAAAAATTAAAATATTACCTATAAATTTTTTTTGTTTCATAATAAGTTTCAAAAATTATATACAAAAAACAAAATAAAAGTGAAAGTTTTAGATAAAATATATACTTGAAGTCATTAAATACATTTCAATAAATTAATCATTAATATTATCTTATGTAAATTAAAAAGTGGTTTTTTCAATCATAAATATTTTTTATAATTTAGAACTTTCGCATTAATTAATAAACTATAAATGGGTTATAGAATTAAAATAAAATATTAGTTATATGTACAACCAAGTTTACATTAATAATAGAATTAATAAATAACACACTTAAGAAGTGATGAATACTTTATATATATGAAATGTTTTACTGTACACCTGTTTAGGTAAAATAAAAATATTTACATTATTTTAATTTGATTAAATAGTACATATTTTAAAAATAATTTAGAGATTAATTTTTACTGCATTTGAACTCACAAAACTTATATATTTTAACATATTATTATACAATTATTATAATCATCATGTTTTTATGTTATTAATTTAAATTAACTAAATAATAAACGAAATTTTAATGTTTTTATAAGACACTAATAATAATTGAAAATTTGACACATTATCTTTGTATTTCACGAATATTTGTATCATTCACTAAAATTTGATACATTGTAAATATTACTTTCCTTTTTTTAAATAAATCGTAAAGATTGTAAAAAAGAAGGTTTTATAATTTTCTTTTAAATAAACTTAAATAATTAAGAATTTTGTAAAAAGAACCATGTTTGTAAAAAAAAAAATTAATAACATATGTATTTGCAAGTTACGTACTTATAAGAAATTAAGCTAAAATTAATGGGTATCAAGATAAAAACTTAAAAAAATACATAAAAATATTTAACTCTTTCGTAATTATTTATGTACAAACTCTCTCTTGCATTGATTCATAAAAATAAAAACAGATTACATAATACGCTGTTGATATTATTTTGCAATTGAGGTTAAATAATATAGTTTATGCGATAAGAAAAAAGTAATAGCACAAATGAAAAATGAAAAATATTGAGAGGAAAATGTCCGTCGTCATTAAGAGAACTTAGTGTAACTTTCTAAAGACGCATCCGTATGCTTGGCGAAGACAGACGATGACCGAATGACGAAGACTCCAATTGAATCCGATTCCCTGGAATGTGTATACCTTTCCATTATGTGTAAATAGAAATAGAAATGATCGGATCTTGATGTAAATTCGTTTCAAAGTCGTGATAATGTTCAGGAATTTCTAATGTTTGTTTTTCTACTTCTATTCACCTGTGAATATAAGATGAATTTATATATTTATAATATAATTAAAAAAGAATATATATTTTTACACGGAATTTATATTATAATTTATTTTTTAAATTGTATTCTAATTATATAAACATCATTTTAAATTTTGAAGATCTATAAAAAGTAGTACGAAAACTATAAATTATTCATATACATAACGAAGAAAAATTAAAACAATAACTTACATCAAAGTTAATTTTTAATTATTAAACTTATATATAAATTAACATAACTTATATAAAATTATGTATATTGAATTCTAAATGTTTTGATATCTAAAATTTAAAAATCAAAGGTTTATATTTTTAAAAACCTTATGAATTTAAACATTATCAATTTTTAACAAATTTAAAGTAGTATAAACTATGAAGAAGAATAAAAGTTAATAAAAAGAAATTTTATTGAAGTTCACCAGGGAGTTTGATTATAAAATAGAATACAGTTTAATTACAACAACAATAATGAAATAGAAATAGTATTGATTACAAAATTAAATTGTGGAATAAATATTTACAATTATAAGCTTTAAATAATAGAATATAAAAATTTTTAAAATACATTACAATTTTTTTTGAATCGACTATCTTTTTTATTTTTAAATACCATCTTAAATAAGTAAACATTAAATTTTGATACAATTATTATTTTGATTATTTTGTTCGTTGTTCTTAAGTAAAACATTTTAAGTGTTTATAAAAGTATGGAATTATATAATTTAATTTTAATATTCAAAGATTTCTCTATAACTTTATAAATAAGTTAAAATTCTTATATTTTCATTTAAAAATTGTTCAAGAATGTCAAAAATTTAACAACGTAAATATTAAGTATCATCTATAAATATTAATATTTAATTTAATATTTTTCATTTTATTTTATTGTTCAAAATTTAATATCTTATTAAAATTTATTTTACATTCTAAGAATGAGATTCCTTTTTTTTAAATTTTTATGTTATCTATTGACTAATAAAAAACTAAGTAGTATTTCTCAAATAATATTTCTCTATTTATTTAATTAAAAAATTCAATACTTAATATTTATTTTAATTTCAAATACGAAAGAGTTCAGTTTTTTCTATAATTACCAAAATCCGAAAAATATATTATCAATAATTCTATTTTTATTTACAATATTTTACCACTATGTTCGCTAATTTCATTACATTTTTTTTTAATTGTATTTTCAATATTTTCTCATATAAAATACTTATAATGAAATTATTTATAATACATAAAACAAAAAAATTTTGCATAAATGAATAAATTAAATATATAAATTTATCTGAATTTCACTTACAATAATTAATATCTAATTAATTATTATAATAATAGAGAAATACTATGAAAGTTAAAATTTAAGGAGCATCTCAAATATTCAATAATAATATTTAATACGTTTGATATTGCAAAGTAATATTTATTATGTGTAGGATTTAAATGAATCAACGAGAAGTAAAAAGGGAAAAAGGATATAATAAAAAAAGTTTAAGCAAAGTAAAAGGTTTTCGGGTGCAAAGAGTAAACATTGCGAGGTGCGATTTGACAGGCCTAACTTGCAAGCTGTTCCGCACATTGAACCCGCGCAAGAGAAATATAACGAGGAGAAGAAGAAAGACAGAGATAATAAAAGAGGCAATGACAGAGAGATTAAAAATAACAAAAAATATAGGGAAAGGAAGGGGAAAAGAGTAGAGGAAAAAGAGGAAATATCGTATATATAATCTTGAAGAATCTTGAAAATAAGAGGGTTCAACCTGGAATCTGTAAATCTGTCATTATGACCGTACTGAAAGAGAACCACGCTCGCTTGATTTTCTTAACAGCATCAGTTTATGCCTTTCTTTTCCTCTTTTTTCTGATTGACTGCGTAGATGCAAAAGTATACATAGTGAAACTTTCGAACGCGTGTCAGATTTTATATGACAAAAATTTATGTATAATTTTTACAATAATATTTTACACTTACATTATTAATTTAAATTTGAATTTAATTGAAAAGAATGTTTTATAATATCTTTCAAATTAAATAGATATTCAATCCAAGGATTTTTTAATATCATCCTTATTATCAACTTGTAAAATAGAACTTAACTATTAATAAGCAGAATTTTTTTATAATTATTAAAATGTTAGTAATTTGTGAAGTATTTGTAAGTATTCAGTACATTAAATTTTACGTTCGAAATACAAACATAATGTTATAAAAAATGAATTTTTATTAATCAATGAAAGTTAAATATCAAATAAAAAATTTAGTATGTTATGACATTTACCATGAAGTTTAAACGAAGTAGTTGCTGACAAACCTAAACCATTCTTTTTGCCATGTTACCAAAACAGATGTTAAACTAACCTTTATTAAAATATTTAATACATTAATAAAACTATGTTTTTTTTTTATAAGCACCTCGAATATTTAATACTATAGTAGAAAAGAATTATGAAATTCTAACACGTGAAATTTATACATTATTAATAATATAAAGAAAGAAAAAATATTGAAACCTCTGTTAAATTGTATCTCTTATTAACAACTTTCATTTCATAATTAGGAAGATAAAGTATTAAAAAATAATAGTAATATAAACATATTTAGATATATTTATTTTTAACTACAGTATGTAATTTGTAAACGAATATTAAATTATAGTATTAAATTAAACACATTAAAATATTCTTAAAATTTGTATTATTCAGGTTAATTAAAATTAAAATAATTTACCTCGACATTTTTATTTATATATTTATATATTTTTATTTATAATGTATACATAAAAAAAATATTTTAGTTTAGGCAAAACATAAATGAAGCATTTAAAATTTATGAATTAATTTATACGAAATGATTTTAAAGAATGTACTATTATAGTAATAATTCAAAATTAAGTTTTAAAGATAATAGTAATAGTATCTTACAGTTTTTCAAAATATAACAAAAAATATATCTGAATTAAAAAATTTTTTGTAAAAAGTATTGTAATCGATGTGTATTTTGTTTTTTTTTACTTATATATATATAATATATATTTCATAAAAGTTAAATTTTCTTTTAAAATGTAAAAACATTCCATATGCAATAAAAAAGTTTGAAAATTATAATTTACTTAATGAATATAAATAAAAATTTAAACTCATATATTACAACAAAATCATAATAAAAAATAGCAATTTTTATCTTAAAACTAATTTATTAATAAATTTATATATTTATAGTAAGACATATGATTATATAATTATAATCTTCAATTGACTTATTTCATTAATAAGTAATTAAATTTATGACGATTATAATCTTATATATTGTTTTTGATAAAATAAAATAAAATTTAATAAATTTTGAACTTCAAAATTGACAATTAATTACTCTTAAAATCTTTTTCATAGTAACTTACAACAATTACGAAAAGATAAATAATATAACATTGGTAAGTTGAATAATAGAATAGTAAGAGATCACGTAGTTTTTGTTTGAATTTCCGTTTCTTTCATTAAATAGAAGCCAAGAAAACGTTGAAACTTTATCTAAAAATTATTTATCTTAAAAAAATATTAGTTTAATTTAAAATTCTAAATGAACTTTTATAAGTATCTTATTTTTATATATTTATAAATTAAATGTTTCTTAATGTTTGTAAATAATTTAATATAACAAATTAAATATTATACAGTGTATATACATATTTTAAAACAACAAAATAAAAAGTGCAAGTTCAACATTATTGTTAGTTTTTTTATTCATTACATACAAGTATATAATTTCAAACCTAAAAATAAAAATATAAATGATTTATATAATTATTAACTTTAGCTATTTTTTTGTATTTAATAAAGCGCAATTATAATATAAAATGTAAATATAAATCTAACCTATATTAAAAAATAATAAAACAATATATTTGCAGCAATTTATTTTATCTTTAATAAATTAAAAATTGAATAAAGCTTTATGATTTATCAAATTTAGAATTAAGTAATTTACGAAAATTAAAAATTTTAATACTCTAATAACAACATTGTAGTAAAGAAATAAATACATAAATAAGTATATATATATATATATTAATGTAGATAATTAGTGTAAAATTTTTTTGTATAAACTATTAATATATAATAAAATAATATGATATAAAGAATAAATTTAATACTTATAATTATTTTTTATACAAAAATTTAATATTTAACAAAAAATTTCATTATTAATTCACCAATGTTAGAATTTTATTTAATTGTGAAAATTTTGCATAGATTATTTTTTTATATTTATCTCAATCTCTCTCTGTCACTTTCTCTCTCTCTCTCTCTCTCTCTCTATCTCTCTTTGTTTTACCCACTATCTTTTTCTTTATATAGATCTTCTCATTTTCCTACTTTTTAAAAATTGTGCTTTTTTACTTAAGAAAAAAATAAAAAGACAAATTATTGATAATGAACTCTATGACGCATATTATTGCTTTTTTCATATTAAATTTAATGTTAGAAAATTTTTGAAGCTTCAACAAAATTTCATGTTAATATTGTGAAAATATGACTTCTCTGCATTCTGTAAGCTAAATGAGTCGCCACGTAGCTATTATTGCTGCAAACTCTACTTATAAACCTCGTAAAAGAAGTGCGGGACAAAATAATCCCCACTTGTTTAAGCTAGGGTAGAACTGCAAAAGTGTCGCGGCATTTCGTGGACATCGCTGATGTATTCACGGCTCGAGATGTGGCGAAACGCAAACACTTCAACGATCGACCGCTTACTTTAATTTTTGTAGTATAGTATGGATATACGGAAGAAAATATATTTTCAATAATAATTCTTTTATAATTAGATTGATAAAATACAGAACAGAATCTTTGTAGAATGTTTTGTTAATGAACACATATTAAACGTGTGTTCAAACGCATTTATAAATTTGTTTGCCATACTTGCGATTGTTTTTAAAGATTAAATACATATAATTTCATTATTTGTTGGTTTCTCTTGTTTATTAATGGATTTAGATTTTATAAAAAAAAAGGATTTTCTGTAAAAAATCCTGCAGAAAAAACTTAAAAAATAAAAAATTTTCAAAATTAACAGTGGGAGCTATTTATTGAGCTAAATTGAGCAATTACAGCATTTATAGGGCTGACAGAATTTTCATTCTTAATATGTACTAATGGATGTATATTTATGTAAAATTTCGATCGCCGATTTTTACAAACGCTTTCAAGTGTTACTATGCGTGCACTTTCGTTTAACGATCATCAAAAATCACGATCTGAGCATATTTAACAAATATGTAAAAACTTTTTTTTAAATTTTCACATTTTGTTTAGTGATATAAACGCTTTTCATAAAAGAAACGTGAAACCATATTAAAGTTCATTAAAATAGTACATGACGATTGTAATAATATCCATACAAAGTATCTAATTAATCGTACGTTTTGCTATTCAAAAATACAAAAAAAAATTTACCAATTGTTATTGTCTTTTTTAATTGTATTAAAAACCATAAGAAATATATTAATAAAATAATTTTTAAGTTATATATAATATATTAGTAACATTTGAAAGATATTTATGTATAATGATAGTATTGTGACTCGGTTGTATTAACGTTATCATTAACGTTATCTTTTTTCATATATGAATACTTAATGATCTATTTTCGTACAAATTTGTTTATATATTTATACATCAAATAACATTTTTTAACTATATTAAATGAAAATCATATTTTTAATATCTTCCATTTTCTATATTTTTATTATATAAAATATATTCGATTGAAATTTATATAACACTTATAATTTTATTTTACAACTATAAAAATAATTATAGTAATCAATACATACTTGCTTGCCTCTCAATAACATCGTATCTTTAGCTGAACACTCAGTTTATTTCAGTCCGGAGTAATTAAAATTATTTCAGCACAGTTGATGTAATTCAAAAAAAATTTAAATGCTTTTTAAAAAAATTGAAGAGGAAAAAATGAAAGAGACAAAAGGGGAAAACAAGTAGAAACTAAAACCTTTAACTTTATGAGTGTTACAAAAATGGTAAGAAAAATACTACATGAATTGTTTAGCAGAATAAACAAAATGATCGTTTTTTAACCACCATGTAATAATAACCACATTCTAATGAAACAATTAGATTAAACATATTTACGTTGTTCATGAGTACTAGTGTCCATCAAACTTTGAAATTGTGGAATATTTCTGTTTCCCTATAAATATTATTATTTTTCTTTAAATAAATTATAGAAGAATTTTTGCGAAAGTTTTTATTTAATTACACTACTTATTTTAAAATAAAATTTTCATTATGATACATTATTATATAATTGTTACGTTATAACATGTTTTATTATTATTATATTTTTCATATTAATAAAAAATGTAGTAAATCTTGATTTAGCTTCAAACTTTTTTTTTGTCTATATTTACGTCTAGTGAACAATTTATATCCAAACTTATATAAAGTAAAATTATCAAGAAATTATTTAGGTTATTCAAAAAATTATGTATGTTACTCAAAAAGTTATTATTAATCTAAAAAACTGTTTAATGTTTTAATCTTTTAAATTAAGACTAATTTAAACTAATATTGATTATAAATCATTCTTTGTTTAGCCGATAAGAAAATAGCTAAATTTGTACTGAATTAAATTATTAAAATTTATTTTATGAAATCAACTTGAAAAATTTGATACAATTCATAAAACTTGTTTCTAAAAAGATATTCCTTTTTATTTATTTTCTATATAAAAGTTTGTAATGATTTTTAATAAAATAGAAAGAACTTCTATCTAAATATCAATAAGAATATTAAACTAAAATCTTTTTTAAAATAATATTCTCTAAAATTTATTTGTTCTTACTTATTTATTAAAATAATAATTTTCTATAATTATTTCCATTTTTATTATATTTTATAAAGTTATTATTTTAATAAATGTAGATAATTAGTAATAATAAAATCATAAAGACGTTTTACTTTTTTATTTAAAATATGACACTTAAGTATTTCTTTTAAGACTTAAATCTAACATTTATATATAAAAATATATAAATACCTTATTATGTGAATAGCGGTAATAAAGACTATGTGAATGAATTTGATTATAATGAAATAATTTGAAATATAGTAAATATATATAGTAAATATTATTCAAAACATTCTATTGTGTGTGTGATTTCGCCTAAAAGATAGAAATTCAGACGAGTGAATAATAATAAACACCCTGCGACGAGAATGGAATAAATTTTCGAAAATGGAGTGAGTCATAAAAGATTAAAGATTTAAACCAATTAGTTAATAAATTTGATTTTAGTTGTTATGATAGGCGATTCTCTATGAAAGTGATTAAGAAAAGATTAAATTTACGTGGAAATACGCCACGTGGCACATTTCCTAATCAAACTTTTAACGTTACATAATTATGTCATTCTTTGTTTAATGGCATAAAGAGAAAGAATTAAGATTGAAAAATTAGATAGATGTATCACCGTACTCCCGTCAGAATTTATCGAATTTATCATTCGTTTGCAGCTTCATTAGCAATCCTTCGTTTGACCTTACGTGCACGCTCAGGAACAAACGACTTTGATTACAACAATTAATCCTCGTATAAATCATATATTATGATATAAATATACATATATCCGTCTACCTATTAGAGCTGTATTTTTAAAAAATTCTCTTCAAAGATCTCTTAAACTTATTACGTAAACAAATGATTAATTAACCAAAATTATAGTAATTAACAGAATTCTATACTCAATTGAGAAAATTAAATCAACTGTTTTTAGATTAAATATTCGTGAAATTTATGTTTTTTATAATAAATATTAATTAATGCAATTATTCTTATTATTTTAAATTTTTACTTTTAATTAATTCCATTATTAGTTCCATTAAATATTTATTGTTTTTATGATTATTCTTAAGCTATATTTTATTATTGATAAAGTTATTAAAATTTTTGTAATAGAAGTTTTTTATTTTTAGTTACAAATTAGTAGGGAATTTCTTCTACGAAAATGCTTCATTTATATAATTAACAAATATTTACTATGTTTAATACTTATTTATTATATTAGTATTATATTATTATTATTATTATTAACAAACAATCTTTATATTGTTTTTTATATTATTATTTTATAATTAAATAAACTTAACGATTATAACTAAAAAATTTATATAACTTCATGCTATTTTCTTCTTTCTTTCTCATTTTACAACATCTTGATCTCCTCCATTCTGACTTTTTCTCTTTCCTTAACTTTTTAAGTAAGTGCATCCTCCCATTTGCTCAATTGTAACCTGTAAAATTGCACTCCTCCAAGATATGTTTCAATGTTTCTCCTTCTCAATAGCCCATTCTGCACTTCCTTTCTTCTTCTTCTTCGATCCAATGTTTCTTGTTCTTAACTTCATTTCCTATATATATATATAATATAGGAAAATATAGGAAATATAGGAAATATATATATATATATACATATTATATAATGTTGTATGTATGTCATCTAATTGTAATTTTAATATATAAAATATGTCAGTGTATTTATTTAGGACATGTACCATAATATAATTTAATCATTTGTAGTCCGATTTGAAACTTTTGAATTGAGTTTACGAAAAGGTATATTATATTTTTCCAAATATTCACATTAGTTAAAATTATTTTAGTCTTACTTATATATCTAGCTTATAACAGTATACATGTCTATTATCCTTTTTTCTTTTATACTTCTGATGTTGCCTTTCTACGTTACATCACATTCTCTTTCGTTTTTTCTTTTATCTATATTCTAATGATTCTTATATAATATATTTATATATTTCTTGAATCCCTTTATAATATTTTATTTTATATACATTTAAACATATGATATTACACTCATTTATTAATATAATATTATTTTTTGATTTATTAAACAATCTACTCATTCTTTTCTTTCGTATCAACTAGTATTTATTGCCTCTCAATTCTTTGTCCATTCTAAATCTCGGTAAAATCTTAATTTCTATTTTTTAGTGCCCCCCTCTTCTTTTTATGCAAAAATTTTAACTTTTCTACTTTCTATTAAAATGTGTTTAGATTCTCCTGCATATTTTTATTTTTCTGAGTTATTTATCCTAATTTTCTGTTATTAGCCTACTTTTATTAACTTTCTTTATTTATAAATTATTTCTCTTCTGTCAAATTTCTACTTTCATTAGAACCCTGATCATCCCATAGATTGACAGAAATAAATCTTTTTTACCCTTTAAGTTTCCGTTCTTGCTATCCTTCTTTAAATATAATTTGTTATAATATTCAAATTTTATATATTTTGATAAATTTTATAATAATATATATTACAATTTATTTAGTATAATTATTAAATACTGAAATTTAAATCGTTTTGCTGAATTAAGATACTAATATAAATTATCAATTTTAAAGCCTTTTAATTATTTTCGTATAAATATTCTACTTAATTGCAAGTTTTATAATTTTATACTGTAAATTTATAAATGTTTAAAAACAATGTAATATACAAAATACATAAGCTAGTTACTTTATAATATTTAATTAATTTAGGGAATTATTTTATAATATATTATTTAATATAAATCGAAATTAAATAATTGATAAGTTAAATAATTTTACTAATAATTAATATATTTCCTTTATGAGATCACAAATTTAAATGCCATTAAAAATTTCCAAAATTTAATAATTTATAAAAATTTTAAAATCAGTTTATTTGAATAAAAATTATGTTTTTCCAAGAAATATCATTTCAATTTAAACAAAATGTATAAAAACCATATTTATTCTGTCGTTCCATATTTAATAAGTAATATAATACATATAAATAAATTATATAATGACATTTCTTGTAATTATACTTTATATTATATTGTACATTAATCATTCATTATAAATATAATGTTTAGTACGATGATAGAAAAATGTATAATGTAATAATTCATGAAAAACCAAAAAATAACAATAAAAAATTATTTTATTTTTATATAAAACACTTCATTTAATTTTATTTATATCATAAAAACATATTACTTCTGCCATAAATAAATAAATAAATCTAAAAGCAATAAATATTAAAAAAAAGTCTTGAAACGTGATATTATAAAAACTTATGTTTGAAAAAAATAAATATTTTTCTGCGGGCACTAAAGTTACATTTGGCAGGAAAAGTTTCATAAGTAATCACTTTTATAAAACACATGTTTGAAAGACACTTCAAAGTGTCAATGGGTGGTCCAGCACATTAAACTTAACGACAGAGAAACTGAAACTTTCCAGGCGTACTTTTCTATTTTGCAGGTCAACTTCTTACACATATACTTTTAATACGATAAATTTTAAAAACTTAAAATTAATAATGAAAATCTTATAATTATTAAGTTAATATATTTCCAGTACTAAATTTAATTCTTGTTGAGTATAATAGTGAAATATTTTAATTCTTACGTTTTAATGATTATTGTAGATGAATATACTATAAAATAATTGTTTCAGTTATTTGAATTAATGAAATTAATTAATAGATAATAATTAATAGAATTATTTTAGTCCTTTAAAATTTGTAATATTGTACAACATTAATATTTTAATTTTATTATATTGAATGTTAATTTGTGTGAAATTATCAAATACTCTCAAAATTTTTCACTTTTAATTATTTATAAAAATATATAAACAAATAATCTAAATAATATTTTTAATGATTAACATACAACCATATAAGGTTTAAAAAAAACAAAAAATTTTTACCAGTGTACCACAAAGAAAAGTATTTGTAATATTCGCCATCATGAGTCTGGTACCATTGTAACAAGAAAGAATCTAAAAGCAAGCAGTGGTGTTATGCCGCGGCTGTAAAATTACCTCTGAGATTGTCCTTCTTAGAAGCAAAGATGCATCAGCAGGTACGCTTCGCATATCATAAATAGTACAGTACTCCTGTGACAATCATTACCTAACGGAAGGTGAAGATCATCTTATGTGGTAGTCCTTAAAACTCGTGAGATGAAAGAAATTCGGATTTTACAACCACGTCGGTCATGCAGCAGCTCTCAAATAAATTTTGTATGTACTCATACACTTTCATATAACCTTTTGCTCAAACATTCTATCTCATCTCGTATTCTCCCTTAGAAAATGACACTCTAACTAAATGTAAAAGTTGTTAGTTACGTAGAAGAGCTTTCAATATACAGTATAGACAACGATCCAATAGTAAGACCACTATAAGTGTGCTCAAGGTTAAAATTGCTTTGTATAGTACATATAAATGGTTTACCACTTGCTGGCTTCAATAAATTAACTTTATTTTCATTAAAGCATTTTGGCTTTTAAGTAATTTATTATTTATTGCAGCACCGATTATTTTATTTAAGCTTATAGATTAACTAAAATATTTTTAAAATAAACGCGAATTTTATTGTAAAATTATTAAAAATATTAACAATTATTGAATTTATACATGTATAAAATTTTCTCACTTGCATGCTTCATTTGTAAATTATTTGTATTTTTTACTTTCTTGATGCATCTTAATAAAGAATTTAAGAACCAAAAATTTTTAATGGTAGTGCATTTAGTAATTCAAAATACAGATATAATAAATGATAAAATTTTTATCTAAATCATAAAAAAGGTAAAAAAAAAATAATCGTATTTTGTAATTTCTTGAACTTGTTTTTTGTATTATGAACATATAAAAATACAGCTAAATAAAATTAAAACAATTTCAAAAGTGTAAAAAATGAGTTTTTTATATGATTCATATTCAATCTATTGGAAGATTTAATTAAGTGTACTAATAAATTTAATGATAAATCAATAATATAATTATTTTAAAAATATAATAAAAATACAATATTAAAGTAGTATAATAAAATATACAAATATTATAATAAAATAAAATATATATTCCTAATTTATAAAAAAATTATAATTTGAAAAATTTGATGTCTTAAAAACCAATGTCTTAATAATTCAAAGGTAACAAAAATTTTTTCATTAATTCTTTCACAAATATTAGTTTTTTCAATTTTATATGATTGAAATAAATTAATCATTGACATATTTTCTACACAGAATGTCTACAGCTAAACGTGACTGTTTATGTCAAAACGAATCTAAATAGTTTCAAAGATTGTCAAGGCATAATTGATCATTAAAAGTTGGAATAATAATATTTGGAATAAAAAATCTACCTTAAGATTTTAAAAACCGCAGAAAAATAATAAAAAAATCGCTTTAAAACAAAATTTTTTTGACTAATAAACATATGTATTGAAAGCCATTGCATTATAATTTTCTTAAGGTTTTAATATTGAAAACCTTACATAAATAGTATATTATATTTAATTTTAAAATAATTTTTTATCGATAAAATTTTATTTGATAAAAATCATTGTAGTAGCCCAGCAAAACTTAAAATATTCAAATATAAAAAAATTAAATAATTTTAAAAATTTGAAAGAACGACATTCATATTTTTATCACTATGTTTCGTGGCACTGACAAGAAAAAGAAAGAAAAAATGAGAGAGGGACAAGGGGGAGAAAAAGAGTAAAGAAAGGGATTTAAAAAGAAAAATCCCACTGCACCAGAGGAAAGAGAGTCATTAAGGCCATGGTGTATCTTCATTGAGTTGGTTCACTAAGGAAGTAGCGTTGGCTTCAGACACTAATATGTTTACACAGCATCGTTCTTCATGAACGCATTAATCATGGGCCCGTCTAAAGCTTGACTCAAGAATTGTATGTTCCAGGACTCATAAAAATTCACTGTCGTGTGCTTCGAACGTGCTTGTGACACATATCTCATACGTCACGTCGTTATCATGACGCAAATTTACGGTATAGTTCTTGCTTTGATGAACGGTTAGACACTGAACATTCGTTCAGATTATTTGACACAATACATCAGCACATATATGCACACGTATAGTTATTAGTGATAACTCTTTGCTTTTACGTATGACCGACTATTTTGTATTTTTATTCTCTTGAGACCATTAAACGATAGACGAATCTAGAAGTAAGTCTGTCTTGTTGAGGTATGTTTTCTAAACAACTAACACGAATTCTAGAAGATTCTTGTACATCTATTTACATGAGACAACCATTTTTTTTAAATTAGTTTTTCCAAATTGTTCATGAGTTCTTAATCACATCTATTTCTAAATTCTGCTATATCCTTCTTTGCTGTCTTCATTTATAAAATCTTTTAGAATATTTTATATGATAATCATTCGACTAAAGAAGACATTGTTGTTAATGTGATCAAATTGCAATTACCACTAAAACTAATTAAGATTTTTCTAATTTTGTTTTTATTTTAGAAGTATCGACTATTGTAAAAGTATTTCTAAAATTACATAAACAAATAATAAAATATATAATATATTAATATTTATTTAATCATCATATTGGTAATTACATGTATAAATAATTTTTGTATACATTTAAAAAATATTTTTTTAAAGAAATTATTCAATAACAATAAAGTAGAACTAATGAAAATAAATTGAGTAAAGTTAACATTGATTGTTTTTACTACTACATAGGTTAGTTAAATTACTATAAAAAAAGTTATAGTATTTGAATTTTGTAAGTATAAGATCATTTAATTCATTAATCAATATATTTAATACTTTACAAATTTTTTATAAAATATTTTATATCTGCATAGATAAAAAAACGTCAATTTTTTAAATGTCATTTCAATTTAGAATATTATTGTAATTTAAAAAAAGAAAAAAATAGAAATATAACAAAGTTCTTTAAGTAACTTTAAATATTTAAGATCAAATAATGTCAGATAATATCTTAATATAATAGTCATAATATTTATTTAAAAAAATTGTAAACGAAGATGTAAAAGAAGGGGTAAAATATTAAGACAGTTTTTAATTTAAAAAAAATGTATTTTTTCCTTTTTTCACAATTTGTAACAATTACAATCTCAAATCAATGATACTATGTGTAAAACCAATTATTTCATACAAATTATTAACATAGACTCGTACATCATCCTATTTTCGGGATGTTCAAACTTCTCATATCTTCTCTTACATTCCCTCTTAACATTATTTAAGATCTAAGTATATCTATCTTCCCCAATAAGGAAATTCTCACTATCCTTTATACGGATAGAACTTCCGACATTAGAATTTAAAAAAAAAAGATAAAAAAGGATATCCGCTTGTAAGCTTGAATAAACTATTGTATATTTCACATAAATTTATATAAATATTCATTTTTATATTCCATATGTAATTTTTTAAGGCACTTAAAGCATTTGTACCTGGAAAATATAAGGAAAGTATATAAAATGACGCGTTACGTTTTTCCTATTGCCTTTTTAGGTCTTATACGCGTACTTTCCTTTCTCGCATGGAATTTAATAAATTATACCTATAACACAAAGAAACACCTTTTACTTTTATAAAAGGTACTTTTATGCGTGAAGTCATTCCAGACTAATCTGGCGACTACTAAATGCAATTGATGCTATTAAAATTAGACCTTAGCTTTACTAACACAAAAAAATAATTACACGAAAAATTGACTAACTTATACTTTATTTGGTTTTTAAACGTAAATTTAATAAGAACAACATTGTTGCATTGTTTAGTATTTAGAAACTATGATCTTGTTGATTTTCATACTGTAGTATTTAACTTCTTACAAAAATACCAACATATAAAATGTGAAATTATTATTATAAGAAAAAAGATTGATATTTATACTCTCAAATAATTTATCATCTGATTTAGGTTAATAATATCTATATTATTAAAAAAAAATAATTTAAACAAATTTAATTTTAAAACTTAAAAAATTATTATTTTTTCTCATATTAATCTATATTTTCACAAAATACATGCATCTAAAATGAGATTTCTCTTATAAATATATTGATTTTAGGAATAATTGATTTCGTTATATGTTAATAATAAGTACAGCAGATAAATACAAAACACGCATCATATAAGACTAATATTCGAGGGCGATGAGTAATAAACTACACTTTCATGATAAAAAAAATGTTCAAATTTAACAATAATTCTTTATTATTATTAGTGATTATTATTAGTGATGTTTTGATACTTTTAAAATTGCTTAAAAAATATGGATAATGCTTAAAAAAATGATTAACTTAAAATAATATATGTTTTCAGTTTAAAAATAGGCTATTAATATTTGCCATTACTTCGATTAAAACAAAATGATTAATAAGAAATGAAGTTAAAATTAAAAAAAATATAATTCTTAATTTACATTACTTAATGTATTATTTGAAAATGTTTGGTACAAATAATAATAAAATAATAAATAACGCAATATATAATGTGTAATCAAATGATGCTATACAATATTTTTTTAATATAAAAAAATTATTACAGAAAAGTAAACTTGAATTAATAAAGATATAATTTTATAATTTAAATTAAATATAAATTTTTATATTTATTTAATACTGAACTTAAAAATTCATAAAAAACAATAATATATATATATCAAATTAGCTATTTTAAAACAATTATACTACTTCAATTCTTTTTAATTTGTATTTTATAATTATATTTTATTCAATTTGCAATGTATCTGAAGTATATTCATTTAAAATAGAAGTTAATTGTGATTTCATGATATAAATTTGGATTAAAATATTACGTTTATAAATAATATATTTATAAATACATATAAATTAACTTTTAAAATTAAAATTTCTAATAAAAAATGGTACTTTTTATTATAAATAATTAAAACTAGAACAACTATTTTTTTAGTAAAAATATACATAATACATACTTGTAATAAAAAACATAGTTTTTTGTTACAAATATATATATATATATATGTGTGTGTGTAAGTTTATAGTTAAATTTTTTTACTGTTATCAATGTATACTTATTAATTTTTTGTTACTGAAAGATTAGTAATTTATATTTTTTGGTAAGTTACATATGTTATAACGAAAATCTTTGAAAAACAAAATTGTTTTTATAATATCTATAATTAATCCAATTACTGAAAAAATTAATTTTTAAAGTTTAAATATAATTTTGTGAGCACTTTTTTAATTAATAATTTAAATTAAACTAAGTACATTCATTGAAGTAATCGCATAGTACGACGGATTTAGTTAATAAGAGTCATACTCTTGTTATTTTAGTTTTATGAATAAATATTGAAAGATTATGACTATTTTATAATAAATACAGTTTAATTAAAAAAAGTAAAAATATAATTCAAATAAAATAATAATTTAAAAATTTTACTTCTTTTAATATTCAATATACAATATTATCACACAATTTTTATTTCTATACTTTTAAAAATAGCCTTCTCATTTCTTTCAATAAATACGTGATTTGTATTCAATAGTTAAATAAATTTTTTATATATATACGTTTTATATCTAAGAAGACTTACTTTTTTTATTGTATATATAAACACACACATAACATGGTTACAATAAATTAATTTATGTTATCGAAAGTTTTTTTTGAAAGGGAAGAACAGATTTTTTGTTTCTGCAACTGACTGAATCTAATTTAAAATAATATTTCGTATTACGATAAAATTCAATATTTGTTTAATTTATTTTCAATAATTTTTCATAATTAGTAAAATCTTTTTCAGAATATCTGTCTTTGCAAATATAGAGTAATAAATGTGAAAGGTATTTTTCGAATTTGTATTTATATATTTTTTAGTATTATAGTATTAACTTATTATTAACGATTATAATGTATCGATAAATACTAAAATACGTAAAATATTTATGAGATTAAAATTAGATATTTCTTAGAAATAATATTTATTATAATATTATTTAAAATAATTATTGGATATTATAAACAATTATTAAATTGATTCAACGTTTTTGTTACAAAAATTCAATGAAATAAATAAAATTTAAGAGATTTGATTTGATTACGCACATAAGTTTATAAATCACAAAGAAATCTTGTATGAATTTTCACCAATTCTATATTCATACTTAAAATATTTATTTCGTATAAGCAAAGAATTATTTTTATTATTAGTTTCCTTTAATGAAGAATTCCATTTTTCGTGAAAAGCAAACTGTTTTCAAATTAAATGATTTGTTTCACTATTTAAATATTTCTCGATTACACCAAGAATAACTCTGTATAATTATAATTATAATTCCGCAAATATTTTCTTATCGCGGACCATAAAGTGATGGTGCATGGTGGCCAGAATAATGAGGTACGTGTCCTGCCTGGTAGGGCCAATGCCCCCCAGCAGATGTCCCGTAAAATTGATGGTGCGGTTCTTGAACCGGAAGCCCTTGACGTAAAGAGACATTACTTGTCGAATAACTAGCTCCTCCGGACGGTGTTGGTCTCTTCACCGTGTTCTGGACATTAGCAGTGACAATACTTGAAGCATCGCATTCGTCAGGTTCACAATCACGAAAGCCCTTAGCAAAGGGATTACTCGCAATTTTAAGCTGAGTGATTCGATGATTCTGATATGCTGTAACCGCGGTAAATTGCGTCTCTAAGAATGAGAAACTTTTAAAATTTTCGGTATGGGGATCTGGCAATGAACCTGGTGGCGATGGTGCCACTACAACGTGGCACCGAGGCTGGTAGCGGTGCATTGAGTTTAAAATTATCTAAAAGAAGTATAAAAAAAAAAGTATTAAAGAAAGTATTTAGTCCTTCATTGAGAAATATTAAAATAATTGTATTTAAAACAATATAAACAAATATAATTGTCACATTTTTTATGGCATTATTTTCTACAAACATAAAAATGTATGGCTGAATATTAAAAAATTAGAAATAAAGGAAATTTCAAATTTGCTACCAAAAAATTGTAGATTTTTGTTAGGAATAAAATTTTAATCATGCAGTTTTAAAATTTACGATTTATCATTTTTTTTCTATAAAAACTTTAATTTTGAAATATATTATTTTAAATAATTGAAAGTTTTCAATTCATTTTTATAAATTAATTTCATAAGCATATACACATAATTCAATAATAATTTTAAACTCGTTAAAAAATATCATGAATTTTTTCAAATAAATAAATGTTTTACTATTAACATAATTTGCTTTGTAGGAAAAATTTAAAGTTTTCAACTATTCAATTTGATTCAAATTATAATGGATTATAGGATACATCGATTTATCCGTACCTAAAATTTAATAAAATCAACTTTTTTATTAATTATTCATTCCCATTATATTTAATTAAATTATGAGATTATATTACGTTTTTAATACAACGTTAATGTTATAATTGCTTTGAATTCATCCTATTTTAATTTATTGTTTCTTCGCTTATCCTACATAAATTTTGATTAGTATATTTTTCATATTAAGGAATATTTTGTAATTTAAAGAGTACTATGAGCTAATATAATTTGTAATGTATATATTGTATTACCGTATACATGATCGCGTGGTTGATTTTAAGAAACTAGACTTAAATTTTCATAAAATAATTTAAAATAAAGCTTATTTATATATTTATTTGTTTATAGTTCTATCTTCAACAGATGCATTAAATTTTTTAATTTTTTTTTTTAAATTTTCTAAGCACATCAAAACTTAACAACCATTATATTATTTTTTCATTCAAAACTTTTGTTGTAAAAATAAAGAAAAAATTTCAAGAAAAATATGTTACGGAATCCATATCTTATCCTACTTACAGAATACTAAATTAATCTTATAAAGAATTTCGGCATCAACTTAATTGTACTTAATTTAAGGAAACTCTTATTTATTTTATTTTAATTTTCTTATTTTTACCCATGGTATTTTTGTTTTTTTTTTTTTTATTATTTTAATTATTCTAATAATTAATATTATATATAGAAGTAAGGAATAAGATGCAACTAAAATAAAATAAAATTATTTAAAACGAAACTTATCATGAAACTAAATTAGTTTACCATAGAAAATGAAATTATTTTAAAATAGTGCTGCAGAGTATTAATTGTAGTGAAATACTATCTAAGCAAAAAGCACTATGAATTTTTTCTTTCATCTTATAAAACCGAGATTATGAATAAACTAAATAAAATTGAAGAAATCAAAATTTATTATACATATTAAAGTTATAAGACATAAAGAGAATTAAACATATTAGTTAAACATTAAATTTTGTACACAATGAAACTCAACTAAATGACTAATAAAATAATGAATAAAAAGTAATAATGACTGTTCTTGATCTTCGTTTACTTTACTTTAGGTAAAATATTAGATTTAATAGAAAATTAAGTATAATTCTATTATTAAATTTAATTAAAAATAATACAAGATATAAAAAATTAGTTTTTTTTTTAAATAATGAATTTATATTATACATTTTTTAATATATAATAAATTCTTTATATTAAAAAGTTTTCTTTTTAAACTTTTTATAAATTTGTTCTTTTAATTTCATATTTATAAAGATGCCTTGTAATATGTATGCTTGAAAAGCTAAAGCTTAAATAATGGTAAGTTATTTTTCTTATAGAACTAGTACTAGATTATATTTAAATACTAATATGTAGGACAAATGTATGTAAAAATTTAAAGTTTTTAAAGAGATTATAATATATAGCAAACGTTTTCAATAATTTAGATTATAAACTTAATTTTTCCAAAATTTTTGAATATTAACATTTTAATAATATTAATTATTTTAGAAATTAAAATAAAGTATGAAATAATTTTCAAACAACCTTGATTAATAAGTATGTGTATAAATTTCTTAATGCATTTTTTAAAAATAAATGAAAAATTTTTTAAAAAAATTAATATATATACAAAAAAATTTATGCACTATCACTACTACCTTGAATAATAAAATAGTTGTGAAAAAATTATTAATAATGTTTGAATCTGCTTTGTTGTTTAAGTTAGCAAGAAATTTATTGCAATTTCTATACATACAGGCTGTATTAAAATTTTTTTAGAAAATTTTTATAAATAATAAATTTAAATAACTTTCTTGATTTAGAAAGGAAGCGTTTTTCCTTCAAAACTCAAACGAATATAAGCTTTACGATCAACCTCTTCACACAGCCTTAAACTTTACGATCATCACATCCGAGAGGATACACATTATATGTAGAAGAAAAAGAACTTTGCAGTCGTCTCTTCACCTTGAGTCGACGTTCGACGGAACATACGCGAGAAGGCATAAAAAAAGAAATACAGAACAACGGTCCCTAAGGTCTTACTCGCACATCTGGAGTTGAGAGTGAGGAGCACTATGGGCAGATTTATCGTGCTGCAAGAGGAAAGACGATGACGAATAATGAGAAGAACCAGCTGAGTGCTCTAATATATGCTAGATAATTTTTCGTGGACTGAAGAGAATGTTTTCTAGCACGCGCCCCCCCTCTCCGTACACACAATATAATTATGACAAGGAGATGAAAATGAGAAGAATTGCTTATCTGAATAAAGAATAATGAAATATAGCATATCTACATTATATAAACTAGTAATATACACGATTTTACTTAAAAACATACCTCAACAAAATATAATTATTTTTATTTTTACGAATAATTATTAATTATCGATTATTGAATTCATGTTGAATTCATTCTGTTCATTCATTTAGTTTTTTTTATCTTTAAAGAATAAAAAATAGATTCACAGATCTATAAAAATATACATTTTTATTTTATTTTTTAAATATATTTTCTAAATTTAGTTTATAAATATCATTTTTAACAATGCTTCGTAAATTTATTAAAAAATTAAGTAAATTATTATGAAACATTCTATGCAAATAAATAAACAACTGATAAGTTTTTTGATTATCACATTTAATTAATAGTAATATAAGCTATAAAAATATTAATTGTACATTAATTTTATCATTGTTAATTATGTCATCATTATCTGTTTCATTAATTAATTATTCTTGCGTATTCTGCAAGATCTTAAAGATATATATATATATATATATATATATATATATAAATACATTAAAGTGCAATAGATTCAATGTTTATTTTCATTTTCAGATAATAATTATATCCATATTATAAATAAAAAGATTTTAATATTTGTTAAGCATTATTATTGCATCTTTATAAATAATGTAAATCTATATCAAATTTTTAATTTATTTATAAAGATATTAAAATACATAAGAGTTTTAAAACAAAATCATCTTTATAAAACAACAGTTCAATATAATTAAAACTAGTTTTTCATCTGGAAACATTTACATCTAAAAACCTTTATCACCTTTATCCAAGAATATAAAGCGATATAAAATACTGTGTGATGAAAAGAAATAAGCACTGTGAAGGGTTAGGTTAATGGTGAAGATGTTTGACAGTCAGAGAAGCGGTGACTAATTAGTGTAAAAAATGCATCTCTCCGCCCGTTGCCATTTCTGAGTCAGGGAGGAATAACTATCTGACACCCCTTCTCAAAACGCTTGAATGCATGCAAGCACAAATTCTCCTAACGGACATTTACGAGAAGAGACACGTGTGTCACTGATATTCGGAAAAAAGTAGAATCCAAGAGAAATATGTATATTGCTTTGACGAAGAAAAGTTAAACTAATCTAAATGTAAGCACATGTGCTATAATGTTTCATTTTTTTAACTTAAAATTTTAATTTTTTTAAATTTAAGATAAATGCATAAATATTATTTCTGAGTTTTGGTTTTATGTTTAATTAAAAAACTTAATATTTATTCAGAAAACTAGTTTTTCTGAAGTGTATTGAAAATTATTTACAATGCCATAATCAATATTAATTTCTTTATTCGATCTTTCTCTCTTTCTTTCTGCCTCTCTCTCTCTCTCTCTCTTTGTTTCTCCTTTCTTTCTTTCAACAATTCTAAACTTTCTAGAATAAAATTTAAGTTACTTTGATAGTTATAAAAGAAATCTAATTATACAAATTAAAAAAAAAAAAAGGAAAATCAAAAGAATTCAAAGTTGGTTGAGCTTGTCAAAGTTACATTATTTTCTCATAATTATCCTCCTGGTACTTCTTTCAGTTTTTTCTTCAAAATAGAGCTAAAAAAATATAGTTTTATTTCTTTTTTTATTTCAGTCCAAAAACGATAAGCGTAATACAAAGTGTCAATTAAGATATAAGCACCGTGCTGAATGCTTTTTCTCAAAGCTGGCCAGATACTCATCTTCCCACTGCAAGTATGTAACTAAGAGACCATGTATAGCAGAGAAAATATTGTCATGCTTGAAGATAGTCAAAAAGTGAATTAAATATTGAAATCTTTAAACTACGAATTAGAATTTCATACAAAATAAAAAAATAAAAAAATTATTATTCATAATTTAATAATCATGTTCTTATAAATATATTTTGTTGATACTTGCTAAATACTTTTAAAAAAATAATTCATCATAAATTATATTTTTTAAATGCTGTATGTAATTTAAAATTATTTTTTTCTTTTTCATTTTCAATAATTAAAATTAGATATAAATGATAGCATGATATTTTTTAATGATTTATAAGAGTGAATATATTTCCCAATAAATTTATGCAAGATAGCATATTTCAGTATTCATTAACGGATTTTCACTTATTTCCATTTAGATGAAGAATACATCCATGTATACATGGTTTAGCCTGTAAATTACTATTGCATTCTTATTGAATTTTAAAAAATTAATTGGATGAAGATCTTAGATACTAGTTATAATACATAGGTTGTAAAAATTTGTCTATTCTTCTGGGAATTTATTGTTCTTTATTGTACATTTTATTACATTACTTATAAAAGATTTCGTATAGTATAACTTTTTTAAAAACTTTTATAATAGCTACTGTGATAAGCTTAAAAAATATTAAATTTACTAGTACTGGAAATTTATTAAAATTAATATTTTTCTATTTTATTTTTAATATATTCATTTTGTTATTAACTAATATTAATATGAATAATATATTAATTACGAATATTATAAATATCAATTAAAAATTTTTTATAAATAAAATAAAAATTTAATTTTTTTTTCAAGTAATGAATACTACCCGAAATCTATGAATTTGTTAACACTTAAATATATAATATTTTATTATACATGAACAGTTATGAGAAATTTTAATGAAATATTTTTCTTTATGTCTTCATAAAAGATAATATAACTAATAAGTTTAGTCTTATCTACAAAATAATTAAAATATAAAATTTGATAGTGTTTTGTTTAATTTTTAGAGATAAGAATTTTTTATATTTTATTTCATAATTTGCATATATAAGTGCCTCTATAGTTTCATAATTCATTATAAGTGCACCACGTCGTAGCTCATATCTCAGGTCAATTAAGGAGAATCCGTCCGAAACGACAAACACGTGGGGTCTTGCAGATTATTGCTGTCAGTCTCGATCTGTGTGTCACATCCCTTTAGTTATTTTATGTAAGTATATTTGCCATCTCAGAGAAATATAAAGAAAAAGAGAGAGAGAGAGAGAGAGAGAGAGAGAGAGAGACGGACAGACAGACAGAATATTTTATATACAAGTAATAAGGAATCCGTCGTGCAGAAAAATTTTATGGCACTTCCGCCCTAATACGCATTTCTATTCCTAAAACTTGCTAAAGATGTATAAATTTTTTTATTCTACGATGTTTTATTGCGAAAATTATTATCTTACAAGTTCTATTCTAAGAAAAAGCAAACTCTAGTTTATATCGACGTACCAATGTTTTTTGGAAAATTAAAATACTATTAAGATTTGTTATTTTTTATTTCATTACATTAACAAAGAATGTAGTGCACATAAACGTGCTCAAGAATCACTAATGTTTTGTTTAGCTATACGAAGAAATAATCTATGCAAGTCAATTTATGAAATGAATCTATGAATGAAATTTATTTATATTTATTTAATTTTTAATTTTTTGTATTTATTTAGAAATATAGTTTTAAAATTTTATCAAAATGGATTATAAAATTGATATTTTTAGTTTTTCGATTAATACATATTTTATTAAACTAGATTCAATGAAATTATTAATATTACTCAAATGATATTTTATCTATATACATAAAACAATATACTTCGCTAAATCAATTAAATAACTAAATGACTAAGTCATACTAAATAATCTGTTATTAATTCACTTTAACTTCATTATTATTTGCCCTAAATTATAATTTATTCAAAAGTTGTATTTATATATATAAATTATATATTGCTTAAACAATAAATCATCAATTAAAAGAATAGCTACATATATTTTCATTTAGTATTATATAAAAACTGCTGAAGGAGATGAAGATATGCGATAATTTTTTTAAATATTTTCATTTGCATAAATATCAGTAAAAAATAATCTTAAATTTTAATAATACATATTACATATTTATTAAGAGATACTAATTTATATACATACAAATATATATATCTATATATATATATATTTTTTTAGTTAGTAATTTTAATTTTTCCTATTTATTTTATTAACTATGGAAAAATAGAAATAAAAATAAAAATAAAAATAAAATAGCTATTACTAATTAAAAACGAATAATTAAGTCTTAAGACAGATATTTACGAATAGTACTAATTGTTCCTTTATTTTGGTTGGATAAAGGAGGAGAAAGATTAAGCGGATAGCATTTGTTAAAATTAATTATTAATTCATTATGGTTTAAATTAATTTATAATCAGACGTTCATAAAACAAAAACTCTAAAATAAATTTAAAGTGATTCTCACGTGTCCATTATCGTCAAGCTGATTGTTGGTAAGTTTAAGTTTGTCAAAAGGAACCGACTGTTTCATCCAATGAGCGCCGGTCGCGGGGCTGTCTGGGTGAACATGAATTCTGGGGGGTGAAACGGGATCCGCGCGACCAGCCACAACCCAAGCACTGCTATGAAACGCATACCTATAACGCTTGTCGTCGCATGGCACGAAATCCATTACTAATAGATATTCTGTGTTTGGTTCCAAACCAAATAATCGGCACTACAAAAAAATAAAATGTTATTCCTATAGTAATTTTTTATTTGTTCTTTGTTCAAATATCGTTATAATCATTATAATTTGATTACAAGATATTTTATTTTATTTATAAAGGAACGTTTTTTGTTGAAATTTTTTAATTTATATATTTTTTGAATATAGAAAGTGTTAATTTATCAAATAATTTAGAAAGCTATTAATACTTAAATAGAACTAAAAATAAAAATTGTATAACTTAAAAATATTTTTTAATGTGCGATTTAAAAAATTGATTAGCCCAAATATTAATTTAAAAAAAATATATGATATTAAAAAAAAATACATAATTATAGTTTATTAATATTGACTATAATGTATTCAATTAGTAATAAAATGTTAAGTGTTAAAATACTATTGTTTCTACCAAAAAAGTACCTGGCAAGTATGTCTCATTTTTATAATGGATGTAAACGAAGATATTTAATTTATAATTTTGATACAAATAGAAAAAAATTATTTAACAGATTTTAAATTATAAATACATATAATATTTTAATCTTTTGTATTAATTTTTTTTTAATATTTATATACGTTATATATATAAAAAATATTTAATGAAAGTTTACATTATAAAATAAGATATACTTGCATATATTGCGTATGAGTATTCATGTGTATTTTGATTTCTGAATTAAAATATAAACTAGGAATAAAATCGACCTTAACTAAAGTAGTTTTATTTTTATTTTTTTTTTTTGTATTTTTTTAATGCAGTTATAAATTTTTCAGTTACAATTTTATGAATATAATAATATTTTATAAATATTTGAGTTTTAAATTGTAATAATATTTTTAAGTACAATAGTATAAAGTTAAAAATTCCTGAAATACACGAATTTATAGTATAGTTTATTTATTCACGGTTTGTGAGTGTGTGCATGTGCGTATATAAATTTGAAAAATATTATGAATTATGTTTTAATATTTGATTGTGAAGTACAAAATTTGATTTCAAAAGGAAAGATGAATAATATTAATTGAATACTAAAATTAAAGTCAATAAATATGTGTAAAGAAAATTAAAAATTTTATTTTTTAACATAATTATTTTTAATTTAAATAATAATTAAAAACTGCTTTATTATTTTTATTTATTAAAAATACAGAAATTTTATATATGATAATAAAATAATTTAATGTTTTTTATCAAGATTTGTTTTACATTTATGAAATAGAATCATTTTATATTATGTATTATTTATTATTAAAATATTTTACGATTAAATATTTTATTTTTATTGAAGAGAGAAAAATTATATTATTAAATTTATAACATACATAAATTTATTAAGAATTCATAAATTCATAAATATTAAGAATTTATTAACATTAATTAGAACTATAAATGTTGTAGTAATATTTATTACCACTTTAGCATGATCTGTACATAATAATATTATTTAATATACTTATATTATTTTTCTTTTAAACATATTATTTAATATGATTCCTGTAATTTTATATTTTAAAAATTTTACATTATTTTGCAATTGTCAAAAATTATAAAAAGTTCATATATATGCGCCCGCGCACTCAAATAAACACACGTGTATACGTATATAAACACGCGCGCAGAAACTGTAAATTTTCATTTGAATCGATTAACTATAAGTATAAAATTTAATTTTTTTAAATATGGACGTATGAATCATTTTATTAAAGTACTGAAAAACTTATTTATACTGGTAATATAAAATTTAGCAATATTAAATAATTATCTGCATTTTTGGAATAATTATTTGTATATATTATAAAATATATTATATGAAATTAAAACTTATTTTATGTCAAAAAAAAATTTAATTCTAAGTTTTTGTAAATTAGCAAATAAATTAATAGCTATGATTTATTCTTTTTTTCACGAACCTATAATATTAAGAAGTGTATAATAATTTTTCAATTATTGAAAAAATTTAAGCAAGAACAGAACTTTATGAAAATTGTTATTAAAGTTTCTCTATTTTTATATATTATTTTATACTAACTAAATTCCACAGAAGTTAGTATGTGTAAAAATGATGTATAATATTTAACGTAAGTACACAATAAAAAATATATCAAGTACCTGAAATGTAGGAAACATACGCCTTCCAGCTTTTGTAACGATCATTTCGGTGCCCAGTTGATGAAATTCTTCCCAGAGTGGCCTGGCTTCGAGGGCGGAATTGGCGCCTATAAGTGCTGGGTGAAGCGGTCTCTTAGACCGAGTCAATTCGTCACTTAACCTATTGCTATTCTCATTACGCGTATTGTTGTTGTTGTCGTTACTGACACTTTCTGCCGATAAACAGCCAGATGGCAAACTAACACCGCTATTATCCGTAAAGCTTAGTGTCTCTGACTTCTTAGTGATACTACTCGCAGTTTGAAGACACGCTATAACATAAAATAGATGCCTGCCAGACACGGTTTCCATTGCCTTTTTAAAAATTATCATATTATGTTGCACATAATTCATACTGAACTACGAATAGCTGATTATATAAATGTTGAAAAATTAACTTCTTTAAGCAATTGTGCTAATAACGCAAAATCTTTTTCCCCTTTATTAAAATTTTATTGCTAATGCAGACTATTTTACTGTAATGATATAATTATAAAATATTTCATATTTTTATATTTACCGTTTCAAATTTAATTAATTTATATGTTTATAAATTCAATATAAGAAATAATGTGTATAATTTTTTAGATTCTCTAAAAGAAAAACTCGAAAAATTTCTTATTCATTTTATAATCGTTTTTCAAAATCCGTAATTTCTTTGAAACTATTTACTAGTTACTATTGATATAAGATTATTTTGTAGTTTGCATAAAATTATGATTGGGAAATATCATGTAAAAAATAAAAATATTTGCGATATCTATATTTTTATAATTATAAACATTAATAAAAAGATATTTAAATTTCCTAATAATAATAAAAATAATAACGATTAAATTTTTTTGTTCAATTTAATTTTTACTGAAAGATATATGTTTAAAGTACAATTACTAAAAATAAGTAAATGCAAAGGAAAGTTACAAAATATACCTGATTTATCAAAAGTTTAATAAAGAGTTGAATGATCTCATTCATCTACGCCATAGTCTTATTTAAATAAAAAAAGATGTAAAAAAAGACAATTATTCGACAGAAACAAATAAGACTTAAAAACTAACTGAAGAAAAACAAGAAAGTAAATGCATGTGGTTAATTTGTGTCGTCTTTAAATTCTACGTTGTACAAGTTGCTTTTGAGTTGTATAGAATGATAAAAATGTACGTACCGCAGGCATTGAAATTCTTACAGCAAAAAAGAAATAATCGTTTTTTGCAATGGACAAATTTTTTAACTATTCAAAAGAATGAAAAAAAAATATGATAATAATGTATATATATAAAAATATAATTACTTGAGAATTGTATCAAAAACTAGATAGAAAATCATAAACTCAAAGTTTTTTTTATCACATTACCGACATTTTATTTTTAAATTTATTAAAATGCTTGAAAATAAAATGCATACATTAAAAATATTTATATCATTGAATTTGTTTATTTTTAAACAATTTAATACTTAACAGGATATTGATTCTAAAATGCATTTATATTCATTTATATTAACAAAACATAGTAAAATCGTACGAGAATTCATAATACTAGAATAATAATGTTTAATTATATCTAATTATATTTGAATATTTATATTTATTCCTAATCTTTAATAAAGTTATTGAACTTATATATATTTTATACCCTTGAAAATAATTATTAAATTGCTTTACGTTTTATTATTTTTATAAGTAATAATCTGTATAAAAATCATAATAAACAAAACTATTAAGTATTTAACTAATTTAGAATATAACGTTTA
Source organism: Platyscapa corneri (assembly GCA_018907185.1). Taxonomy (NCBI): domain Eukaryota; kingdom Metazoa; phylum Arthropoda; class Insecta; order Hymenoptera; family Agaonidae; genus Platyscapa; species Platyscapa corneri. The sequence goes on along the minus strand of JACCHW010000057.1, from coordinate 380,707 downwards.
CAATAAAATATTATTAATGAAATTTATCATTTTCTATTACATGATTTCTATTTAAGTTGTATTAATATAGTTTATATTTACTTCAAGTATAAAAATATATAGTTTCCATCAAATTTTTTTTTCAAAAAAGAATAAATTTTCATCGATTTTTATTTATATTTTGCTATATATAATGCGTGAAAATTATTTAATTTTATTTTAAAATAAATTATTTGTTTTTCTCGTATAATTGATACAAGTACTAATAAATTTTTATGCAAAATATTCACTTTGACAAAATAATTTTGTATTACAATTGACAAAATTAAAAAATTAAAGAATTTATTATATAATTACTGAAAATCTCATCAAACAATAAATATTTAAAAAATTGATAAAAAGTGAAAAGGCTTTGATCAAGGATTTGTGCTGTAGAATTTACCAAAATGGAAGTTATAGTTACAAACGAGAAGGGTGTAAGGATATACGGGAGGTACATGGAACTCGGTCGACTAAAAGCAGCGATTTCGTGTATCGACGAGAGCGGGGACAGCTCGAGTTAGACTTGGCAACGAAGGGATTTGACCTCAGGTCAAACCAAGGAAAAAAGAGCCAGTGTAAGCGTCGCTAACTAATTTAACAGATGGTTTAGATCTTTTAATAAAATGATCTCTTAACAAAATAAGTTTGTTTGAATCATCCAAATTTATATTCAAGAGAATTTAATTTTTTAATAATTAGTGAAAATTTTTAATACAACAAAATGATCGATTTAATAAATAAAAAAATAACGTTGCACCATACAATTCAACAAAATGATTTTAGTATTCTTTAACGCTAATTAAAAAACCATTATATATACATGCTATTATAGCTTATATAAATGAGTTTATTTTTATTTTAATATTTATTTTCTGAGAAAGAAAAAATTTCCTTTTCTTATAACAGATACTTGAAAAAATATATATTCTTATTCATGAATGGAATTTCTCTAATTCTTCTATAAAATTGTATTAGTAAGCTATTAAATTTTAAATCATCCTATCTGTAAATAATGTTATATATTCTATTATATATCAATCATACCATACATACTAATGAAATTTATAAATGTTTTTAAGAAATGACGAATGTACTGTTACATCTTTCAATATATAATATTTATCAAGTCTAGTATACGTATATATATATATATATATATATATATATATAATAGTATATAGTAGTACATTTAGTAGTGTAAAATTATAAAATGTATAGTATTTTATAGTATTTTTTATTCATAAATTCCAATTCTTTAATTAAAGCACTCACTGATGCATAGAAAGAAGATTCCATTTTTATCTTTAAGATTAATTACATAACTATGCATATACCTTCCATTTGTTGCATCGGTGAAGGAATAGTGACAATTTGATGCTGTAATGGTGGCTGTAGATGCTCATGCTGATGATGGCTAATCCATTGCTGAAAACAGTAATCTCCAATAGGTTCGTCTCGTTGTTCGTGTTGCTGCTGCATTTCCCTGTCGTACAGTCAGTTCGTGATCGACGAATTTGGTAGTAGATAAATTGTCAGCTATAGATTCTTATCCAACAACGGTTCTCTGACAACATTATCATTGTCATCAATCTTTTTGCTTAGTTTCTTTGTTACCTTCAATTTTTAATTGCAGTCAGCTAATCTAATGCCAAAAGCAAATCCACAAATATTTTAGAACAACTATGATCTCATACGTTGAAACCGTGGGTAGCTACACCACTTGCGTAGAAAATGTACTCACTATATCGACCAAAGAAAAATAAGAAGAGGGCAAGAAGTTACAGCTGAAAAAACGGCGATCGGTTGACTGCTGTTGAGAGTTTATCTCTCAAGAGCATACGTAAATTATTCTCTCCCTCTCTCTATCACTCTCTCACTCTCTCTCACCTTTATTGTTTCATAGACTATGGAAAGTTCTTTATATTGTACTCTGCAAGTAGTCACCAAATGTCTACATCTTCGCTTCGACACCCTTGACGCAGGCTCGGCTCGGCGCGACTTTTGTAAGTACGAAAAAAGATAAAGGAAGAAAGCTCAACAAGCCGTGAAGAGAGCTCCGTCAAGACTAGGCGAGGGCCCTTATCAACGCACCATCATTTTCTCCTTCATCTCTTCTGGCATCTCCTGCTACCCCTCCTGCTCTCGTGCAAAGAGACTGTGCGATAAAGGAGGAGTTTCTCGAAGCACCACCTACGCGACGTTCTGTGATGTTGCATGTGCTGGATCTAAGAGAAGTATTTACTGGCGTACTCATTGGGGGAGAGGCTAATTCTGCGTGGGCGGAGCGGCGCGTGCGGCCCGGAAGACGCGGCATGTGCACGTGAAATCACCACGCTTCTTTTTTTTCTTTAAATATTTATACTTAGAGAGTATAAAGTTGATATAGATGAAACAGATATACATGTTATATGTTTTTATTATAAGAAGGAGAAAATATGTACTCTTTCATTTTTTAGAGAAACAGAATCATTATTGAAGCATTTGTATGGATGTTGCAATTATACATATTTTAGTTTTATTTAAGTGAAGTTTTATCTCATGATCTTATGTAATGATTTGTCTATATAGCAGAATTATTGATTTTAAATAGTAATTTATTTGTGACTACGTGAAGATCACAATATAAATAGAAAAATAAAAATTATCGGTTTACTAATATTAAAATCTGCTACTTTAAAAAAGAAATTAAAAAATTTATGAATTAAATTTTAATATTCATAGTAAAATTTTGTGTATTATAAACGATAAAAGGAAATATTTGAAATTATGATAGAATGTTATAAAAACATTTAATATATTTGCTCCATAATTGACAACATACATCGTATTATTACAAATCGCTTAAAAAATAAAAGTTTTTATAAAGTTTTTTTTTGGTATTTTGAATATTGCAATCAAAATTTGAATTCAATTATGTGTTTATTAAAATTTTGCATTAAAACTGTATTAACATTTTTTAATAAAATTATGTCAAAGTAAATATATTATTGTTATTTATGTTATTTTACAGTTTTATTTGTGTAATTATTATAGCGTATGCAGCTATTTGTAGTCTCAGTTAATGGTTATTAAATTCTGTTATTAAATGATAAAAAAAAATGTTTTCACTCTTTACGCATTAGTAAAAGGTAATTGTCAAAGTTACATACAATTCATTGACTATGTTAGAACAACAATATGCTCTACAGTGAAAACGGTAATTGGATGGATTTTCATGCACTGACTATCAATCTTTCGTCCCACACATGATTAGAACTTCATCGACCAAATTACTTTTACTAGATTATATACCTGACCAATAAACTATTGATGAAGATGCTTTGTTTTTATAGTGGGTAAATAATAAGTTGATTTGAAAAGTTGTGTATATCTCTTTCCTTTTTCTGAACTTGTTAATTTCTCTTTTATGTATTCTAATTTATTTTAATTTGTTCACGTCTTTTTATAATATTATTTTTTATCTCTCATGTCACTAAAATACTTATTAAATAAGTAAATATTTAGAATTTGACAAATTTTATAATTATTTTCTTATGAACTTGTAAAATGCTCTTTGATTAATTTATAAATTTAAAAAATAGTTCTTTTTTGTATTAATTTTGTACCAAAAAACTTTTTCTTTTCAAAGTTTAGATGCATTTGATAAATTAAATCATTCGTAATAAAATTTTATTAGTATAGAATTTAGTATAGAATATTCATCTTATTTATTTTTAATTTACTCCGTAATAAATATATAATAAAATAATGTTTTTAACTAAAAAATATCCAAAAAAGTACCCACATTCAATATGATACTATATAAGAAATTAAAAAATGTATAAACAAATAAAAATCTTTTAATTTTTTAAAAACGATTTAATTTAATGAATATTTGAAATAATACAAATTTGAATATTTTAACACAACGGAATAGATTATAATAATTAGATTACTATTAATAGTAATATTAATATATCAATAATAATAAGTTTATAAGTTTATGAAAGATTGTATTAAAATTGCATTATTAATATATTCGGGTGGAATATTTTTTTATGTATTTATATTTTTAAAAAGAACAGATAGTAATTCAAATTCTTATTGCTAACCTTCTTTCACAACATTATCTGCATCTCGGTTCTTTTTGTATTCTTGATTTTCATGTTAGTTATGAAGCCTTCCTCTTTCATTCTGTTTTGCCCAGCAACTCAAAAGGCGGAGTTTCGATCGGCCACGGGAGCCACCCAACAAATTAGTAGACATTATTTGGCTCGTGTCCATGCGCTATTCTGTTCATCACATTCGTCGGTCTTTCACACTCTATCGTACCCTTTTTTTACTCGTGTAATGCACGCGCCGTTCCTTTTCCTTCTAACTTTGGGCTTCATTCTATTTAGCTTCATTTAACTATATGTCCCTTTCTTTATTTCATTTTCTAGGGTGCATCGTAAACATTCTACACGGGCCAAGAAAAGTAATAAAAGGCCATTTATTTTCTTAACCTTAAATGGCGAAGCTCTGAAAATGCGATAAGTCAATAAGTTTGCTGAAATTATTAAAATTTTTATTAATAATTTAGGGTTGTCATAATATAATATTCACTATATTACAAGATTTACACTGGTTCTATTTCATTTTTTGCTATTATTAATTTTCTTCAATAGCTTCACGATTATAATTTATACTCATTATTTATATAAAATATAAATTTAAAAAAAATTTTTTTAAAAAGCTAATATTCTCTTAAAAAATCTAATATTAATATTCTGTTAATAGTGTCGATAAAACAAATTTTAAGTAACTTTAATACATTTTGTTACGCTACTCTATTTTATCAACCAATATATTTGAAATTTAATTTTTATTTCGATAAAAATGTTTTTTAAACCACCAAATTATGAATCTTATTTAATTAAATAATATTATTAATAATAATTGATTAATATTAAACATATTAAAATTGTTTGAAATTGTAATTTTTTTAAATATTCTTTCAATATAGTTGAATATTTTCTGTAATGATATTGTTTTATAAAGAATTCTGCAACTCGCAAAATAAACTGTTAATGCTCGATAAGAATCCATTATAGGATTCATTAGTTTATTTAGATTTCAATTTAAATTCAATACGATTATTCAAAAATAAAATCTTGTATATATTAAAGCAGCTACAATAAAAAAGGTATCTATTAAAAATATTGTAAAAAATATTTTTAAAGTTATTGTATTGCATTATATATAGCATTTCAAAAAATTTTTTACAATATCTCTAATTTTACTGTGTTATAATATATTATTTTTAATTTTAACTATATTTATCAGATCATATAAGTGATAGCAATTTTAATAAAAGTTTAAAATCTATATATAGATTTAATTATTTAAGAAATATGATATTTATGATATTTAAATATGATATTTGAAGAAAATCAATTTCATAATTACATAAGTAATGAATAATGAATAAGTAGAAAATTTTTAATATTTGTAAAGTATATGTTATTAATATCAAGTTAATTATTTTAATAAAAAATATGCATTAAATTTTTTTTTGCTTTTATTATATTCAATAATACTATTAATTATTTATTATTATTAATCAATATTCAATATTTATGAGTCTATGATATTTTTACTTTGTCAATAAGATTTAAAGTATTTGAGAAAATTTTTAAATAATGTTACGCGATCAAAGCAGATTTTACTATTAAGTTTGTTTATTCCAGAGAATCGTTCCTCTTTAATAAAAAAGCCATAAACATATCATTTCTACTATTTTACAAATAAAATTTTTTATTCTAATTTATATTTATAAAAATCTAATCTTTTTTTTATAATATTTTTTTTATAATATTGTATAATTAATAATTTTTTCAATAATAAATTCAATGTATTTTTCAATCAATTAATAAATATGTTTTAATTTTCCTTAAAATTATACCTGTATAATAAATTGATATTTAGTTAGAATAGTTTTTTACTGCTATAAATTATTTTACGTTGGTTAAATATCAATTATAAATTGTAAAAAATAATTGAAATTCAATATGATTTGAATTCAAAATCAGTTATATATATGAAAAAGTGAATTAATTACAATATCTTTAATATAACAGTAACTTGATAGTTTCATGCCTTAATTGTATAATTATTAATTAATACAGAAGAAAATTTAAAGTTTAAATGAGAATCAGGATTATACATTTCCAGTTAAATAAGATGTAATAGGTACTTTTCTTTACTTGGATGGTTCAAGATCATTTGCTGAGATTCAGAATGAATAGAAGAAGTAGTATCTGAAAGTAAGTAGTGATCTCTAAAGAATAAAATACTTTAAACGCAATCATGATGACGGTATAACAAATGGCAAAGTGGATTTAAATAACAGCAAGGGAACAAGAAAATATTGCCAGAATTTTTGAGATAAAATAAAAATCGAATCGTCTAAAAATGATCCTCAAGAAAGCACGGACCACAAAGATCAATTAGATTGGAGTCTCAGAAGGTAACTACAAATCTTTCAGCACTCCACTAGAGATAGATAATATCCATTCCATCTTTCCGACAATTTTCATACATTATATAAATAAGTTATTAAAGTTAACCATGATAATTTTAAGGGATCTCATCACTTTGGTGACAAGCCCATTATGTAAATGTATTCTTACTTTTTTCCTTTATCTTGATTTCTCATACCTTGATTTCTTCTTATCATATATATATTCCTATCATATATATATATATATATATATATAATGCGACTACTGTGTTTATTATTATGTTTATTATTATTTCCTTTTTCTCATCATCTCTATTTCTTTTTTTTATTTTATTTTTTTTTTATCTGTATATATATTCTTAATTAAATTTATTTCTCTGAATCTTCTTTTCTACTTAGAGCACTGTTTATATTTTCAACAAATTTTTTTAATAAAATTTTTAATAAATTTTTTTACCATCATTCTGTATTTTTTGAGTTTCAATTTTTTTATTTCTTTTACACTTCTGTTCGATTGTGGTTTTTAAAAGTTTTATTTTTATGTCTTCCCATATTTCTATCTTAACCATTATTTATTACTTTTTGTAACTTTTAATTTTTTCTTTTATCATTCTATTTTTCTATTTTTTGCCTCCTTTTTGTCCTCTTCCTATTCATCAATTATTTAGTTTCATTATTCCTATTTAATATTCCTATTTTCTCTACTTTATTATTTATTTTTTCGTTCAACATTATAAAATCTATTAAGTATGCTCCTGCTTTACTATTAAATGTAAACTCATTATCTTCATTTACATTTGATATTTATCTACTAATTTCTTATATTTCCTCTATTAAAAATCAATAATATTCTATAAATTTTATGATAAATCTTCTAATTAAATAGCAATATAAATGTTGTTTGTTTTAATTTATAATTTTTTCATGAATTAAGATAAATTTCTTTAATTTTTACGAAATAATAGACTAGAAGAGCTGAAATATTAGTCATTTTTTTAATGTATATTTAACTTATAGGTTTGACGAGTTCTTACCATTTTGTAAGAGAGTGTCAAGGGATGAAGGAAGAGGGGGGTATAGGAAAAAAAAAATATTGAAGAGTACGGGATTGAGGTACGGAGGGTACATAAGCGTGGCCCGGGGATAATAAATGAATCGCGAGTCCTTGCTCCCGTTTTTATATATCGGGAACTTCAACGGTTTTTTAACTTTCGCGGAAAATTAAAAAACCGTTAGACGTTACCCGATCTGTTATTGCGCGTGCGATTGTTTAATGTTAAGGCGCGCCGGCCTGTCGCCGACGGGCGGAGCACGACAGGTTAATAAAGATCTCCCTCGATGTTGGACAATGTTCGAATTTGTTCTGAAAAAATTAGAAAAACTGATTTTATTTATTGCAAGAAAATAATAGGAAGGATTATTATTCAATATGATTGAGGTAGAAAAAATTATACAGTATAATCGTTGAATATTTAGATATCTACTTTCTTCCGACATTCACCACAATAAAACGTATCATTCAACATCACATTAACGAGTATCTAGTCAATTCTATGCATCGAATATTCTGCACCTTTTTACTAGAGCATCTATATATATGCATACAAGCACATATTTATGCATCCTCCTTCACAAATAGAAGCACTTATTCTCTTTATTGTTATAGATACTTTTTTACCAATTCTTTTCTTCTCATTTTTTTATAGATATTTTTTATCTTTTCTCTTCTTTTTCTTATTTTCACTAATATTTTCTTACCCTTTTTCTTTTTCTCTTTTTTCAATTATTTTTTTATCCTTTCTCTTCTTCTCTTTCTTCGTTTCGTATTATTTCCATCTCACATGTTTTTCTTATATTCTTCTCTATGCAAATTATATGAACCTTTTAGATGTCAATGTCTTGTTAATCCCAGAACTTCGTATAGTAATCCTCTGGTTACTAATAGTTCTCCATAGCACAGTCTCACATATATAGCTGATGTTTTCATACCCTAAAAGTGAGAAGAAATACGACCTAGGTTAAAAAAATCAGCTTTTCCTTAGAGCCATTAGAACCCTTCTACAATTGACATAAAATTTATTTATTAATAAATGCGATCATATTGACGCGGTCGAAAAAAATAATACTTTCATTGATCATACATTTTGTAATGAATCATCAGTTTCAATTTTTAGTCTAAATCTGTGAGCATCAAAATTGAATTCGGTAAGAATTCGTGAACTTTTTACTTTTTTCCCGATGAGAAAAAAAAATCCGTAGGATTTACAAATTTAATCTCTAAAAACCATCTTAGCTAATAAACTGAAGACAAAACAACTTTGTTGAGGTGGGCTTCCTACCAGCGTCAATACAAACTCCCTCCAATAAACTATAGTTCTCTTGAAATTTAGCACTAAAAAAGCGGCCTCAGTTCTAGGACAATTGCGATCTACTTATTCTGATTATAAGAATGAATGTCTTTATGTAGCAAAAAATCTTATCTAACCTACAAACTAAAACTTATCCATGTGCATCATATAACGGCTGAATGATATGAAAACTGTGGTCATATATTACGGTTGAAGTAACCTATTTGTCTACTCAAAAAGTTCTGTAAATCAAAATATAAACAACAAAAGTGGTTTCGTTACACTTTAAATTACTGTAAAATACTGTAAATATATATCTTCTTATGAATATTCTTTGAAATTACGTCACTGATTACTGTTTCTATTTTAATTATATTCAAATGCTGACTCAATCAATTTCATCATGCTTCGTAATGTAGAGATTTCACTTTCCCGCCATAGCTTCAATTATCATATAATTTTAATTATTGATACCAAAATTCATTTTTATTCTATTAAAAACAATTCTTTTAATATCAACTTCTCAACTTTCATTGTTATCTATTACAGTATTGTCATTTACGTTATGCTTTTCTAACTCTTATAATAATCACTTGTTTCAAAATACCTAGTCAAAAATCCACCTTTATCACAAGTCTCTGATTATTATATTTATATCATAAAAAATATCCAAAAATTTTCATTCAGATAACTTGTCTTTCTTATCAATAATTTGCAATTTTTCCCTTAAAAATCACGCTAATTCACTCATTTTAAATCATTTTCTAACTTAGAAAAATAAATGTATAAAATTAAGAAATTCTGTTCTTTATTAATCAAATAATTTTTTCTAAGATAGTTTATTCGAACATATATTAGATCGATTTTTGGATGTTTATGAATTTTACTACTAAAATAATATTTTTTATAACCCACAAAAAGTAGGTTCATATTCCTTCAAGGGAATGCAAAATTTATTTCATAAATACCTTCGAGTGATTCTATAACTACTCATCAATGTTATAGATATTTATAATTATTTTCCTTCCTCCTTTACAAGTTTTGAATGAAAAAAATATTAAGTAATAAGAAATTATTAATTCAACATTTATTCTGGTGAAATGGCGTGATGACTGACACCAATAAGACAAATAATTCTTGATTTCTCTATCAGCTTCTATTAGAAGCTTACTAGTTTCGTCGATATCTTGGATACTGGAGAATACTCGAAGATCATAGTCCCACTATACCACATCACGAGACTAGCATGAAATGAAACGTTTACTCATAATACAATAAGTAAAAGTTCACAATTTTCAAATAACTTTAAATACCTACTCTTGATTGCATATATGTTTTTGTAACTAAAAATTAAAACACAAAAATACATTAAAATAAGTCTATTTATAATAGATTAATATAATGTAGAAAAATTTTTTTAGTTGTCATTATAGAGACAAAGAGGGATAGGAGAGAACATATATTGATGAAAAAATCAAGTATAGTTTTTAAAAATATATGAAAGCTAAACTTTTATTTTTATGACATATATTATAAAGATTATGATAAATTTTATCAAATTGAATTTTGTTAAATATTTATGTTACAATGGTCTAAAAATTAAGAGTTTTATTTTTCGTGAATCTTCTTTGTAAAGCTATAATTATAAAAATTAGAAGTTAACTATAGGTAGAATAGAACTCTGGTTTGTAAATTCAAATTTTTCATTATACGTATATTGTAGTTGATGAAATTGTTTGAAATTTTTAAAATTATTTATATTTTATAAAAATTACATCAATATTTCATAAAAATTCACGTGAACATATAATTAAAATTTAAATTATGTAATTGTTTTTTTATTATATTAGTTATAATAATTTACATAGTAAGTTTGAAAAGTAAATTAAATTTATTTAACTTCATTAATATTAATTAAATAATATGATAATATTTAATAATGAAATATAATATTGTAAAACTCTAATTTTCTTAACTATTACATAAAATTAACATTTAAAAACATATTTAACAATGAGCTTTAATAATAGTTAATAAAAATAAATTTAAGTGAAATTTTAATAAAAATTCACAGTATTTATTATTAGTATTCAATTATTCTTGAATTTTACTTATGCCTTCATCTTACTGAGTTCGTCTCATTCGTGTGCTCTGGTAACCGCGAATGAAAATATAGGATCAAATAGATGCTCTAAATATGCTATCATATCATTTATATTATGAAATAATTCATAAATTGACGGTTACACAGTCAATGCGAAAAACGAATTTAACAATGCTTGTATTCTTTTTACAGAAAAAAAGATAAAAAAAAAATTATGTCGTAATAACGTATTATGATTTGTTTCTCATTCTATTACTCTTCTCTCTAACTTTCTCTCTTTCCCTCTCTCAATTAAGTATTCTGTGAATAATGCAGGCCTCAACTCTGAAAATAATGTAATAATGTGTAAAAGGTGCATAGTGAATTTAAATTGTAAAAATGCAACTTTTACCAAAGAAGAAAATTATTATGTTTCACATAATTAGTTACAATTTTTTATAGATATAATTAAAATTTTCTCAATAATTAAATTATTTTTAATATAGAAGAATAGTATAATTTATATTATTGCATAAAATTTTAATCTCATTATGTGTAAGATTAAGTATTATAAATTAGAAAATTTCTATATTTAATTATAAAAAATTGTTACCAAATATTAGTAATAAGTACAAAGTGACAAAATTTTAAGTAAAAACGTACAAACATTTTTATGTGTATTATGTAAAATTAGATTATTTATGTTAAGATCAATACATCAAATAAATATTCAAATGTATAATTAAATCAATCTTGTAATGTAAATTTAATGTAAAACAAATAAATAATAAAAGAGTCCATAATTATCTCTTAACATAAGTCATTTATTGATTACTTAATAATCTTCAAAAACTTTGAGTTATTTAGGTAGATAGTAGTCCAAGTTTTTAAACATCGTTTTACCATAAATTAGAAAATATTTTGCTTGCCTCTGAAGAATTAAAATACTCACATAATCAAATTAGTTTTCTTTCAATTCCCACCTCATTATACCATTATTCTCTTTTACTTTTGTATTATTAGGAAATTATTATCAAATAACCTTAATAAGAACTCAAACATTTTGCATAAACTATAGATATATTTACATATTTAAAAAATAAAGCAAAATACATAATAATAATTATTTCATTCACATACTTTAATAATATTGTTTAACACTTAAGTTCAGGTTTTTTGAATGCTTATTATAAAACCGTTTAAAAATGAAATATTAGATATACTATAACAGTTGTGTTTCATTAGGTAAAGAGTATATCTTCGAGTTCTCGATGAAGAATTGTTGGTGAAAATAATTTATTGAGAAAATATTAATGGCAGGAAAGTACTTCCTACATCTAGATACAATCACGTATAGTACAATTGGTATTACAGTGTAAAAAACCACGTAGGTACAGAAGCTAAAGGTATATGTGTAAATACCGAGCCAATAAAATAATAAAACTGTCAATAAACTATAAATTAATCTATTTGTGGGAAAAAAATATTCAATTTAATTGAGATTTTATCCGTACATGTATATATTATTTTACATACAAATATTTTACATATAAATACTTTTTCTAATTTCCATTAAAAAAATATTAAATAAATAAATTTGTTGTTCTCAGTGATGAACAAAATATCAAACTTCTATTCAATTAGATTTCATATTTTTTAATACGGATAATCACTTGTGTATGATTCAATTAAATTATATTTTTTCTTATAAATTATCGACAAAATATTACGAACAGCCCTCGACGATTGGAGGTGTAAAAATTGAGCTTAAAACAAGAAAATTTTTACAAAAAACTGGAAATTATAAAAAGATTATTATAAAAATATTTTTTGTATAGCTAATTTCAAGTTAAATATCAAATATCTCACTAAAATATAATTGTAGTTACGGGTAACAAGTTGATAGAAAACATATTATTCATTTATCTATTTCATTTGTCTTTTGAACATTTTAGTGCTCTCTAACAGTTCATACTATTAAAATTATATATTTATTTTTATTACTATTTTTTAGACGTAGAATTGAAATTATATAATATATGCTAAAAAATATTTGCTATATATTATTTATTATTACCATTCTATAAAAATTATACATGCAGACTAATACAACTTCAATGAAAAAAATGAAATCAAATCAATGTAAAGCAGTAAAAAATAATACATACGTACATACATATATATCAAGAAAAACAAAAAATTTGTTTAATATGCTTTAAACAATAATAATAATAACAGTTATATCATCGATTATAGTTTATGCACTAAAAAATTAGAAAAATTATGAAAAATCGTGAAATTATCTAGTTATACTCGGATTTTATTTATAACATAATTTGTTGATAAAATAACAATAAAGCTGTACATATGTTTTTACATTCATAATAACGCTTTTTTGTTTAACTTTTTGATACCATTAGCAACAAGTAGTTTTTAAATCTCCAAAAATAAACTGTTAAATTAATCATTAAAAGGTTATAAAAATTACTCATGTTATAAAACATTTTTAATTGTTATGTAATTATAAGACAGGTGGTGGTGGTTTATGTATAAATAATAAACTAGTTAATAATGTTTAAAGTAAAATATAATATTGTAATATTTGGTTGTACAGTTGTATATTCTCTTAATACAAGATACTTGATTATAGCAAAGGAATGTAACAGTAACTAAACTGCATGTAGACAAGTAACCGCGTTGACAAAAGATTCCTTACGGAAATTTTTTCGGATTTCGGAAAATTCCTGGAACACAAGATACGCACATTTTCTTTGCAATAAAACAATAATCGGATTGTACGGGGTACTTGAGAGAAGAGAGTAAGAAATACGCAGTATAACTAATTATTAACAGTATAGCTTACGTTGAAATACTTGGTGTACTTTCGACACTCCCCCCTTACGGCGTAATTTGTTATATTGGTAATGTCCTTCCATTTAAATACTTTTTTCGTCTATAACAGAAAAATGTTTTTTATTTTTTATATTATTTTTTATTTTTCATAAAATGTTTTCGCGTTCAGTATCTATGTCGATCAAGAGCTATGGGTTTTGTCATTATGTCCGCTATGTTATATTTCGACGGTAGCCAGTGGATGACAACTATGCCCTCATTAATTCATCTCTTAATATAATCTCCATGCGTCTTTGCCATTGGTGGTTTTATGAAAGTTTTGTCTTGCTGTACCAGGTTCTTTAAGTGTTTCTGTGGGATCATCAAACATTTTTAATTTGTGATGATCTTCCATTTACTACAATCACTAGCTGCCTTGTTGTCACACCATATTATTGTCGGAGAGAATGTCATGTCTATATATTTCGGATTCCTTTTGTTAATGGATATCAGTTCCTGGCAGCATTCACTCATGGTTAGATACTCAGCTTGGTAGGATGAATAACGTAATATGAGTCATTGTTTATGATTTCGCCACGAAATAGTATCACCATGCAGTCTGATGATATATCCAGCCGCAGATATGGAATCTCTAACTGGAATCTGTATAGGTCCCCAGCCCTTTAGGAATTATATAGGAATTATAGGCTAATTCTCATGCCGTTGTTCCTCACAAACATTTGAAGATTCTTTCCACTTCCTTTCAATTTTTTTTCCATGGCGAGGTATTGTTTTCGAGCGAGGAAGTTGACTGCAAAACGCGATGTCCGTCGTGATGTGCCGTTTGTCAGGTACATAAAACTTCCTATAGCTTCTCGGGTAAGGTATTTTATCTCGTTTTTGAGTTATTTTATCGTTGGTTTTTCTAATGTATTTGTTGACGATTTTTAACTTGTTTCTTATCATGGGTTATCGTATGGTTTGCTGTTTTCCAGTTTAATCTTTTTTAGATGTTTATTGTATAGTCCTCTTGAGGCAAGTATGTGTGTTTTAAATCTGTTTTAATCTTTATACCTAGAAAACACTTAGGTTTACGTAAGTCTTTCATTTCAAAGATTTACACAATGATTTTTATTTTATCGGTTGTATATCATGTCGCTTAATGATGATAAGTATGTTTTCAACGCATACAATGAAGCATGTATTACATCTTCGAACTTATCTATAGTCTATAAGGCCTTTCGAGTTGCACACATGAGTTTTTCATTATGTTGTGAGTTGTCAAACGCCTTGTGGAATCTCCATGTATATATTTTCTTTCAAAATACCATTCAAGAAGGTGGTTTTGACATCCATTTGACAGATGTGGAGTTTAAGTTGGTTTGCCATATAGATGAGTGCTCTTACTACAGGTAATCTGGATATAGGAGCATGCGTCTCTTTCAAATTATATGTTTTGCCCTTGAATCCCCTTACTACTACGCGGGCTTTGTAGTTTGTTTGTCCACTTGCGTCTATTTTCTTCTTAAATACCTACGATGAATCTATGATGTTTGGTCTAACGTTGTTTGCATTTTTTTGTGGTCTAACAACAATGTTCTAAACTTTATTTCATAGACTCTAATTATTACATAATTGCTTGCTTCCAACGTTGTTGTTCTTTATTTGCCATTGCGTCCGCGTATATTTTTGGGTCTTTATTAATGTTCGCCTATAGGCAGTGTACGGCTTCTTCTCTTTTCTCATCTTCTTCAGTGATATTTATTTTTAGTGTATTAGGCGCAATTTTTGGCGACTCGTTTTTATTATTTGTTTTACTTCTTCTGATGGGACCGGAAGTGTCTAATTTTTAAAAACATTTCTCTTATATATATATACATACATATACAAGGGCTTTTATTACTCAGAATTTAGAGTATGTGGGTGTAAAATGCGAGAAAGGATGACTTTTTTCGGCTACGTTATTGCCGAAAAACTATCGCCTATTAGGAACTTTGATCACCCTATTGGATAAAATAGAAAAACAGGAAATTTCACGTCCCTTGTTACGAGAGTTTTGGAAATCTGTGGTATGTAAACGCAGTTTTCTAGAAATAAAGATTGTAATAAAAAGCATATTTATAACCAGAATTGTTCACCGATAGTCATAGTTTATTATTGTTTATTAATTATTGTAAAGAGGAAGAGAAAAACGAAAAGAAAGAAAGGAAACAGCTTATATAAACTCACGTAAAATGATCATATCAATTGGTTCTTATTTGTAGTCATCTATTTTACTTTGTTTGCATGAGTTGCTTTGCAGTTAGTCGTTTTTCTTGGAATTGTATTTTTCGTCGTGTTTTAATTTTAACGTTAAACACTTTTAGTCTAATGTCAGTGGAATATAATTTTATAGTTATCTTTTTTCTCTCGCACATCATAATTTTCCGTCTATTTAGAAATATCTTAATTATTTATTATCTATTACTTATTATATATATACGTGTATATAATCAAAGTTATAGAAAAGAAGAAACATTTTGAATTATCATTTATTCTACTCTTACTTCATCTACGTTCTTTATGCTCACGCTACGTCAGCAGGTGATCGCCTTTGCTATCAGCAACCGATTCCTTTTGTTTTTCTATTAATTCTATTAATTCTATTTTTGAAGAGAAGGGTGCTTAAGATCTGTAGTAAGAAATATACACTTAGTGAATAATAATAATAATAATAATAATAATAATAATAATAATAATAATAATAATAATAATAATAGTAATAATAATAATAATGTATATATGTAATGAATAATAATAAATATAATGCGTTCATTAAAGGTTTTTTCAATAAGCTTATTTTTAACCAGATCTGTGGGACTGATTATGTTGAAAACAAGGTAACACATAAATTTTTAGCATTATACGACGAGATCATATTAATTATGTACTAATTCACGAGAACATTCTCAAGTACTGGGAGTGAAAAAACTCTGAAAATTGACTCTGGCTATGCAAATATTCCTAAGCCTCTAATTAATCTAAAAAGGATCGATGCCCGATCTCTAAAGATCTATAAGAGAGAGCATTTGCATCTTTAAAATATGTGCTTATAAAGGCTCTTGTTCTTCGCCTATATGAAAGTCAACGCTAGACAGATAAAAATGGACATTTTAAGAAATAATTGTAGTGTAACTTGCTATAGAGAATTTATTGCCAGAAATTTATATACCAATTTTGAATTCTTAAACTGTTAAACTTTTTTTTATATTCTTTATTTTATATTCATCTATTTATATTCTTAACTATATATGGATCTGGTCAATGTATTTTAAGCTAAGTATATATTGTGATTGTATTGCTAAGAGAAGTAATGTATACTTGATTAATTTAAACATGCGTAGAAATATACATTTACGAACAAATCAGGCATAGTTTATGGCAAACACACCTTTCAGAGTCCGACGAAAGTTATTTCTGCATAGATATTTGTAAATGTACTACGGGAAAATCAGAAAGAACTTGAACAAATATTAACAAAGTATGTTTTATGTTTTTGGATGAGTGCGATTATTTTGTATTATTTACTTAGTTGTAAGCAGGAACCGACTATATAGTGAACATGTACTGAATAAGGCCGAATCCTAAAAGCCCGCTTATATTACCTACCACTTATGTAGTTGTGTATATGAATATATTTTCTACTAATACAGTGTCCTGGACACATGCATACTCGTCGTTTTGTTTTACTAACAAACATTTGAAGCGACGTTCAACTGTTTTCGCTGAAATCCCGAAATCACAAGTAAACAAAAGCGCGCATATCATTATGCCAAACTTATTTGCGAGCTCCTACATCACAAAAAAAAAGTATTTAATGTATTAAGTAAAAGGGCTCAAGATTCCTAAAAAGATTGGCGTGACTTCTTTTTGCTATTGCTTGTAATTGAGAAATTTTTGTATGTAATTTTAGTATAAATATATACATTAAGCATAAAAAAATTACAACTGTCTTATGATTTAGCATAATTTCTTCCATCTAGAAGGCGAAAATCTCTTTCTAAATTCAAGTAAGTTTATGAAACTTATTAAAATTATTATTATTATTTTTATTATTAAATTTTTTCTTTACAAAGGTATCAAATTAATAAATGTCAATTTAATTTCAATAGAGAGATAATCTATTTATACTACATTACATGTAATGTAATGTATCATGTAATATAAACAAGAATATTTAATTATTCTTTTATTTAGTTAAAATGATGTATTATAAATTTTTAGTGTATTAGGCGCAATTTTTGACGACTCGTTTTTATTATTTGTTTTACTTCTTCTGATGGGACCGGAAGTGTCTAATTTTTTTTAATTAATGTTTTAGGTTTGTAAACTATAATAAATAATACTTTTTATCTAATTTCACTTGTTATACTGTGCATAATATTTAATTGATAGCTAAGATTACTTAACTAAACAATAATATTATTTTCAACTTTCTTAGTATTTGTGTATCATAAAAGTTTATGTTATATACACATTTGTTAATTTCATTTTTCTAAAAACATTTCTCTTATATATGTACATATACATACATATACAAGGGCTTTTATTACTCGGAATTTAGAGTATATCGGTGTAAAATTCGAGAAAAGATGGCTGTGTTGAATTTTTGTGGAGAAATTTCATATTCAATACTATTATAAGATGTGTGGTTGAATAGGTGTAAGGCTACTTTAGTTCCTAAATTCTATATTTTTTGGAGGCAATCCAGAATCTAGTAGTACGGATCTTGTTTTTGTTTGTAATGTTCTTTTAAACCTTTCTGCTAATTCATTATGTTGTGTAGTGTATGGTAGAGATAGATCCAATTTAATATTTTATTTTTGTAATAGTTCTTTAAAATTTCATTCCCACATATTCTGTGGCTTGGTCTTTTTTTATGTATCGTATTTTTTTATCTTCATCTAATAAGTTTTTTGAAGACAGTAAAAAAATTTTAAATGCATCTACTCCATCGTCTTTTTTTTAAGGGATAAACCTTGGCCGATCCTGAGTAATCGTCTATGAATGTATTATGTATTTTTATAACTTGGGTGTGAAGTGGGAAAGATGGGTCTCATGATGTCTGTGTGAATTTTATGTAGTAGGTTTATTGATCTGGTCTTGATCTCAGTTAACGGGAGTTTCATCATTTTTGATGAAATACATAATTCACATTTTTTAATATAGTCTTCAAATTTAATTCTTTCTCACATTAATAACCTTTATTTTGTGTTTGTTTTGTTGGTGTAATATTAATTCTCCTTCTCTATAGATTATTTAATAGTATTAATGTAATATAAAAATATATAAATTTCAAAATATTAAAAACATTTAATCGCGTATTTTATTATAGATTATTAAATACTTTCAAAAATCTTATTTTTGAAAAGAATGTTTAACAGAAATTGTAATATAGTATGACATTTAATATTGAAATAAATAACTTAGTTTCGTAAACAGCATTCATTTTATAAATTTTTTCGTAAAATACTTGAATAGAATTATAATATTACAAAATATGTCAGTTAAATTTTTATATTTTAAGTTTAAATAAAAAATTTTTTAGTATATATATCACTATATATATATGATATTAAAATTATGGAAGAATTTTTTTAAATTCTCCAAATTTAAAAAATTAATTATTGATTAATTAAAAATTAATTTAAAATTATTATTAAAAATTAATTATTGTTTAGAAATTATTAATTTAATGAAATTATATTTAATTAATTTATTAAATAAATTTTGTTTTACAAAAGTTATACTAAATTATTTATTAACCATATTCGTTATTATTATTATTATTAGTAGTAGTATTCAGTATTTAAAAGTAATATTAAGGTTATAAATATTAAACTCGTGTAAATTTTGTAAATGTTGGTACAGTTTGAGATATAATAAAAAGATACAAAATTTTGAGATGAAATTTTATTTAGAAAAAAAATGTACAATGATCTGGATCGTGATTTATCGAATTAGCAGGTTAATTTTTCATATCGCTATTAATCGGTTTCGTTCTTTTTTTGTTTGTTTTTAAACACAACGGCGTTAGGGAGAATGAAAGTATTTCTTATAGTGCTTAAGAAAAACGCAATACTCGTAATTTTTATGTTTAATGATATACAATACAAATTTTTCTTTATTTTTTAAATACAAAAATTATAGGCAGAAAAAGAAATGAAAAAACATTAATTAAATAGGACGATATCAATCTTTAAATATAAAACAATCAATACTAAAGTGTATGTAGATATACTACATTTTACATTTTTTTACTGTGCGGTATAACGACAAACCGTTACTCGCTCAAACTTCTGGATTTCATTTATTCTGTATGTATGCTATTTAAGTATCAATTCAATGATTGGTGTAATTAATATTAATCAAGAATTTGAAATATTGATTAATATTTATATTGTATAAACAGCAAAAAAATTTTTTTAGAAACAATTAATTTCAATTTTTCCTTATATTAAAGAATAATGTTGTTTTTATTTAGTTGTGAATGGATAGTGAAAATTGGATTAACAATTTGTTACCAATTTAATTATATTTGTAAAAATGCATTAATGAAGACCTTAGCTAAGTACATTAATAGTTAAGCTAAAAAAGGAAACACATTTTTTAAAGACAAGCTAATTGAACTTTGTCCCTAAATTTAATTACTGCATTGCATTTATTAATGTTTTATTACATTTATTACCTTTTTATTTCTTATCAAAATTCATAACATTTGAAACTTTGATTTCATATTAATTCCTTTATAATGATTTTAAGGTCCTTTTATATAAAAGGAAAGAATTTATCATCATTTTTTAAATATACCATTCATTTTACTTCACTGTAGAAAAATTCTATATGGGTTTTTAAGTATATCGATAAAAGAATTTCTTAATACATGGTTAAAACGTAATATATTGATACCTACAACTTCTTCAAAAGAACGAATCTCTTCCATTAACTTGATCTAGAACGGATTATATGTTAATTAACTTACTGTTTTGAAAAGTGTTGGCCCTGTTCATTTATGGCAATATGTCAACAGATATATTATATACTTTCATTTGTTTGGAGTATATTTTTTGTAATTGTTTCTTCGGTAAAAAAGAATATTCCAGAAATTTGAGAAAGTCGAATTTCAATTGTCGTTCGTTTTTCTATAATATATGTATATTTGCACATATCAGTTATGAAAAAGATAACAAGCGCATGACTATGAACGAAGACGCATTACTGTTTCGCTACGAATCACAAGTATACACACAGAACAATTTTCGTCACGAAATTTTTACCTATCATGAATTTTATGTATGCATGTGAACCAATGAACCAAGAGATACGTGATATTCAGAATGGTTACAATGACATCTACGTTTTTTTACGGTAATATAAAACAAAAAATATAATGCAAAAAATAGTTTTGTCACCTTATTGCTTTAAAATAAGCATTGTTGATAAAATAAATACTTTCACAAGTATTCTTTATTTACGGGAGTGACATAAAAATAATGTTTTTACGTAATTATTCAAAAAAACTATATTTTTAATACTTTTGTTTAGAATTTAAACTTGGAATATAATTTTAGCGGTCGTTATTTCTCTTTTATTTTTCTTTGTTTATCAAAATGAAAGATACATCTATTTTATTTAGAATAGATAACATCTATACAAGAGTTTTTAATTCTAATTTTATTTTTCCATCTCTCGCATAATAGATATTTTTTTTTACATTTTAATCATTTCATTTTTAAAAGCCATCTACATAAACCAAAAAGCAGTTTTTGTAATAACGCCGACGTCATCATATTTTCCGCTTCTTCGTTGAATTTAATAAAACTTCAATTGAAAAATTAAAATGCATGTCAATAATTTTTCAAACCCTTAAGACAATTGAAACCATGTTTTTCCATGAGTTTGTGCATTATACCGTTGTTTGCATCGCTTTGCGCTTCATCGCCTTAGGTGTTTGTTATCTTTAATGAATGTACTCGTAGTAGTAGTTTTGTTTACTCTTTCTTACAAGGATTAAAGAGCCTTAGAGATTGGTAGGATTTCTCGAGGATGGGAGTTGCAACTGGAGAGAGGTCTTAAGATCCTATACGTCGTGTTTGGACAATCTATTTGTCCGTTTCACTTCTTTTTATTCTTGTTATTGGCACCGCGTGGCGGCGTAACTGGTCGTCCAGCATTTAAGCCCCCGTATGTAAATTTCCTCTTGTCAGCGGGTTTCAAAATCTGAAAACTGCACATTAAGGTATCATCTACCGACATCATTGCACCAGCATTGTCGAACTCGCCACAGTAGTTTGGTGCTGAGAACAATGTGACCAGTTGTCTTTTTGCAAAGAATTCATAACCATCTTCAACTACCTACAAGAACAATATTACATATTAACGTTTTAATACAATGAATTTCCTGGATTCACTTTTTTATTTTGGTGAAAAGATGGCAACTGTAATTTAATAGCAGAAACATAATAACTATTTGTTAAGAAATAAAAAAGTTAATTAAAATTCTTATAACTTGATCATAAAGAATATTAATTTTTATTTAATTTTAATTAGTATTGTGTTATGGATAAAAATTAATTGCACAAAGTTATTTACGTAAAGTCTAAATGTATTTATATATTAGTAAATTGATTACAAAGAGGTGTCAGAGATGTTTATTTTTTTAATTTTTAATGTAAATTAAACAATTTTTACTATTATTTACTATTACTATATTTTCTTATTATCACTTTTTTAGGTTTTTTAAGAATAGTAACATTATTATCATTAATTCTAATTTAATACAATAACAAATTAAGTATTATATTGTAACAATTATCTGTAAATATTTATTATTATATTTTTTTAAATTATCCTGTATTTTTCATAATAAATTTTATTTTTAAACACTTAAAGCTTTTTTAAAAAATTAATCTAATTAACATTTTTTAAAAAAGGTTAACAACATAATTGTTATAAAATATTTTTTGTTGTAGTTGCATTAAATAATATTTTAATTTGAATTAATCAAATTGAAATATTCATGCATCGATTAACAATTTTTAATTTTATTTCTTCTCCATAAATAAAAAAATATTTAAATTTGAAAATTAAATTTACCTGATGGGCACGACAAATAAGGTCAAAATCGTGTTTATGAAGAAATTTGGCAACAACTTCAGCACCAAATGTAAAAGAGACACCGCGATCATTTTCGCCCCAACCCATTGTGTCTTTATCGGGATCTGACCATAGAAGATCACAAAGTAGACCTTGATCAGGTACATCAGTAGGTCTCATTATACGCCTAATCTGTTCCATGCTCTGAAGATCGGGACTTAAACCTCCATGACAGCAAAAAATTTTTTCGTCGACAACTGCTGCCACCGGTAAGCAATTGAAGCAGTCCGTGAATGTTTTCCACAGCTTGATGTTATATCGACGCTTACCTTAACATTAATAGGATGGAGATATTTCATAATGATACTTAAATATTCTCGAAAAAGGATAATTTTAGTATATATTAAAATAATCAAATTAAATATCAATTAATTATTATTAATTGATTTATCTATGAATTAATATCTGTGATAATTCCAAATATTATTAACGACTATTAGTATTTAAAAAAAATCTATAAGATACAAAAATATGAGATAATATTTCAATTTCACAGATATAAAAAATAAAATTGTCCGTTATAACGGAAAATAACGAATAATAATTTTAATCTTTAAAACGTTTATTTCAGATTTTGATTTTGTATAATTGTTAATTAATTTACTAAAACTTATAACGTATATATATGTACTTTAGATATATATATATATATATATATAGATAGATATATATATATATATATATACATATACATATATTTTTATGAATTAAATTTATTTATAATAATCAATGTATATAAACAAATCCTTAGTAAGGCTTTATTTAATCTTTAGTGATGATGTATATATAAATATTTTAAAGCATATTTAATTTTTCGTTCATCACAAATGATTAGCAGATTACTTACATTCATCATAAAATCCATATATCCTATTAATTGATGCACATTCATGATTTCCTCTAAGTAGAAAGAAATTCTCTGGGTACTTGATCTTATAAGCGAGAAGGAGGCAAATTGTTTCTAATGATTGCTTTCCTCTGTCTACATAGTCACCTAGAAAGAGATAATTACTTTCTGGAGGGAATCCGCCATATTCAAACAATCGAAGCAGGTCATAATATTGTCCGTGAATGTCGCCTGTAAATACAAAATAACCATTATTTCAATTTTTACTAACGATTCATTTGAGTATTTAAAGTTATTTAAAATATTTATATTATTTAAGAAATTATTATTAGTACAGGTTGATATATAGTTAATAGTAAGATAATGTAGTTATTAAGTTAAACTACAAGTATATATTACAATTATATTAAAAATTTTATGACAAACAATTACAAATTTATATAAAGTTTGTTAAATTAAATTGCAATTCGAAAATCATTAAAAAATTCTTAAAAATGAAAATAAATTTATATTAGATTTATAGTAGATTATAAATATAAAAAAAGCTTTGTTGTTGATTAAAAGACATAAATAAAATTAAAAAAACTATCTTTTTGTAGAAGCATATTTTTAAAAAATTTTATTTGTTATTTAATTTATTTATTTAATGAATTAAATAATGAAAGGTTTATTTATTATTTAATATATCATTGAAACCATATAATTGAAAATGAATATTGTTTTTTATTTACCACAAATTTTCAAGGGTGCCTCAAGTTCTAGAAGAATAGGTTGTGAAAGAAAAATTTCTCGAGACTTGAGACAAAGTCCTCTTATTTCTGCTTCTGTCAACTGAACATTTTTGCCTGGTCGGTTTCCTCGGACTAAAATAAAACGAAATTATTAGACAATAATAATAATTATTATCTATTAAATTTGGAATGATTTTTTTTATTGTTGATAAACTAAATGATGTTTTAGATATTTTTCCCTAATAACAAATAATTATTTATTAAACTTAAATTAAAAAAAAGTAGATTATAAAATATTTAATGTTTTTTAATAACATTATTAAGAACTATAAAATTACATTTATTTCAGTTTTCCAATTTTTAAATACAAAATAATTTAGAAAATATTTTTTTTATTTTCCTAATGAAGAATTATAAAAATGGGTTTGCATAAATTTAATTTTTGATCAATAAATAATCGTAATATTTTATTACATACTATGTATTTCAAAATCTCTATAATAAAATCAAGAATTAACAACTATAAAATTTTATAAAGATTAAGATACAATTATTTCTCAAAATTTAAAGCTTTATAATCTTATATTTATCAATAAGTATTTCAATAGATCAAAATAAGATTAACAGCTGTCAAATATTCGATGTAAATTTTGACATGAAACTTGCTTGGACTGACCTTAGTAATCTTTGTATACATCTTATTTTAGAGTAAAAATAGTTCACAATATGCATGACAAAAGAGAAGATATATATATATATATTAATAGAAAAACTTCAAAGATTTAATATTTTATAATAAATTTTTATTAAAATACCTAATTAAAAAAAATACAGTAAATGTATACTATTAATATGATTGGATATTTTATACGTAAAAATTATTAAAATTTATGTTGTAATTTAAATAATTATAATAGTTATTTAATTTATAATTGAATTTTCATATATTTATTATTGAATTATATATTTAAAATGTTTATAGTTATTCTGTCTTGTATATAAGATTTTAATTTGTTATTTAATTTATAAAATTCTTTAATTAGATTGAATTATTTTTCAAATATTCTATAAAATGAGAATTTAAATAGCATTTAAATAGCAACTCTATATTATTTGATGTTCTTTTACATTCTAAAAATATAAAAGTACTCGAAAATGTATCTGTGTAGTACAGGAGACTATTATTTATTAAACTTATTTATTAAATAATAATTAAATCATAAGTTTTAACTTTATTAAAAATTTTACTTGGAATTATAAATGAATTTTCTCTTTGATTCTTTTTATATCAAATTAAGTTATGATATGTATTATTTTCATCATTTTTAAATGAATCTTATTATTCACTTTATCTAGAAATACTTTAATCTGACTTATATTTATTGGTTGTTTTTCGATTACATTAATTTCATTAGAAATTACATTATCTTAAGAATTGCAATAAAAGATTTATTTTATAGGAAAATAAAATTTCTTATTTTAATCTGATTTAAGGTAATTATTTTCAAAACTTTTTATTATTTTTTTTATTAGTTAAATTAAAATTTTATAATACAAATGTATTAAATAACAATTTAATGAAAAACAATATAAAAAATATTGATAAAAGTTCTTTCATGAAACTGTGACTACAAACAAACTGTACTCTTCTGTAACTACAAACAAACTAATTAACCAAATAATTTTTTAAAGTATTAATATGCAGATATTATTAAGAGTTGAAGAGAAACGAAGCATTTCTAATAAAAACTTAGAAAGTTGTGGAGAACAGTGAGAGCGGGAATATGATCAGATTATCTAAATTTATAATTTCTGTATTACACAATTTTTGTTTTCTTATTCTAGCCTACCCCTTGTGTAGAAGATATTAAATAGTTCGAGGGATCATTGTGTCCTTGAAACATTTTACCCGCGATTATCTAATAATATGCGACGGATAAGAAAGAATACTTAATAGTGGAGTAAAAGAGAAGACGGAGAAAAACCCGAAGAGAGGAGGTAGAAAGAGTGAAAGGATAACTTAAATAGGAATTAAGACTATCTTTATAACAAATAATAACATAAAATAAAGCATTTGTTTAGCACAAAGAGTTTAGATATGACACTGTGTTGAGATATTATTCAAAGAATTCTTTATTGTGAGCAAATATGGGATAATGCTTTGAGCGGACATGTTCATGTGTTTGATGCTATACCAGAGGGAAAAATAAAAAAGATGGATAAATAGTACGGATGTATGCTCTGTATGCCATGCAAGCTTTTTTCAAAGTTAAATTTCATTACGAGATGTACAAATTTAAAATAAAAGTTACCTTCCAAGAGTCGCGCTATTACGTTGTCGATATTGAGTATGTCGGTTTCAGACATCGGGCCGAGCGGTGGGTGAAATTATCCTATGGGTCCTGAGGACTGTGATGAAGTTCGTCTTTGCGTCGGACAGACACACACGTATACACATGCACACACACACGTACTGGCTTACAAGCTAGCCACACACTACACGCAAAAAATGAGGCTACTTTGTTGGGCGTTTTCTGCCTGTTTCTTTCACTGTCTTTCGTAAAGAGATGAGCTATTTTCTCTTTACGCGTACTGTTTGCGTTATACCGTCTAATCTCGTGGCTGCTACTGCTGCAAGACGACGTTAACGATGGTGGAGAGTAGTAAGAATCGCGCGTGCGCCAAAAAATATAGTGGCGTGGTGCTGAACGAGTCACAACGACGACAACATTGACGAAAAATTTATGCTCTGCTTCATATGTTCTTTCTTGTTCACACAGTTTTTGTGTCGTTTGACGGAAACTTACTTTCTATGTATCTGTTTTGTACTGTGAAAGCAAACCGTCAGAAGACAAGGTACTGTAATGGCTGCCTCAGCACACAAGCAGCAGAGTACGCATATATGTTTATGTATAAAGCTCGCGCGTACACTTTCGATCCCTACCATTTAAAAAGAGTGAGGTCTTCATGACTTGCGCAGGAGCGAGAAAGAAGCCAATTGAACACGTCCTGTCTTTTCCCCTCCCAACGGTATGCTGTTGTTAGCTGTGTGACTGTGGAACATAGTTTTATAGCACATATATTCAATTGTATGGGTACATTTTCATACTTTCGACATCCATAGTTGATATAGCTATACCTGATGTAAATTTTATAATTAACGAATTCTGGACGTAAGATTTAGTACGAAAAAGAGTTCATATATTTTTATGTATTGGCTAGGAGTTTGAAAGGTTAATGGGTTTTCGATTTGTTATAAGATGTACAAACATTTTAATATAACGATAAACACCGTTCATCTCTGTAATTAAGCATTTGCATTAATAATGTTCGATATTGGAACATCTCTATTTTATTTTTCGTTTGATGAAATCTACAAATACTGTGATGCCGTGATGATTACATTAAATTGTTTTTTATAATTTGTACATTATACGATTTCAGTTTTAAATAAAAAGAAAAAATATATATATATATACATATATCTATTAATTAAAAAAAGGATAAATTCAATCGAATTTTTACCATGTATCTCGAACGTTTAAATAATTGAGTACAATTGGTCAATTTATAATCTAATTATTAATATTCATTTAAGAATTAACTTTAATTTTTTGATATTTAATTAAAATTTAATTTTCTGAAAAAATTTTTTACATCGATTTTATATTTTAGTATATATAATAGTATATATATCAGTTTTTTATTATTTTTATTTATTAATTGCGTTTGGTTCTGCGTTGAAAATATATGTTTGAAACGGTTGCAATTTGAATTCGATTCTGCTAATATTTCAAATTTACGTAACTAACTTCAAGTTTAGTTCCTTGTTGGTTTTCCGTTTATTTTATGTTAACCTAGACTGAAGCCTTTAGGTTTAATTTTGTTCATCTCGCGAAAAACCGTTGCGCTGTCAATTAACTGCATACTGATCGTGTTTTAAATAAAATTTGTACACGATATTTCTACAATAAAATGCCAGAATTGGAAGTAAGTAATGTTTTAATAACTGTAAAATTTTATTATAATTTTTAATATTTTAATTTCATTCTTAGAAAATAAGGTTATAACTATTTTTTTGTTTCATAACAAGTTGAATTTTAAGATATTGCTTTTTATGTATTTAAATTGAGACATTTTTATAAAGTTATAAATTAAAATTTTGATGTAACCACGATGATTTTTAATATTTTAATATAAATGTTAACAATTAAATATAAAATAATTTATTTTATAATTAAATATTCATTGATCATGTTTTTCTAGACAAATGGGCAACGTATATCTGAGAATGATAGTACAGAAGAAGTAGCTCTTGGAGAATCTTCAAATTCTCCACCAGTTGATGTTCACTTTGAACCAGTAATTCAACTTCCAATAGTTGAAGTATCTACAAATGAAGAAGAAGAACTTGAAATGATAAAACTGTAATTTTTATATTTTTTATGTAAAGTACTATATAATTGTATAGAAGTAGAAAAATCTTATAATTTTAAATTCACATAAAAATCTAGAACTTTAATTTCTATTTAAGATCAACATTCTGTGTAAAGAATAAAACTTTAAAATTTATAATGGTATATATATAATTTATTGTGTTATTAATAAATAGGAGAGCTAAGTTGTATCGCTATGATACAACTGATAGTCCTGCTGAATGGAAAGAAAGAGGAACAGGCGAAGTCAAACTACTGAGACATAAAACAAAAAATACTGTTCGAATTGTAATGCGTAGAGATAAGACATTAAAAATATGTGCAAATCATTTTGTCTGGCCTTGGATGGAACTAAATCCAAATTGTGGCAGTGATCGTGCCTGGGTATGGAGTGCTCTTGCAGATTTTGCAGATGAACAACCCAAACCACAATTACTTGCAATTAGATTTGCTAATGTTGAAAGTAATTATTATGATAAATTTTATATTAAATTCATTATATAAATTTAATAATTAATTTTTTTTATTGTTTTATTAAGATGCAAATTTATGGAAGGAAGCTTTTGAAAAAGCAAAAAAGATTGTTGAATCTGAATGTGAAACTTATTCTGGAAAGCCTGATGTAGATGAAAGTGAAACTGAAATTAGTTGTTCAGATAGTGAAGAAGAAATAAAATCCAGAAAATATGACAAAGAGACAACTTCTACAAATTCTATAATAGAAGGTAAAAAATACAAAGACGATAAAAAGGATAAAGTTGAAGTTACTAATACTACTGATGATGTGACAAAAGATTTTGGAAAATTAAAAGTTCAGAAGCAAGAGTAAATGTATATTAGAATAAGTATTGAATAACAATACTACGAGACTATAAAATTCCAAAATATGGAATGAAAACATTCCTGCCAGTGTGCACAAATATAAGGAAAGTACGCAGCTAATATGAAATAAATTAGCTTTTTAAAAATAAATGGTTGAATAAAATCATCCTATGAATTTTTTTATTGCATGAAATTTGTGAATTATAATAAATTTAAATACTGATTTTGTAACTATATAATAATGTTTATATGCTAGTGTACATGATATCTGTGATTTTTATGACAAAAATGCTACATAAAATAAAAATAGAATTTTCACTAGCTAGTGATTGTTCAGTTATAAGCTTACTACACTATAATATCATAAAAATACCTAAAAATAAATGCGATATTTTGTAATTAAAACAAATTTTTAATTTTATTCTATTAACCTATAAAAAGATATTTTATTTTTACAACATAAATATTTAAATTTTTAAAGGTATCAATAATCTTTGTATGAATAAAATATTACAAATGCAACAATAACAGTTTAGTTGCAGTTTGATGTTCCAAATAATTTGAGTATAGTTTCTATTATTAAAACTGTTTTTGAATTTGATTATATAGAATTAAAAAATTTTAAATGGAAGATTTCAATATCTACTAGAAACTATGTAAATGTCTTATTTATATATTTTGAAAAAATTATTTTAGTATTAAATTAAATTCTTATTAAGTTGTATTATATTTATTTGATCTCAGATATTATTTTATGCTGTAATGTATTATATCTGATTAGATATTTGATTAATTTTATTAGTTTTCATAGTTTATGAAATGTACATAACGAATTTAATGTTTATGTATCTTTACAATTATTGAAATAATAAAATTAAACCTGTTTAAAAATCTTAAAATTTCAATGCCATTTTTATTAATGAAACGTAGAATAAAAACTATTGTAGCATTTTTATTTGTAATTTGTTGGTCAATCCATTTGCAATGTAAGTGTATTCAGTTGTGTATGTAATTCAAATAAAAGAGCCATCTCATTAATAATTTAAATTAAAATAACTAATTTAATAATAATAAAAATTTAATTAAAAAGATGGATAATAGATGTAAGTAATTTTTGCTACTTATTTGATAAATACTTTTTCTTGTTTCATAAATGTTAAAAATTTGTAATATTAATTATATTTAAAATTTTAAAAAAAGTAAAATGAGGAATAAATATATTTTAATGAAAAATATTAATAATACATCATAAATTAGTAAGAAGTAGTGTTTTCATTTTAACTTTATATTTTATGAAAAATATTTTGTTATAAATTACCAGAAAATAATTATTATTATAAATATATTAAAAAGTTTTAATGAGTTCAATTCCGATAAATATTTTTTATGTCAACTTAACAAGGGGATATAAGGTCATATAAATTTGTATATTTGAATAAGATTTTTTAACTCTAAAATTTAGAAAATTTATGATTATCTAACTTTACAAACTTGTACCTAATTGAATTCTTAATATTAAGAATACTATTTTTGAGTTATTTTTTTAACTTAATGGAATATTAATTTTGTTTAATACACATTTTATAAGATACGTATTTAAAATTTGTAAAAACTTATATATGAAAAATAAATTGATATGTATTAGAAATTGAAACCAAGTAAAAATTCTTTACATGTGTTAATTTTTTGTTGAAAAATATCAATTTTTCATACTTATTATTATAATGCAAATTAGAATCTAATGTGTCTATGCTTTTATTTTTTAAAAATAGATTTATAATTCATCTCTATGTGTAAAAGAATGTAAAATGTTTCTTCTTTCTTCCATCGATCGTTTTTTATCATTTGACAATTTGCTCTTGAGTAATCCTTCTATTCTGGTTTGTTCTGTTTGAACAAATATATCTCCTCGTTCCATTATTTTTTCCATAGTTTTTACATAAACTTTTGCTGCAGGACGATGCTCTTCTGGTAAAGTTTCTTGAAAAACCTTAGCTTTATTTAAAATTTCCTGAAATCGAAAGAATGATAAATTTATTTGAAATACATGAAAGTAAAATAATCTAAAATATTTTATTAAAAATTTTTTTTGCATGTGAATTACTTCAAAAAAATATATAACTAACTTGTCTATCTTTTTCATTAGATATCTTGAATTCATTAGCTAATCTATCCAACTTTTCAACACATCCAGGTAGTCCTAAATATACTCCTGATTTATTTTTTATAAATCTTTTGATATTATCAGCAGTGAAATCAGAATCTTTTTTAACATCAAATCTATGAGGTTCTGTTCTTCCTTGTATAAAAAGTAGAATAACAGGATAGTCATCTTTCTTAATATTAAATCGTTGAGCTATTTCAGAATTGTCCTTATTGCCGAAATCTTTCACTCCTACTTCTGCAACTAAAAGATCAGGTGAGTCCCTTGTAGTAAGAGCTACTTTTGCAAATTCTTCGTGTTTCTCTCCATATGGAAACGCAACATCAAATTTTACAATAGAAGCTTTAAACCTTGGAATAATCTGAAATATATAACAAAAACAAATTTTAATTTACTAATAAATATTAAACTAACACTATAATATTAAAATAAAAATTAAAAACAAAAATTAATGTAAAAGTTTATTAATTTCATTCAAATATTGTATTAAATTATTGATTTAAAAATTGTTAAAAGCATCTTAAATATTTACATATTTATTACATATTTATTAAAAATTTCGATTGAAATAGTTCATATTATTAATGAGTAGTATAAAATTACTTAATTTTATTATTATTAAGTACAGATTAAAGAATAAATATTAAAATACATGAAAAACACAGAAATAAATATATATAATATTTAATTTATTTAATAAATACATAAATAATTAAATAAATAATATAAAATTCATATTTTCTAAATTTTGTAAAGTTATAATTTTAGTTTTAAATGAAATTTTATAAATTTTTTTATTGATATAAGTGATTAATGTTATGACAAAGTTTTTATTTATTTTAGCTGTAAAAATTTTGTTTTTTTAACTAGCTAGAAATTGATAATTTAGTAATTTTATTTAGATTTTTAATGATTTAACAATATTAACATTAACATCTTCGTAATAAATTCATAAAACAATTAATATTTATAAAATTTTTACTTAAAATAATTTTATAATAAATAATTAGTAAATAACAACAAATTTTATTATTAATGCAATATATATCGAATGTTACTTTTGACATAATTTGAGTTTATACATTAAAATATAAAGATAAATTTACAAAATAAATCATAAACTATAAAAAATGTAGATAAATTACCTTGTCAAAGGAGAAAGAGTCAAGCTGAACGCAACCTTTGCAGTCATCGGCTGCCGAATGTTTTATTTTCAAGTAAACCACAATGAAGGTGCAAAGGCTTGTCAGGAACATGTTTCCCATAATTTCTGAGAAAATATTATTTGCTGTACAAAATATAGATGAACCTTTAATTCATAGATTTTCAAGGCATTTCAATGAGTTCTTGATTGTTAAATATATAAATTTATCGAAATTTTTTGGTATTTACCGCAAACGTACGCTGTTTTAAATTTTTTAATACTATATAAATTATTGCTGTTCAATCTTCGACGTATTATAAAAAGATGGACAAGGCAGTATTTTTTGTATAGAAAATTAATATAAAAAACTATATTTTAATTGATATTTTAAATTTCAGATTTCATGTTTTACTAAGCCATCTTATTATTTTTTTTTAAATTGATTGTATATACCCTGTAGCCGTGTATTAATATACCAATACCATATACCAATCATGTAGTGAATAGTTAATGATCATAATACATCACATTAGGTTATCAGAACAATAATAAATATTATTCTGAATATGTAAGTCCATATATATTTAAATTTTAGACATCTGTCATATTTCATTACACAATTGTATATTTCTAAAGTAAAATAATAAAAATATTCAAAATAATTTATTAAAATAAAAGTTATAAATTACAATAAAAAATTTTTTGAAAAAAGAATATTTTTGAAGAGCTGGTGTAAATTAGTTTCTTTATTTGTAAAGTATAAATTAATAAAGCGAATTTGTTAGTAAAAAATGTCTTATTTTATTTTTTATTTTCTGCAATTTCAAGTTCAGCTAGATCAATGATGTGTAAAGTAAAAATAATAAATTGTATGTTAATTTAAAAAATTAAATATCACTTATTATTAACTTACAAAACTTATACATATAAATATTGAAGCTTTTTAAAAGTATCACTATATCAAATTACGTTTTGTTTTAAAATATTATTTTGAATAATTTCGATGCAGAAGTGTAATTATATATTTTACAAGTAACCTAAAAGTCAGCAATTCAAGGTATGAAAATAAGTTGTACGTATTTACACTTTTTTCTTGGATACTGTCGACATTAATTCTGTTATTAGCTGACGATAACTAAAATGTGATGTAAACTCCCAATGTCAATTTGAGTAAAATTTACGGCGAATCAGAGGTAGCCACGACTAGACGAAAATGTCTGAATACTACAATAAGAAGAGCAAGAAATAAGTAATATACAATACAAAGTAACGCCTCTAATTAATTTTATTAAACTTTTTTATTTTGGACAATGCTATAATTATTATTGATAAATAATTATTGATAAAGGCAATAATCACGAGTAACAGAATTTTTCATTTAGTGATAAATTATTAATAATTAAATTATTAATAATTTTTTATAGTTATTTTTATAATTTATTATAATATTTAAGTAATACTATTAACATAATCAGGAATTGCAAAAATTAATGTTCATTATATTTAATTTTAAATAATTTATCCTTCTTATTTATAAGCATTTAATATGTGATAATATAAATTCTAAACGTAGTAACTATAATTTTCTAAAGAAATAACAGAATGATTTTCAAAGTACGAGATAGCCTTAAAGCTTTGAAAAATTAGATTCATTATTACCTTTGTAATATAAAGAATTCATTTCTTTTTAGATTAAGTACTAGAAAGACAAATTTAAATAAAGTAAAACATATATTAAACGATATAAATGTTAATATATGAAATAAGGAAATATATACGTATTATCACATAAGTTGCATATTTCATATTTTCCAACAAATTTCAGATTCATTAATTTATGATTAAATAATACGCTGACACATATTAATAAACCAATGTGTATATTCAAATGAAAAAATATCACAAGGAAAATTTTATTATGATAAAAAGAGAAAGAAAAACGGATAGTTTACACTGTAAATAAAAAAGAAAAATTGAAGAAATGTTTATATTTTCTTATATATGTTTGACTAATGATATATTTAATTTTCTATATATTAATATTGAGTTTATTCAAGTATTACGAATTTAATTTTGTGAAAAATACTTATAATTTTATTAGATTTAATAATAAATAATTGTACAAAGTACAATCTTAAACTACAAAGAACGATTTTATATAAATATATCAAAATAAAAAGTATTATTTTTAAAATGTTAATAAATACAATATATTTATTTATAAAAATAATTTTATAGTTGTAAAATAAAAATACACTTATAAAAATTACAATATTTAAACCAGTAAAAGATCAAAGACATTTGATTATTTCAATATATATAACTTGTAATTGTCAAATTAATTGTTGATTGTTAATATCCAAGCATTATTTCCTGACCATTAAAATTTGTAATTGGTTTATATTTGACTCAAAAAAATTGAATTAAAAATGTATGCTATTTTTAATTAACGCAAGATCGTACAAGACAAAAAATATAATAAACTAAAATTTTTGAATTATTTTAATAGGAAATTTAAATTAAAAATAATTTAAAAGTAGATGTAGATTTAATTTTTAACGAGATTTAACAACAACATGATTGATATTTCCCCAAAAAGACAATGAAAAGATGAATGGCAAAATAACGATACGAATAATATAAGTATATTGAAAGTATAAATAAAAATTTAAAAAAATTATTCTCAGCTCAACTGTCCCGTGGATTACATAAGATCCATTGGTTGGTTTTAATTTGCGCGGGAACTTTTCTCTTTTGATGCTTTTTGTCATGCTTTTCATATCATATATGTTTCATTCATATCATGTCAACATAAAAATTTCGCCACAGCATGGACTATATATACATTAATTTATTTAATGGGGGTAGCAAAAATCTCGTTTTGACAATATTCATAGATGATCCCAAATATACCACTGCGCTTATATTATTCTTATAAATACGATCGTCATCATTGAAGACTTTGTACGCTAAAGAAATTAAATATGACGCGTTTTATTCTTTTCTAGAAGATAGTCGTTGTTTATCGATGATACTGTGTCTTAGGTTCGTTCTTTTCAATCTCGGTATCTGGTTTCTTCGTGGTACGGGTTTTCTCTGTGGGACTTGTTCTTTTCATTAAAATCAATCAGAATAAGTGTTACTTTACTATTTTTATGTGTCACTGCAGATATTTCTTGAGTTTCCCCATTGCTTATATTTTAGCTTAGTCATGCAAAAACAAAAGCTATTCTCTCTCTCTCTCTCTCTCTATCTATCTATTTTTTCTTTATCTCCATTCTCTACCATCCCTTTCGACATGATAAAGACGAAAATGGCTAATATTGTTCTTTTGCAATTATTGATATGGAAATTTTTTCAATAAGGTAAAGAAAAATTTAAATATATTCATTTAATAAAAAATAATCATATAATTTATATTTTTTCAGAATGAGCTTTTCTTGAAAATAAATTTGAATTTATAATAAAAATTTAATAATAGTATTATCAAACAATTATTTAGTAAAATATTAGAATTGTTTAAAGGAAAAAAGTTGATTTTATTACAATAAATTAAAAATTATATAATGAAAATAAATTAATTTAATAAAAAAATTTTATATAAATGTATAAATTATAATTTTATAAATTAATATTCATAATAAGTACACTAAAAATTTTATATGAATATTGAATTTTATTTAATTCATAATTTATACTAAAAATTGCAATTTATCTACTAAAACATAAAAATATTTTATCAAAATAAAACAACGCTACTATTTTATTCAAATTTAATGCTTATCTTATAAAAACTGAATATGATAGATATTCTGAAAAAATGCGCAAATGAAGGTTATCCGAGTTTTTAAGAATGTAGTTAAATTGCTAAGGATTCTCATAAAACATTAGCTGAATGGGGAAAGATATATGTCTGTGGCAAATATTTTATTAGGCTTGTATTTTTTTTTTATTAGAGTTATCGGATTGCAACCTGGATTTAGCAAAAACATGTTTGCATAAAATGAGAGAGAAACGGTTAGTCGTGCGAAGAATTATACATGTTAAACGTTTTTATAATTATAATATTAAGTATTATATGATATAAATTCTCTATTTCCTTTAAAGTTTTTTCTGCTATTCGATAACTATCATAATATTCAAACTATTTTCTAATTATTTTTCTAATCAATTCCAAGTGTTTGAAAATGTAATATACAGTTTCATTATTCATCTCTTAAAACATGTATACAAAGACATAAGAAGATACATTATTCTAATAAAATCGTGCAATCAATGTGTAATGATTATGAATATATTTTTTTCCGAAACGGCATCTTTCTTCATAAAATTTTAAAATATTTAAATTTTTTTAGTTAATCTTTATATATGTTAATTAATAAATTTTTAGCCAACTAATGTTGACGTTTATATCACTCTGCTGCTGAGGCATAAGTAATGTAACTGAGTAAATTTTAGCATGTAATTAAAATTCTAATATTTAATTTAATTCTAATATAAAATATAAATAATATTTTATAAAAAATTACTGTTTTACTATGTCTTGCAGTCACAAATAATTTTATTAAATGCTTCATCAGAATAAATATTCATGTTTGAAATATATTATTTAATACTAAATATAGTAAAGTAATTAAATCGTCTAAAACAATGTATTTATTATATATCTATACAATTAAAAAAATCGTTGAATAAATTTGTATCTTTTTATAGAAGTTTATAAGCTAGAAGTTTATTAAATATTTTATAATAAACTATTTGAATTAAATTTATTTTGAATCTATAAAATGATATGATAATTTATTAAAAATGTATAGCAAAAGTAAAATATTATTGCATTAGCCATTATATATAATTTTATATTTATTAAAATTTGAAAAATAAATACTTTTAATTTATTTTTCATTATTTTATTCTATATTTTATATTGTATTGTAATAATAATTAAAGATAAGTTATTTCAGATTATATATATGGAAGACTTATACGTGGATGTTAATAATTAAATATATTTATTAGTCATTAGAGATAATGTATTTCCTTTCATTCTTAAATTTTTAAAAATATGTGAAAAACTTAGATATTTCGTGTATACTTAGTATTTAAAGTCATTTTAATTTCAATAAAAATTATTTCGAGTTTAATAAGCTAATTTTTTATTTTCAATTTTATTTATTATTTAAATTTATTTCAAATTTTCTTGAATATTATTTGTTTAAATTATAATTTTAATATGATTTTTACCAATAACTTATTATTTCATGTATCTTTTATATATCTTCTAAATTTGTATAAAAATATTAAAAAATTGATAAGTATCATCAATACATTTATTCATATTTAATTTAAAACTAGTGAAGATAATTTAAAATAAAAATTTATTTAGTTATCTATTAATTACTATAAAATAATCTATATTTTAACATCTTATACTTTTTTTACATTAAAATTTTTGTAAAATTTGATATGTATTAATACACTTCAATATTTTTGTGATTATTGATTTATTTATAGTGTTAAATGATAATTCATAATTTAAAGTGGATAAAATAATTTTCATTTATTTCTATTTTTAAAAGATGCGATTGAATTAATGAAAGAGTTCAATGTTAATATATACACTATCAATTTATGTAATTCTAATTATAAAATTATTTCTACAGTAATTTTGCAATTTTAAGTTTTAATATTGTGATTATAGAACTAAAAATTTATTAACAATATGCATTTAAACTTGACTAGAAATATACACTTAAAATGTAAAATAATGTAAATATAAATTTAAATATAAATATAAAATATGGAAAAATATTAAATAAAAAATCATATTAAATTTAATATTATTTCTGTTGAATATAAATTATAAATATGAATTATAACAGACGTTAAGTATTGGTTTAAAAAAATATAGTTATTCTCAATGCAAAACAAGTGAGTCATTAGTAATACTATTTGAAGTCTTATATATTA
Source organism: Platyscapa corneri (assembly GCA_018907185.1). NCBI lineage: Eukaryota > Metazoa > Arthropoda > Insecta > Hymenoptera > Agaonidae > Platyscapa > Platyscapa corneri. Next base: position 341,633 of record JACCHW010000057.1, on the reverse strand, counting down.
TCTATCTCAGATAGATAAATACTAGATTAAACAATACATACATTTTCTTAATTTATAGACGCTGCTTTACGCATATAAACATAAAGTTACATATATTTTACTTAAAAGAGTTTTAGATCTTATTTACACACTTTTAAAATATATAAAGTCTTAAAGACATCGAAATCGAACTTACTTCTATGACACTGCACCTTTTCGCACTTGCTACTTATACTCTAATTATGTTTTGCTATTCACTTCTTTATTTATCTGAAGCTTATATTCATTCTTATAACTCCTTGAATGACCGTCACAGTTACTACCACTTGTTCTCCAAAAAATTTTATAAACATGATATTCTCTTTTCTCTTTTTACATCTTATTCCAATCTTTTGTGAATGAGACCGTAATCTTCGACACTTTTAAAATGTTTTTTTCTCTGGAGCGCCAATGTATAATCTTCACCCGTTAACCAATGTGAGTTCGCTCTTGCTTCATTCTTCAATCTAAATCTTGCTAGAATTGTCAGTTTTTTTTTCATTTTTCCACTTTCATTTTCATACACGTGTCCTGTATGTTTTATAACTAAAATTAACTCTTCTCTTAAGCACGTATTTTCAATTTTCCCGATTTTATTTTGTTTAACCAGGTTTGCCTCTGTTTATCTTTCTTTATTATTTTGACCTCTTTTTATGAGTTATCTTCTTATTATTATCTATTTTATAAGAATTAAAATTATTTATATTAATAAAATGTCAAATATAGATTTTAAATAAAATTGTAGTAAAAAAATAACTAAAAATTAAATTTATTAAAAGAATTTATTTTTAACATAATTTTTTTTTACTCTCATTTCAAAATTAAATAATTTTTCAATTTTTTTCTATATATTTAAATTATATATATATATATAATATATATATATATTTACGTAGTAATAGAATAATACACATTTAATAAATATTTAAAATTAAACATTTATAATCAAGCACATCATTAATTTTATGTGATTCTTGAAAGTGAATAAAAACTTTCTTATTTACTTGAAGCAATGGAAGAAAGAATGAAATCCTGTGGATTGACCATCATTGAGTGTGTTATTTAAAAGATAAAAACTAAAATTAAAAACAAATGTTTAATTTACTAATGATTTTAGAAATATACGTTAAATAAATTTAGAATAAAATGTATGAATAAGATAAAACTTTTGATAAAGAGAAAAACGATCCTGTACAGAGGATATTGTAAATTAAGTTTTGTACATATAGATTGATCTTTCTTTTCAGTGTGAGTGAGAGAATAGTACTTGGTTTATCTTTAAAAAAATAGATAGACAAATAGATAAGTAAATATATAGATAGACATATATTTATAGATAGGAAGATTAACAGATAAATAGATAGGTAGATAGAATGATAGCTACATAGATAGATAGATATGTGGATAAATTTACGAAAAAAGAAAATTCATAGTTAAATTTATATATCTATCTAGAAGTAGTGAAAAAATTAAAAAAATATTAATATATTAGAAGCGAATGGTTTATAAAGACAGAGAAAGAAACAGAGAAAAGTACACATTGCGTTGCTGGTTACTCAAGTCAGGCTCCGGATGCTGTGATCGATCGCAGAGTGACCCATATATCGAGCTGTGGCAGAACAGTGTACCGGTACCTTCTCTGTGTACCTCCTTTTCTTTTTAGTTTCGTACTCTTTTTATCTTTCTTTTATCTTACATTACTATCCTCTTCCTGCCACATTGCAAGCTCGGTGAAAAGCGCCTTCTCGTGTCACATAGTCGAACCTATTCAAAGAAATATAGTGTACTAGAAAACAGGAAAGAGAAAAAATAAGAGAGAAAGAAGGGTGAATCGGGTAACCGAACGAGTGCGAGTGGAAAGAAAGAGAAAGAGAAACATAATTTTAGCCCCTTTGCGCTCGCGCAGTTTTCGAGTTATAGTAGCAGCAGCAATAGCCCTGCCTACGACGAAGTGATCACGAGCTCGCCTGCTCGCAGCAGTAGCGATTATTGTGCGGAAGATCTTAGATCCCACTGTTTTCACGATGACGGTGTAGTGAAAACAAAGAACTTTTAACGATTCGTAGCTTAGTGCGTGCGTGCGTGCGTGCGTGCGTGCGTGCGTGTGTGTGTGTGCGTGTGCGTGTGCGTGCGCGCGCGCGCGCGCCTTTATTATTTCTTGAATAGTATCAATCAACTGTATAATGATTAAGTCAATTGAACTAGTACTGACAACACCAAGAATAATTGCAAAAATTTCTCTAACACCGTAATAAGAATCATCAAGAAAAGTAGCAGAAGGAGTAAAAGCTAGAACATATCATCAGCCCTACCACAATCTTTTTGACTCGGTTATTGTAAGTCTGCTCTCTGTATCTCTTATTCTCTCACTTTGTTTCTCTTTCTCACTCTATTTTACATATTTTATTTTTTAAAATTGTTTATTTTATAATATTAACAATGATTTTTCTCTATATACGAATTAACTTATAAATTTTCACTTTTAATTTTTCTTTAATTTTACATCCACATATAATATTTATATATAATGTATATTTTTTAATTACTCAAAAGGAGAGAATTTTCTTTATATATGTCTGACTTGTACGTCAAATTACTACTTGAAAAGTATTTGCATTTGCTACTACACAGTTTTATAAAGAAACTTGTTCAAAAGATTTTTCTGTATATTCTACAATTTAGGCTTTCAATTTTTTTTAAATTTCTTTTTTCACTCTTGCAAGTTAAATATAATTTTACCAACAAAAAAAAAGAAAAATAACAGAAGGGAAGTGCTTATTGTATTTCTTCTAATACTGTTTCCTTTTCTATTTCGCAATCATGAACCTCACACAGCTCATATCTCATCGATTTCCCGAAAGGAAACTCACAGGCAGTTGCCATCACTCTCTCTCTTTCTCTCTATGTCTCTCTCTCTCTCTCTCTCGCTTTGGTTCTGTCTCTCCCTCTTTCCATTTATGATACTTCGAGAGAGGGTAAACTTTTATTTCCTGCTTCGCTTATGCAAACAAAAAAAGAAAAATATATTTATATTGATGTAGAGTAATAGAGAGAGAGAGAGAGAAACAGACACAGACACATGAAATGGGTAAAGACAAAGAGAGGACAAGAGAGGGAGAACAAAAATAATTTCTAAATAATGGCGACTGCTTAGATTAGTTATGTATAAGTAGAAGGACAATGTATTTCATCCGACTTGATAAGTGGCACTTTGATTCTTGTATATTAGTTTTTTTTTCTTTTTCTATTATACGACTTCCATTTATTCTGTGACTAGTTTGAAAGCTTATTTTTTCTTGTAAGCACTTGACGCTATATTTTATGATCATATAGCCGTACTGGTAGTAATTATCGGTGGTAATGACATTTGCAGTTGTGATATGATGATTGTTTGAGTGCCGTATAGATTATTTAAGCAACTGTAAATCAGTGATTTAAGTATCAGCAGGAACGGAACGATATGTGGCGTTTCGCCTCTGGGCGCGTATATGTATACGGACTATGGCGTGCGTACTTTTGGGGCTGAGGATCAATACGCAGTTCTGTGTACCTGTGATATGATGACGAAAAGAAGAATATAGGGTGTTTTATTGATGTAAAATAGGTATTTTATACTCTATTAAATGGTATTTTAAAGTAAACCCGTACATCGTTAGCATTTATTTTCTTTTTCCTTAACTTCGTGTGATTCTATTAAATTAAATCGGTACCACATTTTTAAGTGTATGCGCATGGAAACTTGACGCCATTTTACTAGATTTTTGCTGATGGTTATGGTATGGTAAAATTCGACTCAAGTTTTAATACTTGTATTTGTACGTACATAAAAATCGATAATATTTGTCTAATATGTTAAAAGATTGTTGGCACATCATAAGGTAAATTATAAGATAAATTATTAGCATGAATAAGTTTAGTGAACTCTTATTGGATCTACTTTGGAGCTACTCAACATAATCACGTTGTTTAATTATTTATAACTATATATTTAAAATAAACTATAGATGCTTTGCAAAAAAAATATTTGGAAATTTCTTATTAAAGCAGTGTAGACATACTACTACAGAAAATACTATTATTTATAACTGCAAAGTATAATTTTAAAATGAAAAAACTATCAATTATAATTAATAAAAATATTAGAATATGAAATAATAAATCTGTATAAAATAATTTTTTCTACATATAAAAACAGTAAACGAATAAAGTATATATTATACATATACTTTATTTAAAATTTTATATACTTATATCATTTAATAAAATTTGAGATTTAGAATATTTTTATTATGATATGTTATTTAATATTATAATAAATTGTTAAAAAAATTTAAATTAATTAATTTTATAATAAAATTTAAATAACGTACTTAGGATAAAAATCTAAGAAATGGAAAAATGAATATCATTGTAAATAATTATACCATACTATTTATACTTATTATAAATTGTAAAATGATTGGTTTTAATTAGTATATATATTATTTTAAAAATATTACCATGAAGAATTTGTTTAGAATAAAAATATTTTAAATAATATATCAGTATATTGTTTATATTAAAAAAATTTAAATAAAATATATTAAGATTTTATTGTGTATAATTATTATATTTATAATTTCATTAATGAAATCAAGTTTTATCATTTTTAAATATTATCGAAATTTATATATTGTAGAATATAGAGTTAAAAATTTCTTCTTTTTTTATCAAATTAAATTAAGCTTGTATCATCAATATACTTTATATTAGAAAAATTCAAATTTTATTGTATGCTAATTTTGTAAAAATATATTAGCTTTAATTATATACTGAGAGTTCTTTTTATTTTATATATGATCAAGCGAAAATTATATATTGATAAATTTTGCTATTTATTTTAATTTATATATTTTTTCAATATAATATTAATAGCAATCAAAAAATCAAATGTAATTATTAAATTATGTACATATTTATAAAATTTTTTACTAAACAAATCAAATAAAAATCATATACTATGTAATAAATTTAAGGATAATAATAGATGCATCTTTTTGTTTGTAAAGTTTTATTATTTTGCAATAAAATATAAAGTTCCAAGATAATAAAATATCAATAAAACTTTGTTCTAAACTGGACAAATTGTTATATAGTTGATAACTGTTAATTCTTAAATAAATTAGTTCACGATTTATATATTATATAAAAATAGTACCTCCATACTCGTATATATAATAAATTTTTCTTAGAACAGCTTCAAATTATGAAGTATTAGATTTTGAATTGAATTTGCAATTTAAAATTATTTTATTTAAAAAATATGGTTATATTTATAGTATTATGTTTCTTAGAAGTCTTAATTTAGAGTTTGTAAAATAAATCGGTAAGGGTTCTTTAATACTATCAAAATACATTCTATGTTTTATAATTTATTTAACATTCAAATTTACACAAATATATACATATATATATATATATATATATTTATTTATTCAATTGTAATTTGTAAAATAATTTATATTTAGGAAATATAAATATTTTTCTAATTTTTAATCCTTGTATTTCTTATTTTTATATTTTAATATGTAAACGTAAATCTTTAAATTTTTCAATTTGTTCGTTAGCAAAATATTTTATATTTTACAATTAATGCAAAAAATGTGTTGTCAATATAATATTTTTCAAGTAAAATAGAAACAATAAATAATAATGAGGTTGGACACAAAAAAACCCGATTTAATAATAAAAATTAAATTTTTTTTATTAAATTAAAATACATTTGAAATAGAATATTAGATTCAATAATTATTCATATTTAGTATTTAGTCTGGTATTTTTAAGTAAAAGATTAAAAGTGACTAAAGAATATATATAATTTTTTCAGGTCAAATTATTTATAACTATAGTCTTAATTTTGAAATGAATCACTGTTAAAGAAATAATGATAGAGCAAATAAATATTTTTACGGAAAGCAATACCGATGCTGTAGTCTATTAATTTAATTAAATACCGATCAGATTGTCATATTTATCACAGTCTGAATTAACAATATATGATATAATTTAGTATATTTACAGTGGATGTTAACTACTTTGTAATATAATTGATAAATATTGATATTCTTGTTAATGAAGATTTTAATTTGTAATACATTTTATTTTTAGTTATAGTTGAATTATAATAAGTAAAATTATGCAATCAAACTATTTATTATAATTTTTTTATACATTAGTACATAAACTATAAAAATCAAGAAAATATATGTAATCTAATCGAATAATACTCTATAATTGTTTATAGCACTAAAGATTAAATTAATTAATTTTTTAGAAATTTATTTTTTGGAATTCTCATGAAAAACAATTATTTGATTGATTAAAGCTTAAAATTCATCAGAATTTTAATATAGAGAATAAAATAATATCTCAATATTTAATATAATAATTTATAGAAGAAGACGAAATCCTATTTTAAATTTGAATGGCGTTAATTCATTTTTATTTCATAAATAATTAAATAAATTCAGATTTTTATTTGCTTCTATTTATATTAATCATAAATATAATGCAAAAATGAAAATGGATATAAAAAAGTAAACCTTCTTAATTTGCTTTAATTTATTATAAATTTCATATTAAAACATTTTCACTTTTTGCTTTTAAAATATATTTCATGCAAAGTAAGAAAATCAGTATAACTAAGAGAAAAAAAGTAGAATAGAACTAGAAATTATTAAATATTATATTATAGGGCTGATAGAGATTGTGACTTAATGTTATAGAAGGTTATAGTTTCAGAGAATCCATACTTTTATATGGATCATTTTTTATAAACTTTCTATATATAACTACATATACATGTTTTATAAGTAGAAAAAAAACAAATTATTTTTGATACGTGTATATATAAAATATATTCCGATTAAACATAAAAAAATGTGCATTAGTATCATTTTTCAATATCAGATGTAAATAATGTACATAATGGTGAACATTTTTTATAAATAATGAAAATTTATCTTTAAAGGAAAAAATTTTAAATAGTATGCATATGTATATCCTTCCTTAATAAATCAATGTTCTAATATCATAACGTAAATTGTATTTGCTCATAATATTTATTTATATAAAATAACATTAAATAATTAAATTAAAGTAAATAACTAGTTTACAATTGAAAATATTTTATTTTATTTATTAAAAATGCTTTAAAATAAGTTGGAATTGTATATAAATAATATTATATATATAAATATAAATAAATTTATAATACATCATTTTAACTAAATAAAAGAATAATTAAATATTCTTGTTTATATTACATGATACATTACATTACATGTAATGTAGTATAAATAGATTATCTCTCTATTGAAATTAAATTGACATTTATTAATTTGATACCTTTGTAAAGAAAAAATTTAATAATAAAAATTATAATAATAATTTTAATAAGTTTCATAAACTTACTTGAATTTAGAAAGAGATTTTCGCCTTCTAGATGGAAGAAATTATGCTAAATCATAAGACAGTTGTAATTTTTTTATGCTTAATGTATATATTTATACTAAAATTACATACAAAAATTTCTCAATTACAAGCAATAGCAAAAAGAAGTCACGCCAATCTTTTTAGGAATCTTGAGCCCTTTTACTTAATACATTAAATACTTTTTTTTTGTGATGTAGGAGCTCGCAAATAAGTTTGGCATAATGATATGCGCGCTTTTGTTTACTTGTGATTTCGGGATTTCAGCGAAAACAGTTGAACGTCGCTTCAAATGTTTGTTAGTAAAACAAAACGACGAGTATGCATGTGTCCAGGACACTGTATTAGTAGAAAATATATTCATTATACACAACTTACATAAGTGGTAGGTAATATAAGCTGGCTTTAGGATTCGGCCTTATTCAGTTACATGTTCACTATATAGTCGGTTCCTGCTTACAACTAAGTAAATAATACAAAATAATCGCACTCATCCAAAAACATAAAAACATACTTGTTAATATTTGTTCAAGTTCTTTCTGATTTTCCCGTAGTACATTTACAAATATCTATGCAGAAATAACTTTCGTCGGACTCTGAAAGGTGTGTTTGCCATAAACTATGCCTGATTTGTTCGTAAATGTATACTTCTACGCATGTTTAAATTAATCAAGTATACATTACTTCTCTTAGCAATACAATCACAATATATACTTAGCTTAAAATACATTGACCAGATCCATATATAGTTAAGAATATAAATAGATGAATATAAAATAAAGAATATAAAAAAAAGTTTAACAGTTTAAGAATTCAAAATTGGTATATAAATTTCTGGCAATAAATTCTCTATAGCAAGTTACACTACAATTATTTCTTAAAATGTCCATTTTATCTGTCTAGCGTTGACTTTCATATAGGCGAAGAACAAGAGCCTTTATAAGCACATATTTTAAAGATGCAAATGCTCTCTCTTATAGATCTTTAGAGATCGGGCATCGATCCTTTTTAGATTAATTAGAGGCTAGGAATATTGCATAGCCAGAGTCAATTTTCAGAGTTTTTTCACTCCCAGTACTTGAGAATGTTCTCGTGAATTAGTACATAATTAATATGATCTCGTCGTATCATGCTAAAAATTTAGTGTTACCTTGTTTCACATAATCAGTCACACAGATCTGGTTTAAAATAAGCTTATTGAAAAAACCTTTAATGAACGCATTATATTTATTATTATTCATTACATATATACATTATTATTATTATTACTATTATTATTATTATTATTATTATTATTATTATTATTATTATTATTATTATTATTATTATTCACTAAGTGTATATTTCTTACTACAGATCTTAAGCACCCTTCTCTTCAAAATAGAATTAATAGAATTAATAGAAAAAACAAAGGAATCGGTTGCTGATAGCAAAGGCGATCACCTGCTGACGTAGCGTTGAGCATAAAGAACGTAGATGAAGTAAGAGTAGAATAAATGATAATTCAAAATGTTTCTTCTTTTCTATAACTTTGATTATATACACGTATCTATATAATAAGTAATAGATAATAAATAATTAAGATATTCTAAATAGACGGAACATTATGATGTGCGAGAGAAAAAGATAACTATAAAATTATATTCCACTGACATTAGACTAAAAGTGTTTAACGGTAAAATTAAAAACACGACGAAAAATACAATTCCAAAGAAAAACGACTAACTGCAAAGCAACTCATGCAAACAAAGTAAAATAGATGACTCAACTAAGAACCAATTGATTGATCATTTACGTGAGTTTATATAAGCTGTTTCTTTCTTTCTTTTCGTTTTTCTCTTCCTCTTTACAATACTTACTAAACAATAATAACTATGACTATCGGTGAAACAATTTTCTGGTTATACAATCTGCTTTTTATTACAATCTTTATTTCTAGGAAAACTGCGTGTTACATACCCACAGATTTTCCAAACTCTCGTCCACAAGGGACGTGAAACTTTCTGTTTTTTTCTATTTTATCCAATAGGTTGATCAAGTTCCTAATAGGCGATAGTTTTTCGGCAATAAACGTAGCCCGAACAAGTCATCCTCTCGCATTTACACCCACATACATCTAAATTCTGAGTAATACAAAGCCCTTGTATATGTATGTATATAGATATAAGAGAAATGTTTTTTAAAAATAGACACTTTCCGGGTCCCATCAGAAGAAGTTAAACAAATAATAAAAACGAGTCGCCAAAACTTGCGCCTAATACACTAAAAATAAATATCACTGAAGAAGATGAGAAAACGAGAAGAAGCCGTACACTGCCTATAGGCGAACATAATAACGACCCAAACATATACGCGGACCGCAATGGCAAATAAAATAAAACAACGTTGAAGCCAGCAATATGTAATAATTAGAGTCTATGAAATAAAGTTTTAGAACATGGTTGTTAGACCACACATAAAATTGCAAACAACGTTTATAGACCAAACATCATAGATTCATCGTAGGTATTTAAGAAGAAAATAGACGCAAGTGGACAAACAAACTACAAAGCCCGCGTAGTAGTAAGGGGATTCAAGGGCAAAACATATAATTTGAAAGAGACGCATGCTCCTATATCCAGATTACCTGTAGTAAGAGCACTCATCTATATGGCAAACCAACTTAAACTCCACATCTGTCAAATGGATGTCAAAACCACCTTCTTGAATGGTATTTTGAAAGAAAATATATACATGGAGATTCCACAAGGCGTTGACAACTCACAACATAATGACAAAACTCATGTGTGCAAACTCGAAAAGGCACTTATAGACTATAGATAAGTTCGAAGAGATGTAATACATGCTTCATTGTATGCGTTGAAAACATACTTATCATCAGTAGCGACATGATATACACCGATAAAATAAAAAATCATTGTGTAAAATCTTTGAAATGAAAGACTTACGTAAACCTAAGTGTTTTCTAGGTATAAAGATTAAAACAGATTTAAAACACAACATACTTGCCTCAAGAGGACTATACAATAAACATCTAAAAAAGATTAAACATGGAAAACAGCAAACCATACGATACACCCATGATAAAGAAACAAGTTAAAAATCGTCAACAAAATACATTAGAAAAACCAACGATAAATAACTCAAAACGAGATAAAATACCTTCCCGAGAAGCTATAGGAAGTTTTATGTACCTGACAAACGGCACATCACGACCGGACATCGCGTTTGCAGTCAACTTCCTCGCTCGAAAACAATACCTCGCCATGGAAAAAAAATTGAAAGGAAGTGGAAAGAATCTTCAAATGTTTGTGAGGAACAACGGCATGAGAATTAGCCTATAATTCCTATATAATTCCTAAAGGGCTGGGGACCTATACAGATTCCAGTTTAGAGATTCCATATCTGCGGCTGGATATATCATCAGACTGCATGGTGATACTATTTCGTGGCGAAATCATAAACAATGACTCATTACGTTATCATCCTACCAAGCTGAGTATCTACCAATGAGTGAATGCTGCCAGGAACTGATATCCATTAACAAAGGAATCCGAAATATTATAGACATGACATTCTCTCCTACAATAATATGGTGTGACAACAAGGCAGCTATTGATTGTAGTAAATGGAAGATCATCACAAATTAAAAATGTTTGATGATCCCACAGAAACACTTAAAAAGAACCTGGTACAGCAAGACAAAACTTTCATAAAACCACCAATGGCAAAGACGCATGGAGATTATATTAAGAGATGAATTAATGAGGGCATAGTTGTCATCCACTGGCTACCGTCGAAATATAACATAGCGGACATAATGACAAAACCCATAGCTCTTGATCGACATAGATACTGAACGCGAAAACATTTTATGAAAAAATAAAAAATAATATAAAAAATAAAAACATTTTTCTGTTATAGACGAAAAAAAGTATTTAAATGGAAGGACATTAACCAATATAACAAATTACGCCGTAAGGGGGGAGTGTCGAAAGTACACCAAGTATTTCAACGTAAGCTATACTGTTAATAATTAGTTATACTGCGTATTTCTTACTCTCTTCTCTCAAGTACCCCGTACAATCCGATTATTGTTTTATTGCAAAGAAAATGTGCGTATCTTGTGTTCCAGGAATTTTCCGAAATCCGAAAAAATTTCCGTAAGGAATCTTTTGTCAACGCGGTTACTTGTCTACAATGCAGTGAGTTACTGTTACATTCCTTTGCTATAATCAAGTATCTTGTATTAAGAGAATATACAACTGTACAACCAAATAGTACAATATTATATTTTACTTTTAAACATTAGTAACTAGTTTATTATTTATACATAAACCACCACCCACCTGTCTATAATTACATAACAATTAAAAATGTTTTTATAACATAAGTAATTTTATAACCTTTTAATGATTAATTTAACAGTTTATTTTTGGAGATTTAAAAACTACTTGTTGCTAATGGTATCAAAAAGTTAAACAAAAAAAGCGTTATTATGAATGTAAAAACTATGTACAGCTTATTGTTATTTATCAACAAATTTGTATAAATAAAATCCGAGTATAACTAGATAATTTTCACGATTTTTTCATAATTTTTCTAATTTTTTAGTGCATAAACTATAATCGATGATATAACTGTTATTATTATTATTGTTTAAAGCATATTAAACAAATTTTTTGTTTTTCTTGATATATATGTATGTACGTATGTATTATTTTTTACTGCTTTACATTGATTTGATTTCATTTTTTTCATTGAAGTTGTATTAGTCTGCATGTATAATTTTTATAGAATGGTAATAATAAATAATATATAGCAAATATTTTTTAGCATATATTATATAATTTCAATTCTACGTCTAAAAAATAGTAATAAAAATAAATATATAATTTTAATAGTATGAACTGTTAGAGAGCACTAAAATGTTCAAAAGACAAATGAAATAGATAAATGAATAATATGTTTTCTATCAACTTGTTACCGTAACTACAATTATATTTTAGTGAGATATTTGATATTTAACTTGAAATTAGCTATACAAAAAATATTTTTATAATAATCTTTTTATAATTTCCAGTTTTTTGTAAAAATTTTCTTGTTTTAAGCTCAATTTTTACACCTCCAATCGTCGAGGGCTGTTCGTAATATTTTGTCGATAATTTATAAGAAAAAATATAATTTAATTGAATCATACACAAGTGATTATCCGTATTAAAAAATATGAAATCTAATTGAATAGAAGTTTGATATTTTGTTCATCACTGAGAACAACAAATTTATTTATTTAATATTTTTTTAATGGAAATTAGAAAAAGTATTTATATGTAAAATATTTGTATGTAAAATAATATATACATGTACGGATAAAATCTCAATTAAATTGAATATTTTTTTCCCACAAATAGATTAATTTATAATTTATTGACAGTTTTATTATTTTATTGGCTCGGTATTTACACATATACCTTTAGCTTCTGTACCTACGTGGTTTTTTACACTGTAATACCAATTGTACTATACGTGATTGTATCTAGATGTAGGAAGTACTTTCCTGCCATTAATATTTTCTCAATAAATTATTTTCACCAACAATTCTTCATCGAGGAACTCGAGATATACTTCCTTTACCTAATGAAACACAATCTGTTATAGTATATCTAATATTTTCATTTTTAAACGGTTTTATAATAAGCATTCAAAAATACCTGACTTAAGTGTTAAACAATATATAAGTATTTGTGAATGAAATAATTTATTATAATGTATTTTGCTTTATTTTTTAAAATATGTAAATATATCTATAGTTATGCAACCAATGTTTGAGGTTCTTCATTCAAGGTTATTTGATAATAATTTCCTCACTAATACAAACGTAAAAGAGAATAATGGGTCTAATGAGGTGGGAATTGAAGAGAAAAACTAATTTGATTATTGAGTATTTTAATTCTTCAGAGGCAGCAAAATATTTTCTATTTATGGTAAAACGTCTGTTTAAAAACTTGGACTACTATCTACCTAAATAACTCAAAGTTTTTGACAGATTATTAAGTAATTCAATACAATGACTTATGTTAAGAGATAATTATGGACTCTCTTTATTATTTATTTGTTTTACATTAAATTTACATTACAAGATTGATTTAATTTACATTTGAATATTTATTTGATGTATTGATCTTAACATAAATAATCTAATTTTACATAATACACATAAAATGTTTGTACGTTTTTACTTAAAATTTTGTCACTTTGTACTTATTACTAATATTTGGTAACAATTTTTTATAATTAAATATAGAAATTTTCTAATTATAATACTTAATCTTACACATAATGAGATTAAAATTTTATGCAATAATATAATTATACTATTCTTCTATATTAAAAATAATTTAATATTGAGAAAATTTTAATTATATCTATAAAAAATTGTAACTAATTATGTGAAACATAATAATTTTCTTCTTTGGTAAAAGTTGCATTTTTACAATTTAAATTCACTATGCACCTTTTACACATTATTACATTATTTTCAGAGTTGAGGCCTGCATTATTCACAGAATACTTAATTGAGAGAGGGAAAGAGAGAAAGTTTGAGAGAAGAGTAATAGAATGAGAAACAAATCATAATACGTTATTACGACATAATTTTTTTTTTTATCTTTTTTTCTGTAAAAAGAATACAAGCATTGTTAAATTCGTTTTTCGCATTGACTGTGTTGTAACCGTCAATTTATGAATTATTTCATAATATAAATGATATGCTAGCATATTTAGAGCATCTATTTGATCCTATATTTTTCATTCGCGGTTACCAGAGCACACGAATGAGACGAACTCAGTAAGACGAAGGTTTATAACGAGAGAGAAAGCAAATTTTGGAAATTCTCATTTCCAGTTATAACTTAATAAAAACCTAAATAATAAAATTTCAAGTTTCAAACCAATTACATCACTTAATTCTAGATAACTTTAGATTATCTTTAAAATCTAAAGTTTTTTTTTAAATTTATTTAAAGTTGAAATTGTTTTCCTAAAATTTATGTTAAATGTTTATTATAATTGATTATTAATTCTGTTTAAAAAATATGTTACTACTTTCAAATATTTTAATGGTTCTGTGGAATCTCAATTATAATTTTTAAAAGATAAAGAACTTTGTAAAAATCATATTAAATTATTCTGATAGATAGTCACCATGAAGATTAGGGTTAGACTACACTGGATGAATTTTCTTTGAATTACGAGTGATTCCTCAGTAATAACTTATATAAAAAAACAAACAAGAAAAAGGAAAATAGAATATAAATAAAAATTAATTTATGATACGTTAATATAAAGAAATTGTCCATTACGATAATTTTCGACAATGATATAAGTCAAAGTAGATAAATATCATTTTATTAGTATTTGAGTTTCATAAGGTCTTTTAGTAAAACGTACCTAAAATTAAGTTTGACTAATATGAATTGTGATTTTTATATTTCAGTACTGTGGTGCTAGAGGTGATCCTTATACTCTCTTCAAACTTCACAGATACTAAAACGACTGGCATTTTCTGCCAGACTAGAACTACTACCTTCGTGAAAATCTGCTTCAATATGCAGGATCCTGTGCTGGAGAATATCCTCGAAGTAAGTAAATAATTCATCTTGTTTAACGGTAAATACATATGTGCGTGCAGATATATTTTTTTAAATAAATTTTATAAATATATAATAACAAAGAATTGGTAGATAACGTTTATAATTAGTTGAAATATTAAATAGCTGTTTTGAATTTTTTTCTAATTATATTAAATATGTTGAGTTAAAGAATTAGTGAATTTTTTAAATCAATTTTGATATAAGAAACGATTTGATCACGGTATTTCTCTTTCATTATTAATTAAATAAGAAACTTTAATTATAATTAGTTTTATGTTAATAATATTATGTAATAATTCTGTTACATATTTTATATAAAAATTTAAATATGGAGGAATTTAAATATAAATTTAAAAAGTTATCAAATATTCAGTTATAAATTATTAAACAGAAAATAGATAGTTGAATAATATATAATTGATAAGTATATAATCGATCTTTAATAAATTAATTTTATTTTATTGATATTCAATGCAAATTATTTTACAATGTGTATAAAAGTATAATAAATAGGTTATTATACTAATTATTAAGTTAAAAAAATACTTAAATTACAACTTTTATCATTTCAATAAATAATACATTGTATAATGTAAATATCATACGCATACAATTATGAATTTATGTGAAATATACAAATTATATTCAAATTATTTATTTTTAAGAAAGATAAATTATATTTATTATTAAAAAAAGGTATATTTATGTATTATATCTGTAAATTTCATAAACATTAATTTTACGAAACATTAAAATTTTATAAAGTAAATTTGGAATTAGTACAATCTCTGGTAATAGTAAAAAGTATTAGTTGTAAATTAATCGTTACTACGAATAAACAAGTTAAATTTGTTGGGAACAATTATTCAATACTTACTATTATATACTTACTCTACCCGTATATACTTATTTTTTAAGTATATGAACGTACAAGCTTACACAGATCTTAACACTTTAATTTTACAAAATATACTAATATCTGTAAGTTAGAGACTCAATATTTTATTATTACTTCAGTTTGAAAACATGTAAGTTGCTTTTTAGTTAGGTAGATGCTATAAAGCTATAACTCAGGTAATTTTTGAAAGCATATATGAAGATCAATATGGTTTTTAAGTAATAAAAAAACAAACAATAACAAAGAAAAAAATACAAAGATAAATTAATTACTGATACGATAATACAAAGAACTTGTTCATTATAATAACTTGCGATAATTTATCTTCCATTTTTCATACAAATGTTGATAAAATTTTTGTTGCAATATATTATACAAAATATTCCACGATATTTTAACCGTACATTTATATTTATTTTTTATGATGTGCTTATCTTATAATATTATTTATCTTATAATATTTGTTATTTTCTCTTGCAATTTATCTTATAATACATTCATGTACTGAATTTTGTTCTAAAAAGAAATAAAAAAGTAGTTTTTTAGAAATTTTGTCACGATATTTCATTATTTTACATATGTTCCTTAGAAAGATATGCTAAATTTTTGTTTCGTATAATTTTTGTTGAGACCTACATTATTCACAGAATACTTAATTGAGAGAGGGAAAGAGAGAAAGTTAGAGAGAAGAGTAATAGAATGAGAAACAAATCATAATACTTTATTACGACATAATTTTTTTTTTATCTTTTTTTCTGTAAAAAGAATGCAAGCATTGTTAAATTCGCTTTTCGCATTGACTGTGTAACCGTCAATTTATGAATTATTTCATAATATAAATGATATGATAGCATATTTAGAGCATCTATTTGATCCTATATTTTCATTCGCGGTTACCAGAGCACACGAATGAGACGAACTCAGTAAGACGAAGGTTATAACGAGAGAGAAAGCAAATTTTGGAAATTCTCATTTCCAGTTATAACTTAATAAAAACCTAAATAATAAAATTTCAAGTTTCAAACCAATTACATTCACTTAATTCTAGATAACTTTAGATTATCTTTAAAATCTAAAGTTTTTTTTTAAATTTATTTAAAGTTGAAATTGTTTTCCTAAAATTTTATGTTAAATGTTTATTATAATTGATTATTAATCTGTTTAAAAAATATGTTACTACTTTCAAATATTTTAATGGTTTCTGTGTAATCTAATTAATAATTTTAAAAGATAAAGAACTTGTAAAAAATCATATTTAATTATTCTGATATATATTCACCAGTGAAGATTAGGGTTAGACTACACTGGATGAATATTCTTTGAATTACGAGTGATTCCTCAGTAATAACTTATATAAAAATTTTTTATTTTTAATTATTATTTTTTTCATTATTACTGTAATTTAATTTTTTGATAATTGATAGTATATAAATATAAAATATATCAAATTATATTATAATAATTTATTTAAAAAATAATGTATATAGTTTAATTTATTACTTTTACTTATTTTTCGTTCTGATTTTATAATAGTAATTATGAAAATATTTTTTTATAGAATATTGAAGTATTTAACAAATTTTTTAAATTATAAAAATATTTTTTGTGACATACATTTTAAAATCTAAATTATAAATTTTTTTTAAATATGAACTATTACACCAAAATATTATTAATAATAATTGAATTAATGAATTAAATAAGTTACAGAATAAAGTTAATAATTTTTTTTATTAGAAAATAATATTTTTTATCAATATCTATGCTTAGATTATATAATTTAATCGTATTTTTGTAAAGATCTACAATTTAAATGTATAATAAATAATATTGAATTCGAGTTGGATACTTATATATTAAGTAACTTACATTTCGGAATTATGGATGAAATTATTTTGAAATTTGGAATTCCTTATTAATCTTTATTCAAACCTAATAAATTCATTTCAATATTTAATATTTTTATTTAACCGAAGCTATGAATTATTGATTTATCTAAAAGTCAATTTTATATCAATTAGTGAAATTTAGTTTAAAATAAAGATAAAATATCTTGAAATGCAAATTTCTAATTTGGTTATTTATTTAATTAAATATATTTAGATTGAAATTTCTACTATATTATCTGTGAGAGACATAAATTTTAATCTTTAATTAATTTAATATTTTTATAATATCATGAATAAATTCTAAATGACTCTCGTCATTTCTTTGCAGCAAATGCGCGAGACAGAGGCTCGCCGAGCTGATCTTGAACGTCAACATGCTGAAACTCAACATCACCTCCGTGAGAAGATGGCTTCCCGTTATCAAGGACCTGAGTCAGTGGAGGTTCTGCAATCTAAAATCCGTGAACTAGAGAAGAAGACAGAACTACAGATGGTCAAACACGAAGAGCTTAGTCTCGAGTTAACGAGTCTCAAAAGGGCTCGAAGCAGAGGTCCGAGCGCCTTGAGTCAAAGTGGAGTCTCAGCAAATTCGGGTATGACTTCCGCGACGTGGCCTCTTGGAGGCTCCGAAATTGATCGAATAATGGCCAAGATCGAGCATGACAGGTATTCCACGTACGACTTTATTTTCTTTATTTTTTTAATTCATACGTATCAATTGTATTGTCCTTCTCTTGTAGCTAAACAAATCTATTAATTCATAGCGTAACTTAGTTGTGGTGGTATAACATTTGTTTGTTTGCTTATATATTTTCAATATATAATTAACAATAATATAATAATAATTGTTTTAATTATGCTTAATTTCTGTATTTTAGTAATAGATCCTGATCCATAGTAATAACTTGATACAAGAACTTTTGTTAATTTTGCTTAAAAATCCAAATATTACTTTGAAGTAAAATTCAATTGTTCTCAATAGTGAGTAATTTCGGGGCCTATTAGTCCGACAACTTTGTGATTTCTTACTTATCATATAAAATGTTTATTGTTATTTCGTACTACAGGTCTACTATCTATCTATGCTACTTTGTATACTTTTCTTTGTCAATTAGCAAAATCTATTCAAAAATTTCCTTGGCACACATTAAGGCAATGAAACAATAAAGAGTATAAGTAAAGACATGGAAGGTGGTTATCGTGAAGAGATAAAGTTCTGATGGATAATGAAAATAACCGAATAATAGATTATTTCTCGTTGTCGTTTTCTGCGTGTTGTACTTTATTCTGTCTTTCAACAACGTGTAATGAAAGTAATAAGCGTCTCTCAGTTTTTTGCCCTCTTCTGTAACTTTTCTCTTCCGTTTTTTCACTGCTGTTTTCATCTTATCGGTTATGAATATTGATCTGGATCAGTATTCTACATTTATCTACATTTATTCTACATTAATTGAGTTGCTACTTTAGACTGTCCAATGTACTAAATTCTAATATCAGTTATTGAAAATTCGCTGATAAATCATCCGATTTATACTGTTAAGAAATTTGTGATAGAATGTACAGTGTAGACATGACTGTCATTTCCTTAGAAACAATTCTATATATATTTACATATATATATATATGTGTGTACGTGTGTGTGTATATACATATTAAAATAGTTATATTGAATTTAACTTAAAAATATTATATATATAACCGGTATAAATATCTTTAAATAAAAAATGTGTAAACATTTTTTTAATTTATTTTCATTTTAAGTATTTGTATATATAATTGCTATTTCTAAATTAGTTCTATATTTAAATAGTATTGTTTTTTCCTTTTAGGCAAATCAATATGAATAATTTTCTTATCTTTTTTATAAACTTTATTTTGTTAAATTCTATATATAATTATTTTTTTGATAAAGTACAGAATATATATTTTTAATGTTTTTTATGTATATTATATTTTTCTAGATAGATGCATATAATAAGAAATAAAATTAAAAATTGTAAAAAATTTTTTAAACTCTTTAAATCATACTGCATGTATAAGTGCATTAAAAATAAGTAAATAGATGAAACAAGTTTCTTTTCTGATGATTATTGAAATTACTATTATCGCTTATATTATTACTTTTTTATTTTAAATGAATAATATTTCATATTCTTTTAAGTATATAATTATTTCGTATAATATATAATTTTGTATAATATAAAAAATCAATAATGTAGTAATAATAGTTATAGTTTTATAAAATTTTTGTGTATTATACGAATTGTCATAATTTCTAGAAATAAGACTAAATATTTAATTAACATTGTAAAATGTACAAATTTATTATATATGTAACTTACATTATAATTTAAATTATCTTATTTTTTATATGATGTATTTCAATAAAAAATAAGTGAAAAATAGATTAAAGTAGTAATTCATTTACTATTTTAAAATGTAATATTAATAATATCTCAAGATGAAAATCAGATTTTTTAATAAATATAAATAAATCAACTTTATTTTATTTAATCTGTCAAATATGCATTTATTTTTTTATGAAATGATAACAATAATAGTAGATAACTTTCTTACTTAGTAATATTTATTATTTATTATTTAAGTAAAATAATAAGACGTAGCCATTATTGGGATTAACCGATATTATATTATTTATTATAATCATTAATATATGTTATACCATAATAAATATTTAGAAAATATAAATATACATATTTTGATTATAAATTATAAAATATTTTTTGAAGTGCATTGTATATGTGTACATATTTCAGTGCTGGAAGACTATTACACAACCATGATCACACTCGTGGAACTGTTACGACACAACAGCCATCAATATCCCAAAATACACTACGCTCGAGCGCAGAAAATCTTCTAAATATCGGTCAACATCAACATCCTCCACATCCACATGCTTTGAGTTTTGGGATGTCTTCACAAATATCTCATGTATATTTACAAATACTATAAATTTAATTAGACATATTACTGTCAAAAATATGTTAATTATCATAATTTATATTTCCTGCATTAAAGTGCAAGAAGTACAATTATTTTATTATTATATTTAGAAATATGTAATACGTCATATTTTACATATTTACTATTAGGTTAACTTATTCCTTACAT
Organism: Platyscapa corneri; assembly: GCA_018907185.1. Classification (NCBI taxonomy): domain Eukaryota; kingdom Metazoa; phylum Arthropoda; class Insecta; order Hymenoptera; family Agaonidae; genus Platyscapa; species Platyscapa corneri. Next base: position 320,571 of record JACCHW010000057.1, on the reverse strand, counting down.
TTTTGCATTTTTTACATTTTTTAATATTTTCGTAGAAATATTGATTCTATTTTTTAGTCTAAGTTTTAAAATGATAATCATTTTCAATATGGATTAATATGCACCAGTTTCCGATAAAATACAACAAATAAAACTAGCAAAATTATATATTGTATATTGAGTATTAAAGAATTATTTCAATAATATCATAAACTTCAAAAAATTAAGATTAATTTTAATTGATAATTGTAATAATCGTATTTGTATTCTTATTAAAAAGATAATGTGACACGTAATATGAATTGATATGAAGTTATTTTACGTCAACATAATGTGATAAAATATTTTCTGTAAATAATCTTTCAACCTAAGAATATATATTAATCTATTCTAAACAGAATTATTCTTGTAATAAACACACTAATTTCTAAATAAAAGTATTATACATAAAAGTTAATTAATAGATGATTTTGTAATTTATATCGATACCATCATTAATAAAATTTTGTATATAATAATTTTATTTAGAAAATAGTGTGTTTATTACAATAACAATTCTGTTTAGAATACATTAATATTTAGAGAAATATTAATTATTCTTTTTTGACTTTTGATAATTACTTAAAATTACTTAAGAACATTGATAGAATTATTTTATATTATTATTATTTTATAATCTAATTTAAAAAGTTCATCAATTGTATACTAAACATATGATCAAATATTATGAATTTAAAAAAGTGTTAAAGAGTTTGATTAATAAATATAAAATTTATATGTATATAAAAGTTTTTAAATAGAATTTCGATTTTAATTTTCTCTTCATTATTTAATTGAAAATTAATATAAAATATTTTAATTTATTAATATTGTTTTAATTTCGTATTATATATAATGATGTTAACTAATCTAAATAAAAAAAAAATTCATACATAATTAATAATTCATTGGACAATTTCTTTTACAAATTGAATAAACACAAATCGTTTTTTAAATTATATATTTTTAAAATATGTTGATAATTAACGTTCTATAGTCATATATAGTAAATAATATTTTTACATATCATTTTTTAAATTAATCGAACATAGTATGCTGGCACGCCAATGACGTTAACTCCGATGATACCGGGTTGTCCAGTCCTCACACCAAATGGACCCACATATCACTACAATGAACCGATACCTTCAGCGCCATCGTCCCTCTCTACGAGTCAGTCTCAACCAGCATTTCAGCAAAAACTTCAACAATATCAACAGCAGCAATTAGATATGTCCACTACGCACGCGCAAAATAATTCCTTACAGAAACAACAGCAACAACACACGCACAGTCACTATGCAAGTAGCCAATATCAAGAGAGCTATCCGCATACGCAAACTTACCAACAGCCGTTAAGCCAACAACAGCAGCAACAGCAACAGAAACATCAAACATCATCAACTTTTCTAACTTCAGTTAGTCAGAGTGCTCTGCCACATTATACTCAACCTAGCTTGTCATCCCAAACTTATCAACTCAATGGAGCTCAGCAACAGGTAAGTACGGATAATAGATTTTCATTTGTTTAATAAAATGAGACTCAGTCTTGAAACCCTTGTAATAGTTACATTACGACACGACTTACTACTATTTTCATGATTTTCAATTTTTTTTAAATATAATGTGCTTTCTTTAAAAATTCTGTGATTACATTATGTGAGAAAGAAAATAAAGATTTATAAACTGTTTAATGGATTATTAAATAGTTAGTATACAGCTGTAAATGTTTATTGAAAACTATAAAATAATGAATTTATTATAATTAGAAAAATATATAATGCATTAAAATAAATATTTAATCTATAAATTACAAAATAAAGTTAATAATTTTTCATATGTATATAAATATCAGATATTCAATAAAAAACTTCAGGATGAAATTTAATCTTATTTTTCAGTTCAGTTGCTTAAAAATAAAATATTAGAAACCAATATTTGAAAAAGTGATGATTTAAAAATTAGGTACCTTAGCACTGATTCGTTATAAAATAAATATTAAAAAAAAATCACATTGTGTAGAAATCGCGAGAAATACATTTGGAAAGAATTTTGAAGATGTATATTTGAATTTTGTATGTACAGTTTTATTGAAATTTAATCATTTTTTAAATTTATTAAAAAAATTTATTTATTTACTTTATTAAAAGCTATAATTCTTCAAAAATTAATAATTTCTTTACTTATGTTTTATAAAGTTCATATTTGGTGAAGTGAATGAAAAAGATACTGTTTAGTTTTATAATTTGAAATAATAACTTTTTATAAATCATTAAATTCTAAACTAAGACGAATAATTAATATATTAACAAATTCAAATAATGTACATCTACAGTTGATATAAAGATTTTTGTAGAGATAAAGTTTTCATCAAATAATTATATATTGATCAGTACAGGAAGTAATCTACGCTGATTCAATAGACATTTTAATTTCTAATAAAAAATAGTTTTGTGAAATAGATAATTTCACATTAAAATTTTGTATTTTTCTTGCATATATTTTTATAAAAAATTTTATATATTAAAATTAAATAAACCAAATTTTGCATTATCTTTTTTTCTTTCCATAAGTAAACATTCTCTTGCAACGAAAAACTTATGTCTAGACAGAGCTTGTAAGAAATATCTTATTTTATTTAAATAAAGATGAAAAACTAACTTAACCTAGAATATAAAAGTTTTGCCTACCTTTATTCTATATTATTAATAAATAATAATAATAATAATAAATATCTTAAAACTTTTTTAGTTTTTAAATTTATTAATAAATATTTTTATGCACATTTTTTATCAAAATAATTCGTGCAATATATTTCAGAATACAACGTATCCGAATTTATCGATGACATCTCATCCAAATATTACGTATAGTTCTGTACAGCCAAGTTACAGTACTCAGTTGGTTCATCATAATTATTCAGGGCCACAAACGAATCTACCACAAACCCTGCCATCCTATTCTACAGCATCCTATCATTCAACGCTGACCGGTCTCGCTAATGTTACGCAATCAATGTTACCTTTCTCGACGACTACAAGTACCTTTGCCACAGTTGGTACACCTTATGCAAACGTTGGAACCAATACTTTTGGCGCATCGGGTGTTTCTACAGGCAAAATAATTTTTATACAAATAATTTTTTGTGTTTCAATATAAAGTACTTATTTAATGTATTATTAATAATTATATAAATTTAATTTATTAATAATTTTTGAAAGTTGCTGATTTTTTAGTATATCAATAAAAAAGGTTAAAATAATTTCAAGATTACAATAAAGTTTTTAAAAAATAAATTGTCTTGAATAGTAATAAAAATTAAAAATTATGTGCAAGTAAAATTTTTATTTTTCAGTGAATTAAAAAAAATGACAATATTTTGTTATTTGATAGTATATCTTCATTTTAAAGAAAATAAAATACATTAATAATTCAAAAAATTCTTGTAATACTTATTATAATATAACTTATTATGAAAAAATTATTATACAATAAATAATATCCATAATTTGAGTTTGTTACTATTTCGAATTGCTGTACTCATTTTAATACTTTTGTAATATACTCTGACAATAGATTTTTACAATTTCATATATTATTATAGAATTAAAAATTTTAATTTTTAAATGAATAATATTTGCCCTTCTATACATATATAGATATAGATCGTTATAAAATATAAAAATAAAACGTTTTTTTTTTTTATAGAAAATATATTATATATATAAATATTTCGGATAGAATAAAAAAGTAAAAGTATCGAAAAAAATATAGAAACATGAATGAGAAAAAACTGTATTTACATTACAAATATAATTGTAAAATAAATCATAAATAAATAACATAGAGATAAATTAAATTGTAATTAGAAATAATAAATCTTGTGAAAGATTATATTAGGTAGTTATACTGCGGATTTTAAAAAATTTTAGTTATTAAGAAACGCATTAGAAAAATATGAATTTACTGGTTATTAAATAATACACTTTCAAATTTATAATCATTTGAATCATCATAATGCATAAAATAATTTTTTTAAAGAAATTTAAATAACAATAGATTCAATCTAAATTAAAGTCATATCAAATATAACAAACAATAATTTTTTATTAAATTTTAATTATTTGTTTTATTATTGAAAAGAATAAATATTAAAGAATATTAAAAAATGTATAAATATAAAAGAAATAAATTTATAAATTTAAAGAATAATTGATTAAATGTAGTTAAACTTTGGGTATAAATGATAATTATATATTTATAACTGATTTAAATAATAAAGTACATTTTTTAATAAAATTATTAAATGCATGAGATAGTTCTATAACAATTTATAATTTAATTTACAGTAATCCTCTTCAAAATTAAAATTCTAATGTTACAAAAATAAAATAATAGAAATTAAAAAATATATTATTTCATTTATTAAGAAAAAAACAAATATTTAATATAATTAGTTTTATCTAAGACTACGTATAATGAAATTATAATTAAACACTGAATTAATGTTGTATAATTAAAAAAAATTATTTTTTTGTTTGAACTTAAAATTGAATAATATTAGGTGATGTTCTATTATTAGTTACTGTGATTAGTAACTTCAAATATGAAATATCAATTGTAACATTTTAAATGTATGAAGTTTTTTTTATTTTAAGGATCAGGAGGTTTGCTACAGGCAATAGGTGATCCTCTTCAAGCTATGCAGCAGTTGTCTGTGCAGTCACAGGCGAATCAACTGCAGCAGCAAGCTATCATACAACAGATACAGCAAAGTTTACGTACTAGCTCACCGACCCCGACTAGTACAAGTGGTGCCGGTCACCATTTCTTAGGTCCGCGACAAATGCCAAAAATTCCAACTAGCATTCTCTCCAATCCTCTAGATCGTCTCTCTGGGGACTCGAGTATTGCACCTGAAGGTCAGGTGGATATGCTCGACATACCGGGCAAAGGTCGCTGTTACGTCTACATTGCACGATTTACCTATGAACCCTTCCAGCACTCACCCAATGAAAATCCCGAAGCAGAATTACCGGTTCAGGGAGGAGATTATTTGTTGGTTTGGGGTCAGCCAGATGAGGATGGTTTTTTGGATGCTGAAACTCTCGATGGTAGGAGAGGATTGGTACCAGCAAATTTTGTTCAGAAATTGGTGGGCGATGATTTGCTTGAATTTCATCAAGCCGTACTTGGACTAAGAGATGTGGATGATTCTGTTTCGACGAATATACCTCAGGTACCTTTTGCTAATTGTTCTTTATACGTCTTGTTTTATGAATAAGATAAAATACGGCGTGAAATACTTAAATAAGTACATGATAATTAAAAATTTTTTACAAAGGCAAAATTAGTATATTTAAAAAAATTTATTAAAAATAAAATATTTACAAAAAATTTAAAGTATTCAGAAAATATTATCATCGACTTTCTTAAAATTTAATCGTTATATTTTATAAATTAATTTATAAAATTTTTTCAGTATGTATTATATACATATTGTAATTATTAATGATATAATTAATATTTTTTAACATAGTAAATATTATGTAAAATAATAAATTTTCAAGTTTTCTTTTATTTTGGTATTAATTTTAATAAAAAATTGTTTTTAACAAAAATATATATTTATATAATAATGAATAAATAGTTAATTTTGAAATAATAATTATTATACTAATTCACCAAGTTACACAATCCACCATTTTATTAAATTTATATCCGCTTTCAATTAAAATTTAAGTACTTCACTTAGTAACTTAAGTCATCGGGAAATTAAAAAACATTCATTAATAATAGATTTTCTGTTTTTTAATATAATTTTATATGTATCTTTTTAAAATATATTTAAAATTTTTAAATGCAAATTTACAGAATTTATATTTGGATATTAGTGTTACTTACAGGATATAGATCTGGAACTGGCGGCTTTAGAAGAAGGAAATCGTAATAGGCAAGCTGAATTATCCGCATATGCGGAGTTGGATAATATTGCAGATGAAGACGAACAAGAACCACCAGGTATACATATACTATAAGTTTCATTTTTTGTATATACATGTTTAATAACAATTATTTTTAGAATAAAATATTCAAAGATTAGATTAATTTTAGGTTTAATCATGATTTGGAATAATTTAGTAACGACTTGACGTTTATAATGGTACATAAATAATTAAAATTACTACGCTATATTTAAACAGCTAGCTTTTGGATATAAAAACTTAAATATGGAATTCTGCAGTATATCGTAAGATATTAATTTTATTTAATATTTGACTAAAAAATGTGAAGATTTTTTATTTATTCTTTTATATTTTATATGAAATAATATGTTTTATTATTTTTATGTCTTATTACTTCAAAGTTTTATAAATTTATCGATAAATAATAATTATTTTGTTGAAGAAGATATTTCAAAATATATTTATGAATCTTAATTTTAATATTTATTTGGATAAGTTTTTTTTATGGGTGTCTAATACATAGTATTACTATAAATAACAAAAATTTACAATAATATTAACAAATTTAAAAAAATTAGTTTTCAAACATTTTTAGAATTATGTTATTATTTCATTATTTAAATCAGATGATTCATATTTTGTTTAGTTGTATAAATGATGTGTTTATTTATTCTTAATATCAAGGGTTGAATGAATTCTAAATATATTTATAAATTATTTTAGTTATTGAAGATATCTAATAGCTCTACAGTCGATAGGTAAATTCTTTATATATTTGTTGTATGATAAATTATTATTTATAAATTAATGTAGATACCACGTTATCAGATAATTTCTAAATATTACAAAATCTGAATAAATAAAATAATGTATGGATAGACTTAATCAGTCGATAGGAATTCTTCTGATTTTTTCGTTAATATATTTAATGGTAACAGCTATATTGAATGCTGATTATTCAGACTCGCTTATAAAGATCTAGGAAACTAGAGCGATTCTAGCTACAGCTAGGCTTGTCCTGTTCTTTTTCCTTCTGAAGAAGTCTACCTGTTTTCGGACCTAGTTCCGGCGCCACAACATCTCACGCTAGAGCGCCAGCTGAACAAGAGCGTACTTATCGGTTGGACAATTCCGGATAATCCTCATCAGCTTGAATCCTATCACGTCTACGTGGATGGTGTTTTGAAAGTCACTGTTAAGGCAACTGAAAGAACGAGAGCACTTGTTGAAGGAGTGGATTCTAATAGGGTTAGTTATATAATCTATTTTCTTTAATATTTATTTTGAAAGTATGCATTACTTATTTTTTATTTAATATATTTCCATAAAAAGGAGGATTTTTCCTATTCTCTTTTTTAAAATAAATTATATTTTTATTAAATATTTAACTTTTTTCTTTTTTTCCACGTGTTTCTTTTACATATATATATATATTTAAGTTTATTTTCTGTATTTTATTTTTAAATTTGTTAAATTCTCGACTTAATTTTCCTTTTTTTATGGTACATGAAAGAATTTTACGAGTAGAAAGATTTTAGTCTTTTCTATCACCAACCGATAGAAGTTTCTTGGTCTAATGGATTATAGTTTGGGGAAATTTCAGAAAAAACTGAAGATAAATTCTTTGAATTATATATATATATATATATTTAAAATATTTTTTACAATTGTCGATCGAAAAATATATACAATTTGATTAATTAAGTTAAAATATAACTGTTAATTTACCAACTAGAATTTTTTATTTTTAATGGAACTTTTATGTATTTAACTTTAATACTCTTATAAAAATGTTTAACTGTATTTTACTGTATTTAACTGCAATTTCAACTTTCTTAATTGTAACTGTTTTGGAACTAAACTAATTGCATGTTAAAATTTAAAAGTAAGTTAACAGTTTCCTTTTAAATTCAATTCATAGCAGGAAGGAGAGTTTCATTTCTTTTTTCGCAAGAATTTTTAAAATTCGTGAATTTGTTATAAATTTTACGAAGATTTTTTATTATATGTATTATCTTCAATTTAAATTAATTTTAATGTGACTGTACAATATTTTTTAAAATCACGTCGTTAATTAATGTTGTGATATTTTATTTTGTTATATCAACAATAGTTTTTGTTTAATTTATAATATTGATTGTATATCAAATAAATTATACTCTTAGATATCTAGAGAGAGATATTAGAGTATATTATTTCGTTTATTCAGAAAATTTTGATTTTTTAAATTTGCTACTTTTTTAGATTTTTTATAAGATTGTTACTAAAAGTATTTTTTGGGTATGTTTATTATCAACTTTTAAATATTTTATATACATTTTTCATAGTTTTTTACAATAATATTTAAATTTTTAACATTTTTATAATTGTAATAAAAACATTTTTATAAAAATATATAAGAATATATAAAATATAAATAATAAATATATTTTTATTCGTTTCCGATTTTTTCTCATTGCGATTTTCTTGCTTAGATTATTGTAATAATAATAAAAATTTTATTAACCAATTAATTTTTATTAACCAAATTTATTTTTTGTTTTAAATTTGTTCCTTTTTTCTATTTCACATTAATATATCAAAACACAACTGGCCTATTTTCTATATAATATTGTTATGTATTTTTATTATTTACATATGAGTTTCTTTTCCATTTTAATTGTAACTATTAAATATTAAATGAGATTATCTAAACTAATGATTTTCGATCTGTTAATTACAATTATCATAGTAGTTTTTAAAATACTTTATAATTATACTTTGCTATACTCTGTTATGAATTCGTTAGCCGATTATAAACTTGGTATTTTAGTAATGGATTTCAATTATTTAAAACTTATTTTTATAATTGTTATATTATTGAATATTAACTGTAATAATATTTGTAAATTATTCTTTTACAATAATATATTATTTTATTGAGAATAATATTTCGAATTCAAATAAATAAATTATATGACATACGTAAAAATGATTCGATTTATAAAGCATATATAATTTTTGTATAAAGTTTTATTTTCTATTCACATTAGATGTAAGTTTAATAATCAAACAGAGCTGATTATTTATCGAATATTAAAATATGTATATAATCTCTAATTCTTGCGTTTTTGGTTATACTTGACTTGACTTTAATTGCTTTATATTAAATATAGTTAAATACTTATTTATTAAGTTAATATAGTTTCTATTTTTAACTATATATATCTAATAAAATACTACAAAATATCGAAAGTTAGAATCTATTATTAAATTTATTAAATTTTTCTATACTGTGAAATATTATTTTTATGGTAAATGCATTTTAAATATATTTGTTATAAACATACAATTTATAACAATGGTATGTGATCATTTATACTTTAATCTAACGTATTTTGAAACTTATGAAAGTTTCATTCATTATATATAATCATTAACTGTTCCAATGAAAACTCTGATTATAGTAGGATATTAATTGTTTCATTTTTTTTTTCAATTAAAATATTTCCAAGTTTTTAATTTTTTTATAATGGCTTTCTATATATTGGCCCTTATAATAGAATCTTTACTTTTTGCTGTACAATGCATAGTACTTTCTTATTTACAAAAACTGCTACTATCATCATCATCATCATTTTCATTTTCATTCTATCTACCCCTGTTGGATTATATTTTGGAAATATTAGTTTTAAAATAAGATAATAGAACATAGCTCTTAAATTTTAAAAATAGCTTAAGAAGATTGAAGCAATAATAAATTCTAGTTTTGTTTAAATAGTTCCTGAAGAAAATAATTAAAATTGTAGATCATGATTTCTTTTTGTTTTTAATAGCTAAAAATCTACTAACAGTATAGCTATGTATCAAATTTCAAAAGAAAAAACATTACTTAAAAGAATCTAAATATTTTAAACAATGGTTAAAGTCTAATTTGACTAACATAACACGAATATAATATTAAATACGAAAAGTGTATTTATGTTGACTGATTCATATTGGAATGGTTAATTTTATGTATATGCAATCATTTTCTATTGTATAAAAAATAATGTGATTTAATAAATATTAACTTAATAAAATACTATTATGTATATTAGAGTTTGAAAAAATTTCTTTCTACGATTAATTTACATCAATTATACATTTAGAATCCCATCATTAATTAATGTTGTGATATGTGATTTTGATGCATCAGTTTAGGGAAATTATAAGGTATTATACAATTAGCATTTTACAATAGTTTTTTTTTACTTATAATATATATTTTATATCAAATAATTATATTATTATTATTATACACAATTTGAGATAATTATGTGAGCTATCTAAATATTTAAATTAATTATCATATTTTTATATGCAAAATCATAAAAGGATATATTTTTTTTATTTGTTAGAAAAATAGTTTAACACATCCAATCAGCGAAATTATTTAAAAAAGAAAAGTATATTAATGTTAATATATAAAGAAAATTTTTATATAATATTATAGCATTATAAGTCACAAGATTAAAAACATATAAATAAAAAAATAAATTATAAAAAAATGTATTTTGTTAATGCAGCCACACCGGATAAGCGTCCGGTCAGTAACGCATTCACGTCGCACATCTCGCGATGCCGCGTGTACAATGGTGATAGGCAAAGACATGGCAAATGGACCAACTGCGGGTTAAGGCTTCAAATGTGACAGCAACGAGTGCTGTAATATCTTGGCTACCTAGCAACAGTAATCACCAACACGTCGTCTGCGTGAATAATGTAGAAGTACGCACAGTGAAGCCGGGAGTATATCGACATACAATAACTGGACTGGCACCATCAACAATCTATAGAGTTACCGTCAAAGCCAAAAATTTAAGAGCAACTCATTTTGATGATCAAAACACTCAGATGTCTAACAGTCAAGCCTGTCATGTCCATTTTAAGACCTTACCGAAAGGATTACCGGATCCTCCAGTCGATATTCAGGTTTGCCTTTAGTTTCTTTCGTTCATTTATTCTTTTTACAAACCTTCTCAAAAACTTAATCAATTTGAATGTTATTCAACTTTGAGATTCAATAAGACTGGCATAATATTCCATTAAATTATAATAATTAGAAATTTATATCAAATATCAAATGTATCAAAGTATTTTAAATTATTAATTCATTAAAAAATATTTTCAATTACGATGTTTTATTTTGATTTTGTAAATTAATAATGATGTAACTATTTATTTAACAATGATATATACGTAATAATACTAAATCTTTAAAATACTTCTCTCAATTAAAGATATTAATCTAAATAATTTATAATCGTACGTAATATAAAATTTCGAAAAAATAATGCAAATTATAGATTTATTTAGATTTTTTATCATTGAAAAAAATTAAATTTTTAAATTAGATAAAATTCCAAAATATACATTTGATAGTAAGCCACAAAAGGAATCTACAAAATTTGAAGAAATAAAAGAATCACGGATATTGTTAAGTTCTTGTTGTATGAACAATATAGAGTATATTATTTAAATTATAAAAACGTAATATTCTATAATTATGATTTCTGTAATACGTTTTAATTTCTTTAAAAAAAACTATATAATATAACTCGATTTTAATTTATATTAAAATGTATAAAGAAACAAATAATATTATTTTTTTATGTGAAAATTAATAAATATTTTTTATAAAATAATTTTTCTTTCACACACATTATTTAAGTATGAAAGTAATTTTTAAATGTTACACGTTTTGTTTAAAATGTGTTTAAAATTTTAAAAAAAGAAAAATATCTAATAATAATATTTAGTATTAAAAATATTTTTGTACTCTACATTATTTTTAGCTTTCTATTAGTTAAAACAAAATTTAAGATGATGTTACTAAAAAACCTTATCATTGTATTTTTTATTTTAAATGTTCATTTTTAAATAAAATAATGTTCGATAAATGATAGAAATTAAAACAGATGTTTGATATGACGAAAAAATTACAGACTTCTTTATTTATTTATTTATTCAATTGTTTTTATTAATATGTTTATTTTATAATAGTATTAAATTAATTTAAAAATTTTAAATTTTATGAATATTTACATTTAAAAAAAGTTTGTACATTATGATATAAAGTATATTGTTTTTTGTATAGCTTAACAGTTTTTTTATAATAATACTTATTGTATATTTTTATTTCAATAAACTATTTAATTAAAAAATATAAATATAAGATAATATTTTTTATTTAATTTACATTAAAAGAAATTGTGTAATTTAATGGTTTTTTAATGTATAAAAGTATTTTTAATAATGAAATATACATTATTATAATTATTTAATTGAATATTAAAGTCAAAATTAATAAAATCATGCTTTTAAAAAAGTGAATATTTGATTTAATATGTTAATTAAATAATTTTTAATCTAATTCATAATAATAAATATGATTAAAACCATGAAATTGTAATTCGTAATTAAAAATATTTTTATTATCTTTATTTCAGTTATCTTAGATAAAAATAAATAACTGTATTAACTTTAGTAATTTAAAAATTATTTAATATTTTGAAACAAAATAAATTATTTACAATAATAATCGTTAAAAAATTGAATATAACATTTTAAAAAGTATTATATATAAAAATTTCAGATAAATGGCAAATACGAAAATGATATTTTCAAAAATATACGTCGATGTATAAAAAGTATTATTTAATAATATTAATTCATAAGAAATTCTTTTGAAAAAATTTAATGAGAATTGTTTTTTTCATCCTTATATAAAATTTTTGATCAGTAGAGATTAATGTGTTAAAATTTGTTTTCACAAATATTTTGTTAAGATTGCAAATATTATGGATAAAAAAGATTTAAAAAGATACGTTATTGAAATATAGTTATAAATCACAATAAATGATATGAAATATTCATATCATTTATAATTGTTTTAAAAATTAATGTTTGTTTTATTTAAAAAAACATTGAATAAAATTAATGTTTGTTTTAGTTTACAACACCATTATTTTAAGAAAATAATTACAATAATTTCAAAAATAATAACTGACATGAATTTTTAAGTTTATTATAGTTACTGCGTATATTCTTTCAATTAATTCCTTTTAATTTAATTCTTTTTTTCTTTATTTAATTTATAGCTTTACACATCTTGATGTGTATGATAATATATTTAAAGATTGTTTTTTAAAACCATCTCATCTTTTTTTAATAAATTAAATTCCTAAAATCGATTATTAATACAAAATCAATTATCTTAATAAAAACAAAATTAAACATAAATAAAGTTCAAATGATTTACAAATAGTAGGAAAGAAACATAGCAAAAGTCAGCTTGAAGCACTAGTGTTCACTTATTTGTGCGGGTATCTGTAATATAGGTGGAGGCTGGACCGCAGGATGGCACTTTGCTCGTGACTTGGCAGCCTGTTGCCTTAAACGGTTCGGCAGTTACCGGTTATGCGGTTTATGCCGATGGCAAGAAAGTCACCGACGTAGATAGTCCTACGGGTGATCATGCACTCGTAGACATACACAAACTCATGGGACTTAATCCAAAACAAATCACTGTACGGACTAAAAGTAGAGAAAGTCAATCAGGGGATAGTTGCGCTACAGCGATTCCGTGCAGCGTTCTCAGAGGTAAGTTACATTATTAGAGTCAAATTAGCTACTAAAATTATGACATATAAAGTTTTATTATCTAATTTAACAATATATTTATCATTTCTAAAATATAAAATTTAATAATTATGAAATACATAAATAATATAAAAAATTAATTAACTTGTCACTTTTAAATTTCAATAATTTGAAAAATATAAATATTAAACGTCTATTACATATATTATTCTATAATAAACTGAAAAGTTAAAGTAGTTTTATTTGAATACCTAGAAAATATATTTTCTTTTTTTATCCGTTAGAATTTAAATTACTTAAATTTAAACATTTACACATTAAGATTACTTAACTTTTATAAAATATAACATTAAATAACCGACGTTTTTTCTTATATCTATATTCACATGAAAGTTGAAATATCTAAATTTTTTAGTATAAATAAACTTACAATAATTTTTAATGTATTAGAGATGTATCGAATTTGAATAAAAATATGAAGTCATAAATCTAACAGCATTAAGGCCTCTTCGAGTACTCATCTCACTTTTTGTCTCCAACTATTATCATCTTTTTTATCAATATCATTATTAATATCGTCATTTCTTCACGTTCTTCAAGATAGATTCTTTGAGATTTGATGGAAAGTATCTGATAATAAATAAAGTAAATTTAAATAAAATACAAAGAGAATTGCGTTTGCCACTTAACTACTTTTCCTTCAAAAAGTAAAATTTGCTTATAAATAAGAATATATAAAATAATATAATACATTATAATAATTATAAATATAAGTATCGAATAAAAATAAATTTTTTCATAAAAAATTTCTTTTACAGCAAGGAAATTTAATAATAATAATAATAAATAAGAATGACAATTATTGTTATAAAAAATTTTTTTCTTAGCATATTCAATATTGATTGTTAGATTCAACTCTAGTATAATTGCTAATAGATTATCGTTGATATTATTTTGTTCAGGTGGTCCAGTTCAATTGCAACAACAACAGGTTATCACACAAGGAGATTCATCACATCCAATACATTTACAGATGCAAAACCAATCAGGAATAGTATTGGGTCCACCAGGTGCTATGGTAGATACAAATCAGCAAAGGGTGGGAGGACTTGGAACTTCGGGACAAAGATACTCAAACTCCCATTCATCTAACCAAATGAGAAGACATTGTTCGACACGTATTGACGCTCACGGACAGGTTATCATTGAGACTGATGAAAATCTATCTGACAAGGAAATTTATCCTGGTCAAAGCATCCCACAGATGGGTAAGCCATTGATTTTTTTATGTTAATTGTTGCTTTTATGATAATCAAATAAAAATAAAAATATATTCGGAAGTCTAATTTTCCAAAAGTAATTTTTATGATTTGATGATATATCGTTTGTAACTCCAAAATAAATATGTTTATAAATTCTTGAATAAATAAATTTGATAATATTAATTATTTTCGAATAGTTAAAAATGCTCTATCAAAATATTAATTTTGGAAATTTTAGAAGGAAACTTTTCTTGCTTCATAAATATTTTTTAATTATTAGAATATATATTAAAAAGAAATACTTTATACAAGTATTGTTCTTTAATAAATAATTAATAATTGTTATTTTTCTTATGCAAAATTTGTATTGAATATTTTTATGCATTAAAATTGAGAAAAAAATTTAAATAATATAAACTTGTTATTATGAACAATACAATATAAAAAAATTTCTGATTTCTACATTTATATATAACATTTATATGCATATTTATGTATTTATATATTATGGAATTTTATGAGAAAATAAGAAATAATTCGTAGAAACTATATTATAAATAAATCTTTACAATTTTTATCTGTAATACTTTGTTTGAGTAATTATTTAAATTGTTAAAGAATAATTCTAACCTCATATATCGAGAAAAAAACGTGTAAAAGTAAGTAAAGAAGTTAAACAGATATTAAGTATATTATATAATTTATATTATAGGCTTAATAAATTTTTTTAATGCTTTTTTTAAATTTTGTTTCATGAACTGTTAAAAAAATATACTCTTTTTAATTTGAGATTAGTGTACACTTAAAATTCTTAATTATTAACCTTAATAAAAAAAATATATTCTATTATTCTAAAGAAAAGTATTTAAAATTTTCAAAACCAAATTTTTAATTTGACAAAAGATGATTTTATTGATGATGATGATAATATATATATATCTGATATTAATCTATGGTTTTTATGTACAGTAAAGACATAAAGACATAACTATAAAAATATTATTTGGTGATAATATTTCCATGCTCTTGTAGGAAGCATGTGTACTTGAGGTTTATCGAAATAACTTATTGTACTTATATAATTTGTAGAAATTATTTAATGTTTGATATTAATATTATATAAGTTTACAATAATTAAACAGTACTTTTAATTATCGACAAAATTTAGTTTAGAAAATAAGTATCGCAAAAATCTGTGTTTGATCTTGTCCAAGTCTGTGTCTGTGCCTGTGTTTGACCTTGTCTAAGCCTATGTCTGTAGCTAGGTCTCATCTAATCTTTTCGAGACGGTCAGGTTAAATAGTCATTTGTAGAAAAGTATGAAAAGTAAACAGGAAATGCTGGAAATAGGATTTTGGTAAGATTTTCGTATAGTAATTAGTCAATGCATAGGAACAGAGATAATTGAGTTTTCGGTCAAATAAATAAGGTAGTGAACAAGTTTGGGCGCATGCTAGATAAGAAGAGCGCCTTTACGGTATTGGGTGTAAATATTACAAGTACGAGAAATTTACTCGATGGAGGAGGAAACGGATTACCGACTAGTACACGGATGCTTTCATTAGAATAGATGAGTACATATTGTGTATATGAGTAGCGTAAAAGTATGTTGGTACGTTACATTCCTTGTAATTTTATAATCTATAAGACATGTGACTCTTGTGCACCAGCTGTAAGCCATCGCTTGACCAGTTTCACTTGTAATCGATCAATTTGTTTACAAAATTATAATAGCATAATTCAATATTGATATTTAGCGGCTTCATAATTTTTAAAATATTAAAAATAAAAATGTAAATTAAAATATTAGTAAGAATTTCATAGTTCTTTTTTTAAAGTATTTAAATATTTATTTTTATATTTTAATTAAATAGTTCTTTAGAGTCCAATATTTGCGAAATTCTGTTAAGAGCATTAGTATTGGAGTTAATTTTTCCTATTTTATATTCCACAGAAAATTCGTATTTTTTCAATTTTAATCACCAAAAAGTTTTGAACTAGGAATTTTTAGATTCAATAGTCATAATAATAATTTGTGCTCGTTTATGATTTTAAAGTTTCCCTTATATAAGTATAGTTGAAAATGTTATACTATCTATAAAATGGCATGTAATTTTCTGTCGATAGTAGAATAATTTGATTCAGTGTAGTTAAGAATTCTGCTAGTATATGCTATTGGTAAATCTAGCTATTCGTTCCTGTGTGATAAGACACAGCCTAATATAAATTTTCTAGCATGTTCGTTCACATGAATCCTTATTCAATATCTGGATATTGTAGGATAGAAGTAGATGATAATTGTAATTTTAAATTTTCAATTGTTTCCTGCTGTGCACTTGTCCAATTAAATTCGACGTGCTTCTTTCGTAAAAATGTTAAAGATTTATAATTTAACTATAATCTTTTATGAAACTACGATAATATCCGAACAACCAAAGAAAATAATTTATTCCTTTTTGATTCGTTGGAACTGGGCAATTAATTATTGCCTTGATTTTTTCTGCATATGGTTTTATATCTTCTTCTGTTTTGTAATGATCTAAATGTATTACTTCGCATTTTAGAAACTTACACTTATCAAGTTGTTATTTAAGATTATGTTTCTGTAATCTTTGAAAAATCTCTTTTAATTCCTTATTATGAGTATCTAATGAACCTACATAGCAATGATTTCGTTTAAGTAGAGTAGATAACGAATTTTAGCTAAGTTGTTGACATCAACCGAAGCAAGAAACAAAGTGGAGAATTTTGTGATCCGACAGGTTAACTAATTGAATTTGTAACGTTCAAAATTCGTGAAAAATACAGTTTTTTTCTTGTCTCGAGGATCCATTTTTATTTTATGAAAACCTGATGATTTCAAATTTCAAAAATATTTATAATAGGGTAGGAATCTCAGATTATTCTATCGTTTAGTTTTCAATAATTAATCGCGGTACTTCATTTTTTGTTTTCTGAAGCGTCAAGTTTTTTGGAAAAGACTCAAAGGGTTGATTTCCAAGGCGATTTAGATGGTTATATTATATCAATCTTGAGCGTTTCTATTTTTTTTCTTCACTTAAGTCTTATGGCATTTCGGATATCGATAAAGTTATGAGGATATAAGTTTATCTATAGTAATGTCGAATTTCGGTGAAAAATTGCATCTGTGCCACTTAATCTCACCTTTAAGGAAAAATACATCGTTGTAATTATTGCAGATATCTAAAAATTTTTTACCTTTATCTTGATTTAGAAGATATAGTTTAAGTTGGAATTTCAAGAGTTAGATTTTATTTGATGACTAATTATGTAATCTTGTCGAATTTATATTCATAATCTTATATTTTGAAGTGACTTATTCAATTTAGATGCATGGTATATAAATTTTTTCATCATGTTCATTTGTGCTCAGCACGTTATTTCTTCAGAGTTTAAGTCGACCTTAACAATATTCTGGTAAATTTGCAATTCGTTTATCAGTAATTTTTTATTTATTACGTCTTCTGCGATGTTGATATTTACTACTCTTAATTTAATGAATATTTCCGATTCGGCAGGAATCTTGATGACTTGATTGTACTCGAAAATAATCGGAGAAGATTCTTACTTTGAACATATATTCTATGAACATTTAACGGAAATTTATTATTATCTAATCGAATAGTTCGTTGCTGGTTGTTAATAACTATTTTTAAACTTGTGTTAACATGTTTTCCTAGAATTGTTGGATGTGGTATTAGAAAATTGCCCTTTAAAATATGGAAAATAGTTTTACAAGATTTATTATTTGTTAATAATAATAATAATATATTGACGAAAAAAATACCCTAATATTTCAATATTTTCTGTAAATAAAATACCGATTCTTATTTTTACGTCGTCGTAATAGTTAGCATTATTTAAAAAATTTGAGAGTTTAATTATCAATATAGCAAGTCATGTATCAACTAATAATTCTATATTTCGTTCTCTAATGTTGAGATTAATTGCAGATTTGGCGGTGAGTTTAAAGAATGATTAAAATAAATTGAATTAATCAAATTTCTATTAGTTATTCTTTTTCTGCCTTAAAGTGTTAATTTTATTTGGTTCGGCAGTAAGCAAAGAACTATTATAGTTTAAATGATTCACGCGTGATGGATTTGAATTTTGTATTTGCTCTTTAATGTTTGGATTTTTATAAGAATTTTGTCTTATATTATGATATAATATGAAATAAATTAACATTTTTACAACACAATATTTATTTAAAATATTAAAACTTTCATTCAAAATATTGTTATAATATAAAAATGTTTATATAAATATTAATGTGGAATAATTAACCATTTCTAGCAGAATAAAAGTATAAGAGTTAAAAAAATAAAATTTAACAATGCATCTATTATTCAGAAAAAAGTTACTCGTATAATACGTACGCCGGTTGCAGTTCATCTAATCTATAATTTGGAACACCAACCGTGTAAAACTCTACCCCAGCTCGTCCTCACTTCGATGGCTTTACGGATTTTTTCCTGTCGGCACATTAAGTCCCTTCTTTATTCCCACAATAATTTCAAGAATATTAAATAACTGATATTATTTAACTTTTAGCATTTATATTGAAATCATATAAAAGTATGATTATATATTGAGTATAAGAAAATATAGCAAGGTTTATAAATGATATGATTACAAAACAATTACAAAAATATTTTAAATATTTTATAGGAGTATTTATATTCATTTTTAAACAGATTATATAAACTATAAACTTATAGAATATTTATTGAAGTTACCGATCACAAATTAAAAACCATATATATGATAAATATATTATGGAATATAAAGATATTGATGAAAATCGAAAATAAGTTCTATAGGTTCTATTTGTAAAACAGGTTTTATGTTAAGAAAAAGGTAAGGCCGTGTGTAGACTTTCTCTTTATTCGGCGCGTTGGTTATTTCATCTGTAAGAACTCTATTTTCTTGTGCTAAATCTTTTGGTGCTATTGCACATTCATCATATTTTTTGTAGTTCAGAATGACTAAGTTGGCAAGCATCTAATCGTTGTTGGCACGGGCTCGAATAAGGTTTCGTGTTACCTTAGTATGTGAAAATTCGTGTTTTCAATTCGCATCACACACATTAACGCCTCGCAAACTGGCAACGGTTTATTTTCCGTTCTGTTTAGATAACATAAACCCATAAACACAGTTCTGTGTTGACAACCAATGAGTCGCCGAGCCGTTGCTAAATTATTTTTTATGGTGCGTATTTCACACGCACGGAAAACAATAAATTTTTAATAAATGCTAATAAATATATATTTAATAATAGAATTAATGTGTTCTTTTTAATAATACTGAACATACTTATAGTTATTTATAAGTATTAATGCACTTTAAAAATTTAAACAAAAACTTTTTTTCTTTTGAAAACTTTGAAATAATCTTAAATACCATATTAAATATGATATAAGTTACTCGTTTTTTCTTGCATCTCATTCTGTTTGACTTGATGAATTTCTAATAAGGTGTCAATTTAAACTGGGGATAAATTTAAATTAAATTTAAATTTTTATAGAATTATATTATCTAAACATTAAAAGAATGAGTTTAAAATTATATTTCATTTTTATTCATAGAGTAGAGTTTTCTTTAATTAATCTTTTCTATAATAAATCTTTCATGCTATTAAATATCGATTAAAGAATTTGAATGAAAAATAATTTTTAGAAGATTTGTAGGTATTATGTAGATATTATGGAATAATATGATGCAATTATTATATTATGTTATGAAATTAGCTTAATTTTTTATATATTACTGAATTTGTTAGAAATTACAAGTTTTATAAGATACATTGATATAATTATAACTTCAATTTTTAACAATATTTCTAATAAAACTTTGAATTTTATTTAAAATCATATCTCATATTTATATAAAATTATATCTTAAAATAGTAGTATCATTAAACATTATCAAATACTAAAAGGATAATTCTTTAAATTTCAATTTTTAAAATTAACGTTTTCTAAGTTTTTAGTAAATATTATGTAACCAGTTTGTAAAATAAAAATAATTTATAGATTTAATTTGTTAATCATATAAAATTTCAATATTTTTAAACTATTCAAAACTGTTGAAAAGCGTTTGTAAATGAAATAAAATATTTAATAAATTTTTGGCTCAATCGTATAAATTACAAATTAAAAAGTAAAAAATATAAAAAACATTATTGAAAATGAAATAAAATAAAAACATTATTTAAATTGAAAAAACCGTAACTCTCAAACAACGTTAGCATGAAATTGGATTAACGCAGGCGCACCTGAATTTACGAAAGATTCAGCGAGTGAGACCAATTATAGTGAAGAAGAAGTTGAAACAGTACGACGAAGTGGTGGTAAGTCTCACCACGGTCCTAGCCAACATCAGCATCAACAACATCAACATCAACATCAACATCAGCAACATCAGCAACATCGTTATAGAGTGTCAGGACAAACACAAGGTGGGTGTGGTTCAAATCAAACACCGGGACAGTTGGATAATCACAAATCTGGTCGATCCCAAACCATTGCTATAAAATCTCAAGATTCCTCTTACTACGATAAATCAACAGGTATAACGAACGATCATTGGCTTGGAACTCTGTAAACATCCTGCATCATTGAGTGATTTTGGCGCACGTCCGTTGATCTACGTTTTCTGATGTTAAATAATAATAATTATAATTGTAATAAATATTACTAATAACTAAGCTAAAATAACCATGTTCACTTTTTTCATATTTAAATAATATTTAAAAACTATAATGAAAAAATTTCCTATATTTTTTATCAATAAAATTATAAAACAAATATCTTTTTAAAATATATTATTATTATTATGTGCAAATGATATTATTGTGTAAATTTTTAATTTAATTTTTATGCATTTAAATTAAATTTTTTTTTTTACTTTATTTATATATTGTACATTATAGTATTTAAGAAAAGTAAACATGATAATTTTTTAAATTATTGTAGTATTTAATGGAATGCTACTTTAAAATCTTTAAGTAATTTTAGTAAATTTATAGATAAATTATGTTCTACAAGATAAATTAAGCTTTTATTAATTTGTTTTATATTGCACCCTTTGATGTTTCTTACTGTGATGTTCTTGAATAAATCTGTTAATTATTTTTAATTTTATCTGAAAAAAGTTAATATTTTATTGTAATCCTTTGAATAGCTGGTTCATATACAATGATCTACATTTTAAAAATGGTTTACAAATATTAATATTCGAACTATGATAAATTATAAATAAAATTAATTAAATATTTATATGATAATATTATTATTATTTTCATTCTTACTTTAAATTAAAAAACTTTAAATTGATATAGAACAATATTTTTTTATATTATAATGATAAAGATATTGCATAAAATATATAAGTCGAAATATACATCTATGTATGTTTATGATAAAATACAACTATATATTGTTATGTATGAGGATTGGAACTTTTTAATGCGAGATTCTCTTGAAAGTTCCTACATTAATAACGAAATTTGTACCCATTATATTACTTACTTTAAGTATATTTATAAATTCATTAATTTTAACCTGTCTTCTTTTCCTTTCATTTTATTTATTAAATATAATTTTATCGTATAAATACGGTATACATTCACTATCTTTTTATATTGTTTTTTTTACCGGTATCTTTACTTGTATCGATCTCTATATTCAATTTTATTCTTTTACTTGGTATTATCTTTACCATGGAATCCTGAATGATGATTGTTATTTTTTTTTTGGAGTGATTCTAATAGTGATCGCTAAAATCGTTCATACATTACGAAGCACATAACATTCTACAGTTATATGTATTTTTCTATTGTAAATTTGGTATTTTTGTCCCAAATTATTGAATTGATTACTAGGATAAAAAGCTATATTTATATAAAAATAATTTTATTTATTTGTTTCAATAATTTAATGATTTCATTTATATTTCATGAGTGGACATACACATGATATCTTAATATAGGTTTAACTCCGCTTATGAATTGCCGACGTAAATTTTATATCGATTCAAACTTATTATTATTAGTATTATTATTATTATTATTATTATTATTATTACTGTTGTTGTTTTGTTGTTATTATTATTATTATTGATTCTGAGAATGCATTATCTTACTTCATCATGGTTTCGTCTTGCACTGGTATGATCGTTGATAATTGATAAAATGCATGGATCATATTGTATGGTTGTATTGATTGTATTTTTTATCGTTTGATTACGTTTGCTACCACCTTAAAAATTAGTTAATAGCAGTTAATATTGTTATTATCTAGATCAATATCTAAATTTTTGTTTGTTTTGCTTATAATTATGAAATGTTAAAATGTTGTGAAATGTGTTAAACGTTTCATATATTGCTAATATCGAAGTTTTATGTATCATTGTTTTTTGATGCAGAATATATGTAGATTAAATATAGAATCATTTGTTTTTTTTAATTAAGAATTCATTTATTTAAAACAATTGATTTTATTTTTATTTCTTTATTTTCTAATTGTAAACGATAAAGAAAATAACTACAATATTTTTATTGAATGCGTATCAGTTACTAAGAATATATAGGTCGTTTTTTCCAAATTATGGAAAAATCATTTCCTGACATCTTCTGAAAAATCTCGACTCAAATATTATATGGGATTCTAAAAGTTTCTATTATTTGAGAACTAGTTACTTGTTATATTGAAGTCGAAATGTCTTACTTATTTAAAAGATGAGTAGGTATCTGAAAATATAGATATTCACTGGTATCGTTATTGATACTACTAATCTATAAATTTTGAGGTTTATCAGTAAGATATTGAGAAAACTATAAGTAATAGTTAGTAATCTGCTGGTAATAAAGATATAAGTAAATGAGCTATGCTACACGTACTGTATCTCCAACACTGTCGAGTTGATGATTACGACGATGAAAAAAGTTTCGTATTTACTACTGTACATAAAGAAACTGTATGTGATGTAATTCTATTGAGTGCAGATAGGCTATAAGTTGGTGTAAGTTCACTAAGTGTAGATAGTTTATATGCTAATATGAGTCTATTAAGAATTATGTACTTATATGTAATGTATGTAATATTCTTTGCTAGGCATACATGATCAAAGGGCAGCTTTTTCCTCTTTTTGTGTTTATTTTTTGTTTTTTTTTTGTTTAGGTGTCTACAGAGGAGATATTGTATTGGTACTGACGGTACCAACGATGGATGATAAAAAAATCTTTGATAAGTTATCCTACTAGAGAATAGTGTTGGATTTTTACCAACAGATAGACCTACGGACTAAAAATCTCGCTGTAAGAGGAAAATATCGGAGGGGAATTAAGAAGAGAAGCAAATTACATTTAAAGTTTATATAGTTCTCAGAGAAGAAAAATGTCGAAGAATAGAGGAAGAGTTGTTTGTGTAGATTTATGAGTTGTATAGACTATAAAACGTTACTATTCATAAGCCAGAAATTTTATGTACAGTTAAGTGAGATCTTTATTCGATAACAGATTGTAGAGACTGGAAATCCTATCTTTAGTTATAGATCTGAAAAAAACTAATACAATGAATTATTTTGTCAGAAATTTGATATAAGAAGAATGATTATGTATAAAAAATCTCAAATTGATAGTTACTTTTTTGACACAGTTTGTTAAGTTGTCAAGACATACTTCACATGCTATCAGTGAATTACTGAAGTATCAAGGTATTGATAAAAATATCCGCAGTATGAAATTATGTGTACCTTGAAGTTTTCAATTATGAAAATTTGGCTCTACTATAAATGAGCAGACAGTAAGAAACCATTACATTTATAATACCTTCGAAAGCTCTTAATTTAGTACTTAGGTCAATTTTTTTATGTCTGATGAAAGGAAGAAGTTTAGTGTATGATGTTATTATATTGTTTCTAGTTAAGATTATTTTTGTTAAATTGATTTTATGATTATTCTGATTGATTCCCAATCTTCATCGATGAGACCACTAGATGAACACACTTGAACATATTTCGGTACAACTCACAAGATTTGGTATCGAAGTAGACATATATAATACGAAAAATTTAGTGAGATTGAAAATAGAACAACATTAAGTTTCTAAATACTGATATTATAAAAGAATATTCGTTGAGTTCTAATAACTAATAAAAACATTATAATATTAATTACATAAACTTTTTTGCCTTTTTCAAAATAAAATATATAATATAGAAAAAATAACTTTTTATATTTGAATTTAAATTTAAAGTTCTTTTGATATTACCATCGATTCGTTTGGATCACACATTATAATAACCCATAATGGATGGGTAAATTAACTTATAATTCATTCTAACTAGCTATATTATAATTTTTTATGGGAAGTCTTCACGGTTACAAGCTTTTGTCCAGATGGACCTCTAGTATGATAGGTTTCTATGGGGATTCTTAACGTCTTTGACAATTAGCAATCACTTATTTAATTTATTATAGAGATTTCCATTCCCAGTAAGAAATTTTCTAATGATGTTTTTGTGTAAGTTTATTAACTTACGTTTACTACTTTTTCTTGACAGACTACTCTCATAGTATCAATTTTCCATCACCCTTTATTTATCATTAATATATTCTTGCTTTCATATGATTTAATCATTTTTAGAAGATGGTTCTCATACGTGATTCGAGAATTTTTGTTTCATTTTGAGGTCAATACTCAAATAAGAATGCTGTGAGGTTCATAATTTGTTCACTACATGATTATTGAGGTTTATTATCTCATTTATTTAACTTTATATATCTATTAGTTCTATTTATTTTCCTTTTGGCCATTTTCTTCTAAGGTTGATGTTACAAGTTACGCGTGATTAATGTTATAGATTACTATCTATTTTCTTACTGGTAAATTACTACTAATTATCACTTTGTACAAGTAATAGTAGTTCAAGCATATTATTCTACTGAATCACAATATAACATAGATTTTTTACTTGCTTATAAATAATTTACAAAGATAAACCTTATAAATCGTTCTCATATTACCATCAAATATATACTGCTATAGTATTTTTGCGAACATTTCCAAATAATATATGTATCATATATATTTGTTTACACTTATTATTATTTTTTTTTAAGTGTTTATCCAGGACCTATATCTCTTTATTCTTTATCTTTTCACTACAGAACTACTTAACATATGAAGTCAAATATCTCATAAAGTATAATTCCATGCATCAATAATTTTTATATTATCAAAGCTCTGCGAAAAATCCCATTTCATCGTGGCGTATAATGATGAAATTACACCTTATTTTTATTCAATACTGTCTGTTAATATTCTACATTATATATATATATATATATATATATATATTTTAAGTATAAATATAACCTATTTTACTTATTTATTTTTTGGTTAATGACACCTATATTATTTAATTAATCCCTATGTCTACAATTTAGTACGTATCTATCACGTCTTTAACGGTATTAGAACTTAGTACATTAATATTTGGTTTTTTTGTATCAGTTCAATATTCGGTCGTATAGTTATGCATATATAATTGAATTGATAAGAGGTTAACTTTAAAGCAAAACTAGGTTTTTTTTATGATTATAGTGTGAATAGCATTACAGTCGATCATCATATAAAAATTTGTAAAAACATCTAATAGTCAACGGTGTTTTGAGTTAATGTAAATGGTAATTTTATTTTTCCTTAGCTACTTGTTGGCTTTAGTCAACAAAATATACACAATTTTTTTATTTTTTGGAATGTTTATTCTTTTTTTTTGAAAATAAAATTTCTTTTTAATCATGTCCTAGTGTAACTTATTTTCTGCACATGGATCATAATAAAACTATAATACTGGATTTCTTATCAGTATATTTTTAAAGTTTTTAAATACTTTTTTGCTCCTTTTGTATATTTTTTTTCTTTTCTTTTTGTATTTATATCGTCATAGCCCTTAAAACTCAAAATTCTATATAAATTTTTGAAAATATCCAATAAAAAACAACCAAACTTTATAAACTATTAGTAGTATCTTAAACTATTTAAAGACTCTCGTATACATTTAGTTAGCTTTATTTTCTCGATCAATATTTTGCTTACAATGTACTTACACCGAGCTAACGCTATGCTCAATTTGAATTTTTTCTGCTGTGGCACGTTTTGAAGATAATCTTAGCCGATACTAGAATTCTCGGAAGTCACCAAACCCTTCAATTATTAATGTGCATTACGCTCGCCTCATTATTTGTTGAATATGTATTTCATAACTGTATCAACTTCTAATTGTATTTACGCATGCAGTAGCATGTGCCAATGCCAGCGATTATTTACATCAGAATCTATGCTTTTGTTGCCAACAGGGTCATAAAATTATTTTTTTGAATAACTCTTCACGTGTGATACTTCTTCTTTGTTTAAGTATCCCATTCGTTACGAAAATGATTATAACTAATACAGAAGTTTCATTGCAAGGGCTTCTGATCACTTCAACTTCTTGAATGACTATTAGTTTAATTTGACTGGCTTGAAAAATACGAAATGCAATCATAATTACATTTACCGAGGAATTAATGATTTGCCGGTTCTATTCGTCTAATAGGTAAAACTCTAAGTAGAAATTATAGCTTTTTCTTAATATTTTTTTTTCAGATGATCTAAAATAACTGTAAAATAATCAACTAATATCTTGGTTTCGACAATGTTATGCTCTTGAATGGTAGTATTCTGTATGACAGATGCACCTGGTACACTAGATCAATCATAGTGATACAGACGTTGTTTGATCTACTCATAAAATTTTAAATTCTTCAATAATTTCTATAACATAATTTATTATATTACACTCTAGCAAACATTTTTATAATCCTATACTAAAGCCGTATTTTCAACTTCACAAAATATATATTTAAATTTATGTTATAAATTACATTTATCCACGAGATGATCGTTGCGACTATAAGCATATTTATATTTTAATTATTATTTTCCAAAAATAGTTTACTATATAAAAACATAAGTTGAATTTGAATAAAATTGCAATTATCTTGCAAATTGAGATAAAATTAATAATTATTTTATCTACAAAATATATCTACTAAAACTTCTTGCAAAAATACGTGTAATATTCTTGGTAGTTATTGTAAAAAAGATGCTTATCCATGAAAATGTTAATTCGTCAGTGTCAAACAAAACATTTTAGATAAATTTTCAGTTATATTAATAATTCATTTTATTTTTCTAAATAATTTATATTTTTTATAATAAAAACTAACAAGACTTTAATTTAACAGAACAATAAATAAAATATAAAAATAATATTTTATCTTAAAAATAATATTTTATCTTAAAAATAATATTTTTATCTTAAAAATATATTTTATATTAAAATCATAATAAAAATAATTAGTATTATATATAAATATATTTTAGTGTCTTCTGTATAATTTACAACACATATTTTTAAAAAATGCAGGTAATCAGAGAGCACGTGGATCTATGTACAGAAGCTCTCACACGGGACAACCTCAAAGTGGCCCCCATCGCTCGTCTAGTGTTCAGCAAATCAATAAGCGGCCGCGATGGTTCGTCGCTCTCTTTGACTATGATCCAACGACTATGTCACCAAATCCAGATGCTTGTGAAGAAGAGCTACGGTTTTCAGAAAATGATATAATCAAGGTTAGAATAATTATATTTTCTCGTCTAGAATTTTTATTATAACACCATATATAATTTGCTCAAAACGACACTTGAGTCATTGCACTCCTTCAATATATATTCTTTGTTGCATATTCTCTAGTTTTTTCCTTCCTCTTCCGTTTAATATTTTTTATTTTTAGTTTTATTTCCGGTTATATCTTACTTGTATGTTAATGCCAATTTTTTTTTGTCTCTTTCCTTTTTTCACATACACTTTTCCCTCTATTCATATACACTACTCCTATTGTTCCATTATTCTGTTTATAACATTATTCGCGTATTTTGATTTTTTAGGTTATTTAACCATTCCTGGTATTGTTGTTCAGACTTTTTATTTCTTTCCATATAATTCTTCCATTTCTATTTTATTCTTCAGGAGTCACTTGACTAATCAAAATTTTATTCTGTTAATCCCATTAAATTCTTCCTTTTTCTTAACTTTCTTTTTAACCCCTTCAAATTCTTCCCCCTCTTTCATTCTTATTTTAGACATTTTTTGATTATTATATCATCATCAGATTTCCATACTTTGATCTCAAACACGATCGCCCTTTTTGTAGCCCTTATTTTTAGATTATTACTTTTAGTATTCAATATTAGTATATAATCCGTGTTATCCCGGATTTCGTGTATGTGGAAGGAATCTCTGCTTATAACCGAATCAGTGACATAGTTTAGAGAAGTAAGAGAGTAAGGAGTAAAAGGAGTAAGAGAAGATAAACCTAAGCTCGACGCTTTCATTGCTTTACGTTGAGCACGAAATTTTTCTCGTTTTCTTCTGAATGGCTCAGATGTTACTACACGTTTATTGAAACGCTTATTCTTTTAGATAGCTAACTGATATAATTCTTATCTGTCCAATTATCATTTTTTACTTGGCACACTCAACCGTTAGGTCGACATCTGATACATGAGTTAATTATGTCGGTAACGATGTTAAATTTTAAATTTTCTTTGTTAGAAGTTTAATAAAATAAGGCTAAAAGGTTAACCACTCCTAAATAAGTTTAAATATATTATCATTTCTATATAAATTCTGATATAAATTACGATTCACGCTAAACCTGCTTATTTGCGTCTTTAACAATCCGATATATTCCTATTTAAATTTAGTATACATTTAATATATATTTTTTTAATTTAATTTCTCTCGCTACACTTCATTATATTTACACTTCAGTAATGTGTTTTCTATTAAGTTGTCGAATAATTTTATTTTTTTCCAAAAATCTTCTTTGAAGTACCTTTTCCGGTATACTCTATACTTTATTTAAAATTATATTGGCTTTTTTACCATAAACTTCATGTAAATTTATTTACGGTATTTATTTTAAGCTTATATCTTCAGCTTCTGAATGTCATTCTTTTCGTCTTAGCGGTGTTAAGCTTTAGTCCCTTTTTATTTAAAAATTTTATAAAAAACTTTAACATCTCATTCAATTCTTGCTTGTTTTTTCCCACACATCGTCCGCGTATGCTATAGACCTGATCTTATTTTCTTTGTGCTTTTTTTTAATTATCTTATTTCCTTTTTTTCAATTATAGTTTGATGATCTCTATGGGGTTATATAACATTTAAAATTTGTAATTACCTTCCATTTTACTGCAATCTATAGCAGTTTTATTGTCGCACCAGATTTTTGCAGGATACTGTATGTTATCGATGATGATAAATTTATTTTGATGCTGTTTTCCGACAAGGAAGTTCACCTCGAACGTCATTTCCAGTCGTGTGCCATTCACTAGATACATCAAATTTCCTATGACTTCTCGAAAGGGTATCTTCTCATTCATTGATTTTTCAGACGTTGTTGGTGTATCCTTCAAAAGTGTTTTTTGATGATTTTGTACTTGTCTTGTTATTATTGGAGTATCGAGAGGTTTTCATTCTTCCATGCTAAATTTCTAAGTGATGTTCCTAGTGCAGTGTTTTTGAGAAAAGTGCATTATGTTATTTTCTATGTCTCGTTTTATGTTTATTCGAAGAAAGCATTTAGGTTTACCTAAATATTTCAAGACTTATTCGAAGACTTTACCGAGTTATTTTCTTATTGTCTTGAAATGTATTTCATCACTACTTACAAGGAGTATGTCAACTATATAAAGGATTAGTGTCTTTAGTCTATCTCAGTTTATCTCAGAGTAGAGACATATCTTATATAGATCATTTATAAGACCTAACTTTTGGACTTCGTGGGTGAATAACTTGTTCCATCTTTTAGGACACACTTCGAGTCGATTCAGTACAGGTTTTTGTTTGCACATATGAGTTTTATGATTATTTTTTGAGTCCTTCATTCCCTCCGGAATTTCCATAAATATGATATTCTCCAAATTGCTGTTTTTATGTCCATCTGACAGAAATGCAGTTTGAATTTGTTGGAGATGGATATATAAGAGTCTTCACTAGAGGAAATCTGGACATGAGAATATAGGTTTCTTTCAGATCATAAGTAATCTTGTCCTTAAAGCCACGGACTACCAGGAGACACTTGTATTTTGTTTGTCCACTGGAGTCTGTATTTGTCTTGAAAACCCATCTTGAATCTATTAATTTGGATTTCAAGTTATGAGCGTCCTTTTACGGACTTGGAACGTTTGTATGTTTCAAACTTTGTTCTGGGCCATTGATTTCAATTCCTCGTTAATGAAATCCTTCCATTGATTTTGCTCCTTGCTGCTATTCTGCATATGTTATTGAATCTTGATTCAGTATTGCCAATAAGTAATACAAAGGTTCTTCTCTTTCCTCTTTTCCTTCTTTGTTTCTTGGCTTGAGGACGTTGGCCATAATTTTTTAAAGCTTTGTCTTCATCATGGTCTTGTTTTTAGTAACAGGACTAGAGATATCTACGTTTCTTCTTTTTATAATCTCATTTTGTTGGGGTTGGTTCATTGGTTTTTTTTTGAGGCTTGCAAATTTTTATAAGCGATTTTCTCATTAAATATGACATGTATTGACTCTTGATAAATTTTTCGTTGATAGGATTCCAAAGTATGTAGCAGCTTAATTTGAAATCCATCAAAAATATTCTATTTGAATAAGAAGATACGTTTCTGACAAGCCGTTGGAAGTTTAATGTTTCTAGTGAACGGCACACGACCAGACATCACGTTTACTGTCAAATTTATTAAATTATTTCTTGCTTCTTTCTAAAATCTCTGCAGTGGAGTCGCGTATCCTATATGGTTGTGTGGTTAATTATTGTAAATATATAAGGCAGCTTGTGTGATAAGGCCTCAAGCTTTTGAAGGTAGTCCAGAGTCTAGCAGCAGAAATCTTATTTTCATTTGTAAACTTCGATTGAACCTTTCTGCTAAGCTGATGTGCTCTAGAGTATATGGTGGAGATGGATAAAGTTCATTTTTTATTTCTTTAGTATCTTGTGGAACCTTTCTTCTATGTACTTTGTGGATTGGTCCCACTTATGTAACGGGCATTGTGTATTTGTCTTTATCTATTAGGTTTCTTGCAGTTATTAAGAATTTTTCTGATTCGTCGGCTCAATTATAATAATAATTTAGTAATAATGATAATATTCGTAATAATTATTGTAGAAATTTGTTTAAATTCTCCTGCATATTTTGATTTTTCAAGATTATTGACCCAATTGTTATTGTTGGTTTTCAATTTTCTTTATCTCTTATATTATTTCTCTTTTCTATTTTTCTTTTTAATTATTTAATCTAATATCAACTTAATCAAATATCTAAATCACGATTTTTTTATTTTTTTTAAATTATTTTTTTTTACCTACTTACGTTTCCTATTACCAAATTCACTCTTTTAATCATAAGTTGCTTACGTTCGTCGTCTATATTATTTTTTTTTGTATCAGAAAAATGTTAACAGTTTGACTGTTTTCAACTGGATTTATTTCGATCTAATTCTATCATTATCCTCCGTTTTCCTGTGTTTTTATCGTTAATTTTAAACCTACTGTTTCTAATTAGTTTCTAAATATTATAAGAAATAATTTGAATTTGCTCTCATTTTTGACAAAACTAACGTAACATTTACGTATATCAATGATCTTTTCCTTGTTTTCTAATTTAATTTTTAATTTTTTAAAGTTTTTTCTTGCTTTCCTTCACATTTGCCTAATACTATATTAAATAATGTAAGATTTATTGGGTAATTTTGCTTAACTTTTCTTACTATCTATAACTTTTTTATTTACTTAATTCTCTATAAATTTCTTTTTACAGTTGATCACATATTTTTTTATCACTGATTTTTCAAATTTCCTCTTTTATTTTGTTGAATGTAGCCTTGTGTGAACAATTCTTTCCTTAGTAATTGTTCTTATCAAAATTTTTATTTTTTCCGTATATTTTGATATTTTATGTTTTAGAGTTTATGTTCATATTTTTTATTTGGAGTTCATTAGCATAAACTCTCTATAAAAAAAATAGCAGAACTATATCAATATGCGACCATACTTCTACAATTTTTCTTTACTTTATTAGTTTTTGAATAGAATTTATAATGCTTGTACTAATGGTTTTTTATCGTACGTTCATATCTCATTACTTCATGATTTTGTTTTCTGAGAATTTCGTCACTTTTTTCAATTTCATATTATATTATATTTTCTTTTCTTCTTTTATTTTTTATTCGTATTATAAATATGTCACTATAAATTTTATTCACGCAATAAAATTTAATAATCTATCTTTTATTAAAAGAAACATTATATGTTAAAATACATTTAATAAATAAAATGAAAAATGTTCTTTTAAGTTATATGAAAAATTAGCCATACATTAAGCTCATAAGAGTTTCAATATTACTACATCTTTAAATCATGTTATTTTAAACAGATTAGATATATTTGAGTATTGGTTTATGCACAAAATATTTTAATTTAGATTTAATAAGAATTAAAATTAAAATACGTAACACTTTTAAATAGAATTTAACTATAAATATAATGTATAATTTTAGAAGAAAGAAATAAAATGCATACGTATTTAATACTTATATATTATTATATATATATATTTTTCAGACGTTTAAGAATATTAAACTTTTTATCACTTTATAACCTTGTATCTACTATTTAATATATTTTTATTATTAAGCTTGCTATACATATTTTTCATTTAATATTGATAAACTCAATTTTTTCAATCTTTTTTCTTTTTTTAAATCAAGGTTAATATATTCTTTAGGTTTACGAAGATAAAGATGCAGATGGCTTCTATTGGGGTGAGTGCCGCGGCAGACGTGGATATGTGCCGCATAATATGGTAGAAGAAATTAAAGATCCGAATCAAATAAGTCAACTACAGAGTGGACAGCAAACTACAGGGGGTAAAAGAAGTCAAGTTTCTAACGATAGATGGGGTGATATTTACGCGAGCATACCTGTTAAAAAGATGATTGCCCTGTACGATTACAACCCTCAGGAATTATCGCCAAATGTTGACGCAGAAGTAAGTCAATCGCACAAAAAATACTTAATATTCCTGTATCAGACTCTATTTGATAGAGAGTACACCAATTACTAAAACATTTAAAGAAACATTTATTAGAAATAAACCCTGTAACAATACGTATAACATTTAATTTTGAATATTGTTTATTATAAAAAAAATGACAGTTACATTTATTCAATGAATTGACTTCTTCTAAAAATGTAAAATATAATATCATTCAAGTATAGGTAATTGATATTTTTGATTAACTGTGATTTCAGCGAATAAATAGTTGCATAAAGTAAATTATAGTTTTCTATTACGAAAAATATAAATGAATTTTAACCTAATATTTTTTATTTTAAATACAAATAACGAGTATAATTAAAAAATATTTTTTATTATAATTTGAAATATATCGTAATATTTTGTATTAATTTATGTTAAGGATTCCTCTATTTAATAAGAGATATGAAAATTAAGTAGTAACTATAGCAGTAGGTTTTGCTTATTTGATATAGCAAGTAGAACTGACTTTTCAAACTGGAAATGAGATTTATGTCTACGGAGAAATGGACGACGA
Organism: Platyscapa corneri; assembly: GCA_018907185.1. Lineage (NCBI taxonomy): Eukaryota > Metazoa > Arthropoda > Insecta > Hymenoptera > Agaonidae > Platyscapa > Platyscapa corneri. The sequence goes on along the minus strand of JACCHW010000057.1, from coordinate 285,974 downwards.
TGGTTTCTTTATGGGTGAGCTAGATGGCGTACGAGGACTTGTACCGAGTAATTTCCTAACAGAGGCACCAGGTCAACAACTACTGGGACAAAATCAAGGTCAACCAATATCAGGTAACAGAAGGACCCCAGGTCATAGTCAGGGTCCTGGTGCAAGGGGTCCACCTCCACCACCCAGAGAAATGACGGGCCATCGACGTAATAAAGGTAAAACACTTTATTTTCTCTCACAAAAGATATATTTTAAATTGTTTACGAGTTATTATAGTGCACAGCTCGGTGCATCTATAACTGTTCCATTCACATCGAGGCTATTGTGAAATGTCAAATCTCAGTTATTTTATTTTGTTTTTGTTTTGTTTTAATTAAATTCAATATATTTCCTTCATTATATCTTTCATCGATTACTGAGATGCATGTGTTGCATGCAATTATAGAAAAAAATATTAAATTTAAATTATTAACTATCTGACCGTCTATATGAATATATTTTCTTTCATATAATTGGTATATATTTCTTAACTTAAATATTATAATTAATTACAGTTTTATTAAATTTAATTAATTTATTGAAAGGTATAGACTGTATTAATTGTTAAAGGTATCTTAAAAATACCTGTACATAATTTTCAACTATAGTATTTAATTATACAAAAATATGAATAAGTTTTAATATAAATAAATGTTACATAGAACAAAATAAACAAATTAATATATAAAAAGCCTAGTATATATTCATGCAAAAAAAATATAAATATTTAGAAAATATTATTCTTATCATTAAAAACTACAAATCATACTCAAATATATGTTTTAAAGTGAATTTTAAATAAGATATTAGATTCAAAAAATAATATGTTATTTTTTCCTTTAGCTACTATATATATGTATACTATTTACTACTATACATTTTAATGTACAAATACAAATTTTTCGGAGGTATTTTTATTTCTTTAAAGATTATATTTATATATTATATGTATACATATCTATTATTTAAAATATGATTTATAAAATTTAAAATAATAAATAAATAAAAAGTACCTTCATTTTAAATTCATTAAATTTTATATATTAAGTTTGTTATAATTATTCAGTAAATTTTATTTCAAGAAAATTACATTTCTATAATATATAAAAATAATATATAAAATATAATGTATGAATATAGTAATAAAATGAACTTTTACGGAATCTTTAATAAATTTAAATTAAATATTAAGCATCGCTTTGAATGGAATAAAGTAAACGGCAAGAAATGAATCAGACGACAGGCAGTGATGGGTCGCAGATAAATTGAATAAAATTACTTAAATAAATGTTAAAGCTAACTAAAAATTCATTTTCATAATCAAATTTTTTACTTATTATAAGAATTACACATAACAATGCAATTAACAAATTCAGAGAAACCAACAATACATTAAAAATATTTCAATTTTCCGTGTTTCAACATTTACAAAAACTTTTAGAAAAAATATAAAAAATATACAGAACCAATCAAAGACAGGTAATATATGTTGTAGTCTTTTGATTGATGATTAAACAATGGTGAATCCTCCAATTTTTAATTACATATATGTAGCATGTATTAATATAAAAAGAAGTTCACCAATAATTGTTTATTAACTATAAAAATGAATACAAATAAATTAATTTGTCCACGCCTTTTTTACTTATATAAATAAATTTTTTAAAATTATTATTGGAATATTTATTTTTATATTATATTATTTATAAATATACATACATATAAATAAATTAGGTAAATACAAATCTATATACAATAAACACCAAGCTGCTTTCAGTGTATTCTATTAAGTATATTATATATACATATTTATATATTTGTTCTCTCTTTTTCTCTCTTTTTCTCTCTTTTTCTCTCTCTTTCTCTGTCTTTCTGAGAGCATTTTAAATCTCAATTCCTCCTTCATGTATCTGTCTTTTCTACATAGTTTTTTTATATATTATAAATACATTCGTATATATTTACATATATTATGTCTATATTTATAAATTGGTTTTTATATAACTATAATCTACTTATGTGTTTATATACATGAAAATAATATGTGTATTTTTTTTAGTACACTATATATTGATTGCATACTTTATTATACCGTATTTGTCTGCCGGTATTTGTCTGGTTGATGGTCGTCGATTCACATGATTGTTGTTCATGTCGTGTTGTCACACTGGCCATTTACATTGTTTTTTGTTTATTCAAATTATTTAATTTCATATATTTCTTAATTAAAATATTTTTTTTAATAATTCTTAATTATATTTTATTTCTTTACCAATATTCAAATATAATATCTTATTTATCATTTATAATTTTTAAAAACATATGTGATTCAAACCTATGAACTGTATATCTCTCTTTGTCTATTTTTGAAAAATAACATTGACAGGTTTTTTATATATTTTTTAAAATGTGTATATTATATTCTTCATTTAAGTTTTTATAAATAACATACAGAATTTATAATGCTTTAGAAATTGAAAAGTAAATAAATTTAATGTCAAACTGTATGTTTTTAAATTATTTATTTTAAACTTTTAATTATTTATATTCATCATCGACAGTTATTATTGTTATATTATTATATTATATAATTAAGAATGAATATACTGATAATTCAAATCTTATAAAAACTATTATTTTAATATTTATATTTTAAAACAATTTTGTACTTATACAGAAATATATAAATATAAAAATATAAAAATATATAACTATATAAATATAAACGGTATTTGTGAAATATTTATTCAATCGTATATTGTTATTCAAATCTAAGTTTTTCAAGGGAAATGCTTTATATTCTTTTCAAAAAATATTATAGTATATTGTATTATTGGTATATATATCTATATATTTATACAACTTAATATACGTAATTTACCACGATAGAATAATTCGCCACTATTTTCGTTAACATTTTTTTATATAGTAACGTAAATTAGCTTTAACTTTATACATATAGAAAACATTTCTACATATAGAAAATAATATAATGGAAAAATCAGAGAGAGATGTACAATTAAAGTATTTTTTTATTATTAAATTTATTCAGTATCAAAGATAAACTAAAAGTGAAATGGACAATAAAGAAATGCGCCAGGGAATGACAACACGCTTCTGTTCTCTTCTCTGTTGCTAGATGCCTGCATTGTGCCTGTGTCTGTCTCTGTCTGTCACTTAGACTCTAGACAACTACAACAACCATTAATGAACAACCAACAACCTTATCAACAACAATTTCAACAAAATAATCCACCGCATCTAGCGTACCAACAAGCAAATCATCATAGCTACACAACTGTAACCACGTCTAATCAGCATGGATCTAGTCATCCATCTAATCAAGGCGGAAACATGGGTTCTCAAAATACCCATCAATCTGGTCATATGCCACCACATGTACAGCAACAGGTGAGTGCATATTTTCATTGAACAAAGTCTATCTTTCGCTCTCATGCACATTATATTTCTACCTTATTATCTATTTCACATTTATTTCTCTTTAAGACATAAACCTGCCTATTAGATCTGTGGGTACGCTACCAAAAGTCAAGAGAATGAAATTATTTTTTGTGATAATATTTTTTTCTGTTTAACGTATAAGTGTATATTCGTGTATCATTCTGAATAAGAATAAAAGAAAGCTTCAGTACATATAAAACTGATTTTTACGTTGATGGAAAATTTTTTAAAACCGTTTGTAATGATATTCTAAAATAAATAAAATTAAAATTAAGGATTCTTTTAAAATCTTTAGATCGTAAAATTTAATATTTCTTATACTTAATTACTACATTTATAAATAAATATAAACAAAATAAATTTTAAATAACTGCAAATATAATATATATGTAATTATAAATAACTGTATATTTAGAATATTACTTCTCTGCAGAATTATAATTAAATAAATCTATAAAACAGTAATGTAAAAAGCATAATTTTTATATGAATAAAAAAAATTTCCATCAAAAATTGTTTCTATCAATTTTTAAAAATTGATATGAAATTAAATTTTATGTTTTACCAATATAAATAATTAAAAAATTATTGTTGATATTCTTCGCTGTACAAACATACATTTTTTCAATATAAAAAAAAGAAATTATAAATTTTTGCATTATATATTACACATGATATGATTTTAATAATTTAATAATAAAAAATTGCTTAATTTTTTTTCATATGTTTACTAGATTGCATTGTAACATTATTTTTATGAAATTAATATTGTTTTTTTAAGTAAATATTAATAATAACATTATTTTATGCACTTTTTTCAATATATAAGGATGGTAAAAAATACGAAAGACAAATTTAACAGAGAATTTTAATAAACAATTAAACCAGTTTAGCATTGTAACTTTTAATCTTAAAAATGTATGTTCGTTAAAAAAGGTCTTAAACATATTAAATTAATATGTTTCATTATATTGTAGGAATATTGTTATTAAACTATTCTTTGATAGTGTACCTTGTATCCATGCATATTATCCTAATATTAATCCTAGCTAATTGGTTTATAAATAAATAAAATGTTTATGCTTTTGGCAATGTACACAATATATATACTTTTTTAATCTGCAACTAAAATCGCATTGTATATATACTACAATTTTAAGAAACAATAAATTAATAAACTTAAAAAATGAACAACATGCAGAAATATACAGCTATCATATAACAATGGTAATTTGTTTATTACAAAAATAAATGTTTTCTGTAGATGAAATTGTAACACTTCACTTTCCTTTTTCACATGAAGAATAATCAGTTTGCGGAGTACATCACCTAACAATAAGCACTATAACAATAGTGTTGTTGAAGTTAGCTTCAAACGTTGTTTAAGCGATTCACAAATAAATTATCGTAATGATTTTCAAAATCTTTCCAGAAATCAGAATAAAGCAGAGATCCTAAAAACTGTTGTCTGATGTTACTTTGCTGAACATCGAAACTTCAATGAATCTATCCGGAGAGGTTTACCAAAAAAAGAAACAATTATAAAATAGAAAATTTCAATAAGACAATTATCTTTTCAAATATACTAATTTTAATATAAAATTATTTCAGGGGAGGGAGAGAGGCGTGGTTAATCGAGTTGGTAATAGTAGTATATCAGGAGGTTCTCAAGGTATACCTGGCCAACTTCAGCAACAACAGCAAAATCAAACCTATCAACAACAACAACAAAATCAACCTTATCAGCATCAACAAAGCCAGCAAGGACAGATGGGAGTTCAACCTAATTATCAGCAACAGAGTTCCGGAACGTATCAACAGTCTAACCAAGATTTTGGATCTCAAATGCAACAACAATATGGTCAAAAACAACAGGCAAAACAACTTGGTCAACAGCAACAACAATATAGTCAATCAAATCAAAGTGGTTTCATGCCTGGAATGCAAAGTGGATCGCAGACAAATAAATCCATACGTGGTATTCCTGCAGTCATACCTACAGCCCAGTCTACAAATCCTGAACAACAGCAACAGCAGCAGCAACAGCAACCAGGTGTTGGACCAAATCTTATGCAAAAATTCACAGAGATGGCAGGAGCTAGTGCTGGTGGTGACATTCTTTCCAAGGGCAAGGAGTTAATATTTATGAAATTCGGGCTAGGCAAGTGAGTTCGAGCTATATGTTGTGTGTTTAGATTAGCTTTTATTTAGCCATGCAAAAACTGGATAATATTGCAAGCGATACCGTGACAAATCCTTAAAGTAGGTCAAATATGGAAACAACGACTCACGATAAGTGTATAAGTGGTGAAATTATTAAAGCTTTGCCAATCAGTATTAAATGTAATATTGTACTCAATGCACAGTGCTAATTATAAACATATCGTACTTCTGTATATGTTTATGGAAGCTTATCATCTTGGTTGCCAAGGAGTGATAATGTGACACATCAACTATGTATACACATTTTAAGAGAAGGTCAAAATTGAACCAATGTATATTAGACGTGAGAATATTGCTCTTCACGTATTTTTTATCCTTGAAATTGCTCGAAGAATATAAGCAGTATTATTATAGACCAAGTAATGACGTGGTGTATTGGTAATATAAAAGGGCGATGCGTTCATACAATGGCAAATATTATTTTCTTCGAATTATTGAAATTGCTGATGTATGCTGCTGCTAACTGCCGATATAATCTTAAATAATAATAACGTATATAACGATGACTAAAATACGTCATTGATCCGTCTAACACATTTAATACTATTTACGCGTTCTTCTTCCGAATTCTTAATGACTGAAAAGAGTCGCAAATGCGCTGAGTACATTCAAGGTTTAAAAGTGCACTGAATATAGAAATAATAGGCAGAACAAAGTATGAAACAAATTGACATAATAAGGTTGAAATTTCGAATTTTAAGATTGAATTTTAAGAATCCTAATAGAATACGGGTTAATTATACATTTGTAAGTACTAATGTAGTTATGCAATTTAAGCGGTAAACATGATTTGTGGAAAAATACGTTAAGCCTCTTTTCTTTCCTAATCTTTTTGTTATAAAAGTAATATATATTTGGTGAGATTTTTGGAACGACTGTATTCATAATGCGACTCGTTATTTTATACGTTATTCATGAATTAAAATCTATTCACTGATCATCTTATAGAAACAAATAAGTATATAAAGCGTATATGCATAGACGAAAAAAGTACTAAAAGAAACATGAAAGAAAATACAAGGAGAACTGAAGTCAAAGTAAAAAGTATTTTAAGAACACTAAGTGAGTATAATAGTTGCAGCGATTATGATAATTTAAAATGAAATAAAAAAGGACGAAAATTTGACTTAGTTATGAATTAGGCAGATAAAAGACTATAAGGTAAGAAAAAATGATGGACGGGAAATGAGGGTGCCTTGATATGCCTCAAACCCTGACACAAACAATAATCATATCTTATAAAATTGAATGCATTTATGATTATTTTAGAATAAATTGATGATAAAAAAATCATCAAATATGAATTAAAAGGTAATTAAAGTTATAATTCGTAAAATTTATTTAACGACAGGAAATATGAAAATTTTAAAATAATAAATGTCTCCTTTTATTATAATAGTGAAGGTTCAAAATTAACAGAAAAACACAAAATAAGAAATAAAAATTCAAATTATCTAATATTATTGCCAAAAAAAAATAGACAGAGTAGGAAACGACGGAGAAAACTACGTCGCTCTTCATTTATTATAATTTTATATATTATATTTACTAAAAAAAATTTTTTATTTTTATGCGTCAAAGATGCCTTTTCAATCTTTTGCTAACGCAAATTTTTCTATCTAGTTTGAGTGTCATAAACTAACAAATAAAGAAAAAATAAAAAATGTTGCACTTTAAAAAAAATCGTTCTGCGATGTCAATGATGACATATATTATAAGTCTGTAATTCTGTTAGTCTGTGACTAACTCAAAAAAAATTCATTCCAAAGAGAAATGAAGAAAATTCTATAATTACGTTAAAATAGATAATATTATATATTGTATTGTTAAGCTAAGTGATCCTTAAAATAAAACTTTTATTATAAAATTATGTTTAGAATTATGTTAGTTAACACTAATTAATTTTTCCAATCGGAATCTTTATATTTAAGTCTTCTAAAAAACAAGTAGAAAAATTATGTATTAAATAAAAAAATAACGCATTAAAAAAAGTTTTGCAAAAATTGTGATTATATAAAATAATGTTAATAACTGTAAAAGATAAAATTTCAAATATTTAAAGAATGATCTATTAAAATAAAATACTAAATCATTAATGTTGGCTAAAACGATTGTAAGCTTACTATCATAATTATATATCTATTAAACTATTTCAATTCCGATTGGATATGTCAAATTTATTATCTGCTATCGTATTAAGAATTTACGCATCGTTAAGAGGAAAAAAATATTTTAAAATTAAAAGATCGTAATTATTGATCAATCGATCTTGTTCTATATAAATTTAAATGATTGATTAGTTCTGTGAAAGCAATATATGTGTATGTATTGTTTACACTTATACATTTGTAATTAATGACAAATTATATGACAATTTGTAAATAACACATAAACACACATTTCCATTTATCTATGTATGCATGCATGCATGTAAATCTCTATGAGTATGTACACACATGCGCGCGTAAATATTTACATGTGAATTAGTATGTGTTATATTGATATTACTAATGAAATAGTTGTTTCATCACATTTGCATCGTATTTTGTACAAAAAATCTTGAATTTTTTATTCTTTTCTGCCATTGCTATATATAATGAATTATGAAAAAAAAACATACGTAAATAAATGTAGTATTAATAGAGAAATAAATAATACTTTTTTCGTCGGCCATACACATATGTGAATAATAGCTTCTGATGATTATCTTGTTGAAACTTTATTCAAGAAAATAGTTCAAATTCGCAACCTTACATATCTCATAATCCATAATCTATAATCCTAATTTATTATTATGTTGATTTGAAATAAATTTATTTAAAAGTGTGTTAGCAAAAAAAAAAATAAGTGTAAATTTGCTAATTAAAATATATAAAGAAATTTCTCCGTATACTTCAAAAAGATGTTTGATTTTTAACTAATGCTCTGAAACGATTTTAAAATTTTTGACTGTTTTTAGAATGATTTTTATTAACGGTTAAAAACAAATAAATAGTTAAATATTCTAAGTCATGTTATTTTTATTATCTTAATTCACTATTATTTTGTTTTTTAAGTACAGCTTTTCAATATTCATGCATTTAAAACTTATGAGTTTGCATAAGCTATTCGCTTTGTTAAAACAATATTTCTCTTTAAATTAAATTTAAACTAATGTTTTATAATACAACTATTATTTTGCATTAACATATTAAAATTCTTAAAAAATCATACGAGAATTGCATTTTATATTCATGATTAACTTTATTATTTATGATTTATTTAATTATTTTTCATATATTTAAAATCAAAATGGAACATAGATGGTAAAAAACAATATTACAAAAAATATATCAAATCTGATATTTAAAATATTTAAAATATACTTCATTTTTTTTTGCATAATTTTAATAAATATTATGATTTATATTATTAAAACGTTTCAGTCAATAAAATTTAATAGTTATAATTTAAAGACAAAAAACTTGTTTACAGATTATTTATATTTAAACAGAAATTTTAATTAGAATGAATGAATTAGAATACAATAGAATAAATAAATATGTTTTATATCGAAATTGAAATAGCAAATGATCTTTAGATTACTGTCTTGAACATATTTACGTACATATACACACATATTTATATTTACATATTTGTAAGGTTTATAAAACATGATTTTCAATATTAATACTTGTCCTTTATAATATGCTTAAATATAATTAAAAAACAAATTATATTTCTGCATTAAAATATGTAAAATGTAAATTATATAAAAAATTACACTTGCCATATGTAACAATAAAAATAAAAATGTTACATAAGTAAACTTGCACAAATATAAATATATAATCTGAGTTGTAAAACCATACGTAATCGTATATATTATTATTATTGAAATTTTCAGTTTTCTTATTTTTTTCAAAGGGTACAAAACAAAAAAATTTTTTTAATAGAAAAATTGAATATTAAATAAAAAAAAAGAATATGGAATAAATTATATAGTATAATATACCTTAATATGTACTATATATTGAAACATAAACGTTTTATTATCTATGTCCGTAATTTGTTATTAAAATTTTATATTTAAATCTTTTCAAAATTATTTAATAATATAAAATAAGAAGATTATAAACAAATTTAGAAAATTTAAAAAAAATAACATTTAAAAAAAATTTACTAAATGACTAGTGACTAATAAGGTCTTTGTTAATAACCTTTTTATTTTGAGTTACTCAATAAATAATATATTTTAACAAAAAATGTTTAACACAAACAAGAATATAAAAATAAAATTTTCTGATTACTTCATGTAATAAAAAATCGTTCTAAAATTGACTTTTTTAAATGTTATTATTTATCTGAATTTGTATCAATAATAAATGCAAATTTAAATAAAAAATATGAAAATTTGTGTTTTTAATTAAATAAATTTTTGAATATATATTAAAATTTATCATATTGTGTAAAGAAGAGATTAGTAAAAAATATTACAATTAAAGTAATACGAATAGATTGAAAAAGAATAAATTTTGCTACCATAATATAAATGTATATATTATTATTAACACTTCGAGATTCAATGTACTAAACAGACTCAACATTTTTATATATACTTTTAATAATTTCGCAATAATATATATAATAATTATTTTTCTTTTTGAATAAATTCGATTATTTGTTCAATACAAGTAAAGTATAAATTAAATGTTATTCTTTTTTAATCATTATTAATACTTAATTTACAGTATCACCGTTATTTATAATTTTTGTATTGTTTAAATCTAAGTTACATTTACAATATAGTTACTATCACGTTACTATATATACTATTAAACATAAATTTTTAACATTTATTTTTCTTTTTTCTTCTTTTTTTCTTTAAAGATACTTCTTACATTGTTTTTATTGTTTTCCTATTTTCATTTCTCTCTATTTTAATTTATTCTATTTAATATAATCTATTGATAAGCTTCATCATTTTTCTATTTATATATTGTTCAAGTTTTGTGTATTAATTTTCTATGATATTATCTAGTAATGTTGTAATTGGACTACTTTTACTGCCTTTATTTTATTTCACATTGTTTTCTCTCTTTCTAAATTATTAAAGAATTGGTTTCTTTTATTTTAAAATATATAATTTTTTTTCACTTTTGTTATTTTTTCTATTGTTTTTGTATAAAATTTTTCATTTCCCACTTATATTTAACTATTTTTTAAGAATTGTTTTTCCTTCAAACTTAATTACCTCCTTAATGGAATTTATTTCTACGCTGTTTTATTTATTTCTATTTCTTCTTATATTTAATATCATTCTGTATTCAGGATTTTATCTATATGAAGTAACCATTTTAAATATTTTTCTATTTTTATATTTTCTATTATATATTTATATATTATATATTATTTATGTACTATATATTTTCTATTTCTCGATAGCTTATATATTTCCTTATTTCTGCTCCATGCATAAATAATTTTTACATTTTCTATTAAATTATCAAATATTTTTATTTACATTTTAATGTTTTATTTAAATCATCTTTCCTCGATATTTTATACTTTTTATATGTATCTTTATACTGCTATTGATATAAAACGTTTGAGCTTTTCGTACTTGAAATTTTTTTACATTTTATCCCAGATGCGTAAATTGATTAGATAATTAATATTAAATTAAATTTTCTAGTGCATTATAAAATTAAAATTAATTATTTACTAAAAATATAACAAAAAATAATGATTTTTAGTGTTATTCAAAATAATAAATTTATTAACTTATAAATAAATTGCATCTAAAAATTATATATTTTACATTAAAGTTTGTATTAAAAATTAAATTTTTCAGTTTGAGTAAGAAGCAAATATTTTAGCAAATATTTATTTTATTACTTAAATAAAATAAACTTTGTTTTTACTAAACATAAAAGTACATGAAAGTAAAACTTAAAAACTTACAATACGATATAAGTAAATTACAAGAATTATAATATAAATAAACAATATATCAAAAAATATATTATACTTATATAGTTGAATATAACAATAGATGCGTAGAATCCGAAATTAAAGCCACAATATATATATATTGTATATTGTTATATATATATATATAAATACATATTCGTTAACATACAATTATAATATGTTTAATAATTGTACACTAAAAAACAAAGAAAAATTAAGGAATACAATTTATAAGTAAAACATCGTCTTTCCTATAGTTAGTCATTATTTAAAATTTTTTTTTCTTTTGTTCTGATTTGCACTGATGTAGTCCGTAGAAAATAGTAAAAAATTCTTTATCGTGTTCGCAGTATTAATTATACCACGACAATCATTATTTTAAATGAATATAACTTCAAAATTATTAAGGAAACGTACAAAAAATGGAGCGAATCCAAAAAAGAAAAAAGATAAAATATTAATATAAAACAATTATTTAATAAAAACAAAACAATTTTTGTCTGTTATGACTTTCTCAATGCTTAAAATATTTTTTTATTGTTTGTATTTTATTTTATTTCAAAATGAACATTTTTTATTTTAAAATTAAGTTTTTCATTTTTCTAATTATAGTTCATCACTCAAAGACTATTTTAATTTTGATTTTATCGTATTAAAGAAAATATAAAAATATCAACTTAGTGTTCTTTCATATAACTTAACAAAGAATAATTATCACTAATATTGAAAATTAAAATAAGTTCTTTTTTGAAAAGAATAATTATTACTAATATTGAAAAATGAAAATAAGTTTTTGTTTTTTTCTGAAAGATGTGTACATATATGTAGATACTATTTTCTTGGATGATGAAACAGTTGTACATGTATTTTATATATTTTAAAGATATTCTAAATGTAGATAATATTTATTTTAAATTTATGTAATATTTCATTTATCGAGCCAAAAATATCAAGATTCATTTTTAAAAATCAGCATTTGGGAAAACTTCAATTTATTTTGAATAAAAATACTCTTTTGGAATTCATTTATTGCACATAAAATAATTCTAAGATGAGATCGCCACATCGAGAACAATGTGTAAAGAATAATTCTAGAGAATAACTTAAAAATGATGATTTTCTTTTAAGTGACACAAAAATTTCTTGCATCAATTTATCAACGTGATAAAAAATGAATGTACTATAGCAATTCTAAATGACCTAAATTGTGAAGTGTGCCAGATTAACATTATTTTCGACTATCACCACTTATCTGAGATTATGCTACGAATTAGGTGAGATCAAAAGATATTATTTTTCATAAATTTCTAAAACCATCCAAAAATATTATTTGCAATATTTACCTGAATTTATTATATTCACCGTAGATAATATATTTTAACCGTCTAAAACGAATAAATACGAAAAGATTCTGATGAACTACCCTATGTTAAAAAAACCATTTTAACCATACTCAGAAAGAGAAAAGTGAAAAACTTTTACTTTGCTTTATTTTTCAAAAGTACTCCTTCAAAATATTAACTATTCTAATGTACATAATCAATTGTTTTTAAAAAGTATATTAATTTTAGGGTTAAATGTCAAAAAATTGCCCAAAGTTAGATTGATAAATTAAAAGCTTTGTTATACAAAAACTTATTTACTTCTTATAGATAGAGAAATATCATAGATTTCTATAATGCATAATATATAAATAGAAATAATAAATAAACTTAACAAGCGAATGAAAATTTATTTCCATACGTAAAGAATATTATGTATGTAAAATTATTAAATAATTTTTAACTGCTCTTCAAAAACTGTTATATATATTCTTTATATTTAAATATTAAAAATCAATTTATATGATTAATATTATTACTTTAATAAATAATGCATACATTGTTATAATGTATTTTCATGACAGTGTACATAATTATTTATACTTTAAGATTATATAGAATTTAAATTATTTTGAATATTAAATATGATTCTTTCTCTTTCCTTTTTTCTCTTCTTTTATTTTTACAAATAAGTTTTTCCTTTTTTTTATTATCTATTTTTATTTTTCTATTTCTTTAAATTCTATTTATTTCTAACTATTCTTTACATATTACGAATGTTTATTTATTCAATTTTCGTAATTTCTATTCACTTTTTCTTAACTTGTATTCACTTTTTTTTACTCTTATTTCTTTACATTGTTTCATACTATATGTTTCTTTTATTATTTCGTTAATCTCTTGCGATTTTGAGATTTTAAAAAATTTTTTGTCATATTTTTAAATCATACTTATTCTCAAAAATCCTCTCTTTTTCATTTTTCTCCATGTCTCTGAGATGAATCCAATATTTTTCTAGAATTTTATTCTTCTGTTTTCGTTTACTTTCGTTTTACTATAAAAATTTATTCTCTTTCTTCTATTTATTTGTCTATTGTAAATTATAACATAAATTAATTGTATGTTAATACATTTATTGTCTCTTTTTATAATTCTACAATTGAAATTTTCTGTTTATTGTTATTCTCATGTATATTTTTATTTTAATATTATTGTGTAAATATTGTAACTAGTATCCGTAAGTACTACGAATATTTTTATTTCCATTTTTGTACATAGTTATAACGATATCTATTTTCCAATCTTTTTTCCACAAGCTTTTTAAAAATGATGCCGTAAACTATGAAGTTAAAAGTGATAAGTGTTTCAACGATACAATTAAATATGAATTATAAAAAGCTATAGGTTTAAGATATAAATTCATAATTTTTTTTATCGTACAGATCATATAATTTCAATAAATTAATTATTTCTTAACTCCAAATTTATTATCAGACACACAATGAAATTTAAACATTAGGAAAATTTTTCACTTTAATGGATAAATAGTGTATAATAATTTACCTTTATCGCTCATTATTAGTTATAAATAATAATAAAAATATGAATAATAATATCAATAAAATATTTCAGTATATTTAAAATTTTAATAATATAGCGTATAAGAAAAAAAATTATGAAGAATAATAGTTTCATACGTATAATTATTTCTAACAATATATATTCATGTATTATATTTTTTATTCTTCATTAAATGTTATAGAACAAAATTAAAATCCTTAGTGAAAATCGTAAAATAGTTTTAATATAGTTTATATGTAAATTTATTGAATTTTAATTATTTTATAATACAAAACTAATATAATACGCTGTTCAGTTTTAAGTTAATAAATAAAATTTACTTATTATCCTTATATTTATTTATATAGAATCTATAATACGAATGAACTTTTTTTAATTTTTTGTTGCAAATTAATTTATTGGAAAATAAACAACAATACTTTAATTGTTCAAATATATTTTTCCCTGTTCAAATCAATGTGGCATATTTGTTCATATTTATTTGTTGGTAATAGAGAAATAGAAGTTCTGTAATACAATATGAATTTCAAATTGATTAAAATTTTTTACTTGGCATTACCAAAAAGGAATTATTCAAGATAGTTTGAAATAAGTAAAGAAATACTCTGATGTTTTTATATTAATTATTTGGTAATTTTTTTCTATGCATGAATATATTCAATAGAGAATTAATTATAGATCACTTCGTATTTTCCTTGGTTTATATACCCCTTGTCTATTGTTAAGCAATTTCAATTTTTTATTCGTTAACTTTTTTTATTTCAATTTATTTTATTAACTGAACGCATTAACTTAATTGTGTATAGATGTTAAGAATCAGTTAACATTACAACAACAATCAGTGATATATATGTATATATATATATAATACAATACATAATAGTTGAATAAATTTATAAAAAGATTTTCTAACCTTTGAACTTAATAAACTTTCTTAAGTTAATAAATTAGTATAAAATAAAGAATTCCTAGATTTAGTCTATAATATTTAAGATTATCTTATTAAGATGTAGCTAATATCTTAGTAATCATAAATTTTCATTATTTTTTTTTTTTTAAATATTCTCTACCTATAAAATTTCAGTTTTTTTTTTTAGATAACTGCAAGATGTATGTTACAGATCATGAAATAACGCTAATTATAAAGGACCTGTTAGTTTTAATTGAGTTTTATATTAATGCAAGTTTTGTTAAATTTGATAATTTTATATTTATTATTGGAAAGTAAAAGATTTATTAACGTAAAAAAACAGTCAATGTATTAAATTAAATAACTACCAAGTTTTCTGTTTCAGTTTTACGAAATATTATGTCATTAATTTTATAATAAAATTTAACATCGTAGAGTGTTGTATTTCAAACTAAACATAATAAATTATGCGTTTATAAAAATATAAGAATAGTATCTAAATAAATATAATGAACAAATATTAAAGCTTAAACATTTTTTAAATCGTTATGATTTTTGTATAAAATATGAAATCAGGTAATAAGATATTATAATTGTATGTACATACGTATATGTATATATAGATAGAAATTCTTACAAAACAAAATATAATAAAATATATTTGAATATATTTGGTTTGATTTTTACTGAAAATGATTATAATTATCCTTCATAAGCTGTTATTTCAATACATACGGTAATGCTTACAAATAGCTAATAATATATAAGAAATAAAATATTTATATATAAAATTTTAAGATGATATCAGTTTATGTATCTTCTTCCCACACTGTTTCCGTAAGTATCGCTATGTTGTCAAGTCCTCGCATTGGTGCATATTCAAGATTCCAAATAAGATTTGTAAATATCACTACAAAGTAATAAATTTAATAAGATTATTGCATATATTAAAGTAAACAATATAATGGAACATTGCTCAGATTAGTATATTTATAGTGATTTTGAAGTTTACATGAAAATTATTTATTCAATATTTTATTCACAATATTTATTAATTATTTGATATTTAATTTAATTTAATTTTTTAAAAAAACTATAGATTATGTAAAATAAAAAATACTCCATTATAAAATTTATTTATATTTTGAAAAGAGATTGCCTTTTTAAAAAAATTTTTAAGAATGCAAAATTTGTTACAATACTTAATTAGTATGCATGAAACAATTTTTTATTTATTCTAAAATACAAATTTAGGTAATTATTATTAATAAAGAAAATTACTGTTAATATTTGAAAACAAATTATTTAAATTTCACCAATAAGTGTAAAAAAGACAATATATAAAGGAAAATATATATTTAAAATAAACCCATCATATTAAGCGAAGTTTTTTTTTCTTTCTGAATTAGAAATTAAAATAATATTAAATATATATTTATCATGAAATAATTACAATTTTATATGAGATAATAATCTTTATAGTTTTGTTACAAATATGAAATAGTTTCACGAGCAGCTATAGTAAAGTAAAAATAAAGAAAAAGGTATTGTTTAGTGTTTTTTATAAGAAAACTTTCGACATAATTTTAATAAAAAGAAATATGTAAAAATACTAACGCATCTCGCCCTGATGTAAATCTGCAATGAGTTCAGAACAGGAACTATTACATGGATTTATCGGTGTAAGTCTGAGCTGAGTTGCACCTCTCAGTTGGGCTAGTGCAATAAGGCCTGAGTCTAGTTCTACTCTCTTGTAGTTGGGACTGTTGTAGTCCGAGGACATGAGCACCCAATTGAAATGAGCCGGAGAGACAGTGCTCGATAAAAAATATGGTCGTTGGTAATATTTGCGCAGTACCTTGACCGCATTTATATCGCAGTTTTGCCAATGCACGAACCACTTAACAACGCCAGTGGAGTGTACACGACGCAAAAAAGCTGCTAGATCAGAAGAGCCAGTGCGTAGATTAGAAGTCAAAGCACAAGGGACAGTTTCCATCAATCGTTCGTTCTCTAGGTATAGCTGAACAAAAAATTAGATTGATACATGGTTTTATTTTATTATTTACAACTACTGGTCATTTTTATATAGCTAAATAAGTTTAAAAAATAAATATATTGGTATATTTGTATACACTAAGAGTAGGCATATATCAATTTTAATATACTAAAACCTATTGGAAGTTAAATTTATTTTCTATGTATAATATATAATTTATAATATTTTTGTATTTTTAAAATTAATTTGATTTTTTTATAATTAATACTAATTATTAATTATAATTATTGTGGGAATGAAGTAAAGGGTAATGAGCAGGTTTTTGAATAAGAGTCAAGACTTATAATATTTACACTCGTTTAATCATTAAGACTCATTACATGTCTAGATTATGAGATTGAATGAATCCTTGTTTTTATCATAAAGTCCTCCATTCTGGGTGCGTCGATAATGGCACATCCTTCCCGCTCACAGGTGCTGTGAGATGCTCACACGCGCTGGCTCGGAGTTTTCCCTCTACGGTACCGAGGATTTAAAAGGGAAATCTACTTCACGTGCAATCACTTGCTCTCTCTCTCTCTCTCTCTCTCTCTTTCTCTCTGTCTATATTATAATAATTATTAAATACAGTTTAAAAGAGCAAATATTAACTAATCATCAAAAAGAAAAAGTATGAAGAATATAATACTTTATTGTAATTTTAAAACTTAATTTCAATTTATATACTTATTATGGTTGATGTTTAGATGACTATTAAGAAAACAACACGTGCTTTGGCTTAAGCCGTTGTACTTTGTAGTTATCTCAATCCTTTGACTCAACCACACAAGAACCTTTTTGTCTAGTTGTACGTCGTATTTCGTACCTCGTGTTTTTTCGTGAATTACTGGATACTTCTATGCAGTCTAGTTGTATATTAATTCCCATTACTTTTACGTTGTAATTCTACAGTTTAGTAAGAGTCTAAAAGATTATGATTATACTTTAATACATACACTGTTTTATGATATAGATATATCTGTGTTGATCACTATGAACCACATGTTCACACACATAAATCACTTCATTCGTAAAACCAATTATACTTTCGTATCTAAAACGACTACAGATTTATTTTATAAAAAAAAATTAATTTTTTTAAACAATCCTTTTGATATTACAGCAAATGAAAACAAGTATAATAAATACAAAATATTATATAGAAATATAAAAATATATTGCAATGATTAATAACTTTCTTATAAAATTATTTAATTGGAAAAAGAGAATTTAATAAATTTATTAAAATTGATAATATGTGAAATATTATTTCATATGAACATTGTACACGTTGTTTCTATAATAAATGCTTTGTCAGTAGAATTAAATTAATGTATCTATAAGTTAAAACATTCACAATGTAATATTTGTTAAAATATTTATTTCTATGGATATAATATATATAATATTATATATTTCGTGCACTATTTTGATATTTTTAAATTTTATATTACAATAAAATAAATAATATATAATATTTTACTTTTTATGCAAAAAACTGCAAAAAGTAAAAATATTTGTAGTTAAAATTTATATAAAATTAATTTTAATGTCAATTAGAATACTATTTAAAGACATCTTTAATAATTAATTAGTTATTAATTTGTAAAATTGAAAAAAATTATGAATTATAACATAAATGCGTGCTTTTTTATAAAATAACAGAAATTTTAAATTATCTTTAAAATGCGTAAGATAGAGAATACAACTTTTCGATTAAAATAATGTTCTCTTTTTATTATTTTCTTTCTTTTTAATTAAAATTAAGATATTTACTCAACTGAATTTTTTAAGCTATACATCAGAATCATCTGGTTGCAACAATTCTAGAATTATTTTATACAAAATACAAATAAATGAAAATATAATTGCAACACATATTTAATATTTTGAAATTTAAGTATATTTTCTATATATTTATTTTAATTTAATAAAATTCATTTATTAATTCAATTATATTTGTAAAAGAAAATTTCGAATACAGTTAATAGAATATAAAAGAATTTCAATGTATAAGGGATAATAAAAAATTACTTTTCTAATAAAAAAAAATAATATGTACTTCTTAGTCAACTAGTTTAATGAAAAATTAAAACATTAAAAAAATTAAATTGACAAATAATATTATTAGAATATTTATTCTTAGAAACTTTATTCTTTAATAATTTAATAAAATTTTTAAATTAATTATTACAATAAAATTTAAATTAATTTTATGTAATGTGCGCACACATCTACTACGTATCTCCCGTGCACCTGTGTACTATTCGTCTGCTACATAACCCCCCACTGAGAAGTTTTCCATACCTTCTCTTTCTATGCGCCGAACTTTATCCTAAAAAACTGTACGCAATTACCGCTATGCATTTTCAATGCATTATTTTCATGTTATGGATTCATGTATGGATCGCCTTTGTATTTAAAAACGCAATTTCGTATTGATGAACATTTCATATTTGTCAAGAGGATAGTTGCAAGAATGGGAAAAGCATATCCTACTACTAGACTAGTTTTGATAAGTCAGTGAATGTTAATACAAAAAGCGAATTTATTTGGTAAAATAAGAGATTAAGTATTCACTATTATATAAATACAAACTATATTAAATTAGTGAATAGTTAGCTTAATAATATTAATCTTGGTACATTCATTAAATTTAAGAAATACACTTAAGGTAGTACTTACATGAGTAATGTTATCGAACCAGAAAAAGTCAGTATTCATTACGGTCCAAGAATTCATAGCATCTGTAATGATAGCAGGTGCATCCCTATTGAAGTAATTGTCTACTAGTTGACGATATTGAACATCCGACAAACGATCAATAGTTTCCATTGTCTCGCAAGCCTTAAATAATTTTTATTAACATTAATGAAATTTAATTAATAAATTAATTAAAAATTAGATACATTAATTTAGTAATTTTTGAACAAATTAGTAAATATGCGATAGATTTTTCTTATTAAAAATAAGTTAAAAATCGCAGAAAGAAAATTTTTAAAGACTTTTCAGTAATAGTATTTTTTATATTTTATATTATAAATATATAATATTGTTATATATATAAATAATTTTAGTTAATAAATATTTTTTTAACAAACAGATTTTTATTATATAGAAAAAAAATGGAAACCATAAAACTTTTTATATGTTTACAGTTAAAACATCAATTATGAAAATTTTTTTAAATTATTAAGTAAGAAACTCATAAAATCACTCCTTCGTGAAGTTCATATATACAGAAAAAATATAGACTTCTTTTAATGATCAGGTTGATATAATATGTATATTTTATTAATTATATCTTTTCATAAATAATAACTTACTATTATTTTTAAATATTAAAATATTAAAAATATTAAAAATATAAAAAAGGTCAGTTATATTAATAATATTTAATTTTTGTAACATATTTTTAATACATTATTGCAGTGGAAAACTTTACTAACTGAATCATTATAAAAACACTAAAAATAAACAAAATTTATATGTATATATATATATATATAAATTAATTTATTACCACACAGTCTTCTTCAGTAACTGTATAATCATTGTAAAATGGGTTATTCATCATACAATTCTCGTAATAAAGTGGCTGCCAGTTCCAAATAGGCAGTATTTTGATCATTAATAGTCTTCCGATGGCAGAAATATGAGCACCAATAAAATCTAATTGGGCTGCAAGACATATGAAAGTACCTAAGGCGATAAGAATAAACGTTGCTTGAAAAACGAGTTGAAGCCAAGAGCGTCGAATAGCTGTAACTAGCGGCTGACAAATAATATCCATTTCCTCTTCGCTGAATCCAACCTGCTGGCAATACCTTTTCGAAAAAATACAATTATTGAAAGTTTATTAAATTTATTAAAAAAATTAATGCAATATATTTAACAAACTTATTTAATTATTAAAGTATTAAAAAAATGATATAATTAGATGATTATGAATATTTTAACTTATGATAAAAATTAATATTAAACATTCGTTCAACTAGATAATACGACTAATTAAAAATTAAATTCTCATAATGATTCTATACTTGTAATGAAATATTTGTCTGTATCAATATGTACAAAAATAATTGTTAATATGAACAACTTAATTTGAGAAATTTGAAGTATATTATAAAAAACCAAAAAAAGCATAAATAAATTTGTATTATATTGTACACAAAGGGAGTAGTTTAATGAACTGTATAAAAATAATATAAACTGAATTTGTCTTAAAATTGATCCATATTAATAAATGGTTTTGTCTTATTTTATCAATATAAGAAATTTATCATCTATTTAAACTTTTTTTTTAAACCTAATTTAACATTTTTGATTTGCATTTATCTTAAACTGTTAACAGCTTTTAAGGTCTTTTTTTAATTCATTAATCACATATATTTATATTTTTTAATCTTATATATTAATTATAATATATATAAATTATACAAATATTAATATATTATAAATTATACTATAATATCGTGTCCAGTTTATTGTAGACTGACCAACGTACGTTAAATAAAAAATTATCCAACGCGCGTAATATTTATAATTTCTTAGATCTAGTTACGTTTTAAAGACCGTTAAGATTTTTCAAATAAATGATAATATAATAGAATGTTGGAAGATATAAATGGAAGAAAAATACGGATGGTGGTTTACGACAGATTTTACGGCTATCCTTATTTAGAGGATTACGTGCGCGCCCAATTTCCCGAAAGGCGTGTGTTTAGTTGTAAACAGATTTCGTCGTTGCAATTTATAAGCCTATTTATGCAATGTCGATTTATAACTACAATTTGCGCAGTCCCGGTTTACGATTTGGCGTAAGGGATGCGCTCGTGCGCGGTTGTTGAGAGTGGCGACAGAAACAGCGTATTCTATCGTTAACATAAAAATTAAATATTAATTATTACAGAATTTTTATGAATATTTTAAATATATATAGTTTTGATTAATATTAAAAAAAAATTCTTATTAATTATATGTAAAAAATTTATTATTAAGCCAAATTTTTCTATAAGATTAAATTAAAAATTTTAGTAATTTGAATCCATAGTTTTAAAATATAAATATATATCCTTGTTTATTTACTGTGCCGACCTTCTACTGCACTTTCACTTAGCTAATATATTGAGTGGGTTTAATTCATTACTTTAATTTTAAATAATAATTGAATGCCATATTAAATGCATTGTTCTTATTAATTGAAATTCTTTGTTATAATGTTTTAAAGATATAACACGTGATGCTAATATAGAACAATTTATGTATTACGCTACAAATGATTATAATACTATCTAGTTTATATTATGGATTTCATAAAAGTCACAAATCTTTATAATTATAATTATAATTACCATATGTTTTTGTAAAATAAATATTATTCATTATTTTTTAAATTATTGTAAATTATTAAATACAAAATAACGACATGTGTAATAATATATTATGAATTTTAAATGATCTACATTCTAAATTTAATAAAATTCTAATTTTTAATTCATTCTGAAAACACCAAAGTGGCAGAAAAATGAAGCTCGACGGGCGTATGCCCTCGGCGTAGCTACATCGCGTCTCTTCAAGCGAATCCCCTGATCCCGCGAACAAAAAACACTAGCCTCCCGCCACTCGCAGTATCGTGACACCAATGTGAAAACATAAAATGGACGTTCTTTTTTATTCACCTATCCGTCACTTCCTTGGCAGCGTCTCCAGCAGGATCGACTACGTCAATAATTTTTCCAACAAAGATCAGTTGTCTATCTCTAGGAAGCTTTATTTCTCTGTACTGTAATTATAGTACTGTAGTTGAAATATATAAGATTAACTTACTTAGATTTTTATTTCACGTTATTGGAGAGCCTTTCAACCTTTCCTGACTTTTATCATATTTTTTCTGAACAATTATACAAAGGATTTCTTCAATGAGATCCCAATGGCGGAATTAATCTTTTTGCTTTTTGAAGAATTAAAATCTTTTAAAAGTATAGTTATTACGAAAAAAGTAAATGAATCACTCTTTGTGGATTTTCAGCACACGTTTCTGCACAATGCTTAACTTTAATATTCTAATTATTTTTTATTTATTTATTTTTGAATAAATTGTATATTGTAATTTGCAGATTTATAAAATAAATCTCTATTATATATATGTATATATATATATACATATATATATATATATATATATATATAATATTATTAAAGTAAATTTAAATCAATTAAATAACTTTAGTTTAATTAATAATTAATAGCAAATAATAATTTAAATTAATTTATCAACTAATTAAATTTATTAAAAATCAGCAAATAATATTAATAACAAATGTACGTGTTATCGATGAGCTTGCAGTTTATGAACTACTAACTTTTTAACATTTTTTATATCATGCAATTCGGATAAAGATGCGACCATCTGATGTTTATAAAAAATTGAAAATTTATTAAATACAGCAACATCAACCTTTTAAATAAATGATAATTTATTTAAAACACGATATTACTGTTTTTGTTAATATTTTTAAAAAATGTGAAAGTACTTATATTTTAAATAAAAAGATAACACCACATTATCTATAGATATATATAAATATATACATATATATATATATATATATATATATATATATATATATATATATATATAATATTATCACATTATATTGTTTTATATGATTTAACATATATTATTAAAACAATTGTTTAATATTTATTCTATTTTTTTATTCCTAGTGTTACTTTTTTATGGAAATCTCTTACTTTTATGTATTTTTCTCATTCTACTCAAATGAGTATTATACAATATATGCATATTTTTTTATCATTTGTTTCAAACTTTCATTTTAATTTCTGATTTCATATTATGATGTACGTATCATTATTTTCTTGTCATTATTGTATAATTGAAATATTCTTTCATTCTTCATCAACTAATATTTATTCGATCTCATTCCATTATTCTTTTTATACCTTACAAATTTTTTCATATATATATATATGGATGTATAAATATTTACATTACTTGACTTCTTTCTATCTATCTCAATAGTTTTTATTTATATCCCGTTTAGAACGTATAGCCTAGATAGGTTTTTCCTTCAATCCAGAAAATTTCACATAAATATACTTTTTTATCACAAGTATTTGAATTATCATCAATTGCGAAATACGATGCTTTCTTTCAATTAATTTCAATCTTAATTCAAAACAAAAACTTTTTTTCTCTTTTGAAATACAATACATATTTCAAATACGATAGCGATAAGAAACTTTTGTGGATTACGTTTAAAAATATAAAAAATCCTTATTTCTAAATTATAGTTGAATATCTTGTCTCTTAAGAATCAGTGTGTCTGTCCATTACAATAATTATCAATAGTCACCATTTTCACGAACATAAGAGAAATCTAAGCATTTGCCGATTATATTCGTAGCAAATGTGCTTTTTTTCGTTGTGTTATACCAAACTTGTTCTTTTACCGGAACCTGTAGGAATTTGCTCAAAAAGTTTTCTTTCATTAGTTTTAATGGAACGTATATCTCTAATTAAGAAAATTAGAAAATAGATAAAATCCATAAAGATATTTCCAAATTTTAAACTTGTTCTTTTACCGGAACCTGTAGGAATTTGCTCAAAAAGTTTTCTTTCATTAGTTTTAATGGAACGTATATCTCTAATTAAGAAAATTAGAAAATAGATAAAATCCATAAAGATATTTCCAAATTTTCTCAAACAAATTACAAAATCCATTTATAATCACTTTTTAATTATTAAATTTGTTATATACCTCTAGTAATATATTATTCTACTGCTATTTTCTACATATTTAAAGCTTCATATTATTTAAACTCTTCCAAATATTGAGAAACCTCTTTTTTCTCTCTTAAACTATTCACCTATACATCTTAACTTTTTTAACAAGATCGGCTTATTGGTCTCAACCTTTTAAATTATTTATTTGAATTATTTATAGCTATTTCTTTTAGCAATATATGAAGCTCGAGGATGGCTTAAACGAAATAACTTTCTAAAATTTATCTCAGAACATCGGTTTAATCGCAATAGTTCTATAACTCCAAAATCGTCTATTTTCTGTTCAATATTTTCATACTATTTCAGTACAAATAGATAACATATTTAAGATATAAATAATCTGTATCTTATCTTAAGTAAAATAATTCAAAATGGTTCGAGATTAAGAAATTTTTAGCCTTGTTTTTCGATTTGAATAATGAAGAATAGGTCATCGGTGCACATCTTAAACCATCTTAATTTTGTAAAGAAAATACAATCTTCATCTATTTTGGTAATCATTTAGTATATTGAATTCAATTGGTTCTAATTTTGGAGTCATATTTAATAAAAAAAAATCCGCTAGTTAGACCACATTATAATAACAAGAAACCAAATTTCGACTGATTGATCAACTAAAAACATTCTTTCAAGACCAGCCTTAAAATCTTTTTGTCAACTACTTATATTAGAGTATCCTATACCTTTATTATCTACGAATTACCTCACATATTCAGAAAACTCCAGTCCAGCTACGTGATCTTTTTTATTAATTTCTTCTCATACTTTGGTTAATCGAAAACTGTCAAATCTTAAAAGAGGTTAATCTGTTTTTACTTGGTGAAAAAAATACAAATATTCTCTAATCTTTAAATATATAATAAGTATAGCTCAAACTATCAGTCTATTTTATCTATAATAGCTTTTTGTTTTAGCATAAAATGTAATTTCAACAGTGAGTTCAAAATTAGTCGATTAAACTCGCCAAAGATTTATCGAAAATAAGTTACTTTACAACAAAATTATATAATTTTATATGCATCATTATATCAATTATTTAGTTTATAATAAAGATATAGAAACTTTCAAGTATTACCTTTCGGGAAATTAAAGCTAATATGATTGACTGGCATTGGTATAGCAGCTCGATATATCGATCTTGAACGAATTATTTTATTTAAATTTTGAAGATGATAAACAAATTTTGAATTAATAGATTTTTCTGCTAAAATTATGTATATCTTTGTTAAACTCTAATACCTTTATAATTACCTAGAAGGCAAGGCTTCAAATCAAATTAGCGTAAATCCACTACTGGATAATAATTTCTAAATCGTATAGATACGATCATTGGTCAGAAAATACGAGAATATTTTGCCTCCGTTACTATATTAAATTAAAGAAATAGTTCAGTATATAAATACAGTACGAAATACAACAAGAGAATCATTAAGAATCTTCAGTTATTTTGACCGTTATATCACTTATTGACTCGGTTGGAAAAAGCTGTCGATTTCTAATACATCATTTAGAAAATTTATGTGAATACTCTAGTATTCTAAAATAGTTTTAAAAAAAATATTTTACATTATAAGATTCATATAAGAAAATATTTATTTGAATTTTTATTTATACTATTGTGTATTGTATTATATTGTATTATATTTGTTCGAGAATCTTGGAAAATGGTACCTCAACTTTCAATTGAAAAGTTCAACTAACATTTGTTAAAAGATTCATTCATACAGTGTAGTTGCTAATCACAGTATACCATCATCCAATCAATCCAGTACATCATCATTTACACAATACGCTGATTAATACATACACAAGATATTTTCACAAAGAAACACTCACACATTCACATAGATACATTCACATAAATAAGTTCATTTAATTTAATTTATTAGTTTAGTTCAATAGTTAACAAGTGCGTTGTAGATACAAGTTATTATTTTTCTATTATTGTATATTTTTTTATTGTAGTTTTTGCGCTAGTTATATAAGTTAATTATTGCTTAATTATTTTATATTATTATAATTGCGATAGTGTTTAAGTTTATATTATAAGTATAAAATATAAGTATATATTTTGTTTTTTCATTCTTTTTTGTGTGTTGTGCTTATTTTTTCATTGATACTATTAACACCTACTGCCCTTTTCATCCTTCAACAACTATTAAAATTAGTGAACTATCGAAACAATATTGTATTATATTATATTTATTATTCATTTATTTAAAAAAATGTTATACCTCCCTTCTAGTATAACTGGGATACTACAAAATCTTAGTATATACTACTACATCAATAATACATCTGTTTTTTTTCTAAGTAGTGTACTTTCAATGTAATACTAGATATTAATTAAGTTTTTATAATCGATATTCTACAGGCCCTGTCTTCACTCTCCTTGAGTATATAAAAAGAATGATTCAACTATTTAACTAACATGATAATTGCTGTACATGAAGTACAGGTTAGTGGAGAAATTTGTGTGCAAATTTCTATTCAATGAGCAAGTTTCTACTTCTTTTTCATCTTCAAAATGTTTTTAAATGGTCAATTCTACTAGTAACTGTGTTATTAGTTCCAAAGTTTTCATTTGAAATTACTGTCACCAGATAGACACTTAGTGAACCTGCAATATGAGATATTCATCTGAAGTTATAAAAGTAATTTATCTACTTGTTTATATAAGCATCACATCGACTGAATTTAAAATTGTGTTTTGGTTGGTCTAAAAACTCAATAAGAATCTGGTTTCAACATGATTTCGAGTATAATTTGTTAGGCTTAATATTCAACTAGAGGGTTTAATAATGATTTAATTCTGTCGGACATTTCATTCAATTTAAAAAAATCAACTGTTTAAACCTTATATCATTCTTAAGTTATATGAAATATGGAATACAACAAGTTGTATTTGATGCTCGTATTATATAATAAATAGATTGAATCTGAGTTATCACTCTACCTACAGGAAGATTTAGTCGTTTTGATCTACGACTTTATGGTGAATGAAGATTCGTTATGTGATTTATTTAGAAGAATTTTAAGATGTTCCTTAATATTTATATCAATAACCTTGAAAACTTAAAGAATTTCTACCATATGGATACGATGAATTATTTTTTATTTTATGATATAGTTACTATTTATGTAATCTACCTGCTACTTGAGAATAAATCAACGCATTAAAGAAACATTTTCAAACTACCCATATATATTCACTTGCAGTATTATCAAAGTTTCTTTCAAATTAAATTTTACTCATAAAACTTGCGTTATGGCAAATGATTCCTTTTTACACCACAGTTTATCCCTCTGTTCCTTTACTAACTATAGATATATTATTCAATTTATTCTGGATCAACGAAAGCAGTATATTCAGAATTTTCAATTTGAAGATGCTTCGTAAATTAAGTAATCTTAAAATCAGTAATAAAATGATGAGGGCTAATTTTAAAATAATAAGTAACCTAGATATAATCTGGCTTTTCATAACCGGATTATTTTAATTAAATTTTATTGCGGTTTATTGATTTGTTTCGAATTTTTTAAAGAATATATTTTTTAAATGGATTAGGTTTTATATAGTGTACCAATAGAAAAAATTTGGTATGGTCTTGTAGACTTAAAGCTTCAGAAACATTCAAAAAGCGCGTCCTTTTAAAAAATTAAATTAACGGAAAATAATTAATATATTTTGAGACATACTGATAGACCAAGAATCTTTGTAATGAATATCTAAAGTCTAATTTTTTAGATAATGAAATGTTTGCTTTCAAAAGGTAATACTAGGTGAACGTTATACCAATTGAAATTATAATAATGTGGCGTACATGGTAAAACTGATATTTATGACTGCGGTCATTAACTAGCGCGCATCAAGGTATGCAACAAAGGGCACCGCAGAGTCAAAATATCAGGACCAGACGCCTGGTGCCTAGTAAGACGCCAGCGGACGTCCGACATAATATTGTGTCCTTAAAATCAATAATAAACAATTAAAGAATGCGCCAGATAGGCGCCGTGGATTAAAGACATAAGATTAGGCGCCTGGAGCATAGTAAAACATCAACGGACGTCCTACGTTAAGCCTTTTCAATGTAAGGCTTAACAAAGGTGAAATAAATATAAAACAATAATATTAAAGGAATGCGCCTCTTGCCTTTGTAACCGATATATATAAATAATGTCGATGGCGCGTACAGAGACAGACTGGTGCAACTGTTCGAATTGCTCGCGTCCGCTGAGATATATTATAACTCTATATAATATATATGATTGTAACTAACTTAATAAATAATTATTAAAAAATAATAAACGTGTTAATTATTTATATACGAAATAACTACACTAATACCTAGATAATTCATTTCATGCATACTGAGAAAAAAATTCATTGGTTCCAAAGAGATCAATTCCAGCATCCTTTTTTGAAGTGTATTTAAAAATAAACGGAAAATAATTCATGAAAAGCATCAAGGCATTCAAGCATGCAACACGGAATACGGATTTAATGAACAATCTTTTTGAAATGTCAATATTTTATTGCAGGTAAATTTTCAATATACTTATCCAATCTTTCAATACACTGTATGAGTTTTGGTACATATATGTATGCAGAATTACTCAGCGATAATATTATACTTTTTTCAATAATTTTAATGCATGCATTAAAATTTACTAATATTTCTTTTCTAGTGATATATCTTGTTATTGAAGAAATTTATAGTTTTATATTGGTTTTCAACATATTTCTTATCCTCCAACTTTAATTAACACTATACCTTTTTTATATACCAATACTCATATTTAAAACAATAAACGTTCAAGAAAAAAAATTGTCAAGTAAGTTTTAAAATACTGGTTTGGTTTTTTATACAATAATATATTTGTATTATTAATTGATTATTTATATTAATGTTTGCCTTTTCTAGAACATATTTTATTTCATTTTTATATTTCAAAAAGATTTTTTTTATTTTATCTTTGTTTTTGACAGATATCGATTATTCTAGTCTTATTTATTAATTTCATAAAATTATGTAACATTATTAAATTAATTTTTTAAAACCTTTTGACGTATCTTAAAGTCTTAATATTTTCCTGCAATTAATTTTTTTTTATTTATAAAATAAAAATTTTGAATGTAGCTGTATAAGAGAAAATCAATAACGTATTATAAATATATAATAACCGTATTAATAATGTAAGCATAATAATTACATTATGTTATGTTTTTATAGGGAATGAAGCATTTCAGAAATTAGATGAAATACATGTTATATTTTTTTGAATAATTAGCTTTTACGATAAATTTTGACAATAAAACTATAAGTTGTAAGTACTAACTTGTAAAAAGTGTTGAGTTCATCGTCAATAAGTCGAAGTTTCTCCGCATGGGTCATCTCATGTGGCTCTTTGGTCGTCATTTTTCTCAGAGGTTTCACATTCTTATTGCTTGACATTTTAGTTTCTGAAAATATAAAAAAATTGTTAGCCTTTTTTATTGTAAAGTAAATAATTTATAAATTTCATGCCGTCTAAAAAGGTTTTTAATATATACCTATTCTGATTTGTTCGTTAACTTATGCGGCATATGCTTATCGGGTATAACTTTCTGTTCTGTGCTTCATGCACATGCGCCGTAAGAACTTGTATTGATTTCTCTGTACAGTTTCTTTGAAAAAAGAGGAAACATGCATATATCTGCTTGAATTTATAAATTTATTAAATTTTTTTATTATTATCTTGTTATTTTTAAAAACATTATCTAAATTAAAACTATTATTTTGAAGTAAAATAAATTATTAAATATTATATGAAATTAAATTTCTCGAATAAATAACAGAAGATAAAAAAAATTTATAATTAAAACTTTTTGATATTGATTTAAAATTTATATTTAGAAATGTTTTCTAACTTTGCTATTAATTTTTAGATGACTTTATTAAATATTTCATTACGCATCATGTTTATAACTTTATAAATAAGCAAAAAATTTTGTTTTTCAATTAATTTAATTTTTATTTAATTAAAAGTTTTAAATATTCAAGAAAAAAGACTATGTTTGCAGTATTTCGTGCTAAAATAATTATTTATTTATTTTTATAAAATGAATAAATTTGAAATGCTTATTATCTATCTAGATGCTTATTATTAAAATTAACGAATCAGTTATGAATATTCTCTATTCTACTTTTTAAATTTCTGGTTTATATCTGGAACATGTTTTTGTTCCTGCTATAATATTCTTGCGTTTATAAAATAATATCTTAATTTAATACCCTTTGTCTGTTCAGTAGAAAAAAGTATTCCTATTATATTTTTTTCTGTATATATCTAGAAATTATTTAAAAATTTATATTTATTTTTTATTTCTATAGTAATATTTATAATTGTAATAGATGTAAAATCTTCATATAAATTAAAACTAAATATTTATTTAACTTAAATAAAAGTATTTTTTAATCATTCTTCTCTACATTTACAGTATTTAATAGAATTATTATTTTTTTAGAAATTTATTTTCGTATATTATTATCCAACACTAATACTCAAAGAAGATTCTAAGAGAGGCCATAATAAGATTAAATAATCTTATTTGATAAAAAATTTAAATAAATAATAAAAAATTGTATTTAATATAAAGAATATTTTTAAATATACAAATTCATAATATTTAAAAGTTTAATATTGGGGAAGAAATGTTTTTCATGAACAAAAAATTTAAATATCAAATTAGTCGCTCTTGATTATACCTTATTATGAATACCTCTTAATATATACAATGCTTTTTAATGATAATTTTATAAATTTAATCTGAATAGATTTTATTTAAACAGTCATCTATTATTTAAACAGACTATAATTGTTATCATAGCGACGTTACGCACAGGCCAACTATCAGTCAGTGCATACCACATTTCAGTGCTTTCGGAGGAGCGAGAGTACTTGCCACAATACACGCCAAATCATAGCATATACTCTTACAATATTATGTTATTCTGTAGTAAAGAATTTTGATTTTATGTATTACTCTATTATTAGATTATCTATTCTAGTAAGAACTATATTGTAAAATGTATATCTGTATGTATAAAGCTATGAATAACATCGTTGAAGACTAATACATGATTATTTCGATGATCAGCTCGAAGCCATTCCCTTCGAGCCTTTGAAAGATATATTATATAAGTTATATATTTTTAAAAGGACGTGAAATATTGTAGCTACCTGAGGCGTTTGAAATATCAGTTTAGAAAATAATTAATTTAACGAGAAGAATTTTGATCATTTTTGCTATGCCCAATAGAATCTTAGTCAATCAAAGTCTTCTTATTTTTTCTGTGTAAATATCGTAATATTTTCATAAGAATAGATTATTTTTAGACTAGCTAGGTAATAAAGAAGATTGAGCGTTGTCCTAATTAGTGACACATTTCTGGTTTAAAATTATCAAAGAAAAGTGTGTTTCAGATGGACTAAATCACCTTTCAGAGCTTAGTAGATTACCCTTCAGATTTCTTCTTCTTTTACCGAAATATAGATGACTCACTTGGAAAATCTAAGAAAATATTAAGGAAAGGCTTAGTAGGTAAATAAATATTTATAGGCTTTCGCGGTAGTATTAATTTTATCAACGAACAAATGAAATTCAAATTGGAATTAGTCAAGTGATTTCCGGAGATGGTTAAGTGAACATCGCGATGACACGGACTTCGAGAAATATAGGAAGATGATTCAAGAAGACAGTTGAGTGAACGTAAAAATCAAAATGGGCACAATTAAGTTTAATATGTAAATGCCTAGAATATCTAAGTTCGTTAGAGCAGGAGTCTAATAAATGGTTAGAGAAGGAAGAAATTTAAAAAATAAGTGAGAGGGACATACGACAAGATGGAGGAGAACTATTTTTTTCTTTCAGGTGATGAGCTGTCCGAGATAGTGTATTTGCTATAAAGCAGAAAATTAGGAAAATATGTGAATATGTGAAGATGATTATTTTAAAATAGGAGATCAATTCATTTTGACTCGAATAGGGTTGTATTAAAAACAACTGTAAGCTCAATGGTGATTTTACTGATACTCTACTCTGAGAATAGCGATGATCTCTTTCCCAAATTACATTGATAGAAATATACAGAAGATTAGAAAGATTGAGATGTATCCGAGGTTATCAATTAGCGACAACTTTCTCTCCGAAGCGATGGGAACCTATGCCGTCCAATAATGATATAAACACCGAATGATACAAGTGTAATAAAGTACGTTTATTTCAGTCGAATCGGTAAACCTCAATTTATTTTCTTACATTTTACATTTCAAAATTCTTAAATTTAAAAAAATATATATGTAATATAATTTTAGATATTCTTATTCTATACGAAAAATATTATTATAAAAATAAATTATTTATTTTATATTGTCAAAGAAAGTAATTTCGTTATAATGTCGTATTATAAATAAAATTATATATTTGGATTATTAATATATTAATATTAATAATCAAATTAATATAATAATACACGGTAAGTATGCACAAGTTTTTTTATTTTTATGAAAATTTTACAAAATTTATTTTGTATGTTTGCCTTTTTGTCCAAAAGTTATGGTTGTGGAAGTGTTGTTATTGGCTGTATTAGACGGTGTAACCATCTAATTAAGTTGTGGACCGAGGATTTCCTCTGCTTTGTGTGTCGATTTTTCCTTATTTTTATATATATATTTTTTTATTACTTTTGAATTTAAGATTACTTAAACTAAAACTATTGTGTAGACCGAGCGCAAAAAGAGGCGAGTGTGTCTTTTTGTCACTCTTCTATAGAGAAATCTCAATAGTTTTCTTAAACCAATGTTTAAGAAGCAACAATCTTGTTTAGTAAACCGAATGCAAGAGTACACATTCGCGATACACCAGAACTCTAAATACTGCAATAAAACAATGTTCTACATGTTAGTTGCTATTACAATAAATATACAAAATACACAATTCTAATACACTTGGCCTTTAAATATTACAATAAGTTTTTTTTTAATTTGCTTGACCTATAATTACAAGACGTTATAACGTACATACGGAAATTATTGTAACTTATTTTTTTTTATGTTGGTCGAATAATAAATAAAAACTAAAATTGCTGATATGAAACTGAGTTTTACAATTCTACAATTTTTATTGCAATAAAATGTAAAAATCATCAAGATTTTAAAAATCTAATATTAAATATTGTTATAAATTATATTTAAGTGTTAAATTATAACATATTTTATGATAACGTATTTATAATATATTAAATATATTACAGCATAATATGATATTATATTAACAAAATATGTTTATGTGTGTGTACGCATACATATAGACATAAGCAAAAAGTGAAAAGGTTCAAATTTTATAAGATAGTTTTAAGTAGCAATATTTTCATAGGTAAATTAACATGTTGTTGTTGTGAGTTGCTGTTATCATTTATATTTATTCATACTTTAAATCATTAGTTGTATATTTCCTTAATTCTCTCTCTGCCCATTTTTTATTGATTTTTATTGATTTTCCTATTCTTATCCTTATTAAAAATTGATTTTTTTATATTTATTTTTATGTTTTTTATATATCTTGTAATATTTAAATCTTCATTTACGCTTCTCGTTCTTTTTTACATGTCTACTCATTGTTAATTCTTAGATTTCACAATTTATTAACTATGTCGAACTTTTTTTAAACAAGTTCTCAATTTTATTGTTTCATGAAAGTTATAAATTATAAATACATATAAAATTATTGTAGAAATACATAAGTTTATGCTTCTTTTAATTTTTAGATATTTATGTATTTTTATAACATCAATAAAGTCAAATATTAATTTAATATTTGTTAAATTGAGTATAGTAAAAATAATAAATTTTTTGTTATCGAACGTTGTTCCAGATTATTAAATAAATGTATACATTAATAATGAGTCCGTAGACAATAATTTATAAAAGTAATCTTAATGAAATTAAATATTGAACTTTTAAAAAAATATAGAAATGTTTTTTAAACTTTTACTTCTACAAGGATCTACATATCATAAAGATACTCATTTAAAATATGTAATAATCATGCCTTTATAAATATACAAGTATATTCTACAAATATTTTCGAATTGTAGTTGGCGAGTCGAGACGTACAAGCTTTCAATTAGGTCGTTCGATTACTTCAAAGCAATTAATCTATCTTCATTTTTTCATGCTCAACGGAAAAATAGCTAGTAAGTAAAATACATTAATATGTAACGCAACCAAAAGAAAAATAAGTATCTTCATGTTAGCATTAGTTTTGCAATTTCATTTTAAAAACAAACTTTCACAATATGTCTGATTCGTTTGTTCTCTTTTATAATTGTTCTATTTTTACGATTATAAACAAAATATTAACAAACATCATTCATTCATAATAAAAAAAATAGAATTTTTTTTTCAATACATAAACTTTTTAAAATAATACAACTTATATTGTAGTAAAGATAGATATATTATACAAAATATTAGTGAAAATATAAATAAATTTATTTTTTTTTTATTATTAAAATATTTACTTTGGTACAGAGAATGATTAAAATTATATTATGTAAGCCCATACACATACATAGTGTGCGCATGTGTATAATAGAAATTTTAAGGAATAATATTCTTAAAGCAGACTGAAACGGTTCGAAAATTTTTTATTGATTTAAAAATTAGCTTTTATAAAAAATTTATTAAAAATTAAAAAATTAAAAATAATAAGCTGATGTAATAATTTAGTTTAAGTGATTAAATAAATTTGATTAAATAAATATGTTATAATGGAGCAATTTTATTTATTAATTTCATACAAATATGGAAATCTATAAATTTATAATATAAAAATATAATTTATAAAAGTTGGGAATGAATAAAACGGTGTTTGTAATTAAATAAAAACTTTTGTTATTTACATACTGATTTTCTATATACTTATATGTTCTCATAAATATTTTGTACTTTTTCTTGATTAAGTTTTCAGTAATATATATATGTGTGTGTGTGTGTGTGTTTAGTTAGTTTTTTAGTTTATCGAACAATATATTACATTGTCATAATACATTATAAGATTCATTTATACATTTTTTTCATATAAACACTAACATATCCTAATCTCATCTTACAATCTAAGCATGTACAGTATTTGTACCTTTTCGTGTAATTTTATCACTTTTGCTTATATTTAGCATTTTGGTAACAATTTACCTATAATTCAATAAAGTTTTACTATGCATATAATATTTACACTTAACCTGTTTCACAATGATTTTATACTTAATGTTAAACTAAAATTTGACTCGCACATAGTTTCCAGTTCTTATTCATCATTCTTATTCATCTATCTCGTTTTTTCTTTCTATCTTCCAATGTATTTTGCACATTAAACAATCTTTCCTACCCATATACGCATGAGTGTGTAACACATGTAAATATAGTTTTACTCTCATTAATACGTATAAACCTCAATTTCGTGAAGAGAATTATTTTTTAAAATAAATTTATATCGGTTGCCACACATATTACAAGTAATAAGTAGAGATGAACGCTATTCTAGCGCGGCAGATGAGCACTTAATTCTCGAGATACCAAACTTGTGTTTTTAACTATACATGTGTGATGTTAATATTGTAGCCGGTCAAAGTTCTTTCGAAATTTGTTGTTTTGCATACTCATCATTTTAAATACAATTAAAAGAAAATTTTTTTAACATGTTTGGTAAGAATTAAAATTTTTTTAATTTAATTAAATAAAAGTATGCAAAATAGATTTTTTCAATATACATCTCATTAAAATTATAACTATATTTCAATATTTAATAATTATTATATTAATGTAAATATAGTATATAATATATAGTATATATAATATCTATTAAATATATATATACATATAATTATATTTTTATTTTATTTGAGTTTTTAATTAAAAAATTTAAAACCAATTTATTAAAAAATATGTTTTATATTTAATTAATTCACAAATTACTTAATTGATTATATAAATGAATAAATGTAAGACTAATAAGAAATTTGTGAAATATAATTCAAATAACTAATTAAAATTATTATATAATAAATTAAATGCTAATGTTGATTTAAAGCATCAATTCTATTGATAATTTTCTGATATTAAATAATTTTACTAATTTTACCTATTATAGATTCCTAAAAAGAAGGTTAACCTTTTATTTTTACTGTATTCTACAAGAAATGTGAAAAATTTTATTTTTGTTTTTACTAAAAGTTTTTTCTAATAATATAATTTTTTTAGGGTTTTCCGATCACTTATAACAATGTAGTCGTAGGACATATAGCTTTCTCTACATCTTTATCAGAAACTCACAGATTGTTACAGAAAACATGCAGGTATTCTTTAATTTTTGTATTGTGTATTATAAATTTAAAGAAATAAATGCCAATAGTTTTTCATTTTTTTAATACATTATAAAAAAATTAAAAATTAAAATATATATTATAGCATATACCTACTTAAATATCTGTTGTTATTAAAATTAATTTTTATTTAAATATTTAAGAGACTTTGCTGAAGGAGAATTAAAGCCAATAGCATCTAAAATTGACAGAGAACATCTGTTTCCCAAAGAACAAATTAAAAAAATGGCTGAATTGGGTTTA
Source organism: Platyscapa corneri (assembly GCA_018907185.1). Lineage (NCBI taxonomy): Eukaryota > Metazoa > Arthropoda > Insecta > Hymenoptera > Agaonidae > Platyscapa > Platyscapa corneri. Next base: position 247,975 of record JACCHW010000057.1, on the reverse strand, counting down.
CTCGCAATTACAATTCCTGAATCTTTAGGTGGAACTGGACTTGATTACCTAGCATATGCTATTGCAATGGAAGAGATTTCTAGAGGTTGCGCTAGCTGTGGAGTTATTATGAGTGTAAACAATTCACTTTATTTAGGACCTTTAGTACAATTTGGAAATGATAAGCAAAAAGAAAAGTACATACAACCATTTACTAAAGGAGATATCGGTTGCTTTGCACTGAGTGAGCCTGGTAATGGTTCCGATGCTGGTGCAGCATCAACAATGGCTAAAGCAAATGGAAACAAATATATTCTTAATGGTACAAAGTGTTGGATAACTAATGCCTTTGAAGCAAAAAGTATTGTAGTTTTTGCTACTACTGATAAATTAAAAAAACATAGAGGAATCAGTGCATTTATTGTTGATAAACCAGTAGAAGGATTATCTTTAGGTAAAAAAGAAGATAAGCTAGGTATTAGAGGAAGTAGTACATGTTCTCTTATATTTGAAGATTGTTCTGTACCAACAGAAAATATTTTAGGAGAACTTGGAATGGGCTTTAAAATTGCTATGATGACTCTAGGTATATAACAATAGTCATTTAATAGTATCAATATTCTTTAATGTATTAATAGGAAGAACAATGTGTACATTATATATATAACGTTGAATTATTGAGTCAATCTGAGAAATAACTTTACTTATTTCATTGAGTATTAGTGACAATTCATTAAGTATTGATTTCATTAAACACTATTTTGTAGAAAATTTTTATATTCAATTTCGAATTAACATTTATTATAATTTAAACATTATAAAGTATTTCCAAATTAGATTAAATTTTTATGATTTAAGAAAATATAGATATTAATATTTAATTAATTGATATAAAGTTATTATATATATATATATATATATATTTTTAATATGGTATATGATTTTAATTCATTTTATGGAAATTTTAGATGCTGGTAGAATTGGAATAGCATCACAAGCTTTGGGTATTGCTCAAGCTTCTTTAGACTGTGCAATGGAATATGCCAGCAAAAGAACAGCTTTTGGTAATGCTATTATAGAATTACAAGCTATTCAAATTAAATTGGCAGACATGGCCTTGAAACTTGAAACTTCCAGGTTATTGACATGGAAAGCTGCATATTTGAAAGATCAAAAAAAACCATATACAAAGGTAAGAAATTTTTTTTCAGGTAGTTATACTTTGTTTATTAATTTAATTATTAGTTCAATTCAAATTCATCATATTATAAATATTTTATTTTCAATTAAAAATTTTTTTAAGATTTATTTACCATAAAAAATTATTTTCCGTATCTTAAATTTTACAATATTAACAATTAAAGTAAGTATACAAATTGTTACAAACAAATTCAACTTGATATATATGTAATTTTTAGGAAGCTGCAATGGCAAAATTATCAGCATCAGAAGCTGCAACTTTTTGTGCTCATCAATGTATTCAAATCTTAGGAGGAATGGGATATGTAACTGATATGCCTGCTGAACGTCATTATAGGGATGCTCGTATAACTGAAATTTATGAAGGTACATCAGAGATTCAAAGACTTGTAATCACTAGTAATCTTGTAAAAGAGTACAGCATTTAAATAATTTTTATTAAATGAAATTATTGATGTGATTCAATTTTTTTAATAGTCTGATATGATATTGTTGCAATAATTTAGGCAATAAATTTTAAACTGATGAAACACTGCATATTTAACTGTGTAATATTATAAATATAATACGTATATATTTTTTGTATGTTAATTTAATGTGTTTTATACATACAAACCAGATTTTTATACTATATATTTTTTATATTAAGGCATTAATAAATTTTATAAAGTATTATCTCATGATTTTATTTTCTTTTTGTAACTGATAACTAACATATGTATACTTTTTCATATATACACATATTTTTTCGAACAGGTGTGTATTATATATAAACACATATTTTTACTTAAAATTCTATAAACAGTATATGTGTGCAATATTTGATCTTCACTAACAGCCCTTTGGCAGCACTACAGAGATTTTAATCCTTTGTAAATAAAATGAAAAACAATTATTAAATAAATTGAATAGCATTCTGCATTTGCATGCAGGTATTTAGTTTTTTTTTTTCATACATACAATGAAATTCAATTGAAGCACATATGTTACGTGTCACATCAAAGATTCATTCTTATTTTAACATTTTATAATCTTAACATTTAATAATATAGAGGCTATATATTAAAAAAATAGCTATAAGTTTTTTTACAAGTTTTTCTTGCCACAAACTATTATACAGATTTATTTGTGCAAATGACAATTCATCAATGAATTCAATAAAAACTCTAATTTACTTGTTACTACATCTTAAGAAAAATTATATAAATCATGTTTTAACCCCCATAAAAATATCGTTATAGCAATATATACAAAAAATTTAATTTAAAAGTAATAAATACAGTAATTATAAGACAATATTACAATTTTTAACCTTTTTATATATAGATATTTATTTTATAAATAGATACAATCTGTTGATTGTTTTAACTAAATTTTGAATAAATATTTTTAAAATAATTGCATATTATTTTTATTTATAATTATATACAATTTTCAATTAACCTTTCTTGGTAATTAGTATAAAACAAAATTTAATTAAAAAAGGAATTATTTCCATAAAAAAAATAAAATCTTATGAAATATAAAAATGTGTTTATATCTTAGAAAAAAGATATTTGGTTTTTTAAAATCAAATTTCATTGTATGCTTATTTTATGTACAATTAATACATCCTTAATAAACACCCCAATTTTGATGAAATTCAGTTCACTTATACTTTTGTTTCTACATACACCTAATATAACAATTATTTTATATTTAGTTACTTTATTATATTTTTACTCAAATATTCAGACTTAACATTCATTTTTACCGTCGATACACTCAATTTAAAAAAAGGATGTCATCTGCTGAATATAACAACTGATAAGATCCACAGATTAGAGAAACATTAAAAATGAATCACACACTCACACACACGTATATATATATATATATATATATATATATATATATAAATTTATTTTGATTGATTCAAAAACCCATTTATAACATGAGTAAATGTCATAAATTCGAAGTACAGGATCATTTCAATATTTAAAAAAATTATAAATAATTTTTTATATGTGGTGCAAAATTTTTAATAAATTATGTGCTTTCATAAATTTATATTTTCATTTTTTCTTTCCTTAATTTTTTTTCACATTATTTTTAGTATATAACTATGTTGCGTATCACATGCTAGTACTATCAAAATTCACATAGCAGATTTGTAATTATTAGACCACAATAAGGGTTTTTAGTATAATCATTCATTTATAATCACTTATGTTTTCTAGCAAGCAAGTTTTATCTGCTTCTTAGCAAATGTTAACAGCTAATATCTTTGACTACTTTATTTTATGAATTAATTATTCATTATGATTAAATTGTCTAACATTTTTACTTTTCATCCTTCCCTTTTATTCCAGTTTTTATACTGTATTTAGATGCCTCAAGAACATATAGTTCATTTCAAAAGTCTGTTTCAGAATCTTATTCATCTGTTTTATCAATAATAATACCATAACATTATTCTTTGACTGGATATACATTTATCTAAAATGTTTGTAAATGTAAATAAATTAAACTGTATGTAAGTAGAATAGACACTGAATCTAGAAAGATAAACTCTGGAAACTGCTCAGATCTGGCTGAATCATATATGACTTTGAACAAATGCATATGTGTACAGGTGTAAGTCTGATACTTATATTATTTTGAAAGGTAATTCACATAACCTTATTATACTGTACTGATCAAAGCTTCAATCATCACCACGCATTCCTCGAACTTCACCCTTGTGTCTTTGCTAAAATAAGCAATAAGACATTAATACTGTTGTATAAATATATAATAAAAAATAGTGAAATTAAATATAAATTCTCATTTATTTTGATCACACAATTATTACTTTAATGTTATTATAATATAAAATTGTCTTTTTAAGTTTTTGCTTAAAGAATTTTTAATAAAAAATATTTGAGCTTGTATTTAAATAATTAAAAATTTGTAAACAAATAAATTTTTAAAAATATTTTTATTTTCTTCTAAGGTTAATTAATTAATTAACCAATTGAAAAACTGTAAATGTTCATTAATTCTAAGTTGTAAAAAGTAAAAATTACTAAAAAAGAAAACTTAATATTCTATTAAATTGCCAGCTTCAAGATTTTGATTTTATAATAAATATACATATTTTTCAAAACATGCATTTCTAATTAAACGTTTTTAATAAATTTGATCCGATCTTACCCTATCTAATTCTTCTTTTGTTGTATCTTCAATAGCTCGAATATCTTCCATAGTAAGACCATACCAACGATCTATCCAGCAAAAAACTTGTCTATGGAAATTAGTAAAAAGACGCCTCTCTGCTTTCAAAATGTAGTTTTCTACACGTGCTTGCAGACCAAACCATTTGAATTCACAGGTAACAAGTTTGTAGCAAGTCATCACTGGGTTAACCTGATGTTTCCAGTCTTTGCCAACAAGAGGTCCACGACCTGTTTTTTCAGATTTAAATTTACTTGGATCTTCATCATCTTTGTAATCTGCACCAGCTATTGGATCACTAGCTATATCTATATGCACAACTTCTCTTATTTTAAGTTTATCTGGAGGTAATTCATGAACCTGAAAATGTTATCCATTTTAATACATTTTGTTTTAAATTTTCTAAAATTGATAAATTTTTAAAGTTTAAATAAAAAAATTTTTTTACTTATTATTAGATAAGACATTTTAATAATTATTTTGAAATTTATAAAATAATAAATTATATCATAAATCTTTAAACATTTTTCATTTCTTACATTTTCTTGATTTCCAATGTCTCCAATATGATAGGATTCTATGATGATAATAAAATTTTCTTTCATATAACCAGGATTCTGTAAATGGATTTATTTATAAGTAAACTTGTTTTATAATCTTATAAATTTATAATAAATGTAAATAAGTACACTTATAACAGTTTTGCAATATGGATAGGCATTCCATGCTTCTTCATGAATCTCCAATGAGTTCTTAGGTAACAACATACGAATATAAGCAGGTACTTTGCTTGCTAAATGATAAATTTTATATGTATATTGGCCAGAAGAATATCTGCCACCTAATAGTGGATAATTCATAAAAGGCTCATTCTTCAAAACTTCTATACCCTCACCTCCACCAGTATTATTTTTACTAGCTTCCGCTACAGAATATAATTGAGCTACTTGATACTGCAAATTCATATAAATAAATGTTTTATATAATTATAAAAACTTATTCATAAAAATATTTGTAAAAAAATACTTGTAAAAAATATAGAATTTAATCAATACATAACATAACATTGTAATGTTCAATATTGATTACAAATTCATTAATAATGTGTATTTTAAATTAATAATTATTATAAAGGAATAAGTAATGGTTTGATCAATTATAAAGTTAAATTTAAATATTAAAAACTCATCAATGTTAAAATCCTATTTTGGTCAATCTAGAATTGTCAAAACTTTTTCTTTATACATACCTCTTCAACAGTGACAGGAAGGGTGACCCGACTACAACAAGGAAATACGACAATCGTTAAGAAAATGAATACAATAGTATTAATACAATAAATAGTCTCGTTGCCAACGTATCGAAGGTTACGTCAATGTATGAACACATGGCCTTCAGACGCGCGTTTACTCCAAAATTTGTAAAATACACTTTTATTTATTATGTACTTATATTTGCGTTAAAAATAATTCAATTTCAATTCATTTTAATTAATACAATCATTTATAAAAATAAAAAAATTATAAAAGTTTTATTTCATTCTTTTTATTTTAAAAACTAGTTTTATACACGAGTATTTATTCAAGGTCATCCTTTTCTACCATATCCTAATATATGCTTGTCGCATTCTCTGTCATATAAAACGGTTTAATGTAAGGAACAAAATATATAGATAATTAACTGGAATAGCGTGCATGTATATTTATAGGTTAACCTTTGCATTTTGGGGTAACGATCGGTTTTCGCTTTGCGCGTAGAATAGCTTTTTTGCGGCGCCGTAGAAACCTTGGACGCGAAAAAGATCTCTCGAATAATAATTAAGAAAGAGCTTAATTCGCAAAGATATTGAGCAGTCATTACGTTATTATCTCTCAATACTCACAATTCTTTGATAAGCATCTTTCAGGGTATGGTGCACATGGGCCGGATAAAGAAAACGACGTCCAATGTCCTGATCTTCGGCTTGATTAACGTCGTCGTCGTCGGCGACGGCGCGATACAGTATGTGTATGTATATGTGTATACAAGTCTGTTCCAATAGAGCGTCCGTTAGACTGGCACTATTTCTTTCGGCGTTCAACCCTCATTCAAAATTCGTTATTTGTTACTCACCTTCTCTCGGAACCTTTTTCTTGCGTATTATCAGCCTTCTACTATCAGATACGATTAATAAGTGCTGGAACCAGCTCTATATTTTCTTTCTCGTTTACTTTTTTCTTCTGTTTTGCTCTCTTTTCAGTCGATTTTTTGTTTTTTTAAATCAATATACTTGGATAATCCCTACGTAGTATATTTACTATTTAAATTCATGTTTTTATATTGAACCAATTCGGTACTGAGCTTTAAAAGTTGGAATTAAGCGTTTATGTCTCGTCTTTAGACGTCTCTTTGCCAAGCGTGCGCGCCGCTCGCAGTAGTCATACACTCGACGTGGCCTTTACAATTTTCTCTGTCTTTCTTGGGTTTCAGTTTCGTATATTTATCTTTCCTTCTTTCTTTATACTGTTACTGAATGTCTGCTTACTCACGGGTGTCTCGTGTGCAGTTTTATTTCTTATATGTAACATATATAAGCATAGTCGTACAACAATTTTTTCTTTGCTACCTTCGTCTTAACTTTTCTTGTTTTAAACTTTTTCCAGAGATTATTATAACGAGCTGTATAAATCCCTTCACTATTAATTAATTAGAAATGTAAAAATGAAATTATTTGTATACATACAACTTAAAATTTACCGTGTAATTATATAAAAAAAAAAATGTATTTTAAAATATTTTTTATATTTATTTGTATAATAAACAAAACGTAGGTATTGAAAATTTTAGTTTTTGATTTTTTACTTTTTTTGGATTAATGTTGTTCTCTTCAAACTTTCTTTTTCAGTAAATGCTATACAAATTTTATAATTTTTTCTTTTTTCCTTAAAATTATTTATTTTTTAAATTTCACACTTTTTTTGTTTCGTTGTTATCCGTTTTTTAACCACTTGAGTTCTTATCCTTGGCATCTCTTTTTTTAGAATTTTGATATTTTTTATTCTCTTGTTACGTGTGGACTGCGTCAAGCGTCAGTGTTGCCAGAACAAAAGGTTATTTGACAAGTAAAGCGACATGTACAGAATCAGTGCTTACACAAAACATTTTCAAACATGTCATGCGCTTGCGCAGTGCATGAATTGAAAATGAAAAAAATATAATTATAGAAAAATTGTAGATAAAAGAAATTTGTCGCTAATGTGGTAAATAAATGTATTGATATGTCAAAGAAAAACTGATGTACACATTTTCATCGCAGTGTACTCGTATGACACTGTTAAAAAATATGAGTTTTCATTTAATGCATAGCACGATTAAACTTAAAGACTTTCGTGTACATATTAGGAAATATTTTACGATATTTAAAAAAATTTATGAATAATGTTTAAGATGGAAAATACACACTAGTAGTAGTAGTAGCAGTAATATTTATTTTTTTCTTTATAAATTTTTTAAATTTATATTCCTTTAATTCATAATTTTTAATATTATTTAATTAGTTATAAAAGTTCAATGTATCTTTTTAAAGTTCTATTATTACTCTTTCTTTTTTTGTTTCCTTTTATCTTTACTTTAATGTAACTTGTACGAATCTTTCATTTATCCTTTTATAATCTTCTTTCGATTTTTTGTATTGGATCCTGTAATATTGCATTCTTTTAATATATTTTATTGTTTTTTGTCGTTAATATATAATTCTTTATCCACCAACTAGTATTTAGTCTTTTTAGTTTTATTACCAATTTATTTTTTTCACTAGTATCTTCAGTTCAATTGTTATTTTCTGCCCTTCTTTATTTCCATATGTATATTTTTTATGAAACTTGCTAATATAATTTATTTAACTTCTTTGCACGTTTTGATTATTAGTTCTGTTGGATTTTATAAAATAAATAATTTTTATGACTACTATTGCAAGCTGCTACTAATAAGGAAGATGCTTCTATTACTTCCGTATTTTTTCTTTATTACCTAGTGCCCCTTTTTCTTATATATAGCGTACTTTATGCGCTTCTTTAGTTCAGCGATGTCTTTACTCTTTTTTTTTTGCTGTTTTTGTATTATTTTCATTTGATTTTATAATATCACTTTCAAGAGCTAGATACTGCTTACTCACATTCTCTTCAGCCTCGCAAACACGCTCATCTTCTCAAATTAGATGAATAAAGAGGTTGTTTTTCGTCCGCTCTTCTTTGGCGCGCTCTTCCACGCCATTCCGAAAACTGAAAATGGCAGTGCAATTAACAATTTTGCTATCATCGTACCTTCAGATTGCTACTCTTGTGCATCTGAAAGTTTGCTGCAGATACTTTCGAAATCCCTAACTGTAGCGCCATTGCTTGTCTATTATCAATTTTAATGTTATAAAATTCCTTCAAATAACTGTCCTTAGTATCTATGCTGGAGACTCCAATATGCTTTGAAGTGTCTCCCAGATTTCCTTTTTTGCAATTAATTAAAATTCTATGTATATCTTTTTTAACAGCTGTCAATAATATTAACATAGCTTGCGATTGTCTTCTTGCGAAATTTGCTTTTTCTTCAGCCTTATCACCAGCTATTGCCATTTCGCTTTTTCCATTAATTCTTCTAGCCCTTTAGCATGAAATAAAATTTTTATTTAAAACTTCCATAAATCATAGATTTTTCCATTTAGCTTGGTTAAACGGAAAACTTCTTTATCTATAATTTTTGCTTTTATTAATAATAATGAAATTAGGTTATATTTGTTTTATTACTGTTCATTCTTCAATCTACACTTTCAATTTTGAAATTTTGCACTATTCCAGTGTGGCTGCACTAAGTTAGGCTATTAACAAATAAAAAAACACCTAACAAAAATCACTCACGCAGTGAAAGCGTGCTGGGCCCACAACCTGTTGAAATTTATTAAATAAATAACAAAGAGTATTTTGTTTAATGTATTTATTCGTTAAATGAAAATGTTTCCAGATAATTTCAGATCAGATAATTTTCTAATTATCTCATTGCCTTTTTTAAATTTAATCTTGGTTTTGTTTTATATTTCCTTTGTAAGATGGATAAAATATTTTTTGACACTGGATGTAATTCCAAATGTTCTTTTTTATCTATTTTGATAAATGCATCCTTTGTATCTTGAAACCATGAAAGCATTTTTTCGTTTTAATTATTTAGCTTTCATTTATTACAGTCTTCATATGTTTGTGTTTTTATATTTTATATTTATATATACTTGTAAGCTGATTTTTTTCTATATATATTTTACATACCAAATTTATCAGTGTTATCTTTTTGTAATTAGTCGTTTCCTTCTCTGTTTTCTTATTAGTTTTTTTAATTATTCGTATTATTAAAACTGAAAATAATAGTATTTTCTATGTAACTGCAGATGAAATTAATCATTAATAAATTAAATAATTTTTATTTACTGTACCTACTACCTTTGCTGTTTTTTTATGTTATCATTTGTTTTTTTTTTACTTTTTTCATTCATATCTTTTCTATTTCTTCTATTTATTTCATATTGATCGATTAAAATTATTTTAAATATATTTAAAACTAATTTTTTCTATAACTTTTCTTTTTTGTAAATAAATTAACTTATTGATCTTTTAAAAGATATTTTTTAGATTCTAGAAAGCTTTTTTATTTATCATTCTTTGTTTGCCATAATCGTCTTTTTATTAATTTTTGTTATTGTTCTCTAATATTTCGTAATGTTTTTTACTTTCTTAACATTATTTATCCTGCAACATTTGACTTTTTATTTACTCAAGTATTTTATTATAAATTCTTTCGTCTAATTTATCTGTTATTTAATTAATTCATTTTTTTTATAACTTCTCTTTTTTGGGTTTATTCTTTTTTACGTTGTTCTTTTCTATTTTTTTTTTTGTTGAACTAAATCTTTTAGTTGATTCTAATTTTCTATTTCTTCTATTTCATTGTATTTCATTCTACTTTATCAACTAATGAATTCATAATCCATTACCAATGCTATTGGATACTAGTTATTGTAAGTAAATTCGTTGTTATCATCTTCTCTTTTCCATTTAATATGAATTTAAACCATTTTATCATTTTTATCTGATATTTATTCTTTCGCCTTTCGATTTTTTTTATCTTTTCCTTTTTTATTTATCAATTCTCCCACATTTTAATATTAAAACTGACGTATATCTGAAATCTTTTTTAAAGATCTTAAAATTAGAATGAATATTTTTGACGATTTATTTGTAAGTGTATTGTTATATGGTGCGGAAGTATAGGGGTAGAAAAAGTATGATGATATTGAAAAAAATACTGAAAAAATTTTTTATTATAAAATGGAGCTTCGGCGTACACAAAAATACTCCAGATAATGTTTTGATATTGGAAACAAAAGAAATAAGATTGAAATAAAGGCAGTAAAGAAAACAATCATTTTTGAGAATTAAATTTTAAGGAGTGAAAAGATAGTGTATGCGATACAGGCCCGAACGGAAATTCGCGCGTATTTGGGTCCGTGCGCGCCACACATCCGAACGGATTTACGCATACGGGCGGAATAAACTGACTGACTGGACGGATAAGCGACCCAACCGAACAATGTGAGCGAACGATAGGAGCAATGTAAATCCAGTGAAGAATTAATCTGTCTTTGTTTAATTTTCAATATTCTTTGTTATACTTAAGGTTTTCTGCATATTCGGACCCAATAGCCCAGAGATAATCTGCTGTAAGGATGGATTAGCTGAGACTTGAGACCGAGACGAGAAGTTTTACCCTTCATACCTCTGTCTTTTCATTAGTGCCCTTTCCAGTAATTTCTTTTTTAGATTCTTCCCGCGTCGTTTCGGCCACGAATCCCATGAAGAGAGCTGGACGCCTATCCAAGCAGGATGTCTGATACGTCGGAGCCTCAGCTCACGGGTAATGATTACCCCCCGCGAAGCTTCAAGGGTAATATGGAAGCGTGGTAACATTGCGGTGCAACGGGGGAAAAACCTTCGATATTTAGGGATTAGCGCAGTTATCGGGAATGCTTAGGCTACGAGGTAATTCAGAATTGTAAATGGATTTTCCTTCTATCAAATATACTGGAAGTTTTTATGCCTACGGTAGGTTTAGGGCTAGTGCTGTAGGTGGATCGAAATCTAAACAGTGCGCGTCAAGCTCCTATAAATGCGTGGTCACAATATGTAATAATGTTAGCAGCAAGCGGCGCCATAATTCAAATATGTGAAAACTATTTGAAGAAGTGAAGGAAAAAGAGAGGAAAACATTTAAAGCAGAGGCAACGAGGCTCCGGAATTCTTGTGTTTCGATGTTTTTCCAGTTCGTGATCACCTTTTCCTTGCTTCGCTTGAAAAAATATGTAATGACGTATAATTTAGTGTCGAAACAAATAATTAACTAGTTCAAACAATATTCTTGCTCTTATTAACTTTTAACCCGTACTTCTCTTGCGCTATCGAAAACAGATAAAAATGACTAAAAAGGGTGTAAAAAGAAAAAAAGAAGACGGAGAATTACTAGTAAATAGTCGAATAAAAGGCAAAAAATAAAAGAGCTATGACAATAACAATGTTCTTCTGACAGGATCTTCAATGGTCTACGTTTGAAAAACAAAAGCAAAGAATATTGACACGTTATGGAACGAAGAAAAAAATATAAAAATCGGATAATAAATGCAACTATGGATTCGTCGTGTAGAATAATCTAGATATACTGAGGAATTGAAGCATTTAATATTAAAAAGTATAAAGAATTAAGAATCCATATATGAAAAAAAGAACATTCGGTATTAAAACCTTAGAATGATTTAGAATAGGAAATGAAAGCAGTATGTAAGCACTGAATAGGGGAGGAAGATAAATGTGTAGATTATCTAAAGAAAAAAGTGAAACCCTAAAAATATATTATAAGAATGTAGAGAAATTTAAAAACATACATATAACTGGATAAGCTATATGAAAGTAAGCAAAAAAAATGCAATTATTTTGTACAAAATTTATTGTTAGAGAGAATGAGAGATAGAGAGAGAGAGAGAGAGAGAGAGAGAGAGAGAGAGAGAGAGAGAAAACAAGATTAACATATAATTTGTTTAATAATATAAAGAAATAATTCATAAAAAATTATGTGTATAAAGATATTTGGTACAAAAGAATATGATAAATAATAAGAATTAAAAGAGATTAGATGAAATAGTGAAATAAAAGAAAATAAAGAAAAAAAGACAAAAGTTTAATACAACTTTGAAGACAAAAAATATATTAACTTAAATATTATTAATTCTTAAGTTAAATATAAATATAAATTGTTGATTGCGAGAGTGTGTGGTAATAGGTTGAAGGAAATTCTATTAGTAAAAGTCACTCTTCTTATTTTAAAAAATCTCCAGATTAATTCGCCACTGTTGGAGTCTGTAGGAGAGGGCGCATCTTGCTATGCTTGTATTTTTGTATTTCACCCGAGGACACCCCTATCAAAAATGTGAAAGTGGACGAGAATCGACCGAGTGCCACCTCCTTTAAAACTGAATGGAGGACCTCCTCCGTGACCAAGCAACCCGCAGGATCTTTTTCAACGTAGTTTTGACGCTGCGGATCACGCGCCCGCACACACCTCTCGTGTGAGACGTTTGTGGAGGTCCACTCCATCTCTCTAGCCCTGGCCCGGCTCGCTAATTCTCGCTCGTTCAGGGTTAGCATCGTCTGTCTCAATTCTTGTCTCTTGTTCCTGAAATTTTGGTCGTTGTCTCTATATAGCCGAATGAATGTACTGCGATGCGCGGCCATCCCCGCTCGATGACCATTATTGATGAGCTTACGTCTAGTTTGATGGGAATAATAATTTCTAGGTGGATTACGCGTACTGTGAGGCAGGTAAAAAGTGCCTGCCAACTTTTATCTCGACGTCTGTCTATTTTAACGCGCATCACCCCGCAGTGGCTGAACGGAGGCTCGCGACAAGCTGTTCGCGCACGAAATAGTGCTGCCATCGTCTGTGTGTTAAGTTTATCGCGTAGCACGCAACAACTTAGGCAGCGATGACTGAACGGAGTCAAAGTGGCCTTTAACCTTATCATGTGATACTTCTGTCGTACTTGGTTTACTACCATCTTGGTGCTACCGTCGTGGAATTTGAGGTGGTATCTCTTTAAAATCGCCGTCATCACCAGGTGTCCCCCGTATAGTATCACGGTAGAGTTATTGAATTCGGCATTCAGTATCGCGGTCGCATACCCGTTAACACGTAGGATGTTACTGTTATCTAGCGCGAGGTTGAGTTTCGCTAGATGGTTGCTGCCCTTCACCGTTTCGTCGCGACGTATGCCCATTATTTCGTTTCCAAAGAGTTCTATTGGGCCAATCTGACCCAGAACCTTTCGTTGGAGTTCTCCACATTGCCCAGTTCTTCTCACTTCAACCACGCGGCTGTTATTCGTGCGAATGGGCCACGTTCAGCATTCCCATCTACCTAAGCAATATAGATTTCAGTGAAAGTTCTGGTTTATTATTTCTGTGGCAAGGAGATGTTTCCGGTTTTCTTCTATGTTTTCCGACGTCTCTCTTGAGGCCACTCGATCTTTGCTGCAAATAAGAACTTCGGGCCTCCAAACGAGGTTGACTTTTCGCGCATCTGTCCTACTCACGTGGTGTCGTTGGTGAGGTTGTGGGCCGACGGGACCCAGCGCCATTTTGCTATTTTTGCAGTCTCGGCAATCTCATCCAATCGATTCGCGACAAACGTTTATTTCACACACAGGTCCCCTCGTATCCATGCAATCACCATCATCGAATCTATCCATAAAATCTTTGTCGATGTGGTAATCTGCGTCTTGATCTCTACAAAATTTCCTAAACACGCCCTCAGAAGCGCGGCTTATAATTCTAGGTTTTAGAGATGCCTCGCGTTTTTTTTTGCGGCGATTATGGGTGTGGAAATCCATTCCATTGTGTCATCGTTCCTTAGGATCGCGACGGCCGCGTAATTCGTTCAGCTTGTGTTGCAGAAAACAGGCAGTTGGGAATTGTTCATTTGCTTAATGCCGGTCATCACGCAGCGGGGCACCCGACAACGTTTTATAATTTCGATTTCTTCGATCCAATCCGTCCATGTTGTCGCCTCTTCTTCCCGAAGTGACTGGTCCCACCCGATGTCACAGCATCACAAGCTCTGCATCAAGGTCTTGGAGCGTAGAACAAACGGTGCCAACAGCGCGAGAGGGTCGAATACGGATATTATCGCGCTCAAGACTTTCCGCTTAGTAGGTATTCGGGTGCATAAATTAATTCCGAGATAGTAGCTCGGAGTTAATTTAGCTAGTGCGACGTTGTATTTTAACTCGTCCCGCATCGTATTCTATCGAAAGCCTAAAATTCCTTCATTGCTGTCGGTTCCGAGATCTAATTTGCCGTGTCGTCCCGTATTATTTGAATCTATTCTACTCGTAACGGTTGTGCGGATAATGGTCCAACCATGTTTATGGAAACCGCCACGCACGTGATGTCGATATTCGCATTTATTTGTTCTATGGCTTCTTTTTCCGTCGCGACGTTACCGATTATATCGTCAATATATGCGCTTTCCACTACGGCTCGAGCAGCAGCCAGGTGTAGGTGTTTAAACCTTTCGGGGTTCGCGTTCTTTATGTAAATGGCGCTCGCCGGCTTTTGTGTAAAGATTTTGCGCTGAAAATCAGGCTCTCCATATTGTAGGTGTTGGGAGCACAGTCGTAGTCCTTGCCGCGGTAAAAAAAGCGTTGCCATAAAACGTCATAAAATGTAATATATCAACAAAGTATATAACTAACTGTTTAATGTAATAATATTACCAAATATTTATAATAAGTGAAAAGTATTAAAATAATAATGTTATTAATACAAAAATTCATAGCATAGTATATGAGGGGATAATAAAGTAAACACGTATCAATGTATATGTAAAGAAATATAAATATTGTAAGATACAAATTTTATATGCAATGTAAAATAACAGTGTTAAAGTATTTTTCAATTAAAAAGTACAAATGCGTATATGATAAGATTCGAATAGTTAAGTTATGCACTTATGTGAAAGACAAATATATAATTAAATACTGTATCATAATAATCTAATATATAGTTCAATAAACTACTACTAATATTAAAATTTCCATGTAAAATTACAGGTTTTTCTTTATTACTTTCATAAGTTATCTTCATTTTTATAAAATTTCCCCCTTTTCCTACATTAATTTAAAACTCTCATGTTCAATTCCTTTGTACTTATTCTTAAATTTATTATCTAGATATTATTTTATTTTACAATCGCTAAAATAACTTTTTTTCTTTTCCTTACGTCTTTTTTCACATTACTAATTAACAACAATTATATTCGTACTCCTTTAGCTTTTTTATTTTTTTCTCTTTTTACGTATTGGCACAATATGGATTTGCATTTTGACCTACGTTCACTTTAATTTAGACAACTTGTAAAATATCATTTTCAGCATTGTTGTTTTTTTTATGATTCTAATATTTTTGATATTCTTTCTTCTTAGTCTCACTAATCTTATTTTTAACTATTTTATGCTACATTATTCATTTCTTTTCTTTTCCAGACAGTCCTTGTCATACAATGTCCACCCGTTCATGACTACATCTCAATTGTTACCTTTATTTCTACGAACTATTTCCTGTTTTCTTATCTGCGTACTAAAATTTGGTTTTAAATCATTTTTAAAATATACTTTACATTGGTTTTTTCCCTTCTATTCTTTTCCTTGTCATATTTATATACTATTTTATTTCTTTTAGTTTCTCTCTATTCAAAAAGTTGTATCTGTCTTTGTATCGATATTTCACTTTTTTAATTTATATCAATTTTTATAATTTTGTATATATCTTCTTCACTTCCAGATTTAATTCTTTCATAACTTTTTCTTTCGTTTTAATTTCTCAAGCATTTTTTATATTGAGTTATATAATAATTCTCCCTGATATGTTTTAATATTTTTAGTTATTTTTCTACTTTTAATGCTTTTTTCATTATAAACTTATTTTTCACAGTTTACTTTTTTCTTTTTAACTTTATAACCTATTTTATTTATGACCATTTTTGTCTTTTCTGTCTTTTTTATTAATTAACTCAAAACTTTATCTTTGAATTTTTATCATTTCCTTTTTTTTATATTTCGCGGTAAGATTTTCCAAATTGTCTTTTCCTATTTTATCCTTTTCTCTTTATCTATCAATATGTTTTCTATATTTTTTCTGTGTATTTCAAATATTTAAGTATAAATTCTTTCTCCAGGCATCAATCTCTATGTATTTATTTTTTTTATCCTTTTTTATATTTTTCCTTCACTGCATTTATAAGAGAGAAATTCATCTTTCTCTTTTCTCATTTTCTTAGTACTTCTCTGATAACTTTTAGTTTTTGTTCATTTTATTTTAAATTCGTTCGGATTTTATTTAAAAATTTGACTTCTTATTATTTCTTTATCTCTAATTGTTTTTCAAAGTTTTAACTTATATTTTGAATTTATGGACATTACCGCCAAAATTCGGTTATTTTATCTTTCTATACGAACCATACATATCTATATCAATATCTAACTTCAGTTTCTGAATGTTTTCTTTATATTAGATTTCTATGTATTGCCAAATCACTTTTTTTTACTTTGTTTTATATCAATATTTTTTATATTCGTTGCTGTTAATATTTATACTTCTTAAACTTTTATGGTTAGCTTATGTTTTTTTAATTTCTAATAATATACTGTGTATATATTGCGCATTGAATTTCTTTATATAACCTGTAAAAAGCACCTACATGTATATGTAATTGCTCTTCTATATATATTTGGTTATTCGGGTAAATAATCACTACGTTATTTACTTAACAAACGGTTATTTATTAATGCGTTTTATACAATTCATATATTATGTTATATGTATAATATATGAGAGCCGAACGCGAGTGCAATCCAGTCACTTGCACGATTCTAACTGGCTCGGTCGTCGGCAAAGGGCCGTAGGCTCCTTTGTGTTATTTTCTCCAAAACGCTAAAAGTTACGGATACATATATCTAATTCTTATTTCTAAAGTTTAAATAATAATGTCGATACTTGACACGACGCGGGACACCCGATCTTTGTATATCTTATGCACGCCGAATTGTCGGCACGCAGCAACATTGATCCGGCCCGCCACTTACAAATAAAAGTAAATATTCTAAAGTACACGCCACATATATATATATATTTTTTTTATATTTTTTTTAATATACTGTACCAACGTGAAATGAGCACGAGTGTTTGGTAAAACGGCAGTTATTTTTTCGCATTTTTCTAGAATACTTTTGTAGACTCTTGAGAATATTTTCGATTTTATCGAACGTTGATTTTGCAAAAAGTAAAACAAGCAAATATACGCGTCTCGCAATACTTCCTTGTTTTTCTGAGAAAAAATGTACATAGATGCGAACAAAAAAATAATTAAAGAAAATTTTTCAAAGCAAAAACATTATTTTTAATATATATTATTATATTTTTAGTACTCTCACAATGTCTAAATCGTATTTATAAAATAAAAAATTAGAGTATAAAATATAGTGAAAGAATAAGGGGGAAAATGATAATCATTATATATATAGTAATCTAAAAAAATGCTATTTTTAAATACAAGACACTTAAACAAAAATATAATGTAGAGAGATTGGAAGATTAAAAAGTGCTTTTGGTTGAAAAATAAAGGAAGAATATATCAACCCATAAATAAGCAAGTAATAACTGCTTATTATAGTAGTTTGAATGTGAGTGATTAATATTATTAATAATCCTAACTCGTATATTACTCTTTCACTTTAGAATTTTTTTCGTTTTCTCTTAGCTTCTTTCTTTTCAAATTTATATCATTTTAAAATTGTTATTATAACTTCTTATTAATTTTTCATATATTTTCGAATTCTATATATTTATAATTTTATTCGTACATTTATTTTTCAAATACGTTTACTTACATTTTAACGAAATATTTTAAAGAAATATTTTAGTCTTATTATTTAATATAGGCTGTATGTATAAGCATATTATTTTAAATGAGAAAAATGTCTTTTTTCAATTATATTAAGATAAAATTTTGAACTAATAATATTAAATATTGTTGAATTTTCCTATTCTGAATGTACAATTTAAAATGTTTATTTGAAGCATTATAAATAACTCAGTTCAAGTGAGTGAAATAAAAAAACAATTGGTTATTTATCATGGTTTCATTTTGCTTATAACGGTGTGGGAGGGTAAAGGCCATCGAAGAGAAGCAGATGCACCAATTGGCGCGCCGACGGGCCGCCGCATAATAGTGACGCACAATGGTAGCGTGGGTGACGCTACGCTGCAGCATGGTGACGGGCCACCATAGCATAACAAGTCGGCGCTACCAACACCGCTACGTGCTGCTGCAGTATGGTTACGCACCGATGCACTTCGGTGCATCAGTACTATACTGGCCACGCGCTTGAACACCTATAAGTCGTGCCGTATATATATTGTAATACACTACCTTCTATCCATTAAACTTATTATTTATACTGTAACTGGACACTTATTCATTTACGTTCCGTATTAGAACCTCCTTTTCCCTACAACAGTTTTCATTTTTTTTGGAAGATTACTGATATGGTGCTTGTTTTTTTTTTTTTGTTTAGCTACTGAGAAATAAGTGAGACTTTCTTAAAGTCTTCAGTCTTTTATTCAACACTACTGTGAACTGTCATATTCTTAACGTTTAGCATATGACTAATGTAATAATTTATTGTTTATTATTTTTGTTATAAATAAATTTACTTATATATAAAAATCTCTGTTTTAATTAACTAATTTAAAAATTATATTATTAATAATATATATATATATACATACATATATGCATTTACATTATTACATATGCATATAATAATAATTATATAATCAAGAAATTAATTAATTTTATTGGAAAAAAAAATTAAAAATATTTTATATTATTTATTTTTTATGGCGTTAATTAAGATAAAATATATTTATCTGAAAATATTATTTAGGTTAAAAGAATGTTATTAAAAAAAGAATTTCTGGTTCATTATAAACAAAACTTTTAGTTCTATTTTTAAATATTTAAAAAAAAAATTATAATTTGAAGTAAAATATATCAACTAATATATCTATATTAATTTTAAAACAACAAAATATATTGACATCTTATTGTAAATTAATGAATGATTTATTAATAATAATATTTAAGATTAGATTTAAAAGAGAAATATTGTGACATTCTATAAAACTTCCACTAAATTTTCAATTAAAACCGAAATTCTGATATAAAAACTGTGTCAATATTGTTTAAAAAATATAAATTATTATATTTAAAAATTCCTTTACTTTTTATTTAACTTTTCTTCTCAAATTAAATTTTTTTAAATGTGACAAATAAAAATTTTGACCATTATTCACGTATTTATTTTTTGTACAGTATATGTAATCCATAAAATTTATATCTTTAATTTTGTTACAAAAAGCTTTTTTAGTCACTTTCCATTCAAAACCACTAGATATGTTTTTGTTTAATAATAAAACTAATTAAAATGTTCAAATTTGTAACGATAAAGATTATGTATATTCGAATTATATAAACTTTAAATAATATCTTTAATTCAACAGTGAATGTTAATATGTGGTACCAGTTGATAAATTATCAGATAATATTGTTAAAAATTCTACTATATTTTCTATATAATAAAGTATAGAAGATAATTTACTAATAATAATGATTTCAGAGGATTTTTTAATACGTATTTTTCTATGTAATTAATATCGATGTATGAGTTTTCATTTAGAAAAGATGTTGACATTATTATATTTTCGTAATCCATTTCAAACATTCACGGTTAATTAGAAATTATATTTTGAATACATTTCTCCAACTAAATAAAGAAATTAAATTAAATTATTTTTTATATTTGTATTTTATTTCTATTTCTATTTTTCAATTTGTTCAGTAATAATCTACCTTAAGCAGTAGTAGTTTTTCAAAAATCATTTAATAAAGAAGTAATGAAAATATTAATTTAATTCATCAACAATAGAGTCAATATCGTTAATTTTGATGATTTATTATAAATATATCTTTAATAGGGTCTTAATTCTATGTTTATATTAAAAAAATCATAGTGCATTATTATAGAACAGTATTTTTATTTTTAACATTAGTTATGTCGGTATTAATATAAACAAACTTCTTAATTGTAAATTTTTAATTATAAATTTTAATTAAACATCAGAAATATCAAAATTGAAATTATTTTTAAAAAATTCTTACAGATATCTGTATTAATGATACGAAAAATGATTCAGTTGATAAAAATAGTATTTTCTTAAATTATAATATTGTTTAGAATGCCCAAATAAAGGTAAATTATTAAAGTTTTCTAACAATTAAAAAAACTGAACTATATTCTTGGCATTTCAAAGAATAAAAATTATAATTATATTTTAACATTTGTAATAAAAAAATTTTATGATGAAGATTCTCATTTGACAATTACACTGTGAATTTCAATGTTTTTTTTAACGTACAGATAAATGTGTTTCGAGTTAAACAAGTGTGTTGGTCAGTTTTATATTAACGGTCCATGCGTCAATCGATTAGTTATCCAGTTTCTCTCGGCGAAAGGGAAACCGTTGCTGCCCCGTTTTTCGACATCCGAGGTGGTCGTGCTTGTATTGTTGCATTTCACAAGTCGTTACTATCGTTCCATTGCCACAGAACGTGTACTAACGATTGTTTCTCACTCGGGACGTGTACGAAGTTTGTCTATATTCTGTGATCAAGATCGTGACAAGGAATGTATAGTGGATGCACCGAATTATTCTGTGTATTAAAAAGTCCGTTATTTTACTTATCATCTATTTTTCGATTTTAAATTAAAACCATAAGATACGCTTTTAAAGAACTTTTATTTATACTTAATATTGGGTATAAATGTGAAATAATATTTAAAAAAATTATATTTAATTTTATTAGGTAGTAAGTAATAAATTCTTTAAGTATTTCACTTATTAAGATATAATTTTGATAAAATTATTGTAATTTGACAAAATAATATGTTACATATATATGCATACAATAAAATTATATAAGTAAATTGAAAAAGTAAATAAAAAAGTTTATATTTATTAATTTAAAATTTTAGAAAATAATTTTAATTTATTTGAAATTTAATTTTTTATATTTATAACTTACAATATTTTTTAAAAGTTTTTCCTTTATTTTTTTTCAATAGAATTTATTATCATTTATTTATAAATTATTGAAAATATAAAAAAAAAAAAATAAAAATTACAGCTAAATTATAAAATACAATTTTTTAGATATAGTTAACAGAGTTTTAAACACTTTTAAATTTATTTTATTATTTTATAATTTACATAAATTTTATATTTTCACGTTTTTATTATGAACATTTGAAGCGAAACATTTTTTTCTAATACGTATCTTCAATGATAAAACTTTTGTTTTTGTAAGTAATTAATCTATCATAAATAATAAATATTAAAATAGTAACAAACTTTCACTTTTTAATTAAGAATCAGAAATAAGTTTAAAAAAAGAAAATTTGTTACGTAATTTATAAATTGAAATTAGTAAATTATATAGTTATTTAACCACTATTTAACCTTTTCACTTCATTTTCATTTAATATAGCATCTGAAATTTTGTGAGTAGATTTAGATATTGTTTTTACTAATTTGCTGGATTCAAATAAATTTGTGAAATGGTCTACCAAGCATGATAATACAGGATAAAGCGTTACAAACAGTAACGTATATATTCAAACATATATATATATATATAATACTTTTTTAGTAGCAATATTATTAACTGAACTAGTCTTAATAATTATTTTCTCACTAAAGAAAGTTCAAAATACGTCGTTTTTATTTTATTAAATAACTTCGAAAATATTCTATTTTTGTTTATGTTAAATAGTGTATTATAAGTGATAGCATATCAATCTAGCAATTTAATGACGTATATTTAAACAATCTGTTTAATTAATAAATATTTTTAAAAACGTAAAAATTGGAGTACTTAGCTATTGCAAGATCTTTTGTCGATGTATAGTGTAAAATTAAATACATTTGCAGTTCTGAAATTAACGACAATGTGTCATAGGAGACATGAGCGAAAAAGAATTAGAAGCGAAATCTAAATGATAGGGAAAATAAAGTGCGGGCACAGACACTATACGAATTAAGGAGCTGGAATAAACAAGGCAGGCAAGAGTAAAACAAGGGAGAAAATAGGGCACAAACTGGAGTATCAAAAATAAGGTTAAGTCTAGTGATACACGAAATAGAAAAAGTTAAGGGATTTTTGTTATGAAGATACATAGGGGCGTAAGTTGAGTTAAAAGCAAAAGTTGGATCAAAGGATGGTAACAATAATTAAATTAGCCGCGGTAAGATGTGAAACGCGCACAGATTCAAAACTTTTTATTAAAAAAGTATATATATATATATATATATCTAAAAGTAAAAAATGACTATTAAAATAATATTTAATTATAAAAGTTTAAGATTTGCATCGAATAATAAATATAAAAGGCAAATAAAACGTAAAATAAGAGAAATACAAAAGAGATGTTAAAAAATTTGAAACAAAAATATGAGAATCATAAAGTTACATGAGAAAAGAAGTAAATAGCAGTTTAGTATAATTGAAGAAGAGGGAAAGAAAAGGAAAAGAAAAATAAAAAATTAAAAAAAGAAGATAAAAAATTAAAGCATAAAGCAAATAAAAAGCAGAAGATAGTGATGAAAATAGTAGGATATTAAGCTAAACCAAAATGTCAGAACTGAGAGAAATAAGGATTGAAGAAAAGAATACAAAAATGATAAATAAAAAGTTAAACCAAGTAAACAAAGGAAGTGCTTTTAGCAATAAAATAGAAAAATAATATATTAATAAGAAAGATGAAACCTAAACGAAGTATTTGAATAGTGTGCAAAGTAATATAACGAAAGATGAAAAATTATAAAAGGATAGATAAAATATAGGAAGAGAACAAAGAAAAGGCTATAATTTCAGGGAGATTTTAATACAAGCACGAGTCAATATAAGATAATTTAAGTCAAGAATGGAGTAACAAGGCAGACGATAGGAGAAGGTTGTCTAAGATTAATATAATAAATAGAGAGAGAGCGTACATTATTAAAATTGAAGGATACGTAATAAATTATGTATTGGTAAATGAAGAGAGTAAGAGATAGATAGAGACTTGAAGGTCGTCTGTAGGATAGAATTTTATCAGTGAAAGCTGACAGTATAATTTTTCGAGGAAATAGAAAAACAGAGATTCTACAAAGATTTGTAAAAAAGACAATATATAAGATATGCAGAAAAGGAGAGGCGAAATAAAAAAATCATAAAGATTTAAAAAAGTAGATTCCGAATAAGGATACCGTAATGAGGAATACAATGTCTTAGAAAAGAATAAATTAATAAATAGAATTTACAAGTAAACAAAGTCTTGAAAGACATCAATCGGTAGAAGAAGACAGAAAAATGAGATTGAGAAAATAATACAGAGGAGAGAAGACGATAAAGAAAAGAAAAAATAAAGAAAAAAAGAAAATAGAAAGATTTCTGGAAGGTGGTTAATAAAAAAAAGGAAGAACAGAGAAAATATAGATAGGAGGATTGAGAAATAGAAATGGAGAAGACACTGGGAAAACATGCTTTGGGAATCAAAGAGGTGGAAGATAAGAGAAATTGATAGAGTGGGATCAAATAGAAGAAGTGAGAAAGGAAAAGATTCGGAAGATAATCAATAAAATGAAATCAAGAAAGACCTGGAAGAAAACGAAATAATATCAAATGAAACAAACGGAGGAAAAACGGTAGTACAGGTGAAAGTAAAAATAAAAATTATAAGAAACAAATGTTTAGGAGTGAAAAAGGGCTAAAGTGCTTCCAATTTAAATAAAAAAAGGATAGAAAAGATACAAATAAGAAAAATTACTGATTCGAGTATAAGAGGTAAAATTTGAACAGCAATTACAGAAAATAAAAGGTAACAATAGAAAAAAAATAGAAAAATATAACCATACATAGTTTTAATTTATAAGAAAAAGAGATACAATCAAAGCAATTTACGTGCTGAAAAGATAAGATAAACAACTGAAAAAAGAAAAGAAATAATTAAATAAAAGAGCATATATAGTATATAAAAATACTTGATTGACTTTACTAATGAAAATCGAGAGAAGAGTGATATAAGGATATTCAATAAGTCCAACATTATTATATATTTAATATAAAAATTGCAGGTCTGACAGAGGAATTGAAGAAGTTCTGAAGCTTATAAATAAAAATAGGGGAAAATAAGATATAAAAAAAGATCACTGATATATGCAGACAACAAGTAATTTTGAAAAAGAGTGGGAGAAAATTAAACCACTTGTTAACAAGTTTCAGAAACTACCTAGAAAGAAAAGGCTTACAACTAATATAGAAAAAAAAACAAAAATAATGAAGTTCAGAAAAGCAGCGAGAAAAAAACGTGGTTTAAACCGAAAGATAACAAATTAAAAGCAGATAAGCAATTAACACATTTAGAATACAGATACGGTAAAAAGACGAGCACAAGGAGTACACAAAATTTTTGCCCAAACGAGAGATAGATAATTTAAGGAGGTTTTCAGTAAAAAGATGAAAATATTTAATTTATTCGTAGTAATAATCTATGAAGTCCCATCTGAAGAAGAAAAAGCTACAACAAAACAAAGAAAGTGCAGAAAAAATACATAAAATGGATGATGAATCTAGAAAAAAATACACCGGATTATATTTTAAAGCTGAAAATAATAAGAAATAGGTTAGAAATAAAAACTTTTTAAGGAGTACTCAAGTTTGAAAACAAAATAATAAACTGAGAAAAGCAGAAATTTTCAAAAATTGCATACAAGTAAAAATTACTTGAAATGGGGGAAATAAAATGAGAAGAAAACTTATACAAGAAAAAATGTGTATATGAAAAGATAGATGGAGGAAAAATAAACCATGGAAGGAACTTATTAATAAGATTTAGAACGTGTAATGAAACAAAATGTTTCAAACATTGGTTAATATAAGAGTAAAAAATGTGCAGATTGTGCAATGATAAATGGAAACAAGGAAGCATATTATGGTGGAGTACAATGTTGTGGGGCGCAAATGGGAGAATATTATGAAAGATAATAAGAAAGATATACGCATATTGTACAAGAATCATTGGAACGAGGATGGGAGAAAGCAACAGAGTATAAGAGTAGTATACGAGGAAGAACAGTAGGAGAAAAGAAGAAAGAAGAAAAAATGAATAGATAATAAAGATATATGAGAATAAAAGTATATAATTATATTGAGCAATATGAATACGTATAAAACGTAATTTAGATTTAGGAAATGTAGAGAAAGAGAATTATGAATAACCTATGCAAATATACCTTCACATTTCTAATGTATATATAACGTAAATAAAATATTTGATTTTTTATGTTCATTTAAATGGTAGATGATTGATTTTATTGAGTTAATGAAATCAAAATTAGTTTTTTTTTAAGTAAATTTATTATTTATAAGTAAGTATAAATATAAATAAGATTTAAATTTTTAAATTTTAATATTTCATATTTGCTACAAAAAATATTGAAAAATATAATTATATTTATAATGACTACAAAATTAGAAAAAATGGTTCAAATAATATTTTTAGATTCAATAAATATTAGTGATTAAACTAACTAGTAAGCTGATTTTATTCGGATAAACAAAAATATTATATAAATAAAAATATGTATGAAATTTAAATTTTAAATTTACAATATTATAAAAACGAATGAAAGTTGTATACAAGTATTGTATAGTTGTATACTTGTTTTTGGTATACAATTTAAAAAAAATTTTTTATATTGATTTTATATTTTTTATTATAATTGAATATATCACGTATTCTCGTACGAAAATATATTTAAATCGTTTATTACTGATTGAATATTAACTAACCAAATTCGTCATTGTACGACCACTGCATACTCCCGTCACCACTGCTGGTCACTTTCACGGGCTGTAAACATTAGTGAACTCACTAGTGCTAAGCCATCAATAGCTTACATAAAATTTTTAAGCGATTTAAAGAAAGAACGCATACGACCTGAAGATAAAAATCGTTTTTGCGGGTAGACGTTTACAGAGACATAACATGTATTAAATTGTTGGTCATATCAATTTTTAATAAAAGTACAATGAAATTTTGATTTTTGTATTATGTTTTACAAATTTATAATATTAAGAGAGCCGTTATTCAAATAGCTACTTCATATAGAAAGTTATAATAAATTTTTATTAGAAAAGTATATTAATTTATAATTTTGCTTGATAATAACAATAATTATTTTGAATATATATTTTTATAATATAAAAAATTTATTTGTCACTATTTTAAATAAAATTGCTGTATTCAATATGTTTATATGTAAATTAAATTGTATAATTTTGGGCTTTAAGATTTAAATTTTTTTTATTAATTTTCTACATAAATCAAATTATAATTAATATTTATTTTTTCACTGTATGCATTAATTTATAAATTGCATATAAATAAATATAAATAATGCTTTGTTAATAATAGCAAATATTTCTATTAATCAATTGAAAACTTTCTTAGTAAAATTTTGGAAGACATTTTAACTAAATTTTTAAAATTAGTAAATTACATTACATTTTAGTTTTCAAATATTGATTAATATATTTAAAAAATAAAATTGAAATTATGAAAAAAACTTTTGCAAAATGAAAAAATATAATAAACCTTTTAATGATTATTTACATTACACGAATAACTTTGAATGAAATATTAATAGTGGAGTATCTAAATAAAAGTTATAGATACTTATTCATTTTATAATTTCAACTCTTTCAAGTCATAAGTTTGAATTTTAAATTTTTTATAATCTTATAAAACAATGAAAATTTTATACGCATCAACACATAACACATATATCATATAATTATGTATAATATAATATATAATTAATAATATATATTAAATAATGTGTATGAGTGCATATAATATATATATAGACAATGATATATCTTTAAACCGATAATTAGATTAAATTTGATTTTACAAGAAATGTATCAAGTTAGATGTTTTTTGGCTTTCTTCTGCGCAAACTAAGCTTATTTTGATATTTTATAAATAAATTCATAGTTAACTTTATGTTTTTTATACAATTTCTTGGAATTAAATATAATTTAATTTTTTTATTAAATAAATTTAGTTATAAATTAAATAGTTTTTAAAATATTCTATACAATTTTTGTTATATTTTTTGTAGTACTGATTGAACTCATGCATATTTATTGATAATAATTCAAAATTTATCTCCTATTTATTAGAAAAGTAATAATAATGATTTTTTTAAATTAAATTTTAATTCATGTTAACTTATAGATTCATTGTGTAAAGAATGTGTTTTCAACAAAAAATACTATGTATTAATATCTAAAGTACTTAAATTTGTTTTAATAACTATTAAATGAATTAAAAATTCGAATCCTTTTATTTTCCTTTGCATTAAACGCTACAATTTGTCGTTTTCATTTATTTTAATATAATTTCTTTTAATTTTTTTTTTTAAGTTGTATAAATATCATGAAGTCCTGCAACAGTACGACGTAATAATGCTGGATTGATGGTGGTCGAGAGACACAGGACGTGGGAAAACTAGGCGTGAGCAAGTGAGTGAACGGTGTGGTTTAAAGTAAAAGTGATATGGGCTTATAGCTCCATGCCGCTAGTTATATATTAAAATGAGGCAGTTTTGATCGTATAGTCAAGAGAGTTAATAGTTTACCGTGTGCCTGGTGGTCGACTTTTAAAATAAATATATATATTATTATATCTTGTGTAGGTATGTATATATACATTTAAGTGTTCATAATGGTGTTATTTAACTATCCTTTCATATTAAATTACTTATTAATTATTTCTTCTTTTTTTCTATTTGCAATCCTTGATATAAAAAACAAACAAAAAAAATTAATAATTATTATAATAAATAAAAATATATATGTTATTGTTTTTTACAATTATAATGAGAGAGAGAGAGAGAGAGTCTATCTAGATATCTAAATGTTTTTCTTACATACGAAATTTTAATTTCTTAACCATTCATATAATACTGCATTTTTATATGTACGCACATACTAATATTATACAATATACACGTGTTGACGAGAAAATATTCATGATACACAAAATATTTCATACTCTTTATTGACAATTATTATTTATAATTTACGTGTAAAAATATTTATTTATAATAGATAATTTTGTTTTATAATTCTAAAATAAATTTCTTTTAGTGAAATTAACGTTATTATATTTAATTAAAAATATAATAAGGCGAACAAAATTTTAAATTTACTATTTATAAAAAAATTTTTGGTGGCATATATACTGATTTTCTCGTGCAAATAACAAACATCTTATAAGATATTGTTTTTTTCAAATATTTTTTATATTATTCGCTTTTATTTAATAATATCGTGTAATCAATTATATAATTATATCGATATATATACATTCATGAAATATTAAGGATACAAATTTCAAATTTTTTAAAACTTTTATATTGGTCGTATAATTAGTTAATTTAATTGGTATTTGTGATTAAATTTGCTTTTTAGCGTTCTGTAGAAATATAAACTACTCTGATTATTATCAATATTATTAAAGTTTATCTATAAATACATCTAACGTTTTCTATACACAAGGATTTACTATTAAAATATTTTATTTATATAATTAATAATTAATTAATTAATTTTTTTTTAATACTGATAATTCATTTACTTTTTTAGGATTAAGTTATTAAAAAAGTCATTAAATATTTAGTTAAATTTTAAAATTAATTATTTTAAATTTAAATTTAATTATATTTTATTTTAAACTTAGTTTAAAAGTAAAAAAATACATTTAGTTATAATAATTTTTTAAGATTATAAAATAAATTACCTATTCTAAAATATACAAATATATATATTTAGTTACAATAATTTTTTAAAAAAACATAAAATAAATTACCTACTCTGATTATTTAAACAATTATTTAATTATATATTATATAACAACTATTTTAATTTGACATATTAATTTTTTAAATTCTACTAAAATAATTATATAAATATTAAGTTCAACTTTAAGATATATGTGTATATATATATATATATATATGTTTATTTATGTAAATGGGCAAATAATAATGACAATCATGAAATAATTGGTATCAATGTAAAAAGATCTTGATAAAAATATGCGGGATATAAGAGATTCTTACCTTTAATATATTCTTGTTTTTTAAAAAAATGTGGATTAAAGATTAGTATTCTTTCTGATGATGAAGTAAATAGTTGAAATAGGAAACTAACAAAAAAGAAATATTAGTTAATAGAATTGTATAACTCATCAGCTTTAATCTACTGAACTTTCTCAATTATCAAATATATATATTTAACATTTAAAAAATTTATATAAATTTGTTTTGAAGTTTATAGTCATGTAAATATACATAGAAGAATTCTCTCAGCGCGTGTTAATTAGATAACTATATTAACAATACTATATTTAAGAAACTATATTTATTTTATTTTAAAGTTAACTTTATATTTTTAAATATATAATAAATTCTATTAAAAAAAAATTAATTTAAAATTTTAAGTTTTTAATGTAATTTTTTTATTGTACATTTAGGATAATTAAATTTTTATAACAATTTTATGTTTAGAATATATGTAAGTAAATAATAATTTTTACGTTCTATTTAACTTATTTGTGTTGTAGAATGAAGCCGAAATTCATAAAATGGGTACTATTTTTTTTTTTATTAATAATTATCACAGCCAAGGGACTAAGAGACATATCAAAAGTAAGTAAACTTTAATATAATTTACTTTTTTTAAAACTATTATATGTATACACAATTGTTTTAATAAAAGTTTTATAATACATATAAGAATATTTGATCCCGCAATACATTTGGACTAGAAGTAATTGCATTTTTTATCTGATATTTACATATACACGACCTAATATTTTTTTTTAAAATGATTTTTCAATGACTAAAAACTTATTCCCATACCAAAAAATATTTTATAAATTATATACTCTACTTGTAAAATTATTTTTAAAATTAATATTTTTATTATTTTTAATTGAATTTATTTTATGGAATGAAGAAATAACAGATAATTCTAATAAAGTATTAGAATTAATATTTAGCGTCACAGAAAAACTTTCCAAAAATTTTCTATGTATCTAAAAATAATTAATAATTAATGAAACTACGATTGAGTTAAATGAGACATTTTTAATTAAATTAAAATTTATTATAAACTATGATGGCTATAATTTTCTAAATCAGTAGAAATATTTAATTTATTATTTA
Organism: Platyscapa corneri; assembly: GCA_018907185.1. Lineage (NCBI taxonomy): Eukaryota > Metazoa > Arthropoda > Insecta > Hymenoptera > Agaonidae > Platyscapa > Platyscapa corneri. Next base: position 217,085 of record JACCHW010000057.1, on the reverse strand, counting down.
CTTGAATAAAAAGGGCTCATACTATTATTAGTATAAATGTATGTATATCCATCTGTTCCAAAAGAAATTTATAACCGCAACTACTTATAATCCATACTGTTGTATTACGTACTTACATACTGTTGTAAGAGTGGAATCAGGTCACGTCTTTACTATTGTATTTGTTTTTGTAAGAATAGTAGCGTTATAGAAATAGTAACACGAATATGTTTTAATTTTCAAAAGTTATCAATTTTAATTAAATGTAGGTTGCTATTTATAAACAAATTTTAAAATTTTAAATTGGTAAATAATAAAAAATTTTTCTTAGAGTATATAAACTTAAAAACTAATATTTCAAAGTAAAATTAATATTTGTATTTACTAAGCATAAAATATTATAAAAAATGTATTAACATTTATATATACAAATATATATAAAATATTGAGTAATTATATTCGATTTATATAGCAAAAATAGTTATATTATGTAACATATTTCTTTTTATTCAAAGATATAATTTATATTTTAATGATAAAAATTCTCTTAATATAAAATAAAAATTTATTAATACGGTAGTTTTCAAATTTATTGCAGGAGTTGAATTACATTAATCAACATTTTTTTTACAAAGTAATAAAAATTAATAAAAATATTCAATTTTATGTCGATGCTCCAAGAATTGTGCGACCAATAATTATTTTTATAGAAAATTTTATAAATTGCTAAACTTACATTAAATATTATGATTTATATATCATTTTATTGATATAACATTTTACTAGAAATAGAGTCAATTATTCCAAAGTATTTCTTAAAAAAAGTATATTTATTTATTTTAAAAGAATGTAGTGATATGTAATAATAAAAGAAGATTTTTCCTTCATTTTAAGCTTTCGAAATACATTGCTTCATGTATAGTATTTCCGTTTATAATATTTTAAAGCTTTTTATTTTTATAAGTTATAATATTGTAAATAGTCCAATATAAGAAACATGCATTAAATCCATAATAATTATTTATAAATTATATTATAAATATTATGCATCATAAATTATTATGTTTAAAGAAACCTGCTATTGATGAAGGAAGTTATCATTATCTTGCTACTAATATCTTTCAAATGACGCTAACTAAATTTTAGATTGATCCATAAATTAGTTTTAACTTAATAGTTCATTATATTAAATATATTTGATTTGTTTCAATATGAAAACTATATTAATCCATAATTCATATTTATTTTTAAATGAAAATATATGCAAAAAAATTAAAGCGGAGCTAGTATTCTTAAGTTTTATTTATAGTAACTCTTCACCATTTATGATAACTAAAAAATATAAATAAATTATACAACTAATTAGGTAAATATTTGTATATTGAATAAATTTGAAACTAAATCTATTTTTATTAAAAGCACAAAGGCCACCTGGCAAACATGGTTATTGAGGAATTCATCGTGAAAAAGTACTCAAGTTAGAAGAGTCTGTAGGGATTAAGTAAATTTTCACATATTATTGTTATATATAAGTTAGACGTGAAAAAGATGGTACGTACCACGATAGTTCATTGAGGAAAACAAGTTCGTTGTTTAATAAACAAAATCGACTATTAATTTGAAATTGTATTTTGATATCTTTAAGCAATATATACAGGGATTTTTATGTTGGTTTAATATCGGTGATAAAAATATTGATGCGTACACATACATTAAAAATAATATTACATTTTAAAACGAGAGATTATTTAAAATAAATATGCTTCACAGAGTGCTAATATTATATTATTGTTTGGAAATATCATGTCTATTTTGAAGGTTCAATTGCTGATCATTACTGTAGAAAATTATTAAATTGATTTAATCAATAATTGACACGAACTCAGCCTCATTTGATAAAAAAGAAGTATTTTCTTATGACAACCAGAGTGCTCATTTAAAATTACTGTTATCAGATTATAAAAATTGTTTGAAGTTTATTTTAATTTGACAAATCGTAGTTTTAGAAATTAAAAAATGTAATAAATGTAGCGAAGAATATATCATTTTAAGGGAGATTGTGTTATAAATCCTTTAAGAACGTACGTTTTCATTTCTTACATGTATAGTTATTGATCCATACATATAATGATTATTAAAATAAGTTATAATTTTTGTGAAGGTTAAGTCAATTGAATGGCTTGATTTTTAATAATATAGAATACTATTGAATACTAAAAATGAAAAATAGAATTAAAGGTAAGTTTTTTTATAAAAATATTGACATGTACCGGCTTGTTTGTCAACAACCTGAAGTGGAACAATTAAAAATAGATCGGCTGTGCAAATTATAAGAAATTAATAGAGTTTGAACAACCGTATTGTACGATTATCGGAATTTTCCGAGTGGCGTTAAGCGGCCATTTAGACCGCCATTGGGACCGCCGAGGATTTTCCGTGAAGCCTTTGTTAAGGGATCGGACGAGTTGAGTCAGGTACCAGCAGTAGATGGTTTAAAACGGCAGAAGCTTGCCGATAGGAGGAGGCCCTCAGCACAGCCATCGATGAGCAAGAGCCCTAGACGTGGAACTCGCTCGTAGATCAAATCACAGAAGAAGCTTCAAGATATGCAAAGGCCCACAGAGCGAGAGAGCGATAATTTCTCAACAGAGTGATGGTAAGATATGCTCACTGATGGTTAAAAGCCACGGTGCAGCAATATTGGGCATCTGTGTTAAAGGTCGACACGACACGTCGTATATCGTGCTGTTTAAAAGCAACAACATTATCTTAATTTTTAATCCCCACCCCCATCTATTTTTTCTTTGACGTCAATATATTCGAAAAATCTTCGAATTTACAGTTTTTATATATATTCTTTAAATATATTGTAGCGAATACATTGACAAGTACGCTTTACATGTAAGCAGCGGTCTTGATGGATGTTTACCGTACACCGAGGTCTACGACAATTCGGCGTCGCGATTTAAATATAAGGATCGGGTGTCCCACGCTTTTCAAGTGTCGGCGGACACTTTTTAGATTTTAATATTATTTAGATATTAATGTAAACGATTGTGAAATTAAACATATGAAATTCTGCGGAATCCCAATAGAATTTTTAATTTAAATAATCGAAAAGTGTGTCGCGCCCGATACCGACAGCGTGCCCAAACGGTTGGAAAAGTGCTTGTGATACGATAGCATGTACGACTCGCATATATATTATATTCATTGTAATATATTATTCTTGTAGTTAATAAATAGTTAAAAGTAAGAATATTTATATTAATTATTTACCTCATTAATACAACCCCGACGTGATATATATATATATATATATATATCTCACGGTACTACGCAGCTTTAAGGTATCGGTGTTATAAAAGTGATAATACTGATCACGAAAACAGTGCAACCATGGAACGTACCGGAAAAATTGTATGGAATTGAATTGCGTGGATTGAACGACGTGGCAACGAACATAGTAGCGACGCGTCTTTTTCGTGCTCCGGGGTTATGCGAAAACAAAGTGCGATTGTGGTTTAAACTGCTCTACATGCAATTCGACTACACGAACATCAATACGGACATACGAAGGTACCGGCGCACGGTGAACTGCTTATCGGAGAAGATGATAGAAATTTTAGAAGACTTCATAATAGTGCCTCCCGCGGAAAATCAATATAAACATCTAAAAAAAACAGGCAATTAATCGTCTTATCGAATCGGACAAAGCACGAGTAAGAAAACTGCTTGAAAGCGAGTAGATAGGCGATTTAAAGCTCTCGGAGTTCTTTTGACACCTAAAATCCTTGGCCACCAGCTAGGCTTCGAGTGAGTTCATTGAGCAATTGTGGTGAAGTCGTTTGTCATCGCAAATCCAATAAGTGATGACAGCTTCCCATCAAAAGGTCTTAGTTATGATCCTAAACATTGCTGACGCCATACAGAAAGCAAATTTTCCTCGAAAGCACGTCGCTGAATTCAGCGGAGCAGTGCATTTACAATAACAGATCAAAAGACAGACCACCGAACTATGTGTGTTAGTGCGAAAACTGGGCAGTCGCTCTCAGTCGCAAGGAAGAATGCCATCCATAAACCGCCAAGTAAACACGTCTGTACGTGGTGAGAGCAATAAATGCTTTTACCACCAGCGCTTCAAAGAACGCGCCAGAACGTGCAGGTAAGAATGCCCAAAATGGACGGAGTTTTGGGGGAACGCCGGGAGCTGTCAATGAATTCAGCTAGTACCGACGCACATACGCAGCACTGAATCTACGTTAAGAACAGAAACTCTTACAAACATTTTTTAGTAGACACTGGTGTTAATGTGTGTATATATCCGCGTGTGTGGTACAATGAAATAGCGAGTGCACATACCAACTCTACGCGGCAAACGAAACAGTAATCAAGACCAGTATACCTGGTTGGCAGTATACCTTTGAATTTGAATCTATAGTTCCACCGCGAGTTTAAATAACCGTTCGTCGTCGCAGACGTAAATTCTGCAATGATCGGCATAGTCTTCTCGCACTATGGGTTGCTCATCGACACCAACAACAAGTACTTGGTTGACGAGACAATTGGGTTGTCAACACGCGGTTGCAAAGTGAGAAAAATCAGTTTCTATTAAACTGTACCCAGCAAAACAGGTTACCATACGCTGTTCGCCAAATACCCGACAATTACGCGACTGCGGACATTACAATAGCGAACCTGTAAATATAATGTTTTGTATAGAATCAAAACAACAGTAGATCCGCCAGTGCACGCAAAACCACGCTATCCTGCACCTAACCACCTGAAGGTCGGCAAGGCAGAGTTTAACAACATGCTGTAGTTGAGCGTCACGCAGCCAGGAAAGGGCCTATGGTCATCACCGCTTCACGTGATCTTCAAAATAGACGGGAGCCCGGGACCATGTGACGACTAAAGAGGCCTCAACGCCTGCACTATCCCGGACCGCTAAATGGTCTCGACTTCGTGTACGCATATATAGACCATTTCTTGATCACATTAAAGAGCGAAGAATAGCATTTTGAATATCTTAAAGTGCTGTTCAAATATTTCCATAAATACGGCGTAGTCATTAACTACGCCGTATGTGTGGGGAATGTGTGTTCGGTACGAACGAAATCACATTTTTCGGGTACACAGTTAACACCGTGGGCATAAGCCCATTAAAAGAATGTATCACCGCAATCAATAAATACGCGATGCCCGACTCGATTAAAAATCTCCGACGCTATTTGGAAATGTACAATTTTTACAGGCGCTTTATACCAGGCGCCGCTAAAGTTCTGCATCCCCTTAACGCGCTGCTTGCCGGGGCGAAGAAGGGAAGCAAGCCTGTCCGGTGGACACAAGTTGCTTCCTGCGCACATTCCGTCAGCAATGCGCCGCTAAGCATCGCGGTCGGCAGGGCGCTGCAACAATGTGTAAATAATGCAAACAGCCGTTGGCATTTTTCATAAAATCAGTAACGTCTTCCGAGCAGAAGTACAGCACCTACAATAAGAAATTGTTAGCAGCATATGCGGCTGTAAAATGTTTTCGGAACATGATCGAAGGCAGAGATTTTACAATCTTCACAGACCATAAACCTCTGTCTTTTGCCTTCGACTAGAACCTGGAAAAGTGCTGCCTGTGACAGTTCAGGCACCTCGAGTTTATAGCGCAGTTCACGACCGATGTACAGCACATTAAAGGCGCCAAAAATCAAGTGGATAACGCTATGTTAAGTGTTAAAACAATATCGACAAATATTAATCATGTCGAATTATCAACTGCGCAACATAAAACAACAACGCGTATATATACTGCGACACGTCGAACGAAGTTGTTAGACAATTCAAGTCTACTCTGTTAGCTGAATTGAATAAAATTATGTAATTTCATTTTTCAAGAAATTAAATAATTAGAAAATATAACAAACTTTTTATGATTATTTGTATCTTTTTTCTTTATTACACGTTTATAGTTATAAATAATAACCTTTTAAAATTTTTATTAAAAAGAATTGAATTTTATTTACACAGTGATTTATTAAATAATATTTTTATAAGAGAAAAAATTTTAAAATTAATTGATATGGAAAAATTAATTTTAATACATTTATGATATATATATTATACACAATATGGTATGTTTTATGATTTTACAATTATTTATTTCTTTAATGAATTTTGATATTTACAAATTTTTTAATTAAAAAAGGCGGGATTATTATTTCTTAAATATAAATGCTTAATTTGATTAGAAAATTCAATATTTTATTTTAAAACTTATCTAATCATTACATTTTGTATACATTGTTTGTAATAAAATCATAATAATTTTTTATGAGTAAAAGTATAAAAAAAATATAAATGAGTATTTGTTATTTCTAGTGCACGTAGAATTTTAGAAAAAATCTTATATATTTAATCGATCGTTTAAATAACATTACTTATTTATGAAGCAGATCGTGTGTTTAAAAATGATATTATTATCTTATTACTTAATTTAAACTGTTTTCCGTAAGTGGGATTACACATTAAATAAAATAAATAAAAATTCTACAATATTATATTTATTGTATCAATATCTATTATATATCTTTTTAATATCTAGCATTTATTTTGTTTCATTCATTAATCGTTCAGTTTTTATATTAACACATATATACATAAGTACATTAATACGTAGATACATAGGTGTATACATCAGTTTTTATATTAAAACATATATACATAGGTAAGATTAGATCAAGTTAATATATATTTGTTTCACAAAGTACTATTATCTCACAGTTCTACTATGGATGTACAGTTCTTCTATCAGGTACTACTACAGATCGTAAGAGAAACTTTGAAGGTCCTACATGTTTCAGTCATCAGTGATATGCATATAGAACAATTCATTTGGATATTACCTAGTATCAAAAAATTAATTTTATTAAACGTTTGGTATCTTACTGTCTTTCAATTGTAATCGTATTTTAAATATACAGTCATTTTTTAACATTTCAGGAATCAAAACGTTTACAGTACTCATAAAATGTTAATATTCAACGTATTATTACCAATTTAGCTTATAACTCAGCCACATGAAATTTTTATATTCTTAAGTAAACTCGTTAATTTTAATATCAGTAACTGATATAATTATTATGAACTAATCTTTTATACTCATTTATTTATAATAAAATTAACCTAAACAAAATTTTATTTTTACACTAACAATAGTTTAATTTTAATTAATTTCAATTGCTTTTACTGAAATGTTGTTGCTAGCGTGAGATAGGATTAAGGAATTATTAAGTTAATAACTAATAGTTTTCTATTAGTCTTTATTAACGTTTATTTTATTAATTATTTTTATTATTTATTATGTTTTTATTATTCTTATTATTTGTGATGTTTATTCTTTTTTTATTATTTATTATGTTTTATTATTTCTTATTATTTATTCCCGTTTAATTCTTTTTATTCTTATTATGTTTATTATTTTATTATTTATTATGTTTATTTATTTTTATTATTTATTATGTTTATTATTTTTATTCTTCATTAACGATTCTTTATTAAACTATCTTAAAAACAAAGGAAAAATAAATCTGTGAGAGTTTCATTAGAAATCAAAATTACGTAACCAAAAAGCCTTATAAGAAACGAACCATAACAACGCACTAATAATAAATAGTTATAACAATTAACTCGTGAAAGCACCGCATTTGGATTCATGTGCCTTTCTTTCTTTATCGATCCTAGTCTTCTTTTCTAATGTTATTTTAAATTAGTTGCTAAACAGTAAACATAAGTATAACAAATAAGTAAACGGACGTTAAAATATTTTGATGGCTTACAATGAGCAACTTGAGCTTAGAACCTCTTTAAATTCTTTCAACTAATTAATTAAATTACTCAATAAATTAATTTGGCTTATCTTTTTAATAGATTGGAAGCTGACTCCTGTTTACTGGTCTGAACCTTATAACTCATTACGAACTTTTATCATTAAGAATAGGACGATATTATGTAAATAATATTATACAACAAGAGCTGATAATGCCTGAAAAGGTTTTTATATTTTTAAGTTATTTAATATGAATCAAATTTGAACGTATTACATCGACAGTTTTTGTTGACAGAATTTAGCAATATTGTAACGTCATATATTTAACTTTACATTAGAATCATTTTTCAAATTCCATTTATATTTTGAGTAACTTCATCGTTTTGATTTGGACAAGGGAATAATTTAAAATAAAAAAATAATTTAATTCATGTTTTACGATAAAAATCTTTAATTTTTATATTGATACATATTTTAACTACTTCTACCGTTTGATAATAACACTAATTCTGGTTTAACAGTAATAAATTTTATATTCTTATATAAATTTTAATATGTAGATAGTATGACTAATATGTTAAATATTTTCATAATGTAAAATAATTCTCGTTTTTGTGGGTAATTAAACATTATTTATAAATATAGTTTTTTTCTGAATTTATTACAAAATATAATGAAATTTTAAATAATTAGATAATGCTTTAAAAATAATAATATTAAATTAATTTTTCCATACACATATAAGTTTATTTAATTATACTGTTCTTGCTACATTTATATTACATAGTAACAATATTTTATTGAAAGAAATAATCAATTTTAAAAATTCAAATTGTTCTTTGAACAGATGCTAAAAACGAGGAAAACTACAAACATTCATATAAAAATATAAGTATCTCATTAAAATCATTTTTATTTTCCTAAGTTTAACAAATTTATTCAGTATCAAAATTATTTTTTAATAAAAAGTATCTAATTATAAATAAATTGATGTGAAATATAGCCTTCCCCTGTGGTGCCCTCGCGGTGATTCCGTATCGAAGTATTTGTTTCGGCTTCTATAGTTGAGCTCTGTTCCCCTTCCTCTGCCTTCTTTTTTGCCTCCGGATGCCTTATATACGCCGGATGTTTCCGCAAGGGATCCAAGGCTTGCCGATCCGTCGTTAAAGTGTGATGCATGTCTTAGACTCGTTTGCAAATGTCCGAGCGCGTCGACCACCCATGCAGTGGAGGGAAGTTCAACCATCCTTCTCGTGTTGCTCGAGGTGTAAAGATAATCCTAGCGTGTCTGAAGTTAGCATGCGAAAAATAAACAAAATTATAATTTTGAGATTTTTTAATATAATCTAATAAATATTTATAAACATTCATAAACAAAATTTACATTTTTTTGACAAATTTTTTAAACATTATTAAAATTCTGTGAACTAATAATATGATTTAAAATTAAATTAGAAATTACTAGAATAAATATTGTAGAAAATTAATAATAATTCAATCATATTAATTATTGTAAACACAATAATAATAATAATATGAAATCGTAATATTATCCAACATATCAGTGTATTTAATAATAATATTTTAATAAGATTATAACTTGTAAGAATAATATAAAAAAATGATGAATAATGTAAAAATATATATTAAATTATAAATTTTAAATTTTATTTAAACAGTTATAATTAAATTTAAAATATTTTTATTATTTATTTTTTCTATTTGTATGCACCTACACATATGTAATATTAACTTAAACTTAACATCATTTATACAAATAATTTTTATTTTCGAAAAAATCATCTTAATTGTATATTTAAAAAAATCTTAAATTCTATGGTTACTTTCAAAAATATGGTTAGGAAAAAATTAATATAATTGATAAACATTAAGAAAAATTGCAATCGTAAAAAACGTTTATAAATTGATTCTATACAGAATTCTGATTTTCCTTTGTTTTTATATTATATCTTTTTTATTAAAGCCAAATTGTATACCTTTTATTAAATGGTATCACATCTTCGAAGACTTGTTTATGAAAGTATTATAAATGCATTTTTTATTCAATGTTATATTATTATGAATATCTTGCTAATTGATTGTCTAATGAAAGTGATTATTTTTATTTATATATGTATTATTAATATTTATTGTTTAAATAATTATGTTTTTTTAACTATAAATTTGTTAAGTATTAACTCGTTACATTTATAATTTTTCTGTTAATTATTATTATATATTGTGAAAACGCTATGATGGTATTGTTAATACACTATGACGATTATGATGGTACTTTATTATTGAATTTATTTATAAATTATTATGTTGTTACAAGATAAATATTATTATATCACTATATCTTAATATATGTTATATTATTATTACTATAGACCTTATATGAATATCATAATCATATTTTAAGATTAGGCAACAATAATGGAAGCTATTATTATAAATTCATAATTTTGAATAAAATACAATAATATATAATTTGTTGGAGTAAAGTAAATAATAATAAGATTTAGTATTATTCATATAAAAACAATAAATTAAATTCTTATGTGTTGGTGAATTAAATATGTTTAGATCTGAGTAATGGAAATAAAATATTGCTGTGTTTATTTCAGTGAAATATGAAAAATCTGGAATTGGTTGTATAAATCTCTTTTTACAAGTTTTCTCTTAAGTACCTAATTATGGAATTAAAAAAAATTTGACTTAGAAAAAAAAATTAAAAAACTTATAGTTTTATAATTTTTGTATATCCACAAATACATTAAAAAACTAAAAAACATTAGGTTTTTTTACTTCATTTCAAACAAATTGGTTTAAGTCGAATAATTTGTAATTAAGAAAAAACATTTTGTGAAAAGAAGTATTTTTGATTGACTCCTGATTATTTTTACTAAGTCAATTCAATTGAGAGACATTCTATTTCCTTTATACACTTCGGCCTAAATATTTGTAATTCTAATTTACATGTAAGTATTTCAATATGTATATATGAAATGAGTAAATATAATAAAAAATTTTGAAAAAAAAGAAAATAATTATTGTATCAATACAATACAATACACAATTTAAAATATATAGACTTCATTAAATAATTAATGCTAACTTATAATACATGCATATATATATTAATATTTGATCGATTGTATAAGTATTATGTAATTTAATTCTTGGTTTAAATATTAATACTACTATTGGCAACGTAGTGAAGTCTATCTTTTAAATGCATTTTATTTAAAAAATACATTAACAAAATTTTTTTTTATTAAATTGATTAATTTTTTAAAATAAAATAATTATTAATCAATTATTTAATTATTATTATTATTATTATTATTATTGCTATTATCATTATTATTATTATTAGTTTTATTAAACAGTATAAAACATGATAAATTATATAATTAATTTAGTACACATGAAAACATTATATACATACAAACACTAAAATAATTTGTTTACTATAAATTTATACTCTGTGCGTTTACATTTTATACAATTTATTACATTATGATTTAATTCTTTTACCTTATTTATAACCTTTTAGCATTATTTATTTTATTTACATATAATTTTCTACCTATATATTTAATATTTTTTTATTTATTATTTATTACACAAAGCACGTTTACATATTACCTTATATATATTTACTTTCACAATATATTATATACTGTGCTTTTATATCTTATTATATTACGTTTTATACATTTATTTATTTCACTTATATTGATCATTTGAATATAAAATCATATTGGAAAGAGAAACAGGAAGAAAGGTATTGAATTTTCAAGAAAAAAAGAATAACGAAAACTTAAAATGAAATAATTGTGTGGAATTATATATAAAAAAGGGTATGAAGGCATAATATACATGTGAGACTGAGAGGGATCAGTATGATACAGTAAGTAAAATAGGGTAGTATGGATTTAAGAATAATAGATGTACAGGTAGAAAAAGAGTGGTAAATTGTGTAAGCTAAGTAAAGAGTTAATATATACAGGTTATTGGATCATAAGGAAATGAATTATAGGGAAGGTAAAAACGCAAGTTTAAAGTTCAGAAAATATTTGATGGCTGCAATGTAATCAGATTAGTATTTTATCATGCATTAGTAATGTAAAATAATAATAAAAAGAGAAATAAGAGCACGGTATACGGGATATTGGGAGAATAAATAAGTAATATGCAATGTGTATACGAGCGTAGTATAAAAATAAATGTAATATATGTACAATTGGAGAATATCTGTGAATAAAAGAAGTTGCATGAATGGTTTATATGTATATATATATTTTTTAAATTAATTATACAAACCCATTATTGAAAAAATTTCAAAAAGAATACACACGCACACGCACACACATATATATACGTACATATTGCGTTAAAATTACTCAAAATACTTTTTTTACGTTTATGTCGAAGCCACCAAATATATTGGTTATTTTTATATTATTTTCAATACAAATTAATTACGTAAATGTTTACTTAAGTTAAAAATTATAGTATAAATAATTCTGGGTACAGGATTATAGTTTTTTATTATATATATAAGTATAGATTAATAAAATATGTTATATATTGATTATGAAATTCAAGAGAAAAAAACATTAGTCAAAGAGACCGGTAAATATAGAAAACAATACATATTATAATAATTATATATATTGACATAACATCTGATTTAAATGTTTAATAAAGAGTCAAAGGAAAAAAATAGGAAGAGTTAAGCCTTTTCTTGCATGGAACATTAAATATAGGTAATCCAAAAAATGAGAAAGTATGGATCAGATTATAATCACCACTTTTTTATGTTGGTACTTAGTTGACTTCTTAGAAAAATAGACTCCTATTAGTATAATTCTGCCATTTATATAAAAAAATTAATTATAATATAGTAGTTGAATGTCTATAATTTTTGTCTGCAATGTTTGATCTTATATATTATAGTAATTATGTCTTATTGGAGATTATTTCTGTATAATATATATATTATATAAAGTTTATTTTTATAAATATATAATATAATTAGCTTAAGAAAATTCATATAAATTCTTAATAAATATATTTATTTTCATGTACAAATGTATTCAATCTACTAAAAATACAATCAGAACATAACAAAGTATTAAGCGGAAATTGAAATGTATATAATTGCAATTTTTAAATAATATATTATTTAAATTTATTTTTTAACTAAAAAAATAATTATAATAATAAAATTATATTTTTCTTAAATATAATTAAATATGAATACATAATTGTTTAATATTTCTATCATAAATAATTATAAAGATCATTGCTAAAAAAATTTTTTTTATGGAAATATATTGTAGCGACGGAAAGTCGAGTGGAGTACCGGGAAGGCCGCGGCGCTATTTAGTCTATGAACTGAAAAGATATCATAGATTAAAATGGCAAGCCGACCGAACCCGATACCGTCCTCTCGCCATCAATACTATGAAATAACAAGAATTTAAAAACAATAACAATTTAAAATAATACGTTATATTGTTACACATAAAATAGTCAGTCTTTTCTCGTTTCTCAATGCACGAGCATTGAACGAATATTGTAACTTAAAATGGAACGAAATATATTATATAATATTTAAACAAATCTGAATGTAGTATTAATTATTTAAAATACAAATAATCCTACAATACTATACTAATATTCTATAACACAAGTATGTATGTATATGTTGATCTTGTTCAATGAATGTTAAACGTTAATCAAAAAATCACATCAAACAGTAATCTATGTTTTTATCAATTTTAGGTATATCTGTAAAATAAAAATATTATATAAGACATAATATACTTTAATATTTAATTGAAAATACTGTGAATATATTTTCTGTGTATCAAGTGAATAAAATTACCTTTTCCCATTATTTTTTTATAAAAATTTAGTAAATATATAGTTTAATTTACAGAAAATTTGTGTAATACTTGATCTATTATTAATCTAAAAAAACAAACAAAAAGGTTATCGATATATATTGTAATTAATTTAAGTTTTATCTTTTTAAATATTTGGGTCGTAAAAAATTTGAACAAATTATTTAATAATATTTGAAACTTATATATTTATTTTAATAATTTTGTTATAAAAAATCTTTTTAATTGATAAAAAGGTTTTAAAATACAATTTTTATATTTTAAAATATTTTATTTTAAATTTGTTAGGATAAATGTAAATCTTTAATTATTAATTAAACTATAATTGCAAACCTGATAAAATAGATATTATAAATTATGTATTAATTTATTTCATAAATAAATTTTTTTGTAGATAGATAAGAAAGAGGCAATTATTTTGAAATTTCGTGGTTCACCCGTGTATAGCTCAAGAAGTTCTACCACATTAGGATTAAAAAAAGACGTAGCTTCAATGAATTCGGATCCAGACATTCCAAATATTAATAGAATTACACCAGAAATTCGTAGCAACTCATTGAATCAATATAAGATTGCAAATATTAAAAACAGCATTTATCCAGATAAAAAAAGTAATACATCAAGAGTCAAAGTTAATGTTGAAAATAATTTAAAAATTTCAAATATTTCTCTCCGAACGATTTATTCTTCTAGATTAGGAAGATTAATTTCAGGAAAATTAATTTCAAAATTGAATATTTTAGATTTAAAAAAAAGTAATATTAATGATAATAAAAATAGTAGTCTAAGTGACAAAGATAAGCGAACTGTTAAATCCTCAATATCTACTAGAGCAACAACTAATTCCAGATTACGTAAGGATACGAAGATTCAAAATGCATTTTCAGTTAAACAATTGAATCAGATTATTCCATTTAATTTCAGATTTTTTAAAAATAATGTAAATAATAATAACTCTTTCAAAATAGAAAGAGAGAGTATTACAAATAATCAATCGAGTATCAAATCTCAAAGAAAAACTATGAAAGAATTCGAATCTAAGTGCGATGTTATAGGTTCAGGTTCTGAAAGTGTTCATAATAATATTCCTATTAATTTTGATAACTCAAAGAAATCTATAAGTAAATCTTCTACTAACAATATTTCATCATTAAGTGAGCTATCTACACGATCGAATGTTTTACATTATCAATTGCAAAATAGAAATAAAAATCAAATTAAACTAATATCTCGAAGAAATTCTAGGCAAGACGGTGAACTATATGGAGGTTCAAAAGCTCCATCTATTAGAGATTCAAATCGAAATGATATGCTCAGAAAAAACAAGATGATAGTTAAAAATAATACTACGTTATCGCAATCTGATTTCAAAAGAAGAAAATTGAATGTAAAAGCGTTATCTCTAGATTTGAATCATGCTAAAACAACTACAAAAAAGAATAAAAGTCTAGATAGTAGGAAACTAAATATATTTAGTCGTCATAGAATTGAAACTATTAATAATACTAATTTAAATCAATATGAGTCCATTTTGCCAACATATGAACTATTATCAAAGCCTGGATATATTTTGAAAAAAATAGTTATCCCAGCACCTGTACCAGAATCCATTATAATGACGACTGAAAGAATAAAAAGTTCACCATTAATAATTTCAAAAACTTTACCAAAGTCTGGAAGCATTGAGGCAATTAAAATAAATTCAGAAATAAATAAGAGAGATGCAATTGAGGAGAAAAGTTTACAAAATAATAGCAGCCAAAGGCATAGGGTTTCAAAAGAGGATTTCTTCAATCATGGATTAGGATTCAGAGGAAGGACACCTTCACCATTGGGAGTCAATCAAGGTAAAGTTTGAATTTTATAATTTAAGATTTCATTAAGAACGCTTAACTATGCAAAAAATTTCATAAATCTATTCAAATGATTTTAATATACTTTAAAATTAATATTTATTTGTAAATTATTTTTATTTGTAGTGTTGAAATAAATGTATATATTCTGAATTTAAAATCTAAAATAAAAAAAAAAAAATGATAACTTTATTTTACTAACTTGTTTACATCATATTATTTATATTGTAGTTATATATATATATTAATTTTTTACTTAGTTTCAGATGTAGTAGCAACTTTAACTATACCCATAACTGCAACTACTCTTAGATCTGAAAACGCTGTTCAAGGAAATGCAGGCTGGACTCTCAAACGACGCCCTGGACACTGGTATAATCATCTATCATCTGATAATCTAGTTAAATTGCCTATTTCAATACAACAGGATAAAGAATCGATGTTGACTATCGTAAGTAATATGTCAAGACCTACACAAAGGGGTAATAACACCTTTAAGAAATTAGCTGAAGGAGAAATTAATGAACAGTTTAGTAAAAATGATAATTATTCATTGCATGTCCAAGATACATTAACACAATTGGTGAGTAGATATATACGAATAATTTTATAGAATTTAATCTACTTTATAATATTATTTACTCCATTGTTTTGAATTAATTTATTGATATTGTATAAAGATTAAAAAATTTTTCTTAAATAATTATAAATATAAATTTAATTTAATATTAACCTAAAAAATAATATCGAGGCTTAATATCATACATACTCTATAAAAAATATCATATATGAGACATACTAGAGGGCTATAATAATAATCAATTATTGTTGATCGTGTACAATGGGGTTGGGAAATTCAATAGGTGAATAAGTAAAGAAAGAATATTTGTATCCACTTTATTTAATTAAATGGTGCTTTGATATTTTACAAAGATTATACTTATGTAACACGTGAATTATATTTTGATATTATAAAGACTAATGAGTTTATACCAAAGTTATAGAAATATAAATAATCTAAATATAATTATATATATGTTTTCAGCAAAAAAATGATGAGCAGCTAAAATTGTCAGTGCTGGTAAGTTTTTATAACCTAAAAATTTTGCCTATTCCTATTTCCTGAGTTATTTAGACAAATTAACAGTATAATGGTAAAATATAATAAACAATACTATGATTAATCTATTGATTAATCTCTGATTATTCTATTAACTATTTTCTACTGGGGTTAAGACAACATTCATAATTAGTAGTGATCCTGAAATAATATCCGCTTAAGGCTATTCATCAAGTTGATATTTCTATAGTTAAAAACTTCTTGGTACATGGATTAATTATAATAAAATATAAGAATAATAAAAAATAAATTGTGAAATAGTGTAAAGTAGAAAGTAATTTTATGGTTTAAGCATGTACATTATATTATTATTAATATATGTTTCTGATATTTTTATTATAAAATCATTTAAGTAAATGCTGTTGATTTAGTTACAAAAATTTTTGTTCAAAATTTAGACATTAAATCTCTCAATAATTGGACAAAAATAATTCATGTTATGTCTGTAAGTCTTTATAATATAATTGTGATTATATTAATTTGTATAGGATAAATAAAAATTTTTAAAGCAAAAGAAATGAAATTATAACAGAATTTGTTCAAGCATCTATTCAATTAAAATTGAACCCATTTCAATAAATGATAAAATTAAATTTCATTGAATAATATTTTGATTATCATAAATAATTAGTTTATTCAAGACACTTTTTAAAATTAATTCTTTTTTGTTTCAATGTGCCTACGTTAATTTATTACTTGGAGTGAAAACTTCAAGAAAGAATTTTTCATGAATTAAATTGATATGAAAACTTAAATTTTTCTATTGATAGAATAATATTGAATTACACATATATATGCATGTATAATTTTTTTAAACGGTTTCATTTGTTTTCTTAACTGTTTATAAATGCTTACATCTTTCAATAATGAGAGCATTACGACCACGCAAACATTATTCTCTAATTTCTCAATATTGTAACTAAAATTACTACTTATTTTAAATGGTTTTCATAATTTATAAGTATATGTCTATTTGTGAATTTATTAATATTTATATGTATAATAAGAATATTTACTCATCAGAAATTGATTTTTTCAACTATTTTTAATTTTTTACAGTTTAAAGAATTGTTTTAGTTTAAAAAGTGATTAAAATTAGAAAAAAATTGTCATGAAAAATTTTTTTAGGAAATTTATAAACATTAACATTCATTCTATAATATTCTTGCAAACTTTTTTTTTTGGAATATTACAATATAAAAATTGGATATCATTTTATAGTTTACGTTCAAATTTAGTTTGTTGAAACCATTTTGATACTTTTTTATCATTACCTTTAAATTATATAATTGATTTGGATGTAAGTACGCATATATTTTAATTTTTAAGTTGAAATTAAAAAATATAATGTGAAAAATAGATAAATACATGAAATGTATACTTGATTATTTATTTGTATTAATTTAATGATAATAATGATAGTTTTATTAGTTTTTAATAGATTTCTATAGTAATATTTTATTGTCTATCGAAAAATTTAACGTTTAAATAATTAGTTCTAGCAACATATTAGTTATATCGAATCAATAAATAAAATAAAATAGATTTAAAAACTGATTATATATACTGATATTGTAATGATAAAATTTTTATTGCTGTGTAAGGAAAGTGCGAACGTTCAGGTTCTATTTTAATGATTTGCTCCAATTTATAATTTTTATATGTTATTTAATAATTATAATTTTACGAAACTTAATTCTTATGTTTATTCGAATTTGATTATTTGAGAAGTAATGAGAAATTGTGGACAATGGAATAAGAGTGATTGAAATTGTAGAGCGAAGCGTAAGATTAAGGAATGAGTAATGAGAGTGAGCCATTTGTCATTACTTCTTTTTATATAATTTAAGAGTTTGGATATTCTCATAAAATTGCTCATTTAGTGTTCTAGATAAAAATGCAATGTGTATCAAATGTAATATTTAACTGATTAGTTCCTTTTCTTAAATGAAGTCCTTATTACTATTTCGAAATTCAATAATTCACGAGTAATGTAAAATTAAAGAACATGATAATTGAATACTTAACGGCGGCAAGTGTGGCAATGTGTCGATTTTGCAATGTTCTAACATTTCCGAATGCTGTCGTGTTACTTGATAAAATGCAGAATGTGTATAAATGGCACGTATGTATGTAGGTATATTACAGCTGTATTATTACAATTTAACGAATACTGTGATTTATTCTATTTGAAATCTACTTTCACAATTAAAAGTAAACTTTCTTATAAAATAATTATTATTAAGGAAAATATTATTTTTATACTGAACTAATTAAAAATCTAGTGAACACGTAGCAGTTTGAGGTAGTTGGATAGTTCTCGTACGTCAACGAGGAATGAGATAGTGAGAAACGAAGAACAAATAAACCCTGATTCATTTATTTAGTTGTGTAGTGCAGCGCGTCCTCATCTCTCCCTCTCTCTCTCTCTTTTTCTCTCGTACTCTCTCGGTTCTTCTGTTGGTTTTTCTTTCTGTCGAATATAAGGTGCTCGGAACGCCCCTTCTTCGCAGCGGGCTCGGTAAAACTGAAAACGCGCCAGGACATTCCCCGTATTAGAGTTCGGCGTTTTGACCGATCAAGCTGCACAATTTCCTGTTCCGACTTGCATGAGGCGTTACACTAAAAACTAGCATGTATGGGCTCATCATATTAATATGGTGCGTGTGAAGTTGTTAAATTAATATATAAATAAGTTGTTAAAATTGATCACTAAATAGATTTATTTAACAAATAGGATTAAAGACATATATTGATAAAAATATTTGACATAAATTGAAATTAATTTCAAACTGTAATTGAATATTGTAACACATAAAAAACAAGCTATAATTAATTAAATTTTGTATATCTGCAAAAGTTACTATTTATTTTTATGTTGCATATTATTTAAAAAAAATTTTTTTTAACAATACAAATAATGAAATAGTATTTAATAAATTTCACTAAAATTAATTATAAATATTTGAAAACATTTAAAGAAAGAAATATTATGTTAATAAATTAAGACAAAAATTAATTTAAAAGTATAAAAAATTTGATATTTTATAATAATAAAAATTTATACAGCTAGAATATACAGATAGATAGATATGTTTATTGAACATTAAAATAATTTTTATAATACATTACAATTTTCTCTTAATACTTATTGAAATCGAACCAACGGTTTAGAACGAGCCTAGTTGAGTTACGATAAACATTGAGCATCGACTCACTCCTTACCGAGCGAGGATATATTTTACAGGTATTCGTAACTTTTGTGAACGTGTTATAAATATGCAATTTTTTCACGAATAGCGAGAACCAATTCGCCGACTAGGACGACGATTTGACTGTTTCTAACGTCGGATCTGTCCTCTAATCACAAGGAAAGAAAGACTATTTAAATCGAACGATAATACCCGCGGTGTCGTTCCGCTTTTAAAAAGGATAAGGCTTTTTTAAGCGACACGACGGAGGGTACTGTGCTGTACTGAGTTTCGATGAAGCGATCGGCCTTCGGAAAATGTTTCATTAAATGGAAATTAAGTGCCCGAGACCCAAACGCTACATTCTTGATTGCTATTTAGACATCGTAGCACGAGTAACGTGTAATGCCTTTGTCTTATCTACCGATTGCCTGAGGTGTGGTGTGCGCGATGCTCTTGTGTGTTCGACGATTCTAACGTTGCACAAAGTGTGTCGATCACATGGATCCATATTAAAGCATCGAGATACAATACCTCGTGGTAAAGAGTCGCTCGTGTCACACTGTACGACATACGAGTTCAGGTTCACCGTTTTATCCGTAAACGAAATGAAGCTTTCTAGTTGATCTTGTCAGTAGTCATATGTTTATCCCAAAGATTAAACCATGCATGTGTCAGTGCATGCTGTATTAAGGTGAACCGCAAATGGCTCATTAAATCAGTTATGGTTCATTAGATCGTATCCACATTTACTTAGAAAACTGTGATAATTCTGAAGCTAATATATGCAAACCCGAGTTCCGACCAGTAATAGAAAGAAAGTTTTTATTAGATCAAAACCAATCAGTGGCGGGTTAAGCTCATCCATCGTTTACTTTGGTGACTCTGAATAACTTTGTGCTGATCGCACGGTCTCGAAACGGCGACGTATCTTTCAAATGTCTGCGTTATAAATCGTCGATGATAAGTTCTGTGCCTACCATAACTGCAGCGATTAACGGGGAAGCTAGGTTCGATTCCCTGAGAGGGAGCCTGAGAAACGGCCAACACATCCAAGGAAGGCAGCAGGCGTGCAAATTACCCATTTCCGGCACGGGAGGTAGTGACGAAAAATAATGATACGGAAGTCATCCAAGGCCCC
Organism: Platyscapa corneri; assembly: GCA_018907185.1. Taxonomy (NCBI): domain Eukaryota; kingdom Metazoa; phylum Arthropoda; class Insecta; order Hymenoptera; family Agaonidae; genus Platyscapa; species Platyscapa corneri. Next base: position 196,065 of record JACCHW010000057.1, on the reverse strand, counting down.
GTGATTGGAATGAGTATACTTTAAATCCTTTAACGAGGATACATTGGAGAGTAAGTCTGATGCTAGCAGACGCGCTAATAACAGCTCCCATAACGTGTATTAAAGTTGTTGCGATTAAAAAGCTCGTAATTGAATCTGTGTGCCACGCTGTTGGTTCATCGCTCGCGATGTTTAACTAACATGGTAACATGATTATGGTACGTTCTACCAATGGACTTGGCCTTTCGGGTCTAGCTTAATATCCCATCGCGGTCCTTTCATCGAGTGTCGAGTTCGCCCGGTATATTTACTTTGAACAAATTAAAGGGTTAAGATATATTATTCAACCCAAAATTCTCTACAAAACTGTTTTAGATATTAGTATTAATATTTAAATGTTGGACTTAGAAATTGATTACAAAATTTTATTTACGTTAATTTCCAATACTAGTCAATGATTGAACAATATTAACGAATCTTTTCCGTTTTTTGTTAAACACATGCATTGTTTAACGATAAAAATCAGCTACGTCGCACTACATTTGGTATTATAAAAAATAAGGGTAACAGATTTGTTACTGAAGAATTCATAATAAATTATGAGAAATTTTGAGTACATTATTTATCCTAAATTCATAAAATAATTAATCGTTCACAATTGGCTTCTAATTTTGAATTCTTAATAAGCACATACAGAGTTAAATCATATCTTTACTTGTTACAAACACGGTGAATATATTATAAATATACATATTTAAATACGAATAAAAAATAAATGGAACATTATGCTTACTTATGTTTTCACAGTGATCAAAATTGTGATTGTACACAATGTGCAAAGTTTTTATAAATCTAAAGGTTTAAATTTTTTTCTAAAAATATATTTATATAAAAAAACCATAAAACTTTATTACATATTTATAAAAATTCAATATTGTGAGATAACATTGATAGAAATTAGGATTAGTCTAAAATTTTTATTAAGCATAATTTTTTGAATCGTATAACTTTAAATTTTTATTATTTATCTTTTTTTATTTAAAAAAATATAAAATTTCAAATATAAATCTACTAGTTATATTTAAATAATAAATTATTTGAACTAGTAGTAATATTTAAATACATACATGCAAATATATACCTTTTCATACAAACACATTTATATATTAGTTCAAAATTATTTACAAAATTTTATATGGAAAAATGTATTATCAAATGTAGTAATAATTTACTACGTAAATTAAATTAAACTAAATTAAAGTAAATTAAACTAACTATATTTATACATAATTCTACAAAATATTTGTGTTGAATATTTTTTTAGTAAATTTAGTATGTTTACTAAGTAATATGTACATTATTATAATAGTTTTTTAATGTTATGTACATAATTTTGAATTAAAACTTATTTACTGCGTAAATAGTATCCATTCTAAATAAAAAACCATACTTTATTATCAAATTAAATTATTATAAATACTAATTTTAATAATTTAAAATTTACAATAGTGTTATTATTAAATTATGTAAATGTTATAAATTAAAAAAATTTTGTTAATGATTTAATTCATTGTATGGTATAAGGAGTCAGGTCTAGCGCTCATGTAGAAGCACCACGGTAAATTGTCAAAAATTTTATAGGTAAAATATTAAGGGAAAGGAGTAATCTAACAATGAATACAAATAAGTAAAGGAGCGTGAAGTAAACAATAAGTGAAAATACGATAAAGAACTATCTATGGTTATTTACGTTATGTATCTACAAATGGTTAGAAAAAAACAAAGGTAAAGAAAAAAAAATGGAAAAAGGCTAGAAGCATGGTAGGGAAACAAAATGATTAAGCTAATGAACGGTAGGTGGTGTATTTAATAATAAAATAAGATAATAAATGAAGTAAGAAAGTCAATACAAGCGAAAAGTGAGTTAAAAAGTGAAAGATTTAGACCCGAGCAAAAAATAAACACAGAACAGAAAAAACAGAGTAAAAGTCAAAGCCATAGAAAATAAACAGCCATACATAGAGCAACCAATATAGCAAGCAATTCACAGAAACAAGAGGTAACCGATGACAATGATGAATTTAGTAAGGTGAAGGAGGAAATAGAGAAATTAAAAGAGTCTATGCATAGGTTCTATAAATAATCTTAAGGTACATTGCACAAAGTTAGAAAAGAGGGTAAAGGAGTAAAAAGAATATGTAAAAAACGAGATAAAGAAGGAATCAGAAAATTGATAAAAAAACTAAAGGAAATGGAAGAAAGAATTGAAAAAAATAACCTTGATACAAGAAAAGAAGAAGAATTGTAAACTCAAGGAATAGAATGGATGATCGAAAAGAAAAAAGAGAGATGAAAAAAACAATATTATAATAACAGGCCTAGATCATTTATTTAAATAAATTTTAATTTGAGCAGAAAATATGATCACAAATTGTATAGAAAAAGAATTAAAGGTAAAAATAAAAATTAAAAAAGAATGAAAAGGAGAAATAGGTCAAGGTCATTGGTGGATAATTACATGCGGTGATAATAAAGAAAACGAAGAGATTATGAAAACAAAAAAAATCCTAAAGATCTCAGGAAAATATAGTAAGTATATACACCAATAATACAACTTACGCAGAAAGAGAAGTTCGAAGAATAATGGTCAAAAAATGTAAAAAATTTAGAAATTAAGTAGAAAAATTGTGGTACCACGATAATAAAGTGATTGGGGAAACTGAAATATGGGTATATAGTGAAAAAAGAAGCTGGTTTAGAAGAAGAAGAAAAAACAAAGATTAAAAAATATTTTAAAAAGTTAAAAAAAGCAACTATATTATTCTGGAATATTGCAGACATAAATAAGATAGATAAAACGGGATGGCAGTACTTAAACAAAATGGATATTTTAGGGTTAACAGAAGCTTGGTTAAAACAGAAATATGAAAAAAAATTAATAAACAAATTAAAAAATTATGAAGTATTAACATATAAGGCAGAGAAAGAAAAAGAAAGAGTAGACCAAAAGGTGGACTATGCCTAGCAATAAGAAAATCTAAATAGATAAAAATAGTTTACTGAAAAAGGGAAAACAAAGAATTTATATGGGCGAAGCTAAAGATAAACAAGAAAAAACTGAACCTAGGTCTAACATACATAAGAGAAAAACGAAGGAAAATTTACAAATAATTGAAGAATAGAGAAAAGACAACAACGACGGAGCAACATTACTAGGGATGACTTAAACTCCAGAACAGGTGATCAAGGAGGTTGGATGAACGGAAAAGGCAAGTCAGAGAGGAAATCAAAAGATAAAACTATAAACACATACATCGGCGCGAAATGGGCTTCAGTTATAGACTATGTAATAACGAATGAAGAAGGAGAAGAAGATATAAAATATATAATGATTGAGGAAAGGACCGAGTCGGACCACCAACCCCTACTAATAAGACGATATGACAGCATAGAAAAGAACACACAATGGAAAGGAAAATATACTGGAAAGAATGGACAGAAGAGACTAGACAACTACCAGAGAAAGTTAAAGAAAGGGAAGGAAATAAAGGACTGTCATGAAATAAAAACTAAAATAAGGGAAAGTATTAGTAGAAAAGAAAAAAAAACAAAGAACAAAACTAAATAACCGTGGTGGGATCAAGAATCCTAGACGAGTAAGAAATAAGTAAAAGAAAAATACAAAATATGGAAAAGGACCAACGAGAAAAGAGATAGACACAACTACAGCGAAGCGAGAAAAAACATAGAAACCTGATAAACAGTAAGAAAAGAAAGGAAATAATAAAAGAAATCAAAGGCTGAAAGGAATAAAACTGAGCAGACCTTCTGAAAATTGATTAATAAAGGTAGGAAAAGGAAAGAAAAAGTAGTTAACAATATAAAAACAGAAGAATGGAAAAAACACTACGAGAATCTGTATGTCTCTAAAGTACAAATTGGAAAATCAGAGTCAGAAATTAAAGAGAGATCAGGAAAAAAGTAATTGAAGCCAAAATAGTAGATATAAAAGAAGAGGAGCTAAAAGAAATAATAACAAATAAGAAAAAAAGCTCAGGATAAAACGAGATAATATACGAACAGTCAATAATAGTAACAATGACAAAAACAGTGAAAGAAATATAGAAAGAACGAACATACCTAAAGAATGGAAAAGTGCGATAATGATACCCATATACAAAAAGGGAGATATAAACGATCCCAGCAACTATAGAATGATATCCTTATTATATGCAGGGTATAAATTACTAGCAGAAATTTTAAAAAATAAAATAGAAAAACACATTGAACACACAAAGGCTCTCGACGATAAGGAAATGGGATTCAAGAAAAAAGAGGAACTGCAGAGGCGATATATCTTCTAAAGACGGTAATAGATATACAAGCAAAAAAGAAAAAGTAGAAGTACCGATTTGTTTCGCGAATATTAAAGCCGCATTTGACAACCTGAAAAGAGAGGTCATATGGACGTCAATGCAAACAATGAACATAGACAAGAAATTCTTGACATAATAAAGTAAATTTACAGGAACTCGACGACGAAAATAAAAATAGACAACAAGATAATTTTGGAAATGTAATAAAAAAGAGTAATAAATAAAAAAAGTAATAAAGCCTTAAAACAAGGATGCCCCATAAATCCCCTGTTATTTAATATTGCAATGGAAGACATCGAAACCGATTTAAAAAAATCTAGAACTTATGGTGCCCAAATAGGTAACCAGAAAATAAGATCAATCACATATGCTGATAACGTCATCATAATAGTCAAAGGCGGAGTGAAAATGAATGAATTACTTCGAATATTGAGTAAGAACCTAGAAAGAAAAGGATTAGAATTAAATACCCAAAAAACAAAGATATTTAGAGCGAGAACCGCAAAGGCAAGAAAAAGGAAATTATAATCAGATGGAAGGATCAAATTATAGAAATAGTAAAGAATTTCAATTATCTGGTGTTAGTATTCATTTACAACAACAATGATACAGAGAATGCAAAACACCTAACGAAATGGGCCAATATAAAGTTAAAGAAAATCTAGCAATTGAGTGAAAAATGGTTCGAGGGAGACATAACGATGAAACTGATAATATTCGAAGGTCTACCGAACGGAATACTAATGTATGGGGCTAAAATCTGGGGGTGGAAAAAATTTGAAGAAATTAAAATAATACAAAGAAAGTATATAAGTGGATATTAGGTTTAGATAGAAACACTTCAGATTTCATCCTAATGCTCGATACAAAAAGAAATAAACAGTATATCAAAGCGGCAAAAAGGGCAATAAATTTCGAAAAAAAAATAAAAATACTCAGGTCTGAGGATGAAGATATTTTAAAAGAATGTCGAAAAGTCACTTTGAAAAATGAAAGAGATGGAAAGATATAAATTAGAAAATTACAAAAGAGGAGAAAAAAGGATGAAATTTTGTAACAGCATAGGATGGTCAGATCGAATTTGGAAGGAAAAAATTGAAGAAAGGTATGAAATATGGCAAGAAACGTGAAATACTAAAAGGTCAACAATAGCAAGAATGAATATCCAAACTAGAAAATTCAAAATAGGGCAAAGAAATAAATAACTTGTTACTAGAAGATCTAAAAGAAGAAAAAAGCAGGTAAGAAAAAAAGCGAGAAAAAAGGTAAAAAGAGGATGAAAATTCTAGCGAGATATCGAATGGTCAAGAAACAACATTTACTGGCTAGGTAACGAAGAAAGGCTATGCAAGTTATATCAGAAAACTCCAGAAACACTATAATACATAATAGAAGATTGCGAAATATTCGGGAACAAAAAAAAGAAATGGTGGAAAATACTCAAGGATAAGAAAAAACATAGCGGAACTCAATAAAATTCAATGGGTACGAAAGAACGAAGAAGAACAAAGAAAAAAGGCCCACGAGGACAACATAAAGAAGACTAAACTAAGGCTAAATAAAATATAAAAAGTTGTATAAGTAAAAATAAAAAAAATAAAATAAAAATATAATAGTGTAAAAACCAATGTCAAAAGAAATAAAAAACAAAATGTAAATGAAATTTAATATAACAAAGTATAAGAAAAAAAATTAAATAACAATATACATATTGTTCAATAAAATACTGCTACTACTACATTGTATGATATAATTAAAAATAACGATGAAATATAAATTTTATAATAAAAGTTATTTAATACAAAATATTTATATATAGAAATAAAATATTTGAAATAATTTATTGAAAATATATATAATTAATATTTCATATATTATTTTTTATTGTTTTTATTTATATATTACTTTGTATTATATTAATTTTACTCGTATTTTTTAAAAAAATAGAAAAATTGTACTTAATGAATTAAATGTAATAAAAATATAAATTTAAAAACATTATTATAGAATATTCATATTTAAAAAAAAAATTATTATTTATTTTGATTATATATCAGTAAAAGTATTCATTACAATCAAATATTATGTACATACATTTGAAAGTTTGATGCGTCAAAAAGTAGATAAGCAGTATTTACGGAATTGAAATTGTACAATCATATTTATTGAAATACTGTAAATAATTTAACTTACAATAAACTTTATTAAAAAAAATTAAGAGATAATATTTTTATTTTTATTCTCAATAAATAAATTGTAAATGTTAAAATTTAAATAATAATTAACTTGGTATTTAGTTCATGAAATGAACAATGTTCTTAATTAAGTTATTAGGAATTATTATTTATAAAAAATTTAGAAAAATATTAATTATTTCAATTATTTATTAAGAAAAAAATTCATCAATATTTAAAGTATTAATAACTAGTTTTATTCATTTTTCTTTAATGCAATAATATACTACGTAATTATTATAATATTATTATTATTATTATTATTTATTATTACCATATATTATATTAAATTATTATTACTATATAACCTAGATTAATAACTGTTTTTATTCATTTTACTTTAATACAATAATATAATACGTAACTATTATAATATTATTATTATTATATATCATTACCATGTATTATATTAAATTATTATTACTATATAAGCTAGACAAAATTATAAATCCTTGTTTTTTTAATAATATTTGAATTATTGATTAGAATTAGCGTGATTACCTAGTTTTTGACGTCCTTTATGAATTGACGGATAAAAACTAAGGCATATATAATAAATAAATAAATGGTTTATACCCCAAGAATTTTTTTAACATGCTCTTGTAAATTCATTAATCTAACTTTCAGTTTTTGCCGACTGCAGCAAAATCGTGGTTCGGGCTGGTTAGGCAGCGTTTCATCTCATGGACCGCTACCTTTCTGTGCTTCGTGAGATCACTTTTCTCACCCAATGATTTAAAATATTCATAAAATATATGCAGAGTAACAGAAATAAAAGTATAAAAAAGTAATGCATTTTTAATCATATATATATATACATATATGGTTAAATATTTATATATAAAACTTTCTAAACAAAAGTATATTAAAAAGAGAGAAGATGAATGAATATAAAAAACGGTTAATAAGTTAAAATATATTCATTAATTAAATAAGATGTTATCTGCAAAGAACACTTATTTTTTTAGGTTATTTATTTCTTGATTTTACTACTTTTCGTGCATTGCAAATGAATCTAAATTAAAAATAAAGAAATTATTAACCAAATATTTTTCTTAAATGTACTGCTTCTATTGCCTTCTTCGAGATTTCCTAGACGATCTACAAAACTGTGGTTTTGGATAAAAATCTTTAATTACTTATTAATGAGATAAAGATACACAAAGTAATTCTCGATCCATTTTTGATGCTCAAGAGACGAGGACCAGAATATAAATTACTCAGAATTTGATGAAAATCAGAAAATCTTCAATATTACAAAAAAATTGAATATTTTTAACTGAGAATCCTGAAATAGATCAGAAAAACTTGGTCCAACTCTGATTGGAAACTAATTCAGTTCCAACTTTAGTTGAGTTAGAATTTAACAACATTATAAAAGAAAAAAATAATGCAAGCGTGCATTTCAATGAATAAGATTAATGAGATATCAAGAGTATAAATACAAATCATTTTTAGAAAATAAATTTCTAAAATTGTTTTATCGAATCGAAAATATGATTCAAGATGATAATCAGACACAATTACAAAATCATCTTTTGATAAGTCTAGTATTTCAAGTATTTTTATCTTCCTATGATATTGTAAATGAAATTTAGAGAGAAACCAACCCAATATTAAAAATTTTTGATAAAGCCAACCTATATTTCTAAGAAGGTAGAGTTAGACTACAAAGTACTGAATAATGCAATAAATTCAGTGATTAGTTGTAATGAGTACCAAGGTCACGTACCAACCTTAACCTGTATTAATGACTCGACAGTGATTATAGTTGATCCATCAGCAACGAAGAAATATGTAATATTGTAATCACTCTGGAAGGACATAAATACCAAAAAATTGCAAAACCAAAGAGCGCTCTCATTGAATCGGTAACAGCATCCTATTATAGGTGATATAGTATTTAGAATAACTACTAGCACCAATACTACTTTGTTACAGAAATCTAATTTCAACTCTGAAAACACGTGTTATAGTTAATAAATAGTGCCAACAAAATAGTTCATAATAGTTATTAATTCAATAAAAAGAATGATAATTTTGGAAACTGGAAAAATCAAAATTCTAGAATATCTGATAAGTACATTATTAAGTACAGTTGGAGCCAAATTATCAATCATCTCAAGTGTTTATAAAAACACAAGTAGTTTGGTAATTATAGTTTATCTTTTTATATATTATTCCTTATAATTAAAATGATAGTTTCTTTTCAAAATTTTTAATTCATATTAGATTAGGTCATAATTAAAAATACTTTAGTATAATCATTTTACTAATTATTTTATTTGATATTGCATATAATAAATTTATAAATGTGATATATAGGGTTATTAATTATATACAATTGTTAAAATAGTTAAATTAATAAAACATAATGTAAATATTCTGTGAAATTTTTATAAAAATTTTCATTATATCTATAATTATTATAAAAGTTAATTTAATAATATATAGTTTTTACAAATAATTTTAAATATTTAAATTCTGTAAAACATGAATTTCTACTCATTTAACTCTATTTAGTATTCAGTTCATTAAAAAATTTATGTTAACTTTTGAATAAAAATTAAAAATTACTATTTAAAAAAATAATACTATATCTAATACTAAATAATACTATATATATTATATAGTCTATAGTATAAAAGTTTAATTATATAATTGTTCAAAACTGAATTAAAAGAAAATTTTTTTTATTTAAATTTTATTAAATTCATTAATTAAAAATACATTAATTATTATTTTTATTGTTTATATATACATAGAATTCTTTACCAAGAGTTAGTCCAAGTGGTGCAGCTAATAAATTTAGGGCTAGATATAGAAGCAGTGAACTTTTTTTAATAAGATCCACATCTGCAACTAATTTATTATCACAGGTAAGACTCACAAAATTTGATTCAATTAATTTATTTGGAATAAATGCATACATATATAAGTATATATGAAAATTTATTTAATGGTCATTACGTACAGAAATAATTTAAATGTATAAATAAGTATTTAGAATCAGTTAGATAATAGTATAATTAAAATTCACATGCTTGTATATAACATTTGAAAATACAAAAATTTTTTAAATTACTTTTATCTTAAATAATATTCTCAGTTTTATTTTAATATAAAAACAGTAAAACAATGTGTTTAAAAAATATATTTATTTTCAATATAATTTAAATTAGTTACTAATGATCGAAATGTTTGGTTGCAATATTTCTATTTCAATTGTCTACTAAAAAAATGTTAATATTTTAAATAGTATCTCTGAATACTTATACATTTTGTTTTTCCGTATGTGCATGATTGCATAGATGTAAATGTAATCAAAATTTAATAATTAATTTTAAATCATCTTCATTTTAATTAATAAAATATTAACTTATTTTTAACAAAAGATTCCAATAATAATATATTAGAAATAATATTAAAGTTTTTCATTAATAATAATAATATTCAATAATAAATTCAATAATAATAATAATTATTTTAATAAAAATATATTTAAATGTAATACAAACATAACCTAAAGTACATTATTATAATATATGTTTAATTTAAATTAAATAAAATTATATTAAATCAGTACAATTTTAAAATTTTGTTTTCTCTATTTACTCATAAATCTCGAATGAAATATCAATAAATTAAAAGCCATTATTGATTTGTATATCTTTTGAATATTATATCTGATAAATAAAAATGTTAAATAAAAGCTATAATCAGATTCTAAATTTTACAATTGAAAAAAAAACATGACTTCTATTTAATTCATTGTTATAAAATGTACAAAATTGAGTTCAATAATAAAACATTGTAAAAATCAGAATGAGATAAGTATCACTAAGTAAAATTTCAGGTTAATCATATTGTTTTTATTGTTTAATATGACAATGATAAATTTTTCTATAAAATTAGTATATTCATGATTGAATATATATGATTTAAATTGAAAATCATTATTAATTATAGTATATCGTAAATTAATAGTATTAAGTAATTATAGTAAATTATAGTATATCAAAAATTAAAATAACATTATTTACTGTCTACAATCGTTAATTTGTGAAACACATTTTTTATTGATTGCTTAAAATATGATTTTGTATTAGCTTAGAAATCAGAAATTGTTTATCATTCGTATTAATTTTTGAAGTTAAAGAATAAATTATTATTCACTGATAATTTTTTATTTCTAGATTAATAAAAAATACCAATCATATATATAAAATGAAATAATATATATTAATATAACATTTAAAATAAATGAAAAGAATAAAATTAAGTAAAATAAAAAAAAATTATTAATTTTAAATTAATTTTAATAATTATTTGTTTCACTATTAGATTTATGATATATAATAAATATTTTACACTTAAATTCATATTAGTCTAACAAAATTTAATAAATATGAGAAAATCTTATAAGAAGATTAAAAACAGAATTTAGAAATAAAAATTATTTTCTTTCATAAAAGTATTTATAAAAAATGAGATTGTTTCTTTGTAAACACAATGTTTTAATAAATTTAATAAAATGTTGTACGAAATATATATGTATATAACAAAATTTTATTTTTAACTGACATTTTGAATAAAAATATTTCTCAATTACCTTAATACTTAAGTATATGATTAGACACTTGAAAAAAATAGCAAATAAAGTCTTTTGTTAATTTAAATGCTTAATTTAAATTAATAAGACATAATAACTATAACTTTCAGCTAGAGATATTTTTTATGATATATAATTTAGATTTAACTTCTTTATAAAATGTTTGTTAGAAGAAATATGATTTTGAAAATTAATTTATTGTATACTAAGTACATATTATTTAAATCTGAAAATAATAAAGTTTGATCTATATTTTAAAACTAGGAATCCATTTATATATTTATTATATAAAAATTAAGCTATTAGAAAGCACTGTATATAGAGTTCTGCACATAGAACGCAAACATATTTTATTACTATAGTATAGTAATTCAACATCGTAAAAGATGTGTTGAGCCCTGGAGACCTAAATTTTCAAGATTTTATTAACCAATAAGGCCTAGCGTATACAAAGAGCAGATAGATATATATCACTTATTTCAACTTGCGATCACTTATTTCAAATACTATTTAATTATAAAACTTACTAAATACCCTTATAGTGCAAACAGTTTTAATAGTGACTCGTCGCATATAATATCAGTAATTATGAGCTTCACTTACTAATAATTTAAAAATTATTTTCCCTGATTTTATATGATGATAAAATTGTCAAAAGATGTAGTAAATTATGATGAGCCTACTACTTCTAGTGCAGTTGAAATTTTAATGATAGAATAATGACCAATAAGTCAAGTACTAACAGCTCCGTCTCGATTAGCAATGAATTAAACACCGAACTATCAATTTCCATAAATAATAATTTAAATCAAATCAATTTATTTAATATAATTATTTCATCATTGTTATCTGAAGTTATACACTCGTTTTTCAATTTTTATGAAATATTTAATTTATCGCTAATTGAAATTAACTCTTTTACCAGAAGCTATTAAAAAAATATCATCTCGGTTATTAAATGATATTGTTAATGTTAGTCGTGAAATGAGGATCGGGAAAAGGCAAGCAGTGAAAAATGAAAAATAACACGTTGAAAATTAAATCATTTATTTGTATTGAAAAAAAAAATTTTTTACATGCGACACTTACCGCTACAGAAAAAAAGAGGGCTACAGGACGAACGCGTAACACGTTTCGACGAAAGAGAAAGGCAAAAGCTGCTGCTGTGAGCCGAATCCGTCCTTATATCCATTTCGCGTCCCTTTTCCTATTTTCTCTTTACAACTTTTAAAATGTTGTTTACTGAATTTAGGATAATGCACTTATCCCCATCTGATGCTTGCCTTGGCAGGCTTGCCCTAGACCATTCGAAGCTATTCTGTCGAGAACAAATACTGATTCTTGTATTAATAATACAGAAACATTTTCAGACATAATAATCTTGGAAGTATTAAATTGTATAATGCCAAAAAATTTAGATAATTTTAAATATCTAGATATAAGTAATTCATTATTAGATATTAAATTATCTATAATTAATAATAAAACAACTATTTTACAGATATTTAAAAAAATCTAAAACGCATGAAAATTATAAATTTTAGAAACTATAAATAGTGTTATAAAAGAATGTAAATTTTATTACCAAGAAATTAAAAATGACCTAAAATATAAAAAGTACTGTGTCTAATAATTTAAAAATACATCAATTTTCATTAGAATAGTAAAAGGTATTTACGATACAAAACTTAATGTAAATAAGAAATTTACTCAGAAAAATATTGTAAATAAATTTATAATATTTAGACAGATACTAAAACTATCTTAAGACGAATATTCATACAATTACATTTTTCTAAACAATTGGGTTTATTATAATGAAAATAATATATGTGCACTGTTGAATTTTCCTACATTAATAAATTAAGACAAATAGATGACAGAAACATGACATAAATCAGAATAAATAATTTAATACTAAATTTTTTTGTTATTTAAATCAATGTTTCATTGATTTACATAATAATACTGTAAATATTCAGGATATAGAAATAAAATTCTACAATATTATACATTTAATGAATAAAATTGTTCTAACAGGTATTGAAACTTTAATCAAAAGAAAATTTTTTAAAAAAAACAAGTAAATAAAATTCAACTTCGAAGTCCTAATAAACTCGTCAAATAATTTTAAAAAATATATAACGTTTTAATTTAAGTTAACAAAAATTAATTTAAGTTAATAGATATAATAAACTTTTTGAGAATTTTATAAATGTAACTATCAATCAGTATTAATAAAAATATTAGAGATGTTATTTAATGCTATTTTTCAGCTTTTACAAAGCTTTTTACGTAATACTAATAAAATTCTATCTATAGTTAATAATTCTACAGTTGAAACTTAAATATTTTCCCAAATATTCATTTGACTATCTACTACCACTTTACCTTCAGTCATACTAAATTGACATAACTATTCTAACTTTTGATAATTTAGACAATAATCTAACAAATTACAAATGTAAATATTCCATATATTATTCACATGTTACATAAATTTACTAAAAGTTTTAATAAAAACAATACATTCTTAACTATTACTAATACAAAATATACTTTGAAATGCACAAATTATATTTTCTAACCAATTTTCAAAGGCCAACTAAAATTAAAGGATTCTCCTAAAGTAATAAATATATCTGCTAAATCTTGTATTAAACATACTAAAATCTACAACTTTTTTACATTAAAACAAACTCTAATATTATTGTTATTATTTCTACGTTTTTTACTCTTTTTTAGGATAATATTCGAGCGACTACCCAACGGATAGCAAAGACCAAAGTACAATCTAACCAAACCTTCACTACCGAATATTCTCTTAATACTTATCCATCCTTATACATATTCTCTTCAAATATTGTTAATAATAACCAATCCAATATAAATTCACAATCAGTTTCTCCGGTTAAGACAGCAATAATTCCGAAAAATAATTTAAACCTTATACCTTCTTCGTTGCTTTCTTCTACAACAAGTTCGATACCATTAGTCTCTATTGACACAGAAATAATCCAACAGCCAGTAACAATAAATTCTTACGTTAGACGTTTTGGTATTACTACATTCACTCAAGTACCGAAATTTGATTCTACGTCTTCTACTACTATTCCATTAAGAGATTATTTGATTTATGGAATTTATCCCAACAAGACTATCGTTAGAAAGCGTCCAGAAGATAATCTCATCGATTCGAGAAATATCAATAGTCCTTATGTTATCTTTGGAATCTATCCTGATGGGAAACTCATTCGCAAATTCCCTAATGGCACGACAATACCAGATCCTCCACGTGATCCACTGGAAATTATATTTTCTCTAAAAGCAACCGCTAACAATTCCAAATTACCTGATAACCAGGCTAATATTACGAGTATGTATAACAAGAGCACCAACTTATTAAATAATCAGAAACTTGTAGCAGATATGAATACACAGAATGATATGTACGTCTCCAATAAAGTTGACAATGTTCTTGACTTCAGTGAATCCAAGGATTTTGATCTACCAATTGGTAATGTTGGTAGAAATACTAAACAAATGGTATAATATACTCATTTTTATCTTATTTTATAATAAATAAACTAAAACATTGAATTAATTATTTAAACTAAAATTTAAAGTAATTCTTGTATGTAGCTTGATTGAAGTAACACTTTTCATTTATGCTATAAATTAAATTAAAAATAGAGTTTTTAAATATTTTATAGTTTACAAATTAAATAGCTATTACGAAAATAATAATATTTAGATTGAAATTATATATTCAACTGTTTTCTTAATAGCTATGTAATTTGTAAACTATAAAATATTATATATATATCCGGAAATATTTTTATATATATTGTTTCATTTGTACTTTACAAGCTACCGATACCAAGCTACCTCTCCTCTCTAATTATGCGAGTTTTAAAGTGCCATCAATAAATACAATATTAAATTAATTCTGCTCCTTTTACTGCATTTTAATTACCAACCATTATCTTCATCGCGATTCGCGTTCTTAACAACTACATTATATTTATGTAAGTAATACTATGTTGTATCATTCGCAAATTCTAATATAAACACATTTTTTATATAAAGGAAGATAGTAAAGTACATAATTTTACAGTATCAGCAAATCCGTTTTTAAAAAATGATGAAAATACTAATCCCCTATATCCGATACTATAAATTTAATATATACTATAACAAAGGCAGCAAGTACAATTGCATCAATTCCAACAATTCAAACTGCAACAACAGTGGCAACGACAATGGTAACAACGATAGAATCTCCGATAACCACAACACGCATCCCAATAACGACGATGATTCCAGCTCCAATTTCTGTGACACCAGCTCTAACAGAAACGAAAAAGATTCCAAATATATTAAATAAAAAATTCTCACTAGAAAATGAAACTCTAAGAATGGTAAATCCAAATAGGTTTGGTACAACTTATAATGATTTGACTTTTTTAAATAATTTGGTAAGCCCCTCTCATATTTGTAATTTTGCTATTTTTTTACCTGCATAATATTTCTTCAATTTCGTATGAAATATTATTTCTTAATTATATATTTTAATTATATATATATATTTAGTATGTATAACATATATTTCTTTGATATATGTTTAATTTTATTACATACATCAAATACAATAAAAAAAAAATTATAAAAAAGCGAAAATAATATAAAATGTGCTTAAGCTCAATATATTTTATATATATGCATAAACTTGCCTTCAGTCATAATAAAAAATAGAATAAAAATGATTTATAAAAAAAAATTAATAGAATTTTGATATTTAATATTATACAAATATAATATTAAAATATAAAATCTATAATTAAATTAAACCATGTATATATACTATTATAATTATTATTACAGTAGTTAATAATTAATAATTACTAATTATTATTTTACGAAATAAAATTAAAATAAATGAGAACTATTTTTACAACGTTTCTATTTATAATTTCATAATATATATATATATATATATGTATATATTTTAATTTAGTACATAATTTAAAACAATATGTTAAAAACATTAACAGTTTTAAATTAATTATTAAAGCTAAGAATGTACTATATAAAAAAAAATAATAAATAAAAATAAAATTAAAACATTTACTAATTAAATATTTCTAAAACCGACGAATTTTATATATATTTTTATTAATTTGTTTTGAATAATTAATTAATAAGAAATAAATTATAAAAATTAAAATGTAAATAAATATATATTTTTTTAGTTGGAAAAATCAAGTTTGACTAGATCGACACCGAAAACTCTTACAGAAGTAGAACAATCATTGGCAAACAAGGTAAATACAATTTGATTTAAAATACAATAATCAATAATTTAACCAAAATTATTTTTATACAATGATCATTTATGCATATATTTATATATTAAATGTATTATATTTCTTAGAGATAAAAAAGTATTAAAAAATGCAATTCAAAAGTATTTAAGTAAACTAATAGAAAAAACATAAAAATCACGAATAAAAAATTTATTAGTAAAAGCTAAACGCAGGAAATGTAACCGTACACTCAATTTTCTTCTCTACAATCAAGTTGTTTCAAGTATCTATTATCTTCAAACAACATACCTCACATAGGATAGATGTGTGCAGCCTGAATTATATATGGTTTCAAAAAAGCAACATCAGTCCCTTCGTTTATATTTACAAAAACAATTGAAGATAATTTCATAATTGTATTTGTACAATTAATTTTACATTAATATAGTTAAGTTTCTTTTCTTTTTTATGTAAGACATGTTATCCTTATATTATTACATCGAAAGAATATATCTGAATTATTGCATTCTAAGATTTTAATCAGTTTACAATCATCATCGTTATATTATCAGTAAAAAATCGATATATCAAATAACTTCGTAAGGTGAATTTCCTACATTGTACTATGCACTCATTTAAATAATAGATGATGAAATATTAGATGAATTGTAGTTTTGTCATTATAATCAAGTGTTATTATCTTAATGTTCTATCACTTTCATCTTGATATGTTAGTGATGAGAATTTTATTTTATTACATCGCAAACTTTTTTAAATGAAAAATTATAGGTTATTTATAATTTTAATAATAACGTTCAAAGAATTATATTGTTGAAACTGTTATTATAAATAAAAGATTTTATTAATTTTCAATTAAATTAATTTTATAAATTAATAAAATTTACAGAAATTGAAAATTAAATAACACTATTAACTCATTATTAAGAAAATAAAACAATGTTTGAAAAATTATATATCGTACATGCACTCAAAATATGTATATTCAAAAATTGAATAATGTATAATATATTTTTATAAAGAAGTGAATTTTATAGTTGAAATCTTAGTCATGCCATTAGTTATAATTAATTGTATAAATGCAAGAAAAGTATAATTTCTGGAACTAGTACATTGTTCATTTCATAATTTTTCCTAAGTACCATACCTTATAAATTTATATATCTTACATATTTTATGATGTGTACTTGTATAATAGTTGGACTTATATAACCAACTACTAGGTTTCTGTTAGACTTTCACAATGAATGCTTATATACCCTTTAAACAAATATACACGTACGTTTACTTATGCACATATGAGCGCATAACACGCGCGCGCGTGAAGGCATAAAAGTATGATCTATAAGAATACATACAGTAGTGACTACGCGTAGATGACGAGAATTTTTATACATGTTGATAACAAGTGTTGAAATTATTTAAAGATTATTTAAGAGTTCACATGTATCGTTTTATTATATTGTTATTTTAATATTTTTTATAGATGCATAATACAATATTTCAATATCTGAAAAACTTTAAATACTTATATTCCACAGATATAATTATATATTTTTCTAATATAAGAATAATTATTGTTTTCCTACGTAATTTAATATTTTATTATTATTTCTAAACTTTAATAAACTTTAAACATTGATATTTATTCTTGAATATTACAAAAATTTATTATCATAATAAATATTTTAAATAATTTTTTACAATTATAAAATAAATAATATTCTTTATATACATCGATCTATTAATTATTTAATTATTTTAAAATAAACACGTGTTACTACATTATTTTGAATTCATGCATTAATAAATTTAAATATTTGTAGATGCATCTGATAAATTTACATGATTAATATGGTCTAACCGATAAATTTGAAAAAATAATTTATTTATTATATAGATCTTGTCTCTTGCACTTGAGGGAACCCGGACAAATGGTGATTCGTTACGCTCACCAAAAGCTATTCAGCCATCCAACGCTGCACCAAATTCTTTTCCGATAGATAAAAATACTAAATTTACTGCGGTATCATCAAATGCACGTAACTTTTCTCAACCAAGAAACATTGATTTATTGTCAGTCTCTACAAAAAAGCATCCCAGTTTTAAATCTACGACATCTTTCACATGGAAACCTATTCGAACTTTTTCTAGTAATCAACAGCACTCCATGTCATCGACAATGACATTGATGCCAAGCACAATTGAAATAAAACCGAGAACAATAAAATCGAAGTCTACAACGCGACTTATATTGTCAACCTCAAAAATTTTGCAGTCTACGATTATAAACAGTAGGAAAACAACTATTGATTCATTTGTTATACCTGGTATGTCAGTAACGATTAGAAGATCTAGACCCATCACTACACAGTCTACTTTGTTCAAACCCTTTGGTAAATTTTATATGTTATTTATAATCAGAAATGATCTTTAAAAAATAATTGAAATAAATAATAAAATAACTAGTAAAACAAAACAATATAATTATATACACAAATATTTTTTTATTTATTAAGGACAACTGTGAACAAGATATTTTGCAATATTATTAACAAAAATCTTCATTCATTGACAATATAAATTTTCAAATGACTTTGAAATGAGAAGATACTAAATAAATAAAATATTCCATTTGTGATACATTTAGTACCAAAGACTGATTTTCTATTTTTATTACATATACAGCTATTAGCATTTCAATTTTATATTTTTATTGATATTCTACAAAAATATTAGAAGTTTATAAAATTTCTTTACTATTGATAATTAAAATTTAATGTAATATTAATTTTTCAATTTTATTATTATGATGCTTAAGAAATCTCATAATAATTTCATGATTGAAATTATTTTAATCTCTGAAAATAATTTGTTAATATATATTGTTTCTTTTATTTATCTTTAAGAAATAAATATAAACTATTTATATTTGTGTGGTATTAAAATATAATATATAATTCTTTATATGCAAGTAGTAATTTCATTGTACCATTCAGCTTTTGGTGCTAACTTCTTACAACAAATATTTGGAAGCAATTCATTTGGATCAACAACGTTAAAGCCTGCGATTAAAAAACCAATTTCAATCGTTAAGAAAGTAATTCCAGTAGTAAAGAAAATGAGTGCATCTTCAACTAGGGCAATAACAGTTACTCCAATTAATGATATTATATATTCACAATCTACCCATACTCCGAAATCAATTCAAATATCAAATAATATTATTGTAAATACAAATAGTCAGTATATTCCTGAAGAGAAGTTTATTTTGACAACTGTTAGATCACCAAGCACCAAAAAATCTGCAATGATAGTTTCTTCTGACGGTAAATTTATAATAACGCTTCTAAATGTTCCCCAACATAGATTTTTAGATTTAAATTAAGTAATTATAATGACTTTTTAATATATTGATTGTTTTAAATATTATTTTTATTAAAATTTTGGGAAAAATTAAACATAAATTCATCGAAACATGTTAGTGGAAGGTATTATAGCTTTTATAGAAATTTAGTTAAATTACGTCAATTAAATTAAAAAACATAAATTAATTAGAAAAATTTAAAAAATAAATAAGTTTTATTTACATTCTTTAAAAATTATATTGTAACTTTTTGTAAATTTTTCTGATATAGACCTAAAGACATAAAATAGTATGTTCTTTTTTAACTTTTTGAATTTTTTTCAGCAAGTTTTTTTTACAAATTTATTTACCTTATATTATAGAACCAGTATACAGGGTACTATATAGCGGAAGACTTTCTCTGTTCCGTTATACAAATATTTACCAATATTTTAAAAACATATTTATGTATTAATTAGTATAATTCTACATTTTCAATTAATGTATAAATTCAGTACATATTAATATATATATATATAAATAATAGGTAGAATTAAAATTTCTCTGAATTATTTCGAATACTATATTTATGAATATTTAAGAATAAATATTTAACTACGCATAAAATATAATATAAAATTTAATAGTATTTATATGAAAATTGATCCTTTTAATTACATATCATTTATTTAGCTAAATTTTTCATATACTTCTTAGATTAAATATGTAATTATAAATTTGTATTTAAACACATATAAAGTACCAGTGCAATTCTGTACAATACTTATACAAATTATATAGTTTTAGGTCGTTATAGCAAATTCTTATCATCATCCTTACCGACGGATATTTCAAAGAAACATTATAAAATAAACAACGAAGCTTTCTTCCAGGATTTAAAGAGCCAATCTAAGATTCAGACAGTTGTCACTGAAATTGGTGGCAGCAAAAACGACGACCCGCTACTTGCAACGTTAGTAACGAATCAAGGCATCGAGCCGTTTACACTGCATAACATGCTAAGTAAACAGTTTCAAGTGACAGTGAGTATTGCATTAATTTATTCTTCTATGTTGTAATGTTTTATATATTTTTTGTTAACGGATCGTATTTTTAACTCTGTTTAAACAATCGTTTAAAATCGTTAACTTTGACTATAGTTTTTATTTTTGGGAAAACAAAGAACTTGAAATAATTTTTATTAATTTCAATAATATTATTTTTATTTTTGTGAATGTTAATCTTTTATATTTACAATTAATTTAAATTTTTCTACAATTTTGCATTTATATTAATATAATTATATGTTGAAATTTTTACAATTAAAATAGGTTAAAAGTACTTGATTGTTAGAATAATTATAAATATATTATTATAATTGATATATTTATATTATATTTATATTTATATTTATTATGAGTTCAAAGATAAATTATAAAATAACTGTTTGACAAATTTTTATTTTCAAATTAAAAATATTTTTTGTTTTTAATTCTATATTATTGTATTATTTATGAATAAATAAAAATATATTGTAAAAAAAATTTATTTGATTTAAAATTATTAAGCATTTGAAATATACTTTTATTTTAATATAAGTTTGGTATATATATATTAAAAAAATTGTTATAATTTGATATGTTATAATATATAATATCTTTAAATAAATATCCATTGAGTCGAATCATAAAATGCAATCAATATGATCCATATGATCAATAATTTCGAGATCATTCAATTTAAAACGCTGAAATGCAATATATGAATTACTGAATATTCTATAATCTGATACAATAATATAATTAATAATAGTTATACTTGTATTAAATATTGATAAAAATAATAAATTTTAAATTATACCAATACAAAAAATGTTTTAGTTCTCTAATTATTATTTACTATTTAACTAAAAAAAATATTTATAAGAGAAAATTCTAAAAATTTTTATATAAAATCACGATAAGACAACAGAACGACCTCCTACGACTACAATAAGTTCAATAATAACTGCAACATCATGGAGAACAATGATGCAACAGTGGTTTTCGAGCTCAACATATTCTCCGCCAACATTGAACAACGTTGATACTTTCGTCAGCAACGACAGTCCTGGGAGATCCTTCAGCCAGAATAAAAACTTGCTTTATAATCAAATAGTTAGCACGGTGATCGGTATGACACAAGCATTTGGTCAATTTCTTAGCGATGCCATCATGGTCAGTTCTAGTTTTCATACTTTTTTTGTAATTGCAATATATTTTAGATATATTTCCGTATTATGTTTATTACTATTGTAGGGAAAAAAAAGAATAATTATCATTTTTTAAAAAGTTTAAAAGTCAGAATTAATTATTAAATACTTAATGTTCAACCTTAGATTATTTTAAATTTTTTTCGATTTTTATCCATATAAAAATATGGATAAAAATTTATAACGTTTATAACTACATTTATATAATAATAACATAATAAATCCATGCTATTATAACTAATTATTTTATACAGTTCTATTTTTATAGAATTTTAAAAAGTAATAAAACTATCTAATACATATATATTAGATTCAATAAATGTACTAATATTATTAATTATAGGTATTTATTTCATAAAAAGAAAATATTTTTTTAGTTTTTAATGTTTCTTGTTAATAAATATTTATTTAACTATTTGCTGCTTCATATTTTATAGAAATTTTTCATATAAATATCATTTTATAATTTTATAGAATAAATTATAAGTATGAAAATTAATATAAAATAGTAATTATTATCTTCATTTTATAGAATTGAAAAAATATTATTTATTTAAAATCAACGTGGGAACAATGTATAACTTTAATTTTCTTTTTATTTTAGGGAACAGCACAAGAATTTCAAAAGTTCGTAATAAACGGAACCAGATGGAGTTGAAGTCGATTTTTTGCAAGTTAAAGTTTTTCCATCTTTTTGAAATTTATCCTCGTAGATATGAAAAGTCTAATTTTTATTTGAATATACTTCACAGAAAAATAATATTTGATATAATTACAATCATCCAGACAATAATATGAAAAAGTTATGATCTGTGTAAAATAAATTTAATTGATGGTTAAAATTTCGTGATTTGAAAATATTTTTAACAATCTATATGTAAATGTAAAATAGGTGATGGCAGAGTATGTTTTATGTATAAATAATAAACTTGTTAATAATATTTAAAGTAAAATATAATATTTTAATATCTTAATTGTACACTCGGAATATTCTTTTAATATAAAATATAAGTCTACACAATATGAAGTAAGTTCACTATACTTACGTACAGTGAGCAACCATAAAAGTGACTGAAATGCATGTAAAAAACTAACTGTGTTGCCAAAAGATTTTTACGTCGGAAAACTAGCCTGAAACATGCGGCACACATATTTATGCATATTGTAAAACAATCATACTATTATGCGTATACTTAGGAAAAGAGCGTAACAACTACGCAGTTCAACAGCTTACGCTGAAGCCATGCTAGTCTCTCTACAGGAAACATATCTATATAATAATAATAATATAAATAACTATATATAAATAACTATATTTGTTATAAGCATAAAAGAACTAAAAATATTTGTGTTAAATACTGGAATCAGATAAAATATGCTTTGCAAAAATTTCAGTAATTTTATGCTATAATACAAATAAATAGTAAATATTTTTTTACAACAGATCTACATAAAAAAAATAAAATATTATATTTATAAATTAAATATGAAAATAAATTATATTACATAATAAAAGAAAAACTTTTTTTACTTCTGTAGGAAAACTGTGACATTATATCATATATATAGATATATATATATATAGATCAATTATTCCTAATTAATCATAATCATTAATTATTCTTGTTTTAAAACAATTTTTTATAGTATCTAAAAATTACACATTAGTTTTCTTTTAAAAATTTTTATTAATTATATTAATACTATTCTATTATAATTCAAACTATGCATAGGTATATTTTAATTAACATTAGTAGGATTACTTGTCAAACATTTTTAACACTCAATGTAATTAATGTAATAAGTAATAAAAATATATTGGTTCCTCATAAAATTCATCTATGTTCATAATATATTAAAACTTATATTTTCACTGCATTAAGTTATGCAGTTTTATAAATGAAAACACGTACTTTTCATCAAAAAGGAAAGATTTACATCAAGTTTTCATAATCAATGCTTATAGAATTTTGTTTTATTTTTTTTGTAGGAAATATATTACAATAAAATTGAATTGTGTAAAAATGTACAATAAAAATTCAATATGTACCATAATATTAAATTATTGTTATATATTTAGTAAAGTATTTTAATGTGAAAAATATTTCTTTTCTTTTATTTTACATTGTATTTAAATTTAATGTACTTATTTAATAACGAGTAAATGAATATACTTTATCTACTGTTAATACTTTATATTTATGAATATGTAATTATTTATGTAATTATATAAGAAGTTTACAGTTAAAATAAATAAAAAACAATAAGAGATTATATACTTTTTCTAATAAAAAAATTAAAATGTACCTAAAATATTCTAATATTATCTTGAGGCTTATAGTTATGCTTTTTTCGTAAATCGGTCTTATGCCGATCGCTCAGACTCATAAAAGGAATCATATCTCTTTACTTGCTTGAAAAATTTCTAAGAATTTATATTCCTTATTATTTATATATTTTCATTATATATCATATTAAAATATCTTTTCACATTGTTGTGTATGGTGCATGGGCTTTCAGATTTTACAGGAGAGAAAGGACATGAAGTAGTAGTTATTGTAAATAACTTATCAACACTGTTTGTATTCATTATAGAAACTTATAATTAACTTCTTATATCTACACTTATATTTATAAAATGCACTTGAAACATGAGCAACTTACAATATTGTTATACACTAAATCGCTTATAATATGAACTTATGCAGGTATACATTAACGCACTTACAATATGAGCTTATACAATAACGCATTTATAGACTAATAAACAAGAAAATAACGCACTAAATTAAATATAACGCTTTTAATTATATTTTTTGTTATGTTTAAATATACGTGCATATGTTGAGTGTATGCGTAGATGAATATAAACAGTTGTTTATGTATATTTGTATTTTATGTAGAGTATGTGTTGATGCACCACAGAAGACTATAATAAATGAATGTTCATAAATGTGAGTACGCGATTTTGAATTTAAAAGTTAATATTAATAATTGTAAATAATGTTATGTGAGCTTTTGTTATAGTTTACGTCAACTCAACTATAGTTACGCGTAACATATAGTTCGGGCACGGTGCTATATCGATCGCGTTACCCAATCACTGATAATTGATTGATGCGATAGTGATAACCGCCGCCCTCTGTCATCACGTGGTGGCAGGATCTTTATCACCACATGTTTGCACCTTGTTTTACTTACTGTGATTTTGAACACATATATTATATCTTTTTTTGCTAATTAAATGTAACAGTCACGAATAAAATTGACTAGAGCTGACTAGAGTTTCTGTGTCAATTAGTTTTATATACGTTTATTCAGAATGATGGATTTTAAAGAGTTTTACTGTTAAAGCGTACTAATCTGTGCATAGTGTTGTATATAGCATGTTCCTATTTAGCTAATTACTACCAATATTTAGTATGGAAACTCGAAGTTAACGAAATAAAAATATTTTCGAAATGACTTAAATATTTCGTATATTACTGTACGATTGTATGGTTAATTGAACACTTTTCAATAATTTTAGTTATAAATTTATTTAAATATGTTTATATGTGTTTAAAATTTACAAGTATCAAAATGTTGTATCGAAAAGTACAAAGTAAGATTTAACAAACTTAACGCCGAATGCTAGACACTGAATGCTGCTCGACACTCAATGCTTGTGACCGAATGCTGCTTCTGAATAGAAGTCAGGAGTTTTTATAAATTTTAGTTACAAAGGAAAATTATGAAAATTCAGTATTGCGCAGTTAAATATTCTTTCTTAGAATAGTAATAAAAATAAATGTAAAAGTTACAGAATTTTAAAAAGAGATTTTTCACACATAACTTTCTCGGTACATAAAACGTTGTCGAAGGATTTTGAAAAGGGTTTTTTATGTATAACTTTTTCCAGTGTATAAAAAATGTAGACAGATCTTCGGCAAAAACGAGTATAATGGTTAATTGTACCTATCTTGCGCCTAAATCTGTTGGGAAACAATATGTTTGTACACTGGGCTGGCAGGTTTACTTAGTAAAGGACTAAAGTGCTAACTCGGCAGAACAGATGTACATTAGAATGCATTCTTTCTAGTGAAAGATAGTTTTGGTTTTATTGTTTTTCTTGTGGTTTAGAAAGTTGAAATGCAAATAAATAGAATGGTTCCATTTTTATTATGGTAAGGGCTTTGGAGTTGGCGCGATAATGCACTGACTCAAAGTACCTGTAGTTGCACGCAGAGCATAGGCGTGCAAGACCACCTGCGATGCGGAAGATCTGCTGTGCCTTTGCACGTAACGTACAGTATATATGTGAGCAGTTTGAACAGTGTATGTGCGAGTGGCGTAAAGGTACTATACACTATTTAGACGAAAAATATGTATAAAAATATGGTACCTATAATTCTTCTTGATATTTTATGGTACTAATAAGGAATATGGTGTTGGCTCAATCTTACTAAAACTTTCGATTATTATTAATATAAGTGTTCTCCAGATAGTCTTTTATATATTGGTCCAGATGGTTCGAATATAGTCTATGCAGATTTCAATGTTAATTGAAAGTTTTTAGACGCGAACACTTTAAGATCAAATATTCAAATATTCATAGTATTCGGTTAGTTCGTTACGATTTTGAGAAGAGCGCCAGTGGTGTTAATTTTCAACAAGCTTGGTCAGAGAAGTTAGAAATGTAACAGATATGACCAATGTAATTATATTACTAGATATATAAATAAAAATAATTAAATGGCGTATCATCGTTGTATTGATCACAATTTTCATTATTATCATTACTAATCTCATCCATAATGTTTTCTGATACTTTTTAAGATTCGACATTATCTTTCGTAAAATCAACAATCATCAAATTTTTTTCTTAGGAACATTTAATTTTTGCTATAACAATTCGGCATATAAGACGTCGTATTATTTACGCTTACATCTCTTTTTATTTCTCTCATTTAAAGAAAAGGTGTGGCAAAAATAAATAGCAAACACGTATTAGATACAGATGTAGTATATATCAAATTTCTGTGTTACATATAGAAAGATGTATGAATGAAGAACTATTTTAGAAAGGAAAACAATTTCCATAATTTTTTAGCTGAAAACCTTTTTCCAATACTCTTTTTATTTCATTAAATTCTCTAACATTAGGATTTATTAAATTTTTGAAAGTTGATATCTGATGAGATATTAATACCCTCGAATATGCTGAATGGTAGAGAATAGGCATAAGTACGGAAAGGCTGATCGAATAAATACGAGGGATTAATTACAAATTTGACATCGATGATTCTGAATTAGATGGTGCGGTTTTATGATTACCAATATCCTTATCCGTAACTCTTTCAATTTATTATTGAAATCATAATTATTTTATGTAATTCATTTATTATCATTTTATATAATTATATTCTACTTATTGATCTCTATCAAGAGTTTGATGTGTCCCGGCCACCGACACACAGAAAAATAGTTAATCGTCTTAAAAAGGAAGGGAGTTTATTTCTTGGTCCTCTTTGTCAACGGAACCTGACAATAATCGCTTTGTAGGTCTAATGTCGAAAAGATCATATAATATAATAAACATTTTCAATTTTTTACCATACTATTCCAAATGTCAATTGTATTACCACGTTTATAGTACATATATTTCAAATATATATATATATATATATACATGTGTGTGGGGGGTGGGGAGAAAGAGAGAGCACACGAAAACATCGGTATGCGTGCGTAATGAGCGGAGTGATGTGCGGCGGCGAGAGAAGGGACGCCCCCCTGCAAGCTGACCTCCAGCGTGCCCATCAGTCTAGAAGAGGCCTCCTTGACTCTCCCATATAGTGATATAGCATAGATACCGACTACCTGGTACTTACTAACTTAGCATTTAGATATTGTAATTATTACTTAGGTAACAACTATTTCTTCTTTTTCTCATCTGATCACACATATATATCTTTGTTCATGACACGAATGTCTCACAACTGCTCTACCTGTGCCGAAAATGCATGAACAGTTTTGGGCAGAATTTTCCGGGCTTTTTCCCATTTTCCCAAGAGATTACCTACGTCACAATTAAATGAATCTCACCAGATGAGCACCATGAAAGGGACAATCTTAAAAGAAAAGAATTTATGCCAAAAACATCAAAATCAGGGAAAAATAAAACAATTTAAAAATAAGAAAAATAAAGAGGGGTAAGAAGATTAGATAATAAAGTAAAGTAATAAAGTAAATTGTAAGGAGAAAGGAGAAACAGGAACAAGTGAACGTCTTGAAAAGGACAGTGCCAAAGATTCGAAGAACTTTTACTTTTGGTATCTGATAAAACAAGCATCGACGTATCTTTTAGTTCTCACTTCTCTTAAGTATAAAAATCTGCGAGAATCGAACATTGACAATTTTTTTTTAATAAATAACTCTTAACTATATTAACGCATTATTTTATTTTCATCCCTATTCCTACATTCGTGAAGCATCAATCTTAATTTTCCATCTATATATGTGTATTCATTATTATATTGTATATCCATTATAATATATGATAAGTTTTTAAATTTATTTATGATTTTTCTTTATACATAGTTTACAAATAATTGGTCTAGCTATATATTAGAAATCATTATACTATTGGATATATAAAATTATAAAATAGTATTGTAAAAAATCTTCATGCGATTAACTTGACCCAATCTATTCTACGACAGATGGACACACTGACAACCTTATAACAGGTTGCCTGTGCAATAAAAAAGAAAATTAAAAGCTATCAAATAGTCGTTGAGGCCATAAAATGACAGTTAGAACCATTTAACTTGGACTCGTCCTTTTTACCATAATTTGGAGAAGAGATTTGGGAAAGAGTAGGGTGAGTAAGGCCAAGTATTATCCTCACGGTAGGAGTAATATCCTCAAGTTGGAGGCCTTCCGAACAACCGAATAAGCTCGCTTGGAAAGGAAAGAGGGAAAGGCAGTAGTTCCTGAACCGCAGAATCTTGCCAATGGTAGCCCTTGAGTTAGCATTATTTAGCAGCTGAAGTTCCTCGATGAACAAAGGCCCTCGACTTAGGAGCAGTAACTTGACTTGATACAACGAGTATCATGTTGCGGACATTAGATAATAATCGATTTTCATTTTCTTTCTACCGATCCATTCAACTTTTGACAACGTTACTCTACAACCTTATCCAATACTTACCTTATTAAAATCTGCACAATAAAATAATTAACAAAATTGTTGTTTAATTTAATTCTAAGCAATAACGCACATATCGATATAATAGAAAAGTTTTCAATAAAGGGCCATTGTAGTCGTACGCCGAATACTTACATTAGAAATAACTGTTTTAATTATTTGACGCGCCTATGACATCACTCAACAGTTTTTAGGTTCCTTATAATGGCTCTAAGATTGCAGTTACATAAATATATATTATACAATATAATGTTTTTAAACAATAACAGCATAAGTGTACTTGGACTGCAAAACATCGTTTTTCCTTCATTTACAGAGTCAGTAGTCAACAAGCCGCGAGAAAAATACAGTCATATTTATTAATCATTATTATTAATAATAAGTGTTTGCACAATTTATAATCATTCGCTATTGGTACTGTGTACTTTAAAATTTTTTGTGTTACTACATATTTGTGTAATATTAATAAATAAAGTTTTTTATTAAATATACATGTGTGTTTAACTCTTTCAATAAATAACAAAAATATTTAATTGTTTAATTATCTTTCATTTTTTTATTAGTAATTTGTTTGCTTTTATAAATTCAGAATACTTATTGATTATTTTTTTTTTTATTCCTGATTAGTGAATGTGTTTTCTTTGCTTGAACATCTAATAATCGATGATTATCTAAAAAAAAATTCTAAAATATTAATCTACCGTTGGACCTTAACTTTTTAATCCCATTCACACAAAGAAAAAACAAAGAAATAGAGAGAGAGAGGGGGAGAACATAAACCAAAGATTTAAAATTATGTAAATTATATGGTTGATATTATAATAAATATTTTCTTAATAAGAAAGAATAAATTTTTAATTTTCGAAATATTTTATAATATCTTTTATTATATTAATAATAATATAATTTTCTGATATTATAAACTTCGTTTAATTAAAGTCAAATAATCTAAGTAAAATATTAAAAATACTTTAGATAATATTTAAATAAAATTTAAATTATATTAATAGTAATATAATAATAATATTATTCGCCGCGAGTATAGTTTCATTTCTAAATATAAATAATTTTTATTACATGGTTGTTTCTATTTTAATAAATTTACGTATAACAATCATAAATTTTGTATATACCTGAGTAAATTGTTAGTATTACAAAATATTTGTAAATGGCAGTTTAAATTTTTACAGCTTATAAATTATATAAAAGTATTGATATTCCTCATATTTATCTTTATAAAGTAATAACATTATAAAAAATTAAAAACCATACTAATGCAATAAAAGAAGTATTTAAAAACGATATTGGGAAAGCTGTAGCAACGTAATAAGAAGTAGAAGGATAAAAAGTTAAAACATAGATAAAAAAAATAAAAATCAGAAGATAATCAAAAAAGCGAAAAGGGGAAAGGGCCAAAAACAGAAGGTGGAAGAGAAATCGTGAAAGTAGAAAGTGATAAATAACGTAAAAAGATCGTACAGAATGAAACTGATAATTATAAAAATAATGAAGTTGTAGGATGTAGTTCATAAAAAGTAGAAATCAGGGCTTTTCTTCTGGTATCGTTATTAGTTTTGATTTAACGTTATTAGTGAGTATTTACAACATTATTTTGATGTTTTAATAATAAAAAATTAATGTAATAAATATTTTAAAAAACCAAACGAATGTTTATACATGCATTTATAAATAAAATTTATTTTAAATATTTTTCAAGAATAGAATTCCTCAAAATAAAAAGTAAATTCAATTAAATACTTATAAAGTTTATTATAACCTTTTGTATTTTTCAAATTATGTCAAAAAATTGAAATTATTGATTTGCATTAATTAAAAATCATGTAATATGTTGTAATCTCATTGTTTTCTCAAAATAGATTATTTAATTATTATTTATACATTATTTATTTAAGAATACTAAAAAAATAAAAATTAATATTATTTAATAAACATCAAAATTGTATTATTTTCTCAAACTTTCGTATTTTTTATGATAATTTTTCATTTATATTTTATAATTAATAAATAAATCAATTTACTGTTAAAATAATTATTTTTAATATAATGTTTTATAAATTATGTAACATAAATTATAAATTATATAATCATCCTTTTTAAAAAAAAATAAGATAAAGAATATGATTTTCTTTTTCATTCAATATGATTAATTTATCTAGTTATTTTATATTTAAACAATAATAACGCTTAGTGATAATTATTATAATAATTATATTTTACACCTCGTATGTAATGAAAAACTTGTCCTTTTATTGTCTATAATTAAAACTATTTGCAAAGAAATTTGATTTAGAAATTTCTCATTTATTGTTTATTCAATCGTACGATATTTATTTATTTGTATTATGTTACTACGATTTGAAACAAAGCTATACATTTATAAAATATACGCAAAATTGTACATAAGAATAATTATCCTAAGAAAATAAAAGTATTGATATAGCATTTAAACATTGATGTATGTATTCTTTGAAAAAAATTGCGAAATAAAAAATTATTAAAAAGCATAAGATATAAAATGTATTTGAGTAAAGTAAAGTGAATATATTAAATTATAAAATTACACTGTGAGTAATAGCGAAAGAAAAAGAACAGAAAAATAAATTAAAAAATCGGGAGCCTGAAAGAGAGAGAGAAAGAGAAAGAGAGAGAGAGAAAGATAAAAAGAGACGTAGAGAGATTCCATTATGTTTTATACGAGTAACACATCTGCAGACATATCTTTACATTTATATGTACATATATGATATAGTACATAATTTTTATAACATGCTATTTTTAGTTAAAAAAACTATATTTATTATTAAATAAAATAAATTCATCAAAGTATTTCATATTAAAAAATTGTTTTTTACAATCGAATAAGAAAATATCATACTTTTCAATATTTTAAAGTAATAATATAAATTTTTTATAATTATATTATATATAATGATATTATTAAATAATAATATTATAATAGAAAATATATTTTTATTATATATATTATACGAGAAGAATAAATAAAAAGAAATCTGTTTTTTTTATGAAATAGTTTATTACAAATAAATTTTATGTTAAGACAACAATAATGATTTGAATATCATTATTATTATTTATAATTATCATGTTTATTAAATAAATTATTACTATATTAACACAAGATTTATTTGCTTTATTTATTTATATTTAAAAATTTTTTATAAATGATATTACTAAATAAAAAATAAATATTTTAAAGTTTTTTTGGTAGATATCTTTGAAAATAAAATTAGTAATAAGTTCATTTTTTCATGTATGTAATGTACATGAAATAATTCTAAATAATTCTTTAGAAATAATATTTAATCGCGGATGATAAATAATAAAATAATAAAATAAAATAATAAAAATGGCCAGTTCACGACCACGTTTGTTTAGACCTTGCTGACAGGAAATTTACAGCAGCCATTACATGACTGACATTCTTTGACTTGTCGCTCACACGAATTCGTCTGTCTCGTACATGTTGTGTAGTAATTACTGGTTTATGCGCGTCTTGAGATTCGCATTCACTACTAGGTGCCGTATAGAAAGTAACAGATAAATATATATAATAAAGATACATATACATTTATATATACATAATAAATAATATATACGAATATTTAAAAATGTATTTTTGTTTGTAGGTTTGAATATGTACGTTTTCAGATCTTATCAATATAAGTAAAGATATAAGATTAAAGCTTCGCAGTAGTTTTACATTATCTCAATGTTGTAAGGTTAGAAAGAGGATCATTATTTTAGTGAAAAGGAAAAAATAATCTGCATGTATTACTACACATTTATCTACTGCCTATCTGCATCTATTTATATTCAGATAAAGAAAAAGACAGAGGCAGGCTTGCAGACAGATTGAAAAAAAAGGAGAACTTGTTTTGTAAAACTTTATTTAGTCTTCTTTTCTTTTTAATTTGTTTTCACTTCATTCTGTTTAGGTACCTTTTCTTCTTTTCTGCAAATTGCATATTCGCTCTCCCGAAATATACGAAGATTTTTTTGAGTTATCTATAAAATTATACCAGTTTTTATCGAATTTATTTTATATAACGATCGTTGTAAGTAAAATAATTTTACGAGGAAAAAATATAAAGTTTTAAAGATATACGTAATTGAATAAGTTTCTTTTAAAAATATAGTACAGTATTATATAATAGTTTATTAAACAATATTACATTGTCATGATACATTACATTATTTAATAATAAATTTGTTTAGATAATACATACGTAAAAGATTTATATATAAACATTGTTTATCTGTTCGTATCGTAACATATATATATATTTAAACCGTTGTCTCAGTTCATTAAAAATTACTTTATTATTGTTATTATATATTACATACAAAACTTGAATCTAAAAATATTTTTTTGTTTTTAAATATAATAGTATTAAAAATAGTAATTTATGGAACAATATTACTTTGCCATGATTCATTACATTATTTAATTATACATTTGTCTTATATAAAACATTATTTATCTATTCACATTTTAACATCTAAATCTTTACATTTTTGTATCATTTAATTGCAAAATATTATATCATTATCATTCTACATTATACGCAGAACTTGAATCTTAAAATATTTTGTTCTTTATCTATATAAATATTTATCATATATATTTACTTGCTCTCCTTATGTTTCTTTTACATATCTTATTAACTGATTATTTCAAATTATAATACTTCGTTATAATATAATACATTACAATAATCTTTGCTTGCTTCTTATTCACGTATAATTGCTAAATTATATCACTTATAATCGCTTTTCTTAGTGATTTTTTATTACAGAATAACTATAATTTCTTATTCATATGCATACTTCACTACATATTTTTTATTTTTACAATAAAATTATCTTATATTCTATGTGAGTAAATTCCTTATAATTCCCTATATATTATTTCTTGAACTTATAATTACTATTGTTACCTCTAATTATTTTTAAATCTATCTCTGCACTATCTTTTTTTTATCTTGCTTAATTCACTTAAGCATTCATGCATAAGAGTTTTATTTTACAACTTCTTAAATCTATGTTTTTCGTTTTTCCTCTCGCTTCTCTTTCTGTTCTACTGTATTTTGTATAATATACTAATGTTTTTCTTGTTACCCAACACATGTTCTTTTCAGTTTTTTGTTTTTATTACTAATGCTATACATTCTTGGAATTTGTGTTTTAATGTTTCTGCATTTTTTACATAATCTACAGATTTTTCTTTTTCATCTAACGAGTACAGTTTTGTACTTGTTTCGGCAGTACATATATTAAAATTTGAACAATACAGAGAAAATTAACCCCTGGGCAAGAATGACACGCAAAATCGTAAAGAGTTCCACATTTTTTCGTTTTTTTATCTTTTGAAAAATATATATTTTCTTAATTTTATTGAATTATATAACTATTAAATTCACATATTTCATTGTAATTGTTCATATTGATTATTGATGATATTTAATTACTAGAGTTTTAAGTTGTGAATTTTATTTAAAAATTTTTTTTATCTTTCTTTAATAAAAGTGAATATAACTATTTATTTACTGTATTTGATATAAGAACTGAGTTTTTATTTACTTTACCATTAAAAATATGCTCATCAAATAATTAATATAAAAAATTAAATATAAATAAAAAAAGAAAGAGACATAGAAACTTCTTATATATACTGTATGCTTCTAACATAAATATTTTGGTAGAAATCAAGTATTATTTGAATTATTTGAACAATTTACTTTATATGCTTTTACCTAAAGAAAAATTTAATAAAAAAATTATAAAGATTTCATATTAAAGAATAATATTATTGACAAAATGTAATTGCTTACTTTTTCAATATCTTGGTCTCTTCCCCTTCTCATTTTTATTCTATTGCTTTGTCCTGTCTTTTAATAGAATTATATGTATTAAAAGATCCTAAAACATTTTTTATCCTTTTAATTAATTATATATATAATGATCAATATATTCAGTTTACTTTTAAACAAATTTTTTTTTAATAAGTGAGTTTTTAACTTAGTAGAAATTCATTGTAATAATAAAGTTAAGTTATACATAATCAACCAATTCAAAATTTTAAAATTATCTATATAATTAATATATATTGATTAACTATTCTAAATATATAATTAAAAATAATAAATAAAAAATTATTAAGTGCCATAATCTTTAAAAAATTCAATTTTTATTTCTATTCATCAAATTTATTAGAACATTTTTTTCAATTAAGTCGTATAATTCGAGTTTAGCATATTTTTTTCAAAAATGATGTTTTGCAAAGTATTTATTTCAATAAGAAATAATTATTTAATTCAAACAATATAAAATAAGTATTCGTTCTTTGTCATGCTAATGAAAACTATTACTGTCAAAAATGTAAAAAATTAAAAAAGTATTTTATTTGACTAATGATCGGTAAATATTTAATACTATATTGAATTCGAAATAAAAATGATAAGCTTCAGATTTTTTTTTAAATTTTGGAAACAATTTTTTGGGAATAATATTTATTAATTAATAATTTGTGGAATTAAGAAATAACATCCTTATTCTCATATTACAATTATAATAAATCTTTCAGAATAAAAACAAAAATTAATATTACATAAAATATTAATTAGTTTTCACCTACTTTTGAAACACTAATTTCACTTATTTCCTTAAAAGAATTAAAATATATCAAATGATTTTAATACATTATGTGATTAATTAATTATATTTAATTTATTTTAGAACTTTTAGGCTTAAAATTTTTATAGATTTTTATAAAATATTTAGTATATTTGAAGTTTTTCAATGTCAATAATTGATTTATATATTAAGTTTAGAACTATATTACTATTAAAATTATAATTATATTTTACTATTATGTAATTAAAATATTGACTTTTATAGATCCCTTTGAAAATAAAAATTAAACTTTATGATTTGCACTCAATAAAAATCGTTGCAATATGAAAGACGCAAGATCGTAGACCAATATATTGTAGATTCTGTTATAATAAAATATTATGGCGCATTACTTACAATGAAAAAAATGTTTGCGGAATGCCAAATACTTACAACATGTTCCAATTTGATTCATACTCACAATGCAAAAGTAACTTCATTTATAATCAAGAATATCTTTTATATGGGTTGTAAAAGTAGTTCAATATTTCTTTATTATAGTTTTTTATTTTTAGATATTTAAGTTTTATTTAGTAAATATTTAATTATCATAATTTTGTTTCTGTTGCACTCATCTCGAATTGAAACCGATAAAATTATTCTCATGTCGTGTAAAGTGAATTAATTACATACAATGGAAAAATCATAGCGCGTCACCTGAAATAATTAAAATAAACCAGTAGTATCTTCTACATATATAGCTAAAATTTCGGACTGAAATAATATTTCAGGACTGAGATAATATTTTGAAAATTTTTATGTATGATATTTTGATTTTTTATATATCATATTTCTTATTGTATGCTTCAATGTTTTAATGGATCGTACTATTAATTTTAACAGGATTTGCTAGAAAAGCTCGCTCGACATATGACGTAGCCATGAAGTATTAAAAAAATTAGAAATAGAAAAGATAATGAAGTTGTAATTTTAGAAAAAAAGAGTTAAAAAGTTCAGAAAAGTGATAAATCGTTAATAAAGGCGAGTAAAACTGAAAAATTCTAATTGAGAAAATAGAAAACTTAGTATAAAGCACAAAAGTGGGATTAGGCGGCCACGAAAAAGTAAGAAAAAGCACGGCGCTAGCGCACAACAAAACAGCGGGAAAAAAGGTAAAATTCAAAGAGGTAAAAGACAAAGTGAATCAAATGAAATCGACAGAAAAATTGATAAAGATAGATAATAGACAAGCTATAAGATAGATATTAGCATACCTAATAGACAACCAGAAAACTATAAAGAATATTCTACCACAAGTCAGTGACATAAAAAAAAGTGCTAAAAAATGCACAAAAAGATTAAAATGAAGTTACCAATAAAAAAGCTAGAGACAGAGATAAGAGAAATGAAGGAGCCATGGAAAGAAAAAAACACAAAATTTTGAATAGGAATTAAGGAAATACGATAAAAAATTGAAGAGTTAGAAACAGTATTAGAAGGATATATGGAAAAAACAATAAAAAAAGAGGAAAATGAGGTAGCAAACATAGATAGTTGAAAAATACTGAAAGTAAATAAAAATAAATAAGAAAAAAACAATGGGAATGGATGTTAGAAGAACGAAAAGGAGAAAAGAAAAAGAAAAATATCACAATCGTAGGTTTGACTAAAAAAGAAAAGTATACAGAAGAAAGTATAAGTGAATAGTTGAGTAATTAAGTAGAGGTAACGGTAAATATAAAAAGAGTATGACTGGGACACAAAGGTGATTATGGGTGGTGGGGTGCAGAAATAGAAAACAAAGAATCAAAGAATAAAATTATGTTGAAAAAAATAGAACTTAAGAATCTAATTACTATATTAATTACTATACTATATTACTATATTAACTATTACTAAATGACTACTAAATTAATTACTATATTATAATAATAAATCGAAAAATTTTTAAAAAGTATATATAAAATTATTTTAAGAAATTTTAATACGTATATAAAAATCTTTAATTACGATGTAAGTTTATAATTGTATTATAATCATGCGAAGGTAACTGAAAAGTTATTCTATTACTAAAAAATATCGGTAGTAGTATACAATATTTAAAAATTATTTTTAATTAAATTTATTACTAATTTTTAACAAAAGGCCGAATAAAATAATAACTATTTATTACATAAAGAGTGATTATTTTATTGACAATTTCTATTAGAAATTTTATGATTATAATAATTTAAACTAATAATAAAAAAATTGATCTTATGAAAAAAATTTCAAGTACAATTTATTAATTTAATTAATAATTACACTCTTTATTTCGAAAGATTTTGAAAAAAAATTCATACAAATACTATTTTAAATCAAGGAAAAAGAAAATACTTTATTGTGAATTCTATATGTTAAAGAAGATTGAATGCTCAATGAAATCCTGAAAAGTGGCATACTATATTTCATTAAGCATTACAATCATATATTTTTATAAATAAATTATTCTCTGCATTGAAAATAATATATATAATATTTTTTATTTTAGCTTACATATACTTTATCAGAAAATCATTTCACGAAAATAAGATATGGGTTTATCATTATTACTTTTGGAGTTTTTAATAAATACTATTAGCCGAATTAATATTTTTAAATTAATATTTATTATATAATAATTTTAAGATAAGTTCTAATTTAGAAATTCAATTTTTGATATCTTGCTATTAAAAAAGATTGTGAAGAATATCTTCAAATAGAAAAGCATATTAAGTGAAATCATTTTTCAATATCAACTCTATTTTTTAGAATTTAAAACAGCATTTGTATCGGGATTGATTACAATACACATTATATTATTTTTATATTATAAAAGTATTATAAAAGAGATTTATATTATTATAATTATTAATAAATATAGAAACTTATTTACTTTATATAAATATTATATTTAAAAGTAAATTAAAGCATATCTATTTTTTTTCATATGTTTCTTTCAAATATATTACTTACATTGATTTTACTTTCTTATATTAATTTTTTAAATTTACATTTGCTTTTTTAAAAATATGCACAAACTATGAAATTATTATATTAAAATACAGGAGATATAATGTGAAAATATATGAAATATATATTAATCACCATAAATACATTTTTCGCTTAATTAAAATTATTGATATTATTGATAATTTCCTTCGATATGATCCAATAAATTTACATTATCATTTTGATTTTTATAAAATTTAGTAAGAATCAATTAAAATATTTATTTCATACAAGTTAAGTATTACTTGTATGATTTTTAAAAATTTGAAAATTTGAAATTCTTTTGTTTAGAATAATTAACAGAATAAATAATGATGCTATTTAATTCATCTCTAAATTGAATATTTTTTGCTGATAATGATCAATATTATAAATGTTTTAATTTTAAAGAAAAATATTTATAAATTAATATAGTTATTTATATAATAAATAAATTATAGTTATATTTACTTAAGATGTAATATGTATTCATTAATAAATAATAGAATAATAAAAACTTTAAATAATGAAAGGATAAAAAATAACTTCAGAATTTTTTCATGTAAAAGTAGTGAAAATAATATATTAAATAAGATTTTCTGATAGTTTATGGATAGTGAAAATAAAATTAGTTAAAGGCAAAGAAGTATAAAAAAATGAATATACATTTTTTATATAAATTAAAATAATTAGACAAACATTAGAATATACGTATATAATAAAGTTTGAAGAATAAAGATCACAATTAAAAAAGACATTTATTTAGTTTTATATAAGACAATTACCATCTTCATTATGAAATATCTTATCTACTCATAAAATAAACGACTATGAATTAAGTAATGCAATTGATAATTAAAAATGTATCGTGACTGTATTTTATTGTAATTTAAGTTTTATAAACATAAAAAAATCAATGATTATGATCTTATAAATCAAGATTTTTTAATATTATAATAATCTCTATATCAATGTATTTTTTAAATAATATAATATTTTGATTGATAAAAGGAATTTAAAATTTTAAAAAGACAAAGAAATTTTTCATATTTAATTTCATATTTAATCAAAATCACTTCAAAACGAGTAATTACGTTCAATTATTAATATTTAAAATTTA
This sequence comes from Platyscapa corneri, assembly GCA_018907185.1. Taxonomy (NCBI): domain Eukaryota; kingdom Metazoa; phylum Arthropoda; class Insecta; order Hymenoptera; family Agaonidae; genus Platyscapa; species Platyscapa corneri. The sequence continues at coordinate 155,971 of JACCHW010000057.1, read as the reverse complement.
TTAGTTCCAAAAGTACAGTTCAAATTACTAATTATTTATATTAATAGTAATAAATGTTTTTATACGTTCTTCTAACGTATATAAATCAATAAAAGTTATATATGACTTCGAGTTTGTATAAGTTTATAATTTTAACAATCTCAAAACATACAAAGAAATTATATTTCTTTTTAAGTTATTAATTTAATTAAGGTGGAAAAAAATAAAAGGCTTATAAACACAAAAATTTCATTTTTATTTATAATATAAAATTTTACAAAGTTGAATTCTATATGATTTCATACTGAATAATTTATACTAATCATATGAACCAACTACAAGCCTATTGTATATGACATTTTATTACAATTATATTCTTTAAAATACTTTTTTCATAGTTGTATTTATTAAAATTTTACATTTTAAAAAAAAAGTAAAAATTAAAGAAATCCTACTCAGAGCAGAAATTAACAAAAAATATATATAAAAATAATATCAAAAAATGCATACTATTAAAAATAAATAAATTTAAATAAATTTAAAAAATAAAATAAAATAAATAAATAAAAAGATATACACATAAATTTTCTGAGTTGCTATGATATAGAAAAAGCATTCATTGTTGCCTGCGTTTCTTAGTTTTTCATTTCTTAAAAAAAAACAACTTTTTAACGAAAAAAATTGTTTTATCTTTGAGTTCTTATCTGGTTTTTCAATATTTTCATAATAAGGACATAAACTGGAGGCTTGCTTAAGTTTTTATTTTTCATTACTCTTGCAATTATTTTTGTTATTGACGGAAAGTGTTATAAAAAACTTTTTCGATTAAATCATAGTTCGCGTGTTATTATAGGAATTATTATTATTAAAATCTTTTTTTACAAAGTTATATATTATTAGCAAATTATACGATACTTTGATGTATATAGTATAGAAAATATTATATAAATTGTATGTAAATGTTAATATAGATAAATTTTATACAACAAAATTGTAAAAAATTGACTTTACGGAAATAAAACATTAATCTTATAGCAAATTATTTGTTTAGAGAAATTATAATGCTCATTTGAAAGTACAACATCCAAAAAACACAGAATCAAAAAATTATGTTATCATAGTAAATATTTATCTGCATTTGTCACTAATTGAGTATTAATTGAAAACATTTAAAAATTTTTATATATTTGTATAAACTATAAATTTTTATCTTTAAAGATACGTTTATAATAAAAAAATTTCTTTTCGTGATCTTAAATTCTTATAAAATTTTTGAATAATAATTTAGTAAAGAAATCGATAAACTTATTTTTCAATAATCCATAATATTATTTTATAAAAAATTATTAACATTTTCTTAATTTTTAATATTTAAAAAATAAAAAATTACTAAAATTAATCATCTCGTTTTTCTAAAATTTTAAATCATATTAAATTCCATTTTATATTATATTAAAAATTAAAATGAATTATGAAAGTTGTGGGTTATGATCAATAGTTATCATGAATTTTGTAAACTCTAATTATTTTCTATGAGACTAAATTATATTAATATTTATAAAATTTATTATTATAATATTATATAAACAATTATTGTTAAATATTATAGCTATTTACTGTGGAATAATATGCCTAGAAAATTTAATTAGTAAAGGAAATTAAAATTGATTAAAAAATGGATATAAATTAAATTTAGTAAAGAGACTTATTATATATGGATATTTAATAAAAAATTCGTTTTTAGAATGTACTAGGAAATATTTAGAACACATGCAAATAGAAAAAGAATCAACGTATTTAATAACACTTTCTTAGATAATAAAATAAAAGAATGTTCATATAAAGAAGGAGAAAATATCTTGTACAAATAGAGTAAAATATTAATAAAAGTTAAATAAGTATGAAACTTAAAACTTTAAAGAAACGGGTCGCGTTACCAGCCGATCGTCATAGTATATTCTAAATTTTCTCAAATAGCATAAGTAGAGTGAACAAGGAGTGGTCAGCCTCTTAGCGGACAAGAAAAAATTATCTTTAATAATTATCTTTTTCATTTTTTTTTTTTTTTGATATATTATGATGTTTTATTAAATATATATAAAAATATTTTATATAATCTTTGACAGATGTTTTAATTATTCAACCTTTTTATAGATTTATAAATTCATTTTATGAGGCTCAAAATTACCGAAAATATTTTTATTTTAAAACTATTTTGAAAAAAACTAATGAGTAATTTATATAATCGAAAAATTTTATATATAAATTGAATTATTTATGATCAGAATCTTATAATATACATAAATTGTACTTTATATTTATTGAATACACTATTATCTTATATATATATATACTATAATCAGAAAATTTAATCAGAATAAATTCAATAATTTTAATTTTTCTCTTCGAAAATAACAAATATACTTCACAATTTGTGTAATAATAATTTTTTAAATCATTTCAAACAATTATTTTAGTTTTGAAAAATTTTAACTTTATTTTAATTTTTAGGTATCAATTTAAAATTTTTTTATGGATTAATTGAACAAAAATAATCCATTATCCTATTGTTATTTAATAAAAAAGGTATATTTTTAAAGAATTTATTTAAATTTATTATAAAACTTCTAGCTACAAAAAATCTTTTGTTAATAACTAATTTTTTACTTTTATTCATATTTAGTATTAAAATATAATATTTTCTCCATATTTATTAACCTAAATTTTAATTAAGTTGAAAATATTATCGAGACTTATTGGTAGCAGTTAAAAAAAAAACAATTGATAGTATTCGACGTATTTGCAAATGAAAGATGAAGATGATGATAAGAAGCCCGAAGAAAATCAAAAGAGCAGAAGGAAGAGAAAAAGACAGAAAGAAAAATAATAAAAATAAGCGTATACGAGGATTTCATTTGAATAGAATAGGTCGATAGCGATTTATGAATCTCGCTTACTTCGTCCATCGCGCAATACCATTTTCCACTTTTTGTTGAAGATTTTTTTTATTTCATATCATTTTATATAATTTTATTTTAAATTTTATATTTTTTAATTTTTTTTTAAATTGTCATAATTTATAATCATTATCAGAACAATAAAAAATTATATAAAAGAAAAATTCTGTCAAATAACTTCAGTATATTAAATAACAATTATTATGACTAAGTAAAATTTTAATAATAAAAAAAATAATAAAATTTTTAATAGCTTAAAACTTGTTGGTTTAATTTCTATATAAAATATTTATATATAAAATTATATATTATGCATCTACTCTATGTTTATCAGATATATATAATATCTATTATATAAATTTTAAGGATTAATTCTATCAAGATTTGAATCTTATTATAAAAATAAATAAATACTCAGAATTCAATGCATATAGTATACTTATTTTAATATTTAGTTTAAATGATCAACCATTAATCAAATATAAATTTATCGATTCAATAATTTTGTAATAAAATATTTTTCTATATTGATTATATAATAATGTTAGAATATTTTACCTTTTTAGAAATTTATAATCCATAAGAAGTAAAAGATAAAAAATAACGTAAATAAATTGTATTCCAAAGATTGATATTCTGTAATAAGTAAAAATAAAAAGAGAAATAAAAAGAGAAAATAAAAAATGATTTGTTAAATTATTTATTTGTAATTCAATATCTATGTTTATTCTTTGTATTTTTAAGATATTAAAGTTATAAGTAATGATATAAAATTTACAACGTGAAAAGTTATCGTAAAAATCTACAGTGGTATTTAAAGAAAAAAATATATATATATCAAACATAATAAACTGTAAAAGGAAGATTATTATTAATATAAAACTTTAAATACGAAATATCTCAGATTTTTTAATTAATAAAACTTATCCAATCTCTTAAAAATATTTAAAAACAAACACTTTTAATCGACAAAATACTTTAAAACAAAAAAATATAAAAAATTTTATATATTAAAATATAACGTATTCTTTTACTAAATAAATTTCAGTGTTATTAATAAAAAATAACATGATTATAACAAGAAAAATACTTTTTAATGCAAAGTTAGTGCAATTAGATATTATGAAATTGTGTTTATAATAACAAGCGAGAAAAGAGTGTTTCATAAAATAAATTTAAATAATTTTAGCTATGATTAATAAAGAATATTTATCTGAAAAGGTAAAATGCTATAGGTTAGTTATAGTCATAAATACAACATTTGAGATACTAAAACCAATTAAAATCTTCATTTATTAGCATTTTTACATTACAAATAGAATATATAAAGTTATAAATGAGTATATAACATATTTATACAAATTTTATTTTCTTAGTAATTTAAGAATAATTATAAGAGCTTTAAAAAATTATTTTTTTATTTGTACCCGCAAATAATTATACATGTATAAAGGAGAGGGAGAACGAAATTTCTTTATGCAAGCATACATGGATAAGTGTTACGAGTTACTTATTCATATCTATAAACATTCAAGGGTGTATTCAGTAGGGTAAACTTCTGAGAACAGTAGGCTATTACTGGTCACTGAACCACTATTTTATTTTGCACCAGTAGTGTAAAATGTACACATGTACAATGCGTTCATGAAAGATCATGTTTACTCTTGCTTGCTATTGCTATATCATTATAAACATTAAATAAATTAATTTTATTTATTTAGTTATTGAGTAGTTTCTTTTAAAATTCAACAAACATTAATTAATTTATATAATAAAAATAGAATTTAAAAGAAGTAAATTTCACGAGATCAATTTGACCATTAATAAATTTTTGTAAATTGTGTTACGTTAAATTATTATAGTAACTTTAAGGGTCTTTCCGATAATTCTTGTAATAAAATATATAAAATATAATATTAAAAAAATTAAAAACTTTTAAAGTAATTATAATTTTTTTAAATAATTTTTTTTAACGCGTTATATACATTTAAATTTACATGAAAAAATATTAGTTACAAACAATTACTAAACCACTCAAATTATCTTTATATTATATATATATATTTGATAGAAGGTTTAAGAATTTTTTAATTTTTAATTTACCTGTAATATTAAGACTATAATTTGAAATACTATAATAAAAAAAATTACTACATAATAAAATAAAAATACTATAATAAAAAATAAACAATAATAATGTTTAAGTTCGTAATAATTCTAGTATTCGTGTATAAATTTAGTAGATAAATGTCAATAAAATATTTATCAAAAGTTTTATTATTTTTATATTTAACGATTCTGCTATCAAAATAAGTAAAAAGAATTTATCTTAATTTTTGCCTTTTTAATATTCATTTTATTTATAATGATTAATCATTTTTATCATATACTAACACTTATAAATTTTTAGATTTTTTAATTTTTTTAAATAAAAAAGTTAGATGCTATTGAAACAAAAAAAACTTTAAATAAAAAATTACAAGATAAATCTATTTAATAAAATATCATTACATTGCTTAAAATGAGATATTCTTATTTTCTTATTTTTAACTAGTTTCTTATTTTAAATTTTTTCTTTAATAGATAATCTTAATTCATGTATTCATGTATTAGATTCCTTTTTTAAATATATAATTTCGTTAATTTCACTATTTCGATTTTATTATTATATATAAAATATTGATATTTTGAAAAATCATAGTTTTAAGCTATTTTCTTATTAGTCACATTATTTAGGAAAAACATAACATTATATATTTATGATACCATTTTTATTGAAGTAAATTTCAATGGATAAAAATTGTATCAATGTGTGGTTTTATTTACTTACACTAACAAAAATTCATAAAAATTTTTCGATTACTTTTGATTGATTGATAATGTAGTTTTACATTAAAAATAAAAAATTATTAGAATTTCTTTGACTTGCCTAAAGCCTAAATAAAAATTACATTATACTTTTATCCCTTTGCGTTTCTCACAATTTCATAAGTACAGTGTAGTATTTCAAGAAGTATTGTAACAAGGATAGTTAACCCGTCAACTTTATAGATTTTTAGGATTTAATTTGTATTTTGAATCTTTCCGACAAATGTTATCTTTTTTTTCTCTTAGTTTCTCTCACCTTTTCACTTTTTTCTTACGTCTCTGTCCCTCCGTTTGTCTCTCTCTCTCTCTCTCTTTTCCTTTCTCTCCCTTTTTGTATTCTACTTATTTACTTTGCTTTTCTTGTTGTGCGATGTTTTTAATGAATTAAACATGAGTCTTTAAATAAAATATGCTGCAGGCATTTTGCCGCTGTGTTGAAAAAGAATAAGGCAGAAAAATCCGCATATATCGCATGTATTCACTAACAAGTACGTGACCGAAAAAGAAGAATGCATGAAATTTGATGCGCGCATGCTCTGCAACCATGTGCTTTACATTAACGTGAATTATGTTTATAATAGATCAACAATGGTTATACTACAGGTGAAATGGCTCTCTTTCTACATTCTGTTTTTAGCTTACATATATAGAATTTAAAATTTTTAAATTAATATTTAATTTAATTTACATTAAAAGTATAGAAAACCGATAAAGATGAATATTTTACGTACTACTTAACATGATATTATAAGGATCATATCTATTAAAATTGTACTCAATACTTATTAAACAATCAAAATAATATTGCAAAATAATATTTAATAAATAGAGAAATTTATTGAATATTAAATTTTTATCAAATTTATAATTAATAAAATTTACAAATTTATTTAATAAGATTGATTTTCTTTAAAATTGATATAGAAATAATGATATAGTTAATTGATTAATTTATATTATGTAAATGTCAAAAATATAAATTTATTAATAATATGTGATTAAATTATCGCGTATTTCGTAGACACAAGAATTACATATATACACCTATTGATTATTCTATTGAATTGTATTTTGTATTATTTAATATTAATACTATTTTGTTATTTTAAAATAAATAATTTATAAAAATAAATTATAAAAAAAGAATATAAACTTTTCATAAATTATGTTTTTCATAAGTTATATCTTTTCTAAATTTTATACATAATGGTGACACCTATCAATATTCATAATGTAATACAATATTTTCAATCGTTTTAAATATATGGAATAATATAAAGTAAAATTTCGTGTCATAAATGTAATAAAATTATCATATCAAATTTTTCATTTTACGAAAATATAGCATTATTGAAAAGCATTTATCTACTTCAGGTTAAGTTTCTTGTTGATTCGTTTTCAAATAATTTTTTTCTTTTAATGTGAATTATAGTTAAAGATAAATTCAGTCATACACATATGTATACATACATGAATTTAACAATATACAAATGTTTGTATACATAAACGTAAGTACCGATTCAAAGTAGATATAAGCTAAGATTAGTATAATAATTTATATTCAATGTAATAATCTCAAAAAATTATTAATTTATATTAAATTAAATTTGTTTTAATAAGTTAATAATAAATCTAAAAATTAGGAAATACATAAATAATGCATTGTATAAAATATTATTTTTAATTCTCTTGTAAGTATAAATTTCATTATTCTTTATAAATTAACTTGATCTAATAATAAGAAATTAGCAAAATTTCATAGTTTTTGCAACTTATATTTCAATATTGTGTATATAAAAATATAATGGTTACATTTTTATTTTAGTTGCTATAACGAATAAAATTAAAATTTCTTTTACAATTACTAAATAAATACTAAGTATAGCCTCACAAAGTATCTGCTAACTACTTAATAATGAATAAATATAATCAATATTTTGATGCTTGACCATAAAAATAGCAATAAAAGTATTAAAAGCTTACATATAAAGCATTAATCAAGTAGCGTAGCTCTCACATGATCAAATCTTTCATACTTATCAAACATACTAGATAACTGTTTTTAGGGACTTAATATTTTATATCTTGCACATAAACAATCGATTGAAAAAACATTATCCGTGTTTGCTGATGATTAAAGATGTCTAAGAAAATACTACAAAAAATTATCTTCAGAAAAAGTGTTAGTAATTTATTATTAATTTCTAATTTAGAGTTGTATAATTGAAATTGAAAAAATTCAACTACAAGTTGATGTTTAACTTATTTTAACTGATCAGGTTTTCACTCAACAGGCTCATTTCGAGTCTCTTTTTAATCAACACCGAAATTTGATTATGTAAACAGCAATATCAAAAATACTTTTTATTCGCAGTATTTCGTGAAATGAGTATAATATTATATTCTATATATATATATATATACTAATATAATATAAATATTAAATATTTCTTCACTTTTAGGTTGTTGTATATATGTAGTAAATTAAATTGATTAAATTTTTAGAATTGAAATTAGTTTCTAGATTAATAGAGTTTGTTAAAGAATGGATTTTTAATTAAATAAAATTAATGATTTATCCTACTTGTACTATATTAACAATCCAGCTGAAATAAATTTTTATAAAATTAAACAAATAATAGTTTTATAGAAATAAGAGTTTTTTTTAATTTTTTGCGAAATTTATTATTATTTATTATTTATCATTTTACACATTTTATATAAACAAATTATAAAAACAAATTAAAAATTTTTCTATTAATAATTTTATTTTCTTTATTAAATATTTTTCTTATATTATAATATATTTATAGTATAATTTCGTGATAAGAAATTTTTTAATGTTAAGTTACATTATTGTTTCTATCATATATTTTAAAAAGTATTTATATAATTATTTAAACCTGGAAAAATATGAAAAAATATTTTTTAAATAAAAATAATATTCAACAAAATTTTAAACATTATAATATAAGCATGCAATTAAATTATTTAATCGTTATGAATTATTTTAAGTTTACTGAAAAATATATAATTGATACATTGTTTAATAATAAAGTTATATCATAATTATACTTGTGCAGCAAATAATTTTTTAATATTCTCATATATTATTTATACCTTATGTAAAATACATAAAATAAGATAAATAAGAATAAATTATAAAAATTATCTTCAAAATATAGTTATTTATATTTATTTTATTTTATTCAATGCTCGATTAATTTCATTTTATACAGGTAGATAATGCAATTTTAAGATTTGTTTCAAATACATTCAAAATTTATTAAAATGTATAAAAAATGTCTCTTATTGAATAATTCAATTTTTGTTTTTAATAATTAAAAAATATTTTCTAGTGAATTTATAAATACAATAAAAAAATTTACAATATTTATAAAATAAAAAATATATAGATAAAATAAAAATCATAATTTTTTATTGATTCCATCAGATATAATTTTGAGACTTCGATATATTCATGCTCACCATTATCTTAAAGAAATATATACTTAGATAATTATTATTTTAAAAAAGTATTAAAATAATAAAATTTATTAAAAAACAATAATATTATATAAAATAAATATAAAAGCGTAATACTAAGAATTATTATATGCAATTACGTTATTTTACATATATATACAAAGATTTTAATAGTTAATGTCCTTGTATTCATTTTTAATTTTATTTTAGATTCCAATTTAATACAAAAGTCTATGTAGCAACACATATTTTACTTTATATTAAGTAAAAAATTTATAATATTTATTTTTGAAAAAACATCAATTAATATATTAACAATATTTTATTTATAAGAGGTTCTTATAAAGATAAATAAATTTATATATCTGTAAATATAATGCTTGAATTAAAACTTTTAATAACCGATTTACTTTTATTTTTATTATTTTATCAATTACTTCATTATAAAATTTAACATAAAATAAAAATTAAAAAAATTTCAAATTTATTTCGAAATTCAAACTTTTTGGAAAAATTTTAATTACCTTCTAATTTAATTTTTCAATATATTCTAATTATCAAAATAAAATTTTGTGGTATTCAGTTATTAAAAAATTATTATTTTTATAATAATGAAATATATATTTATGAAAAAATTTATATTATTTGTAGTTAAATCATATAATTTCAATATTTTATTGGAATAATATTTATTAAAATTTATATTGATTAAATGAAAAATTATTTAAATTGAATATTTAAAATATTATAGTAATCAGTTTTTTTATAAATATAAATTTAAAAAATGTATTAATTTATTAATAATTAATATTAATATACTAAATATGCATGACCGTTTTATTTATTTAATTATTAAAAAACTAATATAGTAATCCAATGTTTGTTGATTTATTAACTATAATAGACAGATATACTTTGATAATTCACTAGAACTTAATATAATTTATATAAAATTATATTTATACAAAATCTAAAATAGAATGAAACTTAATAATAAAATATTACTACTTTAGAAAACGATTTTTTTTTGTATAATTTTGTTGTCTTTTATATCAAGTAAATTTGTACGTTAAAAGCATAATAAATATGTTTATTTTACATATTTTTTTGAATTTATTTAAATTTTTCTCAGATTCCATATTAATTATCACAAAAGTTTACGTAAAAATAATAAAATTTTTAAGTAATTAATAAAAATAATCAAGTTTACTAGTTAATATCTACGATGATAATAATAAATAATAATTGTCTGAATCTATTCATTCCATCTCATATAATTTTTGTAAAAATAAAATTAATTCTATATCTTCTCAGAAAATTACACGTTTAGGTTAAGAGTTTTTAGGTGGCTTCAGTTTAACAAAGCAAATGCTTCTTCCCACATTATCCACATTCTCTTTTGAAACCCATTCAACATCAACCAGTCTTACTTTGGTTATTTTACGAATACAAGAAACAAACCGGTAACCTTTCTCTGTTCTGTCCCTCTTTTTCTTTCCAATTTTCTCAAGTTTATGCGTCTTTCACTAGATCATGCACTTTGATGAAGAAGGAGTACTATGTATTACGTTATTCAAAGCCAAGTATATTCGAGTTTTCCAAATTGCAATCCTTTGGATCAGACTGATTCCAGTTTTTCATTTTAGACTGTTTCTCTTTTAGCTCTGTGAACTAGAAGATATGATAACACTGTTGACCGTCAGTTTATATACATTTCTGACTACATTCTATTAATTTAATATATATTTTATTAATTTTCACATATATTTCATAAATATACATATAGTGATATGATATGAAATTAAAAAAATAAAATTGCGGAAGTTGTATCTGCGAATGGTTATTTTTAAATTCGACTTATTTACTTATATCATTTTTTATTTAAACACTAAAGAACTTGATAATAAGATTTTTTATTAAGTATATACAGTAAGAACAAATTAGGAATTAATTCAAATTATGATTAAAAAGTAAATTATAAAATACTACTATATCAACATAAAAAAATTTTACTGTGTTAAGTACTTATTTGTTAAATTAGTTTTTTCCGAAACACAGAATAAATTAAGTTATTACTTAAGAATACATTTTATATATAAAAAATATCTGGATAAATGGTGTATTAAAATTAAATTCTAAATTATACGTATTAATTATTTAACAAATTATTACACAAATTAAAAATAAACATAATATAATTATGTTATGTTATATTTTATTTAAATATAACAAATGTAGGAATTTACAAACAATGATTTATAAATAATGTACATTCTATAATCAAGATAAAAATTAAATTTTTATAAAAAAAACAATTCCAACTAATCTATTTATATAAAAGATATTTTAAACCAACTTCTATATTATTAAATAATTGATAAAATATCCTATGTAGATTTGTATTAATATTACTATATTTTATTTTTAAAATCACTTTTAAAAATTGAAAATATAGACATGGAATAAATAATTTAAATATTTTAATATAAAAAGCGGATTGTTCAAAAATAATATATCAAGGACGTACAATATATATATATATAGAAAGACAAAGAGAAATTTTAATAAAACGATGAACAGATAAAAAAAATTACAAAAAATAGAATGTATAATATGTAAATAGCTCAATGTCAAGTCATACTTTTAGCCTACAGCTGTAAAAATAAATATTTTCTTTGCTTAAAAAATCTTGAAGAAGATCCTCTTTATTTAAGGTGACGACGATGAAGTTTCAGTTTAGTTGCAGCTAAAAATGTGACTCAATGCATTTTCACAGTTAAACTATTATAAAGAATAAAGGTTTATATTGACTATTAAATTAGGTCTAATTAATTTATTTCCATTTGGATAAATTATAACTGTTTGGATTTATATAATTGTATATATATGCATAAATAAACTTTTAATTTCACTGTCTTGGCTACTTTTCTTCATTATACTATTCATACGAAAAGGATGTTTTGTTTTGCCTTCCGTATTTTATTTACTTTAAAATTCCCTACAAAATTCAAAAACAGGTTTTTAAAAAAATTAGCATAAAAATTTATTGACTAGATAGTGGTAAATAACAATAATTACAACTTAAAAATGAAGTATTATCTAGTTTTAATAAAAGAAAATATCTAAATACGAAAAGTATTGCTTACGATTAACATATTATTAAAAAATATTAACATATCAACAATTTGCATGCTATGTGATTATTTTAAATTAACAATAAAAAATAATAATAATAATATTACTAAAATATTAAAGGAAAAAGAAAAAACATTCTTAAACGAATATAAATTATTATCTAAAACAAATAGAATAAAATTAAAAACTACAAAAAAATGGAAACGAATTGCAAAAATAACTTATCAAACAAGTATAAGCAGGATAATACAAAATTACGTTTGATATATATCCTCATTACAATCTTAAAAATAAACATAATATAAAAATATAAATAAACTATTTTAGAAAACAAATTTTTTTACTATAATTTTTTTACATCAAGCAACTTTTTGAATTAATAACGGAAAAAATATTACTGTTTATTACATATTTATTTGAATTTTAAAAAATTATTATCACATTTCATATTACAAAAGTTTATGTGAAAATAATAAAAATAACCGAATTTATTAGTTAATGCCTATAATGAGAAATAAAAAATAATTATCCGTTTTTATCAAATTATCAATTTTAATATTTAATATTGAATAAACTATTTAAATATTAATTAATTGATATATCTCTGTCATCAATGGAAATAATAAAATTTCTGATATAAAATAAAATACAGATAAAAGCATATAAATATTTTAAGTATGTATGGTAAGCGCATAGATTGTATAGATATACTACTTATTTTTAAATAATGTGTAATGATATTTTATTTAGTCTAGTAACCACATACTTAAATAACAAAGAAGTTGTCTGGGTGTGAGAAAACAATATGTAGATATAAGATTAGAATTTTGAGCAAATTATATAAAATATGTTTTATTGTTACATATCCACTACACTTCCAATACTTGTATACCTCTTTTATTATATCTAAATGTATTTATGAATTGTTATTGATATAGTTTATTTATTTAAGAAATAAATATAAACTATAAAAATATAAATGATAATATTTGAATAATATATTACAATTTATAAATAATAAATTTTTGTGATAAAAATATTTAAAATTTTATATATTGTAATTTACAAATTTTTATATTATTTATCTTTTACCATGTGATCCTAGATATGATTTTATATAATCCTTACTAATATAATTTTTAACATTTATTTCTATTTTTTCCTCTATATTTCTATATTAAATTTTTAAGCTTTGTCTTTCCTTTTTCCTGCTTATTTCTCTTTTTGTTGTATTAAATTTTATATAATCTATTAAAATTTTTCTTTTCTCCTTTTATCAATTATTCTAAATTATTTGTATTATTTTTTAAAGCATTAACTTTTCTAATATGTGTTTCTCTGTTGTTATTATGGAATTAACATATTCATTTTATTCTATAATTCATTAACTTTTTTATCTTTAATTCTTTCCATTTGAAATCTACCTTTTTATTCTTCCTAAGTAGTTTCTAAATAATCTTAACAATTTAATTTCTTCTGTTTTCTATATTAATATCTTGTTTATATATATTAAACATCTCATTCTTTTATTCTCTATACTCAATAACTCTCGGATTATTTCAATTCTTCCTCTAAATTTGTATCTTAACAATGAGAATATATGAATGAACCTAACTAACTAATTTTTTTGTTCACTTTTACCAATTATCTTATAAGCTATTTTAACTTTTATTTTAATTTCTCTATTTATTGCCTTTTTACAATGGATTAAATAGTTTTTACATCAAATATTTTGATGTGTTCAATGTAACCAAATAAAATATGCAAAAATTTCTGTTTTTTTTTTCTTCAGCTGTTCATCTACTACAGTCTTATATTATATTTAATAGAGCAAATATACTAATTCTAAATTTATATATTTTCAATATTTATTATTTATAGTAAATTAATTATAATAATATCATATTGATACAATTTCTATGCAAGGATGATAAAAAAAAATGTTTTTAAACAATCTTTTTTCTATATTAATCATTTACATAAATGGTAATAATATATACTACAAGATATATATTATATATATATACAAAATTAAATTGTTAACTTGCATTAGAAATAATCAAAACTTGGAGGTGAAGCATAAAAACAAATGAAACGTCTCTAGTTGCAAAAACTTTGATTATTTAAAAGAAAAATCAGAAATTAGTCAAATCAACGAATACTGTTCGAGTTCTATCGCATGGAGGCTAAACAATTTTAGAAGATAAATATATTGTAATTAATGACTTTTATAAATCCTAAAATATTTAACATTAAAAAATTTATTATAATTATCTTCATATAAGACTTATATTATTATTCAATTACATATATTATTACTTATATAATATAAGTAATAAATGTCTTCTAACTTAAAAACTCAAACAAAATTTTTTTTGTTTTGACTTATACAAAATAATAAGATTATTTTTTAGTATAATAAAAAATTTTAATATAATAAATTATCAAGTAATCTTTTTATGAAAGAAAATAATAATTAAGTTACGTGATTTAATAACTAAGTAATTACTAAAAATAAAAATATTTAAATCAGAGTATGCATAAATGAATAATAAAAATATAAAAACATTAAAAAAAAAATAGAATATTAAATTTAAGGAATTTAAAAAAAATTCAAATGATTGATTTAAAAGTTTACTACTATTTACAAATTTTTAATTAAATAGAAACGTATATTTTTTGTAATTCCTAGAAGTCTATTATCGTACTAACCATTGTTATGAAAATTTATTTTACTTCAATAGTTAAGCATATATATATATATATATATATAATAATAATAATACGCGAATCTTTTTATGGTTTCTCCTAACTTCAGATTCATCAAACAGTGTTACTATTTATTCAGTATTAATGTTAAATTTTATAATTCTTAAAGTTTGCGAAAAAAATATGCTTCAAATTCTTCTGATTTTGAAATATTTTATATATAAACTAGATAGTGCTTTTTACAATTTAATTATTCCTTTAACAACTTTCTAATTTTTTCAGTTTTTTGATTAGGTTCATATTATATTTTTTTTAGAAAATTAATACTATCATATATTCGCTAAATTATTATTAAACAACCACAATTAGGTTATAAATGTCTTATAGAAATGGCGTTCATTCATCTTTAAAATAGATTCTTAGCATCCGAATATTAAATTTTTTGTTTAGTTTTCTATGTACCCATGTTATTGTTGTCGCTATTTTATTGTTGAGATTTGAAATCTTTCATGATGATTTTTTTAAAGAAATTTCAGACGTAATTTTCTTTAAATAGATATATATATTGTTACTTCTTTTAAGACTTGCAATAGCCATTACAATAAAGTATCTCATTTTACCTAGTTTTTCCACCTTAATTTTAGTAATGGGTTGATGTTTGATAATTTTCTTTTTTCTTTTGTTGCTGCTTGTCATAAAAGTGTCATCCTTACAAAGAAAATTTTTCCTCCTTTCCAGATACATAGACACTTACATATAATTACCCTATTTAGTTTTTGGGTTTTTTTTTCAAGAAAACTTTCTACTATTTTTATGAACTAATCTTTAAACAATAGAAAATCTTTTTAAAATTTTTAATATAATTTTTTTTATTATCTCTTTATTGACAAATTCTTCTATTATTGCCGCGTAAGTTATATTCTATAACAGTTATTTTTATTAACAAAAATAATTTTTATTTCTAATTAGTGTAGTATATATTTATCAATAGTTGATATTTATTCATTAAATCTATTAAAACTACCATTGTTACTCTTGATATTAGTGTATACGTTTATTAAAAATTATACAAATCCTTGTTTTAAAGATCTTGTGATACTATTACGCTTTCGGTTTAATTAGTTAAAATCAGTTTGTTTTTCTTTATAAAGTTCTCCTAGAATCTATTTTGTTTGGTGTTAGTTCTTTCTTCTTCTTCTGTTTTACACATGATACTCTATATATTATTGTAAGGCATCGATTCTAATTCCATTTAAAAAAATTATTTATAGTTCTGCTTATTTTTGACTTTATTAGTTTTTAAGACTTTATAGGATCTTGGTTTGGTCTGTTTTTATTTTATATTTTATTAATTTTAGAATTAGAATTGATAAATTTAGAATTGCAGAATTGCTTGGGCTTTTTTTGACAATATGTCAATCACTGGTTTAGATGTACCTATCTTATTTATATAAATAACTTCTAAGCTTCAATAATTAATTCATCATGCGATGTATTCCTACTTTTCTTTTCGCACGTTTCATTTTCTAAATTTGTAACTCAGTACACCCGTTATTTTCGGACGCTATTTTACGTGTTGAATAATAACTATACTTTTACAATTGAACATGTATACATACAATCCTTTATATAGATACACATGTTCGTATGAATACATACACACGCCCATACACATAGACATATTCTATAGTAACAGAAAATTTTAACTTTTTTACAATTTTTTTAAATTTCATCTCAA
The DNA here is from genome assembly GCA_018907185.1 of Platyscapa corneri. Classification (NCBI taxonomy): domain Eukaryota; kingdom Metazoa; phylum Arthropoda; class Insecta; order Hymenoptera; family Agaonidae; genus Platyscapa; species Platyscapa corneri. Next base: position 139,099 of record JACCHW010000057.1, on the reverse strand, counting down.
AAATACAAAGAAGATTTTCCAGTTTTTATTATTCATCATTTTATTTTAGAAAATTTCTTAGTTAAGTCTTCAGAAAAATTCTGTTAGAGGATAATTGATTATTTTTTTTGGTTATTGTGAAGAATTATAAAAAAAAATAGCCATGTTAAAATATATCTTATATATCTTTAAAAAATAATTTTAAAGTAGTTATCTCGCCTTCTTCATTTTGATAGAGAAAATCTTTTTCAAATGATAGTTTTAATTTTATACGGCATGAAAAAAAACAAACATAGTAAAATCTGTCCTGTTTGTAGTATTTATTATAATTCTCTAGGTATTATAAATAATGTTTCTTTAAATTTGTAGCATATACTAGAAGAAATACGCGCTACATGTGCGCGACGGCTCCGATCATTGTTCACCGCGTCCTGAAGTTTATGACAATTCGGCACGGCTCGAGCTGCAATAAAAAGATCGGGTGTCTCGCACTTTTCAAGTGTCGTCGGACACATGATTTTAGTTTTTACTTAGATTTTAAGTATACATAATAAATATCATGTAACGCGATAGTATTTCTAATTTAAATAAGCGGAAAAGGGCTTCGCAGCCAATGCCGACGACGCGCACCAACAGTTGGACTTATGCAAGCGACCTTATTGCACGCGCCTTTCAGCATATATATTTATTATTATTATTATAGTAATATATATATTTTTGTAGTGCTATTTCCTTAATAAATAATTAACTTCAAAATAATTGTGTTAATTATTTTGCTTCTAAAACTACAATTGGTGACCACAATGTGATCTACATAGATCACACAGCCACGACACACCTGCAACAATATTGATCGCGAAAAAAATGCAAAAATACAAGGTCACTGAACCAGTGCAATGAACAGCGGAGTGGACGACGCGGCAAGGAATGTGATTTGTGCTTTTCATACTCTCGAGTTCCACGCGAACATAATGCATATGTAGTTTAAATTGCTAATAGTTTAAATGCTCCATACACAGTTAAATTTATCAAAAATTAAATGCGATCAGGAAAGTACGAGTGCTTGCTGGGTGATTTATCTAGAAAGACGCAAGACAAATTCGAAGATATAATAATAGCGTCTCCCGTGGAAAACGCGTATGAACATTTAAAAAGACACGCGATCTAACTGCTCACCAAATCGGATGGTGCACGGGTGAGAAAGCTACTCGAAAGCGAGTAGATGGGCAATGGAAAGCCTTCGGAGTTTTTCCGACACCTTAGATCGCTGGCATCCAGCTTGACTTCCAACGAGTTCATCAAATAAGTTTGGCGAATTCGCCTGCTATCATTTACCTAGCAAGTGATAGCAGTAACCTATGAAAAGAACATTTTGATAATCCTGAATGTCGCTGATGCTGTACAGGAAGCAAATCTTCCTTGAAAGTACGCCACTGAAGTTAGAGAAACAGCGAATTTACAACAACAAATCAAGAGGCGGACCGCCGAACTTAGTGTGTTAGTGCAAAAATTGGAGAGTTGCTCTAGGTCGTAAGGAAGAGCGCCATCCCAGAACTGCCAAGCAAACATACCTGCTCCTGTTAAAAGCAACGAATGCCTTTACCACCAGCGCTTTAAAGAATGCGCCAATAAGTACAGGCAGAAATGCCCAAAATGGACGAAGTTTCGGAAAACTCCAGCGCCGTCGGTGAATTCGACTAATACTGACGGAAGTGCGTAGCGACAAATTTATATTAAGGACAACAAAACTAAAAAACTGTTTTTAAAAGATACTGGTGCTAACACGTGCGTTTAGTCGCGTGCGTGATGTAGTGCGAAAAACAGTGAGTAGGTGTACCAATTATACGCGGCAAAAAACCCCGTGATAAAGATAAACGGTGTTATAACGCTGAGTTTAAGCCTGTCGTTGCGCCGTGAATTTAATTGGCTTTCGTCGTCGCTGACATAAATTCTGCGAAGATCGGCATAGAATTGATTGTGCACTGAGGGTTACCCGTCGACACGAAAAACCAGTACTTAGTCGATGAGACCGGGTTGTCGACACGCGGTTTCAAAGTGAAAGAAAAATTAGTTTTTATTAACCCGACAAAACATATTACCATAATCTGTTCGCCGAATACCCGACAATCACGCGAGCGCTCACATTACAACAACGGACCTGTACACATCACGTTTTGCACTGTATCAAAACGACAGCCAGTGCACGCAAGACCAGGCTGCCTCGCATCTAACCATCTGAAGGTCGCCAAGGCAGAATTTAACAACATGTTGCAGCTAGGCGTGATGCGACCGGGAAAGGGCCCATGATCATTGCCACTCCACGTGGCCTCCAAAACCGACAGCAGCTTGCAACCATGTGGCAACTATAGAGACCTTAACGCCTGCACCATCTCGGATCACAACACAGCCCGACATAGAGAACTTTGCACAAAACCTACGTTATCAAAAATTTTTTCTAAAATCGATCTGGCGCGCATTTTATCAAATGCCGATCGCGCTTAAAGACGCGAAAAGGCTGGAATCATAAAATCTTTCGGCCTCTTTGAGCCTACAATGACGATGTTTGGTTTACAAAATGCTGCGCAAACTTTCCCGTCGTTTGTGGACGAGATCATCCGCGGCCTCAACTTCGTCTATGCATATATAGACTTGGTCGCGTCGAAGAGCGAAGAACAGCATTTTGAACTCCTTAAAGCGCTGTTTGAACGCTTCGATAAATATGGCGTAATCATTATCCCGGGAAATGTGTGTTCGGTGCGAATGAAATTACATTTCTCGGGTAAAGCGTAAACGATAAGGGTATACGCCCATGAAACAACGCATATACGCGAGAACTGATTATGCGCTCCCCGGTAACATCAAAAGCCTTCGCGGATACCTGGGAATGTATAGCTTTTATAGACGTTTCATATCGAACGTTACAAAGGTTTTATATTCTCTCAACCTGCTGCTTACCAAAGCGAAGAAGGGTAGCGAGTCTGTCTAGTGACCGCAAGAGGCGCGCAACGCATTTAAGGCTTCGAAAAGAGCCCTTACAGAAGCTGTTCTGCTCGTTCATCCCGTCGCCGATGCATTGTTAAGCATCGCGGTCGACGCGTCGGACTTCGCGATTGGGGCGGGGGAGCAATACAACAACGCATGTGAGCCGTTAGCATTCTACACAAAATTACTAACGACTGCCGAATGCAAATAAAGCGCCTATGATCGCGATCTTCTGGCGGCATATGAGAACGTGAAACGTTTCCGGAACATGGTTAAAGATAGAAATTTACAGATCATAAACTCACGGCCTGTCACACCCTGGATCTCGCGTAATGCAGCAACTAGTAACGTCGCGTTTGTTTGGCCCAACGTAAATAAATGTGGACGCGCGTCTCTATTCCATACGCGGAATAAGGTAAGGCGGCATATCTCTGTGCCCATGAGACAGTTTAAAGCGCTAGCTGGCCGATTCGAGCACGTGCATATAGACCTGATAACCATAACTTATTGTCAATGTTTCAGGCACTGCCTCACCTGCGTCAATCACTTTTTCCACTGACCCGAAGTTAAACCGATCGCCGACATAGAAGCCCGAACTGTCGAAAATGCATTCATGTTCACGTAGATATCACGTTTCGGTATACCAGCGTGTATAACACCGATTATAGGCGACAATTTAAGTCTACTCTGTTCGCCAAATTGTGTGGCTTGCTCGATACGAAACACATTCGTACGACAAGCTACCACTCGCAGGCAAACGGTCTCGTGGAAAGATTTCACAGACAGCTTAAAATCGCAACTAAATACCATGACAGCATTGACTGGGTGTTTAAATTACCAATTGTGTTGCTTAGAATACGAACGGCCTAAATGAGGACCTCGGCGTGTCAGTAGTCGAACTGTATTATGGCACCGGTTTGCGCTTCCCTGGAAAATTTTTCTACACAAGCAACTAAAACCCTACGTCAGACTATGTTGATGACCTAAAAAAAAAATTTGCAGAAATAAAACCTCTGAGTATTTATTTGACACGGAGAAAGCAAAATATTTGTATTTCTACGTCACGAAACAGTGGAAGGTCCTGGCGATTCACCATACGAAGGCCTGCTCAAAGTCATCGAACGCGGCGATAAAACCTACGTAATCCTAATGGATGACAGAAAAATTCGTTTCTCAGTTGATAAACTGAAAACGGCTTTTATGCTGTCCAAGGAATTGGAGAAAATCAACTTAAACAATAACACGAATAGATAATGAATACGTAATTTCGTTAAAAATTACAACACCAGCGGCAACAACGACTAATAATAACGAATAAAACAATCGTTTCGTCATCTGCTTCGGCCGGGAGCTCGCTTTCCTGAGCGCTTTCAGGGCGGATATAATATCAGCCGGACTAACATCAACCAAAACCAAAATTTTTTATATATGAACGTTATCACTGGTGAGGGAGTGACACAGCGTATATTAAAAGAAATTACGCACCGTATGTAAGCGACGGCTCCGATCATTGTTCACCGCGTCCTGAAGTTTATGACAATTCGGCACGGCTCGAACTGCAATAAAAAGATCAGGCGTCTCACACTTTCTAAGTGTCGTCGGATACATGATTTTAGTTTTTACTTAGATTTTAAGTATACATAATAAATATCATGTAACGCGACAGTATGTCTAATTTAAATAAGCGGAAAAGGGCTTCGTACCCAATGTCGACGGCGCGCAGCCTTTCATAGTAATATATATATATATATATTTGTAGTGCTATTCAATTAATAAATAATTAACTTTAAAATAATTGTGTTAATTTTTTCACCTCTACAACTACAAATTCATACTCTCATTTAAGTTCTCAGTATATTCAAAAATCTTTTACAGTAGAACTAAATTCGACTATTAATCAGAACAGACCTCTTCCATCCTATTTTGAACTAAGGACTATTTTTAGATAGAAAAAAATTTGAAAAAATAAATTAAAATACGTAATTTTATCATCATTAATAAAAATTGAAGGTGTTGGTTTATCACTATTCTTTTTAGCAAAAGCATCCGACCCACTTACAACTTCTAACTGAACATTTGGAAAGTAATAAACTTTAACTGAAATTTTAATAATAAAGTTTTTGTAAAATCAAAAAACAATCAAAACTATGGATTTTCCAGACAAAAATTTATTACCGAAAAGTTAATTACTATTATTTTTTAGAATTCAATTGTAGTAATACTTATAGACTTTTTCTAAAGGGAAATAACGTCAAACTACAACAATAAATATATTGATTGTTAAATTAATGAATGTTTTAATTTATTTGAAAAAAAAGTGAAAGACATAACGTAAATTGGGAAAGACAAATCTTATTCTGTCACAAAGACAAACCAGTTCATTCACGTTTCAAGAATAGCTCACACATTCACCTTACTTAATCGATATGGCTTCCTACAGTTTTTTATTGTTTAGAAAAATTGGCTTGTGGAAGAAATCAAATCAAATGAGAAATAAATCATACAGACAAAATCCTATCTTAAAGAGTTAAAAAAATCGTATTTTCATAATTTAAAGAAGTGGTAGAAATGTAAGAAAATTTGTATCTTTTTAAAAGAAAATTGTATTCTAAAATAACAAAAACTTTTAAGAAAAATTGCATCCTCGCTTGAATATAGGTATTAATAATCCATTCTCTTTTATTTGCATATTGGTATCAGATTTTCATTTTATTTTGGATACTGCACAATTTACCAGTTTTTAGTGATCGGTAACTACGTAATGATTTTTCATGATTTAATAATTCTTTCTTAGTCACGAAATCTGTGAAAAAATTTTTATCGGTTAACTATCTACTTCACAGTTATAATCATATAAAATTCGAAAGCTCCTCTACTTTTATATAATTAGTGTTATATAGAAGAGAATATCTACACTTATCATGTAATATATGAGCTACTTAAAATTTATTCACACGATAAGCTACTGTACTACTATAAAAACAATCAGCTTTTACGCAGAAAATTAAGTCAATATGAAATGTCAACGGAAAAATAAAGTAAACGAAACTATATTGCTCTAATTTTGTCATATATTTGCTATTTCATTGCTATTCATTGCTATTTCTCATATAATATAATACTTCATATAATATACTGTGATAATCCTAAATCCAAAAGTATTCAACTAATGGCCAGCTTCAAATTAATCCTTATTAGATAACTACAATATTTTGTATCTACTTCTACCCTTTTAAATTATCTTCTTACACAATCTTCACCCCGTCTCAACTCCAAACTCTAACCTATCAATTTGTTACTAGGATTCTTGATTTTCAGCAAGAATTTGTCCACAACCGTAGACTTTGTTCATGTATCTAAAAATGATGGTTCTTGTATCTTCATCTAGAGTGCTTGCAATATCCTTAAATAAATTCTCAAAACCCCACAAATGCAACGCAGTAAAAAAATTCAAATCACTTATATTTTTAAAGATTACTCTGATATAAAAATAATCCATTAACGTAAATTTATATAGTTTTATAAATCATATATACAGCGCATATAAAGTTTGATTTATTCCTTTGAATGATGAGATTATAATTATTTAAATAGTTTTTAATTTTAATAAGTTTTAATAAATAATTACAGATCATTATTACATCTATTAATTCATTAATCAATATGTTTTATTTTGGTAACATTTTTTTAAATTAGTTTGAATGATAATTATTTATAAATAATATTTTGAAACAAAATAGTTTTTAAACATATAAATGACGTTCATTGAAGTATATATATAAAAAATATCATTATTCTAATCGTTTTAAGTTATATGAGATTACGTTTTTTAAAAAATAAAATTAATGATAATACAAATAATAATATTTTTTACATCAAAATTATTAAATAAAATTTATTTTTTTACAGTACGAGAATTTCATATAGCTTTTATGCTTCATTTATTTAAATTTTAGTGTACATATCCAAACATTTATATAATTGAATGGATTCATAATCGAAAGAAAATTTTGTATAAAAAATAGTTTTATTTATGTCACTCGTTTTTATAAATAATTTTCTATTAAAATTTTTAAATATCTTATCTTATCTATTTTCTACATTAAACTTAAATAGCTATAATGACATAAAATTTTATCTACGATCTTCAATAAATATTCCATACGCTTATGAAGTCATAACAAATGAAATAAGGGTAATTTTAAGAAAAATTTGAAATTATGCATAAATCTAATAGCATTATCTATTTTGATGGCGAAAATGTAAAATATATTGAAATATTTAGAAACATTTTAACATTCATAATAATAATTTTATATACATATTGTAAATAATATAATTCATAGTAAAAAATTTTAGTTGCATACTTATAATTAAAAAATATATAAACATATTTTAGAAATTTCTTCTAAATAATTTTTGAAAATTTCTAAATTTTTTACAAATAATTCAAATGATAAAAAATATTGTAAGTATCATAAGCAATAATTATACTATTCTATAAATAATTAGATAATTAATATTATACATAAAAAGTCATCATATTTAGAAAAATAGTACCTCGTTATATGACTATTTACTTAGCATAACTTATCCAATAAATCCTCTTGTTTCTGTTGGTACAAAATCGCGTGTGTTGATATGTACGATTCTGGACTTCTTTAGTTGTCAGTGTGAAAGTAAATAACGTGTAAGCAATCATCCATCTAAGTAGTAGTGAAAACTATGTGTTCTTAACAGTACAGAAGTAGCTGCTTATAACGTGTAAAACATATCTTAAATTATACATATTTTTAAAATTTTTATTTTAAGAACTTACTTAAGATCATCAATGAAATAAATTTTAATAAAAGTATTATAGAACCTTGATTAATAGATTATAACTATATGTATGTATGTATGTATGTATGTATGTATCCATCAACAATCGGATCAACATATACTTAATAATATCATTAAATATGTAAAATAATAGAAAGATTGTACATTAATTAAATAATAGAAAAATTGCGAATTATGTTACCAGAGTAAAATAAACGTATAGTGACTGAAAATGATTAAAATATTATGATTTTCTAGCGCAAATTAATTTCTAAAAAGATTTCTTCAACCATTCTATATCTAATTTTAAATATAATTTAATTTTTAATATATATTTCATTTATAAAAAGCACCTTTTTAAATATTTAATGCTTGTTAAACAATACCACAACCATATATAATTTTATGATTTGAAATACTAATTTTTATAATTTATATTTAGTTAAAATACGTTAACCAATGCTTAGCCATTTCACATTATATTACGTTTATTATCATTTTATAAAGATTAATATACAATTAGTTTAACTCGTATTGAATTTCCATTGTACGCTTGCTTCGAATTACCATTTGAGCCCAGTAGGACATCGGTCAGACCGCTCGCATTATAAAAAGAAGTCTGTTGGTCCTATGGATAATGCTGTACTAAGCAACCGTTCTCATATGCCTCTCTCTTTTGAATCACGCTGTTGCAAATACAGGCGAAAGGTAGTTGTGGAGTGGAGGAAAAGAGAGTCGAGTGGAAAAGGAGGAGGTGGTAGCAGAGGATGAGCAACAACAGTAGTAGAAGCGTCAGCGGCTCTTGCTCTAGAAGAAGTCAGAGGATCGAGTCGAACTAACGCAGTCGCGATCTTTCGTGGAGGTAACTTGAAGTTGCAATATATACGATTGTAATGGGTAGAGCACGTGATTCCCTTAACGACCGGTATTTTGCGCGTTTCGTTGTTCTAGAGTAGTAACGGTGCTTACTAATACAAAGGAAGATTTTTTACCTGATTAATTTTGTTTTTTCATAAAAAAGTGAGAATTTTTTATTATTGTGCATTGTGCTATAAAACCGTAGAAAATTTTATGTAGTAACTACGAAAATATATAGAAGAAATTATAATACTAAATAAGGTTAGTATTTAATTTTAAATAGAAGAATGAAATTTTACGAATTTAATAAATTTGTATATTTTTTTCTTAAATTTTAAATTATAAAAAAAATGTTTACTTTATATATAATCTTTTGGCATTATATAACAATTACGATAAAAAAAGTATCAATAAACATTTAGTTAAAAATAAAAAAAACTTAAAATCAAGTCACGATCAGTTTCAGATTAAAATATATGTATTATAAATAACTAAATTAAAAATTTAAATGTGGATATTTTAATTATTCTATAGAATATATATTTTATGTATTAATGAACGACATAAAAACGTTTGTGAAGTAATTTAAATAAGATAATTTTTAAATTTAAAAAAAAAGAAATTAGAATTCGTTTGTCAAACATAATAAAAGAAAAAAATTTCATATTTTTATCAATAATAAATTTTTTAAGTTGTCTATTCATTTCCATTTTTTAATATTGTTTCTAATGTATTGATGTTAATATTGAAACATTTGTTTGTTTATACTTAGTTTGTTTACTAATTATAACACTAAATTTAATTTGAATTTTTTATTATACAAATTAAATGCAATATTAACATTTAGAATATATATATATATATATGTGTGTAAAATTATCATAAGTAAGAGTCAATGGAATAATTTAAAAAAAATTCTTCAGAATTATCGAAATATTATTTAAAAATTTTTAATTTTAAATTTCAATCATAAAATAAATAGTTATAGAAAGTAACGATATACATATTGATAAACATGTTATGCTAAATAAATAGTTTATCTTTAATAATTAATCGCAGGTATAAGATTTTTACAGTACTTTTTTTAAATTCAATATAGAAAAATAATGTCACTTAAATTCTGAAAACAAAAATAAAAATGAAAAAAGTACTTTTAACCGTTTTCAAAAGTTATTTGATATAAGCTGCGTATAAGCTTTAATATTCTATAAATATATTTTATTAACATATTTATTCAAGTATATAAACAAATGATTTTCACAAATCAATATTATATTAATATTAACAATAAATTATTCAGAAATTTATTTTACATTACATTTTAATAATGATACTTTAATAATAATACATATAATAATTTCGTCCTATAAAATCAGTACTTAAAAATTATAAAATTCTATGGTTTATTCTCAAAAGTACATATACTAATTATTTTAGTACTTATTTTTTTATTCAAATAAAATATTGAAAATCACTATCTTGTATATATATTAAAGAATAATTTTATATAATGTCCAATATTTTTAAGATTCTTACGCGGTATATAATAATTACTAATTTAATTTATTACTAATTTTGAGTAAGATCTACTTTAATTAAATTTTAATTACTAATTTTTATAAGTATCTGTGTAAGTGTATTTGAAAAATCTGTTTAAATTTCGAAGTATATATTTGTATTAAAAGAAAAGGCTCTATTATGCATTTTACGCGTATTATAACACATAGAATATTCCTTTATTTAAATTGAGTGACAACTTTAAATTTATACTTGTTCTTAACCGATTTTTCTACAGAAATAAATTAACTTCCTAATAGTATTCTATATATTATACATAATAATCATGCTATTTAATTTTATAATTAAATTTAAATCACTTCGTATAAACTAGTTCAACAGTTTCATCTTTATTAGACTTTTCATTTATTGATTATTATTTAACTATTTTTTTTATTTATTATATTATAATTTATAATTAAGGGTTATAATGATCAATCATAGAGTTTAATGCAATAAATTAAAAGTAGTTTAATTTTACTTTTCTCATTCTATGATCTTATTATTATAATTTCTTATTAAATATAATTTTTTTTCAAGAATTTAAAAATGATAAGCAACATAAAATTTAATATTTATATATTACATTGCAAACTTTTGCTTATGTTAAATTTTTAAAATAAATTTTAGTTGTGATGAAAACTTATCTGAAAATATAACAAAAATATTGATATGGTATTGTATGTTCTCTCAAAATATTTCAATTCCTTCATTTTAATTTGAGGTAATTTGCACTTATTTACAAATAAAAAAAGCAGTAATATCCATTATATATATTTTTAATGTTTCCTATTCAATTTTTTTCAAATTCGTAATTCATATTTATTATAATTATAATTATACTTTTAATTATTTCAAAAGTATTAGTTTTAGTTAATTAAAACTAAATTTTCTAAAAATAATAATTTGAATTATAATAAATAATTTCCTCTGTACGTAAGATTATTTTATTTAAAATGATGCAATGAAGATAAAAATTGGTTTATAAAAATAAAAATCAATTTTTTCTTATCATTTTGAATTCAAAGAAATAAAGAATAAAAAGGAAATAAAAATATCATCTAAATTATCATTTAAAAAAATATAATTATTACTTTGTATTAATTATATAATATATCCTTGTAATATTTTTCTGAAACATATAACTTTTTGAAAACAACTTCAATATATTTCCATTTTATTTTATCAAATGTTTGTGATTATTTATTTATCATATTATAGGTATCATTTATCATATCTTCTTTCCATAAAACTTTGATATATTAAAAAAACAAATAACTTATTTTTAATTTCTTATTATTTTATTTCAAAATATAAATAATTTTTCTTTATAATTATATTATCAAATAATAGAAGATTTAAAAGATTTTAACATATAAATAATTTGTAATATAAACTCAATATGGTTTATATAGAATAAAAGCAGTACGGAAGGTACGTAATGAATAGATTGTCTTTTTTTTTACTTTTTCTTTCTGTAATAATAATTTAGATTCAAATTTTGAAGATAGCTAATAAAAAACTAAATAAAAAATTTATTTAAATATATTTGCATAATTTACGTTTAGTAATACAAAAATAGTAATGAATTAAAAAAAAATTATTCAAGAAATAAATATTTTAATTTTGAAAAATCATAAAATTTAATTTCAAATTTAAAAGAGAAAATATATTAAAATTGCTTGTTCTAGTATATAAACAGAAATAAATATTTCGAACAAAGAGAATGAAATAAAATAAAATAATTATATATGAAATTAAATAATGTTCCTTTTAAGATGTCATATATACAACATTATTACGTTTTTCTATCTGTTATTAATAGTATCTATTATGAAACAGTAGTAGATTCTATAAGCTGAGATGTGTTATTTATGTATATAATAAAATATAAATAAAATACATATCATGTTCAATAAAAAAAAAATATATTTTTAATTATTAATATGTGCTACTATTATTATAATAACTTTTACTACTAAAAACATAAATTACAATTAACATAAATAAATTTCTATTAAAATCATTGATACTGTCCAATATACGTATTTTTTACTATTATAGGTTTTCAACAACACATATTTTTAATTAAATTAATATTTATTAAATTAACCTAGAATAATCATAATACAATAAATATAATTTTAAGATTTTTTTATGAAGATCAGTATCGTTTTTATTATCAGTAGCAGCAAATCTGTTATATTATCTAATTAAATATATATTTCACGAGTACTTTATTAGTCAGTAAAGTAAGTAATAAAATGTTTAGCTAATTAATATAACTTAAATAAAAATTTTTCACGTAGCAAGAACTTTTTTGCTGTATTTTAGAAAAATGTACGTTTAAATGAATTAATTGATTCAATTAAAATTAATTCATAAAATACTTTTGAAAGGTCACCTAATTTTATATGTGTATAAAGATCATAACAAGTCATAAATGTATATTTAATATAAACTTTTATTGTAATATTAACGTGTTGTTTCTACTTTCATAGAAAATATTTTTTTAAGAAACGTTTTTAGTACTTGTACTATATAATACTTAACATCAATAATTTTTAATATAAAATCTAACAATAAAACATTCTTTTATAAAAGACTAAAATAAAATTAAAATTAAAATTAATAAAAACGAAACAAAATTTTATACTGAAAAAATGGAATGTCTTAAACATACTATAAAATATCATAAATTATCGATTCATGTAAATATTTAGTAGATAGATAGATATTTTATTAAACAATATTATACATTGTTATATTGACATAATTTTTTACATAATGTTAACTTATTTACAGTAATTTACATTATTTTATTTACTTTACTTATTTTTATTAATGTTATTTATATTTAGTTTATTTATATTTATTCTTAGTGTATTCATGGGTATGCTGTCTTTATTTCTCTTCTTGTTAATTATTCGTGATTATTGATATTTACTTTCTCTCTTTTTTTTTTAATATTCCTTTTCAATGGTTATCATTTATTTTTCTGTTTTTTTCTTTCTTTTTGAATATGTACATATGAAAATATAAATATTTAGTATATACACTGATAAATTTCTACAATATTAACTGGAAAAGGAAAAAACTATATCTAATATATTCAAATATTTAGAAGGAATGGAAAAAATAAAAAATTTTATTTGTGAAATTCAATTGTAACTAATTAACTTTACAAAAATATAAATTACATTCATAACAATATAATTATCAAAAACTATGATTTATTATTTTATCATTATTTTTTAAATGCTAAATATTTCCACGGTAATTAAATTAATTTTATTTACATTAGGTTATATTTATTAATTTTATTTATTACTTTTCAAGAAAATTAATTTATAAATATATTTTTATAAACTGTATAATATATAATATAGAAACTCTATATTTCCACAAATAAATTGAAAACTGTATTTATTTATTTATTTATAATAAATCGAAGTATATTATTGCCTTTTAAACAGTATGTAAGTTTTTTCAGAAAATTAAATGCTTGTTTAATAATATTAGTATTTTTTTTTAAGATTAAAGCTAAATTAATTTTTATTGTTTATTGTTGTTTTTATTATTTTTTATTGTTCATTATTTTATAGCTGATTTCATCCAAACAACAGTATTCTGGAACTAATAATAAGTGATTAAAAAGAGATTCACAATTCATCGTAAAAAATGCATATTCATGTTATTCTTAAGTTATTGCTTCTATAATTTAGTATAGAATAAAAATCATCTCTGAATCGAAGCTCTCAATAGGGCCATATAGATACAAACACGCTTAGAATCAGAATTAGAAAGGATAGTTTCTTGGTCTATAATGACGTCATCCATACGGAGTGACTAGAAACACGCGCATTGCAAAGTTCTACATAAGTACATATCGTCTATTTATATGTTAAATATATATGAGTTAGCTCCTTTAGGTTCTTTCAAGTCCTTGAACCTTTATTTTTCTAATTGGTTGATGAACCAGCATTCTGCAAGAATGTACATATATTCTCCTTTTTAAATTATTCATTAACTTTTTCTTTTGTTATATATACTCAGTGATCAATACGTAATCATTCCTTGAAATAATCTTAAACACCACTCTTAATATAATAACAAAAAGCTTATGCTTATTATATTGTATTTTATGTTGTATTATATTCTTTACGTATTTAATTCTATTTTTAATTATATTGAATAATAAAATTTATGGCTAAAAACAAATTCTGTCGAATTAACTTAAAATTTTAAATATCACATTATTTTCGTGTAATCTATAAAAATTCACATTAATTTAATAATACTAATATGTTTATTAGAATTGAAACCATATCTTTAAGTATTTCAAATAATATTTAAATATTTTAAAAATTAAAATATATGAAATTTAATTCAGCGATTCAAATTAGAGTAGTATTTTTAATTAATAATACCAAATAAATAAGATTTAGATTTAATATTGAAATCATCTTATTTTTCCTATCTTATTACTAATTAAATAATTAGTTATATATTAATTAAAACAAATTAAAACTTTTTATGAAATTAGGGTTAAATAATTATTAAAGTAAGAAAATTTTGTTTTTCAACTACGTCCTATTGCTAATAATAAATATTAAATATTGTTACATATATTAAAAAACATTAATGAATAAAATATATTTAATATTTTTTTATATATTTAAAAAAATAAAAGTTAGGAATTCAAAGTATTTATTATAAACGATAAAGAAATGTATGTAGAATTTTTTAAGAGATCTTCAAAAATTAGCGAATATAAGTTTAAATATTTAAACATTTCATTAATTCAAAAAATTTTAGTGTATATAATTTGTATACGTAAAAATTCAATATGAATTGTTACAAATTTTTATAAAACATGTATATATTTTCTGAAATTTTCAAATATGTTCAATATGTCTAGAATATTAAAAAATTTTAAAACATAATATATTTAATTAGAATGAAGATTAGAAAAATACTTTATATTAAAATTAAAATAATTAAATTCAAATTCAAACATAAAATTCCCAATTTTATTCAACGATTGATTTTAATTTAATTTGCTCTGAGTAAATTTTTTTTTTAATACTTTCATCAAATGTTACAATTGAAATTTATTTTATATTTATTTTTAAATTATTTTTTAATCCTGATTTCATTTTTATCTATCTCATAAAGAAAAAAAAAGTTATTTTTTAAACTATATTTATATTATATATTTATATAAAAATAAGATTATTAAAAAAATAAAACAAATAATTAGTATATAGTTTATTATATCGAATTTGATTGAAAATATAAATAATTAATTATTGAATTATTAAAATAATAATTATATTTATTACACGAATTTATAATAATTTTAAAATTTTGACTCTAAATAATAACCATAAATAAATAAATAATAATACTAATAATAAGTTTTTTTTTAATAATGGAATAGCTTACCGATAATGTGAAGAAAATGTTAAACAATTATATATCTTATTATAAAATATTAAATATGTTTTAGAATTCTTCTAGTTATTTAAATTTGATTTATCTAAATGATAATATATTTCCTATTTTTTTCTTAGTTATGTTCATTTTATAAATTTTGAAATTCCAGCTCGCTAGATGTAAAATAATTGAATTAATTTTATATAATAAAAAATTAAATAAGTATTCAAATAAGATCAAGAAAATAATTACTTTGAAAACTAATATTGTCTATCATTTCATTTAGATCAATTTGTAAAATAAGATTGAATAATAAGAAATATTCAATGATAATTTTATAAATTCAAAACTTGAAAAAAAAATCTGAAATTATTCATGCATTAAATTTATTTACATAATATTATTTTGAGAATCAACATATGTAAGCTTTATGTTTCACATCACCTCACATTTACATACTATGTATTAAAAAGATATTAATTTTATTCAAAAAAACAAACTAGTAATTTTATCATTTTATATAATAACTTATATGAAATTTAAAATTGTCATTTTGTAAATAAAAATTGTATTTAAATTAGCATTAATTTATTTCTTTTGTATTTTCATTATATAATATTACTTTATATTGCATTAATATAATGTCATAGCATACATAATGACGAGAATGCTGTGATTTACTTATGATTTCCTTTGTATTTATTCCATCAATAATTTATAATATGTTCTGATTTCAAATTTCTGTTTTACAAATATAATTAACAAAATTGCAAATCTCTCTCTCTTTCTCTCTCTCTTTCTCTCTCTCTCTATCTCTCTCTCTCTCTCTATATATATATATATACATATCGTATAGATGAAAATTATGTCATGCGTATATCTAACATTAATAATTGTCAGTATTTAATTACAATTGTTTTTTTAACCATAGTCTAATGCAATTATAAAATTTGAGTTTGTATAAAAATATTAATAAACTAAAACTGTAGATGAAAAAAAATATTGATAAGTTTTAAAAGAATTTAAAACTGTACATTAGACTTATTCCTGTATATTATAAATATACAATAATATATTACAGATATATTATAAATATACAATTATTAAAAACTTTGACTTGTTATCGTAAATATACAAACTGAATTTAAATTAGAAAATAATACACCTTGAAAAAACTATTAAATAAAGAATTATTATTGAATAAATAAGGAAATAATATGCATAAGCATCTTGACGTGTAAGAGGAAATAATTTAACCAATAAGGTTCTCCAGAATGGTTTGAACTCTTTGCTAAAGGGAAAGCATAAAAGTGACTTTCTTGTACTCTTCATAATATACTTATTTGCGAACTTCTGACTATCTTTGACGTCAATAGCTCTCTCTTTAACGCGTGCGGCAAAGAAAAAAGAACTTTAGGATAAGTGTCACCGAAAAAACTTTATCTACATTATTTATAATTGAAGTTATTGATATATATTGATATTAATTATCGTGAATACTGTTTATGTTTATTTGTAACATTATTCATAAATCTCAAAACGAGTTTATAGTATTATTTTCTAATTACATAAAAAAATAATAATAATTATAAATCGAAATATAAATTACAATAATAGTCGTTTCGAAGAAAAAGTAGATAATCACAAATATCTAAATATGTACATGTAATCATAAATAAATAGATATTAAATTTAGTCAAATAAAATCTGATTCTATCTTTATTTATTAATTTAATTTATAAAAAAAAATTTACATTGTTTATTAAACTTTTATTTTAAATTTAAAAATAGCATTTTATATATTCATACGTGAATATGTAAAGTACATATATTTAAGACTTTATTATACAAAATTTCTAATACTGTACATAGAATTTATGCTTAAAAAAAATTATGACTCATTTTATATCGAGAACATAGTACTGTCTATAGAAATTTGAAAGTAAAGGTGATAGATTTATTCTCTAGATTAATGGTGTATAAGATTAATATACAAATTTTTAATAAAAAACTACGTTAAATGAAACTTTTATAATTTTTATGATTATAATTTTACATCTTAAAATTAAAGAAACATTCTTTATGAAAACTCGTTGACTTTCATGAACATATTTTTAAACATATATGTAAGAAATAAATAAAGCATAGATTCCAATTATAATTTAGTTTATATTTATATTTTCCAAATACGTACTTAACTTTCTTCCTAAGGGTTTCTTCCTAGGAAGGAATATTTTTCCAATTTACATCTCGTTAATAAGATTTTTGTAATTCTGAACATAATATTCATCTTCTTTGTCTCTCTCTCTCTTTCTCTGTCTCGCTTTCTCTGATCCTCTGCCCAACCTTTGCAGGGTACTACGTCAAGATGTCAGTGTGAACGGGGCGACCTGTACAGCCATACGTAATCTTGAGGTTGCCCGCCTTGGGAACTCTCGATTCTCTTGGCGAACGTGCCCTGATAATGGGCTTACAAAGCGTAACAAACTGATGTCGAGGTCAGGCACACGGACGGGTAATAAACATACGCTAAGATAAATGGCTATAGTTGTTGCGCGTTTACTATAAAGAAAAAGCAGAAAGAGAGAGAAAGAAGCCTAAATACACCTACCCTGTGTAACCTATAGGGGAAGCGTTTATATGAGTTTTTTCATTCGCAGTATGTGTATAAACGTCTTTATGTACCCATGCATGTATTTAAATCAAAACTTAAATATTTATTTATGTATATTGTGATCGATAAATTTTTTGTTCATTCTTATTATTCAATAATATAGAAAAAAATAATAGTAAACTAAATAATATATTTAGTGTTTTTAACTTTTCTTCGTAAATACATTTATTTGAAGATTATTTAAACTATAAGTATTTAAATAAAGTGAATATCCAAAAATTTTATTTATAACTTTTTAACTATTTCTGTTCAGAAAATTCTTGTAAATAAAATATTTAATTCATATTTTTTTACACATTATAGGAAATTGAGCGTAAATAAAATTAAATGTAAATAAAAAATTAGTTTTAAACATACTATTACAAATATTATTTATTGTATACATCATATACATATGTTAAATTTCAATATTTTACTGGTTGTAGTAGTAACAAAAATAATACAATTGAAAGTCAGCACGATTTGAGCTTCTTTATTTTTTCTTTCTTATCATGATTCATACTTGCAATTATTACTTTACGTTTACACTCAAAAAATAATTAACTGCTAGATAGACGGCTAGTATTTTACAGCACTTTATTATTCACTAATTATTTATTTGACTATAGTTAAAGTTCTTTTTTCTTTGGTTATCATTCTTTTTAACTTTTTCATGATTTATCTCCTCTGTCTCTTTTGTCTATTCTCTCTTATATAATTTCTCTTGCTGTATTGTTTATTTTTTTTTAACAAACATTAATATTAAACATCATTTTTAAATTAAAAATGTTTGTTCTATTATTAATATTTCAAAGCTTTTAAGTCCAGCATTTATTTATATGTGAAATTATGTATCTATTAGTAAAAACACTTATTTGTAATATATTTAAAAAGTACGTAAAATAGAGAAAAACCTGAGTAATTTTGATTTATGTGTCTAATTTATATTCATCGCTTTTACATTGATTTTAATTAATATTGAAAATTTTTTTTTTAATTACAAAGTGATGTCTTAATTTATAATAAAATATTATCAAAAATAACTTTCTCTTATAATGTTTACAAAATATTAAAATATTAATTATTTGATATTAATATTCAATTTAATATATTTTTTAATTAATTTACATTGAAATTATTTTCAATCGAATAACTATGAAAATACTTACTTCAAAATTATCTTAAATTTAAAATGTCCTACACAATAATATTAAAAAATTTTTTAAATAGTTTGTAATAATTTAATACATTTTGCATATGTCTCAAAAGAAAATCATACCATATTTTCTAATAGCTATTTATTTTGATGAGCCATTTAATTTAGTAATCGACTGAAAAATAATTATTAAATTATTAAAATTTATTATTGTCTGATTTATAATAAATGTTAAATTTTTAACCTCGATTTTGTAATATATAGTTATATAATAATCAATATAAAGAAATTTGTCTTTTTTTTTTACAGATGCCTCAAACGGTACCAACGTTTGTGAGCTTATCACCATCATTCGATTATAGCACATTTCAGTTTGATTTATCATTGTTATCGGATGACTATACTACTAATAATACGACAACAATAGTATCGAGTTTTCATCTTCAAGTTGCATGCGATAATTTGAAGTCATCATGTATAAAAGAAGAAGCCTGTTTATCTAGACCTAACTCTCCGATCGTTAATTCTCGAAGCATACCCTATCCCAGTCTCAATGATGAAATATTACCTAATTATTCTCACACTACCTCCTCGATTTTTCCAAATAGTCCCTATTTTGTACCTCAGAGTCCAATAAATGTAAACCTATACTCTTCAAGTTCTAAGCCAACAATGATTGCTACAAAACAATCTTCCGGAAGAGAGAAAAGCTTCGATCTTCTTACAATACTTCATGAATCAAGGTAACATTTTTTTATGTTTAGTAATTCCAATTTAAATCTCATAAATATGTTGAAACTGATATATATGAATATTACATTTATCAATATATAATTTTACTCAAATAGATATAATAATAATAATTATTATTATTATATATTTTTAGTTCTAATTTTTTTAGTTACAGTGATACTTCACTCATTACAAGAAGATTTGATTAGTTTAAATGAAAAATGTATTGATCTTATTTTGATATTCTAAAAAAATCCAGTAAATTATTAAATTACTAAAAACTAAAGATAATAAATAATTTAGTTGTATTCAAATTTTTATGTTTTTGTTAATTTTTGTAAATATTTTAAATAGTAATTTCTTAGTTGTGCAATTGATCAGAATAAATATAATAACACAAAATTATATTTCTTTTATAATAGTTTTTCACGTATATAGTAATATTATATAAATTTCTACAATAAAATAATAAGTTTATTATATCTTGTATTAATACTTTGATAATTTAAAAATGAACTTGATCATTTTAATTTAAATTTTCTTAGAATTAAGTAAAAAAGTGAAACAATGTACTATATGTTACTAAAAAAATTTTGTAATATACATTATATAATATATAAAAATTAAGAAACTCTTAATTAATCATAAAAGAATTTAATATTAGTTATGGATTTCTTTATATTTATATTTTATGTTGTATAAAAATATTTATCTTTCTTCATGCTTACTGTTTCTAATATCTTAAAAAATTCAGTAGCTAATAAAAATATGATTTTAAGAGAAATAATAAAAATATAATAAAAGTTGCACATTAACATTATTAGATGTAAAAAAACGTTGCATTTAGCATAAAAAACGACGAGCTCGAAATATTTATGTAAATATTTTTAGACATTATCTAAATTACTGCATAATATAACACAGCTTAATAATGAAAATTGTAGATTCATACTCGATTATTATTTACAAACCTATTTTTAAGTTGACTTAAAAATTAAATATCATTACTATTTTCTTAAAAGGCATATCATTGATTAAAATTTTTATTATTTTCTTTCGTTATTAATATAATTTCAGACTTCTAGCTGAGAGCTTAGGATATAAAGAAGATTCTACAGATTGTACAGTACCCTGTACACCTCCTCGAACAGAAGAGGATATCTACAATAGTCTTGATGCAGACTTTTTTCCTAAAAAAGATGAATCTAATCCTTTACTTAAAGAGATCTTATTTAAAGAAAATACTCGTCTCTACCCTTGCTCATCCTCTATCTCATCTTCAGCTTCTAATTGCTCTTCTTCTTCGATAGCCTCCTCACCGATTTCCCCTCCGTTAGACTATGAAAAATCCTTACTTCACGATCTCATCCAGACAGCAAGAAGCACTATTAAAGATATAAACGAAGAAAATAGTTTATTTATTAGAATCAATAAATCAACAGACAATAATTTTTTTAAGCAAGTAGTTAAAAAGCAGTCTCAATCTAAAGGGGATTATCAAATTTTAAGAGAAGTTCTCAAGGATACAAGTTTCCAACGCAAATATAATCTTAAACCTGTAGATTTTGGTACAGTTGGAACAAGTTTTGATGAACACATGGTGGAGTCTGGTGAGTGCGTTGGGGATTTAGCTCGTGAACAGATTGAGCCTGTATTAAATTTAGCAATTCAGCAGTTGCAAAAAGATTTTGATAACACTTGTGTTGCTCTTGGCATACATCCTGGTAAGTTTATTTTATAAATTATTGTACAAGTTATGAAGCTTATATAATTCGTATATATTAACATAATATTTTTAAGAAAAGTAAATATTTAAATTTATCTATTATAGAATCTTAAATTATATATTTTAAATAAGAGTTTATAAAATATAAAAAAATACGTAAAATAAAAATTCATTAATACACGAAATTGTATTTTTCAACTATTTACATGCTTTATTATTATTATTAATTAAATTATATGAAAATGGTATACACAAAAAAAAATATTATGAAATAGAAAGCTGTTCTTAAATGATATTTTTTTTATTTTCTTAAAGAACCTCGCCGTTGGAGTGCAGCAGACGTTGCAGCGTGGGTGCAATGGGCAAGAAGACAATTACAATTACCACCAATATCTTTGAATAGCTTTAATGTAGATGGCATCACCCTTTCCACTTTTACAGAAGAAGAATTTTGTCAGAGAGCTCCTGAAGTATGTATCGTTATTAAATATATGATATATAGATAATAATTATTTTTATAAATTATAAACTAAATAAATAAATAAACTTATAAAGAAATAAGACATACGAAAAAATTATATTCCTTTTGAATGTGACTATATTTAATTGAAATTAATAATTTCAAATCATCATTGTTTTATTAATGAATAGTTATTTTATTTACATAATGTAATAAATAGTTGATTTTAATTTTCTGAAAGTACCTTTATTAATTAAAAATATTCATTTTCAAAGTAAAATTTATTATAATTTATTATTTTTAGATTGCCGAAATGGGACACTATTATTACTCACTTAAGTAAATTTTTTACTGATTTATAATATATGGACTACAAACTAGTGCCTATTTACTTTATTTTACTTTTAGGGATATATCATATTTATTATTAAATTATATTTCTATTGTTTAGTGAGAGAGCATATTTATGCTCATATTCAAAAAAATAAATGTTTGTAAATAATTATGGTATATATTTTTTCTTTATTATAATTAAGGTTTATTTAATAATTATAGAAAATAAAGAAATAATTTTATTAGTTTTATCAATTTAGGAATTTTATTAGTTAATAAACATTTTCAATAATTTATTCTGACATTCATTTCCATAATTATGTATTTAGTAGTGTTTATATTTTTCTTTAGGTGATATTTATTCACTTTAATAGTTTTCATATAATAATAAATCTTATAACGAATAAAAAAGAACTGTAGTTATATGATATTTCAAAATAGATTTACATAGTTAATACATTCTCTAAACTTTTAGGATTTATTTCAATAAACAATTTTAAACATTAAAATTTTAGTTAATAGAATTTCGCTAAGGAACAAAATCCCTTATTATTTATGAATAGAGTGATAATTTTTGAGATAAGACAAAGGTTTGAAAGATTTTTGTAAGTAACGGTCAGATTTCACGAATGAAGCCGTTATTCGAGAGCTTAGCGACTAAGAGAATCACTATATTATCGCACTCAAAATTTTAATAAATTTACATCTTATCTTACAACTATGAGTTTTTAAATATGAAAAATCAAAACAATTCTTTTTAATTCTTGAAATTTGATTTCATACCGTGATAGTTGATACTTATTAATAAGAATTTAAAAAAATTAGTATTCGTGCTAATATATAAAAATAGAAAAAAGTTATAGTTGATAAAAGATTGTTTCTTATCTTATGCCTATCAGTGAATGATTTTAATGAAACATTTAATTTATAGAATTTTAAGAAAATTATTAAAATGAATATTAATTTAATGTCTAGAACCATATAAAATTTTTTAATTAGAGGTATATTATTAATTTTGTTTTTTATTTTAGTTTTTAAAACAACAATTATGAATTATCTTCTAGTTTTTACAAAAAAACATGTGTTATGTATAATTCCAAATATTTTTATACATATAATAATTATATCTATTATGTATAATCATGTATAAAATTTCTAAAATTTTAAATGTGTTTTATTAATGCAAATATTTGAAAATTTTGAAAATTTAGATATTCATACTTTGAATAAAAATATATAAATAATTAAAAATATAACATCAAATTTTGATAAAAAAATGATAAATAATAAAATTATAAATATCTTTGAAGAAATCTAATAAATATTTATACAAAAGAATCTAGAAATAATTATTAGAATCATTTAAATAAAATATATTTAACAAATATAAATATCTGTAGATTTATAACACGAATTCCATAAAACAAATTCTGTTTATATGTTTTAATCAAAAATACAAGGAAAAGCCTTTAAATAACTTACTTTGTATTGTAATAACAAATGAAAGATTAATAAAATTTAAAATACAATGCGTCAAAACAGCGAGAATAATTGATTGTGTGTTATGCTTCCATTTATCAATGTTAATAAATTTCTAATATAGAGATATAATAAATATGAACATTCAATAAGTTACTTTTTACAAATATTTTGTAAAATAATTTAAAATATTTGATAAAAAATAAAATTATTATTATACTGTATTCTAGTTGAAACCTAGATGAATCAATATTTATAAACTCTCTTTAAAAATTATAAGGAAAAATCTTTTGTTAGGAGTTAATATTTATCAAGGAGTTAATATTTTGTAATTTTAAATGTAATAATTATTGAAAAAAATTTTTTTATCTTTTTTCAATAAAATAAAGATACCACAAATTAGTAGCTGTTATTAAATACATTTAAAAAAGAAAAAAATATAAATGATAATAATATGATAATAATATAAGTGGTAATTAATTTTTCAAATATTTCATTGAAAAATTTTGTAAACGATATTGTAATGCTATATACATTGTGATGTATTTGCGATTGTTCATTAAATATTATGTTCGAAAAATTTACGAATAACAAAATCAGATTTATTATAAAAATTATACGTAAGTTGCAGGCAATTTAATTTTTATATAGTTAATTTAATTTATTTAATGTACTTAATTTTTTAATTTTTTTAATTTTTAATTTTTAATTTTATTTAATATTTTAATATTATTTAATTTTTTAATTTTTTTAATTTAGTTTTCTCTATCAATGTATTTATGAGTTGAGCTGTCACTGGTTTCTTCGTCTACACTTTATCTAAACACTTTTCTAATAAATTTCAGAAATTGAAGTTCGTTAACATGGAGAAAGTTTATCAGAATATAAATGAGAATTTTTCCTTAATATCATATACTTGTAATACTCTCACAGTTCCATAATATAGTAGAATACATATTACTAATACTATATTGAGAATGTCATCATTAACATCTTATCAATTACTATCTGACACTTCATTTACAGTTTTTTCATAAATCACCTTGATCTGAATCTTTGCATCTTTTCTAATACACTATATAAATGTATGAATATCACTTCATATTATTATAGCAAAATTTTGATTTTTACACAATGATATTTTAATATAACGATCTTTCATTCCCACCCTGATTTAACTTATTATTCAATCATATTCTTATAACTACAAAATTTTCTTTGTCACTATCAAATATTCTCTATCACTAATAAAATAAATAGCTTTAGGAATATACATATCTATAGAATGTATAATCCTTCGTAATTGTCACTTGGTCTATTTCTTCTGCAAAGATACAATTTAATTTAATTTCAACTCACATCGCTATCATTAAATCACCTTATGTAAAGTTGTTTAGCCACTATATATAAACTATCTTTATTTATCTTTATTTTTGAGATATTTTATTACGAATTGCTAAAACATGATTTATCGAAGACTTACTTTTTTAAGATATAAATGATTTTTTTGTATTTAGTTATTGATCATTTTCTAATAGTAGATTCTTAATAAAAATTTTTATTTAATACATAATTATTTTTTATAGCACTTTTATAATTAAATTTGAATAATAAAATATGTCATATATCCTATTTTTTCTAGATTGATCTTTTTCGAAAGAACTTCTAACCGCATATTAAGATGTCCCTTATATTTTGGGTAGTGTCATCCATGATAGTGTCGATATTAAGCTCAGAAGTTTTAAAACGTTTATCTGAAATAAATAAATATTAGCATAATATACGTACTTTAACGGAAACAATACTGAACTAAAAACTTATTATGTAAAGAATATATTGCCATGATTTAAACAACGGCGACTCATCAAAATAGTAGTATATGTATATTTTGCCTTTTAATGAAAATGATCAAATTAAATCTGCAATAAAAATTTATTCTATAAAAACTATTCTATATTGTTCATATTATTTTATAGAACTTTTATCGTTTAATATTTTCATATCTCCAGTACATAAATTCCACTGTTAAAATACTTTACATATTATCAAAAAAGTGACTTAGTAATATTTGCTTTGATGGATTGAGTTTTTATATAAAAAAGATACTTTATTTTGAAACTGCTTATTACTTTTATTCTTATATTACGCTCGAAGCAAACTTCACTTTAGAAAAACCCTTGTAATTTTAATTTTGATAAATACGATTCAAACGCTTCAAATATCTTGTGATAAATTTTTTGTTCTTTATCTTTTTTAGAATTTCATTTACAGAAATAAAGAAGAGATTATAATCCATTTTTATATTAAAACGAAAAATGTATAAGTTATTAATATATCTCTGTAAAGCTTTTAATAAGTACTTTACTATAATTTAAGGTCTGCACTACTTCTCATGTATCAACTACTTTATCATATCTTTCATTTTTAAAAATCTTACTTTACCTTTAGTTATTGTTTACTAAGACGTATAAACTCGATTTTTTCTAAAAAAATGTAATTATTATGAGCTATTACGGTATATCAATTGAAATCAATTCTATGGTTTGCAATATCAATAAAAAAATTTTCCAAAATGCTTAAATGTTTCTATATAATTTTTCAAACGACCTATAATTACATATATATATTTTTATATGAATATTTCACTTCAATAATTATATGTATAAACTGACAATGTTCAGAAAAACACGAACTTAATTAGTTTTTCTTAAATTAGTCGGTAGCTATGTCTGATATATTCCGTGAAATTAGAATATTGATTATAATTCTAGATTATCCACAATTAGTAAATAGTAGAAGATAGTCTCAACAATTATTTTTATTTTTATTTAATTTATTACTAATATTAGAATATAAATAAAAAAATTAATATGATTAAAAGAAAAAAAGTAGGATAATTGAAATTTATCCACACTATAGTCTACTTAGAAAAACTAATCAGTCACAAATTTCAAAATTAAATTCATTTTATTAAGACTGAACAAAATAAAAAATTTATAAATTATTTTAAAATTAAAAGATTTTAATTAAACGAATGAGCAAAAAAATATTATGTGAAGTACGTTTTCCCAAAAAAATTTGTAAAAGTGTTGACTAAGTTTTCTGAATCACATTTCTTAAATAATATTATGTTAGTACAATAAATCATAACTTTCTAAGCTATTCGCGTTAAAAGTTCTTTGAGGCCAACTACAGTAAAGAACTAATGTCTTCAATTAAAACAATCGATAAAATATAATACATTCACTTCCCCTCAAAAAATGAAACCGAGTTATGCAAACTACTTGCCAAAAATTAATCTAAATTGCAGTGTAAAAAAATATATGTTCTTAACTTTAATGTATATTATATTATATTGTAACCGACATCGTACAACCTTTCGTATGTGTGCCATTATATTTCGTCATATTCAACTCGTAAAATAGTTTATCATACCTTAGAGTACGCAACACTCAACAGTTTATCAATTTATATTTCGTATGACCTCCGAAAAACGATGATTGTAAACAATAAGAGTGTGAATATACTTCGTGACCGGTGTTACAATGTAATTTCAGCATGTTTCCCCGCCAGTAGAGCAATTCAGTTACTGTCAAGGGTTGGATACTGTCTAACAAGCATTGGAGGATCACTTTTTCACTATTTAAAAGTTGTTCCGATGATCGATATGAAAAGCAGTGTTATTATGAAGCTGCTGTTTTCGACTTTGATCGCTAGTTTCGGTATACCGATCAATTTGAATTCATATTTTTCGCCAAATTGTGTTCTTGATATAAAAAGAATCCGTGAAACAAATTACCATCCTCAAGTGAAGGGCTGATGAAGAAGTTCTACAGGCAACTTAAAGTCGCAATTAAAAATCACGAAAGGGCTGAATATGTTCTTAATAGTGCTGCTTGGCATACGAACTGCCATTAAAGAAGATATTGGTACCATCAAAGTTCCATATCTCAGTTCGACGAAAAATTAAAAAAAAATTAGTGAGCAAAGTAAAATTTTTGTCCATACTTCGATACGGTGAGAAAAAATTTCACCGTATGTCTTTCTACATCACGATACGATTTTTAATCCACCCGATCCCCATATGATGCTACAAGAAAATTGAACCGAGTGACAAATCCCTCGCATCAATATTATATTAACGATAAGAAGGTTCGTGTATTTATTGACTGACTGAAATTGACGTTATCGATCTCGAAAGATATAGAAAAACTCTTAGAATTTAATGCTATGTAGAAGAATGAGAAAAAATACAATTTTAACATCAAAATTACCCGCGAAAGCATTTCGCCACTGTATGCATTTACACCTAACAAATGCACTAACGCACAACAGTCAAAATTTTCTAACATCATTGTAAAGGAAGAAAATGACAGATGCAATATAATCACACATGTCAGATGAAAGGTTCACTTTCCAGAGCGTCTTCGATCCAGAATTCACTGAAACTTTTTATAAACCTAACGATTATTTTTTTTTTGTTACCTATCGTTGTCAAAAGGAAATATGGTACGCGTTTTTCCACGAAATTTTGAAAAGTCTTGATTAGATTTTTTAAACATATTTCTTAAATAATATTGTGTTATATATATCCCAATATAACTTTTTACAATTATAACTTTTTAAGTTGTTCACACAAAGGGTCTTTGTGTATCACTGTAATAACTATTACCTCGCACGTCTGCTTAAATCATTTTATTTCGAGGAAAATCAGGACCACTCTTTGTTGGCTACTGAATATTTTCTCGACTTTTAACGCGATCCTATTTGTCGAAGGAAAACTGCACTTGGCCTAAAGATTCCAATGATCATACAACTGTACTGAGTCAATGCATAAATATTACCTATAGTCACCTATGTGTATGTAATTGTAAATGATTTAATAAAGTAAATTTTAACAAAAAAAAATATATTTTATCACCACAATTTTAAATAATAAAATATTAATATCAGACATACACTATAACTATAAAAAACAGTAATTTACTTGATATAAACTTTTTTTTTATTATATAAGTAAAAGAAATTTTTTATATGTAATTTTTTTTTATTATTTTGAATGAAAAAACAAGTTCAGAAGAAAAAAAACTTTTCTTCTCCTAAATAACTATAAAATTATATATGTATTAAATTACTTTATTTTCTTTTAATATGTATTTAAATTAAATTTTATAACTAAACTTTTTTCTTTTCTTTTTGACACGTATTAATAATATTTAATATACGATAAACCAACGAAAAATAATTTAATTTTAATTCTTATTTTACAATATTACAATTTATGAAAAAAAAAGATTAATATTAAAATGTTCATTTTTCAACCATTTTCTAACAAATGGATAACAAAAATCTATTAAATTTATTTTTATATTTCACGATGTACATTATTATACAAAAACGAAAAAAGAAAGTAAATTATCACGTAGTAAAGAATTTTTAAAATATCAATATTAATTTTTTCATGCGATATAACATTAAAGAAAAAGAACATAAACATAAAAATTTTTGAACTATATAATTAGGTCTAAAAACAAAAAATGTCGAATAAACATACAATTTTATTATTTGCATCCTGTTTTCGTTCATTTTGCAACAATTATAAACAAATTACCGTATGCCAAAGAAATGCTTGATTGTATATTGTAAGAGTAAACTTCCAGGAAATCTCTGACCAATTACAACTTTACTTTTTGGAATAAAAGTATAGACATACATTTTTATGATCCTAATATATAAGCATATTTTACTTATTTTGATCTGTAGAACTTAATTGAGAAGTATGACACAGCTTCGATGTTTTTTATTGAAATGATGTAAACTTGTATTGAAATAATAAGTATTTTTGTTAATCTTTTTTATAAACTTTTTAACAACTGAGAATTCACATTTTTGTTATTTACTTTAATAATTGCTTTAATTATTTAAGATTATATTTCTTTAATAATTTTTTCTTTTCATTTAGATATTATTAAGCGTTTTATAATTATTTTTATAATATACTTAACAATGCACTTCTTTTTAATTCATATAAAAATATTATGTAAAATATTATTGTATTTTTTATTACTGTATATATAATATTTTATAATACCAAATTATCTTAATTAACAATATAATTTTATACGATTATAACTTTAATTATTATTCGTAAATTTTCGATATAATATTCGATACTGCAATATATAAAAATAATTGTAAGCAATTCAAAGTTAATGTTATAAGAACTGACATAGCATGAAAATGAATAGACATGATCCAATAATCAATTTTACAATTATAAAAAATAAAAATAAAAAAACAACTAAATAGAATGGTGTTTTCGCGCGTTTCCTTTTTAACTATAAGCATATTTTCTGATATTTTGAAGATAAGATACATAATTTATATTACTTTATTAATATAAAATATATTAATTTTATATACATAATTTATGTTACTGAATTGAATTAATAATTTCTTAAAATTATAATAAATTACTTAAATATATTTTATGCGCTAGAATTGAAAATTGTTAATTATTACCATTCTGTGTTTTATTTATTTAATTAATATTAATAATTATTACTATGAATTATCATTACGGACTATAGAATTTTAAATTAATATGTTTATATAAAATTAATATAATTTATAAGATAACAGAAATAAACAAAATTTTTTTTAATCTTATGACATTGAATATTGAGTTGAATATTAAATAAAAATACAATATAATAATTTTTCGTTTAAGTTTAGTTTTATTTATATATATTTATTTATTTATATAAAAATATATTCTTTATTATATAATCAGTAATTCTAAACAATAATAATTAATAATAACTTTTGGAATTTAACTTTATATAAATATAAACTTAATATAAAATATTCAACAGTAACGAACAGGAAACATAACTAAAAAACAAAAAATTTATATACTTATTAATGATAATATTAACAATATAATTTAAAGAAAAAAAACTTAAATATCATAAGTATATTTCGAATATCTGAAATTATTATACAATTAGTTCTCTTTTTCTTTGTGCTTTTAACTTATAGTTTTATGACGAAATCCTTTACAGTTTAAAATTGTTCTCGAATGTTTACGGATCAAAATTTTATAAAATTAGTATAAAAACACCTAAGGCGAGGGAAAAACGCAAGACCAAGTAATGACAGAATTAGGTCAACGACGCCACGCAATATTGCACCGCGCGACGCGACTGCTTTCTCTTGGCAGCATATAATAAAAAAACATGTCGAGCTAAAACACATCGGAAAATACTAGAGTTTGTACGGGCATCTCTTCCTTCTTTATTTAATTAATTATATTATTATTAATTATTCCCTCTATCTTCCAAAATTAAATGAATAAATATTAAATAAATAAATTATATCCTTATTTTGGCAACTACTAAGCTTAGAGGTAATTAAAAAAAATTATCATAAATGTAATTAGAATTTACCGAATATAGAATATAATTATTAACATATTTTATAAACTATATTGAAATTATGATTTAGATTTATATTTTATTATAATTTAAGAATTAAAAATGGTTATTATATCATTATTTACACTATCAAATTATCTTGAATTAAATATAAATTTAATTGGTTTTCAAAATATAACTTTGATTATTTGATGACGATATAATAGAAGCTTATTCTATTTAATTTTATTAAATTAACTTAGATATAAAAAGTATAAGCAATTCTATAAAAATTCATTTAATATCAACTATGTACAATTGAATATTATGTTCAAACATATTTTTAATTATTAAAAAATATTTTATATTTTATATTTCTTATAATAATCATTAATATATCTTATAATAATCGTTGATTAAAATTAATGCTTTAATGTTTTAATTTTTTTTTTCAAATAATTAAAGGTAATTTTTTTAACAAAATTATCTAAAAATGAAAATATCATTTAGTAATTAATAAAATCTTTTCCAAAAATTAATTTGTAAATGAATATATAAATTTTACATTAACTTGTTCAAGTACCAATAATATTTTAAATTGTTTTTAGGGGTAATTATACTAATTATAGGTCAAGAATTCACCTATAACATATTATACCTATTTTTCTGTACAATCTCTATTCAAGCATATATTACAATAAAAATTAAAGTTTAATAATATTTTTTGTGAATTTTTAGTACTTTATTCTTTTATTATATTTTTAGTGTGGTAGCATGTTATATGCACAGCTAGAGATTTGGAAAACAGCTGTTGAAGAATCACCAAGAACTACATTGACAGCATCTTGGATTCCGACTAATGTTTTACAATGTCCAGATAGTGGAAATAGTCCTCCATCAATCACGAGTTTGTCTTCTGAAAGTCTCAAAGAATCTTGTAATACGGAGTATTCAGATGGTAATTTAAAAGTATATTTTTAATACCAAAAGTTATGAATATTTAAATAATTAATACATTTTTTAAATATCGATTTTTGAATTATAATTTAATATAATTAATATTACTTGAAAAATTCTGAATATAATTAATATAAAAACTTGAAAAAATCGGAATAAAATTTGTTTCTTGATTATTATTTTATACCTGAACATAATTATATTATAAAATACTTTCATGATTCTCTATACCTTTTATAAACATTTTTTAATAGATATGAAAAATGTGTAAATAAAATAAATTTTCTAATTCATGTTAACATATAAGAGCAAAATATGTATTATAATGTATTGTAATTTATTATAATTTATACAGGCAACTTTAATAAAGTTACATATGAATGACATACAATGTGAATGAAATATAAAATTATATTATAGAAATTTATTTAAATTTTTGTGTTCAAATATCACTTTGATCATTTGATCACTTCAGACACTTTCAGTGTCTGAAACATATTACTAAATATTGTTTTATTTCATAACTGGAATGAAATTAAAAATCTAAAAATGTATTAAACATTTTTTAATTAAAAAATGTGTAACATTATAATATAATTAACATAAATATGAAAATTAAATACAAGTAAATTATAGTATAATAAATTAACTAGAAATATTTTAACCGAAGGTAGAGAGTATATACCACAGATTTGTTCTATATTTTAAATCGGATATTTTATAAAAAAAATTACAAAAATTAGTCTTTTTCTATTATCCTATTCTATCATATTGTATTAATATTTCTAGTATTCTTTAATAGTCAGGTATCTTTCTTTAAAGGAATAAAAAATATATATTTTTATTGTTACTAATATTTACTTATTAATAGCATTTACATATTATTATTTATTTATTTAATTATTTATATATTTACTAAAATTCAAATTCAGTTTGAAATAATCATAAAATTTGTTCTAGATGAAGATAAAGAAATCTGTCCTACAGAAATAAATACGGACAGCAGTACCAACAATAAAATTCGTAACAATGGTGCACACATTCACCTCTGGCAATTTCTTAAAGAACTCCTTCAAACTCCAAGTGTTTACGGTTCATGTATACGTTGGCTTGACCGTAATAAAGGTGTCTTTAAGATCGAGGACTCTGTACGTGTAGCCCGACTGTGGGGTAAGCGTAAAAATCGTCCGGCTATGAATTATGACAAGTTAAGTCGCAGTATTCGTCAGTACTACAAAAAAGGTATCATGAAAAAAACTGAACGTAGCCAGAGGTTAGTCTATCAGTTTTGTCATCCGTATTGCTTATAAAGTTACGAAAAAGATAATAATATTTAATAAAAGATAGTAATATTTTTCCATACAAGAAAAAAAAATTTTTTTGCCTCACAAAACTCGATTCAAGATATTTTTATATAAATATATAATTAAAGTAAATATTACCTTTTTTATTTTATGTCAAAAATTCAATAATACGACAAGTTTTCGTATGAAAATGTAAAAATTAAAAAAACAAAGCTAGATATATATATACATAAATATATAGATAGATAGAGAATTCAGAATATAAGATCGATGGAGCCATGAAAAATAGTCTTTTTTTCTTCTTTTTTGTCATCTTCATCTCTTGTCTAATAAAACAAAAATCTTTAATGATGCTTATTTTCTTTAATTTTCAAACTAAATTGAAATCCACGAGTGTACATTAATATGAACAAAATTAACGGAAATCGAAGTTAAAAGAATGATGTGCTATATGTGCATATTTAAACAATTTAAATTAAATTCAAATTACATTTAATATTATTCTATACAAATTTTTTTTATTTAATATAAAAATCATATAACCTTAATTATCTGAATTCTAATAAGTACATATTTTTTACGTGCAGGTCTAATTTAAATACTAAAATTTATATTAAACTAAAAAGTTTTATAGATTTTTAAAAGATCGTATAATAAGGTCTTTTAAGTATGAAGAATAAATAATTCTTAGTGTTTGTATTATTCGTAACGAAACACGTGAGGATCAACAGAGTACGCCTATATAGGCATCTTTTTTTTATTTTCACATAAAAATTTTTATATAAAAAATAAACAGAATAGATAGATTTCGATAAAATTTTTAGCATCAGGGAAGTACAATTCTAAATGCTGTAATTTTCACTATTTTTTCATCGTTGTCTAACTTTATTGTTATAATAGTTATATAAAATGAAAAAAAAAATAATTGAAATAAACGAAGTCTTGTGTCCATAATTGCTTACTGATCCCGTCATTCATGAGATTCATATAACAATTATCAACTTTGAATCCAATATTTTTAAACGAAACTTGATACTTCTTAATTTTTTACCTTATAATAAAAAATTAAAATAGATTAAAATATATTGATAAAATAAACTACTTTTGTTTAATTTTAACAAAGTGAAGTATTAAATGAAGATTTATATTATATCAAAAATAATTGTTTCACCTGAATACTCTGAATCTGATGGGATTGGTGATTTTAATCCCATATATCTATGATATATTAAACTTGTATGTTCCATGAACGAATAGTTTATAAGAACTTATCTAGAATTTAAGTGAAGACTTAAGTGAGTCGAATTTTATTACATATGCAATAATAAACATAACTACAAATTGTCATATTTTATTCATTTGTGTTTATGTTATTTTTGCACATTATTTTGTTCTAAGATCTTATATTTCAAATGATAATTTTATTTAATATTTTTAAATAGATTAAATAAATAATAAACTTTACATTATAATATTCAACAAATTAATTGTATTATTTTATACATTTAGTTGATTGCTATATATTTAAACATTCACCACTTAATTAAATTTTGTATTTAATCTTTAATTATTACTTAAAAATATCAATTATGTATTTATCTATAAACTATAATTAGTCTTCGTCTTGTTAAAAAATTAAAATCCGATATTACGGATGAATAATATTTTTCATTATATATCAATAAATTATATTTTTAATGATCAATTTCTTCAAGATAGTATTTCATTAATAATTAGATTACTATATTTAGGGTAGTATAAAAGTATTTTTTCATTGATATTCATTTTTTATATTTAAAGTATAATCTTTTATTAATAATAATAAATATATCAATTCAATTTATAAAATAACATGCTTTATTTTAACATGTTTATTTGTGTTTCAAAATACATTTTCGTGAATAAAAATAAGATTTTAGAGTCATTGCTTTTTATAATTCTAAGTGTTTATTTATATATTATTTAATAAAGAAAATTAGTACTTTTACATATAATTAAATTTTTTTTCTTTAAATTTAGATGTCAATTTTTAAACAAAACTTGCATAATATATTTTAATATACAAAATTTAGATCTATAACCAAAGTAACTATACTGCATATTTTCGATGTTATTCAATTATTCATTTTAATTCAATATTTTTCAATTTTTAATGCATTAATTATTCTAAAATAAATTAAACGTTGTTTTTAGAGATGAAAATTAAAAAAAAACTTTATTTAATACTAAGCAATAACATGTTTATAAAAACGTATCGAAAAACTTGTATTCAATACACGAATCGAAAATTTTTTAAGTTATTGTAAACAAACAATTTTACGAATTGTATATAGGGGTATTCATGATTGAAATCTAAAAATAAAATGAAACATATTTTAAAATTAAATTTCGATTCAATTCAAATTATCATAACATGTTTACAAAAAAATTCAGAAGTTCATATATTGTTATACTTTATAAAGAAATGCAATTAATATTTATGATCATTCAAAATCTATTTAATGAATTAATTAGGCTAAAACTATTTTGTAATCTATTATTATCTTTATTATTGTTTAAAGTGATTTTGAAATTGTAGTTGAATATTGTACCTTATTATTAAAAATGATTTAATGTAACTATGAATAGTAAAAGGAATAAAATTATTTTATTATGCATTGTTACCGCCGATAGCATGTTTTTTTCATTGCAAGTTAATGAAAAATTCAAAAAATGTAATCACGCCTATTTATAATTTAATGACGATTGTTATAAATCTCTTACGTTTTGGTAATTTAAAACTAAATAAAATCTGTTTTTAATACTTTATGTTTATATGGTGTACTGTGTTTTTCAAAAGCGTATGTATGTAGGTATATGTTTATATACATTTATATTTTTTATATTGTGTGATAACCGATTGTACATGGTTAATAATATTTTATACATATATTTTTGTAAACTAATTGTTTTCGCTTCAGATTTAGTGTTTATACAAATTACTTATTAAACGTAGATTTTCAATAAAAAAAAAGGAGAAAAAATGAATTGCACACAATCATTGTATTTAATTATATGATTAAAATATATATATAATATCCAATCCATTACTTATATAATTTTAATTCTTTATTTATATTGTAGAATACTTAAAATTCAATAAAAATATTATGGAAATTAAAATTAATATATTAAAATTAAACTTATGCTTCTTTATTGATTATAATAATAAATAAAGATTTAATGTATACATGATTTCGTTATATGCGTATTAAAGACGTAAATTATTTGTATTTATACGTATTCAAAATACAAATGTATGAAATGCGCATGCGTAGTTTGTTTATGTGCATTAAACTACTGCTCAATTTCAAGTGCCTATTTCTTCGATAATGACTATGCGATACTCTAGCAACGTAATTCTAAATGCGCGTCATTCAGTAAATTCTTCACAGAACAATAGCGTTTAATCTCAAGTTCCCTATCTTATCGAACCAAATCGAAGTAAGATCATAGAAGATATGACCTACTCGTTCGCAAACTACAAAACCTTGATTAATAAAAAAGGGTACAAAAAAATATCAGGATTGATCGCCGCAAAAAGATTTTTGAAAAGAAGACTCTTGCTTATTCTTTAAAATAGAAAGTTTTGCCCTTACGGCCTAGTCCATCACTGCTTGCACGTATAATAGCTTTCCTGTTTGATATTCCTTTCACATACTTGCGACTTACTTTCATCTATAAGCGCTCGTTTTCAGATGAGCATTGTCTATTATTATCTCAACTTTATAATTTTCCTTATGGATAGCATTTTCCTGCTGTCAGCCCTCTTGCGGCAAACATCATTCAAAAATAGCGCGTCTTAATATCCCAATATTTGCCCCAATTTTTGTTCGACTGTTCTTTGAGATACCTGCTAATCTATTTGAGTAAACAGCCTACTGTAAAATTTAGGTATTAATCATATATAATAAATAATGTGCTCAAAAACATTGTAAATTATATGTTATTATGTTCGATTTTAATATAACTATAAGGAATTTTGTTTTATTTAACTTTAAATGTATATTATTATATTTTATATTGATTTAATAAATATTTTAAATACGACAAGTAATTTTGTTTACATTAATTCTAATATTTTTACTTGTAAATATTAATAATTTATTTATTTTATCAAATACTTATTATTCATAATAATCGATCTTGAGCCATATGAGTCCACAGAAGTTTTCGTTACAACTTTAATATATTTATAAAAAACTAGAAATGTATTCCGTTATCTCAATATTTCGTTTAATTAATAAGTTTCCTACATCAATAGAAAGTCGGTATGAAGCTCATAAATAAGATGAAAAGTAAAAATGCCAAATATTACTCAGTCTCGATGATGTTGACTCTATAAACACTATAGAAAGATAAAATATCTAGATTCTTGCTTAACAAGGAACTGGATAATATTAAATAAAACTAAAAATTCAATGAAAAATTACCCGTAGTGTTCATTAATTTTTACACAGTACTGTACAGGTAATAGATTTTGTAGATACGAGGTTCTCTTCTCATATGAAGGCAATCCGTCGTTCTTATACAAAAGAAGTTTATAACCCTTATTCTACGAGGAATCTTACAGACACTCACTACTTTTATATGGGAAACAATCGCTTTACCACTTTCAGACATCGTAAAAAAGAAATCTTGTTTTACTTTATTAGAGATCTGCTGTTCTCTAAATACCGACTGATCTCATAAAAGAGAAAGTCGTCCTTCCTGTACCAGATATTTGTTGCCCTAAGTGTAACATTTACTTAAATTAGAAAGAGATAATATCATTTTTTTCTTAACAATTCAATTGTTTCATTGTATAATTGTACAGAAAAAATCCACTAATATCTTTGCGATTTTATCTATTAGTAAGAAAATAATCTGCTGTGCATAAGATCTTATACAAGAAAAAATCACTTGTTGAATAATCTCATGATATCGCTTATTTCTATGTACGGATAATCTATTCAACAAAAAGTTTAGTACTGACTCGTAAGTATTAAAAAAGAAACTTACTTCATTGAAATCTTGTAATTTTACGTTCTTTAATTTACGAAATCTTTAATTTCATTCTACTTTTTCCTCTATTCCTTTAATAAATTGTCATTATGGTATAGTACTTGACAACACTAAGAAATCCCTAACTTTTTTATCCCGAAACTTGTCTAAACTAACTAAAAAATCATTGACGCAAATAATTAGGAAAAAATTTTAGTAGACTTTGTAAATCCGTTTAATATAGATAAGAATATCAAGCTTATCTAATAAAAAACCTTAGAAAAACTTAGAAGCAGAAGAAGAGATTTACAATTATACTGAGCCAGACTCTCAATTTGAAAGCTGGCAAAATTTCTATCAATGACCATTAAAATTACAAAATGACCCACATGACTAATAGTATCAGTTGAGAAATCCATAACACCCATA
Organism: Platyscapa corneri; assembly: GCA_018907185.1. Taxonomy (NCBI): domain Eukaryota; kingdom Metazoa; phylum Arthropoda; class Insecta; order Hymenoptera; family Agaonidae; genus Platyscapa; species Platyscapa corneri. The sequence continues at coordinate 99,797 of JACCHW010000057.1, read as the reverse complement.
ATATATGAATATGCAGGTGCATTCCCAAGAAATTAATTTTCATTTTCTTTGAGAGTTCTTGGTTATCGAGCCTTACTATCTACTTTCATTCACTATAGCTCGTATTTCAACCAATATAAATCACTTGCGTGTTCTATACTGTATTTACAGTGCCTTTTTTCTGAGGTGCTTAACTTAATTTAACTTTCACTACTCGTTTTTTGAAAAAATTATCCTGGCTCAATTTTCCTCGACAATTTTTTTACACTTATTCTTATATTCTATACTGGTTTTACCTTTAAATTATATATCAGTAGTATTTGAAAAAACTACTTGGTTAATAAAAAAACTTGCGTGTTGTAGATAAGCTTTTATACTTTAGTTTAATTTAATAAGATTATATATTATTTTTCTTGTCAAACAATAGAAAATGAACTGAAATCGTTTGGACCGTTCAAACTTTTCGCTAAATTCTTAATTATTAATAAAAATTATATTATAATAATTTAATAATATAAAAGTAAATATATTTATATATTATATTATTTTTTATCAAAGAACTCTTTGGGATTCAACATAATTTAAATTATTACCAAAATTGGTTTATATAATATTGATTTAAAGTTTATTTTAAGCAAAACTAATTTTTATGTCATTTATTATACATTTTTGTCTTATTATTGATCTTTTTGTTTTCTTTCTAAATAAATAAAATAATCATATGGTATTTTTATATTATAATTTGAATACATTTTAATAAGAAGTATATGATATGAACAAATAATAAATAAGAAGTCATATGATATGGAAAAATGGGAAGAGAAGTATAGTGAGTTACGTTCAACTATAAATCAGCTTTTTCAGTAATAGATTATTGTATAGTTAATGGAGAGGCAGATAAAGAAATTGAGAAAATGAAGATTTTACGTAGCATAAAGTCGGATCATCAAGCTTTAATGATTAAGCTAATACAAAAATTTACAAAAAAAAGAAAAAGAATAAACAAAAGTAGTTTAAGATATATGAAGAGAAGGGAAAATTGAGAAGTATAAAAAGAAATTAATAGAAGTAAAATAAAAAAAATTAAATCAGAGATGGACTTGAAAAGAAGATGAAAAGTTCAAACATTAGCAAAAAAAATTATTTAAGATTATATATAAATTTAGAAAAATTAATAAAAGTGAAGCATGGTGGGATAAGGAGTGTTGGAAACTCATAAAGAACGTAATAGAGCTTTATAGAGTTTGGAAGGTAAATAATAAAGAAGACATTACGGAGGTATATATTGAGAAGAAAAAGTATATAGAGGGCTAATAAAGTATAAGAAGAAAAAATAAAAGGAAGAAAAAATAGAAGAGGTAAGGAAAAAAGTTTGGAAAAATATTATGGAAATTAATAAACAAAGGAAGAAAAACATAGAAAAATTAGATCAAAATGTAAAGAAAGAACAATGGTTAAAAAAAATTTAAGGGTATGTACACGTAAATAACATAGAACATAAGAAAAAAGAGGAAATATGTTTGAATAAAGATATGCAACAGAAAGAAGAAGTGAATACGAAGGAGATAGTGGACAGAATAAAAAAAATAGAGAAAATATCCTGTGGAACGCGAGATTATAAATAAAATATAGAATAAATGAAATATAGAAACATGGAAATGTAAAAGTTATCCATGAGTTACGTATAGCAAAAATAGTGGAAAAATAATCTATGGAACAAGTTTTCCGGAAGAATGGAGAACCAGTATTCTGCCAATATTTAAAAAACGAACCAAAAAATTTTCAAAAAACTGTAGAGGTTTAACCTTAATAGATACTACAAAATATACATGGAGTTGCTGAAGAATAAAATTAGGTAACACATGGAGGGAAAAAAAGTATTGCGATAAACGATTTGGTTTTAGAAAGAAAATAGGAACGAATGATACAATCTATGTTTTGAACGCTGCTATACACGCTCGATTAAAAAAAAAGAATAAGGTGAATATTTAGTATGCTTTGCTGATATAAAGGCAGTATTTGATAGAATCAATAAAAAAGAAAAATGAAATAATATTCGTTCTGATGTTAGAAATTATAAGAAACAGGATTGAAAATAAGATTATAAACAGTGAGGGGATGAAAACACCAAAAATTGTGTAAAAGCGAAAATAGAACAAGAAAGATTATTAGAGAACAGTGCAGTGAATGGCAGAAAAGAAAAAAATTATGTGTCAGAAAGAATGAATTTCTAGCCGGGTTTAGGTTCATTTTTGTAAGTGGAAAGAGAAATTAGAAAACTTTGATACATTATGGAATGAGGTAAGAAATATAAAAATAGAATAACAGATACAATTGTGGATTAGTCATGTTGAAAAATCCAAATATACTAAGGAATTTAAACCGATAATATTACAAAGCATAAAAGATAAGGAATACACAAACAAACATATGTAGGATGAACCTTACAATCTGTTAACGCAATTACAATACAGTCGCCAGTAACTATGCACGCTTGTGTCAGAGAGGCCTCTCCTAGTCTGAAGGGCCCGCCAGGGGTCAGCCAGCTGGGGGGGGGCGTCTTCTCGGAAGCCACCGTATATCACACCGCGGTTGCATTGGTGCGCACTCGACCGTTCCTGACATATCACATGACCTCGTGTGATGTCAGTTAAGTCTTTGTCTCCTGGCTCGTTGACTATGTCTTTGTCGTGCACTCTTTTTTCGGGCAGACTTTTGCTAGATGTCCTCTTTCCCTACAAACATAACACACATTGTTGTCCAATTGTGTATAATTCTTAACTAGATGTCCTGTTTCTCTGCAATTATAGCAAAGACATTCTTCTTTTCTTCCATGGGCTTGTTTTTTGTCGAATTTTTCGCTTTGTTCCCGCTCCTGGGTCGTTAGCATATCCAGTAGCTGCGCTCTCGACGTCGCTCCCATGAGCAACATTCTTAACTGCACATCTTTAGTGTAAAAAATCTAAGTATTTTTACATAGATTGATTAAGGTTCTGCAAGGGTATAGGGGAATGCGATACTTCATATAGGAAATAGAAGCATAAGATCTGCTATGCTATGAAATGCTAAATTTCATATTAAGAAACAAGTTTCAATGGGAAAAAAGGAGAAAGAATTGTGAATCAGAAAAATTATCAAGATGCCTACAACATAGTTTAACCATCGCAGTTTCTATAAAAGATTATTCTTAAGTATTTCATCAACAAAATCTAAAGAATTGAATAAAATCTTTTTTTATAAGAGGTATATATCTTTTTTCATTAAAACAGCATACGGTCTATAATTTTTCCTTACGATCGTATACCTTTTATTTTTACATCTAAGTAAATTATTTTAGGGGAAATATTTTAAATAGTACAATGGGAGTAAAGTACCACTAAGATATTGAAAATTGAGAAATGATATTTTGCTTTTTAAACAGCATTATTAACATTTACACTAATAAATTGGCAAAATAATATCATGAATAATAATACTCTTGAATGATATTAGCTAATAAGAGTAGTTAAAGCGGATGAGGTTAAAAATGTGATTTTCATTACAAATAAAATCGAATGTCTGTTTCGACCTAATTAAGTACAAGTATGGAAATATACCTTCTTAGGTACAATAAATTCTATGATGCAGAAAAATTAATGCATGATTCCTTGGTATATTAGTAAAACTGAAAGACAAGAAAATTTTTCTCAGAATCGTATTGAAAAATTTAAGGACACTGATAAGTGTACCGGTCTAGGAATATAAAGAAATTTTAAGAAGAAGGCAGATGAAGATATAAAATTGATAACATATGAAGCTGCTCAAAAATACTTAAAATACAAGAGTTGATAGTGTTCGAGATAATATCTTACAAATTATAGTAATAACATATTTACTATAAGATTTTTATGCAAGGATTTTGAGAGTTACAATGCAAATATCATGGCTACCTAACCCTTTTCTATTAGAGAAGATATTTATAAGCGTATGAATTTCGGAGGGAAAAGTATGAATGAATAGAAACTCTAAAGTAATAAATATAAATATACCTCTTTTCAGTTTTGTTAGTACAAGTTTATTCGATTATATGGATGAGGGAGAGATACATTAAGAGAGATCATATAACAAAGATTTAGCTCTTTTTTTATCGATTATAAGAGAGTTAACGTCAATGAAAAAAGATTGAATATATGCAAGATTTCTAAGTGCTTTTTGATTCATTCGACGATTTCTGAAATTGTTTCTAAGAATTCTGAATACTTATTTCTGAAAGAAGGAATACATGCTAAGTTACCACAGTTGGAATTTAGAAATTACTTTCTCGAAAAAGCATGTAACCTGGAGCATACAGTGTTCAACTTCTCCGATAAAATTAATAAATAAGTGAAAAAGTGTAGGCTATTGGTTAAATTAGTTAATGATTCTTTTAATTTATTACATTAATAAAAATTTGATTTGATTTTAAAATGAATTACAAAATAATACAGCGAACTTAATATTATCCGTAACTCTAAATATTCATTTTATTTACTCATATTATTCAAATTTTCTCTACAAATATTATATTACACACTTATCTTTGAATTACACGATATATGAATATATATATATATATGTAAACATATGAATATTTTTCATAAAGGAACCTATTTTGGCTGATGAACACATGCGCACGCACGCACAAACACGTATACATATTTATATATTTATTGTATAGAAATAATGCTTTGGAATATATCGTATAATACGTCTTATTTACTTGTAAATAAATACAAAAAAACAAGAAAAAAATATCAAGAAATTAAAAAAAGAACCATCTATAAAAAAATTAATATAACAGGAAAAGAAGAAAAAAATTATGAAAAAGATACAACATTTAATTATAATTATATTTATTTAATTAAATAATATATAAATAAATATAAAAAGTCAAGTTGATGATAATTTTACTTTTACTTTGTCTCTTTATCTGTTTAATCTATAAAATTTTAGATTTATCTGAAATTATCTTTATCATATTACATATTTTTTTATCTTCAGTTTCATCCGTATTCTATTCAGAATTCAGAAGAAAGAGTTAATTAAGAGTATTGGAATGTTTTTAAATGTTTTATTTTATTACAACGTGATTGCAAAGAATAATTTGAAATGTTCTAAAGCATCTATTTATATATTTCAAAGATAATTGTATAAGTTCGTATGAAATAAATTTACCATGTTTGTTACTGAAAGATGAGTGATATATTAGAAAAATATAGATTAAAGTTATGATAAGATATGAAGATTGGGTACGATGTACATGTAGTAAAGGACGAATATCATTTTGTATTTACAAACGATATATCAAACTTTCAATTTGTGTCTAGATTTGTTGTCTACAAACTTCCAACTCCATCTCTCGAACTCATGAATAGAGAGCCCGTACTTTTAGCTCTCATTCGCCACATTCCCTATGTTCAGAGTTGACACAGGGGGCCCGTACCTACACCGCTCAAGCGGGAACCTGCAAACTTTCTTTATGTTATAAAAAGGGACCGTCACCGAAATACTGGCTAGTGAAACTATTGAAACAATATCGATAAATGTTGAATACACCTTGGTAGAAAATGTATTATAGTTCTACACGCTCCTTACAACACTGCTCGACGCCAGTCCCAAAACTCTATGGCAGCTCATAATTTTGCTTACAAACTCAACTTTTGTTTCATCTATGCTTTTATCATCGGTTTCAATCTTCTTCCCATTATTTCATATCATCATTATACGCCAATTATTTTTGGTGTATATTTTTTTATTAAGCATGATTACAATCACCATTTCTCTGCTTGACATGGCAAAGGTCTCGTGTCCTATTTTCTGTGTACATTAATTTATAAGTACTTATTTTTATAAGATAAATTTTTATACATTGTATCACGATTCTTTAAAAAATTAAATTTTCATTAAGAATTTAATTAAAATTTATATTTTAATTCTATTATTTATATTTAAAAAAAATTTTAATTTGTTAAATATGTTAATTTATTCATAAAAATGAAACTCATTTATGTAATATAATGTAAATTGCACGCCGAATAAATTTCATTAAAATTTTAAATTAGAGTATAAATCAATGTCTTATGAAAAACTTTGATATTATTTTTAATTAATTATTTTATAGTAATAAATATTATGATACCTTTGTTTATTGCCTTTCTTCTCATAAAATTATTTCGTGAAATGAATCTTTCTACATTTCAATTTCTTAATCTGTTCTGTTGAAGTGTAGTAATAAAATATATCTTTGTTAATTATTAAATTTTAACATAAGAATAATTGATAATTCATGGAGTTAAATTTAATAATTAATTTTTGTTTATATTACTCTAATAAATATAAAATCTAATTTAAAAAAATAATATAATTATCTATATTATTAATCTAGTAAATATAAAATCTAATATACAGTAAGAATATAGTATAACCTCTCTTAATTCTAATATTACATATTTGAGTAAAATTTATTTAAATTAAAAATTTCACATTAAAAGAAATATAATATTATAATGAATTTGTAATTTTATATTATTTTTAATAAAATAATTGTAAGAAATTACAATATACTTATTATTAAAATATTTTATTTAAGTTAAACGTTTACGACGGTACCGAGTACTTTCTTTTTTTTGTGTATGAATAAATCTTATGATGCTGCCTCAATTCATCAATATATTGACATTAACATTACAAATACTCTTAAACATAAAGAATGAATGTCATTATTGTTTTATTTGAATATAAATGTATATAAAATAAACGCAAATTGTTTAAGTATTAAAATGTATCTATCTTTTATACTTGTATCTTTTAAAATAGACACATGAAATAATTAAATACCTACAAGGGATGATGACAGGTATGGGAAAAAATTGTATAATGTATATACTAGAATATATACTATACAGTAAATTACATTATTACTAACGTATATACAAAATAACCAAAATAATCCTACGTGTTTGAGAATACTCAAAACGACATGGGTGGCGCCATCTTATAATCATAGATCAATCTATTGATTTGTCTATGATTATCGATAAACTTACTCGCTGCATAGCGATAAAGAGGGCGCTATTTTCTTCTGCATCAAATTAACTAGACGTGCACTCAGCTCACAAATCAATGTTTCGTCAATAGAATCGACAAGTCATATGATTGACTTATCGATTACCAATAGTAATAATAGTAATCGATAAGCAATTCAACGTTAGTTACACGTTGCTTACACACTACGGCAAGCTTATTTTTGAGTTCAGACTCATTTTATTCACCCTTTATTATAATAATTATTAATTATTATAATATTGAGTACACCAATACTATAACTTCATACTCAACAGATAAACTCATATAAATTTTCAGCTCAACTTAATTTATTTTATTTGAATAGTTATTAGTGTATAGTTTTATTTAGCTCATAATAAGTATTTTTTGTTGTAATTAATTATAAATTATCGATAAGTGCGCTGCTGGTTTAATTATTCATATTATTATATTTATAAATTATCAATAAGTTCGGCTTTAGTATAATTATTCATATTGTTATATTTATAAATTATCAATAAGTGTGCTTTTAGTTTAATCATTCATTAAATGTTATAATCATAAGTTAATCATAAATGCATCCTAATTAAATTACTGTCAATAAAATTTATATTCATAGATAGGTAATAAGTGCATTAACTAAAAAGTAATATATAAGTGCATTGTTATGCCATAGTCAATAAGTGTACTGTCCATTTTGATCTACATAAGATAATTCATTGTGAATAATATAAGTTAATTTTATCGTGTGTATTAATCAATCAACTCATTCATTCCTTCACTGTATATTTGCCCTTTCTCACCCTTTTATCAAAAAGGGTACTCAAAAAGTTTTTTAAATTCTTATACACTACGTCTAGTATAAAATTTTTGTAATGATTATAGGTTAGATCTTATATTTTGAACCACTTTACTTCCACTTTTTGAATCACTATTAATAATTATTTTAAATAACTTATGAGAAACGATAATTAGTGAAAAAATTAAAATTAAAAATTTATAGTATTGTCTGATAAAATTATAAACAAGTTTTTTCTGGTTTGTATTATTTGTCTTGAACAATTGAAACACAAGTACTTTGTAACCAAATTAAAAATAATATTCTTATTTAATAAAAAAAATATTTACAGTGCAAAAATTTAAATGACATTGTAAAATAACCAATTAAAGCAATAACTAAAAAAGTGAAGTTTATTATAAATATTAACATTGATGAAGATTTTACATTGCCCAAAAAAAAGTAAAAATTAATTTCTAATATATTTTTTTAGTTCATTTTAAATATTTCTTATTATTTCTATTTGAAATAATTTACATGTTGTGAATTTAACTCTGTTTAAACTTTATTTTATTATAAAAACATATTTTAATAACAATTTGTAAAGTATACAAGCATTATTAATAATTAATCTATATAAATTTTGTAATGTAAAATTAAAATAAATTAATAAAAATATATGAAAAATATTTAGAAAAATGAAAATGATCTAATGAACTTCGAATTTCAGAGATCTTGGAAAAATCACAAGAACATCATAAAAAATATGATGATCCAATTCCTGTTCTTGAACTCACTACTGATATTGTCTATGTACAAAACAAAAATGGATTTAATACTATGAAGCACAGTAAGGTTGATAAGTATCCCCCAAAAAGATGTCAAATCACGCACACATCCATATCAAAGTCACATTCCATAAAAGTTGCAATCATCTTTCATAAATGTTGGTATTGTGGTGGTTTAATTTTTCAAGGTTTATTGGGAGGAATAGCCTTATTGCATTTAATTTTTGTAAGAATATTTAATCTATAAGTATAATTTTATAATGCAATAAATCAATTGATATATGCAATCTTTAAATTGTTTTTCTTACAGATGGAAGTGTACTTTATTGATTATAAAAACACAATTCATAACTATTCTCTACTTTTGGAAATATATACGAGTATATATTCATTTCTAATCATTATGTGTATTATTTCAAATTTTGATAAGTAAGTTATAGATTGATAACAAACTGAACTGTAATTATTTCTTTACTAAATCACTTATGTAGATGTAATAAAATCTGGAAAATATATTATAGTTTATAATATATTTTAATAAAAAAGAATAATACATGTCATTAATTTTATTAAAAAGATTAAAAATTAAAGCTGAAGAATTAATATAAATATACCAATAAATTACAAACTATGCATTTTTATTTTTTTTACAAAATTTAAAAATTTTATATTTTCAAAATACTCTATATAAGATGAAATTAATTAAAATTGAATTGAATTTATGGATTTTTTGATGGTAAACTTACCTAGAAATTATGAATAAGAATAACTTATATAAAAAATATGAATTATTTTCATGAATTTTTTCAGATGTGATTTAGCTCATATTGAAAAAAATTATTTTCATAAAATAACTTATCATTTGATATCGTCTATATCAGTTCCAATATATACAGTAGTTTTCTTTTTACATCAAATTACTTCAAAAGTTGATGATAAATTAATATTACTCCAATATAATTATGAAAATTTAACCTATTATTGGTGTCATAAACTTAATGTAAGTATAGAAAAATATTTTTAACCTATTGTTTATAGATTGTCAACATTAATTTGTATGTAAATTTTGCATTAATCAATATTTTTCTACATTATGAAATATCAGAAAACTTTATACTTATATATCAGTTACATAATTTTCTTGGAGCAAGTTTTTTTACAAATTTTTTTATTTTAAACTGATTTAAATCTGAATTAAATCTTATTATATTTTAAATATTAAATAATTAAAAATTTATAATAATGTTTGATAAAAGATTGTAAATAAGCTATATCTCGTTTAAATTCTATTTGTCTTGAACAATTGAAACACAAGTACCTATCTAAATAAATTAAAAATGGTATTCTTATTTAACTATATCTAGTTAATGCAACATTAGATTTTGTTCGTTTTTTTACAAAACTTATATTTCGGTCTTAAATTTAACACACTAATTGTAAATCACTTTATTTTATCTTATATAAACTTACTTTAAAATATTAGGAAAATATATTTTTTTTTTATTTAGTTCATGATTGAAGTTTTCTTTATTACATAACACTTTCATTTTTTATGCTACAAATTTTTTGAAATACGTTAAATATGTCAAATTTATAATCCTGGTATTTTATAAAAGTACAATTTTTTTATTTGACAAAACATTTCTTAATACCAATAAGATAACTGTTCAAATAATAATTTTCAAATTCTGCAATTATATAACACTTTAAAAACTTATTGAAATATTGTTTTGATTGTTTAGCCATATATGATACTACATTTTATTTTTAAACTTATCATATTATTTAATTTTAATGTTACCAATTATTTCAATTAATAAAGATTTTATTTCTTTACCATTAAAAACTTCAATATATAGTCACTTTTATTTTCAAATCATGGTCATAACCAAAATAATATACAAGATATTTACATTGTATATTATTACTTCTATGTTACAAAACCCTGTTAAAAATTGCACCATCTTATACCGCATATTAATGAAATATAGATTCATATTATTTCGAAATATAAAGAGCAAATGTATCTTAAATAATATTTATCCTTTAAAAAGAAAAATTTTAATAAATGATGATTATAAATTAATATTAGTATGAAAAAATTTCTTATACAAATATTCAATTTTATATTTATTTTAATATGATTATTAAATTTATTCAAAGAAGATTTATTTCATAAATATATTAATATTGTAAGGGCCAGCACGTAGAGGTTTCTTTTAATAAACTTATATCACTTTATTTTAACAATTATTTATTAAATTTTGTTTATTCAGAATTTTCATCGTTTGTTTACAATATTTTATAAATGCTATTATTAAAAAAATCGTAACTTATACTTATAGTTATTTGTAATATTTATTATTTATCGATATATAAAAATAATACGAAAGTGACTGAGATTAAGGAAAAGTTCTGTACGTTTGAATGCTGCTCGAGAAAGGGAGTAATTTTTATAAGCTCGTATTTTCAATATTTTAGTAATAATTATTTTCGGAAAGATAGATAGCATTCAGTTCAAAGTAGGTGTACAGTTATTTGTAGACGGCTGAGAAAAGTAAACGGGGAATGCTAGAGAATAGTCTTTTGATAAGGTATTTCATGCAACGATGAATCGGTGCATAGAATCTAGATGTAAGAGAATTTTCAGTGCATAGTAAACAAGGTAGATAATATCAATAAAAATTTATGATTAGTACATTTGGGCATAGTATACAAGGTAGGTAAAAAAAAAGTGCAACCTAATAGCTATATTTACATATTTTCTTAATACGGCCTTCGACGTACGACAAATGCAGATACGGGAAATATCTCGGTGGAGGGAGAAAGGGAAGCCGTCTAGTAAACGGATGCGTGTAATAGAGTAGACGTGCATGTATTGCACATTTTTTATATATTTTATATTCTTTTATATATATATATATTATATTTTGTATAGATAATTATATAAAGTAATAATAAATAATATTTTTAAATATGTATAATTATTTTTGTTTTTTTTTTTAGCTTCATTTGTAAATATAGTGTTGCGTGTAGTAGCATAACTCCATAAATTTTACGTGGTTGGTGCCACATGTATCGATTTAACAGACAAATAAATATTATTCGTTAAATTTTTGTATAAAAATATAAAATTCATTTCTAAATATCGTTTTACAAGTTGTCTTGTTTTGAAGGCTGGAGTGGGATGTTGGCTGCATCCAGTACTGTCTCAATAAAAAGGGGAGGTCAAGGAGTTCCTTAGGCTTCGTATGTTGATAGTAGATTTTTGAGTTTATTCTTGAATTTTTAAGATGACTTTTGAAAGCAGAATTGTGGAAATTGACTGAGATTAACTTAGATATTGGTCGTTGAATAAGATTTTGGAACAGAATGAACGAGAATTGAGACTAAGTTTTGAATCAAACTGACTTGTAGTTTTTTTTTCATACACTTTTTACAGCAAAATTAATGCTAAGGAGCAAAAAATTTTTTAATTATTAATTTTCACTGCTCCCCAGCATTAATTTATATATATATATATATATATAAATTTTTAAATGTAAATTTTTTAAATAATTAAGTAATCATATATAAGCTTATTAAATTATATATACTCGTTATAAATATAAATGCAAGTAAATTTACAATATAACTGAAGGTTATGAGATTTAAAATAAATCTATCAATTAACAAAACTAGTTATTTTATTTTAACGCACTTTATTGTATTTATTATATGTTTTATTCGATACTATTGCATTGAAAATCAAGAAACAATTGATTTTAAAATATTTAAGTAGGCTGCACATACAAAGAAAATTTTAAGCATAAAGGAAATAATTCGAACAAAAGTTTTGTATTTTAAACTTTAGTTTGCTATTGATTATTGCAATGATATTTAAAGTACGTTTTTAAAATTATTAACCATAAATTAATATTATTAATATAATAAGATAATGATTATAATAATTTTCATCATTGAGTAAGTGAAATAAATAGATTTTATTTAATTATTAATTACTTTAGTCAAAAAAAATATTTATTTCATAATTATTCTTATTTTATGTTATTATTTTTAATATATATTTATTTCAATCGTATTTGTAAACATACACATACGTATACTAATTGTAATAACATTACAATATATTTTTATTTACAACTATATACACGTCAATTACATCGAAAGAGATTCATTATTGAATATCATTGATGATAATTGATAATTGAATATGTTTATACATATAGTTAATAATTATACTAAATCAAAACAGAAAAGTTTCTCGAATGAATTATTAAATTATATCAATAATTTAATAATCACTATTTTGAAATTACTATATTCACTACATTAACTTTTTAGACATCCTTAATTTTTAATTTTCTTAAATAATACAGACAATAAAAAGATTATTAAGTAATTTACTTCTGATGATAATTATATAATTAAAAATATTTTTTTATTAATTTTTCATATTAGACAATAATTAATATTTTTTATTAAAATATATGTAATTAATCAAATTTTATGTATAGGATACAATCGATTATGATAAAAACGAAGATTTAAAAATGTGGCAACATTTGACTTCATCGAAGGATATACTCGCTATATTGGGTTGGATCTTTATCTCTTTTGGTATTAACAAGGATATGTTTTTAGTGAATCTCGAAAATATAAATAAATACAAAAAGAATATGAATCCGTCAATATTACTAAACAAATAAAATTTTTGATATTTTAAAAATATAATTTATTCTAGTTTGATTTTAAAGTATTTAATTTAAACATTGTATGCATGAAAATATATTAATTAATTAATCAATTTCAGATATTTATTTTCTGAATACAAAAAAAATGAATAATTCAAAAGTTTTCTTTGTTATAAATGGTTGCAAATTTAACATGTACTTTTGTACCTAAATTTAACTTTGTAAATGTAATTTATCGATTAGCAATTTAAAAAATGTTTTATGTAATTTATGAAAAATAATCTACAATAAAATTATTATTTTGAACCAATAATTCATGTTACTATTTTTTTCAAACCCCTGTTTAACCGTAAATAATTTTAAATAACAAATATTCTATCTAGTTAGTATATATAATCACTTAAAAGTTTTTAAGTAAAAATTCTATAATTTATCGTACAATGTAAATTTCTTCGTACTTAAAATTACTTTTATTATAATGTGGGGGGGGGGGGCGCAAGGCGGTACCCTGACATATCGGTCAGCAATTAATCACCAAGGAATATTATTCTTTAATACTGAAAGTAGTTTCTAATACAAAGTTTATTGTCTGAATAATTATTTTGATAACTAAAAAAATCAGATGTCAGTAATTAACAATCTTGCTAATATTCTTGGGTACATCGTGTACCATTAGTGAAAAATTTGTTTTTAGGTGCATGACATAACCAGTTATTTTCCAGCGACCTTTTGATAATAAATCTTTTTACAAGTAAGGACAAGAATATTAGATAATTTATTTAGCTTAATACTATTTTGTAATTCGACGGGACTTTATAAATTATTTTTAAATAAAAAAAAAAAAAAAATACAGCAATTAAGGATCTTATAAAATCTAATTAGATATTACAAATAATGGTAAAGTATATAAGATATAGAAACTGATAATTCAATGAGATTGTTTGTTTAGTATCTGAAAAATTCTTATCTATAAGTTAATTTTATATAAAATATTAATATTATCATAGCAATTATTATTAACATTATTTTAAATATTAGTAAGAAATTTTACATTCTGATTTTCGTTTATACAGATTTGAAATTCAAAATTTCGTATAGACATATTACTAAAATAATTAAAATACTTTAAACTAAATTAAATTAAATATGGTGAAAATCAGTCATAAATATTGAATTGAAAAAGATCGATAGTATACATCACCAAAGGTCAGTATTCCAATATATAGTTTATAAAACATTGTATTTTACATGACTAGATTATCTAATGGACAATTTAAAGAAAGCATCTGATATGTTGTACGATCATTAAGAAATAAAATCTTAACTGTCAAGGATGCATGTTTTAAAAAGTTCGAGCGTATTCGTTCTGATATGTTGCATGTGTCCGAATTTTATATAATGTATATCAACTGGGCAGTATTGCGCCCCCAGTGTCATCATTGTCGAAATTTCATTTTCATTGTCAATTTTGTATATTTATGTTATTTATCTGTTATCTATTTGCAGTTGATGTAACTCTCACTCATTTTCTCCACAAAATTTGTTATATCCTTCGCTACAGTTTCTTTTATCAAATGTTTTTTTAACTCTTTTTATTGCATAGTTCAAATTATATTACAATATTTTACAATATTTTCATCATTAATTTAAAAAACGACTGTTCATTATTACAATATAAAAATGAATCCATCTAATTCAATGTAAAAGTAGAAATAAAGTTTATTTATTTATTTTATATGAAACAAAATATAAATCAATATGTATAATGTTATAGAATTATCTAAGTACTATATACATAACTGTAAATTACTATGTATTTATTGCGAGTGTATATAATATACTCATAATGTAATGAGTAATATTGATCGTTACATTTATTTTTTAAAGGAATTATTTTGATTACTACAATTAAAGACGCAAACATTGACAAATTATTTAATTATACTTTTATGTAAATTAATTGTCATCGTAAGTTATTATTATATTTTATCGTAATTTATTATAATGTATCATCATTTTGAAGTAAAACTTTTTTATTCGTGTATTAAAAACTATATTTTAGAAAAAATATTATACATTTTTAATTATAGTATTAACCTGAAATAATTGTTATGTATGTTACTATGACATTACATAATTAACTGTAAAAACAATATAATATAAGACTTTTCACAAATTTTATACTTATAACTCTTGACTCAAGGTAGATTATTTTTAAAAAATTTATCATGAAAAATATTAAATAAATTGTATTATTATATATTATGCAATTGAAATATAAGACGAAAATAATTAATTACCTTTGAGCTAACATTTGATTTTATTTGCATGCTTATAAAGTTTCCTTTTTTCGATTTGTTTAATGATAAAAATATTTAATAATAAATAATTAATTCATATACTGTCTATTTTATCTAATTTAGATTTTATATTATTAGAAAAATATAAAAATACTTATTAATTTTATTACGTACTAATTTTATATAATTATAAAAAATTTAGGTAAATAAAAAGTATTTATTTCAGAAAACTAAGATATACCCAGTTCTGGACAATTTAAATAATTAATGTCCATATTTTAATACTAAAAATATTTAATCAATAAATTTTTATTAATTCATTTTTGCATCAGCTACTCCGGAGTTTCATAAAACAATTTGCAATCTACCCTATTAGTACATATTATATTACTATCGCATAGTTAGTTTATAATTTAAAAAATTTATATATTTTTTCATTAAAAATATGAAATTATACAAAAATCTTACGTTTAATAACACAAAATAAATGGAATAATTCATTGTCCTTAATATTATTGTAATGCTATTAATAATTTTAATTAATTAATTTGCTTCAAAAATATATGTGTTTATTTTATATATATTTTAACAAGCTATTTTTTGTAATCAGTATCTCAAATCACGTTTCAAAATAATAAAGTAATAAAAAAATTTCTCCAATTTTCTAATTATTGTAGTTTTCGACATTTTTAATATTAGTTTACGTGTGTTGACTAAAATTTGCAACAGTTATACATTTTAAACTTTTTATGTCTAAAGTATTATTTTATTATAAATAATTCATTAGTTAAAACAGACTAATTATTAAGAGATTCTTATCTGCAAATATATTTAGATATTATATATTTATTAATTCATTCATTTGATTTGCTAGTCACTGTTTAAATAAACGATGGAAATAAATATTTTTTACTATTAAAATTTTTCCTTTTTACATAAAATAAACGGTAGTAATTAAGTGTATAAATTCGTTACAAATAAATTAGTGGTAAATCTTAGAAACATTACTTTGGTCTGTTCCTCTCCTTTCTAGTACAATATATTTCAATAAATAGAAATAGAAATATTATATATATGTTCTTTTTTATAAATTAAAGATGATTGAATTCGTTATATATTAAAAGAAATGAAATATCTTAGTATTTAAAAAACTAACAAAAACTAAATTTATATATGTTTCTTGTTGATTTATAAAATTAATTAAGAAAAAGAATAATTTAAAAACATTCTTTTAGAAATAAATTTATCGCATAAACTATCATTGTATATATGTATTTATACGTCTATTACGAATCATTTATTTAATCTTGAATTCAATTTGTATTTTAAGAAAAATGATGATGAATAATTTTATCAGAACCAATTAAAATGATAAAGGTTATTATTTATTATTATTATTACTACAAAATATTTTTATATTTTCTATAATCAATAGATTAATAATTTTCTTGAAATTTTTTTTCGAAAAAATCAATTAGGAAACGTTTTTAGAAAACATAATTTTGTCGTTGATAGTATTAAGTTTCTTTTAAAGGTTTTTAATATTGTATTGTTTTTAATTGTACAGTTTTTACATACGGTAGTGCTTAAGATTAGATTTTTCGTATTTTAGTATTTTTATAATTATTTACAGTTTATTTATTATCAATTGACAATTTTATATGAAGTAATTAGAAAAAACCGAAAAAAATCACGCTATTTCTCTGGATCTCCTATCATACTAGGATAATAATAACCATTATGTTATTAACAGTGCCTGTTATTATTTGCCTCCACATAAAGCAACACTCAATCATCAAAATCATATCTCAGTTTGATGTAAAGACAGGAACCAAGGATAATACCAAAGATTTCAAGAACAGATAATCCAAGACCAACTGCGCCGAGAATTATTAAATGATCTTTCGTTGTCTCTAAAAATTTATAGATACAACCCTGTAAAAAAAATCATATATTAGGTAAAATTTCATAAACATCTTACTATTACCGTTATAATTGTTGGATTCAATATTAATAAAAATGATATTTTCATGTATTTAAGCTTATAAGAATATTTCAATATTAATTAATCATAGTATTACTGTACTTAAAAAGTTAAAAATGGTTATTATTATATTTTCTTGTTAGTTAATTTAATTGCATTAACAAACTAAAAATTTACTTTGTATTTAGTATTTTATTATATATAATATATTTTATTATATTTTATAAATTTCAGCGTAAATTTTTGTACAATATTTTTTTGTTGATTGATATAAATTTTTTTCTATTTTAAATTCTATATCTTAAAAATATTTTTGTTAATCCGCTAACACTCGTAATATTTTATGATGATAGTATTTAGTAATTATATATATTGATTAAACTTTACTGATCTTATTTTTACAGGGTATATGAAGTTATAAGATAAAAATTATGAAGATTTTTTACAAATTCAAATCAAATCATAAGTGAACATAAGTCATATCAAGTAAAATTTCACGTAGATTACACGAAATATCTAAAAAATATAATTTATTTATTAACCAATTGTATCTTTCTTACATTATTTTACTAATTTGTTATTAATTTTTTAAAATATCAAGTTAACGAACATAAATTAATTAATTTATTGTATACAAATTATAGTTAAAAAGAAATTATCATATTTAATAAATCATACTTAAAATAAGGCGAAAAAATTAATTAAATTCAAATAAAATGATAAAATTTTTACGATAGGTATTTTCTGTTTGCGAAAAAGATTTTATTTATTTTTTTAAAAATATTTATAGAGTTAAACGAAAGTTTTTAAAATATCACTTTTTTATTAACAAAACTACTAAGTCAATTAGTAAGTCGAATTATTATTTAAATAAAATAAACTTACAGAGTATTGAATATTTGACGGATGGTCCCGCTTACCACATTGAACACTTGGCGTTTTACAACAACTATCTGGAACAAGACTTCCGTTTTTTTGTACTTCCTCGTCTTTGAACCACTCACTCATTAGCCAATCTTCAAATCTTATAGCTCCACAACATTTATACTGCAAAATAAATATATTTAAAAATAGGAATAAAACAAACCATAAAAATTAGTAATTATTACTGTTAGTTATAGGATCGTAAGTGGTGTAAGGGTGAAAATGAAGCGCGATACTCGGATTCTATTTTAATCAATTAATTATTTATTTTTATGGCACTAGCGATATCCTTTTGATCGACTACTTTTTAAAGTATTTTTTGACTAAATCCTTGATCTCCGAAATACTAATAGATTTAATCAATAAAAATCGTACTCTAGGAAGATTGGATTAAATTTTGTTAATCTGTCGAAATTAGATTGAAAAATTCTGCTATTTACCTCATCTTTGGGTATACGTTTTCTCTGTTACCCATCTCTTTCCTTATTAATAATTCCGCTTAAAAGGAAACCGTTATTATTTTCGTATTTATATTTAAAATATAAAATAATTGCCTTATGTGTAGTCGACCGCATGAGTGTTCGAGAGATATTCGGAGTGTAAGTGAATGAATGAGTTAGTTAAGCACAAGAATTATTGATAAGTATTATTTAATGTATCCGTCTATCTCGAAAAGCGTTTCGAGAAGCAAAAAGCTGGCCATCGCCCGACCGCCGCGTATTTATATTCTTCATTCAGCGTTGCGACCGCGAAGTTTTTCCGGTCGTCCGCCCATCTTTACAAGCCTTTCCAGGTATCGCTTTCCGTTGGCTCGCATGCCCGGGCGGAGATCTTTATTGTGGGCAGCCCCTGGAGAGTTATTACTTACAGGAATATTATTTCGTGGTACTATTATAATTTCGATATTTTCGCACAGCATGTTCATTATAATGCGCTCGAAACCCCGGATATCACGTCCAGCCCGTGACAATGTTTTGATCATCCTAACTTAGACCAGAAAAAACCTCTGCCTATCTGAGCCAGGAGGAGGATATTAGTGAAAAGCTTGCTCACACCTGAGTACCGTGTCCTAACCCCACGGCATGGGCCTGCCTCCGTCTAGCTAGGCACGTGCAGTTGTTACACCTACGTAAGCTTCATTTACCTTTTTTACCTCGGAAATATGTTCGGCCCCCCGTTACCTCGTTGATTTCGATGGTGTAGGTTCGCCAAACGTGGGCGCTGATACTTTTATTAGCTGTCCCCTTACCTTACAAGTTTATGCTTATTTCTACTCGGCTCTGCCCGGTCGCTTCCACCGTTTCATTATTTTAACCTATTCTAATTGCGGGTAGGTGAGGGCGTCGTCTACACTTTGCCCCCTACAAAACCTACTAACTTTGTACTATTATAATTAGTTTTGATATCGGGCGCTCGCATTTGCCCCTCTTGGTTTTTACCTCGTCCGATCGCACTCGCTTATCCACGTCGGGGAATACTCAGGTGACAGTTGCCGTCAACCATTCATTTTGCGGCGCTTAGGTTTCAGCTACTAATACAAGGTCACCGACTCTAATGGTTTAACTTCATTGCACCACTTCTGCCTGCCTAATAATTTAGGCAGGTACTCTCGCAACCACCTTTTCCAGAACGCGTGCGCAACTGATCGCGCGATACACCACTGCTTTCTTAAGCACACCTCCCGTGATTCTTATGTTCCTAATTTTATCTTTCCCGAGGATGCCCCAATTAAAAAGTGGTTGGGAATGAATGCTTCGTTGTCGTGCGGATCGGCGGACACATGTGTGAGAGGACGCGAGTTCACGGAGTGCTCTATTTCCGTGAGTACGGTGTAAAGCACGTCCTCGGATATCATTTGATCTCTTAGCATCGTTCTCAGCGCCACCTTCACCGATCTTATTGTTCTTTTTCAGGCTCCCCACATGTGGAGGGCCTGGGGGGGGGGGGGATTGAGCCGCCATTCGATATTTCCCTTTCGCGCGCGCTTCGCTACGTTGTTTACATCTATTTTGGCAACCGCAAGTCTGAGTTCTCGGCTCGCTGCCGAGAAATTTGTCACGTTATCACTGTACATCACGAACGGAGAACCGCGTTGCGCAGCCATTCTTTGTATGGCCTAATCGCGAATCCGGTGTCAAGGCTGTTCGCGAGTTCCAGGTGTATGACTCTGATAGTGAGACATGTAAATAGGACGCCCCACCTTTTCTCCCTTCGCCGTCCTATCTTCACTCACATTGGCCCAAAATAATCGATGCCGCAACGATTCAAGGGCCGCATTTTGTACGCGACTCTTCCCGCAGACAGGGGCCCCATCTTTGGTTCTTGCTGCTTTTCCCAGAGTAGGCGGCACTCCACGCATTTAGTCGAAATGGAGGTCAGTGATCTTCTAAGGCCCAATACCCAAAACTTCTGGCTGATCTCGTTCACGACCGTCTCCATGCTGGCGTGTCGGCATTTCTCATGATAGTCCTTTATCATCTCCTTAACAGTAGCGTGCCGCCCGTCAAGGATGACGGGTCGATTATTAAATTCGGTGTCCTCTATGTGGGTCACTCGGCCATTGACTCTAAGTATGCCATGACTGTCTATGATCGGGTCTAATCTTATAATTCGGCTATTCCCCCTCACTGCCGCTCCGCGGTTTAGTCTCTCTATTTCAGGCCCGAAGGAGTCAATCTGTGCACCTCTGATCCAAGCCCTTTCGGGTTCCTCTCCTCGGCGACATGACGGCCTTTTCCTTTTTCTATCGTTTGGTTTGTCGCCTCTTTAATTCGCGTGTTGTCGGAGACTGTAGTGAGCACGTACGATATTTTCCGTTCTAACGTGTCGATTTCCGCGGAGTAATGACTTGTGAACTTCTTTTCTTGTGGCTATTCGGTCTCGACGTCTCCGCAGAAAGGCCGGGCCTCTGTAGCATGCTGAATATGCTTTACAATAATTATTGTTCATTCGCATTCCATCATCGGCAGAGTTATTCCCCGTCGCGACCCAGCGCCACTCTTCAGTCCTTGTTATCTCGACTATTTCGCCGAGTCTGTTATCGACGTATACTTGTCGAGAGCGGAGTTCGGAACGGATCCAGGCAATAACAACTTGGGAATCTATCCGCATCACTCTCTTCTCTATTCCGACGTTTAATTTATCTCCGACTAACTTGGCGAGCCTCGGTCCCAGGACTGTAGCTTGCAGCTTCAGTTGGTGAATCGTGATCGACTTGAGGGAGGCCACTCTCCCTTTCGGTGCTACTAATGAGATGTCGCATTCTCCTTGCGTGGTCTTGATTCTTAGGTAGGCGGCTGCTGCGTACGCAATCGAAGTCGAGTAGCAGAACACATGAAGCTGAACTCGACTGTTGGCGAGCCCTTTCGGGATTTGCGCGCGTGGTATTTTTAGATTTTTCATCTTGTCCGTCGCGTTCAGCCACTCAGCCCACTGCTTCCCTTATTCAGTGCGGATGTTCTGCTCCCATTTGATGCTGCTACGCCAGAAGTCCTGTATAAAACCTTGGAACGAAGAGTGAATGGTCAGGAGCCCCAAGGAGTCGAAGATTGACATCACAACGCTCAACACTTCGCGTTTTGATGGCGCTGCCTCTCCTTCTAGGATTTCGCGTCTGATTCTTCTAAACGCTAGGTTGAATTTCAACGTGTCGTCCTACAGATCCCACACCGTTCCCAGCACCTTTTCCCCTTTCTCGTTGCCTAACTTCAACTTGCTTTTCTCCGGTATTTTTTTCATCGCTATTGGCGATGTCACTCGTGCGCTATTGCTAACCCATATGTGCATTACAAATTCCGTGCGTTAATTTATTTCGACTACCGCGTTAACTCTATGGATGGACTCCTCTTTCAATTCTGCATTTCCTATGTAATCATCCACGTATGTATCATGAATAATAGTATCCGCGGCTGCGGGGTTAATTTCGCGAAAGTGTCTCGCGTTTTCATCTTTCACGCATATGGCGCTGCTAGGTGATGATCTAGAACCAAAAATCAGACAGTTCATCTGATAAACTCTCGGATTTTCGGTGCAGCTTTCTTCTCTATATAAAAAGCGTTGCACGTGTCTATCTTCTTTCCTTATCTTGATACGGAGGAACATATCGTGTATGTCCCCCTTGAACCCGACCGCGAAGCGCCGGAAGCGCATCCGTACCCCTATCAGTGGCCTTAACAAGTCAGGTCTAGTCTCCAGCTGGTCGTTGAGACTGATTCCTCTCGATTTGGCGGTAAGATGTATGAAAGATACCACTCTCTCCCGCTTGTGCCTTCGGTCATTTCGCTTGCGTAACTTTGTTCGATGAACCGTACCATCTCTCGGTAGTATAGAGCGGCGTAACCCGGTCGCGGTCCAATTTCTTTTCAGTATTTATCAGGCGTTTTCAGACTGTTTTCAGACCGTTCGTGGCTAGTACGCTCTCGCAATTCCACAGGAGACCTGTCTCCCATCATATAGCTGTTTTTTTGTCGTTCACCGCATTATTTCTACGGCGTGTTGCTCTCTCGCCCTTCTTTCGCCGCCACCTACTCCTGCGCTTTCCAGCGAGAAATAATTCTTAATCATATGATACAACTGCTGGTCCGCCTCGGTTTTTTGCGCGCGAGTCTTATCCCTTATTCTTGCGGTATTTAACACGAAGCCTGGCCCGCCTCTCGTACTGTCCAGCTTCCTGTGCACGGTCCATCCTAATAAAAATCTAGACAGCACCAGGCCTGTAGCGTTGATCTTTCTGTGTTCGCGGGTTATTATTAAGTCCCAGTTGTCCTGCCCAATCAGGATGCTTGGCCGGCCCGCTGTATACATATCTATAGTAATTCCTCTGGTGTGTCACTTGATATGATCTATCGTGCTCTCGTCAATCGACTGCACCGACAGCTTCAACTATGTTACAAGCATGGCACCGCGTATAGTCTGAATTCTGCCGCTACTTTTCACGCGTAAATCCGCCCGCTCAGCTTCCGTGTCTATGATAACGCCAGACACGCCCTGCATTCGTAGACTCATCGTTGTGCCTCTTACAACTGCAATTCTCGCCATCTTGCGATCAATCAACGTGATCGTTTATCCCTCGTCGAGTAATGCATAAGAATCGATCTCGGTGCTGATCCGGACCGAGATTATCTTTAACAGGACTTCCCGTGGTCATGGTTGCTCTTGCCTCTCATTCGGTGATTTCGCTGGTTCCGCCTCGATGTCATCCCCGCTTCTCAGCTTCCTTACTTTCCTTGTCGCAGCCGGCCTCGATGGCCGATCCATTACGCACGACGCTTACATAATTGTTAATAGCTACGCCCGAGGAGCCTTCTGTTTCCGGTGCGTATGCTAAATACACCGACCGCCGCCTTGGGCCGAGATTTCGCGGACTATCACGTTACCTTATACATGAAACCGATGTTTGTCTAATACTAGACCGAATGTATAAAAAAATTTCTGTGTGCTATAACAGTGGGAAGAAATCCATTAACATTTTATACCTAATCTAAGTCACGTAAATTCCTATTCCCTAATTTGTTTATAACGGTCTCTCCGCACTCTCCGCCATCCAGGTATGCAGAAATTCCTTGAGCTCTCCACAGACTCATTCTTTGGAATGTTTACGAGGTTGATCAATCCACCGTTTGCAGATGAACGCGCCCCAACTCAACATATCAGCCTGTACAACTACGCCCGTAGATCCTAGGCCGATCTTGGAGGTCGCGTGATCGCATTCAAAACCATCCATGTCCCCTGGGATTTTCGGCCCAGATTGCTTGGGAGGTTTACCTTCTATGAGAAGGGTCTATTCACCTGTATTCTTTATATGATAATCTGGCTGGTGTACAAGTTACAAAAATTAAAAAAAAGAGAGAGACAGAGGAGTAGAGAGAGTATATTACAGACAGAAAGAGAGAGAGAGAGGTGGAGGGGAAGCTGTAGAGGACTCGGGCAGAGCGGTAGTAACTGCGTAGTACGGAATGTGTCGAAAAGAGAGAGAGAAGTAGAGTAGAGAGTTGGAAGGGAGTTCTTTCAACTGTCGAATATTCGACGCAGTTACTAGAGTAAGAAGGAAAATAGACCTAGGCTCGGCGCTTACATTTTCTCGCGTCTAGCATGATAATTTTTTCACGTGGATTAATTTCTTTTCTGAAATGTTTCAGACGTTACAATATTTTCCCCGAAAACCTTTTCGATCATGATTTTAACATTTTGACATTATTTAAGTTTATAATTTTCGTAAATATTTGTTTTTATTTGGTATAGATTATCAACGTCATCACTTGATATGAGATGATCGTGTCGTTAGCAATTACAAATATTTAAAAAAATATTCTGAAAACTTAAAAAAACATATCTGTTGTATTACCATGGATCATCACATTCTTGATCAACATAATATTATTAAAACACACTTGTTCTACAAAAGAATTTTGTAAGTGCAATCTAAAAACACATTTATTTTTCACTTAAAATCATAATATTCCTCTTTGATCAACACGATCTATCGTAAAAAAATATTTTCTGCAATTCCATCTTAATTCTACTCTAGAACATTATTTCAACTATAATCTTCTGCATTTTAAACGTCAACTTTACTTCAAAGCATTATTTCCATTCTAATTTTACTAAAAAAGCTTAATTCAACGATAAGACATATTACATATTAATTTAAATTACAACTTTTTGAGTGATAATTATTGTAAGATATATAATAAAGAAATATATTTTTTAACTAAAGTGTATTTACTACAAATTCAAACCTCATCATCCTGAGTCCATTAAATATTTTTAAAAATTGTTATTATTAATGCTTTTATATTGCGATGTCTTGCAAAATATAGCTGCACATGGTATTTGAAAGAGCGGAGAAACAAGAATTTATTTAAAATTATAACCTTTCGTCTTTAAATTAATGAATAGTGTAAATAGAACATAAAGGAGACCTGTTTTTATATATCCATACGTAATAATGATAAATGTGGGATGTAGAAAAAGCAGTAGCACCTATGTTTGTCATGTTAGTGTAACATATAAAGCATTAATCTCCTATAAATTTTTATAAACGCTGGAAGAACATAGAAAAGAAAGATATTCCATACACTTCATCTTTATTTATTGACAATTAGTGATATTGATTATTTAGCAATAGTATTTAATAATTCTCAGCTTTGAAGATTGAATAATATTATTTTTACGTAATTATAAGCTTAATCAAAGTTTGTGATGATTATTTTTATATTTGTATATTACTTATGTTTTCATTGTTTTTATTCATTTTTAAGTTATCTAAATGATATAAATAAATTATTAATTAAAAATTATTCTTTCTTTTTGTGATGTAGATCTTTTGATCTAACTTCAATATTTGAATTATGTTTTCAAGAGACTTAATTATGTTCTTTAAAACTTACTCGTGACGCACTAGATATATCATACATTACAGACTATCACAGTTAATACTTTACACTTTAAGTGCTTTAGAATTTGAATATCCTAAAAATCATGATATCCTGATAGTGTTGAAGAACAAATAACAGTATTTGGAGCACTTACATCACATTTATAATGAATAAATAGAAAAGCACAAGCTTCGATAAATTTTAATAGAATAAATACATAAAAAATAATACGGATATAAATAATGTTTAATAATGTATTGAGTAGGAGTCACAAATGGTATATACCTCTCATATAGGCGCTTTTATTCACTATAGCCTTTGAGAAATTAAAATTGTAACTCATATAATTTTTTCTTAAAAAAGATCTACAAGTTAACTAATACTTTTTTTTATATACAATACCTTAGATTTATCTAAATAAAATAAACGGCACTTACGTAGATAAAAGGCAATAAAATGGCTTCGTTTCTTTTTAAAGAAATTCATACAAATAGTATTGGTACAACATATTCGACCGTAAAGTTCTGACTATACATATAATTGTAAACTTTTTTATCATATAGTAAATAATACCAATTTATCATTAACAATGATCGTAGATTATTAAGACTGTCCTTTAAACAAAATTTTGAATAAGGATCCTTTTTATAAGTAAAGGCAGTGGCACGAAATACATAGTCATGAAGAGAAAAATCTAAATTGTTGATAAGCAGCGTAGTATTGAGCATCACTATGTATCTTGACTTCCTAAAGAATAAGAAAGTACAGAGGCTTATATTAAAATAGAAAGTTCCTAAAGCGTTTGCTATTTTGTGCATGATTATGCGGAGTTAGAAATTAAGAAAACCAGAGGGTATATTTTATCGAAGATCCTGTGTAGATTAATAACAACTTATGAAATTTGCCCTAGTATCTCATGAATTTCATATGGTTCTATACTCGTCATTTTGTAACAGACATCTTGACTTCGAAAGAAATTATTATTTGCGATTTTGAGCTTTTAATTACTTTTCCAGAATAATTTAAAAAGCTTTCATCATGATAATAAATTCACATTTTTCTATTAAAAAAATAAAGCTACCTTCATCAGAAAAATTATAGTCACCTTATTTTGTAAAATAAACAGAAAACCTTTCTACATGAACACCACAAATTACTTATTCTTTTAAATCTCTCGGTTTAAAAATTTAGCCTCACAAATAACCGCTATAAGATTCTTATAGTTACTTATTTCATCCGTCTATTTTACTTCGAACGAGTATATTTCTTCAAAAATGAAATTATTAAAGTATTTTTTAGATGAATGATCACAGAGCTTGGTTTTGTTCGAATAAATATACTTACAGTTATATTTTGATATTATACAATATTTAATATTAAGTAAATAATGAAAATTGACAAACTGACATGCTTATTACAAGACTTGAATGTATACATGCGTATATAAAGACGTTTCTATCAAGATTAGACTGCAATATAATAGTATTGAACCGTATTGTCAATAACGGTTTAACTGGGAAAAACCCCGAAACATGTGGTATTCATATTTCCCGTACAATAGAACAATAAAGTTAGTGTGCGCTGTATTTTAGACGAGAATATGACAAATACACAATATGACGGCTTACGCCGAAATACATAGTGTACCCCCAACATTATTCAAGTAAATTATTTTTTATACCGTTTTAACACCTTTTCTATCAGAGAAAATGCCTTCTTTGCAAAATGAATTTATACATATGAAAATTAGTTACTTCTTTATTCTCACATCCAAATCCATCAGAACCTTTCAAATATTAAAAAAAAATTTATTTATTACCATTTTTTTAATTTTATATTAATGATACGTGGTATTTTAGTATATTACACTCATTTAGAGATTTATTCGGTGATCACATAGATGTATTTGATATTGCCATTCTTTATAATGGCTTGATAATTTGACAATAAGCATAAACATCCGCAAATGTACAAATACTTAAAAAATCGTAATTTCACCGAATCAGATAATTCATAAGTAGTTGCAACTCTCCAAAAATACTTAGACCGAATAATAACGAAATAACTTTTAATTTGGTTAATCAATTATGAATAAAAATTTATTATATTTATAATTTTCTTATAACTTATTTAATCTTAAATTTATATAATTAAATTTATATAATTTTCAATTATATTTTGGATCAATTCAAATATATAAATTATATTTACTATTATTCTGTTTAACTACTACTTTTTTATTACTGGTTTCATGGTTAAGCAGTCAGTATCAGTAAGATTTATATCAATTAAATAAAATTAAACTTTGAAAAAATTTATTAAGTTGACTTTTTTTTATTCATGTATATTAACTTGCTATTTCTATTTGTTTAAAATTGTTTTGTCTTTATATTATAATTATTATATACCTATTCTTACTCTAATTAAAGAAAAAAACAATATTCTTTATGCATCTGAATCCATTAATATAGTTATATCAATTCTACACAAATATGACTTTGAGCAAAAATAAAAAAAACAAATTACTTACCTCTTTTTGCATTTGATCAATTGCAGCTGTTTCTCTAGATTTCAAAGAGTAAGCTTCTAGAAAAGTCCGGTTCATATTTATTCTTAGCTCTGGTCCCACCTGTTCTTCGTACAGACGAGCTAATGTACCAACCCCTGCTTCCAACAAAAGGATGGTCATCACAACAAATATATACTAGAATTAGAATAAATAAACTTTTTTATTAAACAAATAACTTGAAAGTTATTTAAGCTATTAATATAAAAAATTTTCGGATAATGAACATTGTTGATAAAGTAGCCAAGTAATTGAGTTATTTAGTGATGACGGGTGAATTGAATGTAACACACATAAGATTCTATCTAAATAAAAATAACTTATATTTTAAAAATAAGCAGTTAAGAACTAGAATTTAACTAAAAAAATATAACTAAACGCACTTTATATACAATAATTAGAACCAGAGAAACTTATGATTAACTGAATTTATATTATGTATTTCAGTTTATGTAAATGCAATGAGATAGATGTGTCAGTGTGTGTGTATGAATATTCGCTTATTAATACAATCGCTAGAATAAAATGTTGATGTACGTGTTCTTAAATAATGAAGTCAATGTTGATGTACTGATGATTGCAATAATAGTGAGTTTTTATCTAATGAAAAAATGATTAACAAAATTTGCGCAAATGAACTACAACCAATGAGTTTTAGATATTTAATCTAACTGAAACTATTTATCAGTGAGCAACGAACATGAGCGCGCTATAATGATGGATCTAATGCCTTATCAAGAAAAGGTGCTCGATCAGCCAATCATACCGCGCGTCATACTTATTATCAAATGAGATGATTGATGACCAATTCAAATGAGTAACGCGAAGTTGTTGAGATGCTTCGCGGGGAGTCAATCGCGCCAATTAGTTATTAACGTTCGATCGACGCGCCCGAGTTGAGTAGCGCCCTCTTTAGAATAATCAATAATTATTATCGATAACCAGGTGGCGCTAAAGGTTTCGAAAATTCGTCATTCTCAAACAAACATATATTTTCATATTTCAAGTATGCACAAAAAATAAAAATTCTATTAATAATAAAATTATTATAAAAACGTTAAATGTATTTAGTTTTAGGTGCACAAAATAATGTAATAAAATATTTATATACGCTAAAGAATGAGAAATTTAATAATAAAATTATAATATTGAGTAGTAATCAATAGTATTACTTTTTTTTAAATATATTAGAAAGTACAATTATCTAAGAATTGTAAAAGTTACTCATTTAAATTTATTGATATTAAAAATAATTATAAAATAAATAAAATTTTTTAAAATATATGTAAATAAATGTAATTTAAAATAATATGTTGTGAAAAAATACGTAGTATTTATTTTTATGTTAGATCAGTGTAACTAGTCTAAAACTATATATAGCAAAGTATGTCCTAGCAAATGTTACAGAAATGAATAAGCACTTGCTGTGCATATCATCTTTTTTAAAAGACGTTTCTTTCTTCTTCATGTTTTACTTTTTTTTTGTTTAAGACAAGCATTGTAAAAAATAAAAGTATAAATCATTATCCACGTTCCATATTCTTATAGATCGTAAAAATAAATTATTTCAATGTATTCCAATCAGTGCGGATAGCCATACAAAAATTTAATTCTAGTATAAATAAAATAAGTGTTATTATTCTTAGAAAAATTATACTTAAAAAACTAAATTTAAATAAAATTATATTTAATATCATATAAGTTTAAATCTCTAAAATTTATACATGGTTTATATCCGTGCGTTCGTGCAATCATACAAAATACATATTTATTCAACTATTTTTGATTATAAACTATTAATAATTGAATTACACATAATGTTATTTGATAATATTTTATCATAATTATATTATAATATATATTTAATCATGAATAAAAGTTTAATAATTAATTCTTTTACTATCTGTAAAAAAAAGATATTATTAAAAAATTTAAGGTTTATCAAAGTGTCTTCAATAAAATAAATATCAAAATAGCACTAAATCAATTAATTCTTGAATATTCGACAAAATTTATATAATTCAAAATTTTTGCTATTATAAATTTAATAAATTAATAGTTCTTATAGAACTATTACTTTCTAATAAAAACTTAATGATAATATTATATCACACTATTGAAAAATTTACAGTTTTTGTAAGGGTAGCTGGTGAAAATATATCAATGAAAATTACACGATTTTTAATTTGAGTGCATCATTTTTTTATGTATCATTTACAATGTACTTACGTTAAACTATTTATTTTATACTATGATTCTTTACATGTTTTGATTATGATTATTTAAGTATTTACCCTATTATATTATTATGGATTTTAGTCAGTGAATTGTAAGTTCACGGAGAAAGGGTAGGAGAAAGGACAGAGATTTTAAATGACAGTAGAATTTCGCGCAGAGGAAAAAGACGCGTTATCGAATAGTTTTCTCCCTCTTCTCTTATCCTCTTGTATATCCTTTTTTGTACGATTGGTGTAGCGCCAGCGTTCAATTTTTTCTTTTTTTAAAATAAACAATGCTTTTAGTAATTTAATTTGTAATTTATTGCCCTCTTTTCAAATCCCGCTTATGACGATTAACAACACTATCAAAAATATTTACAAAAACTCATTGACAACGCATTTTTTCTATTTAGAAAATACTTATATCACCATTTTTTATGATATAAATGTTTAAGTAAATAAATTTTATAATTTAAAACTTAAATTTTTTTGTAAAAAATAACGTTTTTGAAAAGATCGATTATGTATTAACGAATTTATTAATTATATTACTCCTCTTAAAGCTATCTTATATTTTTAAATTGTATTATTATTAATATTTTTATTAATGTTTGTTACGTAAAAATATACCTAGATTTAGGACAAGTATATAAAAAATTTAAAAGTACGTTTACAGCTTAAGAGTTTTTCAAATTTCGAGTGTTCAAAATCGAATTTTAAAGGCTGAACGATAATACTTAAAGTTGTAATAAATAAATAAAAAAGGACATAATGATAGACTCTAGGTGATGTATAAACTTAAATCGTCATATTTTCTAAATTTCATACAACTACATTCTTTACAAATATATACTTAAGAGAGAGAAATTACTGATTTTACTGATTTTTAATCATAAAGAGAACGAATTGAATTTTAATTACAGGAAAAAAATTTTATCAAAAAATTTATCAAACAAAAATAAAGCGTAGAAAAATAAACTGAAATAAATGAAATAGGATGTTAGAAAAAATAGGAGAGAAAAATGATTTTTTCTTTGACACATTTAAGGATAACTTAGCTTTTTAATTAATTTAGTATTTAATCTTAGATGTCATTAAAATTGTAAATATAGTTTTAAAATTTATAAAATATCCAATATTTTAGTGGTTTTCGTCTTACACCATTAATTATCTCTTGTCGCTGACTCTAAAGTCGAACAATATCAGTTCATA
Organism: Platyscapa corneri; assembly: GCA_018907185.1. Taxonomy (NCBI): domain Eukaryota; kingdom Metazoa; phylum Arthropoda; class Insecta; order Hymenoptera; family Agaonidae; genus Platyscapa; species Platyscapa corneri. Next base: position 67,915 of record JACCHW010000057.1, on the reverse strand, counting down.
TTTGAATAATTAAATCAGATAATTCATGCGGACATGTTTCATTTTCAAACGTAACTAGTGAAGGTCTGTATATGTCTTATTAGGATTAGTTTGTGATTGTTGAAAGGTAATTGAATATTTTATTTACTCAACAGATTATTTTCTATTAATATCTTATGTCGAACGGAATTTCTCATAAATTAAAAGATTTAGACCAAAGGTGACCTTTTTGTTTGCATCGTCAGATCAAACACTATTATATTTTACCATATAATATTTAATTAGGAGGATTTCACACGGGCTACTGTTTCTTAACTACCACTTTCTTATTAATTTCTCCTATCTGAATAGCTTCTCGACTATCAAGAATAATAATCTTCAATAATATTAAGTAACTTTTAATATTATGCAAGAATTTTTAATGCTAAATTCAATAAAATTTGTGCCCGATTTCATATTAAAAATAACTATTATAAAATAGTTATACATGTACATAAATCTTTAAAATAATAATCTAATATCTTGTATGCTTAATATGCTGATTCAAGAAATCATCACTTTTGTATTTATATATACGCGTTATTTATTATTTAAAAATCCTAATGAGAAACACTCAACAAACGTATGAGGTAACATAGATTTAAAAATGAACATGCATTTAAAATCATTGTTTTTCAAATAGGCAAAAATATGTGTAGAAAAAACTCAGCTTAACCATAAAATATATGCATAGTTATTGTAACTTAAATTTCAAACTGATGAAGAGTAAAAATATTCTTTACAAAATTAAAAATTTACACTTATTGTTAGAATCTGTGTATTGTGCTTTGGCGTAAGCTATTGCGCAGTACACAGATGCAACGCCACACGAACGAGCAGATGCGTCTGTGTACGCGCGTGGCGTGTCATGGCCGGCGCCATGACAGTCTTGTTGTATCACAGTATATCTGTATATACGACGCCGTTTTGACAGCTCCGCTAATTAAAGATATTTAACACTGTTTACTAACGAATACATAAACATTGCATTCAATAAAAATAGACAGTGAAACTGAACCAACCGTGTCATTTAGTTATTTGTGCTTCCTCTACACATAAATTGTAGAATTAACTCTGAAAAGACCTGCCATTACAATACTTATCATACTTCAAGTATTTCCATAATTTCTTTAATTTTTATTATGTCCAAAATAAAATTTAATGATATAATGATAATAATTTTAATTAATTAATAACAAGAATAACAGCAAAATAAAACACTATTATTATAATATGTACAAGCGTGTATTATTTATGTATTATTATTATTATTATTATTATTTACGAATAAGCATTATATTGTTATTTGCAATAAATATCTTCTTACATTTTTTTTGTTATTTAACATTACACATAACTTAACGATTATTACTCAAATTTTGTAAATGTTCTTGATATTTTTCTCTTTTTATTTCTTAATCACCTTGTCCTCCTTCGTTATATCTTTTTATTTTTCTTTATTGAACATTCATACTTTCTTTCTTCCTCTTTCAGCCAATATTTATTATTCTTCGCTCCATTTCCCATTATTTTTCCTGTTTTATCTTTCTCTTTTTCTTCTATAGTCTTTTCTATATTTTGATCTTTATTCTATCCTTGTATGTTTTATTTCCTCTGTATCGGACCGTTTTCACTTTTTGAAATTCTCCATCACTCTGTTCTTATATTTCTAGCATTCACTATCACACTACATCTCTCTTCTTCCACCTTCTTTGATATTTCTTTTTTTTTCCTACCACGTCATTCATCCTTGTTTTTGTAGCTTTTCACATTTCTCTTTCACTTCTGTAATCTTTCCTTAATGTTTTTATATTATATCCTCCATGTAACATGATTGTTATCATCTTGAATCCTTCCGCTCCGAGTCCCCCACGTTCCAAAATGTAATCTACAACCATTCTTCATCCCTGTACTTTCCGCTCGTTACTGCTTCATAACTTACCGCCTCCCAGTTCAATCTCTTCTCCAAAACTAATCTCTCTTTTTTATTAGTTTCATATTCCTTCCTAAGCTCCTTCAATTTTTCTTCCTATCATTTCTCTAGTATTAATGAATTTTCATTTTGTTCCTCAAAGACTCTTTAATATATTTCCCATCGCTCTTGTTTCGTTTGATGATATCTTATTTCTTTGAGTCAGGAAGTACCTTTCCCCTGAATGAATCTATCAATTTTTTTACTCAGTCTACTTACGCAAGCACGTTCGTGGATATATTTTATGAAATATAAGCGATCGGAGGAATGTGAATACAACTGTATAAATTTTAATTATTTCAATTAAAATTTTTTTATTAATTGGTAACTCTATTTATACATTTATCACTGGCATTCCCTCTGGCAAGCTGTTTTCTACTTTTAAAATGTTATCTTTTTTTTACTCATTCATGCATAAACATTTCTAACATTTCTGTCTATCTCTTTTTCCGTTGATATTTAATCTCACATTTAAATTTTTATTTTTGCACTGATTTCTAACTTATTTCATTTTACTTTTATTTGACTTTTTTCTACTCATTTTTTAACATTTTCTCCCTTTCTCCACTCATTTTTTTATCTTACTCTCTGCTCTGTTCTTTTGAATTTTAAACTTTCTTTCAGTAATCGGAGCAACGAAATTAGATCGTATATACACAAATACTATGTTTAATGTGTAATGATATTTAATATAAGTCATAGTTTAGGCAAGATATTTCTAGAATAAATTGCTCTTATTGAAACATCAACTTAATGGATAAATTCATTTAAAATTTTTAACAAATACTATAAAAATATTAAAAGTTTATAATTTAATTAACATTGTTCATAAAAAATTTGACATTTGATAATTTTTTTTAAAACAAAAACACCAAATGTACGATTACAGGAAAGTCAAACGACCTCCAACGCATTAGCGGCTAATATTCTTGTGCTGAATCATTCGATGCCAGCTACCATATTTACACAAAAATATCTGCACATATTTCCCCCATCAAACGTTTAATATAACCGGAATACGAACACATGATTACATCTAGCTTTTTGCCGAAGTCGTCAATTTATATGATTTGTATAAAAAGAAATATTATGAAACAATATTAAAAATAATAATAAACCAAGAAAGTTTATATAAAACTACAGCCGTGTAACGTAATTATTTATAAAAAAGAAAAAATACAATATAAAATTACATGTCTATATTGCAGAAATCAAGTAGTAAAACACAGTCTAATTCATAAATTTTTTCTTTCAAACAGGGTAAAAATCTTGACCTATATATTAAATACTATATATTATATATTCATATTAGTAAGATTATTATGTATATACAATTAAAATTACGTGTTTCAATTAAATATATTAAAAGATAAAATTTACAATTTAATCTAATAATATTTTTAAATACTATAAAATTTTATAAAAATATTGTATACGTAGACACTGTACGTAGATAAATATTATTATTATTATTATTATTATTATTATTTTTTTACTATGAATAATGTTTACATTGTTATTTGTGATAAATACAATATCATATACATGGTTTCTTTATTTCAAAACTTTTCTACACTTGATAATTGTGACTATATAGTTTTTTATAACGTTAATCTATATTTTCTTATCTTTTTTCTTCCAGTTCTTAACTTTCTCCTATCAGACTTTTTCTCTTATTTTAGTTTCAATCTCTCTCTTCTGTTGGATCTTGAACAATCTGCGTATATACTTCCTTTTCCTTAACACCGTTAGCCAATATATAATCTTAAATATTTATGTGATTGTAAGAGGTTTTTTTTATTATAAGTAATCCATTACAACTTATATTTCTTATTCTTAAAAATGATATTCTCTGAAAATTACAATCGTAAACCAAACGGGAATATATTTTAAATTCTTGAGAGACCAGCTTATGCTTCGGCGTAAGTTATTATGCTTCTTTCCTAAGTACCCGCACAATAGTTTAATTGATTGATAATATCCGTAAATGTGTGTGTCGCTTGTTTCAAGCTAGTTTTCAGATGTAAGAACCTTTTAGTAACACCGTCAATTGTGTACATACAGTTCAGTCACTTATACGGTTCCTTACTGCACACAAGTACAGTGAACTTAATATCATCTACAATTATATCTTGTTTTAAAAGATTATTTCGAGTGTACAATTCAGATATTAAAATATTATATTTTACTTTAAATATTATTAATAAGTTTTTTACTTATACATAAACCGCGCTGTGCTACCATCCATCCTACATAAATAAGGCCTTCTATGAATCTTAAATTATACAAAATAATACTAATAATATATATTAATACACTATGTACCTTAATGTTGCATGTTTATTATGAAGTAATGATCTATTAAAACGTATATAACTTCGACGACAAATATCAAATAAAAAAATATTCTAACATTTTACGTTTTTGTCCATCTATTCACTATAAATATATAATTTTTTTTACCAAATCTACTATTCTTATCTGATAAATATTGATGAATTTTTTCTTATATATGCTTATGTTTAAACATTTTCACGACCTATTTGTTTTACTAAATTTGTACTCAACATTAATAAATAACTTTGGATAGTATTTTACGTAATTTCGCTCCTATTTTTAATATTTACACCTTACTATACTTTTTTTAATATATTTGATTTCTTCTTACTTATTACTCCTGGATCTATTTTATTCTCTTTTATTTGTATTTCAACACTTATTTTTAATTAATTTCTTTATTTTAAAAATTATATCTATTTGATCTGCGGTGCAATTTTTACATAACAATTGACTTTCTATACTATTTCTTTTTTATAACTTCTCTCTCCTATTATTTTTTTACTTAATAACCACTTTCCTCCCTCATCTCTCAACTCTCTAAATCAATAATTCATTTCATTATTGGTTTTATTTCTCTCTATTTGAATATTTGGTCATTATTTACGAAAATTTTTGTTCCTTTAAACTCTTTCTTTTTTGATGATTGTTTTTATCTTCTCTTTTTAAATCTACTCCTAACTAGTTAGACTTTCCTTTATCACTTGACCAGACTTTTTTACCTTAGCCCTTACACTCACTTTTTTCTTTAACGACTCACTAACTTCTTCTTCCGTGTATGTAACGTCTGGTTTAGACCCATTATCGTAATATTCTTTTTTTTCTTTATCTTTCTTTTTCTTCCACTACTACCCAGTCTAATCGATGCTTTGTCTTTGCTTCGTTATTCTTTTCTGCACTCTTGTCTCTATCTTTATTTTACCTCTTAGTTTTTTCCATTCTAATTGTCTTTTTTTATTCCTTCAGTTCCACTTCTAACTTTTTAATTTTTTTTATAATTTCTTAATTCTTCGTATACTTTCTTACTTCCTCATTTATTGAATCATATTTTTTTTCATTAATTGCCCATTCGTTATTTTATAAATTTTCTGTTTTACATTATTCATCACATTCTCAATTATGAGATCTTGTATCTCCTTCCCAAAACTCTCTAGCGGATGTTTTGCTAATTTTAGGCACACTTTCTCTTTTGACTCTTTCATTTCTCTGATTTTTTCTTCCATCCTTTTCGTAATTTTCTCAAAGTCTTTCTCTTCGAGCATTTTTTTTTCATATCATTGTTTTATGGTACATTATATCCTTATTCTTTTTATCTCCTCTTACCATCATTGTAAATTGCATTGATTTTTTAAATAGTACCTTTTTCCGGTTATTCTGTATTTTTTACGTGCATATGCCGAACCTTTTTACTAGTTTTGACTTTATGGTAACCTAACCATACTGTTATGTCTTTTACTGGTTTCTCGGTTTACTTATTTATAACATTTCAACTTTATTCCCTTTTTCCTCTGATTAATTTAACACATTCTCTTCTCTTCATTTCTTTTTTCCAGTTTTTCTTTTTACTCTATTTTTCACTATTTTCAATTTTTTTCACTGTCTAGCGCTGTCATGTATCTTACTTCAGCTTATCTAGCACTCCTTAAATATTTTTAATATTTCTAATACATTGCCTTTTTTATTAAAATATATTTCTGCACTAAAATTTTCTGTTATTGTGCGTTATATACGACATATCTTTCTGTTTCTTAAAAGTTGCGAAAATTCATACAGTTTCTCAAATATTAATATACAAAATATAAGCAATACAATAAATATATTATATTATATCTTATCTTATCTTAATCTTATCTTTGAATATAATTAATTCTTAAAAGTATATTCCTACTAACTATTATCAACAAATTACTTCAATCGTCAATTATAAAGAATAATTTTACACGTTTCTGATATACGCGACCTAATAGAAATCAATTTTATACGTTTAAAATTCACAAAATAAGAATTAATTAATCGGTAGAATGCATAGGTCTGTGATTAATTCTTGGTCGATAATTTTATATTGTAAATTTTATCAATTTTATTGTAAGTAATAATATATGCATTTTATATAATTATAGCTATCAATGTATTTTGTTTTGTACTTATATTGGATTTGAGTGAGTAATTTCATTAAAAATATTAAATATGATTAAGCTTATCAAAATAAGTATGTATTTTCTATGTTATTTATTTAATTAAAATTTTTTTTATTTAAAAGAGTAAAATCCAATTTTGATTATTTCTTGTATTTTAGAAATGTTTAATGAACCAATACAGGGAAAAACGAAAATCTGTAAACCATTTTTGTATTTACTAATTTAGAGTTTAGTTATGAAATTGAACATAAAAATAACTTATATCAAATATTCATATGTATAAATTTATGACACATGTATTAATTGGATAAAATAATTAAAGAGACAGTAATTATTGTAGTTATATTCATTTTTATATTTAAAATAATTATATATATATTGCGTATAAGGTTGAATTAATTAACGCTGAACCTTTTGTTAATTATTTATTTAGTTAATTTTACAACAATGTTAACACATATACATATATATCACAATAGACATGTATATATTAAGCGGCGCATGCAATTTAGTCGCTTGCACAAATCCAATTGGTTCTCGTCTCGATGGCGTCGGGTGCGGAGCCCTTTTTCGCTTTTCCGTTTACTGCCTAATATTAATATTTGTTTAAAATCTAAGTAAAAACAAAACTAAGGCTAAAGGCCTGAATCCGTTGATACTTACGTGTACGGGACATCCGATCCCTTTTTGCAGTTCCGGCCGGGCCGAGTTCTCATAAACCTCGGCGCGGGACAAAAAAACGGTCGGGCCCGTCGTCTGTATGCGGCGCATATTTTCTTCAAATATATGCTACATATATAATGAATCTATAAATTTAATTAATGCATCTATTAAATAATAAATTATAACACAAAGTATATTCTGAATAAAATTTGTTTTAATAGATACGGTCTCATTTTTAAAAAGTTATAATTTATATGGATACTTGATAATCTTAAATGGAAAATAAATTTATTCGTGTAATAAATGTAAAATAAGAATGTTTAATGCCGTAATTTAAATAAAAATATTGAATATCGATAACTAAACATAAATAGTGCAGTCATATAAAATGATTGTTATATAAAATTAACAAATTAATAATTATCATCGATATAAAAAAATATAAAAAAATGAAATTAAAAATAATAACTATATAAATTTTTTAAATTAACTCTATTACTATAATAAAAAACGATTAAATTTTTTTCTTTATGTAATGTAAGCATATAGTCACTATGTTTCTCACGCGCATCTATCTACTATACGCCTGTCTTTGCCATACACCGAAAAGCCCACCGTACCTGCACTCCCTACGCATCAAACTTCATACTAAAAAAGGATATTATGCATATTCTACGCATTAAAGTTTGTACTAAAAATGCGTTTGCAATACGCTTAAGATTACACCTTATACTTTATATCCAAAATCCTCGCACAGTTAAATTCTATTTATCATTGCACACGTTATCTTATCGTAAGACGATTTTCTTAAACTTGTTGATATGTATATATTTTATCCGAAAATTAAACAATGTTTAATTATACTTAAAACTATGCATTTTTACTGAAAATCGTCCTGTTGCAAGACTATTTTCTTGAACCATTCAATATTTATCTATTTTTTTCGAAAATTATAAAATATTACAATTAACTTTCCAATATATGAGGATTCCTCTGTTTTCACAGGTGCTCGTTTCATTTCTTGCGGATCCACTACTTACTTCCAGTTTCACTGAGTTACAGTGGAGTTCTAGGTCGACTCTTTCTTAATCTTAGTCAATTAATCGGCAATTATTTTGCTACGTCGAAAAATAATCACTTTTACTATTTATTATAACTCTGTGATATGATAAATTATACAAAAAATCATTTATAAAATATTATAACTTAATATTTAAGTGAAATAAACAATTATTTTTATTACTTAAACAAAACTAGTTTATTAAAACGGAAATGCTTAAATCCTGACTCTTACAATTATATTAAAAATAGAAATAGGTACAATATTTTATTATGTATTATTGACAAGTATGTTATTATATTACTTATAATTTTTAATAACTATAAGTAAACTAAAACTTATCTACAAAAGAATATTAATAATATACTTTTATCTTTCACATATTTCTTTTAGAAACCTATGAATTTATGTAATAGAAAATTTTTTAAAAGTTTGTACAATACATTAAAACGTAATTAAAAAAATAAGCGTTTAATCTAGAATAAAAACCTTTATTTGCAGTAATATGCAACTACTAGCTGTTCCTATACGGAGTCTGTGAAAGACACATTGCATTTGTAAAGAAAGAAAGAGAATTTGAAACAGAGAAGAATATAGCAAAAAGTAAAATAAAAAATGTGAACGAAAGAGAAAGGAAGTGCTAAAAATAGCGGTAGAAGGAAGACGAATAAAAACAAAGTAAAATAAATGAAAAAAATAAAAGATTTAAAAGTGAGTTTAAGTGACAGAATGACAAAGTTTTAGCTATCCCAGAGAAAATATTAAGAGTGACATCGAGTGCATCAATAACTTACACCTAATAGAGCACGTTCTTTAAAAAATTAAAAAAAGTATTATTTATAAACTGTGTACAAATTAGATTTATATTATATATATATATGTGTGTGTGTGTGTGTATGTATGTAATATTTATGTAAACATTGTATGTACTCTAAAATTTACAAAAGTAAGCAAAAATAACAGGGAACGTAAGATTAACAAGTTTTAGTGGAAAAAATACTGTGAGAAAGGGATCCATGAAAAACATACCATTCTCACTTACTGTGAACAAGCTAATAAAAAAAGCAGAGGACAATAAATGCGGAAATAGAAAAGAGACTAGCGTTTTTGAACGTAGCTGGATTGACAAGGGTGGAACTTTATACGAGGATGGGATATTATGAGATTAAATTAATTATATTAATTAAAATGATATTATTATAATAATAGTTCCGATTATAATAATAATTATTATTATTTTTATCCAAGTTAAAATAAATAGAATAATAATTTATAACATCTTATAATTTTGAAATTTTTATAATCACAATTAAATTTGACCTAAAACTAAAAATTCAAAAATTTTGTTTTTAAAAATTTAATCGTATACATATAAATCACGTTGAGTTTTTAATAAATTCAAAAGAAAAATATTAAATCCTATAAATAGGTACTTACTATTAATATGAGGCATCGATTTTCAGAAGTGACACCTGCACATCCTAGTAAACTTCCAACAATTGCTAGTACTCCTGCGGCAATAAGTGCGTAAGCGAGAATTGGATAAGTTAAGCTTGTCATTAAGGATATGTAGCTATGCTTCTCTGCCACTGTCCATATGCCAATTCCGCCAACTACAAGCCCAGAAAGCTGAAATATAAGTTTATAGAACTAACATGAATGAATAAATTATAATTTAATGTATCTGTTTTACACATAACTAATAAGATGGTTAATATTACTATATAAAAAGATCAATAAATACTTTAAAAAATACTAAATAATATGTTTGTAGCCTTCAGTAATTCGTAGATACAAGTCACATAGACGCGTCACCTGTATACCAAACCCAAAAAGCGTGAGGTTTGAAAAAATCTTTCCCCAAGCTTTTCATACTTTGCGTGGGGTCGAAGGTTTCGTGCGAGTTAGGATCAACAATTAATTTCAGCTCTTGCATATGCACAATAAATTAACGGGCGAAATCGAGCCTGACCAGTACAAGATATTTAAAAATTCAATTAACAGTTAAAAGCTTTTTCGGCGGCAGTCTCTGTCGAGCTTTCATCAGGTAATACCTACATCGTCTTCGCGCCATTTCACAATTACTTCGCGCTTTTATTAAATCTTTTTTATTTTGCATTTTATCTTATTAACATCATAAAATTATCTGTTGTGTACATGATACTAGCGGATCTATTACTTCAACATTTATCATACTTTGTAAATTTAGTATTACTAGCGGCTAGTTTGTAAGCATACATAATTGCGTAAATTTGTAAATATCTGCTGTACATAAAATTTGTGATAGTGTGACAAAAATGAGTTATTAGTAGTATTTCTTACAAGGCCTCGTCTTCATCGCTACACACACACACACACACATATGAAATTTCATTGAGTTTATTTATAATTTTTTTAATCAAATTAAAAAATGTTGAATGTTAGTATTAGTTCAGGTTACCTTTGTTACTAATTGAAAAACTTTCTTGCTTAATGTAAAATCTCAATAAAGTAATTTAATATTTGAACAGTTAATATTATGAAACATATAGGAACATTTATTTCTGAATTTATCAAGTGATACTATAATATTATCGCGAATTTTTTTATATTGATATATGCTGATGTTCGGAAAGTAGATTTCGGAATATCAGGGAATATATATATGAGTAATCGGAAAGAGGAAGTAGGTTTTAGAAATTGGATGTTTACTGTATATGCACCAGCAATAGCACGTACAAGTAGCGTTGGAGTGGTGGTTCGATGCGCGACATCACAATGTCGTGTGCGTAAAAGTGGTTTTTATTTTGTGATTACAAGAATGATTAAATGCGATTAGACGGCTTCAAAAGTACTTTTTTTAATCTTAAAGCTGGAACTATCCCACCAAAATATTGAAAAACCCCCGCCGAAATGGCTAAAAACGGGAGACTTGCATATGGTCAATCCACAAGTCGGTAGCAGTAACAGTGAATGGAAGGAAACGCTCAAGCTTGGGCGCTTGATAGCGTTAAGCACAGAAACAAGAAGTGCCTTATGGCGTGCACTACGTCTTCTTAGCTCGGATACAGCGTGATGCCATCTTATGGTAAGACGCTCGGTGACTGACAATCAGTTTAGCGCTTATATTATATATACGCACGTCAATATATTCTGTTGAATCATCACGACACATATATTGTTAACAGAATTTAAAGAAATATGTATTGCATGCAGCATTAGATGTCTAAATTGATTTTATAAACTTTGAACGGAAAAGAGATCAAATAAAGTCTTTCATATGGTTAAGATTATTTTATTTTCAATTTGTACAGTTAATATACATTATCTATAAAAAATTTTAGGGTATAGATTTTTTAATTTTCGATCTGTTTTATGTTTTATTATACGACATTTCGATATGAAATAATAAAAAAATGGTTGGAATCTGTGTGTTGTGCATTGACATAAGCTATTGCGCAATACACAGAGACCGACGCTACACAGGCGAGCCGATACGTCTGTGTGCGTGCGCGTGGCATTTCCTTAACGAAGCCATGACAGTCTATTGGTATTTCTATAGATAATACGCTGTGTGCTTGACAGCTCTCTGTTTACTACAGATTCCAGATTATATCATTCCTTATGATATATAAATAAACTAAAAAATAATTATACATAAAACATATATATAAATTATATTGTACTGTGTTGTGTGTTATTTGTGTATTCCCCTATCCTACAAGGCCTCCCATACAAAATTAAACACTTCAATCATCTAATAGGTTATAGGCCTCTGCAAGCTTCCACTGCGCAACTCTGCTGGAGGAGGAGCACTAGGACAATTCAACACCACATAGTGCAAAGTGAAGTATTGAACTTAAATATAATCCTGGATTATTTCTAAGTACACAAGTGCAATCTTTTTTTCTTTCAATTTTCTATTTTGTGAGTGTCGAGTGAATAAAAGGAGAAAAAGTAAGTAGATTATTTTTGAATAAAATAAATCTATCTAAATAATGGAAATGGGAAGGTCAATACCTGTATGTAGAAGGTGAGTCTAAGTATTTTGAACTTACTTTCCGCATTTCCAAGTATATTTTTGGGAGATACAAGCCAAAATGTTTTCTCGTCCGGAGGGAGTTTGAACATTTTTGTATCAAATTCATACCGAGCTGTGTTAGCATTACTGCTGTGTAAACTCAGTTCACTTTGAATGTCTCCAATCGCGTTGGGGAGTGCACAGCCGATTTTATAACAATTTTTTATAAATAAACGAAGGAAGGCTTTGCATGTAGAACAAGGCGATGGTAAGTTTTTTCAGCATGAGACATAAACAATTGTGAATAGTCATGCTGAAACTAAATCCCAGAAATAGAATGAGACTTTTATCTGTAAAGAAGCATTTACCGGTTATGGGAAAGCTGGTGAATGTATTCGACCAGGTGAGAATAACGTGTGACTTTGATTAATTTAAATCAAATATTTATAGCAAATTGGCATGAAAAATCAACTAATGTTGATTTTAGTAGAAGTAATTACTATACATACATTATTTTTTTGTTTTTTATATACATATTTCTTTGGAAAGGATTATGTGTGTTGTTGAGACATTAACATGCATGTAGGTTCTCCCATTTTAAAAATTACTTAATTTAATATAATCATTAATTAAATTCAAATAAGCACTGTTGTGGGGAGCCTATGTGTACTGTTGAGACATGAACACACATGTGGGTTCGTCCATTCTATGCATTATACCATGAACTTTTTATAAGTCAAATATATATAAACGTTTTTATGAGGAACTTGTGTATGTTGTTGAGACGTCAACTCACATATGGGTTCCCTCATTTCACAAGCGCTTTGTATTTGTATCAAGCTTTAATTTTATAAAGTTTTTTATTTAAGACGAAATGTTTTGAGTCACATGTGCTATAAGATTAATTCATATGTTTTTATTTTTTTCGAAAAAAATATAAATATCTTAAAAAATATATTATTGTAAAATAAAGTTAAATAGTGTATAAAATATCAAGATTTAAAATACATGCACATTTTATTTCTCCATTATATGAATATATGTATGTATATATTTATTTTTTATCTCCCTTTCTCTTATAAATATTGAAAGGTAACATGCTAATTTTTAATGTAAATATTTTCTACCGATGGAAACAGGATCATGTATTCAAGGAGCATGAAGTTTCTATAGATAGATTATGAAGGTTCTATGTAAGAATTATGAAGCTTTCATGAATTATGAACTTACAATGACAGAAACTATAATGTTTCTTTATGATGCACAAGATAAGATGTTCATAAAACGTTGTTGTATGAGAAATTATACGAGGAAATATGTAATGTTACGATGCATACACACATATGAAACTGTTAACAATTTAATATTTTCCCTACGTCACACGTCCTCATTCAAAATGTAGATTGTGTAATTCTAATTTTTTGAATAATGTACACACTAAAGTGTCACTCTGAGGCTGCATTGGGAGACCGGACTCAGTATGGTTTTTCACATGTGGGAGTACGCTTGCTTTTTAGGAACTATTATAGAAAATTTCTTTTGGAATTAGTTCGTTGGACTAATTTTTTTTAGAGACTAATGTCTCTATTACATATCAGCATACGAACATCTCAACATTCAAGGTTGCGGACATAGTGTGTTGTTAACCACTCAACATGACATCTTACCAACAAGTGTTTTTTAGATGGAAGAAAAAAGGGCAATGAAGATAATGTCTAGACGACTAAATGATTTTCTTCATCACTACAAAAAGGCAGCCCGAATGTAAGCCGAGGCAACAGCAAGCAAGGACGCTATGTTCGAAAGAATTCTAAACATGGTCAATAACATGATGCCTGCGGCCGTATCTCTTCAAGATGATTCGTTGGCAAACACGAGCCCAACCCTCAAATTTAGCAAGAGGGATAAACTTTGACCTGCCCCTAGTTTCTAACGATGGAAGAAATCGATTATCAGTATTTTCCCGGCTTGAAATAAGATCTTTATCTATGCCAGAAAACAACCGCTTACGTCCATCCAACGATAGACACCGTCACCATTCAAGCAGACGGTACGCCAAATAATCTGTAGCAAGATGGAGCCCGGAATACTGACTTACGAAGGAGTCGGACATCAACGTATTCCGGGAGAATCTATTCGACGAACTACATCGAGAAAAACTTCGCTACGTTCTAGACAACGTGAAGTGCCCTCCTCCACGTGACTTGACCGAAAGCGACGCTGAAGAAAACATTGAGGAAGTCCGTTCTATAATCGGATTCAGATTCCAGGAGTATTACAGGAAGATGCCACTCTGATACTCCGACAAATTACAGAAATAAAAAGGACTGAAAAGAAGCAGTCTCACCAATCGGTACGGAACCGAATTAACGATTTGAAGATTGGTTCAAATCCGTTCGTGGCCCAATTCTGCGAGATACTCGAAGGATTAATCCATGAATACGAGGTGTATCCGGATGCAATACCACTGAATGGAGAAGAAAACCGGTTTCCAAAAGAAAATTATCAACCATTTTCTCAGAATCGAGAAAAATGAGGTTTATCTACAATTTGCCAACCCAAACTTGGACATGAATAAATATTCATATGTCAAAACGTTGGCATTAAAACTTGATTCCCTGAGGATTGACGGGAAAAAGGTGGCAGAGGCAAAGCTGCCACGAAGAAAAACTCGAGACCTTGCCATCATTACAACAAGAGGGGACATTTCTTGTAGCACTATCCTCTCAGCGGTACCAATAAATGGTACTGCTACAAATGCAACAAGGTCTCCCACCACAGGGCGTAGAACTGCAGACGTCTACAAGGCCAGCCCTCAACACCAAGAGCACCACTTCGACCATATGGTCAAGTAAGACGTACTGACCAGGACTCCTACCGTGACGACGATCGCTGGACAAATAAAAACGAAGAGAGAAACCAGCGCTACGAAAATCAGAGTTCTAAAAACAACGGAAACCAAAAGAAAAGCTGAACTCATTTCAAAACTAAACTATCCGAAAAGAAATCTGGCTTCAAAGCCGATAAGAAAACTAACGAGAACAAAGGTAAGACGATGTTTTATGCAAACGATGAAGCTTTTTCTACTACATCCCCAAAAACCTATGTCGAGTTTATCGCCGACTCGGGTGCTTCCCACCACATCATAGGTAAAAGCATCCTTCTTGAAAACTTTTATAACTGCTTTGACGAGTATATAAAGTCCGCAAATAAAGGTGCATTTGCGGACATAAAAATAGATGGTAAACGGGATCTAATCCTTTACCAAAACGAAGAAAATACCATAAAACTGAAAAACGTTCTGGCTGCTGAGGAGATCCGTAATAATCTGCTATCCATCAGGTAACTCATAGATGCAAGACTAGATATACTCTTAGACAGAAACAATCTAAGAGTATAGAATAAAAATACGAATCAGACGATCCTAGAAGGCACTTATGAACGGCCTAACTGGTTCGTCAGACTAAAAATTAAAAATGAAAACCAAGAAAACTCCACAAATGCAGAGCCATCTTTGTACTTCTACAAAGCACAAATTGTCATCGATTCCACTACTACCGAAGGTCAACCGTCATCTGATTCGGAGGGAGAAGAATACAACGAAGAGAATCAGGTGAAGTTGAACAACGATAAGTTGAGTGAGGGAATGCTCTGGCACAAGAGGCTCGGAAAATACTTCACTCAACTACCTTAAGAGGATAGGCTCCCAAAATTAAACACTGGAGGGAGTAAAGTTCGACAGCTGCATCAAAGACTGTCACATTTGCATTAGAAGCAAAATGAACAAACTACCATTTACCGAAACACAAACAAGAGCAGTAAGGCAGTTAGACACAATACACACTGATATTATGGGACCTTTACCAACACCATCTTATCCAGGACAATATAAATTCATAGTCATATTCCTGGCTGACTACTCACGATGGGCTGGAATATGTGGCCTGAAAGCAAAAGATGATGTTACAGAGACCTTCAAAAACTTCATCATATCCGGAAGGAATATCCTAGACCAAGAACAGAAAATCTGTTACGTTCAGTCGGACCAGGCCACTGAATACGTAAAAGGAGAATTCAGAAAGTATCTTCAAGAGGAAAAGATAGAGCTCTGAACGTCTCCACCGTATAACCCCGGAACTGAATGGTTTGGCAGAACGATTTAACCAAACCATTCAAAAGAAAACTAGTTCTCTGATACTAGACACGGGGCTGCCAGATAGTATGTGAATATTAGCTGCGGAAGCAGCAGTCGACATATATAATATCGTGCCGCATAAAGGTCTTCACTATGACACTCTTCTCAAGAAGTTTGCGGGTCCT
This sequence comes from Platyscapa corneri, assembly GCA_018907185.1. Classification (NCBI taxonomy): domain Eukaryota; kingdom Metazoa; phylum Arthropoda; class Insecta; order Hymenoptera; family Agaonidae; genus Platyscapa; species Platyscapa corneri. The sequence continues at coordinate 51,407 of JACCHW010000057.1, read as the reverse complement.
ACAGCTGCAAAGGACAGAATCAGCAGCCTCATGATGTTTGGATGTGTTGCGTACACCAAAACGCACTCAATTAAAAATAAGTTCAATCCTCGAGCTACAAGGATGATCCTGGTAGGTTTCAGACATAACTATTACCTACTATGGATTCCTACCAATAAGAAATTCGTCGAGTCCAGATATGTAGTCTTTAAAGAAAAGATCATGTACAAGAACATCAGAAGAACAAGAACGAAGATCACTGCGAAGGAAGCAGAACCATTATCGCCCAAGAAAAGAGGAAGACCTCCAAAATCAACAAATACTAGAGAAGATGATAAGAAATTAAAAATGGAAACCTCTGGCCCTGCAACGACAAATATGGCCAGAAGTAAATATGCACCAATCCTGGCAGAAGCCCAAAACATCTTGACCCAAGATCAAGACAACAATGAAAACACGTACTGCATGTTGGTGTCCATGAACAAGGATCCAACAACTTATAAACACGCAATGGAAGTGCCAGATTCTAAAGATTGGCAATGCGCTGTACAGGAACAATTAAATTCAATGCCCCAAAACGATATCTGAACCATAGTTCCAAGACCTCAGCCTAAAGACGGAAATCGACCGAACATCGTAGATTCCAGATGGGTTTTCAAGAAGAAAACTGCAACAGATGGATCTACGAGGTACAAGGCTCGTCTCGTCGTACGAAAATTCAAGGATCAGACGTCTTAGAAGATAAAAGAGACATACGCTTTAGTCTCGAGTTTACCCTTAGTGAGGTCGCTGCTAACAATAGCAAACAAGTACCATCTACACGTCTGTCCCTGACCTGAAGACTCGACCTGAAGACAGCGTTCCTCAACTGTATCCTGTATGAAGAAATATACATGGAGATACCTGAAGATTTAGAAAAAAGACAGGAGCAAAAGAAAATCAAGTATGTAAACTATAGTAGTCTGTTTACGGAATTAGAATAAGTCCAAAGAGATGGAATCTTCGATTCACCGAAGAAGTAAGGAAAATGGAACTTCAAAACGACAATGACCAGCCCTGCCTTTACATCCGGTGAGGAGAAGGAAAAATAACAGCCCTTCTCCTCTACGTAGATGACATTCTCCTAGTCGGAATCGATCGATCCCTTCTGCAAGGAATAAAATCGCAACTCCACAGTCTTTCAAATGAAAGACTTAGGCGAACTACGATGCTTCCTTGGAATAGATATCACCTGGGACAAGGAGAACAGTATTATGAACTTGTCACAAGAAGAGTACAGCAGGAGTATTCTCAGGAGCTTTAACATGGTCAACTGTAGTCATCACAATACTCCTATGGTGACAAAAAACGAAGAACAAGTCCCAGGAAACTTTCCTTTCAGAGAGGCTATAAGAAGTCTGTATCTTGCGAATGCAACTAGACCAGATATCGTATTTGTAGTGAACTTCCTCTCCCAAAAACAACACCTGCAAATACCGGACAATTGGACGCAAGTCAAAAGGATTTTCAAATATTTACAAGGCACATCATTAGGCCTTACATGTGCATCTTCCGAAGCATTCTCGGATGCTAGTTTTAGAAACTGTGAAGACCACACCTCAACAGCTGGATATATCATTAAACTCTACGGAGACACGTTGATGTGGAGAAGCCACAAACAGTAGTACATAGAATTGTCAACCTGCCAAGCAGAATATGTAACAATGAGTAAGGCTTGCCGAACAGTCATCAACTTGAACAAAGCCACTCGTCACGTCCTTGGTAGTTCATTCCTGCCCATCAGGATATGGTGTGACAATAAGGATGTAGGAGACTGTGCTCAAAAAGAAGGTCATCATAGACTTACGAGAAGAAACCGGTATACGAGAGCCCATGACTGAAACACACGGAGAGTTCATAAGAGAATGTGTGCTAAACGAAAGAGCGTATGTCAGCTGGTTACCCTCCAAGGATAACATAGCTGACATCATGACAAAGCCTCTTGTTCTTGCTCTCCACAAGAATTTAAGGAGGAAAATCATAAACAACGATGTTTAACGATGGTTAACAATGTGGAATTTCTTTTATAATTTCCAATTTTAAGATGTACGAAGCTAATATAAATTTCTATTTTGCAGGCAAAGACAATTAATTGTAATCTGAGCTGGGTTTTGTTTTGGGGTTTTCCCAGCTCCACAGCAACAATTGTTGGGTTGCCATCACTCATCCCCCAAAAACAAGATCTGGCCAACAGACTGAAACCAATAGATTGAATACTCAAATCAAAAGACTGACCAAATATCCAAAGGCAATAGCTCACACCAAAGGGAGGGAGTGTTGGAATCTGTGTGTTGTGCTTTGGCATAAGCTATTGCGCAATACACAGAGACCGACGCTACACAGGCGAGCCGATATGTCTGTGTACGTGGCGTCTCCTTGACGATGTCATGACAGTCTATTGGTATATCTATAGATAATACGCTGTGTGCTTGATAGCTCTCTGTTTACTACAGATTCATTTCTTGTGATATATAAATAAACTAAAGGATAATTATATATAAAACACATATATAAATTATATTGTACTGTGTTGTGTGTTATTTGTGTATTTCCCTATCCTACAAGGCCTCCAATACAAAACCAAACACTTCAATCATTTAAGAAAAATTAAGTTCAAATTAAAGATAAATTTGGTTTAAAACCAATCCATAAGATTTTGAATTCATTTTTTTTATTATTGAATATGAATAGTTTGACAATTGAAAATATTTAAAAAGATCTATAATAATAATAAAAATATTTTTACTTCTACATCTTTATTTTAATCATTAGAATATATATGTTAAAACAATTAAAATAATAATTAATTAATAACGGGAAAACCTACGTAATTTGTAATCATAAAATATTTATTCCAGAAAATTTATTATTTTTTTAACTTTTAAAGAAATAGTTTTTTTTATAAAACTATTAAAAATAAAGCATCTTTTTCCAAGGGCAGCAATTAACAATATCACGCTTATGTTTATGTTTATAATGATATTAAAAATTAAATGTTTCACTTTTCTTCGAAAGTATTGTACGACATGTAGAATACAAAATTAATATTTAATTTTTTAAAAATAATTTCATATTTTATTTATACAAAAAATATGATAATATATATAAATTTATAATAATTGACACAATAAAAAACATTCAACCACCTGTAAGAATTTTTTTTCTAGATAATTTGTAAATCAAGTGGTAATTACAATATATTATTGATTATTTTAATAAATCTGTGGTCACAAAATTAAATTTTTTTTTAAATTTCACAATTCCTATAAATTTGAATCCCTAAATTTCAGATAAATTGAATAATGTTAATTATTCTAATTTAATTAATTATTAATATTTAATACAATAATTAAATGATTGTATTGAATTAATATATAATTTATTTAAATTTTTTAATAATAGTATTATATAAATAATTTATACTAAAGTTTGGAAATTTAAATTAAATGTAGTTTTCGTTTTCATTAAATTTTTATTTTTATTTTATTGCATTAATTTATAAATTAAGAATTTTATAGAAGAAAAAATAATAATATACTTACAAAGAGTACAACGTTATAGATATGGAGAACATATTTCAGAAAATTTACAGAACAACAACCATCATCACGAGTTTGCATTCTGCTATTGGTGCCAGGTAGTCTTTCAGCACTTTTATTCATTTCTTTGATAACGTAATTACCTTTGGATATTAAAATAAAATTGTGTTAATACTTCTTATGATGATCTTAACGGATTTTCACCTTATCATTTTCCTATAAAATAAAAAATATTTAAACTGGAATTATTAATATTACATTAAAAGTACATTAAAGTTTTAATTGCAAAAAAATCGGTTTTTTTTAAAGTTAAAAATAAAATATATGCGAATAAAAATTTTTAATAAATTGAATTAAACTATTTTTTAGGTATTTTCTGGGAATAAATAATTTAAACTTTAATAAGTAAGAGAATCAAATAATATTTTTAATAATTTATTACCATTCAGAATTTTAATTTTGTAAGAACGTGTTTTTTTCGTATTAGTAAATGAAGAAAGTTGTTAGATTGAAGAAAATAACATATTTGATTGGATTTTTTCCTTAACATACTAATGATTTTACAATTACTAATGCTGTAATTAGTATATCATTATCAATTTAATTTGACTCTATTTTAGAGAAAACTAAATAAGGCTTTGCCAGTATTTCGCAAAGCTTTATATCAAACGCATCTTTAAAACCCCAAAACTTACGATCAGTGGATGCTTCATCTAGAAATCTGGGTCGTTGAGGTGATAAGCCTAGCTAAACCAAAAGGGTACGCGAGTATATACCCAAAAGAAATGAACTCGGGGAACTGCTTCGTTTAGTATACGTTGAAGTTATCTAGAGCAAAATGTGAAGATCATCGTCGTTGCACTTTGTGTGAAATATCGTAAGCCTTCATTCTAGGTTGAACGCATCTTCAAGTATCTGCAATGCACAGCAACACTGAGACTCACCTATAGATCGAACGGATATAAAATAGAAGCATTCTTTGACGCAAGTTTCAGAGATTACGAGGATTCCACCTCGACTGCAGGATACATTATGAAGTTGTATAATGATGAAATTTCTTGGAGGAGTCATAAACAAACTTATGTCTCCTTATCCACCTGCCAGGCAAAGTACTTGGCGATGAGCGAGTCCTGCCAAGAGATAATATGTCTGGACAAGGCAACCAGGTATGTCCTTGTGCAAACGTGCCTCCCGGCAACCGTCTGGTGCCACAACAAGTCTGCTGAGGACTGCACCAATGGATGGATGCCACAAGTTGAAATTGGTGGAGGAACCACTGTCCAACATAATAGAGGAACTATGAGATACAGAGATAACGGGTCATCGGAAACATATGGCCAATACCCACGGGGACTACATTAAAAAATGTGTGTGTCATGATAGAGTCAGTATCTGCTGGATTTCTACGAGAGAAAATATAGCAGACATCATGACAAAACTAATGCTACTACAACAACATAAATATTCAAGAGAGAAAATATTAAATAGGTATTAAGAGTATTATTTATAATTTATTTATGTTTCAGAGAACAAACATTAAGAGACCAACGGCAACACCGAAGGAAAGGAGTGTTGGAATTGAAACAATGGGCTATGCTTCGGCATTGTCGAGGCACAATTTATTACTCCCGTCTCTTAATCTGGCCGTATATATATATATATATATATATATATATATAGATCTAATGACGCAGTAGGTGTACGTGTGGACAGCGCATTTGCCTGCGTGTGTGCGTGTTAGAGCTTCGCGCCATCTTATATTATAAGTGTTTGTGCCACCACGTGTTCCAACGTAGTATAATACATTTACCATTGTTTTAGATAAATATTTTAGAATTATTTAATTAGATTAAATAAAGATTTTAGAAGTATAAGTGTTATTGATTTTATATACATTTTTTATATACATTTATATACAAACCACGTTCCTATCAAGTCCAATAGTTAGTAACAAATGCGAATAACTGCTGTTGCATTTTGACGTCAAATATTAACGGTCATTCTCGAGTTAGCAAAAAAATCCGTGATTTGCTTCCCTGTGACAATAGAAAAAAGAAGAGACCGAGAAGAGAAAAAGCTCATACAAACCCAAGCGCGGAGTAATCAGAATGATTATTTTAGGTTTTGCGATCTAAGACAAACTTTACAATTGCTTACCACTTCTTGTCACTAAATAATAAAACAAAAGTAAAACTTTACTCTTACACCACCTTCTTATTCTTAATCCATTTTTATCATTAACAGTTATATATATGTATGTATGTATATATATATATATACTTGTATAAAAACATAAGAAAATAAAAAACAACATTCGAGAGAAATTTTTAGGATTAAGGAATATTTAAAATTAAATATTTAAATAAAATTGTTGGAATTCCGTAGAATTTCAGATGTGTTTATATGTATAGTTTTACTTATATCTCAGCCATCATAAATAACCAAAAATTTGAGTGACCGAAGCAAGGAACAAGTGGTTATTTATGATAGTTTCGCGTTATTTCTAACTCGTTAGTTTTTATAATAGTTAGCTGATATGACCCTTTATTAGGGTAATATAGAAATAAGTACAACGTTCCTGAGAGTTTGTGTTTTTTTCGGCAGAAACACGAAAGATCGTATAGATAAACCTTAATTTATGACTTGTGTAATATATATTTAAAATATAAATAAATAATCTTGCAAAATGATCACTGTATTATATTTTATTTAAATATTTCAACAAATATTAATATATGACTTGAAATAAAAATGAAATAAAAATATGATGAAAAAGGTTGCAAAAAAAGTAACAAAGGGAATTAAGAGTTACATTTATAGCAATGCTACACGTGTAAAACAAACCAAAAAAGAGCATTTAGTGGAGAAAAATAATTAAAAATAATTTATCAGATTACTAAAGTTTTATCTATTTGAAAAAAAGGACAACAACAAAACAAAAGAAAAATAGATAAAAAATAAAATATGGAATGCGTTTTGTAAATTAAGTCAATATGGGAAGAATGACAGAAAATATAAAGAAGTCTTTCCAAAGAAGTTTGACAGATACAAAGACGTCGCTACAAAAAATGTTCAGAAGGAGACATAGAAGAAATAAAAGAAATAAGAGTAGAAGAGAGTAGAGAAGTGCAGCAAATAGCAAATAGTCTAAAATAGGAAAAAGTTCAAGAATACAAAGTAATGAATAAACTGTAAAAATATGAGGATAAAGCACTAATACAAAATATTATATGTGAATCATCAATAAACTCACTCAAAAAGACAAGTTTCCTCAAGAGTAGAGAAGTGGTATAATATAAAAGAGCTACAATAGTTCTAATCTTTAAAAAAAAAACATAAATAACTGCAGAGCTATTATACTTACATACTCATTCTACAAGATTTATATAAAAAAATTATTAAAAATAGGTCAGAGGTATATATGAAGATTTCAAAAAATTTTATCATGGATAGTATATATTTAGAAGATATATATTTATATCTATAGAATACAGATTCTATAGATATAATTTAAATTGACTTACATCTAAAGAAAGAAAAGACGGAAATAATCGTATAATTTACAAATATAAAAATAGAATATAAAGTTGAAAGAGAAAAAATTTTTTAGTGTCTAAAATAATAAGCTATAAAAAAGTGTTTGAATAAGTACTTTTGTACAGAGAAAGTTTATAAAGAAAAAAAAACAAAAACAAAGAACTGAGGTAAGGCTGTCCAATAAGCTCAACTTTATTCAAGATACCACATTTATAGAAAGAATCGAAAAGAATAACAGTAGGCAAAAAGACTAAATTAATTAAAATATACAAATAATATTATTATAGTAGTAAGGAGTGATAGAAAATTAAAGATTAATTATTATAAAAATTAATATTCAGAAAAATTTTAAAAGTATAAATTATATACAGGAAAATAAAAAAAAAATACAATTTAGTATAGCAGAGGAGAAAAAATATATGATTTTAAAAAGTTAAGAGAAAATAACAATATTTAAACATTTCATACATTTCAGTACAAATTACAATTTTTCATGTAAACAATAAGAACAAGAAACACCTAATATTTAGAACGATAAAAAATGTGTTCATCTTCCTAATAAGTTTAGTAATCTAAATCAACTCTCTCTCTCTCTCTCTCTCTCAGAATATATATATATATTCTGAGAGAGAGAGAGAGAGAGAGTTATATTTAAGTTAGTAACAAATGCGAATAAATGTTGTGCATTTTGACGTCAAATATTATTAACGGTCATTCTCGAGTTAGCAAAAAACATTAAAATCCGTGATTTGCTTCCCTATGCCAATAGAATGTTTATATTTAAGTGATATATATATATAACAACAACAACTCAATTGTTGAAGGATAAATGAAATTCTTAATCAATATACTAAATGTGTTTTGCAATTTTCTCATTTATGTCATGAATTAATTAGAAAATAAGTTTGTTATGTACAGCATTAATATGATAAAATCAATACCTATTCAGTAATAAACTATATTAACATTATTATGCAACAACAAATCATAACATAAAACGAAGGGAAACTTAAAGAAACCGGAATCACATGGATTTCCAACCTGATTTTCAATCAATACCGAAAAATCATACATAAATAAGAAAAGGTACAACGTACCACAACATAATTTCAGAACCACCACCACCAAATCCTTTGAATGTGTTAAACTTACTTCTTTCAAAACTTAAAGCTATGGAAACATCCGAATCAACAGGAGAAATAACAGAAGTAGACGTAGAATTATGCAATAAAATTTATTATATCTTAAACCCAGGTACAAATTTATTTAATTTAAATATTAGTAATATAATTTACAACATTTAAAATAACATAACTTAAAAATTAATTAAAAGACGATTAATTTCATTTAAATCAAAAAGTTTTTTAAAGAACTTCTGATTGTTGGTTGATAAAATATAGTTACTTTCGTTGTTAAAATTGAATATTTTATCCGATTTTTTTTTAAATAGTTGAAGTTAATTAATTAAAACTTATACTTAATTTTTAGAGATAGAAGTAAGATCAATTGGAACGCTATTTTTATCTTTGAATGAAAATATGTTTTTGTCTTCCTGCATTCCCTAAGAAGCTAACAACAGCAAATAGTCTGTTAGCGAACAGAAAGCTTTTTCAGTAACATACCTGCTAATGTATTTTTAAGCACCTAAATACTCAATAGAATTATTTTTGTCTATCTTCTATTGATAATATATAATAAATGGATGAAAGTACTTTGTACGCTTTCAGTTTTTTTAAAAGTTATTCGTACAAATTTTATTTAATAAATTAATTTTTTATGAAAACCTTTCAATAAAATTTAAAAGTATTTAAGATAATAAATTCGTAGATTAGAAATATTATTTTTAGCTATCATGCCCTTCTTCAAATTATATATTATATTATATTTAACTTAGTATATTATATTTGATATATTTTTATACAATACACGTTTGTTTTCAATCTTTAATTTGAACTATCCCAAAAAGTACTTGATTTCAAATAAGTATGTACCCTGTAAATTTTATTATTAACAAAATATGTTTGTAGTGATTACATATAAATCACTTAATTTTATAAATGGTAAGACTATTTTAGTATTTTTAATAATTATAACAGAATTTTTATGAGTACTTTGTCGTAGCAACCAAAAGCCTTGATTAAAATTTCTACTTTATTATATTATAAATTTTTATTATTTACGTCATTATTATGTATTGCTTTTAAAAAGGGAAGTTATGGTACAATTAATAATAATATATCAGATATATTTTCAGAATTTATAACTTTAATGATTATTATCTCATTGAGTTTATATTATACTTTACATGCATTAATATCGATATATTTATTTACTTTACATATTACTATAAAATAAAATTTATTATACGTACAACTTACGTTTAGAATAAAATAAGAAGTTCATTATACATTAAAAAAAAGATATGTTATAAATTTACTCTTATCTATTAATTACTTTCTATTACTTTATATGTAATAATATAATCTTTTATTCAAAGAACTGAAGTTGACAGTTAAGAAATTTTAAATTAAAAAATTCGAAAAAGCATATACTATTAATAATACTATTAATCTAATTTCTAATTCAAATACTAATAATCAAGTTTCAAATTTGTAATGAAAAAATTTTAAAATCTATGATAACCGTTTCAATATATTAAAATAATCTTAAAATTATTTATTTATAATTTTGAAAAAAATTTGCTTTAAAATAAACTTTGAAATATAAAATTTATGTTTTAATCAGAGAAAAAATATTGAAAATACATAGATATGTATAATTAATGAATTTCATAAAAAGTATTGTATAATTATATTATTAGTAAATAATAGTTCACTGTATACAAGATATTTTAATAAAAATTTATGCTACTCGATGTTTATTTCTAAAATTGGTTTAAAAATCTAAAAACGTTAAATTATTAAAAATTTTATCTTAATGTATTTTTAATAAATCCATCATTAGCATACACGTTTACATATTGTCATCAACTTTATAATAAATATTGTGTTGGTATAATAATTCTTTGTATTACATAGCTGCTGTTCCCCCGCCAACTAGCGAAGCAACAACTACTGAAGAAGTGTTAACAGTAGAAGATGAGACCCTGCATCTAGAGGGAAGTACGATCGCATGCACTGAAGAAATACCACAGGCTGAGAGTGGTGAGCCTGCATTAATCGGAGAACCAATAATACCGGCGACTGAAATGGATACTGGAGTAGTAACAACAGAAATACCATCGGAAGAAATATCAACAACTGAGGTTTCAGCAGTGGAAACTACTACGGCAGACCCTGCAACCATTGAAGGTTGATTCGATGCAATGATACAGATTGAGAAATTTTCACTTTTTATCGTATGAAATTCTTGTTTCAACTTTTAAATGATATAAATTTTCTTTATTTGTAGCTGCTGCGTAATATTTTCAGATATATCAATGGTAATTCCTCCTGAAATTAAAATTTTCTACCTTACTGATATCACATAGAGGTATTCCCACATGCACATGAGAAATGACATGGATATGAGGAACAAACTGTTCATCAGTATTTATGGCTAATATTATACTAATATAATGGAACTTAATTAATAATTAGTAGATATAAACAAATGACATATTAAAACATTATATGATCAATAGTATCAATAGATCAAAATTTTACAGGCACATAATCATCGTAACTATTAGTCAATAAAAATAACAATAAAATTATTTAAATACACAAGGAAGAATTTTTATACTGAACCTATAAAAGTGTATAAAAAGTGTACGAAAGATCTATAAAACTTTAATGCTTATTTAGCTAAAAGAAGTTTTAACATCTTTTAATATTTCTATAATGAAAATATTTATTGAATATTAAAAAATTTACAATTAAAATAAAACACATAAATGACAGTTGAAAATTTTGTTATACTTAAGGATATGAATTTTTCTTTATTATAAATTATTCTAAAACTTATGTACAGTAACTTGTGCAATATATATAAATAATTGACTAAGGAGGTATATTTAAACAAAAATACTTCTTGGCTTTAATCGAGCACGAAATCTTTGAGTATTTTGTAAAATTTTAAAAATATTGTCATTAAAGCTTGATATTTTTTCCCCCACTGAAAACCTACTCAAATATTAAAATCTTTCTATCGAAAGATTAGTACAAAGAAATTAGTTTTAATATATATTTTCATTTACTCTGATATGACAAAGATTTAAGATTTTTTTAATTTAAAAAAAATGGATATTATGTGTAAATTGAATTCAATTAATATTTTTCAAAATTTTAATAAATATATATTACAATAAATTAAATTATTTGTTATCTCTTACAATTTGCATATAAATTAAAATATTTCACTTTTAATAAGATCTAAAATATTTTATTTAGATTAAAAATTACAGTTATTTCTGTCTTTTTTTAACTTAATATTAATTTCATATAATGATGTGTACACAAATCATAAAAATACTAAATTTTTAATTTATTTTTATTTATACATACGAATTGTTTCAAAACAATGAAGATGTGCATATTTTTTGTATTTATAAAATAAATAAAATTTTAACAATGTGCAAATATAATTAATATAAAATATAAAAATTGTTGTAAAATGAGAAATATTTTTTTTATAATATAAACATTCGATAAAAATATTGAAAATATGAATATATTTTATAAATTGTATAAATTTTGATGAATAAAAGTAGATAGCCCAACTTATTAATATGAAAATCATTATCCTTTATATAAAAGATTTTGTTAATAAAAATTATATTGTTGTTCTAAATATAAATTGATATTTGAACTGCTTGCATGAATATATCCTCATAAAACTTCACTCATAGAAGATCGCCCTCGCTAAGATAAACAACGATTAAGCGTCATTGAGATCTTTAAAAGAATGATTTGCAATGAAAGGCTATTCAGCCTAAAATTAAACAGATTGCTTTTTTAAATCGTCAAAAGAAAAATCACGGCCGATTTGTTACATATAAAAAAATATTTAGTTTTTTGACATTATTAAAATATGTGAAAGTAATAATGTTAGTTATGCAGCAACGTTATCCTTATATATACGTTTAATCTCATTTAGCGTCAAGGGTAAAGGTCAGTATTTATTTCTTATTGAAGGAAATCTGAACTCAAAGATCAAATGTTTAATTCACATTTTTAATTTTTTTAAAATAAAGCCAATTTCACTTTAACAAAAAAAATTTCTTTAAAAGTGTTGTCTTCTTTTAATTTTTTCTTTTATTTTTATTTTAATCCTTTTATTTTTTTTTCTTCCATACTAACTGTCCCTCAACCACGTACTTTATGATGTAAGGCTATTTTGACTATTTATACGAAATATATGAATGAATTCAGAATTTTTACTGAATATAAAACTTTCTCTCTGACATTCAGTATGTTCCAAGTTTATTGGCTATTTTTAAATTTAATATAACTATTTTTATTCATTTATTTACAAAATTAACTAGTATAATAATTTTAATCATCTATATTATTTAGATTTTGGTATATAGTTTAGTAAATTTGTTTGTAATGTAGTTAATAAATTTTCTAATTAATGTTTTAGAAATTGATAATGCGAGGAATAAAATCTTCAAAAGAATTTGGTTGAAAAAATGCATAAATATGTGGTATCGCATATAATGAATGAATCACCTATCCACTAAAAACCCTCTTAGAGAAATGAAAAACTATGCAGAGATTCAGCTTTATATAGGAAGTAAGGACTGAGGTAGAAGGAAAAAATAAATCAAGAAGGTTTAAATCCATATATTTTCTGACTGCTAAAGTTTGCAAGATTAGAAGTTAAAATTAACGAATAACGGAAGTGGATATGTAATTGTGTTTAATTGCTAAAGAGAAGTAGGCCTTAAAGCTGTAACATAGGGTTATCTTTAATTTATTTTTAGATATCAAATTTAGATACTGTGATATGTGTAAACCGAAGGAGGTTGAATTTTGTTACAACTTGAGAATTTTCGAGAAACTCGCTTAAACTTAGATTGTAGCCTTTCGGAAGTATGTGAAGAGATAGTTCACGAAATAGGAGAAACATAAGTACCACTACAATGAATAATCGTTCAGATAGCATTAAATCTGATATTAAAAAAGATAGAAGGAGATTAATAATGAATATAACTTGATTTCAACGTGTCACTACTGAATACTAATCGAATTCTTTATCACTTTTAAAAGAGTCGACAGATTATATTTTGCTGGGGTTTATCGCCAGTTCTTTTTAACTTCAATTTGGAAACTGAGTGATCCGACTAAGTAAATAAATTAATTAAAGAACTCGAATTCATTCTACAGTTTGTCGTATAATCAGGAGATTCGATTTTGTTTAACTAGAAGATCGATCAAAGAGTGATATTATATATTATAAAATTTGTTAAAAATTTAAAAGAACTTTGAATGTGAATGAGATCAAGCCGATGAAGATTGTTAAGAACTTTATGTTCATCGTGCGACTGAGAGAACAGTCAAGACAGATGTTGACTTCTAGAAATAGAATACCAATATAAAAATACATTGACCACTTTAAACTACAATTTAACATCACCGTGCGTGCTTATGCTCTGTAAAAGCAGACTGAATTATACACTAACACAAGTAAATCAGCGTTGAATGGATTATTTTATAATAAGACGAGATTAACATTTGTATTATTTTTTTTTAAATTATCCATTTAAATACTTTTTTTTAATTCGAGATTTTCAATTTTTCGAGATCCTATATTATATATAACAAGTTTCAGGACTTGTTATTATTAATAATTTTTAAGAACATGTTTTGATGTGCGCCGACTTATCAAAACAAACCGAGTCAAATATTCCATTTGTTCGCAACTATCACCATGACGCATAAGAAAAATTCATCCATGGTATATTAACTTTGCCGCTCATGTGATACCCATACTGTGAAACATAATTCAACGCCAGATCGGTAAAACATTAATGTTAGCTGATTCGTCAATATGGGTTTGCATTTTGACTGAACATTTGTAGGCTTATAAACAGCTCCAGCGAACGCGCAAAGATAGCAGAAATCTAGCTCTGGCAGTAAATGCAGATTCTACGAATGGAATGACTAACCCAGTCAAAGAAGAAGAGTTTACTCGTAGTCTTGCTTATCCCTTGATTCTTGATTATAAACCCATATTTTGCGTTCTTATTAAGATTGTGAAGTATGTAAGAAATAGATGATTAAAAAATGCTAAAAATAATAAAAAGGTTGACACGATCCAATTGACGAACTCCATTATTCAGAAACTATAAAAACAATTTAAACTGCTAGGCTTATATTTCGAATCAGTGATACAATTGGATGTTTTCATGCTAACCTTATGTAACGAGATATTTTTAGATACATAATAACTTTATATTTCAATTATAAGCTAGTTCTTATTTACATATTTCAATATATTGTTTTAAATACATTTGATAAACTTTAAACATTAAAAATTATATTATTCGTATAATGAAAAAAATTATTAATTGTTATATTAATAATAAAGTATGATTTTTTCTTTAAATTAAATATACTTTAACTATTATCTAAATAAGATTAGATCACAAAATTAACTCATAAAGATAAAATACAAACTTATGGTTTTAGAGTTTTTAAAAATAAAAAAACTTGTATAAAAGTATTCGCAGTAAAATATCGAAATTTCTCCCGTGTACAAATTTTTAATATACGTGTGTTTAACGTGTGATTTGGCGTAAGTCGTTATATTACATAATTGATCTACTTTTTCTAGGTGGCCACACAATGACATTATTATTTTATTATATGCGTGGTTGTGCGTACCGCATGTTTTCGGCCGTTCTGTTGCTTCAACGCAGTCTAGCTGTTTTGTCAGTGTAGCAAAGACATAGTATAATTAACTACTATATTTTATATATAATTCAGTGTTAAGAATGATTATTATATAATATAAAATATATCATTTTATAAAACACACTTATATATATATATATATGTGTGTGGGTGTTGTTTATTATTAAATCATACTCATCTACAAGAACATTACGTCATACTCAAACATCAACCACGCTTTGTTTTCTCAGTAATTCAATATCATAAAATATTTAATTATGTAACGAATAATTTCTTTAATTAAATATTATAATTTATTCAAGATTTTCAATTTATTTTTTGTTTTTGTCTCGTAAAATTACTTTTTTCCCCAAATGTATGTAATGTAGACACGTTTTTACTACGTATTTCGCATACATTAATTTATTATGCGCCTAAGCATTATTATAATGTACGCATATATCTATTATGGTATCCATGCACTAAATTTGAAAGCATTATTCCTTATATTTACTTTAGCGCGCTTAAATTATACGCGTAATATTCTGTTATTTATATACCTACCAAGAATATTTACGTACCTAGATTTTATGCACCGAATTTCATCACAATGTAAAATACCTTGTCTGTAAATGCCATCTTTTGACTTTTTTCGATTATCCCTTTCACGCCTACTTCTAATCTGTCTACATTTTTAACATAAAGTTTAGTATTTCAGTGAATTTAATTTATTAAACATGGAATTTAATTAAGTGGTTGCAGAATTGACTTCTTTAGAAGTTAAGTGTAATCTGATGTTAATTTCTTAAAATTAGGTATTTTACTGTTAAAAAAATAAATAAGAGAAAATACTGTCAATTTAATTGAAGGGTCTATGATGTTATACATAATTTTATCGGGGGGAAAAGACAATCGAGAAAATATCCAAGAAAATTTTAAGCTGTAATATCTACAAAAACTTTTTTATTGTGTGTCAACCAAAGTTATTTAATTAGAAAACTCCAAGGAATTAAGAGGAAGGCTCTCTTGATATGAGTGATATTGCGGTTTCTGTCGAAAAGAAGATATCTGTGAAATTGCTTTGATTTAAGCTAATATCCAATTTCTGGGTCAAGTAACGAGGGTAACTACAACTTAGTTAATTAAATTGTAGATAATTTTTAGTTACTGGATGAGAATGATTAAAGAATGATGTGATAAGAATATATATTTATCGACATACTAGAAAATCATAATTCTACATACTTGTCAAAAAAACCATCATAAAAATATGGATTCGAAAAAAAATTTATTTGTACATTTTTTATGTTCGTAATGAACGAATAAGTAAAATCTCAGAGATTCCGCTAATAGAGACAAAGTAGTCTACATTTATTTAATATTTACAAATTATGATATCAACATCATCGTTCAATTTAAAAAGGTAAAATTTCAATTTTAGCGAAATAAAGATATTATAAGAATATATATAATGTTTTATAACGTGATAAATAAATATATTACAAAATAGCTCTTTTGTAATATATTATTCAAATTTTATTCTTTAATGTGTACTTTTCTTTCTTTTTTAATAATTTACAATTCATAGATTTATAGTGCTATATTTACTATTTAAATGACAATTTTCTAAATATTATGGATAAAGTTAACAAATTTTAAGATTGCATTTTTACCACTTATTTGTTTAAATCAGGGATTTATCGTAAATAATATAAGAAATATACAAAATTTGTTTTTTGGTGTAATTTTAATATATAATTTAAAATAAATATCTTATAAATTTTGATAAGTTTCATTAAAAAATATATTATGATTAAATTAAGTCATTTATACATAAAGTTTAGTATTTCAATTAATTAAATTTATTAAAACACATATTATTACATAAATTATTATTCATAAAAATTTTAGAATAACAAATGCAATTTTATTTAAATAAATTTTTTGTTATATATGTTCAAATATGTAATTAATTATCAATTTAGTATTTTTTATTAATAATATAACACAGATAATAAGCTCAATATAAAACGAAAACCGAAAGGCGGTTAGGATATTAAATTTTATTTTATTATAAAACTAGAAACATGATTGCTCTATGATGGATAAATGAAATTGGATCAGCTTTGCCTTATGGTGCATGAGAATATATATGTATGATGAATATAGGTACGCTGCGTAAAAGTAACTGAACTACCAAATAATGCGACACGCACATAATAAAACAATAAAGACACTACTTCAAGAGTTAAGACAGTTACGCAGTACAACGACGCCTTAAGCCAAATCACATGCTGTTCTCTTAACAGTTCCTCCCTTCGATGTTTTACGTTGCATTCCTGGTTGTCTTTTAGTTTTTACTTTCTTTATTAACTGAAACAAAAGAAAACGTAATACCATTTTATTAATTATCATTATTAATTATCTTCTTTTATTGTACGTTCTTCAGAATTTTATTTACGTAATTATTGATTCTTTATAATTCGTTTCTGATTAGTATATGAACATGATTATATGCTTTATATATCATTTATTTCTAATTTAATTTTATTCCACTCAATATAAGTATTATTCAGCTTTCCTTGTAATTTAAAAAAATTTATTTTTTTTTATATTCGTATTTTTGTATTTGCTTTTAGTTCTTTTCTTTCTGATTGCTAATTGAAAATTCGTAGTAATAAGTTCAATTTTCCTTCAATATTTTTCCATATTACTAAATCATTTACCCATGTTAATATTTTCATTCATTTATATCTTCTACTCCATCTTTTTTATCTTTATCTTTATCTTCATAAATATGGTATCCTCTAAGATACAAATTAATCTGGACCTGGGAGCATATGTTTCTTTTAAATCATATGTTATTTTAATCTTGAAACCAGATGTTAAATAAACAGTTATTACTAAATCATCTGAGTTTAATATCTTCAATCAGCAAGATAGATAAATCAGTCATTTTTATGAAGAAATTCAATCGATTATCTTCTTTTTTCACTATTCTCCTATATACGCAGTAGGCTTTTGACAGAATCTAATATTCTATATAAATTACACTCACTTGATTTCCATTATATCATAGGAATTATCAAGTCCTTTGTGAGATCAATACAATGTTGATGTGAAACAGCTTTTTTCCGATAAAGTCTTAATCACTGCTAATGTTTACAAGATTTCAAACTAGATTTTATCTTTTTTTAATTTTTTTGTACTTGACATTCTTCTGTAACTATTAAAATAGGCACGTTTTAGCATACGTGAGTTATTTTTGGCTTTCCGGAATGTGGTAAAGAATTGTCTGATTTCTCAACAGTCTATGCTGTATAGAAGTACAGTGCATGTCCTACATTTTCTGTTTTATTTACAGTATTAATCTCTTCTCCTTTTTTGTTCTTTGTACTCTCGAGAATTTTTGACTCTCTTTTGCTACTATTGTGTCTATCTAATATATTCAAACTTTTTCTGCTGCTGATGTAATTGTCCTTTTGTTCTACTTATTCAAAATATCATAAAGAGCGATTGTTCGGATGTAGAATATATAATCTTGTTTACTACAATTCTCTGCTTGACAATTTTATTTTATTTTATTGTTCTTTTTTTCTGTTAATTGTTATTTCTGTATATAACCCTTAAACTTTTCATAGCTCAATTTAGATAGATTATGGGACATGAGATGGTTTCATCATCAGAGATAATTATGTTCACGAATAGAACTTAGGGTAAATTTGGGATTGGGAGTAGCGTTTGGTAGAACGCAGATCTTTTCTCTTGTCATTTTAGAAGCACGTTCCAGATAGGCTTTGTATTGTCTGATGAGTTTATTTTTTCTTTAACTGCAAGCAGTTTTTGTAAGCATTTTTCTTTTCCTGCAAGTTGTAAAGCTAAGTTCTTATACAAGTATGCGAAAGATTTCCTTTGATTTTATCTTCTGTTTCTCAGCTTTCATCTGATAAACTCTCACCTGAAGATGATTGGGCGACTAATTACGGTTATCAAATTCCAATCTATTTATGATTAATTCTTCTCACCATCCGTTTCATTTTTCGAGTCTCTTCAAATGTAGTGGTCGGTGTGGTATCGTCGATAATTTCGAAAAGATCATTAGAGTGTAGTTTTACTTTCTGTTGGTTGAGCAATGGATTTATGTTCATTTTTTAGAATGCAGTCCGTGTGAAACCTTATCAGTTCCTGAATCTTTTATTCTTATTTTTTCCAGATCGTTATAAACTCTTATCTCGAAGTGCCGTAAGTTGCTTATTCTACATTGATTCTGTTATTGATTCTCATTAACGAAGACTATACTTCTTCTCATTGACAAGTGATGCTCTTTTTCTGTTTTGTCCTTTTTCAACTCAATAATGCTTTCATATACATTCATTGCTTTACCTATGATGAGGTTAATACTTTCTAGCAATTTATTAATAGATAGTGTTCCTTTCTGCATAATTTTTATAGTGCCCTTTAACTTCGCCATAGATTGATCTAGTTTTTCTATATCTAAAATGTGATTTTAATCTCTTGTACTGCAGGTTCTTCCATATCTTGATCGATATTTTAAATCTTCCGTGTTACATGTTGTTTCATAGTTTGGTTTATGTTTACAATCTCTTGTGTAATAATTTTTTTATGTTTGTTTGATATTTTAAGTTTCTTGTGCCTGTACAGTGATCCATCCTTGATTTATTCATGTTTGTTTAAATTTCCTTCATTGATTTCTTTACTCATCCGTTATCTTTGAAGAAAAAAGGACGAAAACAAAATGGTATATATATATAGAATTATAGTATATATATATAATATATATTGTAATATTTAAGAACATATAGCATAGTTTATGTTGTTGATAGTTTTCAACTGTACGTATTGAAAAACGATAATTTGGTGATCTTAATGGGTTCTGGTTTCCTTTCTGCAAGTCTAAGCACGTAATTATAATATTTGCGTACGCACTGTATTATTTGTAAGCATGCAGAGGCAAACAGAAAAAAAAGTTAGAAGGGTGTTCGATGAGATGAATTTTGAAATATCAACTCTTGCAAAACTAACTTTTAATTAAATTCACAGATTTTCTTATTTAAGATTTATCGTTTTTACTTTCTTATTCACCGCGGTTGAATTGAGAAGTAGGAAAACAATTGTAATACAAAATAAAATTCAATTTTGGTTTGCACACGTCTGCATGTCTGAACGTCTTATAATCTCCTACTCTCTATCTCCAGTCATTTACCATCTTACAATATTAATATTGTAAACCACACCAATAACAAGGAAAAAGTCTTTCGGGGTTTTTTTATATGATAGTAGTAGGTCTATGAATGAGACTTAGCTTGCACTATTGCCATAAAAATAGTGATGTATGTATAATTAATGTTTCTTTAGATTCTCTTTCTAAATTTAACTTCAAAAAATGTTATGTTCAAATATAACCATAAATATCTATATCTATATATATATATATATATATATATGTACAAATATTCTCTCACATTTCTTTAAAGAAAAAATTTAACCATAAAAATCTATATATATATATATATATATGTACAAATATTCTCTCACATTTCTTTAAAGAAAAAATTTAAACTAAAAAAAAACTTTAAAAGATACATTGCACATACTTATGTATATTCTCTTATACCCATCTATATATAAATATAATAATTCTCATGTGTACATATACTCATAAATCTTTCAAAAAATATTCGAGTAAAATAATTTGTGTATATGCATATATATATGTATATAAACTTTCAACTCTTTTAAAAAATTTTATGTATAAAATATATAAATACTCTGAACTCTTTTAAACAAATTTTATATAAAAAATATATAAAAATTTCTACATAAAAACATCATTTCTATATAAAAACATCATACATTATTGATAATTTGCATGAAAATTAGTTTTTATTTATATGCAAAATGCTGATTGCGCCTTTCATAATTCATTTTATACGTGTATAGATTGTTTATATACATATTTAAAATATACATATCTCTCATTTCTCTTATGGTTTACTCTCATTTATTGTAAGATTTTTATTTTACTTACAAGTTTGTGAATAACAAAAAAACAACACATACATATACTCTCAAAACAGACCTTTTTGTTCTTTTCAATATCAATCACTTTCCAATATTTTCTTGTTTATTTAACAATAAACAAAATCGCTTGATGTTGCGTGGTGCTCGCATGTATGAGCCCATAACCTGTTGGAGAATGGATAGCAAAGAGGCTTCGCCTCTTGTTGAATGAAGATATATGGGTGGCATAATGATTCAGCTTTAAACATAAATAACACAAATAGTTGTTGAATAATGTTGCAAAACACATGTATATTTATTTAAAAATAAAATTTATTTGAACGATATACAAATGTTACCACATATAAATACAGAATTTTAAATCACGCAACACTAATTATTAATATAAATTGAAATAAACTTTATGTGAATAAGATACAGTTCAGATCAGTTTCTGTAATACGCCTCTGCTGCAATTAAATCTTTTTATAGCTTTTAAACTACTAATTCTCTTGTAGAAGAAACGATCGCTTGCAGTTCACACGTAGTAATAATATTATAATACAAAAATATTATATTACAAATAGTATATATTTATGTATCGGCGACCACAAGCATTACGGAAAATGCAAAAGTCATTGAATGATGTCACACGCGGGTGAATAGAAAAAGTTTTGTTTTAATAAGCTATGTCGGCGTAAAGCAATTTACACGTCTAGCATACATTTTTACTAAGTGCTTCTCAATTGCATCGTGTGTGCGTCGTTGCTTAAATTTATATTTGACAACAATTGTATTAATAATTATATATGATATATAATACTCAAATGAACGCTCTATACTCGTAATACAGAATATAATTATAATGTTACTTATAATTATGTCAATTATGTATATATACAGCTATACTATGTAGATGCAACTAAAACTACGTAGAAACAACTGAATAAAACAATAAAATCATTATGCGAGCTAGTTAGAAAAAAAGTAATATAACTACATTGCATCTACCAGTGCTCTATCAGTGCTCTCCACTTCTCTTTATTGATTTACACATTAATATATCTAATTCATAAATTCCTATATTACATTATCGTATGAAATTTCTATCTCGTAACTTCTTCATAGACAACCAGATACCAAAGAAATCTCGGGGTGTCATGA
This sequence comes from Platyscapa corneri, assembly GCA_018907185.1. NCBI lineage: Eukaryota > Metazoa > Arthropoda > Insecta > Hymenoptera > Agaonidae > Platyscapa > Platyscapa corneri. Next base: position 29,290 of record JACCHW010000057.1, on the reverse strand, counting down.
GATCTACAATAATGTTCTTAAAATTCTTACACTAAAATTCACAATTTTCGTTACCAATATTAATGCAATTTTAGATTCAAATCCTTCCTATTCTCAAAAATTATCCTAGTAATTGTCTCTTTTTAAAAGAGGAAATCTTTCAATTTATATCCGTAACTTTATATCATTAACCTTTTTATTCGCTACCAGTTTAAAGCAACAGAGGACTTATGAAGACCTCTAGCTTTGTTATGGTAAATCAGTTCGCTCTCTATTTTACCTTGGTTTGGTAATAAAAGAGTGCCTATTAAAACTCTTTGAAATTACTGAATATAAATGTCGAAATACATAGATGCTACTCAATGATACTAAACTAAACAAGCTTTCCTATTTTATAAACTGAAGCATGAGAGTTAGATATGAACACTATCTTTTCCATCTCTTATGATGTTTCTTGATTTATGAATCCTATTAATATATTAGTAGTATAATCAAACTCAAGTCTATCGTAAATGAGTAAAATTAATTGGTTTTCTGTAAGGCAATACTTCACACTAAAATCCAACAGCTTGTTTTCAAGCGATCACTTTTAAGAAAGTGTAGTTACGCAACGCATATACTATTATCTTTAAAAAAACTATTTTTTTTATTTAACTTTATTATATCAACTACTGTTTATCATCTTTTATATCGACATGTTTAAATTATAATGCAAATTATATAATGTCCTCTCACTGAAAAATTTTATTGTAAAACGAAATTTCGGTTGTGACCTAGCATTGTTTGCAAGACGACTAACATTTTCCTGTTTCCTATTATATAGACTTATTTATTATTACATAATTTCCAGTACTAATTTCCTTTTTTTCTTATCATATGCATACCATTCTATTGAAATCTGTATGAAATGGATCATTGTTTGTCATTGATGAAAAATAGTGAGGTCCACAAATTAATACTTTTGCTGTAACTGTTTTCAACTTACTTCCGTATTATTTGCTATATTTTGCCTATTTAGGTGATGAATCTTTTTATACTTCAAAACGTTGTAATTAAAAATCTTGTGTCATCGTGTGTTTAAGGCTTTTCTTTCCTTCTCCTATAGTTTTTAAATCGTCCCGCGATTCATTTTTTAATTAAAAAACCAATACTTCCTTATTGAATTTTTTTAAATTTTTTATATACACTACCAAGTATTAGAATAAAGAGCATTTTTCATTAGAACAATGCTGCCGCATAAAATGTTTTGAATTTTCTTCCTTATAATTACTATTTATATTGTTTAACATGCAGGATAAATCGCCTATTATTGAAACAGTTCTAATTTTAAATAAAATATAAAAGAATTAATTTTAACAATAATACTCTTCGTAAAAATACTTCTCTTGGAAATTTCATTTTTAATATTAAAATAAAAATTTTGATGACTTTTTTGAAAGTTGAAAACGGTAATTTAAAAAAATTTTCTTTTGAAACTTTGATCAATATTTAAAAAATTATATATTGGTATATATAAATTGGTATATATAAAAAAAATTATATAATTGGTATAAATTACAAAATTTCTAATATATATTTAATCCGTCACTATTGTATTAAAAAATTGACTCTATTGATGTGAAAATAATAAGCTCCTTTCACAGCATTTTTGAGCAACATCAAAATATAATTTTATTGGTATTAATTAAATCTATTTTTACACAAAAGTTATCATAATTCGAATGATTCTCAGTAAAATATTATTATAGATGTTTCCAATATTTTCCATGTTTTATTTATTTGTCATTTTTTTGAACTATTAAAAGAGATTTTTGATTTTATTAATTAAGTTAATCGTTTTATTATAAAAATTATATTTTATTGCAACCTAATGTGTAATAATTTAATTTTTTGATATAATAAATAATTCAAGAGTTTTATTTTTTTAAAGAGTTTTGGTGTTATAAAGCGCCAAACTTATTTCGAAAATTGTAAAAACTTTGTAAATTAAACTGTATTTCTTTAGTTTGAACTTTAAGATATTTACACATGAAATAAATAATATGTCTGGAATCTATATGTATATATCTATTTTATCAGTCTATAGATTGTTATTAATATCGTATTAATGTTTTTTTCTCAGATAATATTTTGGAAACACCTTAGAAAATCACTTATAGGTTAATCAATTAATTTTATTTCGCTAAAATTAGAATTCAAAAAAATAATTTTTAAATTTAAATAAAAACAGGTTATACTAAAAACAAAGAACAAATCTAAAAAGATATTATAATCATTATGAATCATTTCGAATAATAAAAATAGTAACATTTTAACGATAGAAACTTTGAAAAGTATACCGAAATATACTTTTTTGAGAATGGTACAGTTTGTTCAAGAATAATACTAAGAATAACCTAAAATATCTAAAAAAATTTTTAAGTGAAATTACAGTGCTTGTAAAAATTTCATACTTTGGTTTTTTTATTCAATCTCAAAAATGACAAAGTATTTAAACCAAAATGTTACTTAATATATACGTTTTCACCCCTTAGAAACGTTAATAAAAAATAGGAATATTAATAATAGTCTCTAGAATTTAAAGATGAACTTTCGATTATTATTTATTCCTAAATAGTTATTTTATATCTTATTTATTTTATAACAATTAAATAAATAAATTTTCTTTTATTTATATCATTTAATAAAAATTTTTTATAATAATATTTGAATAATCTAAAGGATAATCTACATAATAATCCGAATTAATTAATAAATAATCGAAAAAATTTGTTAACATTTGTTAGGTTTTTTATTTATATGTGCAGCATACCTCATCTTATTCAAGTACCAGATCATGTACTAATTTTTTTAAAGTATAAGTATAAAAAAATTGTTTACAGTTTACGTATAATATTTTAGCTGGTTTTTTATTATAATTTAATCTAATTTTCGTTAATTTTTAAAAAATTCGAGTAAAATACTTTGCACCATTCCGAATGATTTTTATATAAAGATATTGTATATACATTTGTTCTATAAACGAGGGTACTCCGTATAAATGTATATTGAATATTTAATTTAGTATTTAATTACATTATGGATATATCATATCAAAATTAAAACTGGTAAAATTTCTAAAATTATAAAAAATTATAATTTAAAATGCAATTTTAATTATTTTATGTAAATTAAATGATTAATCTTATTATACTGGATCTTCAAAATTTCATAAAAATATCACAATTAAAGTAAAGAAATAAATATTTTTTTCTAAATATTGTTTGTAACCTTTGGTAATTAGATAAAATTTTTAATAGTATTAATATAAGGCTTTATATATGTGTATATAACTGACAATACTTATTAAAGAAAATTTTTATTAATGATTAAACATTATCAAAATTAGCTGGATGTAAATATAATATTTTTATTTATATCTAAGTCTGCACAAATATCTTGGTTTATGTAAATAAATTATAATGATAATAAAAGGCGTAAACACAATATATCTTTCTCTCATTCTAATGATCCATTTTACTTGTCAGCTTACTGTAACAAAACTGTACTATAAATTTATAACGCCGAGTTCCCATGTACGATATGACATATCCTCATTTATTCAATATCCTTTGTCAACGATCAATTTGCCAATTTGATCCAATCATTAAGTTATATTAACCTTGTTGGTTCACTCAGTTTCAAACCTTCTGTTAACGAAGCAGCGATATAATTATATATTCTCTCTCTCTCTCTCTCTCTCTCTCTCTCTCTCTCTCTTCTCTCTCTCTCTATAATATGGTCCCGATGCTCGCCAATCTTCTGTAATTAATGTTCCTCTGGAGTTTCCCTTTCATCTCCTTGTTCATCATGTAGGTCGTCTTCGATGGCTTCTTTCTCTATATCTTCTTTCTAGTCGTCTCGAAATCTATGCTAACGTATCACATTATGTTTCGATTTTATGGTTTATAGCGTGCCCTTGCACTCCTTTTGTTTTTCGATTGTGTATCTACCATGAGCACTTCAAAATCGGCCGTTTTTGAATACATCTGATTTAGATGAATTTTCCTTCATGGTACTCCGTAGGGTTTCGCAGCCGACGGTTTATGGTATAGTGATTCTATTCTTATATTCGTTCGATTTGACTTCTCGTGATTGCTCACTGATCTTCCGCTGCTTTTTTGGAAATGGCGTACAATCTCCTCATCGATCACGTCTCGATGTTGTTAATCACCCATCGATCGGGACTCTAAGTTAAAGAGCTGGTCGTAGGGACGGTTTCTGAGTGCTCTGTAGTAATTTTCGTTTATTGCTCGTTGCGCCCTGCCGACAAGATTATATCACTTTTGTGACTTCTCGGGACCTAGTCTGATATCAGGTTAGCGACTATGACGTTAACACATTCTATTTAGTTGCTTTGCGGTATTTCAGTGATGTGCAGGTAATGGATACCTTCTCTGTCACAGAACTTACTGAAATCGTTTGACGTAAACATATTATCTCTGTTGCATCTATATCTTGAACTTCTTGATAGTGTCCGAACTCTTCACACCTTTCGAGATAGGGTTTAGCAGCTCCTTTGCACGTCCTTTCTCGTGATGATACATCTTATGGCTCCTGTACCCAATAGAGCTATAGCGTTGAGTCCACCGATAAGGAAACTTTTGTGCATTCTCTCGATTTTCCTGGTAATGCTCGCAACGTCTTCTTTCCCCTGATCTATTGACGTTGACTTGCAGGTCTTGGCAGAGTGAGCAGGCTCTTTACATTTATAGTACGTACATCCTCCTGCATTGAGAGGGCATTCAGGTCCTTTGTGGTCGCCTTTCGCTCCGCAGTTGTAACATTTGCCTTTATCTGTTGGTTTTTTCTCGCCTTTGTTATGTTTAGAAGTACCTGAGTTCAGTTTGCTAGACGGGCTTCGTCCATCGTTACTCTTATTTGACGATTTTCAGATTGTTTGAACATCTCCGTATCATCAAGCATCTCTATGAAATCCTTGCAGCGGTAGAGCGACATCTTAACGATAGCGACGACTATCAATCCATCCACTGCATGTTGAATGGTAAGTGATTCAGAGAGCTCATCTTCCAGTCTTACGATTTTTATCCTTAGCAGAAACTTCGTCTAACTTTCGACTCATTCTGGGCGTCTTTTGTGCATCGCATCGTGCAAGTGTTTTTTTGCTGACTCGGTATTTGTAGTCGGCTGTCAACAAGTCACGCAACTGCTTCCAAGTGCGCACATTCTTCAAAGATTCGTACCGATCCTTTGCTGCTTCTATTAGAGCTATCTTTGTAACAATCAGAGTTGAGTAGTTGATTGTGGGAAATTGTGGGAATGATGAGGGTAAGAAGCAGGGTCTTATGAAAAGAGTCAACTCTTACATTTATTGTTATATTTATTACAAAAACTGATTATACGTCTAGGGTATGTAATATGACGATGTTGTCATCGTAAGCTCTGGTGTTGGAATCCCGATTCAAGTTCGTTTCCGTGGCATCGGGGTGCGTCGGTTAAAGTAACTTCTTCCGTCCTCCGAGGTGCTACAATTAGAGGACTGTGTCGAAATTCTCGTGTCTGAACGCTCTACTAATCGGAATCACTTGCTCGGGGTTTTTCCTCTTACGGTACAAGCCATTAAAAGGGAAATCGTCGTCACGTATACTGACTTTCTCCACATATATAAAAAGTTATTATTCCTGATTTTTAATTATGATACAGAATATAATTTGTACAGAATTTTTAAGAGTATAAAATTGAATTAAATATGTATTTATTTTATATAATTATTACTTAATATAAAATTTAGTACAAAACAGATAATTTAAATTTTAGAAAATTTTTGTTCTAAAAAAGGTAACTGAATATTCTGTTTTTAAAGTATGGTATCCCTAATTTGATAAATTAAAACTTATCCTAAAATAAATTTAAGTGTACCATAATCGCAGTATTGCATATATAATGTACATTTTAAAGCGGTAAATGTAGATTTATAAGTAATACTTAAAACTCTTGTATAATACTATTTACATCTTTATTAAAAAGAAAAAAAATTGCGTAGGTTTTGAACTTTCAAAACAATATATTTATTTTAACCTATTTTAAGAACCCTAAAAGTAATAAACTTTTACTTTGAAAGTAATATTATGGAAAGATGGAGTAAGAGAAAAAGCATCAGTGTATAGTGCGCGTTTGCCAATGAATTCTCCTTTTCTCTCTCCCTAGCACTTGACTCCAGGTAATCTTTATACTTTACTTTGTCGACGGCGTGCACGCCTCCAGTCTTATGCCGGCTTTTGGAGGAAGTAAGGTATTCATTCTGCGTTCTACTTTTTTCTAAATATTTTTTGATTAAAATCACATCATTATCACACATTTTTAAATTAAATTTTCTATTAAACTACTTTCTTAGTCTCTTCAATTAAAAATATTTGTCGTTATAATTAGAGTAATAAAAAATGTTAAATTTTTTTATGCTTAACTACGCTATATAGCATTTATATATTATTTCGTTCTCTTATCATAAATTTAAAATAGATAAAATGTAGTAGATGACCAAATTTTTATTTACATTATTTATGAATTTTCATTTTAACATTTTTTACACGTCTCTTAATAAGTATATCGTAATTGAGCATGCGTTATGAGATGTGTAACATCAGTTCTTGACCTCCATAACAGAGCATAAGTGAACTCTGATTTGTTGAAAGTATTAATATTTTATAGCAATGTATTTAATATATTTGAAGTTCAAGTGTTTTTAATCATAGAAAAATAAAAGTAAAAAAGAAAAGAACTTTTTTATTCTAAAATGTGAAAGTGCACTTTTGAAATCAGAAGTGGTGCGTGCATAAGTGTAGAAAACGAATTAAGAGAAAATAAGGTTAAAATTGTGTCGGCTGCTAATGTTACTGTACTGCATATATAGAAGCTGCTAGAATATAAGATCGTATAATAATGATGTGAATAAAAATATCACCCATCAATAAAAAAGTCGAGAAGTTTTGAAACAAAAGAATTAATTACTTTTTATGAAACAAAAAAATCTATTTCTGCGTAACGTGTTCTTACATATAACTGGTAAGTATTTTATTTTTCTCATCTACTTCTAATTTTATAAAATTATTAATTATAATTTATTTAATTTCTGCACGTTTAATTTTAATTTAATTGTTTTATTTTCTCACAAGTATATAAGAATGAGGTTATTATACCAGTTCTGATGCCCTGTCTACCTGATTTATATTATAGATATTCTAGCATGAATAACACCAACTATATCATTTAAAATTAATGCAAAAGAAAAATTTTTACTAATATTGTATAAATAAATTTTTATTTATTAATGTGTACTATAATTATTATTCCATTGTCAGAAAAATTATTTATTTTTTTTTTTAATTTAAATTTAACTATAAAATATTTAATAAATAAATTAATTTTCTTTTGTTTAGTCATTTTTAATTAAAAAGAATTATAATAAGTTTGGAAAACATGAGTTCCATGTGTAACTTATATAAATTATTACTTAATGAATAATATGATAAAGAACAATAAACAAAGTGACATATTTTTGTCTATCATTAAGGTATCTGTGTTACACAGTAATTGATATAGACAGAATATATAATAAATATATTCAATGCTTTATAACTATTGTTATGGTAATAAATATAATAATAATACATAAAATATTATGAATTATTGAAAATGCATGCATTTTTGATGCAGTATGAAAAATTATATTAAAAATTTTTTACAAAATTAAATATCGATAAAATTTATATTTAGATTTCAAATAACCAGTATACGATAATTTTTAATAAGAAAGTTTTATATGCCTTAAGGTTCCTTAACTATTTTTATAAGTATTTTGATTATTAAATAGTATTTCAATATTTGAGTATATTTAATCTTTTAACATTACTATATTACTTTTTTTTAAATTAAAAAAGTTATTTAATATCAAAACATAAACATAAAACAGCCCCTGCGGGGTTGACAGGCCCGGTTGGCCTATAAAAATTTAATAATATTTTATGACCATTGTTAAAAACACCATATTAAAATATATGTTTTAAATTTATTTTATAATAAAATTGTTTTATTTATTCTACATCAAACTTCCACTATAAAATTAATTAATTTTATTTATTAGCAAAAAATTTTAAGAATGACTTTTTTTTATAGCTTAGTTGATAATCACAAAGCCAATTAAAAGTAAAGTGCAGATTTTTAAATAGTATATACTTTACAAAGAAAATTTAATTTAAATAATAAATTATTATATTAAAAATTTTATATAAATTTTTTTTCATTGGGATAATTATTTTATATGATGTATCAAGTTTTGACATATTATATATATGTGAAATGTTTTACAGTCAATTTTTGTTTAATTTCAGTTATGTAACAATTTATTTTTGCATATCTCAAAACTGATTATATCATATGTAATGAATAAGTAGCCAATAAACACAATATATAAAAAATATGTAATATATTATTAATTGAATATAAATGCAATTATAGAAAACATATATTTAAGAGTGGTATTCTTGAATAAATATTACTATGATAAAAATACATAACAATATAATATATAATATATATATAATATATACTATATAATAAATTATAAATAAATTTTTATTAGATTGTATTTTTTTTAATGATTTATAATAATTTTGAGGACTTAATAACTTATCAAGTTAATTCATCAATTAATTTAACAAATTAAAAAGATAAGAATTAAAACTATGATAAAGGAGAGAAAAGGTGAATGTTTAAAATGGCCTTCCATAAGTAATAAACATATTATTATTACTTAAGTATCTGTATTCTTAAAAAAAGTAGATTCAAATTTCTTGAACAAAAATTATTGATTACAGTTTAAATTTTTTAACATTATAATATTTTTTACAAAATTTTTATTTGATTTTATTGAGTTACAATAGCGATTAAAATCTCAAACGGGTACATAATTGTATTATAATTATAAAGCCGTGAACGAAATATTAGATTGAAAATTTTGTTAAAAAATTAAATAATAGCAGATAAAGAAAATAAAGAAAATAAAAAAATTAGGATGTACTAGTAAACTATTTAATTTATATTTACCGATTTAAAATAAAAAACACAGAATTTAAAAAAAGATATTGTGTAAATAATAAATATGAAGGATAAAGTATGAAGTTTCAAGAGATCAAATTAAAATATCATTAAAAAACTATAAAAATCTTTAAAATAGTTGATAAAATAATATTAGTAATTACTCAATGTTAAAACTACTGAAACAACGGTCAAATAGGGTGAAAATAAAATTTTTTTTATAGTATTAAAATACAAATTACAATTATTAATTACAAAACAAATTTACATACAAAAATGACTTCGAATATTATTTTTTTTTAATTGCAAACATCTTTCAAAATTTATGTTAAAATCTGTATGTAAAGATATTCAGCAAATTTTTTATGAATATTCTAGTGAGTTAAAAAAGCTTTCATATGAATGTAAATTCATACGGAATTTTAGAGGGGAAAGAAAAATTAATTGTTTTAAATTATTTAATTTACATCATATAAATCGTTAATACATAAACTATTTCCAATTAAATAACTAAAAAAAGACATTCTGAATAAAATTTTTATTTTGCTTAAATCATTCATTTTTGTAAAGTATAATTTTGATTTTACTTTGATTCAACATTTAAGCTGATAATAGAAAATTTTGTATTTCCAAATTTTATGACATACGATTTTTTTATGAGTAATAAAGTTTTAAATAACAATTATTCGTATATATGTAAAGATGTTAATGCGTGTAGCTTTATAAATCGGTATGAATGGAAAGTTCTTAATAGATTGTAAATATTTTTTAATTCTTTCTAGTATTAATCGACTTTTTCATAAAGGTATTATTTGATACTTTTATTTAACCGCCGATACATAAAATATTAATAACATAATATAAATTTAGGACTTTCCAACTTTTGTCAACCAAATATCATAATTTTATTGGTATATTGATATAAAAACTCCGTGTGAAACACATAGATATATGCATTACCGAAATGATATTATATATATATATATATATATATATTTCATAGATTTTTCATAGATTTTTCGACCAATTATTTAAAAATATTAATAAGGTACTTAGAAAAAAAAATCATTAAAAAAGTAGTATAAATAATATTATATTTTCATGACTATTAAAGTGTAACCCGTGTGCGTACATATAGGGGTCAAGTGCTAATGTTAAACTTGGTTTTAAAATTACGTAACACTCTTTGTTAATAATGAGTATTAGAATTATAGGATTAAGTTTTATCATATAAGAATTATATAACGAGTATTTGAAATATAAATATAAATAATTACAACATTTTTTAATCAGATTTAATTTAAATTTTTATTTATCGCATATATGAGTATAGCATCAGTTGCTCTTATTAAATACCATAGAAATACAGTTTGTCACAATATTATTTTAATGATTTTTTATTTTTTATTCAAATACCGAATATATAATTCAAAGATTTTATTCAGAAAGTGGAATGTGGGGATTGTCTAAACTGTAGTAGTTTATTACAATGTATCTAATTCCAAACGTATGTATTTTTTTAACTTTAATTGTTTATGTTGTTAAAAGTATCATTAATTTATATTAATTAAAAGCTCACAAATTTACATTACTCAATTATAAGTTGTACGATTACTTCCTTTTACAAATATAAAAAAAATTAAAAAAAATTTTTTTTTTCAAAGTTAAACTTAAGATTTGTGCTATAATTTGTTATTAAAATTGATAATTACTTATGAATTATTGTAATATTAATATAGTACCCAATATGATCAAGTTTTTCAAAGTATTGCTTTAATTTTAATTTAATGCTACATTACTTCTTTAAAAATTTAGTACAATTATTATAATATTTATTTTAATATATTATGATTAATTTTTAATTTTCTATTTAATATTATTATAATTATTAAATAAATTTATTTGGTTTTTTGTTGAACACCCTAATAAATTTCTACTAACTACGTACAATTTATATTAATAATGGTACTTCTTATGTGCATAACTTAAAAGGAGATATCAATCCCTTCATAAAATTCGTTGCGTATCCCATACAAAAAAGTCCCTTGTTATGGTAATACTTATGTGCCTTACATGTCACAAGATTCATGTTATTTGAATTAAAATCTTAATCATTATAAATACATGTTCAGATTAGAAAAACGAACTTTTTCGTGTGCAAAGAAGTTTTGTAAACATACCTTTCCTTTCAATAACACGTTCGTATACGTTTGAGTATACTGAAGTTCGTCAGGTACCACCATATGAAATCATAACCGAAAAAGAAGCTGATCATACACTTATATGGCTAAAATCCAGTTGTGACAATGCAAACATTCTTTTACAACGTAATAAAACCACGATCTATTCTTTCCTACCTTTTCTTTCTCTGAAACTCATTCTCTTTATTACCGTAGTTAAAATTTATCCCCCGTTATTACTCTACTTTAAACATTGAAGTCAACTACTGATTAAAATTTTCGTTATTGAAAAAACCCTACCAAGCTCTTGTGTATTTTATCTTCTCTCTTTCTTGGCTCTTTCTTAATTGTCTTATTCTCTCTATTTTTCTCTTCCAGTGTTCTTGCAGAAAGTTGTACCAGACAAGTCTCTTGGCATACGTATAAATAAATGCGTATAGACATTAATCAATAGATTTGTGTTCGTGCATATAAGTGTCAGCTCATGTATAAATTAAACCAAGAAAATGAAGATTAATCGCCAAAGCGGTACGACAACGGTTTCTGAAGATGTAATAACGTTGATAATGGGACATCAGATATCTTAAGATATAAACTTAAAAATGTTTATAAATATATATAGTTTTAGCATGTGCCATGTTAGAATGACTTTATATAATGCCATTAGTATAGAGGATGATCTTTATTGTTAGTATATAAATTTTTGCGATTATGTATTAAAATTTTTATTATTTTGTATGAAGAGCATTGTAGATTTAATCTTATTTAATTTGGCTTAGTACAAAAGAATTATGTATTAACTTATAAAAAATGATAAAGATTTTTACAAAGTATTTATTTTCTTCAAATTATGTTATTATTTTAAATTCAACCTAAATTGAAATAGTAAAACAATAATAAAAATAATTATTTATATATATATATAAAATTAATATAATACATAAATAATAATTATATAGTTTATGTATAAATACATAAGTAAATATAACGAATCCGTACTATTTGAAAGTGTTGACAGTAGTCTAGCATTATTTATCTTACTAAACATTTATTTTATACAATATTATACTAATAATGAATAAAAAATAATTTAAATTTTTATATATTTTTTATTTTTCAATCAAGATTATTATTTTTTATTAATTATTTTTTTAATTCTAATGTTTTTATAGAATAATTTTAATAAATAACGTAAAAATTGCTTTTAACTTTATTCAAAAATTAACATAATTAAATTATGAAAATATAGTAAAAAATTTTCTTATTTAGCCACTTGATGTATTAGTTAAGAAAATATGATTTTTGGCAATAAATATATGTAAAAACCAGAAAATAAAACTAGGAATACACATTTATTTAGTTAATTATTGATTTTATTCTAAAATAATTTCATTATTTTAGATCGTAAGAATATATAAAAATACTTTTTTTATGAAATTTATAATTAAATATAATAAAAATTGATAGTATATATTTTTTCTGGATAAATACATTTTTTTTATTAAATTAAAATTATTACTAAATACCAATTTTTATAATCTAAAATACGATTGATTTAAAAAATTATTATTTGTTTTAGTATCAACTGTTTAATTTACGTATGTCTTTTTATGGAAGAATGTGTAAAAATAAGAATGAAGGTAGTGTAAGACACAGAAAATGGAAATATGCGGTACAAAAAGAAAAAAGAAAATATTGGGTCGTTGTACAAAAAAAAAGTTGAAAAATTTTTGGCGGAAAAGTAAAATGAAGAAAGGTCATAAATTCAAAAGTAACAATAAAGTTTAAAGCATTTGAAATAGGCAGATGAAATAAAAAATAGTAATGAAAGTAATAAAAATAGAACAAATGTATATATCAAAATAAAAGGAAATATATTCTAAAATAATGTAAAAAATACAATTAAAAAAAGAATTGAAGAGAAGCTAATAAAAATCAACCGAATGTACGAATCAAAAACATAGATGAGTAATTACAAAGAAATTTTGTTTTGACTAAAAGAAAAAATTTGAATATTATAATATCATATCATAGTGTCTGAAATACTATATAATTTTACAAAAGTTAATAATTACATATAGCGAAATGAAAATTTATTATATGTATTCTTCGATAAATTAATAATAATAATAATAATAATAATAATAATAATAATAATAATAATAATAATAATAATAATAATAATAATAGTAACGATGATAATAATATGTCTTAAGATTTTATGATTATAAGAAAATGCTTAAGTTATGATGATAATAGGCATGTTACCGTAATACAAATATTAATTGGTACGATGGACTTAGAACTTTTTTTTGAAATTTAATGTATAACTCAACAGGTAACGTAAAATAAAAAATAAATAAAATTAAGCACAAATGAGAAAATTTTTAAGGTTAATAATATATTTATAATATATTACTATATGCATTTACGTATGTTTGAAACTATTGCAGATTTCAATTTTATTTATAAATAGATTATATTCTTCTAATAATTCTAATTCACAATCTTTTTATAATCTTTAATTCCTTTTAATACAATGTGATTTATTTTTTATTACTTTTTAAAGTACAATTTAAAAATCAAATGGATTTTTTAATAACATAATAATATTTTGTTTATTTTAAACTGTCTATAAACGAATAATTGTTCAATAGAATGTATACAAAAACTAATGTGTTCAATTAAATAACCATTATGAGATCGATTACGCACAATTTCTCTCAACTGATTTATTGAATCCTTAAAAGTTTATTTAAATAAAATAAAAATATATCTGACATAAAGTATTTTACTATATAATAATATTTCGCAATTATAACTTAGTTTAATTTGAAGGCAGTTATTAAATATAAATTTTTAAATTTACAATTAAAATCTGCATAATAATTTACATAATAATTTATGTATTCAAATATAAAAAAATAGTAAAAATTAAGTAATATTTTTTTTAGTAATTGTAACAAAGCTAGAATTTGAAATTATTGATGATTACATTGTGTGACGCATTTTATGTAGTTTTTCCAGATTTTTAAATAGCAATTCATATGTGCGATCAAATCTACTAAACAAAAATTGAAGAAATAAGTATCTTATGTTACCAGTGTATCCAAGCAATGCTATTCACCGTTAAACAAAATATATTTGATATCGATTGTACATAAATTTAAATGTTGTATAATATAAAATCAGGACATTTTTATCCGGTTTTCATCATGTTTATGTTATGCAAAGAAATAATCGGAAACGTACTAACCGTTACATTTACCTGATACTTAAGGTTAAAACAGGCAAGAGTGGTGCGGAAATTGCAACATTCAAGCGACCAGCAATAGCGAATAAAGACGGATGTAGACGTGAAGAAAAAATGACTGTATCTCAGTTATAATACCCTCAAAAAACAATGACGTCTGCAAGCGTCAGGAAAAAGACATTGTCATGCTGGTTACCGATCAAAAACATGTAGTCGCGAAGATAGTCATGGTATTTAGCAATATAATAGCTGCTTAAAGACGCTCATAGTAACTGACGCTTGTTTGATTTAAAAGTCAAACGAATTCAAACGTGAATAACGGATTTACAAGTTTTTGCTTCGGATACATGTGGCAATCCTGTCCACCAGTTCTACGCAATGCTTTCTACATTTCCACACGCTTTATTAAAAAAGGATAAGCTTGGTGCATTTGTACTCGTATCAGGTACTCAATAAAATATAAGAAAGATTATAATAAAATGTTGTTTACTTCATTTAAAAAATTATCCACAAGCACTTTCAGCAATTACTTCAAACGAAAAATATCAAATACTCGAGTAATTTTGATTGTACGATGTTATTATGAATAGGACAATTAATTCAAACATGATATCAAAAGTATAATATAAAATCACTTAAATTTTGAATATAATTTTCGATACAAGTGTAAAAGAACTTCTGATCAAACTTTCAAACTTAAGTTTATATTTTACTGGAATTAAAATTAGGAAAGGATCAGGAACTACTTATTTTGTACAACTACTATCTCAACAAACAAATTATTTCTATCGATCGAAGTTAATGTTTAAGTATGAAATACCCAATTAATATGCATTACAATGTTTAGTTATACACAATTCGTCTTTTATAATGATTAAAAATATATAGTATGTATTCTTTGTATTAATATAATTTAAACAATGTTATTGTATCAATTTTATTAGTTAGATAAATGTATAAATAATTTAAAAATTTTCAATTATGTATTTAGTTATTTTTTAATTTAAACAATGTTTTTTTTAAGTCCAAGAAATTGTAGATTTAATACATTTTAAATTTTATATCAATAATGTAACAGTAGTGACGTTAATTGTATTAGATAGTAATATAAAGACTTTAAGAACTTAAACCTTTAATTTTATAATGCATTTATACATAAGATCTTTAATTATTAATAAATCTAAAAAGTTTAAAAATAATTGACTTATAAAAAGAAAGCATAAACTTCAAGATTGATACATGTAAGTAACGTATAATTTTTCTTTTTTTAGAAACTAAATTCTAGTTATATTTTTTCATTTATTTGAATTTAGTTTCTGTAGCTACAAAGTCAGCTATAGTCATCGTTAATTTAGAAGAAATTCTTTTTAGATTTTTTTAGAATTTAGATATTGTAAAGGTTCAAATCTGGAGGTTTTCTTGAATTATAATTATGAGCACTTGTTTCACTTTAAACTTAACAATTATTAATGTTAACATTAAATTTATTTGCAGCTTTAATAAAATAATTGATTCGCTTATAAATCTCTAATCGAACTTAGAATTGACTTTAATCGATATAATTGTTTGAACTTTAAAGAAAAGTCAGCGTCGAAAATGTTTAAGAAAATGAGTGTTAATCAGAGTGAATTTATAGTAATAATAAGGGT
Organism: Platyscapa corneri; assembly: GCA_018907185.1. Classification (NCBI taxonomy): domain Eukaryota; kingdom Metazoa; phylum Arthropoda; class Insecta; order Hymenoptera; family Agaonidae; genus Platyscapa; species Platyscapa corneri. The sequence goes on along the minus strand of JACCHW010000057.1, from coordinate 13,136 downwards.
AGGAATAACACATGAAGTGTGTTAGAACAAGATAGGAATGAAAGTAATTCTGCTACAGAAAAGAGAAGATTTTATATGCAGGAAAAATCAATCGTAAAAGGTTTTAAAATTCGGAGAAAATACATAAATGATAAAAGGTTACAAAAAATAAGGTTTTCGATTAGATGGTTTTAAGCAAAGATTTTTCGATAAAGCATGTAGATTTTAAACGTGATTGAATTATTTATTTAATTTTCAACTAAAATAAATAAAGTTTTATAAAATTAATATTTTCCTCCTTTTTGAGAAATTTCCGGTACGAAGTATAATGCGCGATTTAAAATGTATAAAAAATGCAAATGCAGCAGACATGATTTTCAGCAACGTAAAGCTGAGCGTTTAATTCGGCATGGAAAATACACTTGTTAAGGATTTGTAAATTTAAATGGTTTAGCTATATGAGACAGAAAAAATAAATGCGAGAGATTTTCAAAAATGCGAAGCTAAGCGTATAATTCGTCATGGAAAACGGAATCGGAAATATTCATAATTTTAAATACATGTATAAAACTCTGACGCAAGAAGACCTTTGACACAGCATAGATTCAAGTGTAAGTGAAAGAATTTCCATGTACAGAGGGTAAATGTGCCGAAAGTTTATAATAGCAGGTATGTACAATAGTCGAATACGGGGTTTGACATTCAGAAAGTGCATAGTAGGCAAATGTGCGTAGCTCGTAGAAGTGCAGGTACGAAGCGCCTCTTAGTGGGAGAGTGGCGCTAGTGCTTAGCACATAAGATATGCAGTAGGCACATGCGTACATCGCAATATTTGGATTTTACAGATGTATTTTAAAATAAGTGTACTCTCATTTTATTAGAAATTTATGTATTTAATAATAATTCGCCAATAATTATTTATATTTTAATTTAATGATATATTATTCATATTAAAAGTGTCTTTAATAAAATTTCGCAGAATGAGAAATATACGTATCTGTACGAACTGTGAAAAGTTATGAACATACTATTATTTGCTACAAAAAATTGAATAATATTTTAGAGTGCAACACTAGCTGGACTCTTGAAAATGTTTTATGATTATTTATAATGTTTTTAATACGGAATTCATGGGATATTTTTAAACTAGATAAAATATATATATATATATATATTTTTCATAAAACCAAATCTAAATATTAGAGTTAATCGTATGTCCACTAAGTAAAGACACAGAAATCCTCACAAAGTGTAAAAATAATTATACAACAAGAAAAAGTTTTTGAAAGAGATATTAGTAAAAACAAAATAGGGAATTATAAGAAAATTATAAGGTAAAAAGGATAATTTTTTGACACAATAAGGAATGGTCAAATTACTTTCACGGAGAAAAATAGAGAGTGGAGAAATAACATGGCACGAAATAGGGAATTTAGAAGCTGATCAACAACAGCAATTTCAGATAAATAGAATGTATACTTTAATATGCAGAAGAAGTTAAGCACATTATAGAAGAAAATGTGAAAGAAAAAAAAAGGCAAAATGAAAATGAACTGAAACGAAACATGAAATTAAATTATTAGCGAAATTTAGAGCAGGTAATGAAATGAAAAACAAGAAATGCTGGTTAACAGAAGAGGAGATAATGTGTGATTGAGCAATAAATAAAAAAAAACAAGGAAGCACATTCTGGGAGAGTACAATATTACAGGTTTCAATACAATCAAGTGGAAGAAAATTGTGAAAGGTGATAAGAAAGATATAAATATATCGTACAAGATACATTGGAATAAAAAGAGGAATATTTGAGTAAAGCAATAGTAGAAGAGAAGGGTAAATAAGAAAAAAAAATAAATAATATATAAAAATATGAATTTAAAGTATATAATATTAAGTAATATGCGAATACGTAAGAAATGTCATGGGAATTAAAGAAATATAAATAGTAATGTATGAATTGTTCTTAAACAATAATAATAACAAGAATAATAATAATAATAAAATATTACATATTTTATAGGCAAATATATTGCAATAAAGGCTTTATCTTTCTATTGTAATTATATTATAACACTATCGTTTACATAAAAAACCATACAGATTTAAAAATTATATTTATAAAAACATTCTAAAAATAAAATATTTTAGAAAACGCTCTCATTATGGAATTTTTTATAATATAAATAACAGAGTTTCACTCTTTTTGTACTGATATATTTATTATGTATTTTCACTTTTACATAATTTAATTTTTTAAATAAATTTTTAATTATTTATAGGTGTAATCGTATACTATTCAAATTAGAAGTCATTATTTGTTTATATATACGTATTAGCAAGTTCTTAAGTAACTATCAAAATATATATCAGTAAAATTATTCATACATCATACTATTAAAGGCCCAATTAAAAAACCTCTTATTGTTAATATTTAATTCAACTTTAGTTACCTTTATATTTATTTATACTCGTGTAAGTTTTGTTCTATTCTATTTAATACATATCAATATTAGCATTTTCTTATATAAAATTACGATTAGTATGAAAGTCATTATTTTTAAAATACGTAATAATGAAGACTTTATTTTATTTGTATTAATACGAATATATTTATGCGTCAACAGATAAGCCATCAAGAACGCGGATTAATAATATTATTTATATTAGTAATATATATTACATATTTCTATTAAATATTATTAATAATATTTATAACTATCAATTCTCAAATAACAAAAATAATTTCTAAAAAGTTCTGAAATGTAATCCAATAGTTCTCATTGAAAAATATCTGTAAAAAATTAATTATGGAAATAATTAGTTTTTAAAATCTAATTACTTAAAAACATTACATTAAATTATATATTTAAAACTAAAAAATAAAATGAAGTGGAATCATCAATAAAAATATTTATTAAGCGAAACTTAAGTTATTAATAAAATTTAAAATATTCCAGTTGTAAACTCTTACGAAAAAAGTTTCAAAAATAATTTTATTAATTGAAATTAACACACTGGGTAACAAAATGTATGCGTCGCGTCCAATTTTATTGACATTAATGTACTTTTGAAATTGCTCCGTTCTATACGTCGTAATGGATGATGTAAGCTGGTCGGTCTCGTTGCCTTTATTCAGTTTGAAGAAGCTAAAGTGCGTGCATGGAAGCGTGTTTACCTGAGCCCTCAAACTTTGAAAGTAAGTTTACAATTGAACATGAAGGTTATGGGCATCTACATGTGTAAGTTACAGACTAAAAAATACTTCAGCATTGAAATTTTATCATGTGTTTCATAAGTTTATATAAATGACAGTGTGATTAAAAATATTTAAAAATGATGTAGGCTTTTATGAATCAATATTTTCTTTTTAATGATGTCATTCAAACAAAATTATTTTGTAGAAAAAAAAAATACTGCATTTTTATGAAATATTTTACTGTTGTATTTTAGATTTTTAAAATTAATTTCGTATACAAAATCGTAAATTTTTAAGAATTACAAATAATTCTTTAGAAAAAATATATGATTTTAGATTACCTGCGATTACATAAATAACTTTAGGAGAGATAAATCTTTATATTTTTATTAAATAAAACTATATTAATTTGTTTTAATTCAAAGTTATTAAATATTTATTATTTATTGATCATGAAAAGAAAAAGATAATTATATTATAAATTTAAGTATATATTTATATATTCTTATTATTAAATTAAGCCATCTACATTCTAACTTCTAAAAATGTTAAATAAATAAATAAAAATATCAAAAACATTTGTATTTAACTGGTCAGAAATTATACTAACAAAAGCGGCTTCGTTGACAGAAGGTTTGAAACTGAGTGAACCAACAAGGTTAATATAACTTAATGATTGGATCAAATTGGCAAATTGATCGTTGACAAAGGATATTGAATAAATGAGGATATGTCATATCGTACATGGGAACTCGGCGTTATAAATTTATAGTACAGTTTTGTTACAGTAAGCTGACAAGTAAAATGGATCATTAGAATGAGAGAAAGATATATTGTGTTTACGCCTTTTATTATCATTATAATTTATTACATAACCAAGATATTTGTGCAGAACTTAGATATAAATAAAAATATTATATTTACATCCGGCTAATTTTGATAATGTTTAATCATTAATAAAAAATTTTTCTTTAATAAGTATTGTCAGTTATATACACATATATAAAGCCTTATATTAATACTATTAAAAATTTTATCTAATTACCAAAGGTTACAAACAATATTTAGAAAAAAATATTTATTTCTTTTACTTTTAATTTGTGATATTTTTTATGAAATTTTGAAGATCCAGTATAAGATTAATCATTTAATTTACATAAAATAATTAAAATTGCATTTTAAATTATAATTTTTTATAATTTTAGAAATTTTTACCAGTTTTAATTTTGATATGATATATCCATAATGTAATTAAATACTAAATTAAATATTCAATATACATTTATACGGAGTACCCTCGTTTATAGAACAAATGTATATACAATATCTTTATATAAAAATCATTCGGAATGGTGCAAAGTATTTTACTCGAATTTTTTAAAAATTAACGAAAATTAGATTAAATTATAATAAAAAACCAGCTAAAATATTATACGTAAACTGTAAACAATTTTTTTATACTTATACTTTAAAAAAATTAGTACATGATCTGGTACTTGAATAAGATGAGGTATGCTGCACATATAAATAAAAAACCTAACAAATGTTAACAAATTTTTTCGATTATTTATTAATTAATTCGGATTATTATGTAGATTATCCTTTATGATTATTCAAATATTATTATAAAAAATTTTTATTAAATGATATAAATAAAAGAAAATTTATTTATTTAATTGTTATAAAATAAATAAGATATAAATAACTATTTAGGAATAACTAATAATCGAAAGTTCATCTTTAATTCTAGAGACTATTATTAATATTCCTATTTTTTATTAACGTTTCTAAGGGGTGAAAACGTATATATTAAGTAACATTTTGGTTTAAATACTTTGTCATTTTTGAGATTGAATAAAAAAACCAAAGTATGAAATTTTTACAAGCACTGTAATTTCACTTAAAAATTTTTTTAGATATTTTAGGTTATTCTTAGTATTATTCTTGAACAAACTGTACCATTCTCAAAAAAGTATATTTCGGTATACTTTTCAAAGTTTCTATCGTTAAAATGTTACTATTTTTATTATTCGAAATGATTCATAATGATTATAATATCTTTTTAGATTTGTTCTTTGTTTTTAGTATAACCTGTTTTTATTTAAATTTAAAAATTATTTTTTTGAATTCTAATTTTAGCGAAATAAAATTAATTGATTAACCTATAAGTGATTTTCTAAGGTGTTTCCAAAATATTATCTGAGAAAAAAACATTAATACGATATTAATAACAATCTATAGACTGATAAAATAGATATATACATATAGATTCCAGACATATTATTTATTTCATGTGTAAATATCTTAAAGTTCAAACTAAAGAAATACAGTTTAATTTACAAAGTTTTTACAATTTTCGAAATAAGTTTGGCGCTTTATAACACCAAAACTCTTTAAAAAAATAAAACTCTTGAATTATTTATTATATCAAAAATTAAATTATTACACATTAGGTTGCAATAAAATATAATTTTTATAATAAAACGATTAACTTAATTAATAAAATCAAAAATCTCTTTTAATAGTTCAAAAAAATGACAAATAAATAAAACATGGAAAATTTGGAAACATCTATAATAATATTTTACTGAGAATCATTCGAATTATGATAACTTTTGTGTAAAAATAGATTAATTAATACCAATAAAATTATATTTTGATGTTGCTCAAAATGCTGTGAAAGGAGCTTATTATTTTCACATCAATAGAGTCAATTTTTAATACAATAGTGACGGATTAAATATATATTAGAAATTTTGTAATTTATACCAAATTATATAATTTTTTTATATATACCAATTTATATATACCAATATATAATTTTTTAAATATTGATCAAAGTTTCAAAAGAAAATTTTTTTAAATTACCGTTTTCAACTTTCAAAAAAGTCATCAAAATTTTTATTTTAATATTAAAAATGAAATTTCCAAGAGAAGTATTTTTACGAAGAGTATTATTGTTAAAATTAATTCTTTTATATTTTATTTAAAATTAGAACTGTTTCAATAATAGGCGATTTATCCTGCATGTTAAACAATATAAATAGTAATTATAAGGAAGAAAATTCAAAACATTTTATGCGGCAGCATTGTTCTAATGAAAAATGCTCTTTATTCTAATACTTGGTAGTGTATATAAAAAATTTAAAAAAATTCAATAAGGAAGTATTGGTTTTTTAATTAAAAAATGAATCGCGGGACGATTTAAAAACTATAGGAGAAGGAAAGAAAAGCCTTAAACACACGATGACACAAGATTTTTAATTACAACGTTTTGAAGTATAAAAAGATTCATCACCTAACTAGGCAAAATATAGCAAATAATACGGAAGTAGTTGAAAACAGTTACAGCAAAAGTATTAATTGTGAACTCACTATTTTTCATCAATGACAACAATGATCCATTTCATACAGATTCAATAGAATGGTATGATATGATAAGAAAAAAAGGAAATTAGTACTGGAAATATGTAATAATAAATAAGTCTATATAATAGGAAACAGGGAAAATGTTAGTCGCGTTCTGCAACAATTGCTAGGTCACAGCCGAAATTTCGTTACAATAAAATTTTCAGTGAGAGGACATTATATATTTGCATTATAATTTAAACATGTCGATATAAAGATGATAAACAGTAGTTGATATAATAAGTTAAATAAAAAAATAGTTTTTTTAAAGATAATAGTATATGCGTTGCGTAACTACACTTTCTTAAAAGTGATCGCTTGAAAACAAGCTGTTGGATTTTAGTGTGAAGTATTGCCTTACAGAAAACCAATTAATTTTACTCATTTACGATAGACTTGAGTTTGATTATACTACTAATATATTAATAGGATTCATAAATCAAGAAACATCATAAGAGATGGAAAAGATAGTGTTCATATCTAACTCTCATGCTTCAGTTTATAAAATAGGAAAGCTTGTTTAGTTTAGTATCATTGAGTAGCATCTATGTATTTCGACATTTATATTCAGTAATTTCAAAGAGTTTTAATAGCACTCTTTTATTACCAAAACCAAGGTAAAATAGAGAGCTAAACTGATTTACCATAACAAAGCTAGAGGTCTTCATAAAGTCTCTGTTGCTTTACTGGTAGAGAATAAAAAGGTTAAATGATATAAAGTTACGGATATAATTGAAAGATTTTCCTCTTTTAAAAAGAGACAAATTACTATGATAATTTTTAGAGAATAGGAAGGATTTGAATCTAAAATTGCATTAATATTGGTAACGAAAATTGTGAATTTTAGTGTAAGAATTTTAAGAACATTATTGTAGATCTCATGACACCCCGAGATTTCTTTGGTATCTGGTGTCTATTGAAGAAGTTACGAGATAGAAATTTCATACGATAATGTAATATAGGAATTTATGAATTAGATATATTAATGTGTAAATCAATAAAGAGAAGTGGAGAGCACTGATAGAGCACTGGTAGATGCAATGTAGTTATATTACTTTTTTCTAACTAGCCGCATAATGATTTTATTGTTTTATTCAGTTGTTTCTACGTAGTTTAGTTGCATCTACATAGTATAGCTGTATATATACATAATTGACATAATTATAAGTAACATTATAATTATATTCTGTATTACGAGTATAGAGCGTTCATTTGAGTATTATATATCATATATAATTATTAATACAATTGTTGTCAAATATAAATTTAAGCAACGACGCACACACGATGCAATTGAGAAGCACTTAGTAAAAATGTATGCTAGACGTGTAAATTGCTTTACGCCGAACATAGCTTTATTAAAAACAAAACTTTTTTCTATTCACCCGCGTGTGACATCATTCAATGACTTTTGCATTTTCCGTAATGCTTGTGGTCGCCGATACATAAATATATACTATTTGTAATATAATATTTTTGTATTATAATATTATTACTACGTGTGAACTGCAAGCGATCGTTTCTTCTACAAGAGAATTAGTAGTTTAAAAGCTATAAAAAGATTTAATTGCAGCAGAGGCGTATTACAGAAACTGATCTGAACTGTATCTTATTCACATAAAGTTTATTTCAATTTATATTAATAATTAGTGTTGCGTGATTTAAAATTCTGTATTTATATGTGGTAACATTTGTATATCGTTCAAATAAATTTTATTTTTAAATAAATATACATGTGTTTTGCAACATTATTCAACAACTATTTGTGTTATTTATGTTTAAAGCTGAATCATTATGCCACCCATATATCTTCATTCAACAAGAGGCGAAGCCTCTTTGCTATCCATTCTCCAACAGGTTATGGGCTCATACATGCGAGCACCACGCAACATCAAGCGATTTTGTTTATTGTTAAATAAACAAGAAAATATTGGAAAGTGATTGATATTGAAAAGAACAAAAAGGTCTGTTTTGAGAGTATATGTATGTGTTGTTTTTTTGTTATTCACAAACTTGTAAGTAAAATAAAAATCTTACAATAAATGAGAGTAAAACCATAAGAGAAATGAGAGATATGTATATTTTAAATATGTATATAAACAATCTATACACGTATAAAATGAATTATGAAAGGCGCAATCAGCATTTTGCATATAAATAAAAACTAATTTTCATGCAAATTATCAATAATGTATGATGTTTTTATATAGAAATGATGTTTTTATGTAGAAATTTTTATATATTTTTTATATAAAATTTGTTAAAAGAGTTCAGAGTATTTATATATTTTTATACATAAAATTTTTTAAAAGAGTTGAAAGTTTATATACATATATATATGCATATACACAAATTATTTTACTCGAATATTTTTTGAAAGATTTATGAGTATATGTACACATGAGAATTATTATATTTATATATAGATGGGTATAAGAGAATATACATAAGTATGTGCAATGTATCTTTTAAAGTTTTTTTTTAGTTTAAATTTTTTCTTTAAAGAAATGTGAGAGAATATTTGTACATATATATATATATATAGATTTTTATGGTTAAATTTTTTCTTTAAAGAAATGTGAGAGAATATTTGTACATATATATATATATATATATATATAGATATAGATATTTATGGTTATATTTGAACATAACATTTTTTGAAGTTAAATTTAGAAAGAGAATCTAAAGAAACATTAATTATACATACATCACTATTTTTATGGCAATAGTGCAAGCTAAGTCTCATTCATAGACCTACTACTATCATATAAAAAAACCCCGAAAGACTTTTTCCTTGTTATTGGTGTGGTTTACAATATTAATATTGTAAGATGGTAAATGACTGGAGATAGAGAGTAGGAGATTATAAGACGTTCAGACATGCAGACGTGTGCAAACACAAAAGTGAATTTATTTGTATTACAATTGTTTTCCTACTTCTCAATTCAACCGCGGTGAATAAGAAAGTAAAAACGATAAATCTAAATAAGAAAATCTGTGAATTTAATTAAAAGTTAGTTTGCAAGAGTTTATATTTAAAATTCATCTCATCGAACACCTTCTAAATTTTTTTTCTGTTTGCCTCTGCATGGCTTACAAATAATAACAGTGCGTACGCAAATATTAATAATTACGTGCTTAGACTTGCAGAAAGGAAACCAGAACCCATTAAGATCACCAAATTATCGTTTTTCAATACGTACAGTTGAAAACTATCAACAACATAAACTATGCTATATGTTCTTACATATATAAATATATATCTATATAATATATATATATATATAACATTTTGTTTCGTCCTTTTTTCTTCAAAGATAAAGGATGAGTAAAGAAAATCAATGAAGGAAATTTAAACAAAAATGAATAAATCAAAGGATGGATCACTGTACAGCACAAGAAACTTAAAATATCAAACAAACATAAAAAAATTATTACACAAGAGATTGTAAACATAAACCAAACTATGAAACAACATGTAACACGGAAGATTTAAAATATCGATCAAGATATGGAAGAACCTGCAGTACAAGAGATTAAAATCACATTTTAGATATAGAAAAACTAGATCAATCTATGGCGAAGTTAAAGGGCACTATAAAAATTATGCAGAAAGGAACACTATCTATTAATAAATTGCTAGAAAGTATTAACCTCATCATAGGTAAAGCAATGAATGTATATGAAAGCATTATTGAGTTGAAAAAGGACAAAACAGAAAAAGAGCATCACTTGTCAATGAGAAGAAGTATAGTCTTCGTTAATGAGAATCAATAACAGAATCAATGTAGAATAAGCAACTTACGGCACTTCGAGATAAGAGTTTATAACGATCTGGAAAAAATAAGAATAAAAGATTCAGGAACTGATAAGGTTTCACACGGACTGCATTCTAAAAAATGAACATAAATCCATTGCTCAACCAACAGAAAGTAAAACTACACTCTAATGATCTTTTCGAAATTATCGACGATACCACACCGACCACTACATTTGAAGAGACTCGAAAAATGAAACGGATGGTGAGAAGAATTAATCATAAATAGATTGGAATTTGATAACCGTAATTAGTCGCCCAATCATCTTCAGGTGAGAGTTTATCAGATGAAAGCTGAGAAACAGAAGATAAAATCAAAGGAAATCTTTCGCATACTTGTATAAGAACTTAGCTTTACAACTTGCAGGAAAAGAAAAATGCTTACAAAAACTGCTTGCAGTTAAAGAAAAAATAAACTCATCAGACAATACAAAGCCTATCTGGAACGTGCTTCTAAAATGACAAGAGAAAAGATCTGCGTTCTACCAAACGCTACTCCCAATCCCAAATTTACCCTAAGTTCTATTCGTGAACATAATTATCTCTGATGATGAAACCATCTCATGTCCCATAATCTATCTAAATTGAGCTATGAAAAGTTTAAGGGTTATATACAGAAATAACAATTAACAGAAAAAAAGAACAATAAAATAAAATAAAATTGTCAAGCAGAGAATTGTAGTAAACAAGATTATATATTCTACATCCGAACAATCGCTCTTTATGATATTTTGAATAAGTAGAACAAAAGGACAATTACATCAGCAGCAGAAAAAGTTTGAATATATTAGATAGACACAATAGTAGCAAAAGAGAGTCAAAAATTCTCGAGAGTACAAAGAACAAAAAAGGAGAAGAGATTAATACTGTAAATAAAACAGAAAATGTAGGACATGCACTGTACTTCTATACAGCATAGACTGTTGAGAAATCAGACAATTCTTTACCACATTCCGGAAAGCCAAAAATAACTCACGTATGCTAAAACGTGCCTATTTTAATAGTTACAGAAGAATGTCAAGTACAAAAAAATTAAAAAAAGATAAAATCTAGTTTGAAATCTTGTAAACATTAGCAGTGATTAAGACTTTATCGGAAAAAGCTGTTTCACATCAACATTGTATTGATCTCACAAAGGACTTGATAATTCCTATGATATAATGGAAATCAAGTGAGTGTAATTTATATAGAATATTAGATTCTGTCAAAAGCCTACTGCGTATATAGGAGAATAGTGAAAAAAGAAGATAATCGATTGAATTTCTTCATAAAAATGACTGATTTATCTATCTTGCTGATTGAAGATATTAAACTCAGATGATTTAGTAATAACTGTTTATTTAACATCTGGTTTCAAGATTAAAATAACATATGATTTAAAAGAAACATATGCTCCCAGGTCCAGATTAATTTGTATCTTAGAGGATACCATATTTATGAAGATAAAGATAAAGATAAAAAAGATGGAGTAGAAGATATAAATGAATGAAAATATTAACATGGGTAAATGATTTAGTAATATGGAAAAATATTGAAGGAAAATTGAACTTATTACTACGAATTTTCAATTAGCAATCAGAAAGAAAAGAACTAAAAGCAAATACAAAAATACGAATATAAAAAAAAAATAAATTTTTTTAAATTACAAGGAAAGCTGAATAATACTTATATTGAGTGGAATAAAATTAAATTAGAAATAAATGATATATAAAGCATATAATCATGTTCATATACTAATCAGAAACGAATTATAAAGAATCAATAATTACGTAAATAAAATTCTGAAGAACGTACAATAAAAGAAGATAATTAATAATGATAATTAATAAAATGGTATTACGTTTTCTTTTGTTTCAGTTAATAAAGAAAGTAAAAACTAAAAGACAACCAGGAATGCAACGTAAAACATCGAAGGGAGGAACTGTTAAGAGAACAGCATGTGATTTGGCTTAAGGCGTCGTTGTACTGCGTAACTGTCTTAACTCTTGAAGTAGTGTCTTTATTGTTTTATTATGTGCGTGTCGCATTATTTGGTAGTTCAGTTACTTTTACGCAGCGTACCTATATTCATCATACATATATATTCTCATGCACCATAAGGCAAAGCTGATCCAATTTCATTTATCCATCATAGAGCAATCATGTTTCTAGTTTTTATAATAAAATAAAATTTAATATCCTACCGCCTTTCGGTTTTCGTTTTATATTGAGCTTATTATCTGTGTTATATTATTAATAAAAAATACTAAATTGATAATTAATTACATATTTGAACATATATAACAAAAAATTTATTTAAATAAAATTGCATTTGTTATTCTAAAAATTTTTATGAATAATAATTTATGTAAATAATATGTGTTTTAATAAATTTAATTAATTGAAATACTAAACTTTATGTATAAAATGACTTAATTTAATCATAATATATTTTTTAATGAAACTTATCAAATTTATAAGATATTTATTTTAAATTATATATTAAAATTACACCAAAAAACAAATTTTGTATATTTCTTATATTATTTACGATAAATCCCTGATTTAAACAAATAAGTGGTAAAAATGCAATCTTAAAATTTGTTAACTTTATCCATAATATTTAGAAAATTGTCATTTAAATAGTAAATATAGCACTATAAATCTATGAATTGTAAATTATTAAAAAAGAAAGAAAAGTACACATTAAAGAATAAAATTTGAATAATATATTACAAAAGAGCTATTGTACTA